>OX352298.1:21380506-22700332 GCA_947086415.1 Pammene aurita | reverse complement strand
GGATAGTTTGAGTCCCGGGAAAGGATAATATATAGTTTTGATCCCGCAAATCAACCCTGGTGGGGGTGAAAATGGGGTTGAAAGTTTGTATGGAGAATTTTTTACCGCTGAAACGATTTAGATAGAAATGAGTATGGAGATAATTTGAGTCTCGAGAAACGTCATAGGATAGTTTTCAAACCCTTGTGCGGGTGAAAAGGGGGTTGGAAGTTGGTATGAGGATTTTTTTACCGCTGAACAGATTTAGATGAAAATTGGTATAGATATAATATGGGTCTCGAGAAAGGACAAAGGATAGTTTCATCTTGAAACCCCCCCCCCCCCCCCCCTACCTTACTTTAGAACCGTAGGTCCACACGTGAAAACAGCTGAACGGATTTTGATGAAATTTTGTGTAGAGATAGTTTGAGTCCCGGGAAAGGACAACGAATAGTTTTCATCCCGGAAATCAACCCTGGAGGGCGTGAAAAGGTGGTTGAAAGTTTGTATGGAGATTTTTTAATAGAAATTAGTATGCCGATAATTTGAGTCCCGAGAAACGACAGAATAGTTTTCATCCCGAAAATAAACCCTTTCACCCCGAAAAGGGGGTTGGAAGTTGGTATGACGATTTTTTAACCGCTGAACTGATAAAGATGAAATTTGGTATAGTATGGGTCTCAAGAAAGGACAAACGATAGTTTTCACTCCGAAAATCAACCCTAAAGGGGTGAAAAGAGAGTTGGAAATTTGTATAGGGAATTATTAACCGCAGAATCGATTTAGATAAAATTTGGTATGGAGATAATTAATTAAAAAAGGAAATAAAATAGTTTTATCTCGGAAATTATCCTTTAAACGGATACAAAAGGGGTGAAAGTTTACATGGGGAAGAAACAACCAATAACCGCTGTCCGTATTTAGATGAAATTTGGTATTTAAATACTTTTGTAATTTTTTGGTCAAGGTGTTCATATTTATAACATGTTACCCGTCGATGATTTAAATTTACCTTTACCCGCTCTTAAGAAATATTTGAAAATGTCATGAATGTCAAAGGGTTATTGCAGGCTCGAGTATTATATATGACGGACAAAGATGCATGGCCCAAACCAAAAAACTACTACAACATTTATAGGACACCGTTTAGGTAGGAAAACATATCAAATGTTTTGTGAAGCAGTCAGATTAGGATTTATTTTTCTTTATAATTAAACAATAGGTACATTATCTGTCTCTCAAGCTGTTTTGATATGTCCTCTTGAAGAACTACGCATTATTTTGTATCTTTAAGATCTAATAATGTATTACTGTTTTGAAAAAAATAAGTCCCGTCGAGTATCTTTTCGGTCATAACACTTCTTGGGCCAGAGGAGTAGGGTTAGAACCGGTGGTAGTTTTGGAACGAAATTCCTTATTGGACGGTTCGCGGATGGGGGGCTAGGTGAAAAAAAGTCATGTGACCGTCACGAAAAAGCGTCACGTCACGAAAACGCGACACCCATACGATTGAGAAACATGTAAAATGGAATGAAATAAAAAATATATAAAATAGAATAAAGTGAAGTGAAGTGAAGTGTAGTGAAAGTGAGAAGTGACAAAGTGATAAAAGTGAAAAAAGTCGAGAACTTAAAAGTAAAAAATGTCAAAAATGCCAAAATTTTAAAAATTTCAAAAATTTCAAAAATTTCAAAAATTTCTAAATATTTCTGACGTTCATTAGTGCATTGTAATGTGCTTACCTTGAAGTATGTAATTACCACAATTATTGCAACCAGTAACGTAACATCAGTGTATTATCTGTGACAGTGTGGTAAAAACGTATGAAAATTCATTACCTACGGTAACGTAATCAAAATCCGCCCCTCCCCCCACCGCCGGCACGCATGGTTTCAGTGGATTTTTAATATGTGTGTAGGTAAAGCAGTGTATGCTTCTGTATATAATTAGGCCTTATTACGTAACAGTTACATAAACTAATATTTATCTCTTTTTAGGGTTCCGTAGTCAACTAGGAACCCTTATAGTTTCGCCATGTCCGTCCGTCTGTCCACGGTCTAGCTCAGTTACTGTTCGCACTAGAAAGTTCAAATTTGGTTAGGCCTGATAAGAACTTTCTATAAAAACTATATTGAATAAAATCGGTGAATTATCAGTCAAAATCGCATAGTGAAAGGATGTGCCGGATAGTAAACTGACGTAAGCGCCGCCAAATATTCCTTAATAAACGACCGTTTGAACAAATGTTTCGTAACAGGGCGGCATTTACGAAACTACACTGAGCATCGCCCGACATTCTCTTGGCCGGTTTTTTTGCATTGTTATCCCGGAAATCACCCCTTGAGGATTACTAATTCCTCAAATAGAAAAAAAACATTTCTGCATTTGTGCCCCCCCCCCCCCCCCCATTTCAACCGCGCCTTTTCTTACCTTTCATGCTGATTACTGATTTGACGGGAGGATCGATTTGGATGATATTTGCCGTGGACATGAACGTATAAATACAAAAGTGGTCCTGTATCGTCCGGTATACACCTGTTTAAATCATGCCAATAAAATTAATAGGATAAATCCATCTGTCGACTTTACTTCAAGTTCCGCCTCCAGGGTAGCGGGAGAGAAATTAGGGGTGAATTAGCCGCTTACTGACACAGACCGAATTCCACGCGGGCGGAGCCGCGGGCACAGCTAGTAGTTAATATTCATGATTATTTTGTGTAAAAACCTGAACATTTATTCAACGCTAGGGATTGACAAAACGTTTTAGGGACTTACATCGATAACTGTTCAATATGAAAATTATAATTATTGCTTCAAAAAATCCAATGAATAAATTAATCTTATATTCACATTACGTCATTACGTAAGAAGATTAAATTAGGTTCTTATTATATCCAGTTTTAAACGGTTTTTTTTTATTATTAAAGATTTTTTTTTACCTTGCAGTACTTGTATTATTTCATTCAAATATGGCGCTCAACACATTTAGCGGAATTCGCTACCATAGTCAAAAAGCAGCCGAAAACGGAAATCGGGCTGAATATTGTACATGGGCTCCATACAAAAATTCAGCTCCTGTAAAGAAATTTCCGACTTTTATGCTGCGGCTGATTTTTATTTATTATAGCTGGGCTAGATTCCGCTCAAGTGTGTGCCGCGCCTACAAGCGACTAGTCAAACGATTAGAACGAGATAGAAATATAGTTGGAATGAGAGGTCAGCTGTCAAAATGGTCGTGCGATCAATCGAATGCGCATTCGGCTGGCGACTTGAAATTCCGTTTTCCGTTTTATGAAATATTTGAAATTATTTTAGGAAATAATTTTGTTTATTTAATATTTTTAATTTAATAATAAATATTTTTGAATATTTTCATTTTTTATACTAAAGAATATAATTTGCTTAGAACAAACATATTAGTTATAGTCTGGCAAACCATTTCTGTCAGTAGAAACGCGCGGCAAATTCAAAATACGTACATGTGGCAACCCTTTGTGATGAGACACCGTATTTCATGACGAACATTTCAATTCACATTGAATTTGTTTCGAGTGTATTTCACTCTCATATCTTAAGCGCGAGTGAGATAGAACTCCTGCAACGTTCCCAATTAAATGTAAATTCATTTTTAAGCCATATGTCAATTGCCTCAACCAGATTATCTATTGCAGTTGATGACAGATCCGACGAAATATATCCGTCTCCTTTTCACACACCGTAAATGTACTCTAATGAAAGGGGCGGAAAAACCACCTAAAATTAAAAACATAAAATTTGATGATCATTGCTGCTTTTTTCACTGATTCTTAGTGTTGTCATACTTTTGTTCGCTGTACATTGCTACTGCGTTCGTTGGCTGGCCAGACTATATTAACTATTAGGTAATGTAATAATATTAGTAGAAAATGTGCGTGAAATTAAATGTCAAGTTGGTAGTGGGGATGTCAATTGACGTCACAGTTGACTACTTTGACTAGTCGCTTACGTCTGTAGAGGCCTTTAGAACGTATCGATAAGAAAGTCAAATACCGATAGATAATTAACCTGTTGTAATTGGCATCACTATTTTACGCTCACATAGACAATTTAGACACAAACATGGATTTCATTTTTTGCCACACTTTTGATCGTTGACAAGCATTCTTTGTCATCCCATTTCTCTGGTCCCTATTCATTTTAAACCAAATATATCGCTCCGTAATTAGCTTCCCGGTCGAACGTTTCCCAGGATGGCTGATATTATGAATCGCATCAAAAAGTAGCTTCCTATGCTTCTCTGGTATATATGGACGATCAATTCCTGTAGAGGTGTCGCATACTATTGTTGTTGACGTCCCCGCAATCCTCACTTTCTCCATTTTTAATTTCCTACTGCTATACAATCTAGCTAACTCGGTGCTAGCGTTTTGATCCTTTGCTAACTCGGCCAAATCGATCGGTGATGGCATGCATATTTCGTCGTCGTACGTGATAAACTGTCAGCTACCACGTTGTCTTGACCACTGATAAACTGTATGTCCGTGCTGTACTGAGAAATGAAATCTAACTGCCGAACACGACGCGGAGTATCGTTAATTGAAGGCTTCTTTGTAAATGCAAACGTTAACGGCTTATGATCCGTAAAAATAGTGAACTCTCTCCCTTCTACAAGCCGCTGAAAATGTCGCACTGCCATGTAGATCCCCAAAAGTTCACGGTCAAAAGTTGAATATTTCTTCTGGGCTTCACTCAACCCTTTTGAAAAAACCCTAAAGGCTGCCATACATCGCCCATCTTTTGTTGAAGCACCGCGCCTACGCATGAAGCACTCGCATCAGTGAAAAGTGCCAATTGCACGTTTCGTAATGGATGGGCGACCGTTACCGGATCCATGACGTCTTTTTTGCACTGCTCAAAAGCTTGCTCGGACTCAGACGTCCATACAACCGGAGCATTGTCATTCTTCCTTGAATTATGTAGATATTTATTTAAACAAACTTGATTCTTCGCTGCGTTGGGCAAATTACTTCGATAAAAATTTACCATGCCCAAAAACCTCCTTAATTCCTTGATTGTTCTTGGTTTTGAGAAATCGGCGATCGCCTCAAACTTCTCATTCGTTGGTCGAATTCCTTGGCTCGTTATATGATAACCTAAGAAATCCATCTCTGCCTTGAGAAACTCGCACTTCTCTGTATTAATCGTGATCCCGTTCTCGTGAAGGCGCGAACAAACAATGTCTAAATGCCTCAAGTGTTCAGCCTCGTTCCGCGACGCTATTAAACAGTCATCCACGTACACAAATATGAAATCTAGATCCCTGAATATGGAATCCGTGAACCTCTGGAACGTTAACCCGACTGTACGTACGTTCCTTAACCCGAATGGCATATATGGGAAGGAAAATAACCCGAAGGGGGTTACCAGCTCAGTTTTCTCCACATCTGCGACAGGAATACAGTGATAGGCCTTACGAATATCAATCTTGCTGAAAACCCCCTTATTTTCCATAATATATGTGAAATCCAACAGTCTAGGAAGCTACTTTTTGATGCGATTCATAATATCAGCCATCCTGGGAAACGTTCGACCAGGAAGCTAATTACGGAGCGATATATTTGGTTTAAAATGAATAGAGACATAAATCAATGGTATCAAGCTTGTGTCATGTGTCAGAAATCAAAAGTTTGGATACATACGGTAGCGCCGGCAGGGGAGTTTGTTCCGTCGGCGCGTTTTGAGATCTACATTGCGATATCGTGGGGCCCTTGCCACAGTCTCAGGGGAAAAGATATTTAGTAACAATGATTGACCGTTGCACTTCGTGGCTGGAAGCCGTTCCTGTGGCAGACATAACTGCGGAAACGGTGGCTCGCTTGGTATAGGAGGGGCGGATAGTGAGATTCGGATGCCCACTCCGTATTACAACCGACCAGGGTCGACAGTTTGAGTCAAGGACGTTTGAGTGTCTCACAGTTTTTGGGGGTGCAGAGAATCAGGACAACGGTATACCATCCAAGTTCGAATGGCAAATGTGAGCGTGCTCATAGGGTAATTAAGGCGTCCTTGATGGCGAGAGGTTCTCGGAATTGGGTCCGGGAGTTGCCTTCTGTACTAATAGGAATAAGAAGTGCTGTCCGCGACGACACAGGTTTTAGTGCAACGGAAATGCTGTATGGCGCACCAGTTGAGCTACCAGGAGATTTTTTTACAAATTCAGGAGAATCAGAGACATATGATGAGCTCGTAAAAAGGATTCGTGAAAACATTCGGGCGTTCAGCTCTACGGGGAACTCTGCCTTCAGCTTGGTAGATCTTCCCGCTCATACGCTTCCTTTGATCATTGATTTCGCTCTTAGTCTCTGCTGCTGCTGCGTTATAAACTGCTGCACTGACTTTTTGACATGTTGAATGCGTAGGCATATTTTAGCAATGGACTCTTGAGGGTAACGAAAAGTGGTAAAGCCTACTAAAACGCACGTGAGCGAAGCCTCGGGTGCAGCTAGTATAACATAAAAAACCCTCTTAAGGTCACACGGTGAGGATTATTTGTTAACCTTGTGGTTCAAAACACTTGGTGTCCCGAGTTCCGACTCGGACTTGGCCAGATTTTTTTTAATTGAAGTTAAATATTTGTAAAAGTAAAGAAAGTGAGTTTATTGAGATATTCCATGAGGAATGTTTATTTATATATTTAATGACTGTTTTAAATTAATTTTAATAACGTTTGCAAGTGTTTTTTCAATTATAAGACTGTTAAAGTTTCACTTTCACTTCACGTACGTCTCAACTAAAAACGCTTGCCTAGAATTTCCTTTATTCCTTTCAAGAGCAAATAATGCGTCCAACCCATATTATTTTATTCAAAATCGTTAAGGAGAGATACCAAGGTAAACACAAACAATGTACAAAGGTAGACTCGCTTGGTAGTCAAAGCAAACGCAACTTCGCTTCGAGCAACTATTTGTGACAGCCCTATAAGCATCAGGTCCGCAATGCCCTCTTCTAATTGGATTAGTTTCCAAAACTTTGCAACAGGACTTCTGGATTCTTTCCCTTTGAATTATAGCCAAATAGTTTATCTTGTGTCGCATATATTAAGAGAATTGGAGTATCTTACTCGTTATTGCGAGATTTATAACAGTAATAAAGTGGGGTAAACTAATAACACCACCGTCAAATGATTAAAGAAAAATCTGAATAGTTTCAATGGAATCTACCTACAGTTATAGGTATGACTATGGCGTTTTTTTTTATAATCAGTATATGCTATTATACTAATTGAAAAAGACGCCAAG
The DNA here is from genome assembly GCA_947086415.1 of Pammene aurita. Taxonomy (NCBI): domain Eukaryota; kingdom Metazoa; phylum Arthropoda; class Insecta; order Lepidoptera; family Tortricidae; genus Pammene; species Pammene aurita. The sequence goes on along the minus strand of OX352298.1, from coordinate 22,693,076 downwards.
GTTTTGCTCCAGTGGCTCTATTAAATAAAAAATAAATAAAAAAATCTTGAAACTTTCAATTCAATTTGGATTTAAAACATTTATTTGGACCTTCCTACTAAATTGTTTAGCAAAATTTCGATTAATTTATTTTATATTTATCACTCAGTCAAATTTATATTTAACTGAAAATAGAAACTAATACATTATTTCATATTTTCCTCATTCCTTCTATCCCATACATCATACAAAAATCATGAATCATTTGTTTTTTATGGAGGTCTTAATATTGAAGTGTTCTTCAAAGGCAAGGCAATTTCAGTTTGTTTCTACTTTGATAACCTAGTCCTAAGAAAAATATAAAAATGTCAAGTAAGCACTGTTCACTGTTGTCGGACAAGTTAACCTCGTTTTTACGACATCTAGTCACTGAGATGAGAGTAACCGACGAGTGGGCTAACTATACATTGTCAGGTCGGCGAGTCCCGGATTATAAGAAACGTAACTTATGCAAAATACTACACATTCGAAAAAAACTCGTTACAGGATAAAATAATTATTAGGTATCACCGGCGATCTTTACCATCGTAATTTTCCCTTTTTTCTGGAATTTTTACCGCCTGGGACTTTTTGGAACCGGGTTTGATGCCAACCCACATTCAGGAATTGGTTCTACACAGTATTGGTATTGATATAAAATTAAATTTAAAAAATGCAAACTCATCGAATCTTATATTTAACTGGGGAAAATAACAGAAAGTGAGTAAAAAACCATGTTATTCTGCATACGAGTATAGTAGGTCCCTTTTTATATTGTACACTAGCTGTGCCCGCGGCTCCGCCCGCGTGGAATTCGGTCTGTGTCAGTAAGCGGCTAATTCACCCCTAATTTCTCTCCCGCTACCCTGGAGGCGGAACGTGAAGTAAAGTTGACAGATGGATACGCTAGAGGACAGTAGTCCTGATATTTTTTTTACAACTACCACTAAATGAAACTACACTCAAAAATCAATATTTTTTTTAAATTAAAATTTCAATTAATTTAAACGACATAGAGTAGCAGGTATATATCGGACGATACAGTACCACTTTCGTATTTATACGTTCATGTCCACGGCAAATATCATCCCAATCGATCTTCGTCAAATCAGTCTAAGCATAAAAGGTAAGAACAGGCGCGGTTGCAGCGCGGTTGAAATTGGGGGGGGGGGGGGGGTCACAAATGCAGCAATGACTTCTTGAGGGGGTCAGTAATGATTTTTTTCTATTTGAGGTGTACTAAGCGAGTATAGTGGCTCCCCCCCCCCCTTTTAGACGTTGAATTTTTATAGGCGACGTATAACCTGGCTGGGGAATTAGTAATCCTTAAGGGGTGATTTCTGGGATAACAATGCAAAAAAAACGGCCAAGAGCATGTCGGGCGATGCTCAGTGTAGAGTTTCGTAGTTGCCGCCCTGTTACAAAACATCCGTTCAAAAGGTCGTTTATTAAGGGATATTTGGCGGCGCTTACGTTATTTTACTATCCGGCACTTCCTTTCACTATGCGTTTTGACTGATAATTCAAAAACGGCTGAACCGATTTTATTCAATATAGTTTTTATTGAAAGTTCTTATCAGGCCTGACTTCCATTATTGTTTTCTATTTTTTTGGACACACGGTTCAAAAGTTAGATGGAGGAGACGCCCTTTTTTGAACTTTCAGATCTAATATTTACGAAACTATCAGTTTCATCCAAAAAATGTCTTAAAAGACCTCTATTTTTTTTGAAAGACCTATTCAATAATACCCAACACGATAGGGTTGTAGCGAAAAAAAAATTCACCCCTCATTTTATGTGTACCCTAATAAAAATATTTTTTAGTTATTATTCTATTAATGCACATACTGATACCAAATTTCAGCTTTCTAGTGCGAACGGTCACTGAGCTAGACCGCGGACAGACGGACAGACAGACGGACGGACATGGCGAAACTATAAGGGTTCCTAGTTGACTACAGAACCCTAAAAAGAGATAAATAGTAGTTTATGTAACTGTTACCGGCGTGCCGGCGGTCAGGGAGGAGGGTGGATTTTACTTGCCGTAGGTAATTAATTTTCATACGTTTTTACCACACTGTCACTACGTTACTGGTTGCAATAATGGTGGTAATTACATACGGTTTCCGAACGCGGAATAGAGGATTTATGATATTAGTATAGATCAAGATATTTATTCTTCAATGTAAGCACATTACAATGCACTAATGAACGTCAGAGAAATAAAAATACGAACGAATTTATATTATTTCTTTTTTTATTTTTTCGTAATTTTAAAATTTTTGAATTTTTTTGAAATTTTATTAATTTTTTGAATTTTTTGAAATTTTTGTTATATTTGACATTTTCGAAATATTCGAAATTTTTCACTTCACTTCACTTCACTTCACTTTATTCTATTTTATATTTTTTTTTTTCATTTTTTTTTACATGTTTCTCAATCGTATGGGTGTCGCATTTTCGTGACCGGTATCCGCGAACCGTCCGATAAGGAACTTCGTTCCAAAACTACCACCGGCTCTAACCCTAGACCTGGCCCGAGAAGTATTATGACCGAAAAGAAACTCGACGGGACTTATTTTTTTCAAAACAGTAATACATTATTAGATATTAAAGATACAAAATAATACTTAGTTCTTCAAGAAGACATATCAAAATAGCTTGAGAGACAGATAATGTACCTATTGTTTAATCATAAACAAAAATAAATCCTAATCTGACTGCTTCACAAAACGTTTGATATGTTTTCCTACCTAAACGGTGTCCTATAAGTGTTAGATGATTTTGTAGTAGTTTCTGGTTTGGGCCTTGCATCTTTGTCCGTCATATATAGTCCTCGAACCTACAATAACCCCTTGACAATAATGACAATTTCAAATATTTCTTAAGAGCGGGTAAAGTCAAATTTAAAGCATCGACGGGTAACTTGTTATAAATATGAACACCTTGAAAAAAAAATTACAAAATATTTCAATACCAAATTTCATCTAAATACGTACAGCGGTTATTGGTTGCTTCTTCCCCATGTAAACTTCCACACCTTTTGCATCCGCTTTATTTATAGGACGATACAATTTTGTCATAATGGCCCACGAGGTCAACTTTTTTTATTTAAAATTAGTTCTTGTTCCAGAAGATGAAATTTTAAAATATGATGTACTATTTTTAGGACACTGGGTCACTATTCCATTAAATACGTACAGCGGTTATTGGTTGTTTCTTCCCCATGTAAACATCCACCCCTTTTGTATCCGCTTAAGGTATAATTTCTGAAATATAACTATTTTATTTCTTTTTCCAGAGCTCAAATTATCTCCATACCAAATTTTATCTAAATCAATTCTGCGGTTAATAATTCCCGATACAAATTTCCAACTCCCTTTTCACCCCTTTAGGGTTGATTTTCGGAGTGAAAACTATCCTTTGTCCTTTCTTGAGACCCAAACTATCTCTATACCAAATTACATCTTTATCAGTTCAACGGTAAAAAAATCCTCATACCAACTTTCAACCCCCTTTTCACCCCCACAAGGGTTTATTATCGGGATGAAAACTATTCTGTCGTTTCTCGGGACTCACATTTATCTCCATACTAATTTCTATTAAAAATTCTCCATACAAACTTTCAACCCCTTTTTCACCCCTCCAGGGTTGATTTTCGGGATGAAAACTATTTATTATGAAATAAAACAATTAACCACCACCACCACGAACCACGACCACGAACGCTGTAAAGTGTTTGAAACGTCGGGATGTAATTTAAACTCAATACACGCGATAAAATCCGTTTTTAATTGTTTTATTTCATGAATAACTATCGCGGCAACCGAAGACAATATTAACTATTTATTATCTTTTCCCGGTACTCAAACTATCTCTATACAAAATTTCATCAAAATCCGTTCAGCCGTTTTCACGTGATGCGCGGTCAAATAAACAGACATACAGATAAATAGATAAACAGACAAACAGACAAAAATTCTAAAAATTGTTGGAACGTGTTCGGTTATCGATTCTAAGTATCCCCAGCCAACTTTTTTTCGAATATATTCCATGTACAGACTTTCGACCCTCTTCAGCTTTATTATATGTATAGATACAGACTTTCGAACCTCTTCAGCTTTATTATATGTATAGATATTTATAAAGCTGATTAGATCATCTCATAAAAAGTTTAAAATCACCTCCTTATCTTTTAAAACATTGCGCTTGTATAGCGACATGTATAAACGAAGCCTTAGCTAATATCGTTAAGATTTAATTTATTTAACACTCAGTATCGCTAACACTTTTTGAAACGAGGCCATTTTGTAGTTGCGCAAACTTCTAGTGCCTATTAACTGAGTAAATAGCTGTTGGGGCCAAATTAGTTGATTTTAGAATTCTCTAAACATATTTAGTGATATTGAAGACACGTTGTACAAATACATAGCGTTAAGAATTTTATAGGCTTGCTATTCTCGAGAACTGTCTTGCTCAGTAACAATCCGTATGTAACCCTGATAGTAGTGTTTTATTTTCAACCGACTTCAAGATTTTGAAGGAGGAGGTTCTCAATTCGTCGGGATCTTTGTTTTTGCTTTTTTTATGTATGTTCACCGATTATTCGAAGACTGCTGGACAGATTTAGAAAATTCTTATTTTGTTTAAAAGAGTATATTTCACAGTTGGTCCCATTGTAAACAGGTCAGGATCTAATGATGGGATCCTGGAGAAATCGAGGGAGCTATTCAACTATCATAGTCACACCTATAGTGATTTGAGTATTTTTTACAGCAGCTCGAGCATTTGATTTTGGAACGGTGGAGGCTAAGTGAAGTCGGTTCTTTTTTGTTTAAAATATATATTTTATTGATATCATACAGAATAAATACAAAACAAAATTAAACTCAGATGCGCCACAGAAACCTGTTAAGGTTTATGCGTGGTGCACATGCATCGCTTCGCCTGCAACGATTTAAATACTGATAACAGCTAGGCACACCACACCAGCTATCACACAACTTCATCGTTTTTGTAAACAAAAACTTTCTTAAATGCGTTTTTACATATACATAGGTATTTAAATTTTTAAGGGTATATGTATTTTTTCTATCTATTTTTTATACCACGACGGTGGCAAACAATCATACGGCCCGCCTGATGGTAAGCAGCTACCGTAGACTATGGACGCCTGCAACTCCAGAGGTGTCACATGCGCGTTGCCGACCCTTTACCAAAATGAGGATTTAATTCACTGTGTTGACGGCTAAAGGAACAAGAGGGTCCCCCATCGTCAACACACTGGGTCCTCTTTGAGCTCTTTGGCAACCTTACTCACCAGCAGGAACACAACACTACGAGTATGAGTAGGGTCTAGTGCTATTTGGCTGTGGTTTCCTGTAAGGTGGAGGTACTTCCCCAGTCGGGCTCTGCTTCAGATTTGAGCGATATGAATGCGCTGTGCTGTGACCTAACACACATAGCGAGATGACATTCGCAGTACCCATACCTCTCTTTTGGACGTAGTTTAAGGACATACCCGGGTCCGGGTGCATAAAGATTTTCTGGTAAATCATTAAGTATTTATGCTTAGTAGAATGTATTCCCACGTCCTTTTGCCGTACTCATTAAGATGTCTCAAGGCAGTAAAAAAAATGTAGTAAAAAATATTGAAGTAAAAAAAAACATCATTCAACTTCCTATACATAAACTGATTTGCGTCTACGACACTAAATGGACAGCATAACAACCATAAGTATCACTTATACATAAAAAAATCTTTAAAACATCGCTATAATAATGTCCTTTACAAATTGATATTTACTCAAAACCTTCCCGATCCCCAATTCCGTAACGCATAAAACAAATTGCCGACAAAAATCTATTCATACGTCAAAAAGAATATTCAAGCTCCCTTATCTGGGGAGTTACGGAAGTTGGACAAAAGACATCAACAAGTTCTGTCGTTGAGTTAAAGGGACGTAAAATTACGAGGGCAGTAATGTTCGTCGTAAACTCACCACTCGCTAATAACGGGCCAGATAACGAGCCCAACCTACTGCGTACATGACACTCATTACGCTAATTTGTGAGATTATTTTTGAGCTAATCTCTAGGAAACCCTGTTTTAGTTTTAGATCATAAAATCTTGTGAATCTTATGATTGACACGCGCTTCACTTATGACGAGAGGGCTCTAATACATGTAATCTATACATATAATAAACGCGTAAGGAGAAAAAAAATGTACATTGAAGATATTTGAGAAAAACTAATTCGGGGGTCTTAGCAACGTTGACTGAATACATTTCAGTGATTTTTGGAATTCTTGTCTGTTTTTGGAATTTGTCCGCGCACTAGTGTCAATAATGGTCTCGGCAGTCCCGCTAGCAACAAGAAGGTGGCGCCACGGTCGTGTTGTTAAGCGACGTTATTATCACCAAACGTCAAACCACGTGCCTCGTACTGCAGCCGCTAGAGGGCGCGTGGTTGTCACACAGCTATGGCGGCACCATTTCCGCCAAAACGGACCAATCAGCGGCGCTCGCGCTCATCATGCCACTGGAACCTCGTAACGTGATTGGCCGAGACATCGCTACCCAATGGGAGACGTGCAGAGTACTGAAGGGAAATCTCGACCCCGTCGGCGAAAACGTGGAGCGGCGGCATTCATTCCTTTCTGGCTTCTTGTTGCGAACAGTCAAACTTACGTATTGTTAAAAATAAAGATAAGTACTTCTGGTTAATTAGTGTAATTATGCTTGTAGTATTTGTATAGGCTTTGTGGTTCATTCGCTTATTGTTTAGGGTTTGCTTGCGATTGCGTTCCTTAACATTTTAAACATAACGTTACCGTAGTATTAAGCTCAATATTGAGCCTTGTTTTGAATTATTGGATTAACAAGTTAGTGCACAATAATTTGAGTTTATAGTGTTTGAGTTTTATTTTTGAATTGTGTTACTTCCTGTTATTCGATTTAAATTATAGCCGTTTAGTTTTCGCGATAACTTGAGTTGATAGTATTCCGTTTCTGAATAGTGTTACTTTTCGTTATTTGATTTGAATTAGCCGTTTAGTTTTTGCGATAACGGTTAACGTATCTAATGTTTTAAAATTAACATAAAGTAACGATCATTTAAATGTATTCTAGTGGTTAAAAGATTTAACTGGGCCTTTGTGCCTTTCATTGTTACATAATAAGTATTACGTTTTATAATGTAGCTAAGCAATAATATTGTTAGTTTTTGCTGGGTTTTAAGACGATTGTCGCCGGAGTGTCCTTGAGCGTTTGGGCGCTCTCTACCCGCGCCACCCGCGTACCCTTCTCATTGCGATTGTGCGTAAATCCGCCGCGATGCACCGCAATAATGGTCAAAGAATATGACTTTACTCAGAGGCGCGCGGGCAGATTTATAATAATCATACCTAATCCTTTTGTGGATGTTTTGTGCTTTGAATACTGTGATTAAGTACTACGGTGACATTTTTTAGCAATGCTACGAAATAAGATAAGTAATAACGATCTCGATTAGTAGATTTTTATGTAAAAAATGAAAACCTAGATTTTGAATTTGAAGTACAGTGAGCGGCAAAATATTTATGAATTTACGAAATATGGTTAAAAATATTCCGCATATCAGGAAAAAATACTGACTAGTACAGCAAAAAAAACTGAATGCACATCAAAGCGGTGTTTTCATGTAAATTTGGATTTTTTTTGCTGTGCAAGTGAGCTTAATAGATGGTTATTTTTTTGTTGCGATTTTAAATAGTAACCGTAAAAATTCACTTAATTACGATAAATTAACAAAACTAAGCCTGTTGCGAGTTGCGAATAGTAAAAATGCACATGTAAGGAGCGGTATTTGTGCATGAAATCGTCATACAAATGAGAGCTGTAAGCCCATTAAATTTAGATCTTTAAAATATAACACAGCGCAAACACTTCTTAGGGTTCCATAGCCAAAATGGTAAAAACGGAACCCTTCAAAGTTTTTTGAAACATGTCCGTCTGTCCGTCCGTATGTCACAGCCATTTTTATTATAAAACATACATTACTGAAATTTTATCTAGAGGTGTGTTTCATGTGCCGCCACTTAGTTTTCTGGCTAAATTGCTAAAAAAATATTTTAGGTCAGGCACTCCATACATACATATGCCAAACTAAATGTCAAAAATATTTTTTTTGTAAATATGAACATTAAAAATATGGTATATATATATATATATATATATATAGAGTATTTTTAAAACTTTTTTATTAAGTCAATATTTTCAGAAATAATTGCTTCGAAAGTCTAAATATAATAGCCCCCATCTAACTTTTAATCCGTAAGTCTAAAAAATATGAAAAAATACCAAGAAGGCTTAGTACTTAATTTTCTACGAAAATTATTTCACATATTATCAGTTCATCCGTTTTTGAGTTATCTCCAAGAAACTACTTTCTACGGAACCCTACATTATACTATACATGGTCCGATACAAACTTGGCCGGTCTTTTAAAGATATTTGATAGGTGGTATTAACCCTTAGTAGTAATTTATTTATTCACTTGTTTTGATAATTAATATAAAATTTGTATTTATTTGCATTTCACCGACATAGTAAAGTTTTTTTAGAGTAGTCAACGCACATGTGAATCTTCTGAGGTTGCAGGCGTCCATAGGCTTTATAACTGCTTTCAATCAGGCGGGTCGTATGCTTGTTTGCCAGCGTCGTGGTATAAAAAAAAGCTTTTTTTCCTTTATTCTTACATACATTGAACTCTTAAATATCAGCTCTTTGGCTTTGCTCAGTGATAGTTAGTAGACTGAAATTTGGTATGAGTAATTATGTGTTTTAATTACGCCTACAAAGTGGTAAAACAATAAGTATCTGAAACCCATTGTTGGATAGGTCTTTGAAGAAGAATATGCCTTAAACAATTTTTGGATAAAACGAATACTTAGTTTTGAACCGTGGGTCCAAAAAAATTGGTAAAATTCCTGGAAGTGAGGCCATTGAAATACTTATCACGTATTTTCAATAAAAACTATATGGAATAAAATCGGTTGAGCCGTTTTTGAGTTATGCCTATAGTAAAATAACATAAGTGCCACAAAATATTTCTTTATAGACTACCTTTTGAATGGATGTATTGTAACAGGCCGGCAACTACGGATCCCTACACTGAGCATAGCCCGATATTTTCTTGGCCGGTTTATCTGCAATCCTTTGCAGTTTACTTCGCAATTTCTAGATTTGAGAAATTAGTATAAAGTATAACATTAAAGATTGTGTTTAATCTTAAAATAAAACGCATATTACATTCGTTTAGAACACGGTATTCTTAAATAAATATGTTTAAATAAATTCGGTTCTTTGGAGTTTTTTATTAAATTAATTATTAGTCTATTGTATTGCAGTACTAGCAGATTTCCGCAACTCGACGACTAATGCCTATTTTGCGTGATGCATGCGTCTACTAAAACATAATAATTTTAGTTTACTTACATGACCAAATTTGTTTTCAGAGCAATGTGAGATTCATGATTTTTGTTTTTTCTCCATTTTTATTTCATTAGTTTTGTACTTGTATTATAATCTAAATAAAATACACTTTTTATACGAACGTACATAAATATGCATACGAGTACATTATCTTGAAAGATAAAACGTCTATACATTATTGATTCCGGGAAGACACGTTATATCCGCACCGCATGAACCCTCTGCAGTTATTTAGTCTTTAGGCACAGTAAGTCCGATATTATTGCTCACGGGCCAAGCACAAGTATATGTAGTACAAGGGAAGCACGGAGCGACGAGCGACACAGCCTCCTCGTCTCAAAGCTAGCTCAGGACTGCCAGCAACGCCGTTTTCGAGCTAATAACGCACGAAATGTGGAATTATGATCAAGTTGTTTAAGAAAATTTAATCAATTTAAATATCCTACGTTGAGTTTGTAGTGTTCTGTAGTACATATTTTTTAGTTCAACAATATTTTAAATCGAATGAGCCGTTCAGTAGATATAAGCAAAATTAACCGTTAAACGACATTTCGTTACATTTACATAACGGAGAAACTATACGTTACACGAGTTATTCAAACGTTGACAATGTTGTACATGAAATGGTAAATGACATATATTATTTTCAAAATTTTTGAATGACCCGTTATTGAGATATATCCCTTAGAAAGTAACAGTTTTCGGCCACAATCAGCGCCTAGCGCCTTAAATAATCAATAAATTGCTTATGCTTACTTTTGACTTGTTTTATAGAATCCAGTTGTATTAATAACGTTTTCCCTTATGGTTTATGAATGATTATGTTAAAGTAATCAAATATGCAACCCCTGTTTTACTGCTTTGCTATTAGTTTTAGGCAGTATTAGGCACTGAGCAAAGTTTTCGAGAAACTAATTCTAAATCAACTTGTGTCACATTTTAACCGAAACGAATTGTTCGCCAGAAATCAATTTGGTTTTACCAGAGGTCGCTCGACTACTGACGCAGGTGCTGTTCTTCTTGAGCACATCTTTGCCGCTTGGGAAAAAAAACAAGATGCTGTTGGAATATTCTGTGACCTATCGAAGGCATTTGATTGCGTTGATCACGAAAATCTAAAGAGAAAACTAAGCCATTACGGGATCAAAGCTGGTGCCCTTAACCTCGTCTCATCATACCTATCGGATAGAACACAACGAGTGGTTATTAATGGAACTCAATCTTCTGGGTCCCCTGTGGCACTCGGAGTGCCTCAAGGCTCAATACTTGGTCCTTTCCTGTTTTTGGTGTACATTAATGACCTACCTAAAATTGTGCAAGATAAACATGATATAGTGTTATTTGCTGATGACACATCTCTGATATTTAAAGTGGACAGAAAAGAAAACAGCTTCGATAGTATTAACAGTGCACTCTCCAAAGTAGTAAATTGGTTTACGGCTAATAACCTACTTTTGAACGCCAAGAAAACGAAGTGCATCAAATTTACACTTCCCAACGTCAAGCAGATTAACAGCAGCAAGATTATAATAAATGATGAAATAATGGAATTCGAAAATCAAACTGTTTTCTTAGGAGTCACTTTAGACTCGAAATTACAATGGCATCCACATATAGCTACCCTAGCTGGGAAACTTAGCTCTGCAGCCTATGCCGTGAGGCGAATCAGCCATCTAACAAACAGTGAAACTGCCAGGCTGGTATACTTCAGTTACTTTCACAGTGTTATGTCGTATGGAATTCTGTTGTGGGGTAAAGCAGCTGATATTGGGACCATATTTGTGCTACAAAAACGAGCTGTACGTGGCATTTATAAAATGCGCGGTCGAGCATCCGTAAGAGGAAAATTTGAAGAGGCAAATATTCTTACCGTAGCATCTCAATACGTACTTGAAAACATTATGTATGTGCGGAAAAACATCCATAAATTCAAGCTCAACAGTGATATCCATAACTATAACACTAGAAATAAAGATAAGATTGCTGAGCCTGGCCACCGCCTCGGTAAGGTTCGTACGTCTTTTACTGGGAACTGTACACGTTTTTATAACAAAGTCCCCGCTGATGTAGTGAATTTGCCACTAAATAAATTCAAGTCTTATGTTAAGCGCTATTTGTTGAGGAGAGAGTACTATACTTTAAAGGAATTCATTGAGGATAACGATGCCTTTAAGCCTGTAGCTTGATATAGTTAGTACAATACAAATTGAGAAATTATTAGGTACATTACTCTATGAAGCAGCTTTACTAGTGTCCAGTATTACCTGTTTTTCATTTTTATTTTATTTTGTTTTTATTTAGTATTTGGACACTTAGAGACGTTATACATCTCTAAGTCTTGCATTCGCAAATATTTATATGTATAGATATATATTTAATGATCCTGACGCTTAGAGACATGTACATCTCTATGTCACTTTTATATTGTAATTTAGTTCACGCATGTAAAATACGAGCACAGAATATTGTTTCTCACCAGACTAAACATGGCTAGTTTTTATTAATTAATACTTTTTATTAATCATATTTAATTTTAGTTTAATTGGCTTTAGACACAACATTCGGTGCTTGATTATCCATATTTTTTATTATATAGAATATATAGATCAAGACACTTGGAGACCTTATACATCTCTAAGTATAATTTAGAAATAGTATGTTTATTGTATACTAGAATCACTTAAGTACTTTTTTTTATATTATTTAAATTCAAAGTTTATTTCTAACTGTTGATGATGGATTATTATAATTTGGAAATTTATGTAGAAGACACAGTTCAGGTAAGAAAGTATATCAAACTTGTATGTAATTTATTTTCAATAGTCAGATTTGGACTCATCTTTTTTCTTTGGTATTTTTCTTAAACTATAACCTATTGTTGGTTAATCTAACCTTGGTTTGATGTTTTCTTATAGAACAACGCACTTATATGTATTGTTTAGTTTTGATGTACTGTTGTTTTGAAAAAATAAGTCCCGCCGAGTTTCTTGCCGGACATAATTCTTCTCGGGTCAGAGGTGTAGGGTTAGAACCGGTGTAGTTTGATTTTTTTTCTCTCTCTTTTACTTTGACGTGTAAAAGTGCCCTTGTGGCCTACTTACTGAATAAATGTTTGAGTTTGAGTTTGAGTTTGAGTTTATTATAGGAGTAGTGTTAAAATCAACCAGGCAGATTTGAGACTTTGACTTTTATTCCTTTATTAATAAATGCCTTAACAAATTTCAGAAGTGGGATATGTATGGATTCACGTAGCAGGAGCAGGTCCCGTAGTCCAGTGAGGTGGGACAATCGGCGGTCTGAACGGGAGCGCAGCAACAGTAGCCGCAGGCGCAGCAGTCGCAGCCATGAGCGGACACGGAGGCGCTGGGCGCCTTGGCGGCCACGAGATTCTGTGGATCGCGAGCCACCTGCTTCGCTGGATGAACCTGGTAGGATCAATCCAAATTATTATGGAGTAATGGTGAAACCTGATATTATCCCGGAGTTTGATCCAGAGAAGTCTGAGTTACCAGCGCAACAGTGGCTCAACAAGATCGAACAGCTGGGAGCAATACACGGTTGGTCTGATAATGTTAAAAGTTACTATATGCAGGCACGTTTAACTGGACTTGCAAAGATGTGGCACAATGCTTTGCGAAGCTATGAAATGACGTGGCAAGAATGGAAGGAGAGAATCTTAGAGGCTTTCCCTCAAAATAGAGATTATGCCGAGGCTCTTAAGGAAATGATAACCAGAAAAAAATTTTTTGCTGAGACAATGACACACTACTTTTATTCTAAATGCAATATGTTAACTAAATGCGAAATCACCGGTGAAAAGGCTGTGTCATGTATAATCGAAGGGTTACCATTTCACTTAAAAACCTCTGCTAGAGCAGGTAACTACAGGACCCCTGGTGAGCTATATTCTCAGTTCTTATGTATGAACGATGAGAGAAAAGGATTTCCCAATCAACGGTTTCCTGCAGTGCGAGGCCGAGATAACAGCGTTCCTAGCTCTTCGAAGGAGATGGCCGCAGGAGATCAGAAGACGGCAACACTATCCAATCGATCATCAATGATCTGTTTCTGGTGCAAGGAACAGGGTCACGTTGTGCGGTTCTGTCCAAAGAACCCCAACACTGTTAAATGTGACATCTGCGGGAAGACCAACCACAAGACGGAGCAGTGCTTCCGGAAGACTGCCACTGTGAACTTCATTGACCCTCAGGTAAATGATTGTTATTTTAAGAACATCAATTTTAATGGTCAGGCACTGAGGGCGTATTTGGACACAGGGGCCCAAGTTAACTTGATTTCGTTAGAGTGCTCTCAAAAACTTAATCTGGACTACTAACGACAATACTACATGGTTGTAACCATGTAGTATTGTCGTTAGTGGGTTCAGTGGTTCGCCAGTTATATCTTGCGGGTTAGTGACGGGAGAGTTTATTATTGACGGCATTCCAGTTACATCTGGTGCTGTGGTGATCAACGTTCCTTTAAAGCAAGCCGACGTCTTCATTGGCCAGCCTATTCTTAACGATAAGCAGCATAGGTTTATTATTCAGGGAACTACAGTCACATTCGAGAAAGCAGACTTGAAGCGAGAGGAAGCGGAGATCGTCCACATAAATACAATCAACGACCACTCCGAGATCACCAAGGTCGGTAAAATGTGTTCTGTAGATACTGTCATTCCTGCTAAGACCGCTCAATTTGTTGAGACTCTTAGTGATGAGGTGGTACAAGAGTCTACTATATTATTTGTTGACGCTCGTACATGTCAGTTTGAAGATGTTCAGTACAGTATCCCCTCCTCTCTTTGTTGTACTCCAGTTAAATCTGTGCTGGTCATGAATCAAGGTAATAATCCAATAGTCTTTCAAAAGGGCCAGCTGTTAGTTCGTGGGCATGTAACAGAAGAGTCTACGAGCTCTGCTCCCTCGGAAATAAATGTTGCAGCTAGTTCGGTTATGAAGGTAGACGTTAGTAAAATCCACGAGTTCAGGACCAAACGGTATTAAACCAACTGAGTAAAATTTTACAAGATTATTCAGATTGTTTCTCAGAAAATACGCGCGAATTAGGAGTAACTAAAAAGTTGAGCTACACATAGAGTTAAATTCTGACAAGCCAGTGTGCTACCGGCCTTAAAGGTTGTCTTATTCTGAAAAGGCAGTAATGAGAGAGAAGATTGAGATTATGTTGTCTAACGATATCATTAGGGAGTCTTCTTCCAATTATGCGAGTCCGATTATCCTGGTTCGTAAGAAAAACGGAGATTTTCGTCTTTGCGTTGACTTCAGGAAGCTTAACAGCATCACCGTGAAAGACAAATATCCATTGCCAATAATAGAGGAGCATATTGAGAAGCTAGGTGGTAAAAAGTATTTCACAAGTCTTGTTTGTCTCAAGGGTTTTATCAAATTCCCGTTGCTAAAGATTCGATTCATAAAATCAATTTGTAACGCCTGAAGGGCATTATGAATTCTTACGAATGCCTTTTGGCCTTGCGAATTCACCTGTCGTTTTTCAACGGTTGATGGATCGTATATTTTCATCCCTCCGTCATGACAAGGTTTTGCACTACATTGATGATGTGCTTCTCCCAACAAACTCCGTAGAGGGTGGTCTGGATCTTTTGAAAGTAGTGTTGCAAATAATACGAGACGCAGGATTAACTCTAAACCTCGAGAAGTGTTTCTTTGTACAAACGAAAATTGATTATTTAGGCTATGAAATCAGTGAGGAAGGCATCAGGCCAGGTAGTAAAAAGATAGAGGCTGTGGTGGCATACAAGGAGCCGAATAACATTCATGAGCTGCGGATGTTTCTGGGGCTCACCAGCTACTTCAGAAAGTTCGTCCAAAACTATGCAGGTATTGCCTATAATTTATATTACAAAAGGACTCTACCTGGAAATGGGGCCCAGAACAGCAGACTGCATTTCAGGAGCTGAAAAAGGTATTGACTACTCGCCCACTCCTCTCTCTTTTTCGCCGGGAAGGTGACATCGAGGTTCATACTGATGCCAGTAGTAAAGGACTGGCGGGTATTCTTCTCCAAAGGCAAGATGGTATTTTCAAACCCATTTCTTATTTCAGCCGCAAAGCAAGCAAAGAAGAATCGATGTATCATTCTTACGAGCTCGAAACTTTGGCAGTCGTGGAGTCTTTAAGAAGGTTTCGTATTTACCTGGTAGGTAACCATTTTAAAGTTGTCACAGATTGTTCGGCAGTGCGGTATACATTCCAAAAAAAGGACTTGACACCGAGAATAGCAAGATGGTGGCTACTCATACAAGAATACGATATGGAGGTGGAACACAGACCAGGTAAGTCACACAGTCACGTAGACGCCCTAAGCAGAAGCCCAGTCGAGCCTCCGCTTGCTGATATCAACACGATTGACATATTTGACTGGATTGTATGTCTCCAAAATCAAGATGAAAAGGTACGTATCATCAAAACCAAACTGGAGTCTGGTGAGGCAGAGCCTGAAATTAAGAACAATTATCGATTGATAGATCAGCGGTTGTATAGAATAATTGTAGGTGATAAGGAAAGGTTAGTTGTGCCTAAGTAGGGGAGGTGGAACATTTTGCGAAAATACCACGACTGTATTGGACATCCAGGTTTGAAACGATGTGAACAGATCATCAAAGACACCTTCTGGTTCTCCGGCATGACTAGATTTATTCGTAAGTATGTAAATGCATGTCTAGACTGTCTCTACAAAAGGAGCCAGTATGGACGACCGGAGAGAGAACTCCACCCAATTGAAAAAGTCGCAGAGCCATTGCACACTGTGCACATTGATCATTTGGAACCGTTTTGCAAGAGTCGCACAGGTAACAGTTATTTGTTGATGGTTGTCGATTCATTCACAAAATTCACTTGGGCTGTTGCGGTGAAAACTACAAGGGCTCGAGAGGTATTGTGTGCTCTATCGAATATTTTCTGCTCGTTTGGATATCCTAAACGAATAATATCTGACAGCGGTTCATGCTTCAAGAGCAAAAGTTTTAAGCAATTTTGTCTTGACAACTTCTTCAAGCACGTCGTCAATGCAGTAGCATGTCCTCGCGCAAACGGACAAGTTGAAAGGTATAACCGTACATTATTAGACTCCTTGAATAGCAGCGTGGACAACGAAAGAGACTGGGATATGAAGCTGCCGAACGTAACATGGGATATGAATAATTTACAGAGCTCCTCCACTGGATTTACTCCTTTCAAATTGATGTTTAGCGCCAGCCGTAGCAGGTATCAAGCAATAGCAGGAAATTCCTTTGATGATGAACAGACTGCAGAGCAGACACGGCGCACTGCATCAGGTAACCTTAAAAGGACGTCAGAAGTCATGCGGAAGCATTTTAATGCTAAGCGGAAATGACCAACGAAGTACAAGGTACATGATCTAGTACTCTGGAAGGGCGCGGCCGATAGAAACATCAATGTGAGACGAAAACTAAAAGAAAAATATAGCGGACCATATAAAATAACAAAAGTTGCTGGAAATGACAGGTACGTGATCACTTCACTTAAAGGTGTAAAGGGGTACAAGCGATTTGAAGCTTTGGTATCTTCAGACGCTATAAAGAGATTCCAGAGGGAGACTGACGTCCAAGAAAATAGCTCTGATGATAGCCAGGTTGATAGTACAGAAGAGCTAATTGACCTACTTGAAGGATAAGTTGGCCTTTGGTTTTTAATTCATTAAGTTGTGGTTAAAATATTCTGAAATGATGTGGCAACTATATATAGAATGTTCATAAACATGAATGGGATAATTTTTAAATACAAAGGTTTGAAATGTAGATTATTACGGATTTTATGGAAATATTTTTGAAAGAAATTGGTAATAAGTGGTTATGTTTGGTTAATATAATGGATAATATGGATTGATAAAAAATATTAAATTGGTTGAATTAATATTTGGTAAATAAAGGATTTGAAAAGGAATAAAGGGCTATAAAATTGGTTAAAAGCAGAGATTTGTACCATAGCTTGTTCTTGTGAAAAGCAGATAATCCTTGTTTTTTTTTCTCTTCCTTTGCAGAGTCGCAAAGTCGTCAGGATGGACGAGTGTCAATAATGGTCTCGGCAGTCCGCTAGCAACAAGAAGGTGGCGCCACGGTCGTGTTGTTAAGCGACGTTATTATCACCAAACGTCAAACCACGTGCCTCGTACTGCAGCCGCTAGAGGGCGCGTGGTTGTCACACAGCTATGGCGGCAGCATTTCCGCCAAAACGGACCAATCAGCGGCGCTCGCGCTCATCATGCCACTGGAACCTCGTAACGTGATTGGCCGAGACATCGCTACCCAATGGGAGGCGTGCAGAGTACTGGAGGGAAATCTCGACCCCGTCGGCGAAAACGTGGAGCGGCGGCATTCATTCCTTTCTGGCTTCTTGTTGCGAACAGTCAAACTTACGCATTGTTAAAAATAAAGATAAGTACTTCTGGTTAATTAGTGTAATTATGCTTGTAGTATTTGTATAGGCTTTGTGGTTCATTCGCTTATTATTTAGGGTTTGCTTTCGGTTGCGTTCCTTAACATTTTAAACATAACGTTACCGTAGTATTAAGCTCAATATTGAGCCTTGTTTTGAATTATTGGATTAACAAGTTAGTGCACAATAATTTGAGTTTATAGTGTTTGAGTTTTATTTTTGAATTGTGTTACTTCCTGTTATTCGATTTAAATTATAGCCGTTTAGTTTTCGCGATAACTTGAGTTGATAGTATTCCGTTTCTGAATAGTGTTACTTTTCGTTATTTGATTTGAATTAGCCTTTTAATTTTGCGATAACGGTTAACGTATCTAATGTTTTAAAATTAACATAAAGTAACGATCATTTAAATGTATTCTAGTGGTTAAAAAATTTAACTGGGCCTTTGTGCCTTTCATTGTTACATAATAAGTATTACGTTTTATAATGTAGCTAAGCAATAATATTGTTAGTTTTTGCTGGGTTTTAAATAATCAATAAATTGCGTATGCTTACTTTTGACTTGTTTTATAGAATCCAGTTGTATTAATAACGTTTTCCCTTATGGTTTATGAATGATTATGTTAAAGTAATCAAATATGCAACCCCTGTTTTACTGCTTTGCTTTTAGTTTATTATAGGAGTAGTGTTAAAATAAACCAGGCTGATTTGAGACTTTGACTTTTATTCCTTTATTAATAAATGCCTTAACACTACACAAAAACTACTGAACAGAATTTCATGAAATTTTGTATAGTAACAGGTTATACTCCGGAGCAACATTTAGGGTAGTATTTATTCCGCTATTTTATTGAAAAAATATATTCATTCGTATAGTTCTAAAAGTGATCACAGATGGCGCTGTATAAGTACCCAACAACCCATAATCATGCTTTCTTCTATACATACATTAAACGCGTAAGGAGAAAAAAAATCACTTCGTTTTGAAAATATTAAGTATACGTATAAACAAATAAAATAGGTAGTTAGATTTCCGATTTACCCGAGTGCAAACATTTTACGGATGCAACATGTTTTTTCTCGCTTTAATATCCGAATACACATAAAAGGCAGTCATTAATCCAACAAAGTAATTTTACCCTTTTTGTAAGACTGAAGCGATTCTCGCTACGACGTTCCGGGCCTGGGCCCTACACGGTATTCGCCCTTTGACTTTCACAGACATTGCCGCTCACCCTCGGGCCCGTAGCCCTCGGGCTCGCTTTTAAGCTACTTAGCCCTTGAGTTTTGTTCGGTCCCTCTCTGGCTACTGCCGCTGAAGCAATTTTCGCTGCGACGCTCCGGGCCTGGGTCCTACGCGATACGCGGCTTTTGACTCTCGCAGACATTGCCTCTGCTCTCTTGCCTTCACTTTTGTGATATTTAACCCTTGAGTTTTGTTTGGTCCCTATCATGCTGCTGCTGACACAGTTTTCCGAGCCTAATAGGCCCTATACGGTATTCGGCCTTTGGTCTTCACATACACTGCCGCTCACCCTCGGGCTTTCGGCCCCCGGATTCGCTAAGACCCTTGATCACTGAGTGTTGATTGAGTTGTTGTCCAGTCCCTGTCATGCTGCTGCTGAACCAATCCCTGCTTCGACGTTCCGGGCCTTGGCCCTAAGCGGTACTCGGCCTTTGGCTTACGCATAAATTGCCACTCACTCTCGGCCTTTCGGCACTCGGGTTTGCTAAGAAACTTGATCACTGAGTTTTGTCCGGTCCCGATCATGCTGCTGCTGAAACAGTTCTCGCTGCGACGTTCCGAGCCTAGGCCCTACGCGGTACTCGGCTTTTGGCCTTTGCAGACAATTTCGCTCACCCTCGGGCTTTCGGCCCTCGGATTCGCTAAGACACTTGATCACTGAGTTTTGTCCTGTCCCTGTTATGCTGCTGCTGAAGCAATTCTCGCAGCTACGTTCAAGCCTGAGCCCTACGCGGTACTCTGCCTTTGGCCTTTGCAGACAATGCCGCTCACCCTCGGGCTGTTGGCCCTCGGATTCGCTAAGACACTTGATCACTGAGTTTTGTCCAGTCCCTGTCATGCTGCTGCTGAAGAATTTCTCGCAGCTACGTTCCGAGCCTGGGCCCTACGCGGTACTAGACTTTGGCCTTTGCACACATTGCCGCTCACCCTCGGGCCTTCGGTCCTCGGTTTCGTTTTTAAGACACTTGACCGTTGAGTTTATTCCGGTCCCAGTCATGCTGCTCCTGAAACAATTCTCGCAACTACGTTCCGAGGCTGGGCCCTACGCGGTACTCGGCCTTTGGCCTTCGCTGACATAGCCGCTAACCCTCGGGCCTTCGACCCTCGGCTTCGCTTTTAAGACACTGGACCGTTTAGTTTATTCTGGTACCTTTCATGCTACTGCTGAACGAATACCTGCTGCGACGTTCCGGCACAGAATACCTAATACTACTACCGTACAGAAAATGCACTCCTTCACAAAAGGCAGATTTAGGTATACAATTATACCTACACTCGCCGCCTGCAAGCAAAATTGAAACTTATAACCGCGCACGAACCGTGAATCTTCTTTGCGCGCCGCAGTTTTATAACCGAGCTGTGAGTGTCGGCACGGGGTGTCACTTAACAAGTTTTTGTACCTATACCTACTGATTTACTATTTTTTATTTTTAGATAAATATGTAGGAATTACAAACGTTGATTCTGTAAACATAAAATTTTTATTCGGAGATAGTATGTCTGATTCTCACGGAAGTAGGTATGCCACAGCCGTATTCCTTTGAAAATATGTCGGTCAGTTCCTAATATTGTTTCTGGGCAACCAATATTATATCCTTTATATGGATTTGATCGAGGTTTAGGTTTCCAAGACATTGTGTAATATCAATTTTGCGCGAGCGCCACGTGACACGACTATCGTGCGAGCCGAGCGGCAGCCCACTGCCATACGCCTGCCCGGGAGGCGCGCCGGCCAAATGTACCTAAACTGCGTAGTGACACCCCCGCGGTTCCGGGCCAGGGCCCTATGTGGTACTCGGCCTTTGGCTTATGAATAAATTGCCACTCACTCTCGGTCTTTCGGCCCTCAGGTTGGCTAAGAAACTTGATCCCTGAGTTTTGTCCAGTCCCTGTCATGCTGCTGCTGCTGAGGCAATTTTCGCTGCGACTCTCCGGGTCTGTGTCCTACGAAGTACTCGGCCTTTAGCTTTCCCAGACATAGTGGATCAAGGAACTTGACCATTGAGTTTTGTCCGGACCCTGTTATGCTGCTGCTGAAACAATTATCGCTTCCGTCGGCCTTAGTAGATTTGTCCTGCTGCAGGAGAAGTACTTTCCGCTTGGACGTTGCGCTCACACGCTACGGCGTTCGGCCCTCTTTTCGAAGTATATTCTGCAGCAGGAACTCGGCTATTAGCATTTGCAGGTCTTGACGCTCGCCTTTATTGCTTATCTTAACATGGCTGAACGAATCAATTTTGGTTCAGTTACCAATTCGATGGACATTGACATCGTAAAAAGCGTAAGTTTTACAAAACTGGCCTGGATAGTAAATTAAAATGACAAACCTCCCAAACGCACGCGAGCGAAGTCGCGGGTACAGCTAGTGTAATATAAGGGGTTAATAAGTTATATAGGTCAACTTGGTTATATGGCTAACGGCTCATTGCCCAGTCGGTAGTGACCGGGTTCGAATCCTGATCAGGGCATTTATTTGTGTGTTTAGATATAACAGATATTTGTTCCTGACAATGAGTTATGGATGTTTTCTATGTATTAAAGTATTTATCCATATTTATCTATCATATATATCGTCGGCTAGTACCCATAACACAAGCCTTATTGACCTTACTGTGGGACTACGTCGATTTGTGTAAGATTTATTTATAGGTAATTATTTTATTTTATTTTCATTATTTAGATAAACTTAAACTTAAATAGATTCTCTGCCGTGAATGCAGAAGACGCTGGTCGATTCCACCTGGGCACCGGAGGCGTATCACTTTTTTCCTTTGTACTCGCATATGACCATCAGTTAAGTTTATAATTTTTATAGTAGTGTGTCTACATTTAATAAATGAATCAAAATATTGATGAAAATATTTTGCTTTTATTCTATAGTTGTTAGTTATAGAATCGAGTAGGTACTTCTTTCTGTAATGGTTGGTTGCGGCAATAAAATTATGACAGACGATGATTTTCGAATGACACATTTTACCTTACCACCGGTGAATAAAACTCCCTTAAGCTCTTACAGTAACAATTCGGCCAATCTTCAAAGCGGCAGCACTTATGTTCGTTCTCAATAGAAATTTGGTAACTTTTATTTCTGGCATCAAAAGCAATTACCTCAGATCCCGCCGTCAAGTAAATAAAAGTTTCCGTTTTAACTTTTTTCTTTCAGCATTGGCAATGACATGAAATAAGCCTAAAGGCCAGCATTCATTGCACGAGCCGCGATATGCACCGATTAAATAAGAAATATGTCCTTTGTAAATTAACAACTGGAATAACTCTAAATAAGAACTAAAAAATATATAAATTAAAACTAGAACTACAAATAATAAATATCTCCTAAGTCGCTACCAATGGGTAGGGTGCCCAGAAGGCTGGCCGCATTGCCACGTTGAATTTTTAGCCTCAGTACTATGTGCAGCCTCCAGGACGCCGAGAGAAGGGGTTAAAATGCTGCCGATCAAGTTTTGGGCGCTGTGCACTAAGGATAAAAACGCGGGCAAGGATATACTAGAAATTTTGCGTATTCCCAGGCCTCCGTGTCTAATAGGTAGGCTGGCCTGGGTCCAGGATCTATTGCCGAAAGGTATGTCGAGGATCGATTCTTCAATCAACTTATCCAATTTTAAATTAACAACGCAAACTCTACCTAATCCATATTTGAAGTTTCCAACGCAAAACCTCAAATATGGATTAGGTAAAATGGTGATAAAATTGTATTTTGTCTCGATTACACTCAAGCAAGCAAAACTGCTTGGAAGCAAGGGGGGAATATTTGTTGAAGAAAAATGTGTTAATGTTGTGCTCATCGCATTAGGTCGCTAAGGAGCCTTCATCAAATACGGTTTCCGCATGCTGCGGCGATGTGAGAGCAACATAGCGCAATGAATGTCTAGTTGTCTATAACGCTGTCTTGTTCACGCACCGTCGTAGCATGCGGTTGCGGCACCAGGGCCGCGATTCGAAAAATAAACACACACACTGGACAGAACAGCTCCAACCCAACTCAACCCAACTCAACGCAACTCAACTCAACACTATAACGACATTGACATTTGCTATTCGAACAGATTTTCATTCAACATTGGTCTCACATTGGTCACACATTGGACCAATGAGAGCGTGATAACCGCGTAAGAAAACACAGTTTTTATCGTCCTGTCTGGACTGCTACTCGTACACCCCAGTGACTTGGTACAATTTTTTTTTTCAACGCCTAAAATATGTAGGTACCTCTCGTCCGCTCTATCGCTACCGTACCGCTCATCAAATCTCAGTTTAGTTCAGAAGGATCGGAAAAAAATATTTCACGCTAGGTACACAACGACCTCTTGTCCGTGTATTTCTCTCCAGCGATAAATCCGACGTACGGACTCGCGTGTGAATGGTTGGCTTTACCAGGAAGAGAGGGGCGGCTAATCTCCCAACTTTCGCCCTTTGATTCCTATAATAACGACGTTTTATCTCTGCTTGCGCACATCAAAGGGACTGACGAACTTATATACCCTTTCATAGATTTTTAGACCATATTTACTGTATTTGTATTGTAAACCCGGATCAAAGAGCTGGATGCGCTTTCATTTCCCATTGGCAGATTTATGTTGATTATTTTCGATGATACGGGTAAACATGTCATTGGCTTGGAGATTGCAAAACGATCCTTGATAATTTTGCCTTTATGCAATATATGTCGTAATTAAAATTCTGATTCACACGATATGATACGCTTTCCAATATGATACTCTTAAATTATAGTAAACATTGGCCTTAATATAGATTGTTATTAAATCAAATACAAACATTGAAAAAAAATATTTTACGTTGTATACAAGAACTGCCGAACGTTAGCTATATATGCATGCGACCTATAGCAATACCATAATACAGAATAAATGCTTTCTGTGTGAATGAATATTGAGTGTCTGAATAATGATGTTAAGAGTTTTTGGACTCGCCCCTTCGTAAAGAAATAGATTTCTTGTCGTCGACGGACACAATAGCAATGAAATTGTATTTTAGTATTATGTGCGCCTGAGTGGTGCCTTAAAAATAATAACAGTACGAGCATATTATATACTAGCTTTTTCCCGCGGCTTCGCCCGCGTACTAAAAGTACTAAAAAAGGAGGTTCTCAGTTAGACTCGTATGTTTGTATGTAGGAATGTATGTTTGTCCGCGATCATCTTGCGTTTCGCTGAACTGATTTAGAAGCGGTTTTCGGAAAAGTATTCGTTACATTCTGGAGGTTTCGGTATACCACCTTTTGAAGACGGCGGTTCCCTCATTTTTTATTTTAAAGAAATTATTGCAATAATTGTTTAATTGTTACGCCATCAACGACTTACTACTGAGAGATTATGATTAATACAGATTTCTACTCTTGAATAGAAGCTTTTCCCCGCGACTTCATTTGCATGGAATTAGTAATCCACCCTCCTTTTTACCCGCTTAAGGAATGACTTCTGGGATAACAACTATTATATATCCTTCCCCAGAACGCAAAATATCTCCATACCAAATCATCTAAATAGGTTCAACGGTTATTAATTTCCCATACAAACTTTCAACCCCCGTTTCACCCCCTAGAGGGTTGATTTTGGAGATAAAAATTATCATATATTGTTTACCGCGACTCAATCTATATAATATGTACCAAGTTTCATTTCAATCGTCTGTTCAGCGGTTAATAATTCGCCATACAAACTGCCAACATTTTTTCTACCCCTCTAAGATTGATTTTCGGCTTAAAAAATATTCTATATTGTTTCCTGGGACTCAAACTATATCCACAACAAAATTATCTAAATCGGTTCGCGGTAAAAAAATCTCGATACAAACCTCCAACCCCCATTTCACCCCCTTAAACATTGATTTTCGAGATAAAAACTGTCCCATGTCGTTTCCCGGTACACAAACTATCTCTATACCAAGTTTCATCTAAATTGGTTCAACGTTTAAAAATTCCCCATACAAACTATCCCCATTTCACCCCCTTAAGTGTTGATTTCGTAATCAGCGACCCGATAAACCATAGAAACAATACCCATGTTGATATTTAAATTTTGTCACCACATTTCCCCCTTATGGGTTGAATTCTCAAAAAAGCTGAAACACTTGTTTTCTCATTTATCGTTAGGAATACTCCTGTAAAGTTTCGAATAAAATAGTTGAACTAATCTCGTTTCCCATACAAACTTTGAACCCCATTTCTCCCCTTAGGAGGTAAATTTTTAAAAATTATTTCTAAGTGCATCCCTATGCCTTATAAGGAGCCTACGTACCACATTTGGAATCTCTATTAGAACCAGCGGTTTGGGCTGTCAGTTTCTTCTTTTATATATTTAGAAGAAGATTGCAATTTGGCACAAATACTTTCAAGAATTTTCATGTCCACAATATTAAATTTCAAAATCGATGCCATTTTCTTAATTAACGTCCAAAAAAATCACAAAAACGACACCCATATGGATATTTAGACATTTCAACCCCAATGTACCCTAACAGGGGAGATGGTATTTCACGTCCGCCACGTCGGATTTTAAAATCGTTGTTTTTTCGTAATCAACGACCCGATAAACCATAGAAACAATACCCATGTTGATTTTCAGACTTTTTGACCACATTTCCCCCTTTTAGGGGTTGAATTCTCAAAAAACCTGCAACACGTATTTACTCATTTATTGTTAGGAATACTTCTGTGAAGTTTCGAATAAAATAGACTAACTAATCTTGATTCCCCATACAAACTTTGGACCCCCATTTCACCCCCTTAGGGAATGAATTTTGAAAAATCCTTTCTTAGTGCACCCCTAGACCTTATAAGGAACCTACGTGCCAAATTTGGAATCTCTAGAACCAGCGGTTTGGACTGTGCGTTGATAGATCACTATGTCAGTCAGTCAGTCACCTTTGAGTTAAATATATTTAGAGATTCTTATTTAGGCTTACCCAACATAAAACTTATCATACCTATAGAGTGTGTAAATTTTATACGGACGTATATTGTACTGGCGATTAGTATTGGACCTAGGGAACCTATTTACATTTATTACTTTATGTAAATAAGGATATTTTTTTTTCATACATAATAATTCAGCCCGCAATGTATTGCATCCATGACAATTAACTTCATACTGATGCGTCATGTCGGTTATGTCAGTTTTAAATCAGTTGGATAGCGTACATTGGTGCCCGATAGGACTTTAAAAAATCGTTGCACATAATGAATAACACTATTTAACAAAATGATTATACTATATGAGTCCTATTGCTGGATACTATAGGTGGATAAAGTATACGCCCGTATAAAATTTACACGCTGTATGTAGGTACTTACTCATATAAAGTAAAATATGGACGCCATCATTCCGGTTGATCTCATGTGCCTAAAAAATTACCTTAAAGTTGAAGTATATTGACATTTAAATCTTAAATCCAAACGCAGAGAAACAACTACGTATATAACCTACACATTGTAATGTGGTCTCGTTTGCTACATCTATTACACTGCGTGCTGCATAATTGAAAGCACATTCGGTCGTTCCATATTGTATATTTATCATATATCATTTAAAAGCCGAATGCTGAATTCTCAATTGGAACTTACATGTTGTATACTTAAGCTTAAAAAATACCAAAGTACAATATTATTCAGGGTTATCTCAGGGCGGATAATGATGTCATAGAAAGTAACGACTCTCGGAGGCCTGGCCCTAAACGCCTGCGTGCTTATAATCAAGTATCTTATGGAAAAATGCTTGTATCACAATTGTTCTCTCTGGGGCCTTTAAGCATTTGATTATTTCTAAGCAACGAAACAATTTACAGATGAGTAAACAGACAATTAATTTAACAGAAAATAACATCGTGTAACAAAAGAAATCTGATTTATTAACACAATTAAGAACGATAGGGCGGGCCCTTACCATTGTCTGATCGAAACACAATTCGCCGAATCATAAATAAGACGAACAATAGTCAATAAAATTAGATAACGATGGGATGAGAATTGGCAAAGAAAATAAATAAGGTTTCCCGAAGAGGATATGAGCTTCCACTTCTTCGGGATAAGCGGATAATAAATGAGTACCTATCCTATATCTGAATCACAGATCTACACACAGAAGACTAGTTGGTCACTATAATTTGGCCCCCATACTAATTTAGCTTGAGAGAGCAACCGCCCGTATCCGTCCGCGCGTAAGCATCCACATTAGTGGCCTGTAAATTAAAAATACAAGGATTTTCTAGTTCTTACAAAGAATTTTCTAGTCATTAAGTACACAAAACTGAATCACAACTGAGTCGTGTACTATTTTACGAACAAATTGCCTGTATAGGCATATACCCGCGGATCTTCATAAAAGCTTCAAGATACGGAGTCTGCGAGACACAGTCTATGATGCCCGCTGGCCGGCCCTAATGAGCCAGTGCCCGGTAACCGCCAACCACGGCTAAGAATACATTTTCCGTAGATCGGACATTTCTCTTTAATTATACAATGGATAATACCTGTCTAGCGAGAAGCTGCCAGCCTGAGCCCCCAACTTTATTTTTATTTTATTTATAAGAAACTCTTTTGTAGGCTTACTATTGCCCAAAATGGCTCACTAGATATTTCATACACATAATATTATTTAACTTAATGACAATAGAAAATTATTACTCAATTAAATAAATAAATGATCCTGACTCACTCGAATTTACAACTTTGTAAGCAAATCTGTTTTAGTTGGTAGCATTTCGTTAATAAGTTCAATAAATATAACTAGGTATATATTTCGACCTATTAAATGTCAATGATTTTTATGGGACAGATTTTTTTATAACTCTCAGATTGTTTTATAGTCATGTAAAAATTGCTCAGTATAACACATTCACCTCGCACGCAAAGTATGGCTAAGGGTTGAAAAACTCAGTTTTAAGTATGGTAATAATACTTGCATTATTAAAACAATATCGCCTATATACAGTTACAAACACAAGTTCGCATTTTACTTTTCGGCTGCAACATTCCAATTTTAACGCGTTGTTTAATTGTAGCAACGAGGAAATGCAAGCTTCGTTAAATTCGAACTGGATCCTCGTTACTGCTCGGTGCGATTTCCCGCGTTGCTGGGATGTACGTATAGATCTACTGTTTATTTCCCACGTAAATTCAAATGGTTGAAAAGTAGAGCTAAAACTAGATTAAAGCAATATATATTATAAGGACTGACAAAATAAATTACCCTATAAGTTAAAATAAAGGCACACTAGATTTTTTTAAGACTGGTATTCAATTTTACATGCGTACCGCAATGTATGTATGTACCATCAAACGGTATTTATAAACAACTATTTATAGGTCTATACAATTAATAGTAAGTTTGCGCCACACATAATCAGGTCCATTTTTGTACAAATTCGTATATACAATAAGACTCAAGGCAACACAATAAAATAACCAGTGGTCAGAAAGCTACAAATCTTTTCTATGTAATTACTTCGAAATTAAAATACTGGCGTTCTAGTTCCAGTTTAAGCACGCATTTTAAATGCGTAGAAATGCTGCCTGCGGTTCACTCGGCGCAGTTTCACCGCTATCTCAGTAGTATCTAGCACCGCAGTGCTAATGAGCTCTGTTCTTTTACGTAACGGTCCAAAAATGGGTTAATGTAGTACCTTAGGACTGGAGGATAATAATAAACTTACCATGTGTTATAAAAAAACTAAACGTCTGTTAAATAAACAAGAACACTGATAATTTGATATTTTAAACGATAAAAAAGGTCATTGTAGGCTTAGTGTACTTTACGTTTAGTTTTGGAATCAACTTGTGTAATAGGTAAGATTAATAAGGACAAACCGATGGAAGGAAGAAAGTGACCTTTTTGAATTGCTCGTGAGTGTGATATTGGGTTGAACTAACCTGCAGTTTATAGGTACTTTCAGATCCTGTGATTTACTTCGCCAGTAACATGTATCCCGCTTTTCCCAGAGCCATAAATTCGGAAGTGTCAGTTTTGGTTGAGGCATGAGTTTGGAGTCAAAATTAAGCGCGGATCAAACAGCTAAATCACACAGCAAAATACATAACCCTGATTTTATAACGAAGAATCCTAAGTAATAGGCAGCCCTGAATTGCGGGATTTCCTTTGCACCCCTAATAGGGCTCTTAAAAATAAAATTCTCAACCGACCGCAATAATTAATTCCTTCATCTTAATATCTTTGACGGCCTCGACGCTTATTATACCAGCTTAAAAGTTTTCTTCGTTCCTTTATTTTGCATATTTAATTATTGGAATGTCTAATTAGCTGTTGAAATTTTTTAGAATAGCGATGGCTGTAAATCGTGGAAGTATCGTCACCCGCAGAAATCAGGAACATTTTTTATCAATGTCAATTAGCATACCAATCAGCATGAAACTGAAACTCGTAAAACATCAAATAACAAGAAAATTAAGCAATTCATTAACGCGTCACGCTCTAAGCACACTAAGTAACTTACAGTAAATGTTGTTTTTTTTTTAATAAAGGTCTGCGCCCTCTATACTTTGTTTTTTTTAATATTAGAAAAATCGTGCTACTGTCGTGGTGCGATTTCTAAGAAAACAATTTTCAAAGTCGTTTTGCCTCTTATTATCTTAAGCGTATCACTAACAATAACAATGGAAACAAGTAGTCTCGTAAAATTTTGTCCCTGATATGGCTGATGGGCGGGAGCGTGCACTGAGCCGTGACGGGTGGCGCAAAATAGGGGAGGCCTTTGCCCAGCAGTGGGACACAAAATAGGCTATTAAAAAAATGGCTGAAAAAATGAAGATGCATGGGCAAAATCTACCGTTATTTGTCTAATCCTAAATTACGTCCAATCCATGACCGTACCCGTAGCGACACGTACTATCGGGTTCAGAATTGCATGGCCAATTTATGAATGAATTCATTGATAAATTGACCATGCAATTTTGAACCTGATGGTACATAAATATTATTCTGCGTATAAATAACTATGAGGCTTACTAGACCGTTCCGGCACAGACCAACACCGTAACGTGCCATAACCGCACCGTCTTGTCGAGAACGCGTTGCAAACGGTCATTACATACAGGTTACAAACGGAACGCGTTGCTTACGGGTACCATATGGGTATGAACCTGTTTATACGTTGTAGTGGGCAAAGCCCAGCGTTCAAAGCTTTTTTCCGTGGTACGTCCGTTGGTACGGACCTAGTACTGTCATGGTTTGGACGGAATAGAAATGTTTCAAAGCACACGGAAGAAAAGATTCAACATCTTTTTGCGCTTTCGGAAAAAGCCATGTAAAATTTTATAAAAACGAGGTGGATTATTCAAATTTTGTTTCTGATGTCTCAAGAAACGCCTCTTCACTAACAAACTAACTCCATGTTAAAAATTGTTTTATAACCTGTACCTGATTGGACTTTATATTAACGTACTATCGGGTTCAGAATTGCATGGCCAATTTATGAATGAATTCATTGATAAATTGACCATGCAATTTTGAACCTGATGGTACATAAATATTATTCTGCGTATAAATAACTATGAGGCTTACTAGACCGTTCCGGCACAGACCAACACCGTAACGTGCCATAACCGCACCGTCTTGTCGAGAACGCGTTGCAAACGGTCATTACATACAGGTTACAAACGGAACGCGTTGCTTACGGGTACCATATGGGTATGAACCTGTTTATACGTTGTAGTGGGCAAAGCCCAGCGTTCAAAGCTTTTTTCCGTGGTACGTCCGTTGGTACGGACCTAGTACTGTCATGGTTTGGACGGAATAGAAATGTTTCAAAGCACACGGAAGAAAAGATCCAACATCTTTTTGCGCTTTCGGAAAAAGCCATGTAAAATTTTATAAAAACGAGGTGGATTATTCAAATTTTGTTTCTGATGTCTCAAGAAACGCCTCTTCACTAACAAACTAACTCCATGTTAAAAATTGTTTTATAACCTGTACCTGATTGGACTTTATATTAAAATAGGCTAATTGTTATAAATATTTAAGCTTCGCGAGTCTGCTCAGCTGAATTATTCACCGACTGCTCCTGCTCGCTCCCTCGTTGCTACCATCACGTCATTTCAATTGTACATGAACTTCGAGGACAAAAAGTCGAGGAGGCGGTTACATGCATAATTTAAAATATACATTGTTTTTTATAACTTGAAACGATTTCATGTAGTTTCGAAATTCAATAAAATCGTGTTTTTATGTTTGTAAGTTATTTTTGTTTCAATATTTATTTCTTAATGACTTAATGAGGTATACCCATGGGTATTTTCTATAAAGCGACCTTTACTTTAATGTTAGGTAACCATGTACGCATGATTTTACTAGTTTTAGTCATGTAACTCGTAACGTTGAAAAGCTCTCCGTGAGACGATGAACTGAACCAAATAAATACTTACGTGCGTTAACCAACACCGATACTTTGGTACCTATTTAATGACCGAACATGCGACTGTTACTCGTATTTTATATGTATTTACGTCACACCTGGCCATAATGTGAGTATTACCGCAAGCTACGCGTACGGTAAAACTCGCATTATGGCCAGGTGGAGACGTAAAATTGTGTACTCACCACGGGCAGTAAAAAAGGACGCCCTCTATCGCATATTTACAACCCTCGCCCTGCGGCTCGGGTCACAAATACCTGCGATTTCGGGCTTTCATTCTTTTACAGTCCTTGGTAAGTAATGTACTATTACGTAACGCCCATCAACATCAAAGTCCAGACAACACTAGCTTTTATTCCGATTCACACCATTTATCCTGTTCCGACTACGTACTCGCTAGAAAGAATTGCTTGGATGGATTGATGGCTGCGAAATTGTCGTGCAAGAAGTATCGTTGTAGAGCTGCAACACCTCGTTGCTTACTTCTGGTGGACGGTGGACGTCGGGCCATAAATAATATTCAACAACTCTTAACTTCTCCTGTTGGTACCAGGTTTTTATTTGAATGTTATGCTGGAGGATGCTTATTATGACTGCATGTAAAAATAGGGATTGTAATGCATATGGCCAATTTAAAACAATTAATAAAAATTACATAACTTGGTGATTTGTAATATTTTGTAGGTACCTGTATTATTAGATATTCGTCGTAGACCTCTCTTTACTATATAGGGTGTATAGAACGCCTTAAGCGTGACATTGACATAGCTGTCAATTTAGGCGGGAACACGGGAGAACTGTCACTTATCCTTATCCTTTATCTTGTAAATTAGTTCATTCGAGCCGATTGCCTGATATTATTGTAAAACCTTTGATTATAGAACCCAACTTTGATCTGGAAGTGTTTTATTCCCAACATCAGACGTGGGAAATGAGCTTATAGCCTGCAAAGTGCTTGCCGTACTACAAACCGCGATGGTCTAAGTTAACGTTGTTTTGGCATCGTTTGTCTTTGTTTAAATCCGAAACA
Source organism: Pammene aurita (assembly GCA_947086415.1). Taxonomy (NCBI): domain Eukaryota; kingdom Metazoa; phylum Arthropoda; class Insecta; order Lepidoptera; family Tortricidae; genus Pammene; species Pammene aurita. Next base: position 22,660,466 of record OX352298.1, on the reverse strand, counting down.
AGAAATTTATTTCAATCACAAACACGTATCGCAATTAGCAATGTCCACGTCCGTAGTAGATTTCCGCGGCGAGATCAAAAGGGCCGCACTTCTCGTGTACGGCCACTACATACGGGCTGTGGACGCAGATAGTGCGAAACATTTTGTTTTCAGCATTTACTGGTGATATTCAAAGTACCGATATGTACAGATGAAGTCTTCGAAGCCAAAACAAACAGTGGAGCTTCATCAGGATTTAGTTGCAGCCTAGAGCCTAGGCCATACCAGCACACTACGGCGGCGTTACCAGTCGCCGGCCACTAACTAAATGTATACAGCTCTATGGAGGATATCTCACCTTCTGTGCACTTAGTTGCGCAAACTAAAGGTCATCAAGTGCCTAACATGGAAGTTCAATAAACTAGAAATGCAAATGAAAAGAGTGTGTTGCCAATCATTTTTCAAGGTTCGCGCGGTTCTCATAGAATGAAGAACTGTTAGTACCTACTAGCAAGTGGTAACTTATATGTGAACAAATACATTAATGTAAAGGTATGGAGTAATGTATTTATCATTGGTACAGGTACACCATTATCAGGTAAATAGAGTATGCTAGTAATTAATTACTTATTTTCAAAGCGGATATTTATTTACCTACATGCTCTTAGAAATCATTTTGTAAGAGTTATGTCATCATATTAGACCGTTGATAAAGATCAGTTTTGATATGCATGCCTAGCACCTACAGTGACCATTTCGCTCAATCGTGGGGAACATTTATGCTAAAGAGTAATTAATCATTATCACAGTTTAAATGATTAAAAATAAATAAATAGGAAAACGCTATAAAGTACTCGTACCTAGATTCATAAACACTTGTTCATTCAATATTTTTATTTGTGATAAATGTAATTGTTGCTTTCCTATTTGAACGAAATGTTCCTATTCAAGCAGTTCATGCTCAGTGATATGGTGCAGAGACAATGAGAAATCCCTTCTTATTCATTATTGAAACATGAAAATTGCAGTAGACATTTAGTGAAAAATTTAGTCATAATTAGTAGAGAGCCCGTGGATGTAATTTATGCAAGGCTGCAGACCCAGGACATTGATAAGTTTCAGTAACAGATCTTTCTGTATCTTGGTTCTTTTGTCTGTTCTGAGGAATTAGTCAACTCTACACAATAATCAAATTCGGAGATTTCTTCACTACTTACAAATGTTAAGGCTTTCAGGTTGATATTGACCCTAGAAGCATTTCAATAAGGTTCAAATTCAGATGCCAGTCTTAATGGATCTTATAGAGTGAATTATGACTTTCAAAGTGAAACTGAGCCCACTTATATCAGTATGGTGGCAAACATAAGTTTACACAAACTTGATTTATGAGTAAGCACACACCGGAGCCTATGGACGATTGCCACTCAAGCATTATGACAAATACACCACTGATCTTTAACAAGCATACACGGTCAGATTGCAGTCGCTTTCATAAAAACTAGCGCCTACGCCAATTCGTGGGCTTAGGTTGCCAAGCAGACGCCAGGCTCAATTCAGCCATGGCAAAAGCAGAGGCAAACACTAGGAGGAGGACAAGGATCGGGTTCACTGCGAAGATTTAATTTGACAGCTTGTGATGTTGACATGTTTGAGGACTTACTTCAGGTTTTGTGTGTGTGTTTGCTTGTATTATGTTCACAGATACATATAAGATGATATACTGGTGATGAATTGGATGATGATGCATAATGAAATTAATGATGGAGAACTGATGAAGAAATAAAGGTAATGTTGAACGGTTGATACTAAAATCCACAAGTGATTTCTAAATAATGATTATTACTGACTATGGGCATTTGCATTATCCTGCTAGAAAGTGTCCTTTCTAGACATTCCTTGCAAATGTTTAAATTTAAGAATGAGGCAATTTGGTCTAGCCCAATGGTTCTTAACCCTTCAGTGGTGAGGGGCTACCCGACAAAATTTATTTTTGGCATGAACCACCAACTGTTTGAAATGAGTAACTATGACAAATAAAGTCAACAAGGGGCTGTACTGTTCATGTGAACACATAGACCACCTCAAATGCTTTCGGGTACCACCAGTGGTCCGCATACCACCGTTGAGAACAACTGGTCTAGTTATTAATACATGTTTGTCTTGTGAAATGAATCATCATTAATGGACAAATGGGTTAGTTCATTTTAAACTAAGTTTGGTCAGATTACCAATAAAGCTGTCCTATATAAAAGTAAAACTTAATTTCATTCTTCTACCACAAGGATTTGGCATGTATTTAGTTAAGTGACTCTATTTTGTAAAGCATACAGTTGGTAAAGTTACTCATCGTTTCGACAAGTTGACACTACACATGTAATGACTGCTAAGTACATGATTGGGGTATGGAAAATAAATATTTCATTTGAGTTTACTTATGGTCTCTTTATTGAAATTGATTTATTTGAGAATGTGTCAGAATCAGAGAAGCCCAAACGAGTTGAAATAATAAAAGTAAGCAAGCAGCCAAGCAGGTTTAAACTACGACCTGTTTTAAAGGAGTTTTGGTATTATGCATTTTTATAGTATTGGATAGCCCAGTAAACAACGACGCTAGTCCAATCAATGACGATTCTAGTAATGTTTTCTTTGCAGCAGTTTACATCCTGAGTTATCTGTCGGGAACTAGTGACAACTATCTGTGCCCTTGCATTGTGTCATAGATTATTAATAAAATGTTAGTTCACTGTTGTTAGATGTGTCGAACTACAGTATTGCAATGCATTGTTTCTCTGAGAATTTGGAGGAATAGTTAACTACTAATGCTAACTTATGCCTATTTCCGGCTATGTGTGCTTTGGTCTTTTAATTGCAGTTGCTGGATTTCTACGTGTTGATGCCCCGTGATGATGACATCTAATCCCTCCCGTTAATCTAATAATGATATTAGATTAACGGGAGGTGGCAGAAGGATTCAGTGACTACATTTTTGTTGTTGTTGGACTTGTTGGCTATGTTGAGGACACTGGTAGCGCAAGCTGGCGTCAAAGATTTGAAGCTGTTCGATGGACCTCACTGTGGCAAATCAAGGTATAGCAGGACAGGATGAAAATCAACACCCTTATGAGATTTTCATGTCAGCAACCAAGTTGCGGGAAAGTTGGATTCAGAAGAAGCCGATGTATTCACCTGTGTGTGTGAAGGAGGGTGCTGTGAAATGTGGTTATGAAATGGATCCCATGGCAAGATCACGATGTCAGCCCCGGGAGTACTGGGTGCTGTTTTGAGGCGAGTGAGCCACAGGAGTTTCCAGAGTTATGCGCTGCATTCTCTAGAAGCGAGTTTTAACAACTCTGTCATAGTGCTTAAAAGTTGTGATTCTGTTTATCATTAAGCCTCTCTCTCTCTCCTCTCTCTTTTTAATTAATTTGTTCCTAAACAAGATTTATTGAAACTAAACCAATTGACTAGACTAAACTTACTACATAACTGATTGATATTCCCTTTTATGATAAAACGAATTACAATACGGCTACCTACATATGACTAGGAGTTTGCCATGGTGTGGACAAGGTACCAGAGTATTGAGGGTACTCAATCTGGAGATGCCTCGACTCTGATGGGATTGTTCATTGTTACCATGCACTTGAACAAAGTACCAGGGTATCGAGGGTACTCAATCTGGAGATGCCTCTACCTTGATGCGATTGTTCATTGTTTTACCATGCGCTTGAACAAGGTACCAAGGTATTGAGGGTACACAATCTGGAGATGCCTCTACCTTGAGGGGATTGTTCATTGTTTTACTATGCGCTTAAACAAGGTACCAGGGTTTTGGGGGTACCCAATCTGGAGGTACCTCTACCCTGAGGGGCTTGTTTATTATTTTGACGTGGTGTGCACAAGGTACTTGAGTATCGAGGGTACCCAATCTGGAGACGCCTCTACTCTGAGTAGATTGTTCATTATTCTACTATAGTAAAAGCTTGATCAAGTATTGGAGGGCCGTAAAAACGTGATTTCGTCTTTTCCTGGGCAGGCAATTCAGTGATGCCTCTGCTCAGGTGTGAAGTCTTCGCGTGTAAGACCCTCTGTGGCATCGTGATATTGTGAAATCCGCGCTGCGGCATCGTCGTTTCTATTCTCATCTGTAGCGTGATTCATGTATGCAGCATCGTCTCTTCTATTCTCATCTGTAGCGTAATTCGTGTATTCTCAACAAGCGTGATGAATGAGTGAACAACAATGATGATCATTTGTAATGATTCATGTTTTTGGTTGTTGTTGAAACTTACTGCCTGTTGATTATGAATGATCAAATGGTTACTGTGAATGATAAGTTCTTGTCTGATAATTATGAATGGCCGAACGGTGTTTGTAGGAGAGTAATGTTTAATGCGTCATTAGGTAGAGTTTAAAGATTACTTTTCGGTTATTCAGATGACGAACTAATGCATCCTAATGCTGGACCTTCCCAAGACCTGCAGCGCAGGGCCACGGGAGCTGAGCGGGGAGCGGCCGTCTCTTCGCGTGTGTGCGTCCAGTACCAACTGAAGAGGCGAGAGCTGAGGAAGCGGTCGAGGCCGACGCATCATCAGGATTGGCCGTATTAGATATTCCTCGTAGACCTCTCTTTATTATGTAGGGTATATAGAACGCCTTAAGCGTGACATTGACAGTAGCTGTCAATTTAGGCGGGAACACGGGAGAACACTTATCCTTACGGCGATACGCGTGGGTGGATATTGCTTTATCTTGTAAATTAGTTAATTCGAGCCGATTGCCTGATATTATTGTAAAACCTTTGATTATAGAACCCAACTTTGATCTGGAAGTGTTTTATTCCCAACAGTATTATATCATTAGCTGAACACCGGAGTGACGTGTTTTTGTATAGATAGATTTTTTAAATTACAAATGGAATCAAAAACAGGTTAAGTAATTTAAAACACACAAATGACAGCATAATTTAAATAGCTGATTATCACTTTCTCACCCTCATTACTTGAAATTAATATTGAAGGCGAGCACTAGGACATTTACATCATTATTTAACCGAAAAGCATAAAGTAATGCCTATTTAGCCTCACTATTTATTAACATAGTTCCGAGTAAAGATCGTGTTGAATCTAGCTAGTGTTACTCCAGGTCCTTTTGAAGGCGAACGACCGGTTATATTTCTGCGACCATGCATAAAATAAAACGGACGTGATGACCTATAAGGCTCACTTTGCTTAGTTTACTCTTAAAACAGGCTAGGTCAGTTGCTGATATAAATCTGACACAACATAAAAGTGGTTCGGCGACTGGCCCCTTTTCCCTCTGAATTATTCATCGTCCTTAAATATAGTTGCGATTCATTCGGTTTTTGTGAATGTTTACTGAGTACGTTCTGTCAACTTTGGCTACATTAAAGCTACTGAAATACGTCTAATAGTCATTTTAGTAAACAAAATCAAGTATATGAAATATGGTTAACTAAAGTTAACTGTTGCTAATTAATCCAATCATTGGGGAATCATCTCCATACATTGCCTTACAAAAGGTGGAAAAGAAAATATTTTAATGGTTATTGGTAGGCTATAGGATAGTAGTTAAAATACTAGATTTGAGACCTTGAGGGGGGGCGCGCGGCCGCCATCTTGGTTTAAAGGTGCCAAAAGTCCGTTTTTGAACCTTGGCGCTTAAACGGTTATCAGTATGCCTAAAATGTCTATGGAACGTATGAAGAAGATACAATTGTCTATAATATTTCCATACACAATACATCTGTAAGTCTTACAGATATAAAGATCATTATATCATAAGAATTTTATTTATTAGCTTCAAAGTTTTGTACTTCGAGATAAGGAAATGAAGTCTCTACCACAGTTTTGTCATCTTCTAATGATTATTTTAAAATATATTCAAAAGTTGAATTCACCCCTAGAGCGCTTATAGAGGGAGTGAAAGTAGTAAATCTCACACACAAAATCAATGTTCTATTACTCATCATAAAATACTACTAGGCGTTGTCAGGTATAGCTATCGATCAATTCGGGTATAATGAATTTAGATTTGACGAAAACCATATACGCTTTCATAGATTTTTTTTTTTTAAGAAAGTGCTTGAAATTTTTTTTTTTTAAACTTCATATAACTGTCAAGTTATTATTAAAATATCGTATAGGCTTTAGCATTTTTACATAATGCTTGAACAATTCACTTTATGACAAAAATGTCTACGAAAATTATAAAGACTACTTTTTTTGTATTTGTATTTATTCCGTACGTCTTATAAGATACAAAGTTACAGGAACGAAGAAATTACTCATCCTCATTGTCTTTTTACTTCTCGTAGACATTTTTGTCATAAAGTCAACTGTTCAAGCATTATGTAGAAAATGCTAAAGCCTATACGATATTTTAATAATAACTTGACAGTTATATGAAGTTTAAAAAAATAAAAATATTAGCAAGCACTTTCTTTAAAAATTTTTTTTTGTATGAAAGCATATATGTTTTTTGTAAATCTAAATTAATTATACCCGAATTGATCGATAGCTATACCTGACAACACCTGATACTACTAGTAGTATTTTGTGATGAGTAATAGAACATTGGTTTTGTGTGTGAGACTTACTACTTTCACCCTCTCTATAAGCGCTCTAGGGGTGAATTCAACTTATGAATATCTTTTAAAAGAATCATAAGAAGATGACCAAACTGTGGTAGAGACTTCATTTCCTTATTTCGAAGCACAAAACTTTGAAGCTAATAAATAAAATTCTTATGATATAAGAAAATATACACTTTTTCACCCCCTGTATCTTTATATCTGTAAGACTTACAGATGTATTGTGTATGGAAATATTGTAGACAATTTTATCTTCTTTATACGTTCCATAGACATTTTAGGCATACTGATAACCGTTTAAGCGCCAAGGTTCAAAAACGGACTTATGGCACGTTTAAACCAAGATGGCGGCCAACGCTCCCCCTCCCCCTCAAGGTCTCAAATCTAGTATTTTAATAACCACCCTATAGTCTACCAATAACCATTAAAACATTTTCTACTCCACCTTTTGTAAGGCAAATGCTTCAATGATTGCGCTATAAGGGTGAATGGGGAATAGGTATAAGTTCGCCTTTGTTACCTAAATTTTTTAGGGTTCCGTACCTAAAGGGTAAAAACGGGACCATACTACTAAGTCTCCGCTGTCCGTCTGTCCGTCTGTCACCAGGCTGTACCTCATGAACCGTGATAGTTAGACAGTTGAAATTTTCACAGATTATGTATTTCTGTTGCCGCTATAACAACAAAACTAAAAAACAGAATAAAATAAATATTTAAGGGTGCTCCCATACAACAGACGTGCATTTTTTGCCGTTTTTATAGATAGATAATGGTACGGAACGCTTCGTGCACAAGTTCGACTGGCACTTTGCCGGTTTTTTAAATCATGTTCTAATATATGCTGCGTACAACAAAATAACATAAAGAAATAACTGAACTAAGCTGTCGTATTTCTCTATGCTATAACCACTACAATATTTACCTTGTCACTTGTAACTCCCTGTAGTCAGATCGGACCAAAGGATGAAGTAACCGTAACAATGAACGTTCTTGCGCACTGTCCGTGTACCTATTAAAGTTTAGTGCATTGTAGTCGTAGGTGCGGTTTTGTGACCGTAATGCAGGCCGGTTATCTGAATAATTCATCCACGCTAGCTGTCACGCCCAGGCTTCTAGCAAGTTTGCTGTTGACTATGTAATGAGCTCAAGTTTTGGGCTCACCTGTAGTTTGTGTCTACCTATAAAAATGTGACGCTTAACTTTTTCGCGTAAGTTTTCAATATATTTCTTGAAATATGACGCTAGGGGATATATGTGATATTTTCAAGTCAAAGGTACATATATCCTTGTCGGTTGTCAATAAGGTGATGCCACCTTAAAAATTAATTTAATTTTTTTTTTATTAACAAACGTCAATGATGTATCTATGATTGGAAACGTCACATATTTCAAGATTTTGATATTAAAATATGAAAAATCGACTTTGTTTTAGTTACGTAGGATACATTTTTATAATGTCCTCAATGTAATGTTATTTTATTTGTTAATAAAAGGAGCGGCTAAATACTTTCAACCAAGGATTTACATATCAACATTCCACTGCTGAGTACAACTGGTAACTGTAACCTGATAACTTAGGGGATTGAAACAATAATTCAGCAGACCAAAAATAATTAAAATAAATCTTTTCGCGGCGTTGGCGATCGTTGGATTTTGCATGAACCTTACCAAATATAGCAGCTTAAAAGGGTCACCTTAAGTGCGGTTGATATTCATGCAGATCAGTCCGCCTGTGTGTAATCCACTGACGAGGCTGAGATCGATTACCCGCGCCAAGACGGCTCTCCAAAATGATTTTCCGGCAGCTGCCTTTTTTTAACTTGCTTAGGATATTTAATTTAGATAATAGTCAAACTTTAGGTATAACGTATATTTAAAAGTATTTTTCATCGAGGAAAGTACCTAAGTAATTAATATTTATTAATTTATGAATAAAAAGGTGTAAATGAAAATATTGTTAAGCAAAAACTAATTAGATATGTTAGTAAGGCTTCCCTTTCAGTAGATTGCATGTGAATTTTCGGCCACTCGTACAGTTTTGTATGTTACGTGCTACGATGTGCTACGGCGTAGCGCCACGCTACGCCGAATGGGTAGAGTAAAAGTCTCGTCTTTTAAAAAATTGGGTATTAAATTTCATATTGAATTGAGAGGTTATATTACCTAGGGCCGTATTCTAACTTTAAAACACGTATAGACCGAATCCTACTTCAATACAACTCCAACGCATTAACTACGCAATACAGCGAGCGCCTAAACGTGTGAATCAGAAATACTAGAATTTGCTTCAAAAATTATTCCGATGTAACTCCCATACAACTTCAATATTGGTTGATTATTTGTTGTGTTTCGGAGTTATGTTCGAAAAAGATTGTATTTTTAATGTCTTGTTTATGTATTTTAAAAATAGAATACGGCACCTTGTTCTAAAGGTATCTGCCTACAATATTAATTAAAGACAATAATTAACTGCCTAGCGCCACCTAATTAGCCTTAGGCAGCAGTAGTCGTAGCCAGTAATGTATTTTAACATAAATTAGCCTATACATATATGCTTATACCAAGCTTGAAATTCGCATTTGTTCTACTAGACTAATTATTCCGAAACATAATCAAAAAGTTCAATATTTATGTACCCCAGTAGGCAAGCCTGTGCAAACACATGTTTGCTTATTATTTATTACGTATTTTCCAGATAAAAACCGAGTCCGTCTATTAAAACAGATTGACAAAGAAAATGATTTCGGTAAGTTATCCATTTATAAAACCGTCGCTCGGGGCGGCGGCGGCGGCGGCGGCGGCGGCGGCACGTAAAGCAGGTGATCGCGAGGCGGGGGCACGACAATGTTAACAAGGTTATTCCTATTCCATAGTGGAATGTAAACAGCCCTTCAGCCATTATGAGTCGCGGTGCACAAGACAAACAGCCGAGGAGCGAGACTGTGCCCCGCTTAAATATTGATATTGGGCCCCGACAGTGATACCTACCCTACCGATTTCAACTAAATTTATTTGTTAATTCAACGAGCCATATCCACTTGGTACTTGACTCCCTTCTGGCTCCTAATTGGGCTATTGTGTTTGTAATTAGTAATCGAGAAAAATTGTAAGCTGGGCAAATGAAATTAAGGGAATCATAGACGCGAGGAGCTGAGATGAGTCAATATTTGCTCAAACACGCGCCAGTAAATAGTGCCTTGTTAGGTAAAGGTTAAACAAAGCCGAATTTATACTCCAAATAACACTTCTTTCCAAATAAACTCCACCTGTAATTTAATTAATGTAGTGTCTATTAATAAGTATTAAGCAACAAAACACGGGACTTAATAAATCAAAGAGTGTACCTGCAGACAAAGGTCATTAATCCTGGCCGGGTTTAATTACCAACCCAGCTTAATCCTAAGGTTCGATAAAAGCATTTAATTAAAATTGTACTCTAGCGAGTATTATATTGTTGACAGTCGCAATGTACAATGTTCAATTGAACTGGGTAATAATGTTCCAAGTATACACAATGTTCCTTCCCGCTAATCATATTTTACATAAATGTAATGAAACGTATAAAAATGTCGCCTCTAATGAATTCAAGTAACAAGCAAAGATTCTGGATCCTTGCACTGCTTTTCTGAGAGTGCGACGCACTTATATTCAAAATAAAGGAATATCTTGATATTTTTACTTGTGTCAATTTGTGCATATTTAAGACTTTGAAAGTATTACGACTACAACATATCCGGATACCCCTTTCGAATATACTGGGTAATGCAAATAAAACAATCTGTCTTTATTTAAAGGATCCCAAAACCGTCAGAAAGTGTAATAATCACAGTTCACCCGACTGCGCTCGTTGTGTTCGAAATCAATTGAAGCGCCCGGAGGCACGAACAGGGCACACGGCCCCTTATTTTCTCTGTCAATACAAATATTGAAAAATCATTACGTTCGCTCACTTCTTTTCTTCTCTTTATAAATTCTTAGGAAAAGTATTTCAATTTGGTTCCCTCTTGTTGTTCGGGATGTGGATGTGACACAATTGGAAACAAAACCGTAATGTAATCTCATAACAAGATTTTTAAGGCTTCACTTGTTTTAGTGACACATTTTCAGAATTAGATTTTGTTTCGTCTGATATTTTCAAATTCGATTAATTGGTCCAATGGTTGACAGGAAAATTCGTTCCTTTAAGTATTAATTCGCATTTTGAAGTTACGAATATATATATATATATATATATATATATATATATATATATATTCTAACCCCCTTATTCATAAACGGCTAACAAGCTACATTTGACTAATAATCGTTTGTCCTTATCTGTAACTTTAACTGTTGCGTTTGTTAAAAACGGATAAAACATAAATTATCTAATTGAGGCCTTTGAGACTATGAATAAGGGGGTAGGTAGATATTTCTGTTTTAATACGTACCTATAATTTAAATATTGATAAAGTGTGAGATAAATCAGCACATTCATTAGGAATCCAAAGGCAGTAGTAGTATTCGACTTTGTCATAGGCCGGTTCGTGGCTATAGTGCTGTGAATAGTAACGACCATTGACCCCATTACCGTTTGCTTTTGAAAATACGGTAAATTCCGTAGATTCATACGGCACAACATTAGCGAAGTCATGAACTAAGAAAAAAGGTCGGATACCACTCTTGGGAATAAAAAACAAAACACTGTTTAATGCGATTCTATTTATTTCGTAAATCTTTAGCTATCTTTTTGTACATCATAAACTACAACTTTACGTAAAAACATATATCTATATCTACACATGATTGCCTTCAAATTTTACATAAATATCGAGTTACAACCTTAGTTTCAGAGTTAAGTGATTCTGATGAACTATTTCTTTTAATTTAATTTATGTGAACAATTGTGTAAAATTTCTATTGAACATGATTAGTTTAAAATGCATTCAAGTTAATTGTTTGTCAAAGTCGGTAACATGTATGATTTTACCCCATGGAATAAATAGTTAATGTCATTAAGATTCTGGTCGTCGCGTGAGCTTATTTAAAAGCCTGGGGGCTGTTCGGGACTGTGAAAGTTACAAATATGTTTTTTATTTCGTAATATCACAATAATTGAAACAAACCTTAATTCATATCCGCCGATACTTAGTGATATTTTTAATGTTTTAAAGAGGGTAGCTTCACTTTACTCTGTTTTATTATTCATAAACCACACACAATGATCAAAATAAAAAAGATATCGACGCTGTGAAACTCGAACTTACATTGCGATTAATCGTGACTTTAAGTTTATATTAATTACATCGAGACGCCTGACTGGCTGCGATTGGTTTACCAATTAAATTAGCGTTTCTTGTAACTCCAACTGACTTAGTTACTCCGATAGTCCAGTTCCTATAGCAAATCGAAGTAAGTTCTAGTCATACATTTTTTTTCTGTTTTTTGTTTGTTACTAACGACTGTGATATTAATTCTTACAGTTTAAAATGAGCGTCAGGGGTTGAAAATAGTCTGACACGACCTGCCTACCCTATTTAATCATTAGCTATTTAATGGAATCGTTGAACAGATCAACGTATTTTGATCTTCAAGATATTCGAGTAAAGTTAGCGAGAATTGAATTAAAATAAGAAAAACACATTTACACTCACACATGTCCACCGTTTAAACGCTAAACAACATGATTTTAGTCATAAATTAAATCATAAATATTATTTGACACGGGATATTTACCATGTATATTTGCGTTTGAAATCATATATAAATTAAATTCCTGTTATGGAATTTATGAACAATATTTATTCATTATGACAAGAAAAATATGGCAGGTCACATGTGTGAAATTAGGAAAGTAAATTTTCTATCGAATAAAGAATAACATGATAATTGGCTATATAGATCATTTGATAATACAATCATTTTTAAAGAATGTAATAATAGTTTATGTAACTGTTACGTAATAAGGGTCCTTAAAATACGAGCGTGGTTTTTAGGCCTAATTACGTACAGTTGCACACTGCTTTATCTAGACACATATTATCAATCCTAAATGACGTGTTCGGAAACCATTAGAATGACCGCCATTGCACCGCCATGGCCAACTCGATTGTGCGAACGGTCGGGGAGGAGGATAACCGCGGTCGGGGAGGAAGGCTGAATTTTCATTACGTTACCATAATCTTGATAATTTTTTACAACACTGTCACAGATAATACACTGATGTTAAATTACTGTTTGCAATAATGGTGGTAATTACATACGGCTTCCGAACGCAGCATAGAGGATGTATGATATGGGTGTAGATAAACAAGAAGAATCACATGACGAGGTTGATCATTTGGCCAATGAGGTACATTAATTTATATCTATAATGGTGCTCGAAAGCCGAAATCACATGGTTTGTTGCTCTTACAGTATCCATATGGAATAACTATAGAGAATGATTCATAATCGGTGATCGGAAACCAATTTTTCTAACTCAATTATTGATACTGAACAACTTTTACTATGGGACCAACTCCGAAATCGCGAATAATTGTTTGGCTGTTTCATACACTTCGGCCGATCAGGTGTTGTCGTTTTCTATATTTATTTTTACGATTTCCAAGTAAAAGTTGTTCAGTATGAATCATTCTGCAGATTCCAACCACTAAATCGCCGGCCAAACTTTACGTGAAGAGTTCCATGTCGGTGCAAACTTAGCATGGTTGGACTCTAAGCACTTTGACTGCACTAATTTACTTGACTTCAAAGTATTACAGGCGTCCATAGGCTAAGGTAACTGCTTACCATCAGGCAGAGCGTATGCTTGTTTGCCACCGTCGTGATATTCATAAAAGTATGGAAGTTTATAGTACATTGTAGTAATATAAAAATTGCAATGCCTACCGTCATAGTATTACAAACAAGAATCTATGGAATATAAACACTTAATTATTGACAAACATACAAATAATAATATGTCGAGTTAAATGGTAATTATAACACATCTGCCGACCCTTATTGTTCTCTTAATAGCTATTAGTGCTATTACATATAATGATAGTGAAATGCAAATTAGAGTGGAGTAGGTATCCGATACGAGTATACACTCGCTGCAGGGTTCAGGCAATGAAAGTACTGACAACTACTAACTTTTGACTGTTAAAATTTGGAACTGCCACTTGAAATGTCATGTTTTTATATACATTTGATGATCATTGCTTGGCAAGCGGCAAAGTATAAAGGGGGTTGAACGTTTAGAATTACTAGGAGCAATCTTCTATCGCTGAGACTATTTTAAGCTATGGGGACCATTTTTGTATAACTTGAAGCATTTGTTTCTTTATACTATAACTATACCGTGACCTTATCCGAGTGGAAGTCAATGAAAACATTACAAGTTGAATTTTTAATAATCCTTCCTTATTAAGTTCTATGACATTTCAAGAAAATCGTACCAAATTGCTAGGTTCTACCTTCAACGGTTTACATATACTGTGCGTTGCCTGTCAGTGTCTCGGTAATGTCACTGTTTTATAAACTTCTTTACATGCAGTTTCAATAAGTCTTAGGGCTTAAGCCGTTGCTGGTATTTTATTGGTTTCACAGAACGATACAATGCAATATATTGCACGTCTACGGCATAGGTGATATTTGAGACAGATCATAAAAAAGATTTCAGAACACAATCCTGGGCCAAACGATAAAGAACTAGTTATTAGAAGGAATGTTAACGTCATCTACGTATATAGTGCAATAGGTATGTATGTATTGATTGAAATTACATTTGGTCTTATTTGAACATATCAGCACTATATTCTGTGCTAAGTTCATATCCCATGAATTTTGTATGTTTATGAACTCAACTCTCCAAAACTTTATTGATTGATATTAATTATTATTTCTAAGAAACTAAGGGTGCAATTTCTCAATCAACCGACTTCAAGATTTCGAAGGAGGTTCTCAATTCATCGGGATCTTTGATTTTTATTTATTTATTTTTTGTATGATCACCGATTATTCGATTAGGATGTCCATAACTCCCTTTATTTCGTTTGCAAGCTATACAAATATCATAAAAATATTTTGAGAATAGTTAAGGTATTTTTTCAGTGTTCAGCAAGTAGCCAAATTAATCAATGAATTAATTTAGTCATAATTATAATTCTACGCATTAAGCTTCTCCAACTTCCGTTCTCTCTCTACCTTTTTGCTTTAAGGACAAAACTCGAATTTCCATACGAAAAGAATGAGACGTAGTTTCAAATATTCTTCAGAGATCAAGATTAGCGTACAACTTTAATGTTAGAATAATAATGCTAAATTAGAATAAAGTACTGCTGTAGACCAAGAATGTGGAAATGTGCTTACTTTATTTTGACTTAAATAGGTTTAGGTGGGTAGGTTTTTAATAGTCGTAATTAAGTTATGCTAAAAATAAAGGCAACAATTTTAGTATAAAAACAGAGATCGCACGATCGATCGATCGCATGTACGATTTAAAATGTTTTGGCACTACATTACCACGGTATGATCGTTTACAAGGTATCTTATGTTATTTATTACAATGAAAGGGTTAACAAGGAAGACAAGATCTGCTCTATGTAAATGTTTTACAGCAACATTTATTATTAATACGTATTTCTTAAAAAATATAGGTCATAGGTACACATACCTATACTCAAACAAACCTTAATGATCACAATGCTACGACTTTACACAAAAATACGTATCTCTATGTCCTAAGTTAGTTAACAAAGGTTATTTACACCTTAGACACAAACAAGTATAAGCATCGCTGCCCATCCAACTTTGTACTTATTTCATAGAAAAATATGTACGTCCAATTATATCACATAACAGCTCCCGTATGGTGTGCAGCCGACCGCTCCGCACTGAAACAAAGAACGCGTTATCTACAGCCTCGCGTCGCGTCATAAGCTCCCTACGTTCAACGTAACGCTGAAACAACAACCTATTGTTCCAATTTACATTTCGGTTTGCCCAAATATAGGCTTAACTATCCGGTCTGTTCTGAAGGAAGTGAAAATCAAACGTTCTTTAAACGAAATAGTTAGAACTCTTCATTTCAATTGGCGTTATAAAAAATATGCAAATATTTTTGTTTCTAGATATTTTACTGAGTTAGATATGAATATCAAATCTTCAAAAGTTGGTTTGGCTAAACCCCCAAATCGCTACAAGCGGCTGCGTATTTTCAGGCTACAAACGCGCTTTGTAAACAATTACCGGTGCAAGAACCATTGTATCAATCGCATATCAATGGAGCACAGCCGCGTAAATGCACAGTAAAGCCGACCCGCCTGTGGCGGTCAGAGGGTAAATGCATTGAACATTTGTAGATACTCACACTGGTGCTACGTCAGAAGCGAGTCGTATTCGAAGGGCGTGGGGTCGGCTGCGCGCAAGTGTCACCACAGCACTCCACCGGATATATTCGACACCTCTATTTGGTCCTCCGCTTCCACCTCCACGATTGGCACTCGCCTTCTCCTATATCGCAGGCGAAAACTGATCCAAAGGATCAAAGACATAACTATCAGTACAGACACGGCGACTGTGCCCATGTATTGCGCGTAGCTTGTGTGAGGCGACTGGAACGGCGAAAACTGTGATTTTTCGTTCGCGTCCACAGTCTGATTGCCGCCCGCGACGGCGATCCCTACTTCATTGTGAGTTACATTTAAAAGGGTCGCCGGGTGAGATTCATTTTTCACTAAGTTCATTTTTAAAACTTTTTTAGCTTCCACTGGTGTATTCAAGCGCTTGCCAGATTTATTATTTTGCCGAATTTCTGAAATGTCATCTTCATTCCCTTTTTTCAAGTCCCGCGATGCCGGAGATAAATTAGGCTCCGGATCTAAAAACCTTTGATCTATATTTAATTGATCGTGCAAAAGCTTGTTTTGCTCTAATATTTTTGAAGACTCTCGAGATTTAACGGCCATAGTTTCGTTTAAATATTCATAATATGGGAATTTTAACGGATTTTTCATTTTTCGCGCATCTTTCTTTTCGCCAAAGATGGAACTATTTGTATATTTCGAATATTTGGCAATAGTTTTGTTCAGTTTCAACTCGTAGTCGTAGTTTATAGAGTTATGTTTAATCTTGTCTCGTTTTGTATAATCGAAACTTTTCTCTGTTTTATTATTGAGGAATCCATAGTACCGCAATAATTTATTTATCATTTCTGTGCTATATAAATTGACCGGCGGTAAGCTTTCACTTATGGTGAATGTTTCTGGAAACGTGCAGTTGTATTTGATTATATCCTCTTTGGCTTCTGAAGTAGAGTAATAACAGCTTTCGTTTGATGTGGACTGGTTCCAATTCATCCAGTCTTTTAGCCACATTTTGGCGCTACAATTTAGGCTATTGCCGTGTAATCTCAAAGTTTTTAATTGACCAAGGTAGAAAAGTAAATCGTTTCTGATCTCCGATAGATTGTTCATTCGTAAGTCGAGATATTGTAGATGTGAGAATGCGGCCAGTGCGGCAGAGTCGGCGAGCAACTGGCGCGCGAGGCCGGGGCTGGCCTGCAGGTGCAGCATCTGCACGCTCTCCGGGGACGGCACAGGGAACGAGCCGTCCTGGGCCGGAGCCGACACGTTCAGGTAACACAGCCTCAAGTCACGAAGTGACAGAGGGCCGTCGAAAGTATTCGACGATAGAACATGTATCGGATTATTTGACAAATCAAGCATTTCGAGCGACAAGAGATCGTCGAAAACATGGTCTTCAATGTGCCGTATTCGATTGTTTTGTAATAACAATATTCGCAAATTGGGTAAGTTTTTAAAGTCATGTCGAGATAAGTTCTTCACAAGATTGTTGTTTAAGGATAAATATTTCAGTTCATCAGGTAGAGACTTGGGTATGCTTGTTAAGATATTCTTATTAATATTAAGAAGTAAGAGCATTTCTAATCTACCCAATGAATCGTCCTCGACGGAAACAATTTTGTTGTCAGAGAAGTCGAGGGATTGTAGCAAAGGGTAACTATCGAGATCGCCGCACCTGACGGATGATATTTGGTTCCCGACGAGCGACAAGAAGCGCACGGAGTGCGTGAAGGCCTCGGGCACCTGGTAGAGGCCGGTGCGCGACGCATCGATCTGCTGCAGCCGGCGCCCCGTGCCCACCAGCAGCTGCCGGTCCAGTTGCGTGATTCCCAAATGAGGATTATCAGTTAGCAGCAGCCGCGCGAGATTCGGTAACAACTGCAACGCGCCAGGCTCCATCTTCTTCAAATTATTATGCGACACGTCTAAGTGTTGCAACAACCAATTGTTGAAGTAGTTCTCGTGAATGAACTCTATGTTATTTCTACTTAAATTAAGATGCTGAAGGTTTTTAAGCGGCGTAAAAACATTCGCTAAGATCGTTAAGTTGTTTTCCGATAAATCCAGCAATTCTAATTTTGATAGTCCATTAAAACTTCCCGGAAATATGCTAATTATTTCATTTCTACTTAAAATTAGTTTCTGAAGAGATGAAAAATTATTAAAGATGCCTTTTGTAATGGATTTCAGTCTGTTATCAGATAAGTCTATCTGTCGTAAGTTTCGGGTGTTAACGTTGATCGCTATTTTGGAAAGGTTGTTTTTTGTGATGGCAAGCGAGTAAGTGTCCAGGGCCGGTGAGTCGAGTTCGGCACTGCCACACGCGCTGCAATAGCGGACCATCACTTCTGATAGCGTTTTGTTTGCGAACTCCTGCCTCCATGTTTGCTCTTCGTCGCCACAACACACCGACACGTGATCCACATTCAGATTTCCTTTCAATGTTACGTTATAGGAACACTTTAGAGACAATGTTAAATTGTTATGGCACGTACATTTTTCTGGACATGTTGATGCTAGATTGCTTACTTGCCAAAACGAGAACCATACAAAAAGCAAATATTTTATCGCAGTTAGAGACATTTTTTCCTCTTCCCTGGTTCTATGCTGGATTAAAAACCAGGTTTGGTTGAGTCAGCGGAGATAAACAATCGTGATTCACAACAGCACTGATGTCATGTGTTCCACTCATTTGAAACATGTTGTTTTCACTCCGGCACAGACACTTCAAGCAGGCGCGTTTGGTGCTCGGGAGCCGTCAGTCATACTCGCGTTCACCTAGCAGAGCGAGGCACTGGGACGTGAGTCGCGCGAGGGCGAGCGCTCTCGGAAAGCGTAGCGGGCGAGTGTTGTCGTGTCGCGGAGAGCGGACGGCCGGCGACACAGCGGGCGCCAGCGGGTCTGGCCGCGAACTGCGAGAGCAAGGGCGAGAGCCCCGGCGCCGGCGCCCTGCCGCCGCCGTAATATCCCTCACAACCTCATTTTTATATAGTCGACTGACTTCCACACCGCCACTATTTATGTCATACTCGGCGCGCCCTAATACGTTATTTTGAGGGGGGCAAGTATTTGTAAATGTACGTTATATTTTTCGGTCGTTCTGAGACTGCTCCCAGTTGGGCTGTCTCAGCGGAGAACATGATTTAGACAGATATTTATTATGGCTGAATAGTTTATTACAACTTTTATTCAGTGCAATTTTTCACTCCAAATGGATTGTGTTGATACCAATACCTTTTTATGATATGGGTAGGTATATTCAAAAATAAATTTATAATCGTAAAAGATTTAACTAAAAAACCTTTTTACGTAGCAAAGGTACAAAATAGTGTTTATGTGCACACCGGAACAAACCCACTACTTTATTTCCTCAGCAAACGGATAACTGTTTCCTTTATTTGTGCGAGTAGAAAAACCGATTAAACCGAGGTTGGTGGCAGTACAAAGCCGTAATACCTTTATTGTGGATGTTCTCTTTAACTTGCAAAAAGTCTCCAAGTGCGAAGTAAAAGAAAGGCGCGACGAAGCCTACCTGTTTATTCAACCCTTTATGCTGCTTCGAACATCTTTACTGGAACGTTCAACTGGCATTTTCATGAATTGCTCCCACAAGGCTCTCCGAAGGGTCTCTTTATTGCGCTCCTTAATTTGGGTTATTTGAACTTTTCTTGTCCTCTCCTGAATGTTTTGAGGGCGCATCGTATTCAGGCCAGCGTTTGTTGTGAAATCTAATTCGTCCGACTGTAGATTCCATCATCATTACCTCGGGTTTGTTTAACTTCTTGCAGTTTCGTGCAACACGACGACCTATTGACTATTTTAAGGCAAAATTTCTAACAGTTTAATGCCAGATCAGGATAAGCTAATGGCTGCTTCTCTAAAAGGTTGATTTTTAAAATTTCAAATGGCAAAAATTAACACATAGTTAGTCGGTTGAATTTATTAATGTAATCACATGTGTAACATGACAGTAAGCTGTCAAAAAAACAACGCAGACTTACTGAAATAATCCCACGTTCGTAAACAAAACGAAAAATTTTAAATGACGGAAAATGGAACGAAATATTGAAATAACAAGTTCTGAATATTCGAATTAATAATTAATTATTTCCATTAACCACGAAGTCGGATAAAATGTATTAGTGTCGCTCAGTTTAATATTAATGTAATGGTTATTTTATAGTGTGACGACATCGCCGCGCCGCTCGGCGCGGTTTACGCGGATGCACTCGCTCAAACAACTCATTTATAAGTGACATACTGGAAGTTTCCCCGGAAATTAAGCTATTTATTGTTGAAAACCATTAATATAGAAAGGTACCTACGTACCTACCTATACTTCCTACATGTAGCTGCTTTTAGAGGTTAAGAAGTGACGGATGTCGTGTAAAGCAAATTGCCCTTTATAACTTTAGTTTATTTGCATGGTTTTCTTACTTTTCGGTAACTTTTGTTGTAAATCATATCTTATATGTAGATTTCATGCTAGTCAGCAGCAAAATGCGCCTTCATTGAGCGAATACATTTATAAAAGTGACCCAGAGCTTAGAGGCCGAGAGATAAATCATAGCGAGGACATAGCGGGTTTTCTCATAGGCGCGCGACCGGACAGAAAAGGTAAACCCGAGGCTTTGCAGGAGTAACGACGTGTACTAAAATAACGAAAGATCTCGAACACAGACCATGAGTGACCCCAAGATTACGACAGACAGCAAATAAAAGTAAGGAAATTGTTCTCGGAGTCGGGCGTTCATTACCTCGGAATAGGAAGCCTTGCCTGAGGAAATTACCTGGCTCAGCTATCCGTTGGCCATAAGTTTGTTACGCTAGGATAAAGGCTAAGAAGGGTTCATGCTTTAATTATCTACTTATTTGTGACTTGTGAATATATGTGTGGGTAATGATTTTCAAATATTACCTAAGAATATTTATTGATAAGCAGCGCCGTAAGTTAAAAAAAATAAGAACGTTTATGTATATGGACCTAAGCTCCTCATCTTTCTATACATATACATACTTTCCTTAGTTGTTAACTCGTACATGTATGTATTACAAAAGACATTCGCTGCTAACGTTCATATGAGCCCTGTTAGGGTATAACAATGTTCTTAATTAACTAAATAGTACTTAACTAAAGTAAACAATAAAGTTATTTTAATCAAAAGGTTTTCATAAATAATAAAATATTCGTAATAGTAAAATATTCGCGTAACATAGACTGACAGACAGCGAACAGCTTAATCCCATAAAGATGAGTTAAAATTTCATAGAGCTCCATTAAGAAATATATTCTAGAAATGCAACCCCTTAAGGGATTAAAAATGGGTACCAATCTTTTCAACGACCTCTACGCAGACAAATTCACAGTCAGGGGCTAGTAGTTACTACCTAGTAACATAGAGAACATAAGCATAAGTTCATAAAACAAGATTCCTCTCAAGACGCCAGTAGAGGCAGAGGCACCCGCTGCGAGGCGGAGTTAAACGGTCCATTACTATCGCTAGATAGAAGCGATTAAGTAACAAAATAAACGCGGCACAAACCGAAGCATTAGGCCATTAGCGACGGCTACAGTAAACTGTTCCGGGGAACTAAAAGTAAGGCTACGGTGGAACGAAATCGCTGTCATTAGGGTAACGAGCCAGGCCGCTGCGTCAGCATGGGTCCGAGCAACTCTTTAGTTGCAAGACCTAATGAACCGGCATCCTCTTGGCAGCCTGCCTGCCTTGGACTAGCATTGATTGCTGTTGCCTTGTTACCTTTTCCGCCAGAATTAAAGCTAATTGTTTGATCGGTACAAATGAATTGCATTGGCCCGCTCGCCTTGCGAGCAATTAGAAGTCCTTTCAACCGTCCTTGAAGCAAGAGGTTACTCGAGCTTATTACGCTCCGAGCTTTATTTTTCTCCACCGACTTAACTTTATATGGTTGCCCGAAGTTCGGTCATGAATTTGAAACTGATTTTGTTTGTAAGTTTTCAACAAAAACTTGCTTTCCTCTCTGTAGGACGATACTTAAATGGAAAAATACTTTTCGTTCGAGCTAGTCGGAGTTCTTAGCGAACACAGAGAATGTATTGACCGATAACTTTGCCGATGTTTGATTTAAAAGGAACATTACCGACTGAAACTATAATGGTAATAAATAGAGGCCAGCAAAGTTAATTAGAATGTTGTGAATCTGTGTACAAGTAAATCTGTTTAGCCATTGTTAATCGTTCTGTCCGGCGGAGACTAACGGGTGAGCCGTGGGAACTGCGAGCCGTAATAAGGGTCGTGGCGTAAAACTTTATTACACGCTCCACCTCGGCCCATGAGGCGGATGCGAAATGACGGCCATTCTCATTAACCTCGCCGCCTCGCTTTGTATCAACGCTGGTTACACTTTTTTCTCGTAAATAATAACAGCGGCGCATTATTGCCGTACTATTGCCTGGAATAACGTGCCGGGTTGAGCATAAGGATTTAATGTGTGCCGTACGTCCGCAGTTACTACGTAACGTGCCTTTCCGCATTATGTCCTACCTGTTTGGGTGGCTTGTGTTCTGGTGTTTTGATGCTGAATATTGGCGATTATTCCTTGTTCGTTGCCTATGTTTAATTTGTTTATTTATCACATAACTAAGAACCAAAACGCGCCTTTTTAGGGTTCCGTAGTCAACTAGGAATCCTTATAGTTTCGCCATGTCCGTCTGTCCGTCCGTCTGTCCGCGGTCTAGCTCAGTGGCCGTTAGTACTAAAGAACTGAAACTTGGTATGAGTATGTGTATTAATTGCGCTGACAAAGTGATAAAATAAAAATAAAAATTTGCCTTGAATGAATGAAAATGCTTTTGCTGTTTTATAAATACTTAAAATGACCTAACCCTGCTCAATGTAATAATAGAGCGTTCAGTACAAGTTTAGATAGCAGAATAACAAGTAGTAATCATCGTTTGGAGCAGGGCGGCCGCAAACCGACGTTTGGGATAGAAACAAGCCCAACTCAACCCGAGAGGCGGTCACTAGCATCCCAAGGTCGACACTTTAATCAATCTCTCTAGTGCGGCTCAAAATGCACGGCGGGTTTGTCTTGAAATATGAGAGCTCGCCCCCGGGAACTAATGTTTTATATTCTGTCGTTGTATTGACAGTCATGACTTATTGCCCGACAGATTGCGAGGCTCGTCTCCAACTAGCACTGCGCAAACATTATACTGCAGACCTTTTTCAAACGGACATCGGTATGCCTTTCACGTAGGGGGGAAAATTCTATAAAAAAGCTTTGTTTGTAAATTGTCGGTTTCACCAGATTGTAAATCATGTATCGTGTGTGTTTTGAAATAAAACTGCTCGTCGTGTTTTGTTGGTAAGTTTTTAGCTGAGTGACTTCAATTCATCATTGTTGTTGCATACAGACATTGCGGTTATTCCACGTTAAGTATGTGTAGTTTAGTGCACAGGTTATTAATATCGTCTGATGACCGTCTTGTCCGATGTTTGGCTGTCTTCGGACTAATATACTCATGAGACACTGGCCGTACAACTTGGTGAAGACGTGCTGAAGCAGGTCGACAAATTCCGTTATCTCGGGAACACTATAACGTCAAAGCTGCAGAGTTTGGAAATCTGTGCTTCAAGGTCTTGTGCTCGCACGACCTAAAACTGGCCATCAAAATGTCTGTCTAAATAGCGATCGTGCTGCCAAACCTTTTATACTCTTCCGAGACGTGGTGCGTGTACCGTCATCACATTCGCACCTTAGACCATTTCCATCTAAAATGCTTGCGTAAGATCATGAACATCAAATGGTCTGACCGAGTGCGAAATACCGAAGTTCTGGGACGAGCCAAGGTCGGTGGAATAGAGGCTTATCTAATGCGCCGGCAGCTTCGGTGGAGCGGTCACGTATCGCGTATGGCGGAAGAGAGAGTAGCGAAGCGCATCTTTTATTCTGAATTAGAGGAGGGTAACCGGAAACTTGGCGGACAAATGAAATGATGCAACATCGAGCCATCTCAGTGGGAAGGTTTGGCAGTAGAGCGTCCTAAGTGGCGCAAGGCTAGGCCAGGATAAAGTACGCAATTTCAAGGAGCAACGTAAGGTTGACCTCGACGCCATACGAGCTGATAACACGCCAGCCTGCTACCATTAACTATCACTACGTCTGGTGTCCTCACGTGCCTTCAATGTGCGCGGGGGTTCACCTCGAAGATCGGCTACGTCGGCCATCTTCGGGCCCACGAGCGCCTTACTAACTAGGACTTGAAGTCGTCGCCATGGTGGCACTGCCGGCCTGCGTCCCGCGCGGCGTGCCGCGGGTATATATGCCAATAATCAATTAAATTTAGCGGACATTTCCACTTTTCAGTCATATGATAATATTTTGTTTTTCCAAGTATGCATGAGACACATGAGACAATATTATACTTATTGTAGGGGATATGACTAGGATTATAAAATAAACCAGTACTTTACCAGTATTTACACTTGTATTCGTTTGTTACAAGGTTTAAATATGAATAAATTACACTATATGACAATAATATTTTCAAGACGTCTTTACAACAATCTGGTCAAGATCCGAATGGCGGCCGCGGCTGTATACTCGTCATTTTATAACATCAAAATAGCGGGAACGAGCAACAAGGAATAGTCAATAGACAGTCTTTTAAGATAATGCTAAATAAAAAGTAGTTATCCTTACAAGTTAAAGTATTTATCAATAATAATGCTTACAGCTCGGCCATCCTATTCGAGGCGAGACCCTTCGCCAAAACTTAATGAAATAATAGCTCAAATAAAATAATTTACCTACAGATCAATTCTGACAATAAAAGGTAATGAATACAAACTGTTTAAATACCCATATTAATAACATAATTAGAGTTTTGAATCTTAATACATCAGGTTTAATACATTTTCTTTTGTAATAAGTTTATGAAATAATGTTTTTATATTATTCATGGTCATGTCAACCCTTGACTATCAGTTTTACATCATTGTAGTATATTATTATAAATGATTATACAATGTAAAATTAACTATCATCGATAATAAAGTATAAAACTTCACAAGAAGTTCACAAAAAGTTGATTACTCATTATTTTTATGATTAAGTTGGCCTTTGTACATAAGTGCTCATTGTAAAAGTAGTACAAGTTTATTTCATTCAGTGCAAACGACAAAGGAAATAAATGATTATTCTATCGACTCTCTTAACTTCATAATATTATTGCTTATCGACTTCATAATATTTAATTATTAGGACTTTATCATCAAGTTTTAGTATTACGAATAAGATATATCATAACAGTTAAAATTATTGAATAGTAATAGAGTTTGATATATCAATACAGCAAAGGTCAAAATAATAATTATTCTTCATAATATTTAATTAACATGACTTTATCATCAAGCTTAAGTAATACCAATAAGGTGTAACACAGTCGTTAAAATGATTGAATAATGATAGAGTTTGATATATCAATACGGCGAAGATCAAACCAATAGTTATTTTTCATGATATTTAATTAAGATGACTTCATCATCAAGGTTAAATAATAACAATAGTGATTAAGTTTGATACATTTATATACAGCAGCAAAGATCAAACCAATAGTTAATTTGTAAGCGCAATTATTGTTTACGTTATTGAATAAAATATTATCAGATTCTTTAATGCATTTGAAAATTCAAATTAGAAGGAAACTTTATAACATAAAATACATACAAATAACATAATACTTATCACTTTCACATGAATATCGCACAACACCACATGTATAACCACATGATTGATTCAGACCAATTTTACCCAAGTAACACAGGAAGCATTATAACATATGAATAGTTAACTTATTTCGAACTTAAGGACCGTATAAACTCTTATATACGTTCACCGAGCAACTTGTCGCATTATATGATGCTTTGAGCTGTATAACGGTTGTATAATGGCATATCTAAATGCTTTTGTAAAGCCTTTAGCTTTAGTGCAGCAAACCACAACGCAACTGTACAGCTTTCGACTGTTTAAAAGCACTTAAGTGCTTTAGGTTCTACAATAGCATTATATAACGCTTTAAGCTATATAACGGTTGTATAATGGCATATGTAAATGCTTTTGTCTAGCCATTAGTTTTAGTGCAGCGAACAACATGCAACTGTTCAGCTGAATGCTGTACAGTTGCGTTTTGGTTTGCTACACTAATGCTTCGGTTTGGTTTAGTGCCTTAGGTTCTACAATAGCATAAATAAATGCTTAATGCTGTTTAAGAGCATGAATATTAGCCATTATAATGCCACGTAAATTCGCTATACAGCTTTCAGCTATTTTTAATGCCTTAGGGTGTACAATAGCATTTATAAGTAGGTAATACGTTCCTAATGCAGTATAATAGCAATAATATAAACCATTATAAAGCCAAGTAATTCACTATAAGGGGCTGTTCATAAATTACGTAATTTCTAATGGGGGGGGAGTCTGGACATCGGATGATGGTAGCATGACGTAGGAGGGGGGGGGCGGTCATTCCGAAGATCACATCATAAATGTGTAGAAAAAGGAATGAAAGTCGTGTTTCTATAAGCTTTTAATGCTATACAATATTATCTACTGAATAGTTTTTTATTTTACAATTAAGCTTAAAACGCATTTTTTTAATGACGTCACTTTATTTGGCAGGGGGAGGGTTGGATGATTTTAGGGGGGGGGGGGTAAAAATCATCAAAAATTGATGACGTAATTTATGAACAGCCCCTATACAGCTTTTAGCGGTTTTAGTGCCTTAGGTTCTACAATAGCATAAATAAATGCTTAATGTTGTTTAATAGCATAATTATTCACGTGTAATGCTGTAGGCATAAATAAGGCATTTTTTAAGGGTCACTGAGCTGCTATTGGACTAAGAGCTAGCCACGTCAGATATGACACAATAATGAGAGCAACAAAACCCGTCTGGTTAGATTGCTATACTATTCTTGTTGCTAGATCCTGGCATCTGGCAGCTTTTAATGGGTGGAGGTCACAGTGACAGACTAGCAAAATGTTTTAATTGGAAAATAGTAATACAAAACTAGGTAAAATTGCCGAAGTTGTCTCAGTTATAAAGGACAGGGCCTATATTTTAAGGGGCTCCCTGGCGCCAACGACCTTAGATCTGATTCCCTTAGTTTTCTAATGATTTATATAGCTTATCATATTATCAGTAACGGCTTTAAACAATATAGTATCCTATATTTACTTCAATATTCATTGTCTTCGAGATATTTGACATCAAAGTCGAACCGGTTTAGGCTAAAAAAGTGGTTTTATGGTCATAAATTTTGTTTTAATTAGTTAAAAATTAAAATCTCTCTACAGTTTTTAGAGACATCAAAGAGGATCCCTAATATGTAGATTACGTATATGTAAGATTCTTTACACCATTCGAATATCGATAAAAGTGGTTTTTTTTACCATATTTTAAAAATATGATAAAAAAATTACGGCTCATTTATTTCAAGATCCGGCTCTACAGAATGGAGATAAAATATTCAAAAACCGATAGTCGTTTGCCTTATAATTCTATCTATAGTGAATATGTTGGAATATCGACTCAAAACTGGTCAAAAATCGATAAAAAAAACGTTAGACCAAAACATATTGTGTATTATTACCATATATCGGGGTTTTCGGTGCGGGAATGTTTGACATTAGCCAAAGAGTAGGCATTAACTTAAAAAACAGAATGTACTCTAGCACGTTTCTACCTAATGAATAATTGATCGAAAAAAACATACGTATATACAATTTATATGTAATAGCTGACTATTATGTATATATATTGTAGGTACATATACCTATGATTTTTTCAAGTATTTTTTTATTAATTCATGTAATGACTGATCATTGTCAACCTCTTTAGTTAATCAAATAGTTCATAAATATCGGACGTCAAGATTAATATTTGACACTTATTATACCGTGTCTTTGTCTTAGGTAGATCTAGTTAATAAATTTCGGATATGCAATTGCATTTTTAAAATACTTAGTATATAATAGTCAATACAAACATGCCTCTAAGAAAAAAAGCTCGTATCATAGTGTGTAAGCTATTCACAGATAGGTAGTTATTCATTAGGCATAATATGATATTTTCTGAGACTAACTCTCAACCTATCTGTTTATTATTCAATCAAATACAAACACTGAAAACATTGAAAAAATAATCAACCCAGCAGGATTTGAACCTCGCATCGATACGCCTTACCGGGGCTCGATCGCTTTACCAATTAAGCTATGGGTTCAGTTAACCCATAGCTTAATTGGTAAAGCGATCGAGCCCCGGTAAGGCGTATCGATGCGAGGTTCAAATCCTGCTGGGTTGATTATTTTTTCAATGTTTTCAGTGTTTGTATTTGATTGAATAACATACTATTGTATGAGTGGAATGCCCCACTTTAAAAAAACATGTAAAATAATTATGACTATCTGTTTATCTCTACTCTTTCTCAAATCGTTTCCGCACCGAAAACCCCGATGTATGATTATTACGGAAACAAAAACAGTAGGCGACAAACTATGAACTATATTTTATTATACATCGTTTGGCACTACTTTCTCCCAACATAAACTTTTGTATAATTTCTCTTAATATTGTATAGTATTTGTATAGTTTCTCATAATATTGCATCAAACCAAGGATGATTAAGACTGGATTGACAATGCCTATACAAAATCGCGTTCAGGCTATACGTCTGTTTTCGGTACACAGTGCCACAGCGCTATCTGTCGAGTCTGGAGTCGAGTTATTCTGCCAGCGTTAAGCGACGAACAAAGTATTAGAAACTAGGATTTAGTGTCTGGTGTGACCGATAGATGACGCTAGTGCTTTAACCTGAAAAGAGAACGCGATTTTGTATGGGTATTGTCCATCCATGTCTATATCATCCTTGCATCAAACCCAGATCTCTAGGATTTATTTTCTTGAAATGGTTTGCATTCTTTAACCTCCACCACTTTAAAGCTGCCAGATGTCCAGATCTAGAAATAAGCATAGTATACCAAACTGACTAGAGGGGTTTGGTTGCTCTGATTAATGTGTCATATCCGACGTGGCTAGCTCTCCGTCTATATAGACCAACGCCATTTTGTATATAATTTATAACCTAAAAATAAAATCATGCGGACCTATTTATACAAGGAAAATACCTATATAATAATGAAATTACTTAATTTAAGACTGCTCAACCAACACTATTATGTTAATAATGCAAAACTCGTTCTATACGAGGATTACACAATTGTTTTGTTTATTTGACGCATATCTTTTTATAATATTTTATAGCAAAACCACAATAAATCAATGGCGCGTGAAAATTTTCAATGAAACTTATATACACATTTACAGTAAACTACATTGCGCAGTAATATTTGAAGGATATAATAACGTAAAAGAGTCAAAAACTTTTATAAATTTTGTTAGGATGCAAACAAATATGACGTGTCACTCATTCAGTTTTTTGTACCGTCTTCGTCCATTTTATATTGCGAGACAAAGTAGTTAAATCACAACGTTCATTGTATTATAACATTTGTTCCGTCGGTGTTAGAGACGTTTTTGCATTGACGTAAGGTTTATTTTACTACACTCTTATGCTAGTATAATGCTTTTGTATTGCGATTAGCAAGTTAATCGAGAGTACTTATGCTTCTTTACTGCGATTAGCAAGTTGTTTGGCCGTATTATTGCTTCTTTAATGCAGTTGGCAACTTAATAGAGCGTACTAATGATTCTTTAATGCGATTGGCACTTTCCATGACAACGATAAGGCTAATAGCGCAGACATATTGCGCCTGTAATGCTATTAAATGACCTGTATAGGATCTCAAGCTGGGTAATTCGTGCCCATTTAAGACCTATATCAGCACTATAAACGTTTATAATGCTACTATAAAACGAACTAAAAATGCTAAAAGCATACAGATATGCTGTAAGACGGCCGTTATACTGCTTTGATGTGTTACTTGGGTATTAACACTCACAACGTAGTTGAATACATAACGACAGCGGAGAGTCGTGCAGAGTGGCGTAGCGTTCTGAACCACACCACTACACATGCTGTGACGAACATTATCATTCTTTCGAGAGCGTAGCGTCAGAGAAGATGTAGCTGAAGATGATGCCTTTCTTGAGGAAGAAGAATATCATAACCCTAGCCATCTCACTTTGGCGCTCCTGGGTCGGAAGTGTTCTACACCCCGACCCTCTCACCTGGGCACTCCTGGGTGGTAAAGAAATACCAAACCCTGGCCCTTTCACCTGGACGCTCCTGGGTCATCAGTCTGAAACTTGTAACACTTTCTTTAGAAACGTGAATAATTTAGTCTTGTTATTTTCAACATATACACATTTCGACATGTGTGATTACCTAAATATTCTAATGACAATTATGTAATTGTTTATTTACGTTTTAAAAGTATAAGTTTAAGAATTAAATATTATTACCTATTTATTAAGTATTGCAAGAAATAAATGATTAGGATTATGAAGTAAGTAACTTTTGTTCGATTAACGTTTGCTAATATATAACTTGACGCGTTAAGAAAAGAGTAACATTTTGGATTGAAATATATTTTTTCCAAGCGCGGAGTTGTTTTAATTTATTTTAATTTGGTTTCATTTATTTTAAGTTGAATTTCGAAGTGTTCTACTGTGGTTAGTTTTCTAATAAGTATAGTGATATACGTTTTAATGTTATCTACCGTTAAGTTGAACTTCGAAGTGTTCCAATGTGGTTAGTTACCTAGTTAGTATAGTGATATACGTTTTAATGTTATCTACCGATAATTGTCTAAAAGTACAATAAGGCAATGCTAATGTAACGCAAACTTATTTTTTTGTAAGTATATTATTGACTTTGATTTTTAAAACATATAGGCATCAGCCGCGCTAAGATTTTTTTTTATACAAGTTTATTAATCATAATTTAATTATCATATTTATATCGATGTTTCAATTAATTGATTAATATGATCTTGTATTGCTGGATTCGTAACATTATCCAATGTGATAATAAATCAGTCTTAGTGGTCTGGTACTTACTATGAACTTTGATATATTTTCAATTAATTAATTAAAATGATCTCGTATTGCTGGATTCCAAACATTATCCAATGTGATAATAAATCAGTCTTAGTGGTCTGGTACTATGAACTTATGATATATATGTGAAATACTTATATTATAATAATACATAACTTGTTTAGTAGCGATGAAATCAAGCTAAACATACTGTCGTCATTATCCTATTTTTACTAGAAAAACCAGGGCCTTAACCAATGAATCGAAAAATAAAATAATTACTGAACTAGTTTCACCAATAATTAACTAATGTAAATAAGCAGTACTAAGTATGTGGTTTTGCAAAGTTTTTATTATGCAAGTTCCTTACGAATCTCAATTTGCACTCTGCAGTAGTCGCAGAAAGTTAAAACTGGATACATGATTTTAACAAACCTAATTTTGCCCTTTTGTCACTGACCTCAGGAGGACATAACATAATAACGAATAATATTAACTATAATGTTTAATTCCTTTATTTATTTCTCTTATGTTTATTATTGTTACTATATTATTTTAACTAACTGTACGTATAATATTAAATATGATGTTTAATTCCTTTCTTTTTTCTTCTTATGTTTATTATAGTTACTATAATCTTTTAACTAACTGTTTGTTTAGCTCAGTATACTAAATTCAAAAAGATTCCTAAAATGTACTTTTCCGAGATGCATTCACCCATTTAGTAAAAGGGATTTGCCTGTTATCCATCTTTCATGTTAAATGTCGTCAAAGTTTACTATTAGATTAAATGTAGGTAGATAATTCATGAAACCACTTTTTTGACATCTTATTTGATTAGATTATCTGTGATTTATTTCGTTTGAGTTGTCCATACTTTACATGACTGCAGATAAAAGTATTGGCGTTTTACGTACACGTACAAGAGCCAAGCTCTTAAATATATGATGATGTATATCGTACATTTTCATAATGGCATGATATTCAAAGTTTATTGATTACTTTCCCTATAAGTGATGAAAATATTGCTAGGTATATTACGGTAAAACTGAATGAGAGTTTCGCACATTATTCACGTGCGTTGCGCAGGTACTTGATACATTTAAGTAGGTTTGATTCAAAGTACCGCACGTTCATCCACGTGCGTTTCATAGGTACTAGATTATTAAGGTAGGTTTGAATAAAAGTCCCGCACGTTCATCCACGTGCTTCACTTAAGTAGGTTATATAGGTAAATAGATCTATTTAGGTAGGCCTGAAAAAAAAAGGTCTGTCATGTTCGTTCACGTTTGTTGCATTAACCCCACCATATGCGTGGTCCACTTCATACGTGTCACCTCAAACATTTGGCTTTACATAAGAATCATATAAGTTTTTATTCTGCATTTGACTCTACATGTCATTTTTCGTCTCTACACGTTGAGTCTACATCGACTCCAAATGTGACTTTATATTTTGACACTATACGTGACTTTATATTTCGACACTATACGTGACTTTATATTTCGACACTATACGTAACTTTATATTTCGACACTATACGTGACTACTGATCGACTCTACATATCGACTCTACATATCGACTCTACATATCGACTCTACATATCGACTCTACATATAGACTCTACATATAGACTACATATAGACTCTACATATAGACTCTACATATAAACTCTACATATCGACTCTACATATCGACTCTACATATCGACTCTACATATAGACTCTACATATCGACTCTACATATAGACTCTACATATCGACTCTACATATCGACTCTACATATCGACTCTACATATCGACTCTACATATCGAAACACAATCAAAACGTATTGTGAATTCAAGTACTCGTGGTCTCTATCTGTTAAATACAGGTATTGTTTGAATTAACGTTTAAATTAATTATCAAAAATAAATGTTATAAAGATTATACTCCAACTTCAGTTTTATTTATTCGCGTTTGACTATCATTGGCATTTATTCGCGTTTTGACTATCATTGGCGTATTCTTATCACTCTATGATTAAATAATAACTCTCCTTTCTTTTGAGAGTTGTGTAAAAAGGGAATGATTCAGTTCGTAAATTTCTACGAAATACTTTGCTCATTAGTCATTAGTGGACCCAATTATAATAGATCGTCAAATCATCATGTCTCGTCGATTTTCCATCAACTTCCTCTGTAATTAAAATCGGTAATATCCTTTACTATCTAATCAATTGCCATCTAAACCTTTATCAGGCAAAAATAGAGATCAATTGACATTATAAGTGATTATATTATTTTAATTATTTATGATCATATACCTCGATAAAACAGAATACACACATGGGATTATATGCGTGGTAATATGCCGACGACATACACGAGATTAACAAATCTCGACTAGGCTCTTGTTCTTATTTTGTATATAAACAGACATGTGAATAGTCAATGTACCCATTTAACTTAACTATTGTGATTTAATCATTAACTTTATTTATTGGGTTGAATACAATAAGGAAGTAAAGAACTGGGGCTTATTGGGTTGAATACAAGAAGGAAGAAATACTCCGGTCAGTTACCACACCGAGACTAATATAAGTATAAAAGGTAATTAGTGTAATTACTATGAACTTTATAGTACCGTTTATTAAGACGAAATATGTATGGAATATAACTTGTACTTAGCCAAAGCTATACAGGCCATTTATTAATTATTGTAAATTATACTTTCTTTTCTTTACACACTTTATTTAATCACCTTGGTTCATACCTCTGAAATTGATTTATACTAAATCCGAGTTAATACCAGTCTTAAGCTGTTATTTAGCTGTGGCGTGAACGATCACGTTAACTTGAAAACTTTACACTTTTATGTGTATCCAAACGCACTTGGTATTAATTGACATTTAGCCATAATTATTTTTAACGACAATAATGGTTCACGTGAAGTAATAGTTATTATAAACATTTTAATAATATGAAGTGATAAATAAGCGTGAACCACTTAGAGACATTATATGTACACACTACAGGCGTAAAGGAGTTTCTAATAAATTATTGTTTCATTTTAATCATATTCATAAAGCATATTAATTTCATTACTGAATATTCCGTTGTCGAAACAATATTATATTTGTTTGTGGTAATAATGGAAAAGGAATATAAATTACCTTTTCCTAAGATTTATTATTATTTTCAACTTGTGTACAAATTTACTTATTAGAAAGAGATACAAAGTATTTTGAATGCAGCCTGCTTATGGCATGATATTCGTAATATTCGTAAAATTGTTTTGAAATAATATGCGCTTTCCAAAAAGGGCTTCATAATTGCATTTTTAAATAATATCGAAAGGCATCGTCAAAATTATTTACTTCATATGAAATAATTAATTTAAAATTATTCCCCGCAAATCTTCGAACATAAATTACCGGGTAGTATTTTAAAAGATGAATTTGACTACTGCAAAATATAAGTAGTATATATTTACCATTGAGACATACTGTAGGCGAATTATACGGTTATATTAATACCAACGTTATTTTATTCAAAATTTAAGCGAATATCAAACTATACTTATTGAATTGAAGGTTAGGTCATAAAAGTTGATTTTAAATAACAGAACATATTTTTATGGTTGTGAAGTTATCTTCATTAGGAATGATGACAAAAATATCTGACTTACTAATCTCTTTGATAATTAATTATATTGATTATATAACAACATAACAAACATCTCCATCTAACATGTGCATATCCAAAAGAGTAACCTTTGGCAAAATGTCCATGTAAGATTAACCATATAAACCTCCGGACTTACTCCGTTACGGGAAATACAGTTTACCTTGAATTATCAATAAACATACCATCCAACATGTGCATATCCAAAAGAGTAACCTTTGGCAAAATGACCATGTTAAACTAACCATATAAACCTCCGGACTTAGTTTCACCAATCAATCTAATTTATTAT
Source organism: Pammene aurita (assembly GCA_947086415.1). Lineage (NCBI taxonomy): Eukaryota > Metazoa > Arthropoda > Insecta > Lepidoptera > Tortricidae > Pammene > Pammene aurita. The sequence goes on along the minus strand of OX352298.1, from coordinate 22,625,544 downwards.
TTAAAAAAATGAAAACCTTACGTTTTTGTGTGGCGTGGCAAAAATCCTGTCGATTTTTGTTAGATCCCACTGCTGAGATGTAGGGGATATGACTAGGATTATAAAATAAACCAGTACTTTACCAGTATTTACACTTGTATTCGTTTGTTACAAGGTTTAAATATGAATAAATTACACTATATGACAATAATATTTTCAAGACGTCTTTACAACAATCTGGTCAAGATCCGAATGGCGGCCGCGGCTGTATACCCGTCATTTTATAACATCAAAATGGCGGGAACGAGCAACAAGGAATAGTCAATTGACAGTCTTTTAAGATAATGCTCAATAAAAAGTAGTTATCCTTACAAGTTAAAGTATTTATCAATAATAATGCTTACATTATGGACAGGTCATCTTGATTCTTACAGCGACGAAGTAGGTAAAGCGGCATTGAAATAACAAAGAATACACCAATTAACAATCAAAGTCAATCGCATAGAGTAGAGTATGTCCAACATATTACATAAAGCTCTATCGGTACCCGGTCCGTAAAATAATTTAATCACATTTAAACCTCTCAACGGCTAACTTAATTTACCTACCGAGCGTTGCGGGAAAACACACTCTACGGCCATATTGTAAAAACGCACGTGACATCTCCTCAAAGCTTTTCATTATTAAGAGCACTATTAAAGGCGCCGTAAAAACGCCACAGCACTCTTTCTCTACATTTTTTACGGCTCTGGATACCACCTACATCATAAAAAGTGAAATATTGTGTCTCGGCGCGGATGCCGCGTCCCTTTATGAGATTAGATTAAACTGAAATCCGATAGAAACGTGAACGTTTCATATCACGCGACGTACCTATTTGATCCGTATGTAGCACTTAACTCCGTATCTTTTGGCAGGTCTGTCCGTGGTGCATAAAATTAAAGTCAGTGATACACAACACAGTAGTTTATTCGCACAGGCACAAGAGAAAGGCAGTACACAAGCATAGAAGGCGAAAGGAACACAAAACAAGCAAAACAAAGCAGAATAACGGAAGGATTCGGGAGCGCAAAGCGACGTGCGTTCTGCGTCAAGCGGCTAGGTCGACTGGCGCGCGGGCAGCGTGGCGGCGCTCGCGCAGCCGGTTAGGTGCGAGACAAAGGATGACGTCAGGCGCCCCGTCTCCACTATCCGTTCAGTTACTACGTACGGAATTCGTCCGTCAATTATTCAATACGGTAAACGAATGCAACGTAACGTGTGGCGTGGATCGCCACATCACTCCCCTCCTGAGACCGTCACTACGGGCGATAATAACATGGTTGGCGCACTATGCGACCTGACCTTGTTTTAGTTACTGCTGGCTCCCTGGTGACTTCTGGTCTGGTTTCTTCAGGATGACTGTGGGTGTTCAAAATGTATGCCGGTTTCAGGCGATCTATTGTTACTGAAACTCGTTTGTTTTTGATCATCAGTATGAAAACTTTGTCATCTCTTTCCATTATTTGATGAGGTCCAGTGTATGCGGTTTGCAAAGCGCCGCGTAGAGCGTCTTCCCTTAGGAAAGCGTGGCTGCATGTGGCTAAATCCTTAAAAATAAAAACGGATTTTCTGCCATGGCGTGCAGCTGGCATTGGTTGGAGTTTTCCTGTTAACTGGCGAAGTCGTGCCATATAATCTGTGATATCTGTAGATCCTGGCTTATGCGGCTCGAAAAATTCGCCTGGTAATCGCAAGGTTTCGCCATATACGATTTCAGCTGACGAGGCATGTAGATCCTCTTTGTATGCACTTCTAACCCCTAGCAATACCAAAGGCAATGACTCCGTCCATTTTTCTGAAGAGTGACAAGCGATTGCTGTCTTTAGTTGTCTGTGAAATCTCTCGACAAGGCCGTTGCACGCAGGGTGGTAAGCGGTCGTTCTTTTGTGCTGAAATGCTGACATTAGTGCGAGGTGCTTGAACAAAGAGGATTCGAATTGGCGGCCACGGTCCGTGACTATTTCCTCGGGGCAGCCAAACCTCGAGACCCAGGTGGATAGCAGAGCTTTGGCCACTGTTTCCGCAGTGGCATCCGTCAACGGGACCGCCTCAGGCCATCTCGTGAACCTGTCAACGGCAGTAAGGCAGTACCGGAACCCGTCCGAAAGTGGCAGCGGGCCCACGAGGTCTATATGGACGTGTCTGAATCTAGCGCGTGGTAGTTGAAATGTCCCTACTCGTGCGGAGACGTGACGTGATATCTTGGATTTTTGACATGGTAAGCAACATCTTGACCACTCCCGGCAATCCTTCCTCATCCCGGGCCACACGAAGCGTTCCGCCACCAACCTCACTGAAGTATAGCCCCTGGGTGACTCAGGCTATGAAGACTGTCGAATATTTTTTTCCTCAAGCTTTTCGGAACATACGGCCTTGGAGTTGCCAAACTAGTATCACAATAAAGCTCCTTGTGCGCCCCAGCAAGTATGGTTTTCGAGAGTCGTAGTGATGTAGCTTGTTCTAAGAGTTGGGTCAATTCGGGGTCTTCGGCCTGGGTTTGGGCCAGCTGCTCAAAATTCACAGGCGATGTAACCTCCTCGATACGGGATAACGTATCAGGGACGACGTTTTCTGTCCCTGCTATATGTCGGATATTCGTCGTAAACTGCGAGATATAATCGAGGTGACGATACTGACGAGGCGGGCATTTCTCTTTTCGATTGTTAAACGCGAATGTTAGTGGTTTGTGGTCGGTATATATAGTGAAATTCCGCGCTTCGACCATGTGTCTGAAATATTTCACTGCTTCATAAATCGCAAGTAACTCCCTATCGTATGGGGAATACTTTTGTTGCGCTGGGCTGAGCTTCCTTGAGAAGAATGCCAATGGTTGCCAGGAACCGTCCTTGTACTGCTGTAAGACCGCGCCGATGGCCGTATCGGAAGCGTCACACGCTAATCCGAGTTTTGCGTGGCAGTCTGGGTGGGCCAGCAACGTTGCCTGGCAAAGACTTTCCTTGCAGTCCTCAAATGCTTGCAGTGCTCTGCCCGTGATTTCGATAGGGTGTGAGCCTTTTACCGGACCGACCAAGAACGAGTTAAGTGGTGCTTGAACTTGGGCGGCCCTGGGAATGAAACGCCTATAAAAGTTCAGCATCCCTAAAAATCTTCTTAATTGCTTAACATTTTTTGGTACTGGAAAGCTTGATATGGCCTCGACTTTGTCATTGAGGGGTTTGGTTCCACTTGCAGTGATCGAATAACCCAAAAAGTTTATCTCCGACACACCAAAGATACATTTCGACGTATTAATGAGCATGCCGTATTCGGTGAGCTTCGTGAAGATCTGGCGAAGGTGAGCCTCGTGCTCTTCGCTGTTTCTTGAAAATATGAGAAAATCGTCGAGGTAGGCGTAACAGTTGTCCAATCCTCGCGTCATTTCGTCAACAAATCTTTGAAAAGTTTGTCCCGCGTTGCGTAATCCAAACGTCATATACGGGAATTCGTATAAGCCGAACGGTGTCGTAATGGCTGTATTCGGTATGTCCTCAGGGCTGACTGGTATCTGGTTATACGCCTTTACGAGATCTAACTTCGAGAATATCTTGCATCCGGTGATATTATGTGCGAAGTCGTGTATGTGGCGTATTGGGTATCTGTCAGGTTCGGTTCGTGCGTTCAGCATCCGATAATCCCCGCACGGCCTCCACCCATTTTCCTTTTTAGGCGCGAGGTGAAGAGGAGATGACCATGGGCTCTGCGATGGTCGTGCGGTGCCGTCCCTTAACATCGCTTCAAACTCTTTTTTGGCTATCTGCAGCTTGTCGGGGGCCAGTCTACGTGGAGGGGCAGAAACTGGGGGCCCCGGTGTAGTTTTAATAAAATGCACTGTGCTGTGCTTCGGTTCCCGCTGAACCCCTGACGGCCGTGTTAATTCTGGAAATTGCTTCAGTATGTCGTGGTATTTGCTGCTACCGGATGCTACTTTAATCGAAAACAGACCGCTTGACGAACTTGGCAAGGTTCCCATGACGTGCAAATGACGTTGTACCGTCAACTAATCGCTGATGTCGGATGTCGACTAGGAGGTTATAATATCCTAAGAAGTCGGCACCGATGATGGCTTTAGTTACGTCGGCAACGATAAATCGCCACGGATAGTCCCGCCGGAGTCCTAAATCGAGGGTGAGATGAGCGTAGCCGTATGTATATATGGTAGATCCATTGGCTGCGGTCAGTTGATAATTAGTTCTTGGCCGGCGTTGTTTGAGAGCAGTATGAGGAAAGACACAGAGATCGCTCCCGGTGTCGACGAGAAATTGTGTTTTCATTTTACGGTCTGTTACAAACAAGCGACTCGAAGCACTAGGACAATCATCGGCCGCCATTACTGATTGCCCGAGAAGTTTTCCGAACTAAAGTCGCATGGCTTGATGCACCTGGAAGCCTTCTTCCCGTATTTAGCGTGGAACCAGCAGACTGGGAACTTGCGGTAGCTCGAGTTGGAACGATGCCCCGATTGGCTACGAGGTCGCTGGTAGGATTGTGAGCGTCGTGCGGAGCGGCCGTTACGATCCAGTTTCATATGCATGGTTTGCATTTGCTTTTTAAGCTCGGCGATTTCGTTGGCTAGTGATTCCATATTCGATCCAGGGCCGGCGGCGGACGTGGATGCTACTTGTGGCGGGCTGGCCAAGTCCTGTATCCGATCTGCTCTTTCAGCTAAAACTTCCAAGCTTGTGTCTGGTTGTCCCGCAATATAGGTCTGGATGTTCACCGGAAGACGATTTGTCCATATGGTCTTTATAAAATCTTCCGGTAATGTCGGCCCCCCGAGGCTTTTCAAGTGGCGCAGGAACTGCGAGGGCTTTCTGTCTCCGAGCTCCTCATGCATTACCATCTGAAGCTGCTTTTTTTCTTTCGAAGCAGTGAGTCGCCTGATTAACTCCGTTTTTAATTTTTCATATTTATTCGTGGCTGGAGGAGCAATGACAATATCCTTCACTTCCCTTAGGTATTGCTGGTCTAGTTGGCCGATGACATGATTGAATTTCGTCACGTCCTGTGTGATGTTTCCATTTTGAAACTGCCCTTCTATCTGGGCAAACCAGATTTCTGGCTCCTCAGGCCAAAACGGCGGAACTTTGGCGCTGACCCGAAAAATATCGGATGAATCAGTGGAAACGCGCAAAGTGGCTGGCGCGCCACGCGGCTCGCTGCTGCTCTGTTCCTTTGTCCGGTCTTCGTTATCCGACATTTTTACGATAATTCACCTGCTTCGCTGTGTTCGATTAAGAATGTTCTCGTGTCCAAGAGGGGTCACCAGTGTAGCACTTAACTCCGTATCTTTTGGCAGGTCTGTCCGTGGTGCATAAAATTAAAGTCAGTGATACACAACACAGTAGTTTATTCGCACAGGCACAAGAGAAAGGCAGTACACAAGCATAGAAGGCGAAAGGAACACAAAACAAGCAAAACAAAGCAGAATAACGGAAGGATTCGGGAGCGCAAAGCGACGTGCGTTCTGCGTCAAGCGGCTAGGTCGACTGGCGCGCGGGCAGCGTGGCGGCGCTCGCGCAGCCGGTTAGGTGCGAGGCAAAGGATGACGTCAGGCGCCCCGTCTCCACTATCCGTTCAGTTACTACGTACGGAATTCGTCCGTCAATTATTCAATACGGTAAACGAATGCAACGTAACGTGTGGCGTGGATCGCCACACGTATAAAGTTGGCTTAGCAAACTTGACGTGGCAATACATATACCTCGCTGGTATCGATTTTGTAAGCAATTTATTCGTGTCAATATCAACTAAAATGTACCAGTTACGTATACCCGGTTACGTTTTTATTTAAATATTATATACTTTGGAAGGTAAACGCTTTTTACTAGCAGTACTGACTGATTGAACATTGCTTAATAACGATTAACCCACAGGTTAGCGGAGATGACAAAAGAATGTTATAATTTACGCGCGTAATATAATCTTGAAAACTGTATCCAAATCAAACACTGGAAAACTGTACAGCAGTTTCTCCAAACCCCAAGTTATTTTCAAACAATGACCAAAAAACTAAGGACGCTATAAAAATATATTCTATGCAAAGTTTATATGTAAAACCTTTGCAAGCACATTTAACGAATTAAGATAAGGATACGCTGAGCAACTAATGGTGCGAAAACCGGGACTATCGCGACTGTGCCGTTTAAATCCCTTCGCTGGGAGGCCTATTTGAGGTTTAAAATTATTATCTTAATTTGTTACTGATATCTATTATATCTAAGCATTTCTCTCGCAACATTTATGTGCAAGTGGATGGCACAATTTAGGTATAATACATACGAAAACTCATTTCATTGCTTACCGTATTCTCTTATATTAAAGTAACAGTACAAGTTGTGGTCCAATCATGAATCTATCATGAAATCACAGTTTCTCTCACTGCCGAGGTATCCGAAATTATTGTATAATGTCATGGATGAATGGCGGGACAGAAAATTAATTAATGTTAGTACATATAAATATCAGATTAAGGCGAGATTTTTAAAGTTCTAATGTGCCACCCTAAACAAAGAACTAGGACGCCAAAAAACTTTGTACGAAGTAGATATTCTCGGCGAAAAAAATGTAGGTTCTGCCAAATAACTAACTTACATAATAATTTAGTGGATCATAAATTAAAAGGTACCGCAAATTTATCAGTTTGAATAAAACTTTTTCTCTTCCATTGACATTGGGTTTTTGATTGAAAAACATATCCAGTGAACAGTAAGAAGCATGGAAATCGAACTAGCTCTGAAAATTTACCCGACATTTTTGTGGATGTTCAATATGTAGTTCATAATGTTTATAGGCATAGCGATACATACAGCAAGGTCAGCAAGCCGTTTATGAGGTTTAAAATTATGTGTTTGCCAATGACAACTTTTATTGACAACTTTTTTTAATAGCGGAAAATCAGGACCGTTTTTGGAAACGATGTTTTTACTGAGGACTTCGTCAAAAGAAATAAAGATTTATTTCGTCGTAGGTTATATCGACGATTTAAGTAAAGAGGAGCCTATCTTTCGTGGTTGCAGCGTTGGTACATACGAGTACTACTAAAATGTAGGTAAATATACCTACTTTACAGAATATTTATGATTACTGCCTAGGTTTAAATTAAATGGCAATATTGGCCTTGCCTACGTATATATAGTATATCTACTAATCTAGTCGATAATCTAAATTTGAATTAGTGTGGTAACTTAATAAATACAAGCGTAATTTTTAATTTCGCATACATTATAGTGAATGTGAATGCACACAGTGAATCCTCCTTTTTGTAAAGGGTCGGCAACGCGCATGTGACTCCTGTCGAGTTACAGGCGGCCATAGGTTACGGTAGCTGCTTACCATCAGGCAGGCCGTATGCTTGTTTGCCACCGTCGTAGTATAAAAAAAAAAAACATTAAAATTTTATAAAAGGATCTATTGATTTGCATTTTTTCTTAATTAATAACCCCACTAATACCGCAATTACAACTTTGTTGAATTAATTAATGCTTTTTAACTCGGGGAAATTTTGCCGAGCTCCCGGTATATAAGCTATGGTTTCTGCGTGGCGCTACACAATTTCTCCTAACGATGTCTACTTTGCCTACAAATTTTCCTCTTCAGCCAAATGACGCTAAAAAATCTTTTTTTTATACCAATATAACAACAGGCTTGTTTCAGCAAAGTACGGTCACCGATTCCAAATATCCCTAAATAAATGCTAAAACCTTTTCAGATACCCAGCTTTTTCAGATCAAGAAACTTTTGAAAAAAGCAAATTGCCAATTCACGTCGAGTTACGAAGAAGTTTGTATGCAGCATATGCTCCTTTCTTTTGGCATTCGGATAAAACAGACATGGGATCACATAAGTTAATCAGCAATATATAGCATCAGATGGTTATGGGCTAAAATAATGAAATAAACATTTATTAAAACAAATAGGTTTTTTTAAAGTAAACTGAATAAACGCTAAGCTACCTGATAAATAAGTACCTATTACTAAAAGACAATCAAACTCTATGTTTAAAATAAATAACAACACAAGAAGTAATTACCTACAATCATTACATGTATGATTTGATTGATTTAGGTATTAGGTTTCGAGTGCAAAATGCGTTAAATCACTTAGAAGAAAGCTACAATATTGCTTTGTGTGCCTACAAATAATATTTCAGGAGTTCCATGAATAGGGCCGCGATTCGATAAATAAACACACACACTGGACGTTATAGCGTTGAGTTGAGTTGGGTTGAGTTGGGTTGGAGCTGTGTCTGTCCAGTGTGTGTGTTTATTTTTCGAATCGCGGCCTAGGGATGATGACACATGTTGAATTATGCAATAAAATTCAGATTACACCTAATACCCGCCCATCATTTGTTACGATTAAACAGTTCATCTGAAGTATACTTTCCACTTAAATGATTTACCTACTTAAATATTAAGTATTACATGGTATTTACGTACTCCGCCATTGATATAATAAACCTTGATTAATTGCAAAGAATATTTAAAACAAAAATCTCCATTTATATGATGGCTACAAACGTACCTTCCTAAGAAATATTAGGTAATTTCGACTGCGAGAAAGATAAAAATCGGGCAAAAACATAGTGATTTATCAAAAATTAACAACCTTGATTTGTGCTGCTATTGTCTGGGGGCGTCGTTAGATCGGCCGTGAGAGGTACGAGTATATCGGTATTAGGAGAGCAGCATAAGTAGGGCAATAACATTATCATAACAACCCAATTCTGGGGCTAGGAGATCCGATAGCAGATAATAAAAAATATTGGCTCACATCATTAATACATATTCAATGTCCGACCACGGACTGCTACGATCAGGTAAGTCGATTTAAAAACAATGTCAAGGTGCTTTGGGATAACTTCGAATACGGAATTATTTTAAAATTCACTAAATTATCTGGATATTTTAGTCATGAACTGAAACTAAATTCATTTTATACTTTGGCAATGTTTGGCAGAACGATTTAGCTCACCTAACGAAGACCACTAACTTCCAAATAGGGATAATCTTCATCATCATCATGGTGGCCCATACGAAAAAAATGTTTTTTTGCTGGGATAAAATCTTTAATGAGATATCGAGGGAATAAAAAAGGCACTTTTTTTAAACTTTCGGAGCTATTATTTACGAAAGTATTCGTTTTATCTAAAAATTGTTTTAAAATACCCTTATTTTTTAAAGACCTATCCAACAATACCCGACACGTTAGGGTTGGAGACGTTGGAGTGAAAAAAAATTCACCCCCACTTCATGTGTACGGAATCAAAAAAATTACTATTTTTCAGATTTAGTTTTACAAGTTTGTCGGCGTGATTAAAACACATACTCATACGAAATTTCAGTTTTCTAGTACCAAATATCACTGAGCAAAGGCGCGGACGACAGACGGACAGGCGGACATGGTGAAACTATAAGGGTATAGGAACCCTGCTCAGCACGGCCAGCACGTCTTGCAAGAAAAACTGAAAACCTTTCCGCGCCTGTCAAAAATCTCGCTTTCCGGTAGCATAACATGCACCCGCGGCTGCAATTGACGCGAAGAGAACTCAAAGTCGCGACGCGACTATACTGTGTTCCCTTGTTCCCAATGAAAAGTGTAAAATAAAAATATTTGTGTGACAACACTGAATCGGTAATGGGGTGTTGCTATTCCATTCATTCATTGATGGTAAAAAAACAAATTATTGTCGATTAGGTTCGTACTAGAAAACTGAAATTCCGCATGAATATGTGTTTGTCGAAAAAGTAGTAAAACAAAAGTTTTATATTATTTTTTAGGGTACCTCCCGTACACATGAAGTGGGGGGCGAATTTTTTGCACTCCAACCCTAAGATTTGGTGTCCGAGCTTGAACATAACTAGAGAAACAAAACAAAGGCCTCTAGACTCGGAAGGCTCGGTTAGTTCGTATGGGTAACAATAATGCAGCCTGGAGGGCGTACTGTTGTTGACTTAGGAGTCAACTGCTTGAAGACCATCTGGACGTCTTAGGTGAAGACCCCGAAGAGTGAAGTGCTAAAGGACCTTAGCGAACTAGGTAATATGCGCCGTTGACCGGACAGAAATGACGTTGCACAAAAAACTAGCCTCTTTGATATCGAAAACCAAGATCCAATTCGGGTTGTCGCTCAACAGCAGTAAGTAAGTAAGAATTTACGATGGAAGGAAGTCTAAAGTATTTCCAGTTGTTTTAAATACTGTATATTCCCCAGTTAACCTAAATGCACCCACTCACATACCTTTATTTGCCTATCTACGGGATAAATGAAAATTTTGTGTTCGCCTATAAAAATACCAATTCATACTCAACCGTTTTACGGCCATCTTAACGAATTTCCTTATACTTTATGCGCAGAAATTTACAAAGAAAGACATGAAACCGCTCATAAAACTGCCGATGAAAATTTACGAACGAGAGCATACAAATTTACAAAATATACGAGTAAAATGGACGGCACAAGTAGGTAATTAAAAAACAGGTTAACTGATAATCGGTCTCATGCGTCAAGGGTTCTGTAACTTCTGTAGATCATACTGTAACGTTGTTACATTGTTTTTTTGTACTAATTAAATTAGTTTCTTATCAATCAATTCCAACACCTTCGATTCGATCGGTTATGGTAATGCCTTCAACCATTATCATTAAAAAAGCGGTTTAAAAATTATATAGGTGCGAAAGGGCTCCTCAAGGCATCACAAGGAGATTAAAAAACAATAATTTACGACTGTAGTGGACTGTATGGGTATATGCACTTGTGTCAGCTCAAAATGGTCAAGAAGGAGGGTTTTTAAAGCCAAGCGCACTCACCTGAAGTCCTTGGGTTCCCAAGGACTTCAGGTGAGTGCGCTTCAGGTGAGGACACAGGACACGTGAAAGCTGGCCAGCTTAACTAAAACACTTTCTTCTTCGATCGTTTTGACTGTCCATTCACAAGCTGATCACACGCGCGCGCGTTCACTTTTTCCTTTGTATGAAACTTTTCAAATTGTGGTTTTTAGGATTATTCGTGCGAGTCGATGTGATTGAGACGACATCGATATAGGAACTGCTGGCCGATCAAATATGGCGGCTCATAGTTAACCGTAAGCGAGACGGCTATACGTAAATAGTGCGCATTGGCAAAGGAAGGAAGATATGGATAGGTTCGGAGCATTTTACAAGTACCTACATCTTAATTATTAAGAAAAAACTACCTTAAACTAGAAATATTAAATTTGAGATTCACCATCCCCCCGGGTTTGAAGGAACCCTTCGTAAGAATAAAGAGGAAATTAATTAGCTGATACTCAAATTAAAGAAAATACAAAGGTAGCAGCGTTTATGGTCATTGTGCAAAGTTACTTGTAAAGTTTTAAAAATAAAATATCTAGCAATAATTAACCTAACACCTTAACCAGTAAGAATAAAAAATAATGCACAGCAATTGTGCGAGTAAACAAAGTGAAGACAATCTTAAAATAAGCTAAGCGAACTTATTATATTATGATAGATGCGAGCTAAATCTAAGATTCTTAATTCTTAAATCTAAGATAAGACTCCTATTGGGTCGGTAAAGGGCATAATCGTATGACAGGACGTCTATACGTAGCCGATTTTGTTTTTACTTCCGCCACTCGAATTACTCCGTCTTAACTATTAGGGAAAACGTTGGTAATAATTCCTAACGGCCATTGTAAAGGCGGAGCGTTATCTACAATTAATATTACCACGGTACCCACTTTGATCGGATTTGCCGGAGTATTCCATTTTTCCCGTTGTTGTAAATTGTGCAAATATTCCGTTCTGACACGCTTCCAATACGACTGCACAAGCGAATCCACGAGTGAAAATCGAGACAGTAAATTCGTGCGTTCATCAGACAGGTCGGCAGCGGGTAAAAATTCCAACGGGGAAGTAGTCAAAAAATGAGAAGGCGTTAGGGCCAGCGGTTCGGACGGGTCTGAGCTTAAAGCATACAAAGAACGACTGTTAAGAACGGATTCAAGTTGAATAAGGACTGTCGACATCTCTTCAAAGGTTAGGACTTGCTTTCCTATTACCCTAAACAATAAAGACTTAGTGCTTTTTATGTTAGCCTCCCATATACCTCCGAAATGACTAGCGGTAGGAGGATTCATTTTCCACGTAATGCGATGCTTTGCGAGCTCATTACTAAAGCTTTGATAATAATCGTCCGATAATAAAAAATCATAAAGCTCCTTGAAATAAGCTTTAGCTGATACAAAATTTGTACCGTTATCTGAATAAAGAAAGGTACAAGGACCACGTCGCGATATAAAGCGCTTGAAAGCGTCTATAAAACAAGCCGAAGTTAAATTTGAAACCAATTCAATGTGAACGGCTTTTGTCACGAGGCAAATAAAAGGGCATATGTAGGCCTTTACGCTGCGCACGCCGCGTCTCCTGTAAGGAGTGATATACAAGGGTCCTGCGAAATCTATGCCCGTATGCATAAAAGCCTTACACTGTTCTAAGCGGCATTTTGGCAAGTCAGCCATAATAGGAAAAGTAGGTTTAGGGTTAACCCTAAAACAGCGGTTGCATTTTTGGGTACGTTGCCGACCAATGCGTCGCGCGGAAATAATCCAAAATTTAGTTTTTAATATGCCAAGTAATAATTGAGGCCCTGCGTGAGAGTTTTCGCGGTGATAAGAGTCAATTATAAGTTCTACGATATGACATTTTTTAGGCAATATTATAGGATGCTTAGAACAATAATCGAGCGAGGAGTTCGATAAGCGTCCTCCAACGCGTAAGATTCCTTCAGAAAGGAATGGAAACAGTTTCTGTAATTTCAAGGAACATATTTGCCCTTTTGAAATGGCTTTGATGTCCTCAAAGAAGTACGCATCCTGTATTACTCGCAAAATTTCAATTTCAGCGGTATCTAAGTCATTAGCAGTAATGACGTCATTTCGCGGAAGCTTCTTCAAAAAACGAAGCACATAAACTGTTGCGCGAAGAAGCTTGTTCCAAGAGGAACAGCGGAGAGCGAGCGCCATTAAAGGGTGCTCCATCCTAGTGACAGTGGTAGCCACGTGAGACACGGTTTTTTCTTCCGGCAGCTGCGAACGATTGGGAACAAACTTTTGAACAGGCCAGTGTTCTATTGGTTGAGATAACCAAGCTGGTCCCTTAAACCAGAGCTCGTGCTGAAGAAGCTGCGAGGGTGTAAGACCACGTGACACGCAGTCACTAGGGTTCTGGAAACCTGCAACGTGGTATAAGTTGTCAGGTGAAATATTTTCCTGAATTTGCGAAATGCGATTGGCAACATAAGTATCGAACCTATGTGGCGAAGCGACCGACCAACATAAGGCGACCTCTGAGTCCGAGAAAGCAAAAATATCATTTATTTTATGCCTTTTTGACATAGTTTCTTGAACTTCCCTAAGAAGTCGTGAAAGAAGCAAAATACCGCAAAGTTCCAAACGAGCCACAGTAATTTTGGGTCTAGCTGAAGAAACTCTCGACTTTGAGCAAAGCAATGTCACCACTGCTGGCTCATTGCGATTCACAACGTGCGAATATATAACGCAGCCGTAAGCGGCTTCGCTGGCGTCGGAGAACCCGACCAGCGTAACTTTGAGATCCCTCCTCAATACCTAAATGTCGAGGAAAGTTGAAGTGAGATATTAGCGGTAACTCGGCTAAATATTGTTGCCACAGATTTACAATATGAGAGGGAGGTACTTCATCCCAATCGAGTGAAAGAAGCCAAAGTTGCTTAATAATCAGTTTTGCGTACAAAATGACCGGGTCGACGAGTCCTTAGACGTCGTACAGGCGCGCGGTTGTCGAGAGAATAGCACGTTTCGTACAAACGGACGACGGGCTTGAAACATCAAAAACAAAGTCATCTCGTGCAGGTAATCATCTCAAGCCTAAAATCTTAAATATACTTCCATCATCGAAGGAAATAGACTCAGATTGACGGTGAGACTCCGGAATGTGCTCGAGCAATTCAAGCGAGTTTGACGACCATTTGAGTAAATCAAATCCACCGGCTTTAAAGAGAGCGATTAACTCATCTGCTGTCTTGACTGCTTCCCCAGGAGAGGAAGCAGAAGAAGCGAGGTCATCCATATACACGTCACTTTCAAGCCCGGAAGCCGCGTTGGGCCACCTGTGCCTCTCGTCGGCAGCTAGCTGGCGCAATGTCCGAATTGCCAAAAAGGCTGAAGGGCGAAACGTTACTCGTGTGAACGTTAACACTTCAAGCGGGGCGGTATCAGAAAACCGGTATAAAATACGTTGGTATTTATGATGCGCAGGATTATTAAAATGAATGCATAAGTACATTTGTTTAACGTCAGCAAAAAACGCTATCTTATAAACGCGTACATTTAGCAAAATGTGAAAAATATTAGCCTGTAGGTTGCATCCTGAATATAAAATATCGTTGAGAGATAGGCCGGTATCCGTTTTTGATCTCCAGGACCGGTCTTATTTTGCTACTAGTTTTATCTTGTCGGATTACAGGGTGTTGCGGTAAAAAAAATCCTGGAGTATTAGACTCATTAGGTGAGGCGGGGGAAAGGATACCTTTGTTAAGGTAGTCGCGAATGACCTCGTCGTATCCAGACTTAAGCGCGGGGTTTTTAGCGAATTTATTTTCTAAAAGCAAAAAACGCCTTTTTGCGGTATTATAGGAATCGCCTTAAGTACTAGGATCGTCTTTAAACGGAAGATCCACGCAATAGCTGCCGTCAGCGTTACGAACAGTGGTTGACGTGTAGATATCTTCGCATTTATCTTCTGGACTCAAAAACGTACGTGAGGGTATTTCTTCTACGGCCCAAAAGTTTTCAACGGCCTTATGAAGCGGGTCTCTAGTAAAGGCACACAGCGGCCGGGTTACAGTAGGCGCGTTATTAATTGCCGCGTCAGCCATCATCAGGTACCCTAAAGTCGATTCTATAGCGGTAGGAATATTAGGATCAGAGTGCTCAATTTTTGTCGATAACAATAGTTTACAATAAATATTGACACCTAAGAGTACTTCTATAGGTCCAGGTTTTGAAAAGTTATTATCAGCGAGCGTAAATTGGCGGGCGTAATCAATCACCTCCTTACTTAGAGGCGAGTCAGGCAACATTGGAGTCTGGCGATCGACAACTAACGGCTTGATCGAATACTGGCAGTCATCATCCAATCGAGATGCAAAAGTGAGCGCGGTCTTTCCTTTAATTTTTAGAACCAACTCGCCTAATCCCGAAACTTCCGAAAATCGCAATTGATTATCAATAGGAAGCGAAAGGCGCTTACAGCAAGCCGTAGTTATATAGTCCGACATGGATCCAGGGTCAATTAACGCGCGAACATAATGAGTTTTATTAAAGGAATCAATTACCTTTATTTGAGCGGTGGCGAGTAAAGCGGTTGTGTGATAGCAGTTATCACTATCTGCACATGTGCATGCAATAGTGCAGACAGGCAGGTAAGCTATTTTCGACCGTAACTACAGTAGTCGCAGAGTCGATATTAGCTTGAGCGGGATTATCGGCCTGAGCGTCAAGGCAGGCGCTGGTCGAACCATGAGCGGTAGCGGGTGCGGGAGTAACAAAATTATTTGTTGCAGCGGGAGAATTATTATTAATAGCGGGCGTGGACACTACTGCGCTAACATTGCATTGAGATTTCTCTTTCGCGTTAAAATGCAGTAACGAATGGTGTCGTAATGAACAATGCGAACAATTGCGTTTGGAAGTACAATTCAGCATTTTATGTTTTACACTTAAGCAGTTGTTGCAATAAGAGTTTAGTTAAATGAAATTAAACCTATCGTGCGGCGTCATTTTCATAAAAGATTGACAAGAATATAAATGATCGTGTTGTTTACTACTACATAATGAGCATTTATCGCTGGCGCTTGTGCCGTTGGCCACATCTGCGCTTACGAATGTTTTCGGTTTAAAATGCGACTGATGCGAGATGCGCGATTTAACAACACTATCAACTGGTTTGCTAGTAGTTGCATTCGGAGAGCGAGATAACACTTTGTTTTGTTCTTTGACGAATTCAATTAAATTTTGATATGTAGGGATTTTTTCTTTGCGGTAGGTAATTTCAAATAATTTAATTGTGTCGGCATCTAGCTTTTGCAGCGCTAAATGCTAGAACATAAAATCCGTCAAATCATCCAAATTCAACTGCTTAAGACGATTGTCGCCGGAGTGTCCTTGAGCGTTTGGGCGCTCTCTACCCGCGCCACCCGCGTACCCTTCTCATTGCGATCGTGCGTAAATCCGCCGCGATGCACCGCAATAATGTTCAAAGAATATGACTTTACTCAGAGGCGCGCGGGCAGATTTATAATAATCATACCTAATCCTTTTGTGGATGTTTTGTGATTTGAATACTGTGATTAAGTACTACTGTAACATTTTTTAGGAATGCTACTAAATAAGATAAGTAATAACGATCTCGATTAGGAGATTTTTATGTAAAAAACCGGCCAAGTGCGAGTCCAACTCGCGCACCGAGGATTCCGTAAACACCTATAACAAGCAAAAACCTCTACGCGTTTACGAGGAAAAAGGTAGTAAGTTAAAAATTTAAAAAATATTTTTTGCATGAATTTACTAAAAATGTCTACTTTTCGTAATTTTTCCTTTGTCTGTGCTGTATGAAGTTTCTTCGTGCCAAGTTTCAAGTTTCTGAGTTTACGGGAAGTACCCTTCAGGTTTTGAGTTTCTTGCGAGTACTCAGTTTCAAAATATGCGACTTAAATTGCTATTTCTTTTGATTGCGTTGACATAAAAGTTTGGTTTTGCTACATCTGAAAGGTCCTATAGCCCTGAGTATTTGACATGAATTTCAATTTAATACCTCCACGCGTTTACGAGGAAAAAGGTAGTAAGTATAATATTTAAAAAAATATTTTTTGTATGATTTTACTCAAAATGTCTACTTTTGGTAATTTTTCCTTTGTCTGTGCTATATGAAGTTTCTTCGTGCCAAGTTTCAAGTTTCTGAGTTTACGGAAAGTACCCTTTAGGTTTTGAGTTTCTTGCGAGTACTCAGTTTCAAAATATGCGACTTAAATTGCTATTTCTTTTGATTGCGTTGACATAAAAGTTTGGTTTTGGTACATCTGAAAGGTCCTATTGCCCTGAGTATTTGACATGAATTTCAATTTAATACCTCCACGCGTTTACGAGGAAAAAGGTAGTAAGTTTAAAATTTAAAAAAATATATTTTTGTATGATTTTACTAAAAATGTCTGCTTTTTGTAATTTTTCCATTGTCTATATGACGTTGCTTCGTGCCAAATTTCAAGTTTCTGAGTTCACGGGAAGTACCCCGTAGGTTTTGCGAGTGCCGAAAAACTCTAAAATTTGCAGCATAAACAACTGTATCTTTTGATTGCGTTGGTTTTTAAGTTTGATTTTTTCACAGCTCCAAGGGACAATAGACTTGAGTATTTGGTATAAATTTCAGCTTGATACCTCCACGCGTTCCTGAGAAAAATGGTCTTGACTGACAGACTGACAGACAGACAGACAGACAGACAGACAGACGGACAACAAAGTGATCCTATAAGGGTTCCGTTTTTTCCTTTCGAGGTACGGAACCCTAAAAAATGAAAACCTAGATTTTGAATTTGAAGTACAGTGAGCGGCAAAATATTTATGAATTTACGAAATATGGTTAAAAATATTCCGCATATCAGAAAAAAATAAAAAAATACTGACTAGTACAGCAAAAAAAACTGAATGCACATCAAAGCGGTGTTTTCATGTGAATTTGGTTTTTTTGCTGTGCAAGTGAGCTTAATAGATGGTTATTTTTTTGTTGCGATTTTAAATATTAACCGTAAAAATTCACTCAATTACGATAAATTAACAAAACTAAGGCTGTTGCAACTTGGGAATAGTGAAAATGCACATGTAAGGAGCGGTATTTGTGCACGAAATCGTCATACAAATGAGAGCTGTAAGCCCATTAAATTTAGATCTTTAAAATATAACACAGCGCAAACACTTCTTAGGGTTCCATACCCAAAATGGTAAAAACGGAACCCTTAAAAGTTTTTTGAAACGTGTCCGTCTGTCCGTCCGTATGTCACAGCCATTTTTATTATAAAACATATATTACTGAAATTTTATCTAGAGGTGTGTTTCATGTGCCGCTACTTAGTTTCCTGGCTAAATTGCTAAAAAAATCTTTTAGGTGAGGCACTCCATACATAGGTATGCCAAACTAAATGTCAAAAATATTTTTTTTGTAAATATGAACATGTTGTACGATACGGCTTTAAAAATATCTTATATACTGGGTGTCTCATTCAAATCTGTCAGTATGGGAAAGTCTGAAACTATAAGACATACGAAGATCTGTTCTGAGGAACCATGTCATCGATTTTAATAACAAGAAAAACTGCATTCATACATTTTAAAAAACATCTGTACTCCGTTCGGGAATCGAACCCGGTTGTTTTGAAAAAAAAAACCTACACTATTTCTATTTAGATATCGATTGTGTAGGTTTTAAGCAGTAAATGTCTGTAGGAAACATGATGTCTAAAATGAATAAAATGCATTGTTTCCACATACTTTAATTTATTTTAGTAGGTGCTCGAAGTGACCACCGCCTTTTTCAATACAATATTCAACACGTTTAGGTAACGATCTTACAATTGCATTTTGTATCTTCATATAATAAAATGCATTTTATTCATTTTAGACATCATGTTTCATACAGACATTTACTGCTTAAGACCTACACAATCGATATCTAAATAGAAATAGTGTAGGTTTTTTTTTTCAAAACAACCGGGTTCGATTCCCGAACGGAGTACAGATGTTTTTTTAAAATGTATGAATGCAGTTTTTCTTGTTATTAAAATCGATGACATGGTTCCTCAGAACAGATCTTCGTATGTCTTATAATTTCAGACTTTCCCATACTGACCGATTCGAATGAGACACCCTGTATATATATATATATAGAGTATTTTTAAAACTTTTTTATTAATTCAATATTTTCAGAAATAATTGCTTCGAAAGTCTAAATATAATAGCCCCCATCTAACTTTTAATCCGTAAGTCTAAAAAATATGAAAAAATACCAAGAAGGCTCAGTACTTAATTTTCTACGAAAATTATTTCACATATTATCGGTTCATCCGTTTTTGAGTTATCTCCAAGAAACTACTTTCTACGGAACCCTACATTATACATGGTCCGATACAAACTTGGCCGGTCTTTTAAAGATATTTGATAGGTAGTATTAACCCTTAGTAGTAATTTATTTATTCACTTGTGTTGATAATTAATATAAAATTTGCATTTCACCGACATAGTAGTTTTTTTTAGGGTAGTCAACGCGCATGTGAATCTTCTGGGGGTTGCATGCGTCCATAGGCTTTATAACTGCTTTCAATCAGGCGGGTCGTATGCTTGTTTGCGAGCGTCGTGGTATAAAAGAAAAGTTTTTTTAGGGTTCCGTACCTCGAAAGGAAAAAACGGAACCCTTATAGGATCACTTTGTTGTCCGTCTGTCTGTCAGTCTGTCTGTCTGTCTGTCTGTCTGTCTGTCTGTCAAGACCATTTTTCTCAGGAACGCGTGGAGGTATCAAGCTGAAATTTATATCAAATACTCAAGTCTACTGTCCCTTGGAGCTATGAAAAAATCAGACTTCTAAACCAACGCAATCAAAAGATACAGCCGTTTATGCCGCAAATTTTCGCTCGCAAGGGAATCAAAACCTACAGGGTACTTCCCGTGAACTCAGAATCTTGAAATTTGGTACGAAGGAACGTCTTATAGCACAGATAAAGGAAAAATTGCGAAAACCGTAAATTTTTAGTTAGATCCTGTAATAAAAATATTTTTAATAATTTTAAAGTTACTACCCCTATATACCTACAGGTTTGTACGGAACCCTCGGTGCGCGGGTCCGACTCGCACTTGGCCGGTTTTTTTTCCTTTATTCTTACATACACTGAACTCTTAAATATCAGCAATTTTTTATTAGATTCTCAATCAGGCTTTGCTCAGTGATAGTTAGTAGACTGAAATTTGGTATGAGTAATTATGTGTTTTAATTACGCCTACAAAGTGGTAAAATAATAATTATCTGAAACCCATTGTTGGATAGGCCTTTCAAGAAGAATATGCCTTAAACAACTTTTGGATAAAACGAATACATTCGTAAATAATAGCTTCGAAAGTTAAAATGCTCTTTGATTTTTGAACCGTGGGTCCAAAAAAATTGGGAAAATTCCTGGAAGTGAGGCCATTGAAATACTTATCACGTATTTTCAATAAAAACTATATGGAATAAAATCGCTTGAGCCGTTTTTGAGTTATGCCTATAGTAAAATAACGTAAGTGCCACAAAATATTTCTTTATAGACTACCTTTTGAATGGATGTATTGTAACAGGCCGGCAACTACGGATCCCTACACTGAGCATAGCCCGATATTCTCTTGGCCAGTTTATCTGCAATCCTTTGCAGTTTACTTCGCAATTTCTAGATTTGAGAAATTAGTATAAAGTATAACATTAATGATTGTGTTTAATCTTAAAATAACGCATATTACATTCGTTTAGAACACGGTATTCTTAAAAAAATATGTTTAAATAAATTCGGATCTTTGGAGTTTTTTATTAAATTAATTATTAGTCTGTTGTATTGCAGTACTAGCAGATTTCCGCAACTTGACGACTAATGCCTATTTTGCGTGATGCATGCGTCTACTAAAACATAATAATTTTAGTTTACTACTACATGACCAAATTTGTTTTCAGAGCAATGTGAGAGTCATGATTTTTGTTTTTTCTCCATTTTTATTTCATTTGTTTTTTACTTGTATTATAATCTAAATAAAATACACTTTTTATACGAACGTACATAAACATGCATACGAGTACATTATCTTAAAAGATAAAACGTCTATACATTATTGATTCCGGGAAGACACGTTATATCCGCACCGCATGAACCCTCTGCAGTTATTTAGTCTTTAGGCACAGTAAGTCCGATATTATTGCTCACGGGCCAAGCACAAGTATATGTACGAGTAGTACAAGGGAAGCACGGAGCGACGAGCGACACAGCCTCCTCGTCTCAAAGCTAGCTCACGACTGCCAGCAACGCCGTTTTCGAGCTAATAACGCACGAAATGTGGAATTATGATCAAGTTGTTTAAGAAAATTTAATCAATTTAAATATCCTACGTTGAGTTTGTAGTTTTCTGTAGTACATATTTTTTAGTTCAACAATATTTTAAATCGAATGAGCCGTTCAGTAGATATAAGCAAAATTAACCGTAAAACGACATTTCGTTATATTTACATAACAGAGAAACTATACGTTACACGAGTTATTCAAACGTTGACAATGTTGTACATGAAATGGTAAATAACATGTATTTTTTTCAAAATTTTTGCATGACCCGTTATTGAGATATATCCCTTAGAAAGTAACAGTTTTCAGCCACAATCAGCGCCTAGCGCCTTAAGAGCTTCGACTGACGAATTGAATTTATTTATGAATGAATCCAAGCCGGCGGCATTGGTTGCGGTTAACTGTTTAAAACTAAGCAGCTGATTAAGATAAGCCGATGCTAACGAACGTGGATCATCGTACTTTTGTATTAACGCATTCCAAATAATGGAATAATTTTCAGCGGTGGTAGGTAAGCCGGAGCAAACACTCGCGGCGTTACCAGTTAATTTGCCAACTAAATAGTACACTTTTTCGCTATCAGTTAGCGATGCGTTTTCGTGAATAATACTTTTAAATTGTTGGTAAAACAATGGCCAGTTTTTGACATCTCCGTCAAAAGAAACTAACTCTAGTTTAGGCAGGCGGCATTTTGGTTTAGAAGGAGATGCCGGTTCCGGAGAAACCTTGGCTTCGTTATCAATTAAAACTTGCTTAATGTAACAATACATTTCCTCGAAGGTCGTCCATGACTCGTAATCGACTTCAGAGTCAGGGTGCATTTGTAAGTGCAAAACGTTATATGACTCTAAAACGGTTTGGCAATCATCGTGCAATTTATCTAAGTTTAATGTGCTCGTATGAAATGCCCTATATTGAGTTGGATCGGTTTCCGCCTTATAAGCAAGTTCCAAAATGTTTTCGACGCGTTTGTATATGACATCGCGACGAACTGAGTATAAAGCAAGCTGGCTTTTATTAGTGTCGTAGTTCTCGCTAATAAAACTCTCGCTACCTTTTCTGCCTTTTGATTTCACCATATTAATTAGGTATAAGTAAGATTGTCAAATAAATTGTAACAAACAAACTTGTAAGTAGTGCTAGGAAAAGGTAAATTTACTATTTAGTTTAACAAATGTGGTCAAAAAATTGGTTGTTTGTAAAGTAGGTTTACGATCGAGATGTTTACGTGATAACGTCTAACCGCTCGTGAGGATTCCGCGTGACAAGTTTCACGGAATGACTGGCAGCGCTCGAGATGAGACGGGAGATCGGTCCGTCTCTCTCTCGTTATACCTGCGATCGCGCTCGTGAGGTTTTGGTGTGACACAAGTTTCTGAACATGTCACCCGACTAAAACGATTTTAAAGACGTTATCACGTCAAAAATACAATTATGAGCGGGAAATTAAATATAAATAAGCGGTAAAATAAATGAGTTCCTTTTTATAAAATACCTAACGAACACAGCTGCGAATAATAAGCGTTATATGCGTTCGGAATATATTGCTACCCGAAATATTTAAACTAAGCGATGTTGTCGCGGCTGCGCAATCGTATAGGAGCGACACGAACGAAATGAAAACGAAGTAAGCCGAACGAACCCGAAAGTTCACGAACGCGTTTAAATAATTTTTATCTATTTTCAATATGGCGAACAAATATGAAATTTCAACACAGGAAAAGTGGAAACACGTGTATGAATAATTTGTCACAGAAATTAAATAATTTTGGAAATAACCAACGATCTACCGTACTTAGCAACGCGGAGCAGAAATAAAACGAAATAGCTGCCGATGCGGGAGATTAAAAAAGATATTCGACAGACTATCTCAACTACTTAGCACAATGACCATGTAATTAGCGGAATATTTATGACAAATAGCTCACTATCCGGAAGAAGTGACCAAAAATATTGGTAATGCCTTCAACCATTATCATTAAAAAAGCGGTTTAAAAATTATATAGGTGCGAAAGGGCTCCTCAAGGCATCACAAGGAGATTAAAAAACAATAATTTACGACTGTAGTGGACTGTATGGGTATATGCACTTGTGTCAGCTCAAAATGGTCAAGAAGGAGGGTTTTTAAAGCCAAGCGCACTCACCTAAAGTCCTTGGGAGCACGTGAAAGCTGGCCAGCTTAACTAAAACACTTTCTTCTTCGGTCGTTTTGACTGTCCATTCACAAGCTGATCACACGCGCGCGCGTTCACTTTTTCCTTTGTATGAAACTTTTCAAATTGTGGTTTTTAGGATTATTCGTGCGAGTCGATGTGATTGAGACGACATCGTTATAGGAACTGGCCGATCAAATATGGCGGCTCATAGTTAACCGTAAGCGAGACGGCTATACGTAAATAGTGCGCATTGGCAAAGGAAGGAAGATATGGATAGGTTCGGAGCATTTCACAAGTACCTACATCTTAATTATTAAGAAAAAACTACCTTAAACTAGAAATATTAAATTTGAAATTCACCAGGTTATAACAATGTTTCAAACAGCGCCGTTCGAATGCACCTTGTGTTTATCTGTATGGGGTTGTCATCTAATAAATTTAGCCTAAATTATGGGTTTTTCATCTGTCATTTTTAATAACATTGGCGTTTCATAAATAGATATTTTGGAAAATTAGTAAATGAAACGTAGTCATAGAAAATGTATCTGGAAATTCTGAAAGCGGGTTTTGAAGTAAAGTATTTGGTTATTTAGTATCATGTCTTTGACCTATTGATAGGAAAGTTGTTCGGCTGAATCAATCAACAATAATTAAAGGGATTTATATTTATTTAATTGCCACCCTGTGGTCCTCCGTGAGAGAAGCCCTCTTGGTTCCTCCATCTTGAGAGTCACTGACAAGAACTCGGTCATTTGATTTGCGGCCATGTGGAAGGGTGGGCTCAAGCAGCCTTCTGAAATTTTGCCCTTGGTGGCAGCGAAGGTGGCGGTTCAATAATCCTCGGTTATCTGCAAAGGAGAATCGTAAGTAAAGATTAATAGGGTTTTTGGCTATCACGGCGTGAAACGTGTTCTAGCTATTTTGACCATGCTTTTGGTTTTCAGATTTGAACTTGCCTGAGGGAGGGCGTACTCTGTAGAGATGTTATAGGAATATTTTCCATTCTCCGGTAAGGTTTCTTTCTTCAGTTTTGTCAATTTATCAGGGCTGTAGTTCAGTCGACTAATGCAGATAATTTATTGTTCCTTGCAGGAGTCGGGTGTTGTATTTTCAACCATGGTGTTGTATTTTTCAACCATCGTACAATGATGTTGTATTTTTTATCCAATGTGTTGTATTTTGCAACCATTGTACAAATGTTATAGTGAAGACTTAAATTGTACTCTCATATCATTAATGGATCGAGCAGCTGCTTCTCCATTCGTTTCCTCACCACATTGTTCCGGCCAAGCGGTCTGAGCTTCTCGGAAGTTGGTGCCCCGCTGCAAAGTCTGTGTGAGCAGGTCCCGGACAGCGTCCTGTAGCCATGCGACGTGGCAAGCTTCTTGCACAACAGCGACTGGCGAAGAAACAGCTTCTGAGGTCGGTTCAGTCCTTTATTTATTTTAAATGGCAGTAGGAATTCTGTGGAAAAGTAAATATCATTAGTTTTGAGAACCAACATTAAGTATTTAAATTTAGAAATCTCTGATATATAAAACCATAGGGACTGACCTAAGTAGTTATGAATTTAGAGAGAAACCTGAATAAATCTCAACCTTTGAACCTTGTTAACGACCTAGCTTAACCGCTGAGCTCCTAGAAATTTTAGTTGGTGTCGAGCTTAAACGAAAAGAGAAATTTATCCAGTGTTCCGATTTTAACAAGTTATTTTCAAAAGAAAGAATAGGAAATAAAGATTTAGTACAGTATCCACTTGTTTAATTTCACACCAGCCCTGCATAGAGCAAGACCCTTGCGACATCAACATTTGATTTAGTGATTTAATAATAATTTATTTAATTGTGTTCAGGAAAAGTAAGCTGTGGCATAGTTCTAGGTTATCAAAACCTAGCCTAAATTTTATCTACCTGACAATACAAATCTTAATTTTTTTTCAAAATGGGAAAATACGAATATTACGTATGAAGGAAAGTAAGATAACTTTCCCATTCTGTAGCTGCTTATGAGGGTACGGCACATGCCCATTACGTAACTAGTTACAAATCGGAAATCTTGTTTCCTACTTTGTAGTAGGGATGTTACGGAGGTTCGGCTTCGGCTCCGATATACCGAAACTTTCGGCTGAATTCACACCTCCGGCTTCGGCTTCGGTTTCGTCTAATTTGAAGCGAACACCTCCGGCTCCGGCTTCGGTTTCGTCTAATTTTGAGCGGAGGTTTTAACGGAGCCGAAAGTCAGCAGCCGCGGCGCGCGGCGTGTGCCTAGGAGTACAAACAGGTTTTGACTTGTCTCCCCGGGAATCACCCCACCTGTTTTACGACGATTGTTTACTCATTCGTTTATTGTTTTGGTTCACGGCCTGCAGTGTGTTTTTTCAAAGTGTTAGTGTTAGTTAGTGTGACAGTGACAGTAACATTTGACGATGAAGCGGATGAAGGCTAAAGTAAGTCCCATATGGAACTACTTACTTCCAGGCCTCCACCTCCACATTCACCTCCGGCTCCGATTTCGGATTCGGTTTCGCTTTCGGTTTCGCTTTTGGGTTCGCTTTCGGTTTCGGATTCGCTTTCGGTTTCGTTAAAACAAATTTAAAAACTCCGGTTTCGGCTTCGGGTCCGATAAAACCACCTCCGTAACATCCCTACTTTGTAGCTTGTTACGAAATTCTAGTTACTAAACGGAAACACCGTTATGCAGCGCGGAAAGAAAACTTCAGAGTAGCGACTCTATTTTCTAGTTCGTTAAACACGACGCAGAGTTAACAATAAAGGGATCTATTAAACAGCACCTCTTTATTACAAATAATCCAGCCTTCAGATTCGTCTAAATTTGATTTCTTGGAATAAAATTAAAATTACATGCAAGAAAGACGTTCGCAGACGAGACGAAGTGCCGCCACATTTTTGAATGCGGCGTAGGCCATTGGCTTCGAGCGAGAATTGAATGTTATATACAGATTTGTGTTAAATCTTTATATAATTAATTTAAATGAAACTTAACTAAATAAATAACCAAGGATTTTACCTAAATCAGCAATTTCAATTTTATAATTGAAAGAAAAATGGAAAAATTAATCGCGTCGAGCAAGATTCGAACTTGCGACCTTTCGGAACACCGGTCCGACCGCTCTGACCAACTGAGCCATCGACGCTTACTCAACCGCGATGAATTCTTAAATTTTTCCTTCAATTATAAAATTGAAATTTCGCTTGCAGACGTTTCTGCTTAGTAAAAAACTAATTCAGCAATTTGAAATTGAAGTGTACCTGAGAAAACGATCCTCCCCGGCCTTTGCCCAGCTGTGGGACACTAAATAGGCTAACAAAAAAAACAGTAATTTGTTGTGACAACAAATGACCGGTCGTGTCAGTAAAACATTAAAATATAAATCATTTCAAATTGAAACGAAATGGATGGGTTAAACCTTAATTATATTTTTGGTTATTTCATTAGCCGAAGTGTTTGAAATGTCAGCTAGAATCCGGCCTTCTCGGCCTTAGGTTTTCTTTTTATTTTAGGCGGAATAACGAGTTGCCAAAAGGTGATCTAGAATGTCGCTCCTGCCTCGCGCTGCGTCGCACATCTGCGACACCCGTTCATTTGAAGCTAGAGCGACTACGAAATACTCCATTTGAGCGCAGCTGTCGTACGAATTGTAATTGGCAGGCCCTATAAATATTTCCCGACTATGTTTTCGGTTACGATTAACTCACAAATCACTTCACCGTTAGATGTAGTATAAGTAATAAATAGAACGTAAAATGAAAACATAGAAAATATTTTTTTTAATAAATGAATGAATAGGATACTTCAGTGCACATCTCATAAAAATAGACAAGATTAATTAATTAATTTAATTTATAAACTGAAATAAATGAGATAAACTTTAGAAAGAGTGTCCAAGATCTCCTGTGCCGAAGACTAGCTACCGACTGACTGAGCTGAAGCGTTGAAGACGCAGGACACGCATGTTCAAATCCGGCCTCGGTCACAGCCTCACAGGAGGACTTGGTCACTTTTTCTGAAGTGTAACGTCTATTTCGATTTAATTTTATTTACTCGTAAATACTTTAGTACGATTTAGTATTAAACTACTACTTTAGTAGTAGTGTTAAGTAAGTTCCTAGATCAGTTTAATTAATTATTCATTTCATTAATGGTATGTCTCTTTCTGCAGTAGTTTTCTCTTGAATTAGCCATTTCCCTTATAAGTAACTATTAAGCTAAATTCAAGACAGTTATTCTGAAATAGGGGCGTTACAAAAATGTGCCGTCATTGAAAGTTATATGTATTAAAACACGTATTGTCAATAACCGTAGACACTAATGAAGGCTGCGTACTTTAGAAACACGAGCGTATGATAAATGATCACCTCGTCATCGTACGTATGCTTCAAATTAGGGATCTATTAGGAGGTAATCAATATTTTTGGATAACTATAACAAACTTCTAAACCGGGTCCTAGGTTCATTTCAACAATTTACTGTTACACATGCGCGACCAAGTATTTTATGGGAGCGGGCGGCGTCGTTATAAAACTTTAGCTCAGCGTGGATTTCACTGGGGTTGGAAATTTGGTTATAGAAGTTAAAAGCGAGTTATTGTTACTTCTGTACTTTGAATTATGATTAATTAAAATGCTAATTAAATGCTGTTTTCTTCCGTTAGTACCTGGATACGAAGTAGATATGTAAGAATATTCAACCATCACGAAATCCAAATGTATTTAGTTCACTGTGATTATTAAGTATTTAAGTACCTAATAAATCAATGCGATCTTCTCCCTCATTTTGGCATTAACGTACAAACCAATATGTTTCCAATTAAATATACCTGCTTTTCTGGTAATCAGATTTCATTTAAATGTAATTCGAATCAAATTGTTCGTCGTTGGCTGTGGTCTACATTGTATTTTTAAAGTACATTGAAACAAACAATCCGCATATGGAAATGTTGACAAAGACTTTTGCGAACGTTTCTGCGGCCAAATGGGAAAGTAAATGGAACGCGGCGGTATTCACGGATCAAATACTTCTATGCCGGACCGAAAGTCACCGCTTTTCGTACCGCCATATTTTGAAAAAAGTTTTCAACTAGACTTATCGCATCTACGACTTGTTTGTACTCGTAGACGAGGATAGGCAATTGCGACGTTTTCTACTCAAACGTACATCATTGTCGGTTGTTAATAGAGTTTAGTATCTAAATGATTTTTTATGACAGTAACGCCTTATTCACAACCAACAATGATGTACCTTTGACTTATTATATTCGATTCTTGAAGTTTGCTATTTTTTTTTCTTTTATTTTTTGGTTTACATGGTACCCCTGACGTGTGTAAGATCAGAGAATATTATTTACTTACATAGTTTTCTTATTTCTATACCTATTTGCCCTAGTTTGCTCTATTTTTAACCGACTTCAATTTCATAGAAGGAGGAGGTTCTGTATTCGGTTTGGGCTTTTTTTTTTATGTATGTTCACTCTGAGACGCGTGGGCCGATTTGAATAGTTCTTTTTTTGTTTGAAAGGGTCTACTTCCAAGGTGGTCCCATATTACTCTGGTGCTATTCTGATGATGGAATCTATGAGGAATTGAGGGAACTCCTCAATTTTTAAAGGCATATGTATGGCGATTTGGGTGTTTTCTTTAGCAACTCGAGGGTTTTCTCTCGGAAACCACCAATTTGATGATGTGGACCAGATAATGATGATTGTTTTTATGATAATGAAGATGATTTTTTTTAATTTAAGATGTTCAGCGATTACTCCGAGACCCGTGGTCCGATTTGAATAATTCTTTTTATGTTTGAAAGGATGTACTTCCAAAGTAGTCCCAAATTAATCTGGTGCTGTTCTGATGATGGAATCCATGAGGAATTGAGGGAACTCCTCAATTTTTAAAGGCACATGTACGGTGATTTGGGTGTTTTCTTAAGCAACTCGAGAGTTTTCTCTCGAAAACCACCAATTTGATGAAGTGGACCTGATAATGATGATTGTTTTGATGATAATGATGATGATTTTTTTAAATGTAGGATGTTCAGCGATTACTCCGAGACCCGTGGTCCGATTTGAATAATTATTTTTATGTTTGAAAGGATGTACTTCCAAGGTGGTCCCAAATTAATCTGGTGCTGTTCTGATGATGGGATCTATGAGGAATTGAGGAAACTCCTCAATTTATAAAGGCATATGTATGGTGATTTGGGTGTTTTCTTAAGCAACTCGAGGGTTTTCTCTCGGAAACCACCAATTTGATGATGTGAACGTCATGATGATAATTGTTTTGATGATAATGATGATGATTTTTTTAAATGTGGGATGTTCAGCGATTACTCCGAGACCCGTGATCCGATTTCAGGAATTCTTTTTTTGTCTGAAAGTAACTACCTCTAAGATGGTTCCACATTAATCTGGTGCTGTTCTGATGATGGGATCCATGACGAATTAAGGGAACTCCTCAATTTTTAAAGGCACATGTATGGTGATTTGGTTGTTTTTTTAAGCAACTCAAGCATTTCCTCTCGAAAACCACTAATTTGATGGAGTGGACCTAATGATGAAGACCACATATGATAAGTGGAACTTTCCTTACATTGAGTTACGTAATATGAACTTTTTCTTATATATCTTCACCGATTATTGCGAGATCCGTTGTCCGATTATGATAATTATATAACCACTAAAAATGGAAAAATAAAAACTTTTTACAAAAAAAAGATAAACCGACTTCAAAAAGGATAAAATAAATTATTATATTATTTATATGCGTTACAAACTGGTATGTTTGAAGTCGGTGCCAAGCCAAAAAGTTACAATACCGGTCAAATCAGCTTCAAGTCTGAAAATCACAAAACATATCGATACCTACTTATATTGAAAAGGTGAATGTGAATCTATCTGTTACATTTTCACGTCTAAACTACTAATACAATTTTGATGAAATGTGGTACCTATGTATATATTCTCTGATACACGTCTAATTTGTCAATAATCAGAAAAAGGCGGCAAATAAAAATAAAAAACACGTATGGTCAACAATAGAAAATTTAAATATCATGCCTTTTTCTACTGAAAAGGTGTGACCCACACACCCAGTGTGTCTGACTATAGAAAAATCAATCTAGCCATTGAATTCTTTTACACTTCGATAAAACACCTTAGATGAAGTAGAATAAATAATTCAAACCGAAGCACGGGCTCCGTTCAAGTTATGGTTAGTCCGACAACTAGTAAACAAGTTTATTAACAAACATCATAAGACGCATGATTATATTTTCTTTCTGTACTAGAATGAAAACCTACGTACAGTCAATACCAGAATTAGTTCTATAGTATGAAGAACAATTCACTGAACACATACGCCTCGTTCGTATTAACTGTTTTGTGATTTTCAGACTTGAAGCTGATTTGACTGGTATTGTAACTTTTTGGCTTGGCACCGACTTCAAACATATCAGTTTGTAACGCATATAAATAATATAATAATTTACTTTATCCTTTTTGAAGTCGGTTTATCTTTTTTTTGTAAAAAGTTTTTATTTAATCAATGAGTTGATAGCCCTTCATAGTCCTCGTTGTAGGTACCTACTAAATTGATAGTTGGAGGTACTCGTAACGTACTTAGCTCATATCACTCCATTTTTAAATAAAAATATACTATTAAATATGAAAGCCAGGCGTACCATGCACATGTCTTCGTAAATTTTTGAAATTATGCACTGTATGCAACCATCTTATTTATTTGTATGACAAATTGAAATTTTCTACACGCCCAGTCCGGGGCGCCCAACGGCTTATTGGCCTGAAACACAGTGCATCAGCTTTTCGTGGCAGCTTTCGGTACGCTGCGACGAAGTGTTGGAATAATCTGCCACCACCGATTAGAAACTGTACGTCGTTAGCTTCCTTCAAAATTAACATTAAAAAGTGTTTAATCGACCTTCAAACTACAAACACATGAGCTGATGTTTCTGGTTATCTTCTGTCCTAGCTCTAGATATTAAGATAACTTATTTACGCGCGTGTTTTTCCTGTATTCTAGGTATAGTTTCCTTCTTTGTTGTATGTTTTAATTAACTTGCGTTGCGACCTCTATTGAATTGTTAATTTTAGGTTGTTAGCTTTAGTTGAATTTCAGTCTCTCCTCTTGGTTGCGCTGAAAACCAGCGCCATGGCCAATCTTTAGAAAGAAATAAAGAAAGAAAGATTTATTCATGACAATTACAAAAAACATAATAAACAATAACATATACAACTCGAAACATTAATTGCCACGAAATGGTCGCAACTCAGCGTTAAATGCCGGCAGGGCCAGCGCTGGTCTTCCGTTGCAACCATTTGACGACACGGCGCATTGATGCCACGGTCACATCCCCAAAATAAGAACAATTATAACAAACAAAGGAAGACATATTACGAATTTACGACAGTGAAACCAATAAAACTAAACAGGATCTTGCTTAACTACAACTACAGTAAAGTAAGTACTCAAGTATCTCGAATCTTGCAACAAAGCGAGTTTATGTCTTAAAATTACCCTTAAAAAATAACAGTGTCACAATGTCATCTCTCCAGGTCCACAGAGGGAGTATACTAGGAACTAAAGCCAGCAATAAAACACCACAGTGATATGCCGCGGGATACCTCCGATGCATAAAAATGGGATTTTTCCTCTGAGCTCCGATGCCTTTAGCTATCGGCAGATGCTGAGCGGCATCCTTTTTGGTGCTCTGTAGTAGGATTAAGATGTAAATAGATGAAGTTGATATGTTATTATTATTTTCTGTACCACCAAATAAATAATTTCTTTCTTTCTAATAAGGTTATGGCTTCTTCAGAAAAGATGTTTTAATACGTCATTCCACACTCGTCGAACAAGCGTTGTTTGGTTTATAACTTCACTTTCGTTGCTCAACAACAGGAGTTCCTTATCTTCATTGATTCGGCAAATATCTTGCTAAATTTATACTTAACTCGCACAATTTGTTTCCATTTCCGTCCCTCCACAATTAAATTTAAAGTGAACGGCCACGACTTGGAGCGTCGTTGTTTTGATTTAAGAGAATTAATTAATGTTGGTACCCGGTTCCGTGTCAATGGCGGGGTTTTATACGCTGTAATGTTGATGGGAGTTGCGCTAGGCGAGAAACTTAGGCTTTATATTTAATAGTAATAATGTTAAAACAATTAAAGCGCTGCGCCTTCAAATTCGCATTGATGACTAGCCCAGAAAAGATATATAGAATTTAATACCAATTTAATATATTTTTTATTTTAATTTATATAGATTAACACATATTTGCACATTAGATAACTACAATAATATTCAAAACACAATATCAGAAAATTTAACCATTGACAATCCTCGACACTTACAAAGTCTGCCGAAAATAATATAAATGAAATACCTATACTAACAATTAAAAAAACTTATGATCTATCCTAGAAGCTCACCCCGCGACCGTCCTGACGCAAAGGTGCCCATCACGCTCACCGCATTGCCACGTTGAACGGCGATAGACAACGTTTGCATCAGGAAAGACCCGGAGCGAGGGTCCAGACCTCTCTGGTGTAAGCGCCTCCCCACTTCCCTCAAAAATACCTTGGCTTCGGCAAACCAGCACCCGGTGGTCTCCACGGCAAGTGGGACACATAAGTAATTGGACAGGACCGCGTACGTTTCACGTTTCCTACTCGCTGCCGCTGCCCCTGCATACTTCATGATACGGCTAATATGGGAAAAGGTGGCAAATCAGCCAGTTGCCAAAAAGTATTTATAACTAAAATAAACCCGTTTAAAAACAGAAATAATGTACAAAACTGAACCACTTACCAAGGTGCCTTGGTACACACGATACGAGTAAGTGTTCCTAGAGGAGTTTTTTTAGATTAGTAGATCCCTAATAGATTTGGATATTTGAGATAGGCATCCCTATCCACTTTAATTCAGAGTTGGGATATTTACCGAGGTTTGAATTTAAAAGCGCAAGGGGTCCTACTCAAGCATTATAGTTATTCTAAGATCATAAAAGCTAAGAATTCAATATGGCGGGCCGGTGGACCCTCCTGCCTAGCATTCCGGACCCTGCCCATAATAAGGCCTCAAATGCCAATCATGCCCCAATATTCTGTTACGGATAATTAACGTGCTATTGAACAATTATTTGCTGACAATATTAATTTAATGATGTAAAACTATTTAGGGTGATTGTGCTTGTTTCCCCTCCAAGTCCAGTTTATTAAGCTTTCATTTTGGAAAAAACTTAAATACAAGGTGAAATATTAATCACCGTTTATATTGAGCGACATAATTAGGTAGGCTATACTCGTACTGAACAACTTTTACTATGGGGCCAACTTCGAAATCGCGAAAAAGCTTTTGGCTTCCCCATAGAAAATGACACGTGATACATATCACGTGTCATTTTCTATCTACAGCCAAAAATAATTTCGCGATTTCGGAGTTGGTCCCATAGTAAAAGTTGTTCAGTATGGCCCACCTAATCACCTCGCTCAATATGAACGGTGGTTAATATTTCAACCCGTATAAATGTATAAATAACTATGGACAGAAAACTGACATATGTGGACGAAAACTAGCACAATCAGCCTACATTATACCGGGTGGTGCAATTCCAAGAACTTTGCTGAAAGGATTGTTATTTATAGATGTTTTACAATCGATTTATACTAATAATAGCCCTCGCAATTAAAACAGAGAAATAAATTAGAATTATGTTTTTTATATTGCATTGCCAACCCTAGTGCTCCTACGTAATGTTTACATTTTCAAAGAACAAAAATATTATTAATTTCACTCAGTGTTTTTGATGACTTCCTTGTGGTGCCTATGTCGTTATTCCTTTAACAGGTAGACACATTTTGTTCTGAGTAAACTTTCAATCACAATTTCAAGCAAGTGTTGGATTTAAGATTATTTCATCTAATATTTGTAACATTTTAAGGTATTTACTTGACTCAATCACTAATCATTTTATGAATGTGGGTAAGCGAATAAAACGGGTCGATCAGGCCACCTGCGGCACTTGCTGGAGCCAGGTATAAAAGGGACCGCTCACTGAGGAGCACTCACTTGTTGTGCTACCAGCGACACGAACAGAGCTAAGTACCTTAATCTGATTGTTTGACTATATTGTGTACATTTTGAAATTATTTGAGTTGCATTTAAAAAATAAACTATGTATATAAAAATATATAAGTGTTTGTTCACAATCAATTGCAATACTTTAATTGTCATTAAAAGTAAATTAAAATGATAAGAGTATATTTACTTTATGACAAAAAATACCCTTTAGATTAATGAAATAGCTTTATTATTTATTTCTTGCCTATTTTAATTAAGAAACTATAACTATTTCCTAAAAGAAATATATTTATTTATATTATAAGTATGAACTTATGAATACTAAACGTAATGGCAATTATTCATTTTATTGACAAATTTATTGTGTCTATCTATCGTTACATCTTTTATAGTGATAATTGTGTATTTTAATAATTATAATAAAACTTATGTTTCCAAATCAATTCAGTTTTATAATTTGAAATTGACGTTACATAGAATAACAACCGAAATAATTTATTTATAAATTCGTCCCATATTTAAAGAGAATATTTTATGCACTATAATAATAGTAAATAGCTATATACACATATCGACATTAAGTTCAGAAGTGGGATACGTTTTACCTACACGTTTTTTTTACACTGAATAAATTATAATTTCAGAAACATGGATTGAAATCCGCTGAACAGTCTGGTGACTGCCATCCAAGATGCGCTTACTTGGAATCGTCGGCAGGATGACGTCGCGCTGCCAACGTCCGACCCTGCCACTAGCGACAACGGAGCAGAGCCATACTGCAGCCATACTGCTGCATCTGTGTCAGCGCTTTCTAGAATTCCACTTAAAGAATTGATTACGAGTTTAACATACGTATATTGCTTTGGTTATTAAAGTATGCTACGAACCACTATTGTTTTGCCGGTAGGCGTACGAAATTTTCTTATATCTGAGAGTACTTGCATATATTTATATATTCATGCATTATATTGGTCTTGGTCAAAATAATTCATAGATTATTTTTACTAAACCACAATATTTTTTTTATTCAGTAGATTATTAATGTCATTTTCATAATTATTCTGATTAATACATTTAATAATTAAATATAGGTGCTGTTATCAGCAAATAAGATCATAGGATGGTGTATGGCTTTGGGCAGGTCATTTACATTCCCCTGTGGTACACCATACCTTACGGATATTTGATCTGATTCAAACACCTTGTCTGTTTTTGTTTTAGCACAGCTTCTAGTAATTTCGGTATATGGCATCCTATTAGTAAGATATGATTTAATGAGATTTCGTACATTCCCTCTAACACCATATCGGTTAAGTTTACCTAGCAGTATTTCATGATCTACATGATCAAATGCATAGGTCATATCGGTAAAAAGACACCATAAGTGTATTTTATTATTAACACTTTCCATTATCATATTTATGAAATTTTAAATACTCATATTAATGCTAATATTTTTCCTGAACCCTTTCTGTTCCTTACAGAATAAATTAAAAGTTTCCATGTAGTTATACAGCGACTGATGAATAAACTTCTCAAAGATTTTGGAGGATACTCGTATAAGTGATATGGGCGGTAGTTCTGAGGATTCTCTTTGTCATCCTTTTTATCTAAGGGCTTGATAATATATTTTTTAATTTATCCGGGTAGATACCCGTACTGATACACATATTAATGATGTGGCTAAGGTGTGTGGCCATTCTGTAATTTACATATTTTATTACAACTCTAAAATTTATTTCAAATCCCACACTCCTGGTATTTCTTAATGACTTAATAATCAGTTTTATATTATTCGCTGTAGATGGGGCTATAAACATGGATTGGTATTATTGGTGATTTGACAGTTAAAATAATTATTCTTTGGCGAGTCTTGTATGCATGATTTGTATGTATGTATGTAAACACTTTATTGTACATAAAAAGTAACAAAACAAACATGATAAAAGAAAAACAAACAAAGTACAAAGGCGAACTTATCCCTTTAAGGAATCTCTTCCAGTTAACCTTTGAGCAATTGAGAGAAAAGTATAAGATAGACAAACACTACTTAGTGTACTTACGGAAACAAATATCTAAAAAAGAAGAGATAATATCTACTTAACCTAAGGTATAATAAATACACATATAATACATAATCAAATATATATACATATTCATAAAAAACTATATGTACTGAGTATTTGCATATTTAGGATTGGTTATAGTACTTTATCCGGTTTTTAGTTCAACTCCAGTATTATCTGCCAAGCCGCTCTTGATTTATTTTCTCCAGGTGCATTTTTATAGTCATTCTGAGCTTTTTGGGCTAGCTTTACTATCTTTTTTTATATCTAACAGTGTAATTTAACGAGAGGCCCTTATTTGCTACATTTATTGAACATCTATATTACAAATACAAATACTCTTAATTGAACAACTCAAAAAGAAAACCAGTACAGAAAATGCATAAAGTCAGAATAGAGGTAAACAACAGGCGGTCTTATCGCCAAAAAGCGATTTCTCCCAGACAACCTTTAGGTAGTGGAATTGTGTTAAATAAACTAAGTAGGTGTTGCAAACAGTGAAGAAAAGCCGAAAAAAAAAATTGTTATCACAAAACAATATCCTAATAAATAAATAAATAAATAAATAACCATATTAAGATACAATACACTTAAACAAAATAAATATATAAATATATATATACGTATATAGTGCCGGCTGTAAAGAGAAAGCCATATATATTACCATAAGAGTTGCTGCTGTTTTTCACTACAAGCTTTTGTACTTCGTGACATCCAATTTACTTTATTGTTACTCCTTTTGGTAATCATCTTCAGAACAAAGCATAAGAAACTGGAGAATGTCAAAAAGCTATTGTATCCACTATAGGGAAGATGCAGCTATAATATTTACCACTATTTTGTGATCAAAGTGTTGAAGAAACATAGAATAATAGCTATTGAAACGTTTTTACTTTAATTTATACTAATTTCAAAAAATAATTACGATTTGAAGTAATGTGAAACGGAACGTATTTTAATCCAACAATCAGCGTCTGAGGACGTCACACCTGTTAAGACAACTAATGGGGTTGGCAACTGTCTATGGGTTTCGACTTAAAGGGCTAGCATCCGGGTCAAAAACAAAAACAAGGATTTAACACTGTGGGCGAACAAATATGGCGAGTGACACACATAGAGTGACGTCACAGGAACTGTAGATCCGTTTAGGCGCTAACATTTTAATTGTCAGTTTGTAACAGAATTTTTTGGCTAATAATATTATATAAATTATACACTCGTGGTCTTTTCTACGCGCAGTCCTTTCAAATGAAAACATAAATGAAAATGTTGCATTTTGCCTATTCAGATCTTTCGGTAGTGTAGTGCCTGAGAAAGACAAGCACTTTAGATACTTTTAAAATATTTTTTGACCTTCACGTTCACTTGAATATTTGCGCTTATCAACGTGCCAAGACTTAATGTTATTTATCTGGATATTTGAAAACTTGCGCGGTGTGATCCGCAATACCAAAGTCATATACATATGTGCCTTGGCCGCGTTTCAAGTTATGCGCAAAATTATCAATACATGTATTGCTAGAAAGTCTTTCTGGCGGTCTTATTTCTAAGTGTAAGTTAAAACCTAAGAGAAAATAGTCAAATTAAATCGAAATATGAGTTTTCTTCATAATGTCTATATTAAAATCTCCACATATAATAATCTTTTTATTACTTTAATTGCATATTTAAAGGATTATGTCAAGTTTTCCATAAAATAAACTAAGGTTTCTAAAACTAGGTGTTCTGTATACATGAGCAATAACAGTTTTTTTTGGGCAGTCAGTTCTATGGCACTACACTCAAAACTTCCTTCAATGTTTTTTTTTTGTGGTGTCTGGTAATTCCTTGAATTCATGATTCCTTTTCCGTTTTTCTGATAGGAAATCTCTATGGAAATAATAATATTTTTAGTAAAACTCAATCTTTCTAGCTTAGCCGTGTTGGATATAGATATATGTATGTTATTAGTATATATGCATGACAAAAAAGAAAACATTCATGTCAAGCTATGGCTTAGCTATATCTACAAATGTGATAAAAAAATGTTAATGATAAAAAAAGAAATGTGTGTAATAAATTTAAGAAGATAATGTAATAATGCTGGTCTGTCAATAGAATAACCAACCAAAAGCTGTTGCGGTCAATTGTCTGTTCTTTGCCCTTAACTTCACGGGCGACAGGTGAAGGGGCTTAGATGGGGACAATCGGCTACTAAAAAAAAAAAGAGGAATACTGTCGAGGTCGATTGTCTGTTCTTTGCCCTTAACTTCACGGGCGACAGGTGAAGGGGCTTAGATGGGGACAATCGGCTACTAAACAAAAAAAAGGAATACTGTCGAGGTCGATTGTCTGTTCTTTGCCCTTAACTTCACGGGCGACAGGTGAAGGGGCTTAGATGGGGACAATCGGCTACTAAAAAAAAAAAAAAAAAATATTATGTAATGTTGGTCGGTCGATTGTCTGTTCTTTTCCCTTAACTTCACGGGCAACAGGTGAAGGGGTTTAGATGGGGACAATCGGCTACGGAATAAAAAAAAATATGTGATCTAATATAAGTAAATTAAATTAGCATTTTAAAGGGAATGTAAAGTAATGTTATAGATTTGTACTTCGAGATCGAAGTACTTGTCAGTATGGCCGTGTTGGATTTAAGATTATTTCATCTAATATTTGTAACATTTTAAGGTATTTACTTGACTCAATCACTAATCATTTTATGAATGTGGGTAAGCGAATAAAACGGGTCGATCAGGCCACCTGCGGCACTTGCTGGAGCCAGGTATAAAAGGGACCGCTCACTGAGGAGCACTCACTTGTTGTGCTACCAGCGACACGAACAGAGCTAAGTACCTTAATCTGATTGTTTGACTATATTGTGTACATTTTGAAATTATTTGAGTTGCATTTAAAAAATAAACTATGTATATAAAAATATATAAGTGTTTGTTCACAATCAATTGCAATACTTTAATTGTCATTAAAAGTAAATTAAAATGATAAGAGTATATTTACTTTATGACAATAAATACCCTTTAGATTATAGTTCAAAATCTGTAAGAATGAACTTTTGACACATCGCAACGCCCGTAGAACGTAAACGCGCAAGACACTTTGAAATTATAAACAAAATCCCATAACGATTTTACAGCTTGTCATGTACGTAAACACAATATTTCACTTTTAATAAACATAACTTAATTAATGTTAAATTTTTTCATATCTTAGTTATTTAATATTTTACGATAACAATTTAGCATGCAAACAGTTACGGTCTAGGCCTCCTTTTTTTTAAATTTAGTGTTGTGACCATGTCTGCTGTTCCGATTCATATAACATTTCCGTAAGTCGATAAAATCGATTATGTAATCAATAGACAATATAAGACTTTCTTATCATATTGTATTAATTATGGAATTATTATAATGCCATACATAATTAGTAGATAACAATTATTAAATGATCATTTCCTAAATAGTTATATGTTCTGCTTTGTTATAGTTAAGTTTTCCTTTTTTAATTTATTTTTGTATATTAAGCATAACTGCATACAACTCATCTCAACTCATATTCTCGGTGGAATCACTGACTTCCGAGTCACAGGCATCCGCCTAGTTCGGGAGACAGAGGCTCAGTTCCGGTGAAACTGTTTCAAACCTAATACATAAGTCTCTCTTAAACTATTAGCGTACTGTGCAAATATTACTTACACTTGTATTAGGTTTAAGTAATAAACATTATTCATTCTCTCATTCTTATTGTTATAATTTGAGAAGATTTGTGATACAAAATATATAGGCATGTAACAAGAAAAAATCGGTTGTAGTAAAATCGATTCGAACAATTCATAAATAATCGCTAAATTTGACAAACGATACGTTTAGCCCCATCACTAATGACGTCAATACTGAAGTGTCAAAAGTTCATTCTTACAGATTTTGAACTATAATGAAATAGCTTTATTATTTATTTCTTGCCTATTTTAATTAAGAAACTATAACTATTTCCTAAAAGAAATATATTTATTTATATTATAAGTATGTACTTATGAATACTAAACGTAATGGCAATTATTCATTTTATTGACAAATTTATTGTGTCTATCTATCGTTACATCTTTTATAGTGATAATTGTGTATTTTAATAATTATAATAAAACTTATGTTTCCAAATCAATTCAGTTTTATAATTTGAAATTGACGTTACATAGAATAACAACCGAAATAATTTATTTATAAATTCGTCCCATATTTAAAGAGAATATTTTATGCACTATAATAATAGTAAATAGCTATATACACATATCGACATTAAGTCAAGCATCTAAGACACGATGTTGAGTTTTACCCACCACAATTTCTCTGTTGTCTACAAAATCGAAACAGCTGTTCCCAACGATGTAGTTTTTAAAAATAAAAATAATTTAGATCATTTTATCCATTTATAGCAAAACATTATGACATTAAACATGACATGACGTAAACGTTACCATGTCTTTTGTGATGAGTTGTTATGTTATTAATGATCAAAATGACACACACCAAAAAGGTATGTTAATTCCTTAATAATTTTATTTATTGCTTTACTAGGGTATTTCGTTACTAAAAAAAGTAAAAATGTTAACCTCGACAATTAAAAAATATGGCTGTTTGGAAACACTTAAGTGATGTTGGAAATTGATTATTATTAATATTATTGTAAAACCTTTGTGTTAAATCGACCTTATGTTTCTTAACGTTAAGCCCTGTGGTTGTCAATGTCTCCTAGCAAGCAAAAGTCGACTTTATGATGACATTACTTGTCCGTCATGTAAAGTTTGTTTACTATAAAGGTCATTGAACCCGCTTACTAATTAGGGTTGTAACAGGCAGTGTTTTGCACTTTATTTTAACAAGTTGTAACTTGAAAACGGTTAGGAATATTAACATGGTTCATTGGCTTAAAAGTTATAACTAGAGCTAAACAAACCTCCATTTTCGTAAAAGTCCATCGTATTGTTCCACCCGGTATGCTGCATTAAATTGAATTTAGTTAATACCTATATTACGTCCATATCCATGTAAAGCTTCTTTTTGTAAAGGGTCGGCAACGCGCATGTGACTCCTGTGGAGTTACAGGCGTCCATAGGTTACGGTAGCTGCTTACCATCAGGTAGGCCGTATGCTTGTTTGCCACCGTCGTGGTATAAAAAAAAAAAAAAGCCCATAAAGTTCTAAACAAAACAGTCTACCAAAATCTGAGGGGGACGAGGTAGCACGCATGTGTGTTTTCAAGTTAAAGGTACATTGGTTGTTAATAAAGATTATTTTTAAATTATTTTTTATGGCAGCAACGCCTTATTGACAACCGACAAAGATGTACCTTTGACTTGGAAACACCACACATATTTGACATTATTCTTTTTATACTTCATAAGTTCATAACACTAAATGTAGTCGACTTTACAAGTGTTAAACATATGGTTCATTATCGGATGCAGTCCAAATGTCATACAAAATTACTGTTTCCTTAGCTAAGTATCATATTTGTTTGTAATTTCAAACAAAATATAGAACATGTGTCAAATGTCAAAATAGTTACTGCCCGTCAGAAAGAAAACGATTGTCTTTGAATCGATTCTGTAAACCACCTGTAAACGAAGCTTGATTTTCGATTTGAATTAAATCTTTTACGTCACACCTGGCCATAATGTGAGTTTTACCGCACGCTACGTGTACGGTAAAACTCGCATTATGCCCAGGTGGAGACGTAAAATTGTGTACTATCCATACGGGCAGTAGGTAAAAAAGAAAGCCCTCTATCGCAAATTTACAAATACCTGCAATTTCGGGCTTTCTTTCTTTTACAGTCCTTGGTAAGTAATGTACTTAATATTGTTATAAAAGTTATGATAAATAAAGTAAAACTATACTTACATCATGTGAAGTGTTATTTCATCTTTTTGTAAACTAGACGAAATAGAAAAAAAATTTGCACCCAAAAACAATACATAAAGGCATTTTTCAACACACCTGCTCGTAACGAGGTTCTTATTCCACCGCTTTTATGCTCATAATCCTAGATATTAAACACGCGTGCATTGCACAATAATTATCGAACTAGTGCAATAATTTAAAAATCCGATCAAGTGACGTTTGTACTCTAGTACCAAGTTGTATGTACGCAGACGACGCGTTGTAATTTAGTCGGGTATTACCTTTACTTTTTTTTAACTCTTTAAGAGTTTGCATTCTAAAAAAGTAAATATATTAAAAATATACGCATTTACGATAGAATACAATTCTAATTGTGAAAAAGAATCATTTCATTTTATTATATTACTCGTAATACACAATAAATTATGTTTTAAACACGAATTGTCTGTTTTAATATTGGCTGTTTGGCATAACCGCGTCCGTGCCTTTGCCTCAAACTGCACGCACATCCAAAAAAGAAAATTACTCAAAACGTTAACCTCAAACCTCAAATCATTGTTTATTTGTTAGATTTTTCTCGTTGTGTTCTATTAATTTAAACAAATTATATTTTAAATGAATAAGATGACAACTTTAGCGTTAATTTAACCTCTGGATATATTTCAAAACAGTCATACATACTTGTAAAATGTTATCATAAAAATCTAGTGAGGAATACGTAAGAAAAAATACTATAATTTATTGGACAATAAATGTGAAGTGTTTAATGTTATGAAATATTTCAAATAGAGTTCCAGATAGTCAATAACATCACAAAAAAGGTTAGTTAAAGGAGAATGGGCATTTTGTACCATAAGTGTATACGATTGAGACATATCTCATTTGAAAGGTCTTAACTAGTGCATTATTTAATTGTATGACGCCATCATTGGATAGCGTGCAGGGTCCGAGCTATTTAAAAACAAAGGTTGCGCATATAAACGGTTAATTTATAAAATATCTGGTCTATAACCAGTGATAGCGTATTTTATATGAAAGAATATAAGAAATGCTTCACGCTTATTTACCACCACCATCGGAAAAATACGTACAGGGCTGGAATTAGTAGATGAAACATTTGCTAATATGTAAAAACACCTTAAGCATAGCGAAGCTAACTTGTATACAAAAGTCGTATGTAACAGCTAAAAGGTATTTTTATAAGTTATTTTTCGTAAATGATACTTGCACTCTAACGTATGCAGAGACCAAAATAAAACGGTTTTATGCGTTAATTAACTATAATTAACGACAGCCTAATTCTTCTATTGAACACTAGATGGAGCTTTGGCAGCAAAATGGACAACTTTTGCCACTGGCGTATACAATTGAACCTTATCTCAAATGAAAGGTCTTAATCATAGCATTAATTAGTTATATGACACCGAAGGCTGTAAGGGTGCACGAAAGCCGGTATTCATTATTTCGTGTCTGCGCTGTGGCCTAGCTGTGGCAAAAACTAGAACTAACGAACCTATACAAAAAATGTTAACTTTTATACACATTTACATAGTTTATTCGCCTGAAATTAATTGTAAAAATAAGTCATTATTTTTTTGTGACTCATTAATGTTAAACTACCGCAATTAACTACTTAAAACCAGTTAATTAAAATCAGTTACTGGCGACATCTTGTATGCAATAGAAGAACCGACTAAGTTTATAATATAGTCTATATAACTACATAAATATTAATAATGCTGGCTCCATATCATTGCTTTTTAACGCTCTAAAATCTGTGGTCTAAGGCTTCACGTCGCGTAATTATATATAAGTTAGTTTCTGAACGTTGACTATAAACTAGCTGTTCTAGGGGGTTACCTCAAACAACAGAATTTGAATTTGAAGATTCGTCTATTTGCCTTTCTCTTGTCCTTTCGCAAATTCGAGCGATGAAGCTATCTCCGCTTCCTTTTTCGACTTAGCGCTGTCAAAAAATAATACTGTTTTTTTTTATCACGACGGTGGCAAACAAGCACACGGCCCATATGATGGTAAGCAGATATATAATATAAGCAGATATACGTTGTCATGAGTCATGATGGAGTTAGACCGACGCGCCGGCACGTCGTTTTTCATAATGTCATTTAGAATTTTGGAAGCTAGCTCCATCTAGTGACGAGTAGAAAATTTAGAACTTCATTAAGCACAATTAATTAACATACAAAGTCGATATATTTTAGTTCCTGCATGCATTGGAGCTAAAGTATATATTACGAAAAATACTTTATAAAAATACCTTTGACATGTAATATACGCCTCCCGTATACACATTACCTTGGCTCTAAACCGAGCGATATTCATATCAAGCTTAATTTAAATTAATTAATTCTAGCCCTGTAAGTATTCAAACATAGGGTGTTTTACACAGAATTGAACCATTTCTCATATGCTTTCAGATAAACCATGCTATAACGGATTACATATCGTATCCTTAAAAAAAATGCTCTTTATATGTTCGCTCTTTTTTGTTAAATATCTCGGTCCCTGCACGATATCCAACAATGGTGCCATAT
Source organism: Pammene aurita (assembly GCA_947086415.1). Lineage (NCBI taxonomy): Eukaryota > Metazoa > Arthropoda > Insecta > Lepidoptera > Tortricidae > Pammene > Pammene aurita. The sequence continues at coordinate 22,580,598 of OX352298.1, read as the reverse complement.
AATAAAATAATCCGGTGATCACGAGCTTTAAAACGAGATACGTCTCAACAGTATACATCCATGGTACACTCCCCATACAAAAATGCCCATTCTCCTTTAATTATCTTAGGTGCGTAAGTATCCTGTAAAAATTCTGACACTTGATGTGTTCATCAAAAGTGATGACTTCATCAAAAGTTATTAATTACACTATTCTGTTATTTCCTCTCAAGTGTGTTGAAGAACGTCGTATGAAACGCGTGTGCTTGATCATTACATAAGCTCAGCTTCCTTATGCGCACTCACATGCGTTCGTGCGCACAATATCGCTTCGTGTGTAATGATCAACTTAGCACACTTGTATCATAATGTACTATTACGGAGCTCTTGCTTGACCCACTGAAAACATAATTTTTGACATAGGTTTTTATAGACTGATATGATTTTTCGGCATATTGTTAGCAGAGGGGAAATAGACCCAAGGCCTCTCCAGGAATAGAGCTTTATGGTAAAGCCTGACCAGAAATATATGATCATTTTCAAGAGGGCGCCCTCTTTCTCATTTATATGGCTACAGTCCAGTGTAGTCCAAAAGTTATTTATTCTCCATGGTATAGTGTCACCTTGATGACCTTGATTTGTTTAACTGATGTTTACGTGGAAATGTTTCGTAGCAAAACGGCTTCATTTCCGGAAGAAAAAATATTTTCAGCAGTTTATTATAAGTATATTATTTACAATGTTTCGCTCTAGACTATGAGTAGTTTTGGGCATTTTTTGTGATTTATTATTTAATATTCAACATTTTTCTTATCATTTAAATTATTGCCAGTGCAAGAAATTAGTTTTTTTTTTTTTTTTTATACCACGACGGTGGCAAACAAGCATACGGCCTACCTGATGGTAAGCAGCTACCGTAACCTATGGACGCCTGTAACTCCACAGGAGTCACATGCGCGTTGCCGACCCTTTACAAAAAGAAGGATTCCAGAATAAGTTCCAATTAAATTCCGCAACATGGCCAATGATCATATTTATAACGTAGGAAACTACGTTTTTAAATATCTTTTGACTGCCACATCGGTGAAAACTAAGTAATACTTTAAAGTCACCTATCCATTGCACTAATCTACTTACCCAACACTAGGAAGTAATATATAAGTCTATACCCAATACCCGGATGTCGCAATCACTTGATCAAAATCGGAATGTTCGTGAAATGGCTAATGTCCGACATTTCCTAGAGAATGCTGTGGTTCCGGTCTCCCAGACCCGGAACCAGATAATACTTCTACAATTCATCTACATCCACATCCAAGTGCATGATGCCGCGTTCCGAGCGTCCTGACTAGCTTTTAAACTACAGGAAAGTGACTTTTTCTAAGAACTTGTTGACTTGTTTGTTTATCTACTTTTTATTTCTATCTAGTATGTGCTCATTCCAGGATTTGCCAGTAAATATTACAGTGGCGGGCCTACCAACCTAGCCGGTAAATTGCTTTTGTTTTTTTTTTAATTATATCTATCAAAATTTTACTTTCTTTTTTATTGATCTCTTCCTACGTACTACCTAGCCCAATCTTCCTTCTACCCAACCCTACCCTACATGCTGACGTCTAAAACGTCACATCTATAGGTATGACTATTTACATGATTGTTCCGTTTGGATGATTTTTTTTATACCACGACGATGGCAAACTAGCATACTTAAGCATAAGGCGGGCCCTTATGGTAAGCAATTACCGTAGCCTATGGACGCCTGGAAACCCAGAGGATTTACATGTGTGTTGCCCTTTAAGAACCTATACACTCCTTTTTTGAAGAAATAGATAAAATAGAACTAATTTCTTAATGAAAGCATTGTTTTTTCAGTAGATTAAACAAACATTTTTAAAATCAATACCTCCCGGTTCTGTTAGGCAGTTAATTATACGTTTAGGACGATTTACGTCACTTATTAGTATTCAGTAAATACATACCTATACATCAACCTAACCTAACCTATCAATCAACTAGGATTGTAAAACTTAATAAAGGTAATAAAATAACATTATCTAGTTATATTTAATAATTTTATACGTATCCTTAAAGGCGTAAGTAGTTATGTAATGCTGTATCTAGAACTCCTTTTATCGTCGAACGTAAGTAGGTTTTTGCGAAATCTATTTTATTGGGAAATATTTTATTCCATGCCAAACAACTTTTGTGTGTCGTAATTCTGTTTCACGACAGAGGTTTGGGAAATTCAATTTATTTTCTGCAAAAAAATGCTGACTATATTCGCATAGAGTTTCCTTTAAATTATTTACAGAATAAGTTGTATATTGCTTAGAAACGTCGTCACGTTTGCGGCCAATTTAGCTTATTGAAAATAATATCACCGTGTAGTTACCATACATTTAAGCAGAACTCAGCTATCATAAATAATCAGCTATCAGCCGGAAGTCTATGCCTCTATGGTAGCTAAATTTTTGTATAAGTACAGACTATTTTCAGCCGGATATTTTTCTGAGTATATGTTAGCTGAATTCCGACCTGGATATATTTGTATGTTTATGTTTTATTTAGGAGAGGGAGTGGAAAAAATATTTGTCATTAAGACAACAACAAGAGAACTGTTTACTAAAAAGTGAAAAAAACTAAGTAACAACTTATAGTGTACCTATACCTAACGCACAACTCTGCTATCTTTGTATGATTGGACCCATCAAAAACATAAACGTGAAAGGCTGCCAAGTTCGATACTATGGGAATGCTTCGCCTATAAAAGAAGTGAGATCTGAATAAGTACCAAGTTCCATAAAAATACCTCAAATCATAAATAGTTATAGGAATGCACACTTGATTTCCAGCAGTTTTTAAGGTACATTTTGAATAAGTATCACGTTACATAGAAATACCTAAAATTATAATAGTCAGAGAAACGCACACCGGTTTTTTTAGCAGTTTCCTGATAACATTTATTATTTTCAGTACTTTTTAATGATGTTACTTGGCAAGTTTTCACTCACCACACACCTTTTCAATGCAATGAATCGACACCTTTGGACTGTAATGTGTCAAGTATATAATTTTCTATTAAAACTTGCCAAGTTACATCATTAAAAAGTACTTCATAAATGTTATCAGGAAACTGCTAAAAAAACCGGTGTGCGTTTCTCTGACTATTATAATTTTAGGTATTTCTATGTAACGTGATACTTATTCAAAATGTACCTTAAAAACTGCTGGAAATCAAGTGTGCATTCCTATAACTATTTATGATTTGAGGTATTTTTATGGAACTTGGTACTTATTCAGATCTCACTTCTTTTATAGGCGAAGCATTCCCATAGTATCGAACTTGGCAGCCTTTCACATTTATGTTTTTGATGGGATTTCATTTATTTTGGTTAGGTGTAGGTTCTTTATTATTTTTTTATCACTTTTGCTTTAGGAAATGTCTCGCGTATGACGCGCGGCTGCCGAACGCTTTGGTTCGTCGACTCCCCGCCTCCCGCGCGTACGCATCCCCCCGGCGGCATGAGCGGGCGAACGGATGGCATGAGCTGGCGGACGGCGCGAGCGCGGCGGATGAGTGTAGGCAGCGACGGAGGGTGCGCGAGGCGGGGAACGGAATTTTTATCTAGTATCACTATACATACATATATCGGGATTTCGGGATCGATCGGGCAGCGCGAGTACCTATAGTTTATGATAAATCCTATTTTACTATTTATTTATAGGTGATTTTTACAAATAAACTGGCTCCCTACACCTATAAAATGTACCTACTTATATATAATTACATACATCAATAACGTACTTTATTCTGTTTGTAAGTACGCTACCTACACAGATAATTAATAACTTGGTAATACCTACCTACCAGTAGGTATTATAATTGGTGGCCTATTATGTAGCCCTAGAAGTGCACCATCCCATCTCATCCCATGGCGTATCGGAGGGTGAGATGGGCAGTAGTATATATAATTCCATCTTAGAGTATATATGATTTGCATATTCTTGAATCTGCGATTTTATTAGTTGTAAAATTAGAAATTATTTAGACTATGCGAGAAAAAATAGTCTTTTCATTTTTGTTTGCCTGATTTAGCGCACCTAGTGTACCTAGTGACCTGCTTTGCACTTCGTAAATCGTGGGTTCGGTTCCCGCAACAGACACACACAGAGTGGTGAACAATTTTATTGTTCTTGTCTTTAAGACAAACATGTATTGTCTTAAATTGGTATGTATCTAAATTTAAATAAGTCTTATCTCATTTCCACTCCATACCTACTTATAGTAGAACAAAATTACACATTCGTTGTTTTCGAAACTGACTCACACTTGGCCGTTTTCAGTTTTTTACTTTATTTGGACCTAAAGACAAACCTTCGAGCCAAATTTCAGGTCGGTACGACCATTGGAAGATAGACCCATTTAGTTCATTATGACTTCATAGTAGAACAAAGTTACACCTTCGCTATTTTTAAAACTGACTCACACTTGGCCGTTTTCAGATTTTTCCCTTTACTTTGACCTTAAGACCTATCTCCATGCCAAATTTCAAGTCAGTACGACCATTGGAAGTGGTCTAGGTTTTTGATGAGTCAGTGAATCAGTGAGTGAGTCAGTGAGTGAGTGTATAGTAAAAATAGCGATTTTCTGACGTTAATATCTCAAGAACTGCTATAGGTAGAATAATGAAATTTTGTATTCTAGACAATTAAGTGGATGTCAACAGACACTCGAAATTTCATATGCGTAGATAAAATATGTTTTGAGTTATAGGGTGGTCGAAATTGGCCCGAAATGGTTCGTGTAATATAACCCACGGCCGGTGTGTCGCTTTTTTTTGCTCGAACTTGGCGGACACACTGCCGTGTGTCTAGATACCATACATGACATGGTGTAGCTAGCCTAGCTGTCATAAGTATTAAAATCGTTGTAAGCGAAACGGTGCATTTTCACCACGCATGAACCTTAAAATATTTCTGTGGCGCGTCGTAGCTTAAGTTTTTCTGTATTTCTTTCTTGTAATATAAATTTAAAAAATAAAAAATAAAACATATACAAAAAGGTACATAGTACACAAAGGCCTTCACAGCAAATGAAACAATACGGTTAATAATGCTTAGGTACAAATTAACATACCTACTGTCGCCATCAGATATATCGGAGCGGCCAAGGTGGTAACAAATATCTGAACAACGCCTCTATTGTCAAGGCGATAAAGTACATGTTCAGATATTTTTGAGTACCTTGGCCGCTCCTATAAATTTCACGGCGAACTGTACAGTCAACCAGTTTGATTCCTAGCGCCACTCTAGAACCTTGTCACAATAGCTAGTTTGGTAGCGAATAGGTTACGTTTATACGTATCCACGGGCAACTGTCATTGCGACAAGGATCTACAGTCGTAGGAAATATACGAATACAATATTCTCTCCCTCTCAACATAAAACGCGCGCAATCTATTGGTAGCTTTAAATCGCAACTTAAGGAATACTATTTACGTCACACCTGGCCATAATGTGAGTTTTACCGCTCGCTACGCTTACGGTAAAACTCGCATTATGGCCAGGTGGGGACGTAAAATTGTGTACTCACCACGGGCAGTAAAAAAGAAAGCCCTCTATCGCATATTTACAACCCTCGCCTGCGGCTCGGGTCCCAAATACCTGCGATTTCGGGCTTTCTTTTTTTTACAGCCCTAGGTAAGTAATGTACTATTATCTCTTCCTTACGTTTTTAAGTTGACACTGTTGTTTCTTACTGTGTGTATTATATATGTATATATGTACGTATATGTATGTTTATTTTGTATTTATTTAAGTATGTATATTCATATGAATGTGCTGTGTTATCTATTTCGTCTCTTATGTTTCTATGCACCACCTACTGCTTATTGTTTTTCTCTAGTCTCCACTACCCAAAGGTTGTCTGGAAGAAATCGCTCATTAGCGATAAGACCGCCTGTTATTACCTCTACCTAAATTTATCTAATTGTAAAATTTGTGCTTGTAACTGTATGAGGTGTGCAATAAAGAGTATTTATTATTATTATTATTATTATAATATTCCGTAAGTAACTAAGTATTAGGTCTTGCTAGATCATTTTTCCTGTCATCCTACAAATAGAACGCTTTACCGAAGGAGGTTCGTTAGTTACATTTCTATCCCTCGACGCGGAAGTAAGTACATAGATGCTTTTTTAAAGTAGGCAGGTATTGATTTCTCTCAAGGCGGTCTTTCGTTTGAGCAAATGCTGGTTTCTTTCTAAAAACTTTTACAAGTTTTTCAGACGCTTTACAAAAAATTTGGCTTAAAATCTACTGTTTTCGTTATACATACACATACAGCTCCACTGGTCAACTTCATTGCGCCTCGTTTGGTTGCAATCCGGGAAGGAATAATTGACGGAGTCGCTGTCGCTGGATACGGCGAGGAGAGAATGACTAGACCCACCATCCTAATAAAGCTTGACAAATGTGACCTTTTTTTCATAAGAATTGTTGACGGACTCATATTATATTGCGGTCATCGACGGTTCTGGAGGCAATATTAATTAGCGCGGCTGCTGTCGCGCACGCATGGCCCTAGCTGCCAATCGCATGCCGCTCGTCCCAGGACCGGTAATTACGAACAGTCTCTCTTATAGGGATGCCCAAAATCGATCTCAATAATTGAAACAAAAAAATTACAATCGGCTAATCAAGGGAATTGAAATAATCGAATAGGTGATAGTCGATTAATACAAAATTATTTGGCAAGTCCATACCGATAATCGATAAAAACTATTGAACGCTCAAAGGTTAATTAGAAATAGATGAACAAACTAACGATTTGCCTTCAATTCGATATAGTAACTATCCCTACTAAAAACTGAGATACAAACTTATTCTAACCTAACCAGAAATTGTAAACTCGACAACTCGAAACCTTCCAACTCGCAATTATTTGTGTAGGTACCTATTTCTCAAGTTTCTATTGTATTAAACTTGGTTTTGTATAGTAATTAAACTACTGTATAATTTATAATGTCTACTAATGCTATTCATTGTTCATTATTATAGTCTTAAATCTTAAATCACATGATAAACCGCCGTTCTCAGGCGGATATTGTCTGCAAATGCAGTAAATTTTCACACGATGTAAAATATCAGAAATGTAACGAACGGAAATAAACAGAGCTAGCAGTTAGCTGCGTAACGCCTCTGAAAGCGGATGTGGTTTGAAGGAATTAATTATTATCGGGCCAATTTTCCAATCCAACGCCCCAGCGGCGCAGGCGACAGCGGAAATTTATTTCAAACGTCATTTCAAAATGCAAACCTCCATCTAGGCGGGCCGCGGGAAAAATGACAATTTCCTCCGTGCAACCCCGTTTCCTCGCTTCTCACCTTTTATATCGGGGCGATAACATCTGAACCTAACCAATGATGATTTTTCAGAATTCCACCCCGTTTTACGATCCCGGGCGACTTAAGTCGCGCCATTTCTCATTTTTGTGTCATAAAACCGAAATCACGACTTCCTTCTTATTACATTTTCTGGTTAATCAACTAAGTGGAAACCTATTTATACACCAACTGAAAAAGATTAGGTGCCTACCGATACCTACATAAGTAGGCACGAATACAGGAACCACGTGTTTTGTGAATCAGACAATACTTATAGTAATATTAGTAATGTAACTTTTCTTCCAATAAAAATATTTCACTTTCACGAGAATAAAAATCACGGCATTGGAATTAGGTGTCTTTTAATAAAAAAAACCGGCCAAGTGCGTGTCGGACCACGCATAGGAGGGTTCCGTACCTTCAATGGAATAAGAACCAAACTAATACCAAAAGGTCGTATCTGATGCCTATGAAAGAAGTTTTTTAGAGATAACTCAAAAATGGCTAAACCGATAATGTTCAAAACAATTTTCGTAGAAAGTATATGATAAGGTGCATCTCCTTAATTTTTTTCATATTTTTTGGACTTACGGTTCAAAAGTTACAGGAGGGGACACAATTTTTCTGACTTTCGAAGCGATTATTTCAAAAAAATTTTACATAATCACAAAATGATCGAAGAAACCTCAATATTATTAAAGACCTATCGATTGATGTATCACATGTTGATATTTGGTAAAAACATTTTTTTTGTTTCAAATTTAAATACATAACTAAGTAGCGGCATACAGAATACACCTTATGTGTAAATTTTATTCAGATACGTCGTATAGTTTCCGAGTAAAATGGCTGTGACATACGGACGGACAGACAGACAGACAGACATGACGAATCCATAAGGGTTCCGTTTTTTGCCATTTGGCTACGGAACCCTAAAAATTAAACATCTCTTTTTATTCGGGCAATATTACGCACATGTGGATGCTTTCCAAAGGAGGAAACTATCACTAGATCCGTCCCGACCATTCAAATCGGATGCGCCGCACGGAGCAACGGAATTGAAAGTCACTTGAAAAATGGACTCGTCGTAGTTAGGTACCTACATCGTTTTGATTTATCACGTTGGATATGTTTGGAATGTAACATTATGTATTTAAATCAAATCAAATAAAATCGTTTATTCGTAAACATAACTAGCTACAAGCTAATACAGGTCTTATATCCACCACTATATTTTGCCCTTTTGGGCACACGAAGAACAAGGAGCCATGGAGCGTGCATTTTATTACCTAAAATGTATATAAGAAGAAAATGTATTGGAAACTTAAGACATGTACTTGAAACTAGTATTAAAAGCAATTCAATATATACTCGTATCCGTAAAATATTCCGTTAGTGAATAATATGCATTTTGTGGTAAAACATTTTTTTTCTTAAATTCTGTCAAATTTTCTAACATTATAATGTCTCTTGGTAATTTATTCTAAATTTAATGTGCAATTCCGAAAATACTTTTAGCAAGCAAGCCCGTATTTATGGTTTTTTTTCGCATCTACGTTCACTTTTAAAAGTTGAAAATTTGTGCTTGATTTTTTATGTATTTCGCAGTCTCAAATGTATAAAAGACACGGAAGTGTTATAATATTTAACTTCATCATTTCAGCTGAAAGACGTCCACTGCTGGACAAAAGCCTGCCCCAAGGATCTCCACAACGAACGGTTATTCGCCGCCCTTAACCAGCTGTTTCCCGCGACTCTAACCAGATCATCGGTCCACCTAGTCTGGGGCCTTCCTACACTGCGTCTTCCGGTACGAGGTCGCCACTTAAGACGAACCTTTTAAGCAAAACATATTTGTACTCAGATGAAAATATCGATAGGAAAAACGTTGATGTACATCAGATATACAGGCTGGAAAAAAATAATGGAGCCTGGAGAGGAACTACCTGAATACGTTGAGATAGCTCAATTTCCGGATACGGTAATAATTTTAAGATTTTCTTAAGAGATTCAGAATCAAAACACGGCAACCCCAAAATTCGACAGGAACAACACTGTCGTGTACGAGTGCCAAAACGAATAATGCCCTTATACATATAATCCAATCATTGGGGAATTGTCTCCATACATTGCCATACAAAAGGTAGAGTAGAAAATATTTTAATGGTTATTGGTAAGCTATAGGGTGGTTATTAAAATACTAGATTTGAGACCTTGAGGGGGGGGCGTTGGCCGCCATCTTGGTTTAAAGGTGCCAAAAGTCAGTTTTTGAACCTTGGCGCTTAAACGGTTATCAGTATGCCTAAAATGTCTATGGAACGTATAAAGAAGATTACAATATTTCCATACACAATAGATCTGTAAGTCTTACAGATATAAAGATACAGGGGGTGAAAAAGTGTATATTTTTTCAAATCATGAGAATTTGATTGATTAGCTTCAAAATTATTTGCTTCGAGATAAGGAAATGAAGTCTCTACCACAATTTTGTCATCTTACAATGATTATTTTAAAAGATACTCGAAAGTTGAATTCACCTCTAGAGCGCTTATAGAGAGTAATGTTCTATTACTCATCATAAAATACTTCTAGGCGTTGTCAGGTATAGCTGTCGATCAACTCGGGTATAATTAATTTAGATTTGACAATAAACTTATGTGCGTACATATGTACAAAAAAAAAGTTTATTTTTAAAGAAAGTTCTTGAAAATATTTTTATTTTTTTAATCTCCATATAACTGTCAAGTTATTATTAAATTAGGCACAAATTTTGGCATTTTTTACACAATGCTTTAAAAATGACCTTATGACAAAAATGTCTACGAGAAGAATAAAGACTCTATTTTTTTGTATTTGTATTTATTCTGTGCGTCTTATGGATACAAAGTTACAGGAAGGAGACAAATTATGCATACAAAAAATCATCCAAATATTTTTTTTATTTTAAACAAACTAATTATTTTTAAATCGTTTTGAGGTTCCAGGTAAGTTCACATCGATAACTTCATTATCCGCGCTAGCATTTTCCGTCTCATTGCATTGTGAAATTTCGTCATTAAAATTCCCGGTCTTTATCTCAATTTGTAATACATTTTCGCTTGCCTGACCACTACAGAATGCACACACAATAGAACATTTTAATCCGGCTTGCCTGCAGCTACATGATCTACTGCTTGCTTTTTTACAATGGGGAAGGCAACTGTCAAAGCGACATCTCCAACAAGGGTCCTTAGAAAAGCTAAATTTGTATGGCGTGAAGTAGTTTTTATTTATTTTCGCAAAAATGAGTCAATGTTTTGTCTCGAATTGCTCCGAAATTGAAATCCATGAGTTTCTGAAATACACTAAAACTAAAATGCTGTAGATTAACGCCATAGGGAAGGTTTTTGCCTAAGAAAAGCTTTTAGACTGCATACTAGTTAAGGACCATTAATCTTATGTCTCTTTCTCTCATGGTTTGTGTCTCTTTCTCTCTTTGTATGGAATCTGGAACAGCGCCCTCTACAAAAAGTTTTCACCGGCCTTCCCAATTGCATGATATTATATTTAAAAGTGGCTCGGGTGCTGCATTCTCTGAAAGTCTAAAAAAATGTGTCGTCGCCCCCTCATCTAACTTTTGAACCGGAGATCTAAAATATATTAAAAAAATATATCTTTGTATATTCTTTCAACGAAAACATTTTTGAACATTATCGGTTAAGGCGGTCATACAGAAATTAAGATAAAGACGAAATAACACGATATAATGACGAAATTTTACAATGCAATGAGACGAAAAATTGCTAGCGCGGATAATGAAGTTATCTATGTGAACTTACCTGGAACCTCAAAAGGGTTTAAAAATAATTAGTTTAATAAAATATATATGTATATGTTTTTTTGTATGTATAATTTTTCTTCTTCCTTTAACTCTGTATCTATAAGACGTACAGAATAAATACAAATACAAAAAAAATAGAGTCTTTATACTTCTCGTAGACATTTTTGTCATAAAGTCAACTGTTCAAGCATTGTGTAAAAAATGCTAAAGCCTATACGATATTTTAATAAATATATGAAGGTAAAAAAAAATTAAAAAAAATCAAAAACTTTCTTTTAATTTTTTTTGTATGTACGCATTATACCCAAATTGATCGATAGCTATATTATATAGATAAATTAACGAGAGCATGGAATTGCATATGTAGTAGTATTGTATGTTTACAGGCATTCTATATTTGAATTTTCTATTTTCTCGTACTATCAGCATAAAAAGAGGTTTGTTATATATTGAAGAAGTAAATACCAAAATAATGTCAGTGTCAAATTGTGAATATTATTTACGTTGTGCATATATTTTTTCGTCTGATTTTATTGTATTCTCACAATTATCAGAATAATTTTGTGTCAGCCCGTACGACTAAGTATAAGTTACATAATTTTCAAAAAATATGGCAGTGAGTAATTTTGGTCCGATTGAGAGTCAAAGTAAGCAAATTATTTTTAACTGTTATAAATATTTTGAACTTGAACTGAAGAAAAATTTAAATTCCCCTTACACCGCTGCCCAGTTAGTTGAAAAAGCTACAGGTGTTTGTCTCTCTACTGTTTATAACATTGTGTCTGAGAGCAATAGTGAGAAATTCGCAACAACAAAGAAATTCACCTCCCCGAAAAATAAAAAGTTACGTACTTGTCCGTCATCAGCAGTAGACGATTTTGGATCAGGAAGTCATCCGGAGAACTATATACAATTTTCATCTGTCTCATAAGCAATTTCCAACCTTAAAAGCACTCCACTCTGTGTTAAAATCCGATATAGATTACAAATTTGGCATTTCCACCTTACGAAAACAAATACAAAAATTTGGATTTAAATGGAAAAAGACCGAGGACAACCGAAAAATATTAATGGAAAGACACAACATACGACTGCTAAGAATAAATTACCTTACCAAAATTGCGGAATATCGGTCTGAAGATAGACCACTAGTTTATACTGATGAAACCTACATCCACACTTCACATGTGTCCGGAGAGGCTTGGACCGATGGAACAGAATTTGGTGTAAAAAAACAAATCAGTACAGGCCAGCGGTTAATAATAGTGCACGCAGGAGGAAAGGGTGGTTTTATTCCCAACGCTTTGTTAATGTTTAAGGCAAACCAAAAAACGGGAGATTACCATGACCAGATGAACTTTGTCAACTACGAAAAATGGTTAAAAGAAAAATTAATACCGAAGCTTAAACCGAATAGCGTACTTATCGTAGATAATGCGTCCTATCACAACAAACTTTTGAATCGTGCTCCAACGTCAAATTCTCATAAACAAGAAATAATGGATTGGTTGACAGAACACAACATTTCGTATAGCCCGTTGATGTACAAAACCAGTTTGTATGATTTAATTAAACAAAATAAAGAGCGGTTTCGTGAGTACCACATAGATGCAATTTTAAAAGAACATGGCCACTCCGTTTTACGATTGCCTCCGTATCACCCGACATTCAATCCGATCGAAAATATTTGGTCCATGGTAAAAGGATATGTAGCGAAAATAAACGTTTCATTAAACATGCAAGGCATTATGAGTTTAGCAACTGAACGAATGAATACTATTACTGCTGAGGACTGGGAAAATATTTGTCGCCATGTCGAAAGTGAAGAAAATAAATATCGATGTCAGAAAAAGGAAATGGATCGAATTTCAAACATTAATCTTATTATCAATACTTGTGACAGCTCAGATGAAGAACATGATAGCGACTAAAAGCAAAAAACAGTGAGAGGACTACTACTTATTCCATTTCTTAAGGGTATGTAATGTTATTAAATTAAGAGAAAATTATTCTCCTTTTGTTGCAAACGGTACAACCACTACAAATGCAATTCCATGATCTCGATAATTCATCTATACCTGACAACGCCTAGTAATATTTTATGATGAGTAATAGAACATTGATTTTGTGTGTAAGACTTACAACTTTCACCCCCTCTATAAGCGCTCTAGGGTTGAATTCAACTTTTGAATATATTTTAAAAGAATCATTATAAAATGACAAAACTGTGGTAAAGACTTAGAAAGATAAGCCCCATGGCCCTGTTTATAAAAGTGATGCTGAGTTCCGAAAAAATAGTAAGAAAAATTAGAATTGGCTGAAAGCACAAAAAAGTACCACTTCCGGTGTAAAAAATGTATGGTATTTACCTACGTCATTTGATATAGAGATGACACTTGTGGCAACAAATAGCAATCTGAATGTAGGTATAGAAAAATAAGAGCCTGTTTTATGATTTGCGTAAACCTATTTCAGCAATCTAGCCATAAAAGTGTTAACGGTAGTTACACTCATTGAAACCAATATAAAAAAATATATTTTACTCTAACAAAATAGAAAACAATAATGGTTACAAGTTTACGTTATATTATTTATATAACTATTGTGCTGAATTTCTTCACGGGTTCATTTGCAGCAGATGATGCCAACGCAACCGCAAAGTAAAGTTACATGTTTTCTATATATTTAGTAGGTACACAGTACATAGTACACAGCGTGCGTCAATTCCATACGCACCGAATACCATATTCCTAGTTCTGTAAATGTATGGAGACAAGAGTTTTCAACGGCAAAGTCAATGTTTGTCCCTCAATCCATTTTCTTTTTCGTTAGAGTAATGTTCAGTGATTGTTAAAATTTTGTGATGCGTGGACCCGTCATGGCGCGAGTTCGACTCGCCCTTGGCCGATTTTTTAGATGATTCAGCTCCTTGTTAGGGTAAGCTTGTCGATAAATCTATGATTGTATTTATGTTTCCTTCAAAAAATAAAAGGTTACCTTTACGTAAAATAAGCTATTTTAAAGATTTAAGCCATTTAAGGTAGCCCATAAATATTTTTCACACTGTATTAAGGTATTTTTCTATGTTGGTGACTTTCCTACGTCCATGAGTCAAGTACAACACAAACCTTATACTTAGCAGATAATTAAAATGTAGGTATAATACTTTTAGCAGGGAATAAGGCTCCCAAATCTTAAGTCTGACCCTCGATTAAATCGAATAAATAGACACACTGGTTGAATTAACTTTAGTTTAAATACATCCATAATAATATACAACAAAAGGCCCCCGACAGTAATATAAGGTCATAAAAATAAGATTTATCTGCCTACATCCATATCATAATATAATAAGATATATCCAGAAACGATAAGCTAATGGCCCTTATTAAGAAACCTATATCTGTGTGGCATCGTAAACTTTACTATAGAGTATCGATGACCAATACTTTAATTACATTCAAATTTCGAATATTGTTATAAGAAAATTCATAACAGTTGGTCATAATTGGCCGGGTGCTCGGGAAGGAGGACGTCCTCCTCCCCGACCGCCCGCACAATCCAGTTGGCCATGGTGGTGCAATAGCGGTCATTCTTATGATTCCCGAACACGTCATTAAGGATTTCTAATATAACATTATTTGGCAGTCACATACTACATATTATGTAATTTTGCAGATGTGCTGAAGCGCTTACGAATGCACGTGAGACACTCGGGGATTTCTTCAATATGTTCCATACATGTACACGCTCGACTATGGCTAAAGAAAAGTCAGTAACTTTTTAGTTCTAGCTACCTACTCATTCTATCAACTGTTCGATAATTAATACCTATATACCAATGGCGGGACGTCCATAGAGCCCAATTCCCACTGGATTACGTAACACAAAAAAAAACACATTTTCTACATCTCATAAAGCATGCAAAAAATTATGCGGTTTAGCTCCGGCTTGTCTATTTAGACTCCGGCTTAACACTTTTAACGCGCCACCACTGATAGTGATAAATAGCCGTCATTTTGTTCCTGCCGCTCTTTAAATTATGATTTATGCTATCATCTGTTTTTTAGGTAATTTAAATGATTACAAAATTTACTTAATCACGCAAATTGTTTGAAACGCATACAAGATATAGGGAATTAAATAATTGAACAAATGGTCTAACAATAAATAAGTGTCGTTAGACTGTCGTTCGAGTAAGCCAATGCTTGCCGAATCGATGGCGTTTGTTCTCTATTATTTAAACTATGTTTTCCCATGAAGAAAGTAAAAATAAATACAGTCTACAAGCCAAAGTGGATTACGCTAGGATTTAAAAAAGCCATAAGGACAAAACCACAGTTATACTATAAATTCATAAATTCGTCTGATGATATGCACAAACAAAATTATAAAAAATACTCAGCGCTACTAAAAAAATGCATTAAAAAGTCACACAGGTTACAGAATCATAATCATATCTGCAAAGCAGGAAATATTGTAACAGCAACATGGTCTATTATAAATAGACAAATAGCCAAACGTCAGCCGAACCATTTTACTGACCGAATGATTGAATTTGATAATCAAATTATTACTGGCCCAAAAGAAATGGTAAGTAAGCTTAATCATCAATTTACTACTTTAACTGACAACATACATTGTAACACAAGTAAATATCAATACAAACTACATAACCTTGACTCAACGATATACTTATACCCAACAAGCCCCACTGAGGTAGAAAGAGTGATTATGTCATTAAAAAACTCTAAAGCAGTTGGCTATGATGAACTACTTACGTCTATTATAAAAGAGAATTCGTCTGTGTTTGCGTTTGTCCTAAGTCATCTAATAAACCTATCTATGTCTGAAGGCATCTTTCCTGAAAAACTTAAACTTACAATTATCAAACCTTTACCCAAAAAAGGCGATAAAAATGATTCATTAAATTATAGACCTATAGCACTTATACCAATAATTTCAAAAAAAATTGAAAGAATCATGCACAAACGGATGACTGATTTCATAGAAAAACACAACATTTTATAAGACCAATTTGGCTTTCGCAAAAAGAAATCTACCACAATAGCTGTACTGGATTTTATGAAAAATATTCTAAACTGTAGAAACAAAACACTACCAATTATAGGCATATTCATGGATATGTCAAAAGCGTTTGACAGAGTTAACCATGATCTCCTTCTAAGAAAATTATATACTTGCGGTATCAGAGGAAATTGTTACGAATGGTTAAGGACTTACCTAACGGAGCGTAGGCAATGTACGGAAATAACAAGATATGACGGCACCAATAAAACACTAATTAAACATCGATCTAACTATCTAAACGCTCTCAATGGTGTTCCACAAGGTAGCATCCTTGGACCCTTGCTGTTCCTCATTTACATCAACGATTTGCCATCGGTCACGAACCATAAAATCACACTTTTTGCCGATGACTGCTCCATTGTAGTGCAGGAGCGAGATACACAAAACTACGAGGATGATGTAAATCGAGTCTTTGAGGATGTAAACCTATGGTTAGTCCGTAACAGCTTAAGGGTTAACCTACATAAAACCAAATGTATGGAATTCTACTTGTCACGAGGGAACCCTAGAAATATAGAAATAAAATATGATGGCTGTAAAATTGAACCTGTGACATCAACTTGTTTCTTGGGCATTACTTTGGACTGCAACACAAACTGGAAAGACCATAAAGAAATGGTAATTAAGAAACTAAATGGGTTTGTATATGCATTGCGTCGTCTTTCACAAATCTCCTCGCAAAAAACTGCCCTTGTAGCATTTAACGCCCATATAATGTCTAACTTGCGCTACGGTCTCATACTTTGGGGTAACTGTAGTAATATGCAAAGGGTCTTTTTACTACAACGGAGATGTGTTAGGGCTGTATGTGATGTACCTGAATTGGAACCCTGTAGACCTCTTTTCCATGAACTAAAAGTAATGACCTTACCCTCATTATATATTTATGAAACAGCACTGTATGTAAAGCTGAACATAGACTCATTTAAAAATAAGGCATCATGTACCATTTATCCGTCACGGAACGGATCTGATATATGCTATCCTTTTCCTCCAAAATCAGCTTTTTTTGCAAATAATATTTTGTGTATGTCAGTAAAAATATTTAATAATTTACCCATAGAAATAAGGAATTCTGACATGCCTCAATTTAACTAAATTACATAAATTTTGTCTGTATAAACAATATTATAGGATTGACGAATACATAAAGAAATTTGAAATGAATACTTACATATTTATTATGATAATAATCTTATGCACTGTGTAAATAATATAAAAATTTTAATGTCTAACTATTAATTTATTCTCTTGTAGTTAGTAGTTACTTAGTGATTATAATTTTGTTCTGTTGACTAACTTTTAGCATAAGCTATTAGCATAGTTTTAATTAAGTAGCCCGTAAGTAAAATTTGCATGTTTATTCAAGCAGGATGTACGCACCTTTTTGCTTATAAGAACTTATTGTAATACTACATTTTGCAAATAAATATGGATTGATTGATTGGTTGTTAATGAAATTTAAAAAAATCTTCCAGAAACTTGTCTATATGATTATTTTATAACATAAATTAATATTAGGATTAAGTAAAATAAAATTAAACTATACTAAAAACCCTTAACAATAGAATCACGACCAAGAGTGAACGACTTACGGTTATGTATTTATGAATTATATTACTATTTAACATAGATATTTAGAATTAGCAGCTATATTCAGTTTATAATTTCCCATGGTTGTAATAATTTCCCTCACCTATTACCTTCTTTTAATCTCTGTTTGACCC
Organism: Pammene aurita; assembly: GCA_947086415.1. Lineage (NCBI taxonomy): Eukaryota > Metazoa > Arthropoda > Insecta > Lepidoptera > Tortricidae > Pammene > Pammene aurita. The sequence goes on along the minus strand of OX352298.1, from coordinate 22,562,595 downwards.
GACGGTTAACTGGTAGAGAATGCCTTTTGGCATTATTCGCCTTTTGTACTCTTTTTTCATTGTGCAATAAAGTTTAAATAAATAGTAGGCCAGTGTTATGGGTCACTCACTCCGACCCCGTTTAGCTGAAAGGAGCCTGTTGGAGGAGGCATTTTACCGTTCTAGCGTTGGTGCTCCTCCCTCACAGCAGTGCGTCCCAGCTAGGGCTCCCGATTGTATCCGGGTCTCGTGTACCCGTTTCTGAATAACACGCTACACGGTTTTCTGGCCCGTTTCGCACGTGTAAGTAAGAAACGTGTAGTTAAGATCCGTTTCTGCGGGTAAACGGGTAGCCGAAGAAACGTTTCTTAAATACACGCGGATCTGGAAACGTCCTTGACGAGTGGCTGGAGGTATGGGTCGAAACGTGTCGAGTCGTTTAATAGCTACGAATAAAAATAAAAATAAACCTTATTTGAATCGGTTCTAACTACTTCGAACCCGTTCGGGCCGGTATTAACTACCCGTGTACCCGTGGAAACGTGTCTGAGAAACGGCACCGGCGGTTCATGCAAACCGGTTCCTTTAGCACCGCCGGGCTTAAGTACACGGGTATTCGTCTCCGCGTGTAACACGTGTAGAGGGAGCTCTAAGTCCCAGCACGGCGCGCGTTCCTCCACAAACATGGCGCTCGCACTACTCCAGCGCGGCAGTCGCAACAAGGAGGAATAACTGCCTGTTGACGTCCTCGCTGCATTCACATAGTGAATCTCCTGGCTAGAATATTCGCACGCACTGCGATAGCTTACCTCGCCTTTATCTCTGTAGGTATATCCTCGTTGTCCTTCATGACGAACTGTAGCGTATGTACGTGGAAAGTGTACCATTCAGCGGCAAATGAGTTTCATGACTAGGTTTCGACTTATCCGCGTTGTATATTTATATGTATGTTATGTGCGCTCGCGTATCTTTCGAATACTGCGAGCAATTCTCTCATAGCGGCCACTGACGGAGCAAGTAGAACTATATCGTCCGCATGCGCTAAATGGTTAGCCATTGGTGAAACAGTCGAGTCCAGTCTGTGTCAGAGCCTCCGAAACATTGATTTATACAAAAAAGGAGATATGGTACCAGGCGCTCGATTGTGTGCCATCAAATATAGGTTCCGGGACCTATATTGAATTAGTCCTGTGGCAGAGTCTCTCAGTCACACTTTGTGCAATGCGCAAAATATGGAGGTCTATCTTGCATACCCGTGTTAACTATATAGGTTTATCTCTTTTGCCCATGGGCATCATGATGTACATACATTATAGCGATGTGTAGCATTTTACAAGTGTGTAGGTGCTGGAACACATTTCAGTTTTATTTACTATGAACGTCACTTATCTTCCTTTTTGTTTATGTCTATGCTCCGATAGCCCATCCCTATAAAAATTGAAGAGCGCTGGTGACATGCTCTCTCCTAATCTTGCTAGCTTACTCTCTCATTTGTAAACGGTGTAAAGGGTAGTAGGAAATTAAGAATAATAAGGGTAATTCCTAGTGAAAGCGACACACCGCAGCTATATACGGGCCAATAATTTAGAGTCTACTGCAAGGTCAGAAGTGCAAAAGGTGAGCACTTAATTTGTAAAATCGGCTAAGAAAATCCTTTTTTTTTTCAGCAACATGTCTCTTCAGCAGCAGCAGTTTCGTGGCACTTTCTCTTTTTTTCTACTTCTTTCCCAATTTATTATGTATGTGTTGTGTCCACGAATAAACAATATTCTATTCTATTCTTAGTATTTCAATTATACCTACAAACTAAACAAACTACATTAAACATTGATGTTTTTGGCTCCATTCATTAAACACTAGAAGCTAACACGTAATACATAATTATTAAAAAAAATATGATAGTTGTTTTGATCTAGGCGAAATCTATGAATGGTATCGGGGCTCGTATACCTTTCAGCTCCCGCTCTACATACTTAGGTTCTACAAACTTCTTGATGGTTTTTGTTTATTTTTAAATTCATTTTACAGATTTATAATAGACGACCTACAAGCATACCTGTTTCACCCGGCAAAAACAACAGTGGGTTATGCTCCAAAATATAAAAATAACCGCAAGTTCTTCACAAATCTGATAGGCACGCAAGAATTTCATCACATGCTCGAGAAAGACATAGAAAATATGAAGCAAAGTTTTATAGACAAAATCAAGTTCTGTGACATGATTGTGATGGATGACACCATGCTTAAAGACATGTATGACAAAGAGTATGAAACTGCGATGATCTGATTTGTTGGAATAAAGAGGTACCTATTGATCCGGTGTTTCTCATACCGTAGCGTAAAGCGTACCTAGCCCATTGACTGCTTAATATACGCATCTAAACTCTAAAGGAAGATTCACCGTGTTGAGGATAGTTAAGTTGTTTTGCCGTCACACAGTGCATTCTTAGAAGCCTACCTTACGTACTACATTATATATTAAAAACCTACGAAATACCTTACTTGGTACAACTTTAAGCCGTATATACCTAGTTAGTTAACGTACTTATATAGGTAATTATACGAACTATATGTTTGTTTGTGAATGTTTTGCATTTCTTATTTTTGACAAATTATAGTAGAGTCTAAACGGCATGAGGCATTTTAGCGTATGTGATTCCATTTGTCTTAGCGGCAACAAATTTGATCTGAATTCAGCTTTTCATAGACAAATGGTTATGGTCGTCTGTCTATGGGCCTCCATACAAAAATTCAGCTACCATAGACAAATTTCCTCAACCATAGACAATTGTCTATGTGTTATGTAACTTTAATTTAAATTAATTCCTACCTGTTATTGAATAATTTATTAGGTAGCGTGAGATTTGAGGTAGCGTGATAGGCCTGCAGGTGCTGTATTTTAAAAAAAGTTGGTTATGACCCAGCATAGCCTTTCTTCGGGCCAAATTTCCTCAGAAGCAGTAAAACAGTTTTGCCGAAAAGGTTACTGACAGACAATCAAAGTTACATTTCTCGCTTAAGCTTTTACAGGTTGTACCAAAAATACAGGTGATCCGTTTATTAAGGACATAATCGGTATCGTATAAGTGGAGTACGGGAACGCCTTTTTAACCTATAAAAATGACATAAATCACAAGTCATATTTTATAATTATTTTACATGTTTTTAAAGTGGGGCATTCCACTCATACAATAGATGTTATTCAATCATATAATAATATTTTGTGACCTGTTAGAATACGTTAAGTACTAATAATAAAAAATATTTTCTAACAATTGTAAGCATTGCGTTAGGTATAATACATGTATTTGTTTGCTACACATAGAAAATATTATGTAAGTTTTATTTTTCTCCACCAGGCTATCGCTTTTTACTATTGCAACATAACTTCCCATTTTATAACGGTTATGTCAAGAGCATATGTCGTCTTAGCAATTTGTAATTCGTTTAGACTTCACTTATATTTTTAACCGACTTCAATTTCATAGAAGGAGGAGGTTCTGTATTCGGTTTGGGCTTTTTTTTTATGTATGTTCACCGATTACTCCGAGACGCGCAGTCCGATTTGAATAATTCTTTTTTTGTTTGAAAGAATATACTTCCAAGGTGGTCCCATATTAATCTGGTGCTGTTCTGATGATGGGATCTATGAGGAATTGAGGGAATTCCTCATTTTTTAAAGGCACATGTATGGTGATTTGGGTGTTTTCTTAAGCAACTCGAGAGTTTTCTCTCGAAAACCACCAATTTGATGAAGTGGACCTGATAATGATGATTGTTTTGATGATAATGATGATGATTTTTTTTAATGTAGGATGTTCAGCGATTACTCCGAGACCCGTGGTCCGATTTGAATAATTATTTTTATGTTTGAAAGGATGTACTTCCAAGGTGGTCCCAAATTAATCTGGTGCTGTTCTGATGATGGAATCCACGAGGAATTGAGGGAACTCCTAAATCTTTAAAGGCACATGTATGGCGATTTGAGTGTTTTCTTAAGCAACTCAAGCATTTCCTCTCGAAAACCACCAATTTGATGGAACGGACCTAATGATAAAGACCACATATGACATGTGGAACTTTCCTTAGTTTAAGCGGGTGTATTATGAACTTTTTCTTATACGTCTATACCGATTATTCCGAGACCCGTTGTCCGATTTGAGTAATATTTTTATTGTTTATAAAGAGTTACCTCGAAAGTAGAGGACTAATTTGGTTGGACCTGATGATGGGAATCCATGAGGGATTGAGGGAACTCTTCAATTTTAAAAGGCTCATGTATGGTGATTTGAGTGTATTTTTAAGCAACTCGAGTGTTTCCTCTCGAGAACTACCAATTAGATGGAGAGGACCGGATAATGAAAACCGCAGATGACATGTGGAGTCCCTTCCATAAATAGCTATTTGAATTGGGTAAACATTGTGTGAAAGAAGGAAGCAAATTAAGTTTATGTCGAAAGAGCTGATTGAGATCCCGAGAAGGCGTAGCAAAAGATTCTACTAATTTATAAGCCTGAGCGTAGCGAGGGCGTTTAAGGCACGAGGTGCAAAGTTAATAACGTCAATCTCGTGTGGCACAATAACTCTTCACCTCAGCCTTCACACCGACTACATCTGCATCGCTGACCGACTGCACCGCGCACCCTCGGGTTTTGATTTCCACCTCAATCAGACTAGTGATACCTATTACAACTATTTTATTTTATATGCGTCCTAAACGCGGGGGGTGGTACAGTCGACTACAAAGAGATGTATCCACTTTTGGACCATATTACAACGCAATAAGGTGAAAAAGTGGATACATCTCTTTGAATTTGACTGTACTTATTAACCGACTTCAATTTCATAGAAGGAGGAGGTCTGTATTCGGTTTGGGCTTTTTTTTATGTATGTTCACCGATTACTCTGAGACGCGTAGTCCGATTTTAATAATTCTTTTTTGTTTGAAAGGGTCTACTTCCAAGGTGGTCCGATTATTAATCTGGTGCTGTTCTGATGATGGGATCTATGAGGAATTGAGGGAACTCCTCAATTTATAACGGCATATGTATGGTGATTTGAGTGTTTTCTTAAGCAACCACCAATTTGATGATGTGGACCTCATGATGATGGTTGTTTTGATGATAATGATGATGATTTTTTTTTATGTAGGATGTTCAGCGATTACTCCGACACCCGTGGTCCGATTTGAGGAATTCTTTTTTGTTTGAAAGGAACTACCTCTAAGATAGTTCCACTTTAATCTGGTGCTGTTCTGATGATGGGATCCATGAGGAATTGAGGGATCTCCTCAATTTTTAAAGGCACATGTATGGTGATTTGGTTGTTTTTTTAAGCAACTCAAGCATTTCCTCTCGAAAACCACTAATTTGATGGAGTGGACCTTATGATGAAGACCACATATGATATGTGGAACTTTCCTTACATTGAGTATAATAATGAACTTTTTGTTATATATGTATGATAATTATATAACCACTAAAAATGGAAAAATAAAAACTTTTTACAAAAAAAAGATAAACCGACTTCAAAAAGTGTAAAATAAATTATTATATTATTTATATGCGTTACAAACTGATATGTTTGAAGTCGGTGCCAAGCCAAAAAGTTACAATACCGGTCAAATCAGCTTCAAGTCTGAAAATCACAAAACAGTTAATATGAACGAGGCGTATTTGGTCAGTGAATTGTTCTTCATACTATAGAACTATTCTAATACGGTATTGACTGCACGTAGGTTCTCATTCCAGTACAGAAAGAAAGTATAAAATCAAAAATTCAAAACTTAAAAAAAGGAAATATTTTTAAAAAATATACATGGTTTTATTATCATAGTCCGTGGTGTCTACGTGACACCTATTTTTACGGAAAATGATTTTGATGGAATTTGCTTTTGCAGAGTTGATCCTTTTTAGGCTTTTTTTAGGGTTCGGAACGAAACCCTTAGTTTCGTCATGTCCGTCCGTCCGTCCGTCCGTATGTCACAGCCATTTTACTCGGAAACTATTACACGTATCTACATAAAATTTAGACAATGGTGTAGTTTGGCCGCATTTAGTTATGTATTTAAATTGCAGAAAAACATATTTTATTTTTAGCTCCATACGTATAATTTCATTTAAAAAAAATTACCAAAGATCAAATTTTTTAACGAATAATGTTTATATTTTATGGTTTGAATTTTGTTAAGAATAAATGGTTGCGTTAAAATACTTGATATATCACTACATAGTATAAAACAGTCGCTTTCCGCTGTTTGTCCCTATGTATGCTTAGATCTTTAAAACTAAGCAACGGATTTTGATGCGGTTTTTTAATAGATAGAGTGATTCAAGAGGAAGGTTTGTATGCTTTTAGAGGTTTCTAATGTGATGTCGTAAATAAACTGCACTGTGCAAATTTTTTGCACTTACATTGCAAACGCTGGCTGAGTCCTAAGAGATAGATCAAAATAATGTACTACAGTATTGTACATCTTAAAAAGGTCTACAAAAAAATCCGCGATGGTATATGTCTATCTCTTAGGGATAACCCACAATAACCATTTTTTATCCCGTATGAAGCCGGGGCGGGTCGCTAGTATAATATATTTTTAAGAGTAATGTGCACGAAAAAAAACATTGATTACTACTTAGTCCTGCTACCAAAATCAAACGAAACAACAAAAATAATGTAACTTTATAGTCGAGTACCTACCCTTGGCAACATTTTCGTTTAAGCAAGGATGTTGAATTCAATTCCGATTTTTAATTTTCAAAAATCCGGGACCGGGCAAACGCTAGGAGGAAACGTTCTCCCACTCTCTCTCAGGCAAGCCCAGACTAAATACACTTTTAAGCGCTTGTTACGCAAGCATTTCCTTGACAAGCTTTCTTCCTTGTCCTCCTTAATACACGAGGTTCACACGAGGTATGAAAAATAAATGTATGTATGTGAGTTTATTGTTATATGTATATGTGTAGTTGTAACATCGGTTAATATGTATCTACTGTTTGTTTTTTTCTCTGTCATCTGTTATAGATTATAGACCCTGCACCTACTGAATATTTCTGGTAGAGAATGCCTTAAGGCGTTAAGTCCGCCATTTGTACAATTTTGTATCGCGCAAAAAAGTTAAATAAGTAAATAAATATTGGTTATCTACACTAGTACTACAAGTAGTACACCTACATATATTTGTACACGGTGGGGTACAAAACGCTTTGAATTATATACCATATTCCTGGGTAGTTAAATCCAAATTCGAACGGATTTGCCAACTGCTGTTACGGTCGTTATGTGTGGCGGGGCAGAATAATGGTCCGTATGATTCCGCAGTAAGGTTCGCCCACACACCGCCATATGCTCAAACAAATGAAGGGGAAGCCGCAAATGTACCGACCTCAATATAGGACCGTTACCTTCACACTCGTTTGTAAAACCCTCAAATTTATTGCTTTTTGCGAGCTAATCCCTAATGGTGCAAACACACTTGGCCTTATTATTCCATATATTCGTGTCGGCGTGTCGGGCGCGGTCCAGGATTTCATTCAAGGGGGGGCAATTTCCTTCACAAAAATCTTGCACCTATGGCCCTAATAGCAAACGAGACTTACGTGTCAGGGGGGGGGGGGCTGTATCCGAGCCTGATTCGTGTAATGTCTCTTTATTGTTATACTAGCTGTGCCCGCGGCTCCGCCCGCGTGGAATTCGGTCTGTGTAAGTGGCTAATTTGCCCCTAATTTCTCTCCCGCTACCCTGGAGGCGGAACTTGAAGTAAAGTTGACAGATGGATACGCTACAGTAGTCCTGATAGAATATTTTACAATTACCACTAAATGAAACTACACTCAAAAATCAATACTTTTTTGGCATGATTTAAACGACATAGAGTAGTAGGTGAATATCGGATACAGTACCACTTTTCCAAATCGATCCTCCCGTCAAATCAGTCTAAGCATGAAAGGTAAGAACAGGTGCGGTTGAAATTTGGGGGGGGGGGGGTCACAAATGCAGAAATGATTTTTTAAGGGGGTCAGTAACGTTTTTTTCTATTTGAGGTGTACTTGGGGGGGGGGGTGACTGTACTGATCGCATTAATGGTGGTAATTACATACGGTTTCTGAACGCGGAATACACTAATTTACAATGCACTAATGAACGTCAGAGAAAAAAAAAAATACCGGAGTGCGTTTCGGTTGGAACGAAGTTATGTTATTTCATTTTATTTCATTTTTGACTTTTGCCTAATTTTTGTAGTTTTTATTTTTTTTTGTATTTTTTTTTATTGAAATTTTAAAAATTTTTGAAATTTTGAAATTTTTTGTGATTTTTGTGATTTTTGAGATTTTTGAGATTTTTGAGATTTTTGAAATTTTTGAATTTTTTGAAATTTTTGAAATATTTGAAATTATGAAATTTTTGAAATTTTCGGCATTTTTTACTGTCAGGTTCTCGACTTTTTTTACTTTTTTCACTTTGTCACTTCTCACTGTCACTATACACTCATTCTCACATCTCTATACAAAATTTCATTAAAATCCGTTCAGCTGTTTTCACGTGATGCGCGGTCAAATAAACAGACAAAAATTCTAAAAATTGTTGGAACGTGTTCGGTTATCGATTCTAAGTATCCCCAGCCAACTTTTTTTCGAATATATTCCATGTACAGACTTTCGACCCTCTTCAACTTTATTATATGTATAGATAAGATAGATTTTTGGACCTAAGATTCTAAAGTTAAATGGGGGGGGGGGCTTTTTTGAAGATGAAACTATCCTTTGTCCTTTCTCGAGACCCATACTATCTCTATACCAATTTTCATCAAAATCAGTTCAGCGGTAAAAAATTCCTCATACCAACTTCCAACCCCATTTTCACCCCCACAAGGGTTTGAAAACTATCCTATGACGTTTCTCGAGACTCAAATTATCTCCATACTCTAATCCACTCCATACTATCTAAATCGTATCAGCGGTTAAAAATTCTCCATACAAACTTTCAACCCCATTTTCACTCCCACCAGTGTTGATTTTCGGGATTAAAACTATATATTATCCTTTCTCGGGACTCAAACTATCTCTATACAAAATTTCATCAAAATCCGTTCAGCCGTTTTCACGTGATGCGCGGTCAAATAAACAGACAAACAGATAAACAGATAAACAGACAAACAGATAAACAGACAAAAATTCTAAAAATTGTTGGAACGTGTTCTGTTATCGATTCTAAGTATCCCCAGCCAACTTTTTTTCGATTATCTTCCATGTACAGACTTTCGACCCTCTTCAGCTTTATTATATGTATAGATAAGATAGATTTTTGGACCTAAGATTCTAAAGTAAAATGGGGGGGGGGGCTTTTTTGAAGATGAAACTATCCTTTGTCTTTTCTCGAGACCCATACTATCTCTATACCAATTTTCATCAAAATCAGTTCAGCGGTAAAAAATTCCTCATACCAACTTTCAACCCCCTTTTCACCCCCACAAGGGTTTGAAAACTATCCTATGACGTTTCTCGAGACTCAAATTATCTCCATACTCATTTCTATCTAAATCGTATCAGCGGTTAAAAATTCTCCATACAAACTTTCAACCCCATTTTCACCCCACCAGGGTTGATTTTCGGGATTAAAACTATATATTATCCTTTCCCGGGACTCAAACTATCTCTATACAAAATTTCATCAAAATCCGTTCAGCCGTTTTCACGTGATGCGCGGTCAAATAAACAGACAAACAGATAAACAGATAAACAGACAAAAATTCTAAAAATTGTTGGAACGTGTTCTGTTATCGATTCTAAGTATCCCCAGCCAACTTTTTTTCGATTATCTTCCATGTACAGACTTTCGACCCTCTTCAGCTTTATTATATGTATAGACTAGTATAAGAAAGAGACGCTGCACGATTGTTTAAACAAATACGCCAGCACGGCTAGCATGTCTTACGCGCGACTGGCGCGACAAGAGACAGATCTGCGCGACTTCATGCGTTGTCGCTAGTTGGCAGCACAACTTGCACATGAAAGGAGCAACAGACTCGAGACCAAATGCCACTGTCATAAAATGACAGTGACTCGCGACTTTGAACTAAAATCCTTAGCACACTTTGAGTTCTCTTCGCGTCCGTTGCAGCCGCGGGTGCATGTTATGCTACCGGAAAGCGAGAATTGTGACAGGCGCGGGAAGGTTTTCCCTATCCACGGCTTAAGTCGCTCTTGCAAGACGTGCTAGCCGTGCAGGTGTGTAGCAGCATAATGCAGGCTCTATCCTTCGTATGCCGCACTTCACTTGTTTAGTTGTCTCAAAAGGCATAATCAAATATAAAGATCACACAGTTCAGCAAGCTATCCAAAAGAAGAAAGATCTCTTTAAGACGTGGCTAAACAGCTAGGTACTCCAACGTACATCATGAAAAGTATGAAAACTACAAGAAATCAAAGTTAGAAACTAAAAGAACGGTTGTACAATAATTTTAAACAAAAAAGAACCGACTTCACTAAGCATCCACCTTTCCAACACCAAATGTTCGATCTGCTGTAAAAAATACTCAAATCACCATAGGTGGTATAATAGTTGAAGAGTTCCCTCGATTTCTCCAGGATCCCATCATCAGATCCTGACATGGTTACAATGGGACCAACTGTGAAGTATACGCTTTCAAACAAAAAAAGAATTTTCCAAATCGGTCCAGCCGTCTTCGAATAATCGGTGAACATACATAAAAAAAAAAAAAAAATAGCAAAAACAAAGATCCCGACGAATTGATAACCTCCTCCTTCGAAATCTTGAAGTCGGTTGAAAACTTAACTACTAATCTTAAATTATTAAGATTTTTTGAGTTAAGGAGTCTTCTATTTTAATTTATTAATTATACATTAATGTTAAGGTAGAAGTACTAGTGCTCGACGCTGCACTAGTATTCGACATGGGCACTTTACGAGTATGTCAACGTAATATAGGTTAAATTTGATCGACGAATATTTTTCTATATTCGAATTTAGTCCTTCTCACTTTGACATAAAGTGCCCATGTCGAATACTAGTGCAGCGTCGAGCACTAGTACTTCTACTTAAATAATTGATTACAATAAACATTTTTTTATACTAGGTTTACTGTACTGTATATAGCTGTTATTATTTATTATACTTACTAGCTGTGCCCGCGGCTCCGCCCGCGTGGAATTCGGTCTGTGTCAGTAAGCGGCTAATTCACCCCTAATTTCTGTCCCGCTACCCTGGAGGCGGAACTTGAAGTAAAGTTGACAGATGGATTTATCCTATCAATTTTTATTGGCATGATTTAAACGACATACAATAGTAGGTGTATATCGGACGATACAGGACCACTTTTGTATTTATACGTTCATGTCCACGGCAAATATCATCCAAATCGATCCTCCCGTTAAATCAGTCATCAGTATACGCATGAAAGGTAAGAACAGGCGCGGTTGAAATGGGGGGGGTGGGGGGTGGGGGGTGTCACAAATGCAGAAATGTTTTTTTTTTCTATTTGAGGAATTAGTAATCCTTAAGGGGTGATTTCCGGGATAACAATGCAAAAAAAACCGGCCAAGAGCATGTCGGGCGATGCTCAGTGTAGTTTCGTAAATGCCGCCCTGTTACGAAACATCCGTTCAAACGGTCGTTTATTAAGGGATATTTGGCGGCGCTTACGTCAGTTTACTATCCGGCACATCCTTTCACTATGCGATTTTGACTGATAATTCAAAAACGGCTGAACCGATTTTATTCAATATAGTTTTTATTGAAAGTTCTTATCAGGCCTCACCAAATTTCAGCTTTCTAGTGCGAACAGTAACTGAGCTAGACCGTGGACAGACGGACGGACATGGCGAAACTATAAGGGTTCCTAGTTGACTACGGAACCCTAAAAATAGATAAATAGTAGTTTATGTAACTGTTACGTAATAAGGCCTAATTATGTACAGAAGCATACACTGCTTTACCTACACACATATTAAAACTCCACTGAAACCATGCGTGCCGGCGGTCGGGGGGAAGGAGAGGCGGATTTTGATTACGTTACCAAGCAAACCCGTAGGTAATGAATTTTCATACGTTTTTACGTTACTGGTTGCAATAATTGTGGTAATTACATACTTCAAGGTAAGCACATTATACTCGTAATGCACTAATGAACGTCAGAGAAAAATAAAATACGTGAGTGTCGTGGAACACTCTGTTGGAACGAAGTTATGTTATTTAATTTTATTACATTTTTGACTTTTTCGTTAATTTTGTGGTTTTTATTTTTTTTGTTTTTTTTTGAAATTTATTAACTTTTGGAAATTTTTGAATTTTTGAAATTTTCGAATTTTTTGAAATTTTTGAAATTTTTGAAATTTTTGAAATTTTTGAAATTTTTGAAATTTTTGAAATTATTGAAAATTTTTGAAATTATTGAAAATTTTTGAAATTATTAAATTTTTTGAAATTTTTGAAAATCATGAATTTTTTGAAATTTTTGAAACTTTAAATTTTTGAAATTATGAAATTTTTGAAATTTATGAAATTTTTGAAATTCAGAAATTTTGTCATTTTTGACATTTTTGACATTTTTTACTTTTAGGAACTCTACTTTTTTCACTTTGTCACTTCTCACTTTCACTACACTTCACTTCACTTCACTTTATTCTATTTTATATATTTTTTATTTCATTCCATTTTACATGTTTCTCAATCGTATGGGTGTCGCGTTTTCGTGACGTGACGCTTTTTCGTGACGGTCACGTGACTTTTTTTCACCTAGCCCCCCATCCGCGAACCGTCCAATAAGAAACTTTGTTCCAAAACTACCACCGGTTCTAACACTACACCTCTGGCCCAAGAAGTATTATGACCGAAAAGATACTCGACGGGACTTATTTTTTTCAAAACAGTACATCATAATTCGTAGTTCTTCAAGAAGACATATCAGAACAGCTTGAGAGACAGATAATGTACCTATTGTTTAATTCATTTAATTCACAAAACGTCTGGCCTCGGACACCGGAGGGTTTGGTCACTTTTTCTGAAGTATATGACATCTATTTTCAAAACGTTTGATATGTTTTCCTACCTAAACGGTGTCCTATAAATGTTGTAGTAGTTTTTTGGTTTGGGCCATGCATCTTTGTCCGTCATATATAATACTCGAACCTGCAATAACCCTTTGACATTCATGACATTTTCAAATATTTCTTAAGAGCGGGTAAATGTAAATTTAAAGCATCGACGGGTAACATGTTATAAATATGAACACGTTGACAAAAAAATTACAAATTATTTAAATACCAAATTTCATCTAAATACGGACAGCGGTTATTGGTTGTTTCTTCCCCATGTAAACTTTCACCCCTTTTGTATCCGTTTAAAGGATAATTTCCGAGATAAAACTATTTTATTTCCTTTTTTAATTAATTATCTCCATACCAAATTTTATCTAAATCGATTCTGCGGTTAATAATTCCCTATACAAATTTATAACTATCTTTTCACCCCTTTAGGGTTGATTTTCGGAGTGAAAACTATCATTTGTCCTTTCTTGAGACCCATACTATACCAAATTTCATCTTTATCAGTTCAGCGGTTAAAAAATCGTCATACCAACTTCCGACCCCCTTTTCGGGGTGAAAGGGTTAATTTTGGGGATGAAAACTATTCTGTCGTTCCTCGGGACTCAAATTATCTGCATACTAATTTCTATTAAAAAATCTCCATACAAACTTTCAACCCCCTTTTCACCCCCTCCAGGGTTGATTTTCGGGATGAAAACTATTCTTTGTCCTTTCCCGGGACTCAAACTATCTCTACACAAAATTTCATCAAAATCCGTTCAGCCGTTTTCACGTGATAGATGTATAGATAGATAGTTTTTATTGAAAGTACCTTTCAGGCTTCGCTTCCATTATTTTTTTCAAATTTTTTGGACCTACGGTTCTAAAGTAAGGTGGGGGGGGGGCTTTTTTCAAGATGAAACTATCGTTTGTCCTTTCTCGAGACCCATACTATCTCTATACCAATTTTCATCTAAATCTGTTCAGCTGTAAAAAAATCCTCATACCAACTTCCAACCCCCTTTTCACCCCCACAAGGGTTTGAAAACTATCCTATGACATTTCTCGAGACTCAAATTATCTCCATACTCATTTCTATCTAAATCGTTTCAGCGGTTAAAAATTCTCCATACAAACTTTCAACCCCATTTTCAACCCAACCAGGGTTGATTTTCGGGATTAAAACTATATATTATCCTTTCCCGGGACTCAAACTATCTCTATACAAATTTGTATCGAAATCCGTTCAGCCGTTTTCACGTGATGCGCGGTCAAATAAACAGACAAACAGACAAACAGATAAACAGACAAAAATTCTAAAAATTGTTGGAACGTGTTCCGTTATCGATTCTAAGTATCCCCAGCCAACTTTTTTTCGATTATCTTCCATGTACAGACTTTCGACCCTCTTCAGCTTTATTATATGTATAGATATGTATAGATTTCCACACGCATTTACTTACTTATAAAAATATTTTTGTGCTTCGTCATAATCATAAACAATGATTAATTAAGCTAAATTTTACTTTCTTAATATTTAAAAATGATCGCATCATGACTTGAGTTGTGATGCGAACTCATTTAGCTATAGCTAGCTATCGAATAGCTATCTATAGCTAAATGAGTTCGCATTACATTTCGAGTCTCATTTCGAAACTAATGGAGTCAGTGAAAGACTCAAGTTTATTCGAAGAGAATAGCTAGGAGACTAACCTCGGAGTGTTCGAGTTTACCGAGTCCTCTATTAATTGAGGACGAGTCTACGAAATTAGTACTCCAGAACTCGAGTATTTTACAACACTAGCCACTATTTACTGTCAGTGAAGTAAGTCAAACATCAGGCCAGGGCCTCGATTCGACATGCCAAACTGTGAGACATGGATGTCACACTTGTATCGCTAGTGGATAGAGTGATATCCATCCTGTCCACACGTGTCCACACCTAACTGTCAAGATGTCAGTAGGTCTCGCTGGAGCGTTTTGTCTATGGCTATGGCCACCATTTTAGATATCACTATTGAGTGATTCCACCCCGATTTCAACTGTCACAAAAGAAAAGTGTGATATCATAGTTGTCTCGCAAGCGACTGTCAGTTATGCCATGTTGAATCGGCCCTGATATACATTTTCAATAAAGTATAATTTATTAATTATTCATAAGGTTGTCCAATAAGAATACGACTTACATAATTTTTAAGAAAAAAAAACCGACTTCCATGGGGGTAGCCGGTGAAGCATTATTGTAGATACACTTAACAAACGCAGCGGAGAGGACAAATCGCCAAACCTGAACTATGCGTCGTTGAAGAGTTCCGTTCTGATCATCATCGGCAGTTCCACTTCATCAAATGTCACTCTTTTGAATGAAAATGCTTGATTTGTTGATAAAAATACAAAAGTCACTTTATGTATGCCTTTAAGATTTGAGGAATTCCCTCGATTCCTCATGGAACTCATCATCAGAACTTGAGCTTGACGAAAATTGGTCCTGACAATCTAACTTGCTTAACAAACACAGCGAAGGGGACGAATCGCCAAACGTGAACTATGCGTCGTTGAAGAGTTCCGTTCTGATCATCATCAGCAGTTCCACTTCATCAAATGTCACTCTTTTGAATGAAAATGCTTGACTTGTTGATAAAAATACAAAAATCACTATGTGTAAGCCCTTAAGATTTGAGGAGTTCCCTCGATTCTTCATGGATCCCATCATCAGAACTTGAGCTTGACGAAAATTTGTCCTGACAATTAAACTTGCTAAACAAACACAGCGAAGAGGACAAATCGCCAAACGTGAACTATGCGTCGTTGAAGAGTTGCGTTCTGATCATCATCAGCAGTTCTACTTCATCAAATGTCACTGTTTTGAATGAAAATGATGGATTTGTTGATAAAAATATAAAAATCACTATATGTATGCCTTTAAGATCTGAGGAGTTCCCTCGATTCCTCATGGATCCCATCATCAGAACTGCGTTTTGACAAAAACGGGACCAATCTGTATATATATACTTACAATCAAAAAAAGAATTTTCGAAATCGGTTCAGACATGACGGAGTTATGGAGTAACAAACATAAAAAATAAAAAAAAATAAAAAAAAAAAAAAAAAAACATACACGCCGAATTGAGAACCTCCTCTTTTGAAATCTGGAAGTCGGTTAAAAAAGAGCCGCTGCCAGGATGGGCTTTTATAACAAAATTGAAGCTGCGAAGAAGGACACTAATAGTAGATTGTACAACAAGTGCTTTAAAACGTACCATTTTACGCAAGGCCATCCGAGCGAGCTTGCGAGTGAGGATTGATATAAAGTCGAGTGTAAAATGGGCTTTATGGACGAGTTTTACACTCTAATTTTCACTTCAATTGCGAGGAAATTATTTATCGGCAATCGTAAAACAATTTTAAGTTGTAACAAAAATATTACAATGAAAATTAATATGGTTCCCTCCAAGTGGAGGGAACTAAGAATCAGTGAAAAAAGCAGCAATGATCATCAAATTTTATGTTTTAAATTTTTTTTTTTTTTATTTTAATTTTACTTTCATTAGGTGACATTTTAGGTGTGTAAAAAGGAGACGGATATATTTCGTCTGATATGTCATCAACTGCAACAGATAATCTGGTTGAGGCAATTGACATATGGCTAAAAATTAATTTAAATTTAATTGGGAACGTTGCAGGAGTTCTATCTCACTCGCGCTTAAGATGAGAGAGTGAAATGCACTAGACACAAATTCAATGTGAATTGAAATGTTCGTCATGAAATACGGTGTCTTATCACAAAGGGTTGCCACATGTACGTATTTTGAATTTGCCGCGCGTTTCTACTGACAGAAATGGTTTGCCAGACTATATTATCAACTCCCATTTTATCTGATTTCATTAATTTGATGATAGAAAACACGGAATTCAAATAATTATAGCAAGAATAAAATAAGACAATAGGTTTCAGTATTCTACGAAATTTTACTGCTCCATTAAATTGTGCAATATATTTAGACTGTGTTTGGCTGTTGAGCCTCATTATCTTAGTCTTAGAAGAAAATTTTACTTTATGCACTAGAGCTTAACAAGCCATTTTATGTCGTCCACGCACGACTTAAAGTCGAACTTTACGAGCTTGAGAAGTGAAAAATGTGTTTCACTTCTCATGCTCAAAAAGTGTGTCATATTATGCTTACCAAGGCGGACTAAAGTAGTACACTAAAGCCTCTAGGGCTAATATGTATACATATTTATGATTTACAAAAAAATTTAAATTGACCAATCAGAACACTTCACCATATTAAATCCACCAATCACAACACATATCTAAGTTAATCGGAACGCTAGAAACTTTTTTATTGCGTATACTGTGTAAATAATTTAAGTCCTTAAAAAAAACATTGTATTTAATATCAACCAATCAGCATACAGCAGTGTTAAAATCGACCAATCAGGAAACGCAATTTATTTCTCAAACCATGAGGTGTTTTTTAGTTCCTACTACACAATCATTAAAAAAGATTTTAATTTTTTGGAAGCGCTTTAAAGCGTGTTTAAAGAGCTAATTATACCGTCGTCTGTGGCATTTATTCGCGGTATTTATATTTTGTTGGTTGTCAAAGAAGTTAAAAATATTAAAAGACCGTCAAGTTGAACCATAAGTTCACCTTAGTTTAGTTATTGTGCGTAAATAATAAGTATTTTTATCTTATTTTCTCGCAATCGAAGTGAAAAATTGTATGCATTACTCTGGTCTAAAACCCATATTACCACTTGAACAATTTTCCTCCACTTCGTTCGGGAAAATAACCACCTCGTGGTTGGCCTACTTTAGACCCTTGTCAAACAATCTACTATTAAAATTGCAAAACAACGTTTTCGGGATACCTTGGTTGTTAAAACTAGTAAATATATCAAAGACGAATCAGGAAACCTTCTTACCTCAGATGAAACCATAAAAACGCGGTGGAGAGAATACTTTGATGAGCTTTCAAATGAAGAATTCCCTAGTGAGAAGCTACCATATTTAATTCCTATCTCTGGACCGATTCCTGCTATTAGTCAAGATGAGGTGATACTTGCAGTAAGAAAAATGACGAATAGGAAAGCGGGTGGTTGGAAACCCCAACCGAAATCCGGAAAATGGTGGGTAATGTTTAAAATGTCTGGCTAATTACATGATTTAAAGGTATGATTTAACCGATCTATGATAAATGTGAAGTCGGTGAACTAATTTAAACTTACACGATTTTCACTCATTATTATGACAAAAACGGGACTTAATCGCATACACTTACTTTTATTATTTTCCTGACGTTTCGAGCGTGCCGTAACGCTCGTGGTCGCAGGCAGACTGGCGAGGAATTGTATCAGCATCTCCTAGCTGTGCGGGTTTTTCGAACTGCCCGCACTTGGTCTCGATTATGCACATTCACGCTAGGGTTGTCACTTTGCCTACACACAACACAACAGTAAGTACAGTACACCTACAGTGTACGCGATTAAGTCCCGTTTTTGTCATAATAATCGGTGAACTAATAACCGCTAACGTGGGGGTAAAGGTCCCTTTTTAGGGTTCCGTAGGCAAAATGGCAAAAACGAACTATCAGACGTATCTTTATCAAATTTTAACATAAGGTGTATTTTGTGTGCCGCTACTTAGTTCTGTACTGAAATTGCTGAAAAAAAAATTTTTAGGGGGGCACTCCATACATGTAACTAATTGTCAATAAAAAAAAATTACCAAATATCAACATGATGCATATTAATCGATAGGTCTTGAAAAATAACATTGAGGTTCCTTTGAAATTTTTTTGATTAAGTAAGGAGTAATTATTTCTGAAAATATCAGAAATAATTACTCCGAAAGTCAAAAAAGTTGTGTCTTCCCTCTGTAACTTTTGAACCGTAAGTCCAAAAATTATGAAAACTTTCAAGAAGATACATTTTTAATAATCTTTCCACGAAAATTATATTGAAAATTATCAGTTTAGACGTTTTTGAGATATCTCCCAAAAACTACGTACATAGGCAGATACGACCTTGCGATTTTATTTTTTCGACAGCCGGTACGGAACCCTCCATCATGTCCGACACGCACTTGGCCGGTTTTTTGTTTTTTCGTAAATAACTCAGTAACGGTGGCTCATACGAAAAAATGTTCTTCTACTAAATTCATACATATAATTTTCTATAAAAAAGATTCTTTGCACTTTCTTGCTTAACTTCCGGAGCTATTATTTACGAAGGTATTCGTTTTATCCAAAAACTGTTTTAGAATACCCTTATTTTTTTTTTAAAACCTATCCAACGATACCCCACACATTAGGGTTGAAGTAAAAAAAAATACTCATACGAAATTTCACTTTTCTAGTACTAACTATCACTGAGCAGGGTGAGCAGCGTGCCTACCATCTCATTGCCTAAATCCTGACAAAATATTATTTTTTAGGGTAGCTCCCGTACGCATGAAACCAACCGGAGCGGCCATTGACAGGCGTTCCCGTCTGCCGAAAACATGTGACCAGTGGTTTTTTCGGGCCCAATCTGTCAGATTGAGAGGTATAATAAAAGTTAGGGCACTTAGTGGATTGGGCCCGAGAAATTGCAATGTCTAATACCGGTTTAAGCGTCAGTCAACCGATTAGAGTGAAGGTCAAAGAGTAAGGATATATAACTGAAAGTGAAGGTTAACGATAGTAGAGTCTGGCTATTGAAATATTAAACAAATTTTTGGCGGGAAATTTTTAAAAATCCTGGGCTGGTCACACCTTGTGTAGTAGAAATTATAATTTTGATACTAGAAAATATTTTTGATTTTCTGTGCACACGTAAGGTACCTAAACCATTTAATATGGTTCATTGGCCATAAAAATCGACATGATTTACTCATGTCGGTGCTCAATCAGATTTGGAAGGTCGTGATTGAGTTTGTATGAAATGTTGTATGTTCATATGAAATCCAATGTGGAATCCAAACGGTAAGAATTTGGATAAATTTACAGTATGGCCGGCTTCGATATCAGCTGGTCATTCAACTTGACATTGACATTTTCACATGTTGACAATTATCTTATCTATTCTGTGGAAGTGACCATCAACAGTACGAGCCAAATTATATAAAATCATAATCAATTAATTATTTAATTCATTGACAGATAGGTAGGTACCACGTCCTCGGACTTGTAAACAACTTAGGCCTCATTATCCATACCGGATTTTAAACTTAGTTTCAGATTAAACTGTATAAAGTAATCTTAGTACGCAATATTATTCGTTAAAACAAACTACACGACGATAGTTTAAATGCTCAAAGAATAATTATATTGAATATTAAATTAATCAGGTAAGTCAAATTGATACCTATTATAATAACTTTTAAATAACAAGTACTAAAATGCTAATGTTATCCTAATACTTTACCATGGAACACAAAAGTATGATGAAACAAAGATGATGTTGTATATTTTAATCATTGACATAAACAAAAAGGAAGATGAGTGACGTTCATAGAAAACAAAACTGAAATGTGGTCCTGCACCTACACACTTGTAAAATGCCACACATCGCTATAATGTATGTGCATCATGGGCAAAAGATAAATCTATATAGTTAACATGGGTATGCAAGGGAGACCTCCATATTTTGCGCATTACACAAAGTGTGACTGAAAGACTGCCACACGGCTAATTCAATATAGGTGCCGAAACCTATATTTGATGGCACAGAATCGAGCGCCTGGTACCATATTCTCCCTTTTTGTATAAATCAATTATTTTAATGTGATCTTTAAATCCAAGCTTGAGTCAACCATCATATGATTACAACAAGTACAGTACAATCCACAGATTTGGAATAATGCATCCAGCCTCAGAAGACAGTGATCCAAAACTAGCACAGCCAACCTGTGTGATTACAACAAAAGAGGGGCCTATACGCGGTTACATTGATAGACAACATGACGGAACTTACTACAAATTCAAGAGCATACCTTATGCCAAACCTCCTATTGGTCCATTACGATTTATGGTATGTCTCATTCTCATCAGTCTTTTGCAACTTGAAATAAAAAGAGTGTAAAAAACTAATGTAACATCAATGTAAGGAAGGCCATCTACACAGGCCAATACTCAAAACATAACACAATTTGCAGGTAGTATTTTTTCTGTTATTACCAGAGCTCAGCAAGGGTGAGCTATTTGACTTATAATAAGACATGTCAAATTATAAGGTAAATAGCTCACCCTTGCCGAGCTCTGGTTATTACAACAATTTTAGGTTGTTATAGTCTGTGTAGATGGTATTTTATAAATAGCAGTCTTATCCACATTGACCACAATTTATATTTGTCTATTTGCCATTTTTATTTTCTTAGAAGTTATGAACTTGATAGAATTAAATGTAAAGCCAGGTTTAGACGAAGCCAGTGCTGGCAAAAATAGGCCAGTGCTCTATTTTCGCCAGTAGCGCTGGCTTACTGTTTATACAAGGTCAATAACAAGCCAGCGCTGGTGGCACTGGCAGCCAGCACTGGCTTTGTCTGAAGCTGGCTTAATAGATAAAATATGAGAGAATGTCAATTTTTTATTTATTTCATTTATTTCAGCCACCCCTGCCTTTTTCTTCGTGGACTAAAGAGCTAGATTGTACCAAGGATTCACCTGTGCCAATGTGTTTTGGCCGAAGAATACAAATTTCTGGATCAGAAGACTGTCTTTACTTGGAAGTCATCAGTCCCAACATTAAACCCAACAAACACATGCCTGTCATGTTTTTCATGCCCAGTTATGCATTCAGTTTTCGTATAGAAGAGACTTATGATCCATCATTATTAACCCATCAGGATATTGTGTATGTAATGTGTAATGCTAGGTTGGGCCCATACGGATTCTTGTCTATTAATGATATATCTGCACCAGGTAACAATGGGCTGAAAGACTTAGTATTGGGTCTGAAATGGGTTCAGAGAAATATACATGCCTTTGGAGGAGATCCAAACAATGTCACAATATTTGGCTCCAGTTCAGGTGGCTCAATGGTGCATTTTATGATGCTTTCACCAATGGCAGCTGGACTTTTCCACAAAGCCATCATTCAAAGTGCAACAGCATTAAACAATTGGTCTATAGATAAGAACCCAATCGCCATAACGAAAGAACTGGCCACAAGTATGGGCATACAAACAAATTGTATGCTTACAATGGTAGAGAATCTAAAGAATTGCACAAACGATGATATCACATCAGCCTGGATGAAAATAATTAAAATGCAAATACAGCAATTTGAAGGTAACTACGTGGATTCAATATTTAAACCCTGCATTGAACAAGAGTTTGAAGGACAGCCAGCGTTTCTTACACGGAGCCCAACATTAATTGTCAAATCTGGAAATTTCAATAAAGTGCCATTTATAATTGGGAGCAATGATAAAGAAGCGGACTTTTTACGCTTCGTTGGTGTCAATTTTTACGACTACAAAAAGATAAATGAAAATGTGAGACACATGGTACCAAAACCAATAGCCGTTGAAGATAATCTAGACCGGGTGATAGGTCAAAAGATTCTCAACTTTTATTTGGGTGGTGAAGATTTTTTGAGTGAGAATAATAGAGATCAATATTTACAAGTTGCGAGTGATTTCTTTTTCATATACCATGTAATCAAAACTGTCCAACTGCACAAAACCTTTGCGCCAGAATGTCCAATTTACTACTACATCCTATCTTTTGCTGGGGAATGGTCATTGCCAGATGATTTGGAGTGGTTCAATAGTACTGGACATCACGCAGAGATACCTTTTATATTCCGTATGAGGTTTCCGGGATCGCCGCCCTGCAAGGGTAGTCGTGACTCTATAACAACTAGAAGCAGGGTTGTCAAGATGTGGACTAACTTTGCCAAATTCGGGTATGTATCAATGTATTAACAAATATTACATTTCCTTTGGTTTAAAACAATTCGTTTGCATTTGCTACCAGGCCATTTGCACGTTTGGTGCCAGGCTAGCACATTAGTAGCACGTAGTCATGCCTTAATCTTAAATAGTAATTATCCTTAGATTAAGTATGTTTGTTTGCATGTTGTTGTTGTCACGAATGTTTAAATGTTTTCTATTTGTTTACCTACAGTAGAAACGAACTTATATAAAAGATACATATTAATAATTTTTGACCTCGCTGTCCAAGATATAAATTCGTTGTTATATGAAAGTCGTCGAATAAAAAAAATATTGAATTCGACGATTATTATCTTCTAACCCTTTCAGCGCTAATCACGACAAGTCGTCGTTACGCCTCTAAGAAGCATGTTCGCTATATAGCGGAAAACCCATTGTACGCTACGACGTAGCTCTAAACGCGTAGCATAGCGGTGAATGAGTTCTACATTCCCTTGAACTGCCAAATGTATGTACTGACTCTCTTTTTTTTTATTCACAGTAACCCTACACCAGACGAAAATGACCCGCTTCTACAAATTAAATGGGACCCCGTCGAAAACGCTAACAAGTTGAATTATTTAAACATTGGATCTGAACTCACCAAAGGAAGAAATCCGTTCAGTGACAGAGTGGCGTTCTGGGACGATCTTCTCAACGAACATCAGTTCCTGAAAATACTTAGTTTCTTCCAGGATTTCGGGATAGCATGCTGACACATCGTCGGTCAAAAGAAAAACCATCCCAAAACTCGTTTCTGCCTTCAGGGTCAAAGGCAAAACCAACTTTCTGCTAATAAAATTAAATCCAAACAGTTGGTCCCGCCTATAACCCGGCGACATATCAGTTATCTATAAGCCCTGTTACACTTTACGTTTTCGGTGTCCGAATTAGCACCCTAATTAGGATCCTAACTTTACTTAGTAGTAAATTTAGGCCCTTTGCACACGGCGTCGTTGAGTAAGCGTATCGTCATACGCGCGTGAGACGAGAGAGATACGAGCACAAACATGTTCTAAGAAGTATGCACACGAAGCGGCGTTGAAGCTAGACATGGGTCGTTCATGAGTGAGTGATTTAAATGAACTATATCTTTCGATTCAACTCACTGAAGATTTAACTCGCTCGGTAACTCATCTATCTCAGTGATTACAGTGTTACTTGTTTGCTCTTTATCACTAATGATTCGAATGAGCCAGCTGAATCAAAGGAATGACACGATGCGATTGAAGCGAATATGCGAACAGATCCACTGAGCGAAATGAGCAAAAGGAGTGATACATCTCTTTAGAAAATTTTCAATTTAGTGAAGCGTTTTGCGCATCTCTAGTTGAAGCGAGTCGTAAATCACCTCTTCGTGTGCGGACTCCTTTGAACATGTAAGCACAGAATAACTAATAGTACTACCGTACAGAAAATTCACTCCTTCACAAAAGGCAGATTCAGGTATAAAATTATACCTATACTAGCCGCCTGCAAGCAAAATTGAAACTTATAACCGCGCACGAACTGTGAATCTTATTTGCGCGCCGCAGTTTTATGACCGAGCTGTGAGCGTCGGCACGGGGCTGTCACTTGACAAGTTTTTGTACCTATACCTACTGATTTATTATTTTTAATATAAATAGGTAGAAATTACAAACGTTGATTCTGTAAACATAAAAAAGTTATCCGGAGATAGTAGTATGTCTGATTCTCACGGAAGTAGGTGTAGGTATGGCCACGCCGTATTCCTTTGAAAATATGTCGGTCAGTTCCTTATCTTGTTTCTTGGCAACCAATATTATATCTTTTATACGGATTAGATTGAGGTTTAGGTTTCGAAGCCATTGTGTATTTTCAATTTTGCGCGAGCGCCACGTATTGACGCGTGCGAGCCGAGCGGCAGCCCACTGACATACGCCCGCCCGGGAGGCGCGCCGCCAAATGTACCTAAACTGCGTAGTGACACCCTCCTGGTGTAAGTGCTCGTATTACGCTTCTTATCTTACACTACGCTACGCTTCTACGACGCTGTGTGCAAAGGACCATACTTGCTAAATGCGGTTACACTTTACTAAATCATTTAGGAAGCTGATTTAGGAAAAGTGCTACAGGGCTTTAACCGAGCCTGGGGCGCCTGTAATTGCCTTTAATGGGGTCGAAAGTATTTACGAAGAAGGCGCTATGGTGGTATTTAAAGACGACAACCAACCCCCTATGAGATGGAAACTTGCACGAGTACATCGTCTATACTACGGCAAGGATGGAATCGCCAGAGTAGGCGATTTCCGAACGATCAGAGGGATCGAACGACGGGCACTGAATAAGGTGTGCCCCCTTCCAGATGGCAACGATGAGTTGTTGGAAGAAGCATCTGAGCCAGCCATTACAACCGACTCATCAGCTTCCTCCAACGGGCCCTCAGCATGTCTACGACAACAAGTCACCGAGCGGCGGGACGGCGCGCGGGAGGAGGGCGCGCGGGAGGAGGGCGCGCGGGGGGGAGATCCCCGGAAGAGCAGAAGCTCTAGCGGCACGGCCAACGCCGCACGCGTCTAAACAAGACTTTTTTATATATATCACAGTTTGTAACCTTTTACGAAAGTAAACCACATTTAAGTATATCATTATCTTTTGACTTGCCCTTAATCGCCTGCAAATGTAAAGATGAATTGGTACATATGTAACGTAGGCATGGCTATGACGGCTGGCCTAGATGGCACTGAGAGCGCCGTATGTTTAGTGGTCATGTCATGTCAGCGGACCATTAAAACTGGACCTACAATACTGTATGTCACTCAGGCGCGGATACAGGGGGGGGGGGGGGGGGATTTCAACAGGGGCAATATATACTATACCGTATACTACGGGGCCCATAGGTCCCCCCCCCCCCCCCCCGAACGAAATCCTCGCGCTTGATGGTCACTTTATAACTCATATGATTCACTACGTATATAATCTGCATAAATATAAGTTAAGCTAAGTCAGGCTAAGGAATAAATAAAAAGATCCAGAAGGTGTTACCAATTTTGTCATATTACATACATATTCAATTAAAACGTTACTTTCCACATAACAATATACAGGTATTGTTTAATAACAAATATTAAACACTATTGTTGACAACAAAATATATTCATTTATCTAAAAAATATATGATCTAGATATGCCATTATCTACACAGCAAAATAATAAAGAAGCGCGTTTATTGTTAACAATTATCATACATACAAATAAATAAAATCACATGTATATACCTACAATGGTGCAAAATATAATTTCACTCTGGTGTTGTCTGATTTGTTCGGCAAATCACACTATAAGGACTTCATAGATATTCCCTTGTATTTGCTTCATACTCCATGAATATGTTATCACTAGTTTTAATACATCTGCAATAGAAATAGGCAGATTAATTATAAAACAAAAATAATATGACTAGTCAAGATTTTTGAGCACAGAAAAGTGGGTATTTGTTACCAAATTATGCTCTAAACCAGGGGTTCCCAACCTTTCACCCTATGCACCTCACCCAACATTATTCTAAAACACTACGCCCCCGTAGGGGCCGAAATGAAGAGTCAAAACCGGGCACCGTCCCCGCCGCGGTACAGGCCTTATACAGTTTAAATCTGGAGCCGCTTGCTGCCCCCCCCCCCCCCCCCCCCCCCTTGGGTCACTCTACGCCCCCTAAGGGGGGCGCGCCCCACTGGTTGGGAATTCTTGCTCTAAGCTCTAAACACATTTATGGCGTTCCATCCCTGAACCCCCTACACCCAATTTCCCTTGTGCTCATTTTTGATTGGTTCTTTTTTTGTTGTGGTAGCATATTTGACGTAGATTTAGGATCCATACTTATTAATTTGTGGTAGCGCCATGTTGATATTGGATGACGTATTTTTCAATTATTATAATAGCTCAGTAAACAATAGAAAGCATACTTCACATATAATATACCCCATACAAAACAACAGCATACCCCATAGAAAACTACATGTACAACATAACAGAAGAAAATATAAGTTGTAAATAGCAGAAAAAAAAATCGCAAAGTGCATGGTTACATTTTAAAATGAACCTTCACGCAATCAATTAAGGTTTACTATGCCGCTTCATAAAAAAGTTGGTTGCGCGTGAGTGGCGTCACTGTCGCCACTGCAGTTCAAGTAATTGGCGGCTAATGGGTTAACTTAACTGATCAGTAGACGTAAAAGGATTGTTGACGTTGATACTTAAACAAGCAAAACCTGTAACCCGCATACGGAAAAAAAACATATATTAAAGTCTGTTAAAATGTAGCCTATGTTACTAGGGCCATAACACGAATCGATTGACACCTTATTCATCCAAATCGGATGAATAGTTTAGGCGCTTACTGAGAAGGAGAAGCATAGGTAATGGACTAAGAGCTGGCCACGTCAGATATGACATAATAATGAGAGCAACAAAACCCGACTAGTTAAATTGCTATACTATCCTTATAGCCGGATCTGGGCATCTGACAGCTTGTAATGGGTGGAGGCTAGAGTTACAGAGTAGCGAAATTGGAAAATAATAATACCAAAATAGGTAATAACTGCCGAAGTAGTCTTGGTTAGAAATGATCGCAGCCACTGCTGAGCGCAGACAGCGACTAGCGCCATCTAGACTGCGAATATGATAACGTTTGACATTGACGCAATGATATAATCTAATTATTTATATAATTTCTCATAATATTGCATCAAACCCAGAACTCTAGGATTTGTTTTCTTGAAGTGGTTTGCATTCTTTGACCTCCACCACTTTACAGCTGCCAGATGTCCAGACCTACAAATAAGTAAAGTATAGCAAACTGACAAAGTGTTTCGTTGCTCTCATTATTGTGTCATGTCTAACGTGGCTGGCTCTCCGTCTATAAATACATACTGCTAAAATCATAACTCTTCCTTTGGGCTTCGCCGTAGTCGGGTAACATAACACGAATAAGTAATAGTACATTACATCAGAGGCCGGGAAAACACGGATTTCCGGCCAAGTAGGTATAGACGGCCGAGCGTAGCGAGGCAGGATAGATACGAGGCCGAGAATCCGTCTTCACGCCGAGGCATGTATAGTGCTTTTCTCAAACATGCAATTAAATTAAATAAAATAAAAAACCAAAAGGACAATGTTTTACTCAATCTAAAAAGCGACCATGAAGTAAAAATTAAAAAGTTAAATTCAGCTGTTCGTAAAACCTGCCGCCATCTTTGACGCTGTCTGAATGAGGTTGGACGTTGAAACAAAAAAAAAGTTGCAAGCCTGAAAAGTTGTATGAAATCCCATTTCAGGCCGCCTCGAGATGCTGCGCCCGAAAAAGGATACTTCCGAGTCTATTATAAGGAACGTAAAGAGAATATTTCATTGCATGTTTGAGAAATAGTATACTAACTGCACAATAAGCGATAGCGGCTCGGCTGGCGTTAGAAGTGGAAGCCTTGCGCGGGCGCGGCGTGTGTGGCGGCGCCGAACGTGTACGAGTCGGTGGTGGACGACACGGCCGGCGCCAGCCGCCCGTCCTCCTCCTCCGACCCGAAGTAGTTCTCGATTATCTCGAACGACTTCTTGTAGATCTCGAGGTTCTCGTGCGACTGTAGGAATTCTATTTTGTCGAGGCCTGGAACGGTGAGTTTTGTTAAGTAGGCGCAAAATAGTACATTGTTGTAGAGGCTTGAAAGTAAGCTATAGGTGGATCGAGTTGGTATAGGAAGATACGAGTCCACCTGTAGCGCTTTCGGCCGAGATATTACATAGTGCTTTTCACTACTGTGAGGAAATAAATCATTTTCTTCACTAGATGAAGTCATTTTCACCGCGTTGATACAATTTTCTAGTTTTTCAGTGAAACAATATCCAATGCAGTATTCCATTCCAGCCTTTTAACTTTTTTTTTCACTTTCAAGAAGCGCTTTTCTGTTGTTTGCATCAAACCGACTCATTACTTGGAGGCGTTTTTGATAGAAAACTTCAAACGGCTAAAAAAGTTAAAACGCCTTAAGGGTGAATAAATGGTTTTGACGTTTCTTTTTTTTTGAAAACAGGTAGTTGGCCCGATAAACAACCTTATTTTATTTTTGAAACATAAAGTTGTGCCAAAAAAAAGACCTTTTAATGTTTTTAATGAATGTAATGACATAACTGGACAATTTACTTTCCAAGTAATGACATTTCATCGCTACAATAACATTGCTGTAGTGGTGGTTCAGGTGCTACAGCAAATGCTTATTTTCCAGCTTGGATTTTGACCATCTTTTGTCACATTTCCGAACAGTAGCGTGAAAAAGGCTTTACTTGTACAATTGGTCTTTATACAATGTGTTTGGACAGCTACAATGGCGCCGTTAACCCTTTGACCGTGACCGTGATATCACATGCTGGCGCTGAGGGCGCGACTTTCCGTGTGTGTGATTTAAAGTCTTTAGCGGTCAAAGGGTTGTTCACTTATAGTACGGCAAATTTGGACAGATAATGGTTAATTGGTTTAACCCTAACAAATTTTTCTCAACCATTTTTTAACTGCATTCTTGAAAGTTTTATGGTGCCAAACTCGGCTGTACTTGGTAATTAACTAATTAACCATTATCTGTCCAAATTTCGGTTACACATGTGTAAAAATAAACAAAATAGAGCATAAATTCCAGTCAAAAATGTCCCAGAAAAGTTTCCACAGTCATTAGAAAATTAATTACTTATAAACTAAAAAAAATCGGAAAATTTTATTTAAATTTCCTTTTTTTTTTCAAAAACAAGGTGTACACAGATAGAACAGACTATCACGTAAATCACAGCTAGAACATTTCACAACTAAACGAATCCAAAAAAGATCTTCATTCTTTCTCAAACTTTGTAAGCTTTATCATACTAAAATCTATTGGAATACTCCGTATTATTTATTGTTCACGTTTAGTTTCTTACCAAAGCATTCTTCAATAAGCACGGCGTACGGATTGTCCCGGTGGTCGGACTGCTGGCCGGCCTTTAGTATATTGTCGATTCCGTTTAGGGCCACTTGCACCGTCTTGGGGTCCGCTAACGTTAATAAGTCACATAGTGGCGGTAAGCAGCCTTGATCAACTAGATACCTGAAATAAATAAAGGCGATAACCCATTTGCCGTTAACACATAACCTCACTCGAGGTCACCACACATCAGCGCTCCCGTACTAATTTAGTATGAGAGCGCGACCGCTCATTTCATTTGAGTTAACACATTCACTGCTAAGAACCCGCCTCGTGGGCGCTCGTAAACTTTGCTCAGATGCCGGACAACTCGCTGGGCGGGTTGTTTTGTACGTAGCTATGGACGCCCGGTTTCTGAAGTAGGACGTCACTTTTCGTCTGGCAGTTAATGTGTTAACGTTTTTGATCATTACTCATGTGAATTAAAAATATCCACAAAAATCAAGTTATAGGGACTAACCTGGATTGTTATACTACAGAATGGTGTAGAATACTATTGAGATATTCGTTAATCGAAAAAGCTCCTTAATAAATGGGATATGTTGTTCGAATCGTAGAAATTAACGAATAAAATTGCGCTGATGTGTGGCGACCCCGTGCTCCTTGTAAAAGCTTAATGATGAGTCTGTGGCCGCTAAAGAAAATACGGCGAGCTTAGGTTGCACGCCCACGCCAAACTCTGCTATTGAAGTGCATGGTTACAGTTTAACACTTTGACTACCGAGAACCCGCCTGGTAATGTTTGCTCAGGTGCGGCGTGCGGCATTGCGTTGCATGCTGTAACCCGCCTGGCGGGTTCTGTCGGTTTCTGGGGTATTGTTCAACATTTTGCCCGGTTGCGAAAGTGTTAAAATGAGCTTTTACGCAATTCAATTAAGGTTTACTGAAGCGCGTTATAAAAAGTTTGTAGCGCGTGAGGGGCCACAGTGACGAACTGCAATTCAAGTAATTAGTGGCAAACTTTTTCAGCGCGAGTGAAAGAGAAACACTGTTACGATTAGTATAAGAGCTCATTGCAAATTTTACAAAATGATGAAAAATAATGCTTCGCATTAATTGGGAAATATAAAATAATGAAGTTTTTAGTATTAATGTGGTAGAATTGTGTCCTTTACAGACGTATAAGTCAAGAAAACTAAAGACTGTTTTTAGATGTAACTTTGGAATTATTTTCTATCGAGCCGATTTTGTCCAATAAGTCAAGAAAACTAAAGACTGTTTTTAGATGTAACTTTGGAATTATTTTCTATCGAGCCGATTTTGTCCAATCGTGTATCGGAATTAACAAAGTTCTTCCAAATATAATGAATATTAACATATACATTTTTTACTTTCCCAAAACAAGTAGTTATAGCTAAAAAACTGTTTAAATAAAGTCAATTTGAAGGCTCTGCACTCAATTAAGTCCAAGTGACAGAGGTGAGATTTCGTGAGTTCGAGTGCTATGCTATTATTTCTGGAATAATAAATAATAATGGGTGTATGAGGGTGTAACCTTCCATTTTGAAAGGTTCCGGACTAAAAGCGTAAAAAGGTAAGGGTAAAGTTAACGATTGGGAATCTTATGGTACCTTATCTGAGCGTGGCTGCCGCCGCTGGTAGCGTTCGTTATCGCCCACGCGGCTTCTTTTCTAGTTTTGAACTCGGCTTGTCTTAAAATTTCTATTAGTGTTGGGAAGATATTTGCGTCTATAACAGCCTGCAAAAAATAATTGCTTTTAAAATGAGTTCAGATACAATTCACATAGATTTTTATGACTTAATTGCGTTATTATTTTGTTAATAACGTGACTTAATGGCATACACTTACGTCTGCTTGTTTTCTTGAGTTTGCCTGCGACCACGAGCGTTACCGCACGCTTGAAACGTCAGGAAAATAATAGTGTACGCGATTAAGTCCCGTTTTTAACAAAATAATGAGTGAAAATCGTGAGTTTAGAAGAAAAGTGAAATGAAAGACTGAAAGTATTTAAATCACATTCCATTTTTTATCTATAAAATTTGACTAGAGAGACGTGATTTGTAGATGAACCCTTAGTTATAGATGACAAAACTGACGTAGACCTTATTTTGTTGATATAATAACTACATACTCTATGCGACCTTTGATAAAAGTTGTAGTATTAAAAAACCTGTATCTGGGACGCGTTGCCCGCAGTGATATTAGACAGGGTCCAACAGGCCTCCTTGCGCAGGGCCTCGGCCCCGGACCGCAGCAGCGCGTGTAGATAGCCGAGAGGGTTGCAGTTCAGCACTGTTTGTGTTTGCGAGTGTTACCTGTATCTGCGACGCGTTGCCCGCAGTGATATTAGACAGGGTCCAGCAGGCCTCCTTGCGCAGGGCCTCGGCCCCGGACCGCAGCAGCGCGTGTAGATAGCCGAGAGGGTTGCAGTTCAGCACTGTTTGTGTTTGCGAGTGTTACCTGTATCTGCGACGCGTTGCCCGCAGTGATATTAGACAGGGTCCAGCAGGCCTCCTTGCGCAGGGCCTCGGCCCCGGACCGCAGCAGCGCGTGTAGATAGCCGAGAGGGTTGCAGTTCAGCACTGTTTGTGTTTGCGAGTGTTACCTGTATCTGCGACGCGTTGCCCGCAGTGATATTAGACAGGGTCCAGCAGGCCTCCTTGCGCAGGGCCTCGGCCCCGGACCGCAGCAGCGCGTGTAGATAGCCGAGAGGGTTGCAGTTCAGCACTGTTTGTGTTTGCGAGTCGTCGCCGGTCACTATGTTGCCTACTGCTCGGAGTGCTGCCGAGACCACGGTTGATTTGTTGTGCCTGGAAAGATATACAAATTTTAAAAATTCACTTGAGCCGAGTTACAAGGGTGTTATCTCATATGTGGTTCAAGCGGAGGCACGAACACCTAAATAAAAAATAAATAAAAAAGCCCTTAATTTCTTACAGAAACTAGGATATTGTGTTTTAACTAGTACATTTAAATCATAACTTTTATATAAGAAATTATAGAGAAAAATATATACATATACTTAAGTTATAGTTTACAACTATCACTATAATTCATCTGCAAGAACCCCTCTGCAGGTAAAGGCCTCCTCCAAAGTGGCCCAGTTTTCTCTGGATTGCGCTGTTTGCATCCAATGAGGGTTTCCGCGATTGAGATTTTCACTAGATGGCAGCACCGTGACGACAGGTCTTTTTGGCAGTAGCTGTCAAAATCCACCAATCATAAAATATATGGTTAAACATGATTGGTAGATTGTGACAGCTAGACCTCTCGCCACGGTGCTGCCATCTAGTGAAAATCTCAATCGCGGAAACCCTCATTTGGACCCGCTGCGTCTTTTATTTCGTCTTCCCATCTATTTAAGGGTAGGGTGTTATCTCATATGTGGTTCAAGCGGAGGCACGAACACCTAAATAAAAAAATAAAAAAAACAGCCCTTAATTTCTTACAGAAACTAGGATATTGTGTTTTAACTAGTACATTTAAATCATAACTTTTGTATAAGAAATTATAGAGAAAAATATATACATATACTTAAGTTATAGTTTACAACTATCACTATAATTCATCTGCAAGAACCCCTCTGCAGGTAAAGGCCTCCTCCAAAGTGGCCCAGTTTTCTCTGGATTGCGCTGTTTGCATCCAATTTGGACCCGCTGCGTCTTTTATTTCGTCTTCCCATCTATTTAAGGGTCCTTGCTTTCTTTTGCCTACGGGTCCCCTCCATGCTGTCACTGTTTTTGTCCATCTCTTATCTTTATGGCGTGCCACGTGACCAGCCCACTTCCATTTAAGTGCAAGAGCTTTTGCCAATCCGTCTATAGCTTTTGTGGTATTTCTTATATATTTATTAAATGTCCACGTCTGGCAAGCGTACGTTAGGCATGGTATGAGGCAAGAATTCATAACTTTGGTCTTCATCTTGATTGGCATGTTCCTGTCGAAGCTGATTGATGACTGATGATGATTGGTGACCTGTCGAAGCTGATTCGTTTGCCGAGGTAGATGTAATCTTCGGTGTAACGAAGGGGCTCGTCGTCGACGTATATCTGCACCTTGGTGCTGTTAGTCATTAGCATAGTTTTTGAGAGATTCATTTCTAAGCCAGCAAGCCTGCTTGCGCTATTTAATGACTCTACCATGTATTGAAGCTCTGTACCTTTCTCAGCTATCAGCACTAGATCATCGGCGAAACGCAGGTGGCTTAGGTACCCGTTTTTTATAGATATCAGACAGTCAAGCCTGTTTATTATCGACTCTAGTGCAGCTATAAATAGTATAGATGAGAGTGGGTTTCCCTATTTCACACCCCTCTTGACAGGGAACCAGGCACCGGCTGTCTCTAGTTTGACTCTACTTTTACTTTCGACTTTTACGTTTGACTCTACTTTAATTGGACGTTGTTTAGGGATAAGATGAGAGAGCCCAGCACGCGTCGCTACTAACATCCGTGTCCATGTAGAAAGTGACTGAACGAGAGTAGAGTCAGCACCGTATTTACACTGGAATACTCACTGCAGTAACTCGACGAGTCGTCGACACACGCCGGCGTCTATGACGGCCTGTATCTTCTCGTTGGGCCCGTCCGAGAGGTACGAGAGAGCCCAGCACGCGTCGCTCAGAACGTCCGCGTCCGTGTGCTGCAACAACCGCGCCAACACTGGGATACCTGCCATTAAAATGAACTATTTACACGCAAGGGTAGGCAACGCGCATGTGAATCCTCTGGGGTTGCAGGCGTCCACAGGCTACGGTAACTGCTTACCATCAGGCGGGCCGTATGCTTGTTTGCCACCGTTGTGGTATATAGAAAAAAAACCCATCTAATATCACACTAGGGTATCAACATAGTATAAAACAAAGTCGCTTTCCGCTGTCTGTCCCTATGTATGCTTAGATCTTTAAAACTACGGAACGGATTTTGATGCGGTTTTTTAATAGGTAGAGTGATTCAAGAGGAAGGTTTATATGTATAATACATGCATAATATAGTAAACACTGATAAATTATAATTTTAGAGGTTTATAATGTGATGTCGTAAATAAACACATTTTTTTTGCGCTTACATTGCAAACGCTGGCTGAACCCTATGAGATAGATCAAAATAATGTACTACAGTATTGTACACCTTAAAAAGGCCTACAGAAAAGTCTGCTATGGTATATGTCTAAAGCACAATAACCACTTTTTATCCCGTGCGAAGCCGGGACGGGTCGCTAGTTCTTTATTAAGGTCATTTACGCATTTAAAATAAACATTAAACCATGAGAATAAGAGTCCAAAGTCAGTGAAAATCCTGAAAGCAATAAATGATATATCAGTTTCCAAAATCGCTAATCCACTCTCTACTCCACCACTCCATTGCGACTCTTTACTCCATTTGAGTTATGGGATTTGCAACTTTAATTTACTATACCTAAAGTTTCAAATCCTTAGTATGGAGATAAACGTTTGTGATTTTAGCCAACAATATAATTTTTGTAACAAACCTGGTGCAACAGCTTCGAAGTTGGTCGGGGGATTCTTGCCTCTACAGAGATTTGACAGTGTCCAAACAGCATTCCTAGTCATTGATAACCGCGTGTATTTACTCAAAATTCTGAAACAAATATCACAATGTAGTATGATTAATACTTCGCCTTTATTAGAGTTCTGGCCAGTATGATTGGGGTTTTCCATAGGGTTATTTTAGAAGTGGTTTTAAATACCCTGTTATCTTGGTTGGTAAGGTAACCTTATTGTTATGGTAACCCTGAGTCTGATTGTCAATTGAGTTGACTTAAGTTACCATTAACCCTTCACAAAGTGTTAGCGTCCAAACTTCTTACCAGATCCGCTAAAATCCGTATTTATAAAACCATACTGCGGCCGATCCTTATGTACGGTTGTGAGGCATGGACGCTGACACTGAGAGAGGAGAATATGCTGCTAGTCGCAGAAAGAAAGATATTTCGCAAGATCCTCGGGCCGAAAAAACAACTGGATGGAAGCTGGAGAGTACTAAAGAACGTGGAAATAGAAGACCTAGTGGCTGAACCTAATATTATAGGATAGACCAAAGCTCACAGACTCCGCTGGCTTGGCCACCTCGAGAGGATGGGGGAAGATCGGAAAGTGAAGAAGGCATACCGTGGTTGTCCGGAAAGGCGACGCCCTGTTGGACGTCCACGGTATCGCTGGAGCGACATGGTCGAGGCGGATCTGCGCGAACTCGAAATCAGCAATTGGCAAGAGCTAGCGCGGGATCGAGAAAAGTGGCACACTCTCGTATCGGAGGCCAAGATTCACTTTGGGTCGCTGAGCCAACGGAGTAGTAAATAACCCTTTGGACGCCAAGAGCCACTACATAGGTCGTGTGCTGCCACGCCAGCGACCACTAAAGTGGTCATTGCGGACGCTGTCAAAGCAATTGTCCTGCTGACAGTTAAGGTTTGTATTCGTTATTCACTAGTCGAAATATTGGCGTGTAGGCCACGTCTTGATGCGAGAGGATAAGCGTTCAAAAGGTTAAAAACCCAATCAATTTGGTCACCTCATCATTGGGATATGAACCAGCTAAAATGAATATGATCTATACGCACACTTAAATAAGGGTTATTATTAAATTACTGCAGTTGGCAAGGGCACGGGTGGTCGCCTAAGCTCCCAGTACAAACAGGTGTAGCAGGTAACGTCGCTTGTTGGAGCGACCCCACTAACAAACAAACAGTATTGGAGAAGGTGAAGTCTATGAAAAAATAAATAACACGACCCTTTACCTTTTGGCGCGCATAACATCTTGTCGCACAGCTTAAGGAATTCTTGGTTCCGGGACTGGTTTTATATAATTTTAAACAAAAAAGAACCGACTTCACTTAGCCACCACCTTACCTAAAGGAAATGCCCGAGCTACTGTAAAAAATATTTAAATCACTATAGGTGTGCCTATAATATTGAAGAGTTCCCTCGATTTCTCCAGGATCCCATCATCAGATCCAGATCTGATGACAATGGGACCAACTGTGAAGTATATACTCTTGCAAACAAAAAAATAATTTTCCAAATCGGTCGAGCCGTCTTTGAATAAGGCCTACTGTCTACGACGCGTAGCTGCATAGACGCTGCAAAAATACGCCGTGCAGCTTTCATGCAGCCCGGCGTACTGACGTTGTCCACGATGCGTAGCGTAAGCGTATTGTAGCCTACATTTCCTTTAATGTTTTGATGATGTCGTCCAACGAACAACACGTTATTTTGGCTTATTATTATCTTCGAAGTCGCCGAAGACGCCGTTTATATTGGATACGTCCATATATGGAAAGAAACATCAATTATAGACTACTTTATTTCATTTGACACCTAATTCCTTGCCTTTTCAGTAATATCTTTATGAGAATATTCCGTGAGATTATTATTGTAAAGACACGGATATTTTTCCACTTTTTGCACAAACTTTGCAGCCGTACCCGCCATTTTTTCTCACAAATACTCAACGTGCTGTTCCGTGCGATGCAGCCCAGCGTATAACACGCGGTACGCCCGGCGGCATGAAGCTTGCATGCAGCGTCGCTGACGCGACGTTGCCGCTCCGTGGACAGGGTTGTGCGGTTTTGTATGCAGGCTACAAGCAAGCGTACAGCAAGCGTACAATGACGAATACGCGTCTATGCAGCTACGCTTCCGTGGACAGTAGGCCTAATTGGTGAACACTGAACATACATTTAAAAAAAAAGATAGCGACAAATTGAGAACCTCCCTCTTCGAAATGTTGAAGTCGGTCGAAAACGAGTACCAGGATCACATGTACTCGTAGGGTAGGTAACTCACTCTACGAGCGGCGGCAGCACGCCGGCCGCCAGCACGGTGTCGCGGCAGCGCGGCGAGTCGCCGGCCACGTTGCCGAGCGCCCACACGGCCTGCTCGCGCACGTCGTCGCCGGCGCCCGACCCCACCAGCCCCACCAGCACGCCCACGGCCCCGCTCTCCACGACGATGCGCGTCTGCTCGGCGGAGCCCGACGCGATGTTCGTTAGCGCCCATGCCGCTTCAAACTAGACAAATACGAGTAGATGAGGTCACTGAATCATTGTTGTTTTAGTCTGTTGTTGTCTGACCTCGCATTTCAATAAAATTAACTAACATTTATGGTTACGCTTTGTAGAGTTAACATCAGATTCGATCGATTTATTGTTCTGAAATAGTCCTTACGTTACTAAGTATGTGCTTACGCATTTCAGCGGCTCGGCCCGAGGCATGCTTGCCTCGAGCGGCGAGCTACGTGCGAGCTAAACTTTTGCTCGGGTGAGGCAAACATTTACTTCACCAAATTACATTTGAAAATCAGGCTCAAGACAGAATCAACTTTCGTCGTATGTCAAACATGCATTTTAAATACTTGTTTAATTTAGTTGCACCCAAAATACAGAAGAAACAGACAACAAGACGAATAACTGTCGCACATAAATACCAGCAAATATTCAGAGCGTAGCGTAGTTTCAGTGTCCACGAGGCAAGCGGATGGGTCGCGTCATTTAAGCTCCCTACGTGTTGTGGAATCAGCCTGTGCAACTCGAACTGACCCACGTTGGACTTGATTTTTCCAGACTTGGTCAAATTCCAGTATCTTTATGTGATGTGATGAAGAACATGCATGCAAATTGCCATTCACAATTCACACCGGCTGGTCAGCTATCGATCCCTCAGAGTTAGAAGCCGGAAAAAAGTGAGGGGGGGACATGTAAAACAAAGTCCAACGTAGGTCAGTTCGGGTTGCACCGGGTGGTTTCACAACACGTAGGGAGCTCAAATACCACGAGCCATCCGGTTGCCTCTCGGACACTAACTACGCGCCATTGCTTTAACTAAAACGTAGTAATGAATAATGATAAATATTTAATTTTATAACCACACACAATAGTCAAATTAGTACCTACACGCCGTGCGCAATGACAAGTACAATCACGGGCACGCTCGCGCGGATATAAGCCTAACTTACTCGAGGTACGCACACCGAGGCGCCTTTGAGCACGGTCAAAAGACCGCGTCCGGCCCGCTGCTCGCGCACGGCGCGTGAGGCACGTACGCATTGGAGCAAGCGTGCGTGCCTCAATCCAAGGCTGCCTTGCCGTACGCACCTTTACGCTTTATGCTCTAGCTTGCAAAGCTCATCATTATAAAATCTTAATTCAAAATATGTACCCGCCATACAATAACTATGACACCAATAGTTGAAAATTTTAATAAGATTGAGGAAATAATTGAATAATTATGAATTTCTTACCTGCAAAGTAGGGTTAGCACTACAAGAGAGGAACTCCACGAATTTGGGAACGATGCCAGTCCGTATAACTTCGTCTATGGGTGGGTTGGGCTCGCGACTCAGCAGCTTGCGGAACTTCTGTGTGGCCATTACTTGCTCCTGCGGGTTGTCACTGTAGAGCGCGGCCACCATCGCGGGCGATATGTCGTCCGACAGTGCGATGTTGATGTCATCCTGGAAGGAACTCCAGTCAAACGGTGTCCAGAATTAGAGACGCACACAGCGTTTTTCATTCCAATTAGCCGTTTGTGTCTCTAGGAATACAAACGCGAACCGTAAAAAACGTGGTGTGCATTAACTCTTATTGTCCTTGTCGTGTTGTCCTTCGAAATTTAAGCCAAATTACTTGACAATTTTGAATGGTTAAATTTCTAAGGAAACAAAGGAAAATCTTCTTTAAAGGATGCAAAGTGTAAGTCCGATCACCGATGTGATGATGTCGTTCTCCTTCCTTCACTCAAACCACTAAATTCATCTTTCATCTGGGATACTCGATACGGTTGACAATAACTCTGCTGTTATTGTCGCTGGGGATATCAATATTAATATTCTGAACACTTTTGAACGCCAAACTAATGAATACCTCTGCTTCATGGCTGAATCAGGCCTACGGCCCGCAATTTCCGAACCTACTAGACATGAATCATGCCTAGACCATATATTCGTTAAATCGAAGTCGCTCAATCTAATTGGTTTAGTTGGTAAGACAAATATTACAGATCACGATATCGTCATTTTTGGTATGAATATTGGTATAAATAACGCAAAAGACAAACATCGTTATACATACAAAACAGACCATCATGCTGTTCATTCAGATATTCATGAAGTTACTGGTCTACTGTAAAAAAGCAAAACAATCCTGATTTGGCTGTTGTTGAATTCCACAAAATATTGCAAGAAGTAATTCAAAAGCATACAAAAAAAGTACGAGAAAGTAGAACCAAATTCACCCTAAAACCGTGGATCACACCTGGTCTCATTAGATGTCAGAAGCATCGAGACCGCTTGCACTTGGAAACAAAAAACCATCCTGATGATCCAAAGCGTAAATTAGTGTATAAACGGTATAGAAATTTTCTTACAAATATCCAACATAGCCTAAAAAACGCCTACGATAAATCACAACTATAAAAAAACAAAAACAACCCCAAAGGTCTATGGAAAACCATTAAAAACATTACGGAGTGCCCAAAAAGTACACCAAAGGCCCTAGAACTAATTAAAACCAAAGCAACTCCTCTGGAATCACTAAACCATTGCAACGACTACTTTGCAAATGTAGGTAAAAAACTAGCTAATAACTTACTGTCAAGAATAAACAAATCAGAACTCACGCTATCATCCAACCTGAATCAATCTACGTCAACGCCACATTCGTTCTTTTTGCAACCTACAGATGAGTACGAAGTCAACAAACTTATAGGTCAACTGAAGAATGATAGCGCCCCTGGCGCTGACAACCTACATCCTGCGTTGATTAAAGCGATTAAACCTCACATAATCAACCCACTAACTTTTATTTTTAATCTAAGTCTTTCAACCGGTATTTTCCCAGCCGAGTGGAAAAAGGCGTTGGTAATCCCTGTTCACAAAAATGGGCCAAAAAATGTCCCCGAAAACTTTAGGCCTATCTCGCTTTTGCCGATTTTTTCAAAACTATTGGAAAAAATTGTTAACTAGTCGGATTTCTGGAGCGATATTCCCTGCTGTCAAACTTTCAGTACGCCTTCAGGCAGCGCAAATCGACGGAAGATGCTGTAGATCACCTAACGAGGAAAGTAACTACAGCTCTAGATAACGGCCGGAAGTGTGTGGGAGTA
Organism: Pammene aurita; assembly: GCA_947086415.1. Classification (NCBI taxonomy): domain Eukaryota; kingdom Metazoa; phylum Arthropoda; class Insecta; order Lepidoptera; family Tortricidae; genus Pammene; species Pammene aurita. The sequence goes on along the minus strand of OX352298.1, from coordinate 22,521,610 downwards.
TTTCTTGACCTCGCCAAGGCGTTCGATACCGTGCCGGTGACGATACTTCTGAAAAAGCTGGAACACTATGGCATCCGAGGACTTCCGCTTTTGTGCTTTCGCAGCTATCTCACGGGCAGATATCAACGGGTTAAGGTCGGCGAGCACCTGAGTGAGGAATTGCCTACTCTCTTCGGGGTTCCTCAAGGAAGTGTACTAGGCCCTACGTTATTCATTATCTACATGAACGACATTTTCTCTATTCGCGCCCCTATAGATGAGCTTATATGTTACGCAGATGACACAGCTGCTATCTTCTATGGCGATTCATGGAATGATACCGTGCAAAGAGCCGAAGCAGGTATAAACGCCCTAAAAGACTGGCTAGACAATAACCTGCTCACCCTTAACATTCAAAAAACAAAACATATCTGTTTCCACAAAACCAAGGCCTCTGAACCGAAGCAATTAACGTCACTATATATTAGTAATTTTAAAAACTCAGCAGTAAAAGACCCTGAAAGCTCGATTAACCGTGTCGAGTGCGTACGATACCTTGGCGTGGATATCGATGAAAATTTCTCTTTTAAGCAACATATAGCATCCCTCTCCCAACGTGTAAGGAAACTTACGTATGTAATGCGCCGGCTGCGTAATTGTGCTGACCAACGGGTCCTAAGGCTAGTGTATGATTCGTTGTGTCAGTCTATTCTGGGATACTGTATATCGGTATGGGGTGGAGCAGGTACTACGCCGATGCTAGGCTTAGAAAGATCACAGAGATCGGTGTTAAAGGTGATGTACAGGAAGCCCTTTCAATATCCGACAAGCCAACTACTGTCTGAATCCAACACACTCTCAGTTCGCCAACTATTTATCTACAAGGTAGCCACGGCAACGCACCGTACCACAATAAATTATCCTGATTTCGCAACTCTTCTAAGAAAAAGGATCTTTCGCATCCCACGGAACGAAACGAACACGCCTTATGCAAGACATTTCCCCCAATTCCTCCATTCGTTTATTTATAATCACATTTCAAAGCTCCTCGATGTGCGAGTTATGACACTCAAAGGATTTCAGACCGCTGTCCGTAAGTGGTTAACCACTCTCTCTTACAAAGCAACTGAAGACACACTAAAACCTTTGCAGTAATCAACACATCTCTCTCACATACACCCACCCCCACACTCATACACACATTCACTCTCATACCCACATCTTCATATGTGCGCACAGATTGTACACTGGCTAAGTAAACAATGTAGTCATTGATTTAGCTCAGACTCTTATAATATTTATTAATTTAATGTTTAGTTTAGTTTTAGCGTCTAGCTTTAGAGTAGTTTAGCATTGTTTAACGGTTGTTTTATTGTTAACTCTTGCCTTATTTGTATTCTTCGCATCACCCTATTGTTAAACCACCTGTAATGTTCTACAGTCCTCACGACACAGGCTCGACCTAGTGTGAGGGCTACTGATAGCCAAATTGTAATTATATACCCTATTTGTAAAAGCTGATTAATATTCCAATATTTGATAACCGTGTTGGTTAATGAATAAAAATTTTGAATTTTTGAATTTGATGAGCGTTCACGGCGCGATCAGCGACGCGACTCAGGCCACACTCATTCGTTGCCTTTGTTTACCAAAACCCGCGTCGGTCGCCACTCTAGCGGCCACTCAGTTTGCACACAAAGAGTGTATGTGCTATTGCTATTATAGATTGAGCGGAACAAGGTTATAACAGTAATTTATAGCTGACAGTGATTTTTAGTTTTTGAATCTGAAAATGTATAATTTTGAAATTTAACACATTCAGTGCCGAAAACCCGACTAACGGGTATTTTATGATTTCGTTCCCAGGCCGGACGACCCGATAGTCGGGATTGTCGTACTACAGCTTTACATGACGAAATTTTTATGGCCTGGCGCGGATGTCTTGTTTGGCTGGGTGGCAATGAATGTGTTAAAGTAGAATTTGAATGTCCAACTTTTTATGGTACAAAACCAGTGTATGCTCCAGGTACTCTTTTTCTACACAAATACAGTACGGAAACCGGGAATTCTCGGTTCTGGCTCTAAAAATCAGAACCGGGAGCATTCCCTACATAGAACTGCCATCTTTTATTTCTGAACAAACCTGTAAGGCAATATCAGGAGCGTTCGCTGCCGGCAGGTTAACATTCCGTCGCTTGAACAACTGTTGCTCCCTCTTCTGTTTCCTAAGCTGGACGCCCTCCTCCTCACGCCGACGTCTCAGCTCGTCGGCGCTGAGACCCACGTTCTTGTATCGATGCTTGTGACCACCGGACATCTAAGTGAGGTCAAACATATTGCAACATATTTAGTACAGGATGTAATTGGTTGTGTAACAAGTGATCAAGGCATAATACAGAATCGAAAGATGAACCTTATGATATTGATCATATTTTTTTGTCACCAAAATTGATAATTATTTTTCAGATGATAAGTGTACATTTTGTTGAACAATTTGGTCACCCTACTTAATGTGACGTCTTGTCGTTTTCCATACAGCATATGTCAAAGCATTATATCTTTAGTTTTTACTTTAAGAGGCCTTATTCCCAAAACACGCGAATTTCACGAAATGCTTCATTTTCTTCGAAGGCTATGGCGAAAATACTTAGTTATTTAAAATCAATGATGCATGCATATAATAGTTCATTTCTTAATCTAGACGGCCATCGGAGCAAATATTGTATTTTAACGAGTGAAATATGAAAAAAATTGGTTGTTTTGGAAGACCTTTCCGGATTTTCCAATTACATGTACCGTGTGTTTCCAAATTACGCAAAAAAAACCTTTTTGTTACCCAACAATTCTTATTTAATTTGAATAAAATTCAATTGAGTATATCATGTTTGAGACGGCCATCGAAATAAAAATCGAAAATTCATCTTGGATAATAGACAAAATACCTTCTCATTATATGCCAGTATTTTGATTAAAACACGGTTACATTTCATTTTTTCCACGAAAACCCTATAAATATTTTGCCCTAAAAATATTACCATAACAAAGTTAAACTATATTTCTATCACGATAAAAAAAAAATCATTACTATAGTGGTCAACTTAAATAAAGTATGAATTTTTTTTAAATGACCTATAAATCACACTTCACAGGACACTTTTTGTAAGAATCGTATTTTTGGGTACTTAATAATAATAAATATGGTTTAAAAAGTATTTTTTCGTATTACTAATACTTCAAACTATCTTATAAATAGCATTTTATGCGGCTTTTTCCATTAATATAGTTTTTCAACCTTTTAGGGAATAAGGAGCCTGAAGATCAATTTTAATTGAAAATATAAAAATAATTAAATTCACTGACTTTCACTCATTATTTTGACAAAAACAGGACTTAATCGCGTACACACACAAACGCACAAAAGCAGAAAGGGTCAATGAACACATAGCAGTCAAAAATCGGCAAACAAACAAGTCTGCTGTAGCCGAACATTTGTTAGAATCTGGACCAAACCACTGAATTGAGCTCCATAATCCAAAAGTCCTCTGCACAGAATGTCTTCGTTATAGCAGGAAACTACGAGAGGCTATTGAAATTAGGAAGTATCAAAATTTCAACCAGAACGAGGGACAGGGGATCCAATGATCAGCAAATGTAAGCGTGAAAATACTTATATTTCCAAACTATCGGATGTCGTGAGTATTGTGTGCAAGCAAAGTGACAACCCCAAGCGTGAGTGTGCATAATCGAGACCAACTGCGGGGTCTGCGGGTAGTTCGACAAACCTGCGCAGCTAGACGCTGATACAATTCCTCGCCAGTCTGCCTGCGACCACGAGCGTTACGACACACTCGGAACGTCAGGAAAATAATAAAAGTGAGTGTACGCGATTAAGTCTCGTTTCTGACAAAATTATAATTAAATTCATTCTGATTTTTTATCAAATAGTACCAATAGGGTAACGGTGATCACAACCCAGATATTGAGCCTGTATATTGAGTCTAGGACAGAGGTTCTTAACCAGTGGTCTGTGAAAAAAATATCTCAATTGATTGTGATGCTACATATACATATATGCAATAGAAAATTAAAATAAGGTAAACAAATATGGCTGCATTTTTAGGTAAAAAAAAAAACATTTGGCACATGTCAAAATATTATGAGAAACATTAGTTTTTAATAAAATATAAGTAATTAATGGATGTATTAGCTGACAATGAAACCAAGGTTGTTCATTAAAAATGCGTGATTGCGAAAAAAACGCAGGTAAATGCGTTTGTTTACATTATTTCACTTTTCTATTGACCCTCAATATAGAAATATGTCTCATATCAATAATATCAGTCCAAAAGTAGGGAAAAAAGATTATATGACTTCTGGATGAGCCATAACATAAACTCGAAAATTTCACTAATAACAAAAACATGAACAAATTGAAACACACTGACTCTGGAGTTGTAACTTAATTTTGAAATATGTATAGTGGCCATTGTAGCAGAAAAAATACGGCTTTTCGTGAAAAAACTATTTCCTTTGACATGATTATTCCTTTGGATTACATAGGGTGATTGTGCTAGTTTTCATCCACTCTTGTCAGTTTTCCGTCCATACTTATTTAAAATAAATTAAATTAAATAAAGCTTAAAATTAAAAAATATACTAATGAATAAACTATAAATATAAACTATATTGACCTTTTAAAGTTTTTCCCATTAATTTGCAGCAGTTTAATCAAGTGGACGGTAAACTGGACCTGGACGGGAAACTAGCACAATTACCCTATGAACTTTTAATCAGGGTTCAAATTTATCAAGATAATTATTGTTGAAGGAGTTTCTATACCTTCACTTTTTATATTCAAACTATTTATACCTATACTTGTTCTATACATAAAGAAGAAATATGTTATGAGTTCTGTCAATGTCTCGATTGAAAATAAACAACGTTTCGTTTATAATACGATTTTAATTAATAATTAGTATTCGTTCTTCAAGTAAGTCTGTATGCCTAATCAGCTTGGGCTCCGCTAGCACTCTGCGCGTTTCAAGTACGCAAATCACAATAGGTTATCGGTCCCACCTACGAAATGGAGAACATAACGAAACTACAGATTGGTTTGTTAGAAGGGAAATCGAATTGGGACACATGGAAATATAAAGCTGTAAGTCTGCTACGTACCGTCCCGCACGCGCTGGAAGTAGTAGAAGGCTCGTTCCTGAAACCCGCAGACCCCGTCCCGTCCCTGAAGTAGAAGCTGCAGCAGTCGCCACGTACAAGGCTGAACTAGAACGGTTTGTAAAAGCAGACGCGACTGCTCTTCTCATCATTACAACCAATATGAAAGAAGACACACTTAGAAAGGTCATGAGATTTACGAATGCAAGAGACGTATGGCTTGAGCTGCATAGACTATTCGACGGGACAGACGAAGATAAGTCTTACAATCTATGCATGAGCTTTTTTGGCTTTAGGAAAGATCCGGCAGACGACATAGCCACACACATGTCAAAATTGAAAAACATTTGGACACAGCTTAATCAGGAGTTAAGTAAGGACAAAACAAGCGAGCTACCAGAACTGCTACTACTTTGCAAGATCCTCGATACGCTCGACGAAACCTACTTCTCCTTCAGAAGCAGCTGGCTACTACTGCCTAAATTTGAACGAACTATCGAAAGCCTTACAAGCCATTTATGTGCATTTGAACGAGCCCTGCAGAGTAACAACGTACTTCAACAGGAAGCTCTGGTTTCGAATTCCGGCACTACGTCTAATGCAGAGAAGAAGGATAGGAAGTTAAAATGCAACTACTGCCAAGCTATCGGCCATCGAGTGAGAAACTGTCAGAAGTGGATCAAAGACGGCAAGCCTCCGAAAAGCAGTAATCGGCAAGCAACACCTTCTACCTCTAACATCACAAACATGGTCCTTATGTCTGTAGAGAGCACTGAAGTATTTTCAATCGTTCCTGACACTGAAAACTGGTACGTGGATAACGGCGCCACGAGCCATGTAACAAACCGGGCTGACTTATTCCAAAACTTCAAATGCTTTGACTTTGATGAAATCCGTACTGTAACAACGGCTAGTGGCAACACGATTCGTGCTAAGGGCAAAGGTTCAGTAATTGTCGAAGCAAATGCAAGAGGGAACCTACAACGAGTGACCCTACAAGATGTTTGGTACGTTCCAGCCATTACAAAGAATTTATTCTCGGTACTAGCAGTACACGACAAGATTCCTAATAGTAAATTCTCATCGACGACAAAAGAATGCACCGTCTATGTCAATGGAGAAGAGTGCTTAACAGGAAAACGTCAGAAAGGAGGTGGATTGTACAGACTAGACGTAAATGTAGTACATCCTGAGAATCCTGCCGAAGTCTTTGCAACGTTCGATACTATGCAACTATACCACGAGAGATTAGCGCACCAGAACAAGAGGCACGTAAAAGCTACAGTTAAACGCGAACTGAACTTAGATCTTCCTCTTGATAAGGAGCTATGCGAAGGCTGCATATATGGGAAAGCTCATAGGCTTAAATTCGGTACGACAACCAGAGCTACCGCGCCTGGAGAGCTCGTACATACCGACGTATGCGGACCATTTCAACCAAGTTTTTCAAAATTACAGTATTACGTGTTGTTCAAAGACGACTACACAGGCTACCGTATGGTATACTTCCTAAGACACAAGTCAGAGGTTAAGGATAAGCTCGCCTTAATGCTAGCTCAGACGAAGACAACTGGACATACCGTAAAATGCCTGCTAAGCGACAACGGTGGCGAATTTGACAACAAGTCCATTCGAGATATACTAGGCTCCCATGGAATAAAACAAAGACTGGTAATGCCTTACACACCGGAACAGAATGGTGTGAGCGAGCGCGAAAACCGCACCTTGGTTGAAACTGCGAGATCGATGATGTATGCGCACGAAACTATGCCACAAGAACTTTGGGCAGAACTGATAAATACGGCCGCATACATTCTCAATAGAACTGGTCCGACAAACAACAAAGACAAGTCGCCGTACGAACTTTGGATTGGAAAGAAACCGGCTGTCAAACATCTTCGTATCATAGGATGCAATGCCTACGTCCACGTCCCAAAGCAAAAACGGAAGAAGATGAACAAAAAAGCCATTAAAGGGAGACTTGTCGGCTACGATGAAGATGGCTACCGGATTTGGATCAATGACGGAAAAAATAACAGACTAGTCCGTTCACGAGATGTCACTTTTGAAGAGAGACCGCTTCCTAACAGCGATGTTCACCCTGATTGCGTAAACAACGACGCCAATACGAGGGAGTACACACTGCGACTGCCGATGGATAACGCCAACAGCAACGCAAACGAGGAACCGGCTCTACATCCTGAAATACATCAAGATCCTTTACCTGACGAACCTGAGGGAGTTTTAGAAGATGATCAATCATCTGACTCTAGCGATCATGAATTTGACTTCGAGGGAGATAACTTGGAACAGTCGGAACCTGAACCAGTCCAAGAAGACCAAGTCCATGAACCTGAACCACATAATGATGATCCTGAAGGAGATGACTTTTATGATGCTGAAGCGCCACGTTACAATTTGCGAAATCGAGACGAAATACAGCGACCTGAACGGTATGATGACTACGTATGCATTACAGAGACGTACCCGTCGAATTTTGCTGATGCAATGAATCGCAATGATTGTGAAGAATGGCGAAAAGCGATGCATAGCGAAATGAAGTCACTGAAGGACCTCAACGTGTGGACGGCATGTGATCTACCGAAAGGAAGAAAAGCGCTTCCTTGCAAATGGGTTCTACGTACAAAGAGGAATCCAGACGGCTCAATCGACAAATACAAGGCAAGGCTCGTTGTGAAAGGTTTTAAACAGAGAAAAGGAATCGACTACGATCAGACTTTCAGTCCTGTCACACGCCTAGCAACTGTCAGAGCACTATTGAGCGTCAGCGCTCAAGAGAACATGCACCTAGTCCAATTCGACGTTGCTACAGCGTTCCTCAACGGAAAACTCGAAGAGGAAATTTACATGCAACAACCCGAAGGCTTTAGTGATGGAACACCTAAAGTATGGAAGCTTAACCGAAGCTTATACGGGTTAAAGCAAGCTCCAAGATGTTGGAACTCTTGTTTTGAAAGCATTTTACTTGAAATGGGCTTTAAACAATGCGAGGCTGACTGTTGCCTATATAGTAAAGAAACAGATGGTAAGAAGTTATTAATCACGTTGTACGTAGACGATGGATTAGTAGCCGCAAGTGATGAAGATGTATCGAAATCTTTCCTCAATGATTTAAGAAAACGGTTAAAGATCACGACTAAGCCCGCGTCGTATTATCTAGGACTTCAAATCGAAAGAGGAAACGATGGCTCTATTTTCATAAATCAAGAAACCTACGCTATGAAAATTCTAGAGCGTTTTGGGATGGCAGATTGCAATCCTGTCACAACACCCATCGATAAGGAAACTTTTCATTCAGGGAAAGTTGAAACTGAAAAGAAGGAGAAGTATCCTTATAGAGAAGCCGTCGGTGCTTTAGCATATTTGATGGTCGGTACACGTCCGGACATTGCTTTTGCAGTGGGTGTTGCTTCCCGAAAATTGGAATCCCCCTCCAAGGAAGACTGGCTTGGCGTAAAAAGGATTCTTCGTTACGTTAAAGGAACGTATTCCTATGGAATAAAGTATGGACAGCATAAACCAGGAATACTCGAAGCATTCAGCGATGCTGACCATGGAGGTGATCGGGAGACCAGCCGATCTACTACAGGCGTAGCCTGTCGCTATGCAGGAGGTGTGATATCCTGGCTCAGCCAACGGCAAGCGTCAGTTGCTATCTCTACTACCGAAGCCGAGCTGGTATCATCTAGTGAAGCAGCTAGAGAATTGGTATGGCTGACCAGAATAATGCAGGAGTTAACTGAACTCAAGCAGATTCCTGCACTATATGTCGACAACGAGGCAGCTGTTCGCTTGGCACAAAATCCCGAGTTTCACAAGCGAACAAAGCATATTCGGATTCGACATTTTTATGTTCGAGAGCAAGTTGCCGAAGGTGCTATAGAAGTTAAAAGAATCAGCACAACCGATCAGCCAGCTGATATTTTAACCAAGGGACTACCGCGTCCAAGATTCTCTTCCCTTTGCCAGGCTCTTGGAATAGTATTGAATAAGGGAAAGTGTTGAAGGAGTTTCTATACCTTCACTTTTTATATTCAAACTATTTATACCTATACTTGTTCTATACATAAAGAAGAAATATGTTATGAGTTCTGTCAATGTCTCGATCGAAAATAAACAACGTTTCGTTTATAATACGATTTTAATTAATAATTAGTATTCGTTCTTCAAGTAAGTCTGTATGCCTAATCAGCTTGGGCTCCACTAGCACTCTGCGCGTTTCAAGTACGCAAATCACAATAATTATAAGCTTTGATAATTATCATTCCAGGTATGAATGGTGCTATATCTATTTTCTTCTATAGTTTAACCAATAACATCAATCGAGTTCACTTACTGTTTTTTTTGTGCATTTCGCATTTACAAATTTTAGGTATTATCATATCAATAATATCCTTTTGAACTCTGGTTTCAATTTAGAAGTTTCTACTTCTATAAGTATAGAAAATGGTTCATATTCAAATAAAGCACACATTTTAAGATTTTTATACCTATTCAAACATAAAGTAGTACCTAACTGCAGAATTGTGAAACAATCAAGCTTTACATCAAGGCCAAGGAAAAGCTCCTAAAATATCTAGTTTTTTTAAATCATACGTAAATGATGCATAATACATTAAATTCCAGTTTACATTCAACAGACTAGTCACGCTACTATTTAATAATCTGCATCATACAACAAACATATTTAGCAAAACAATGTCTGATGAGTCTGGTGACCATATTATGAGTACACTAACTCAAGCGCACTAGAGAGGCCACTAATTCTAAACAATACGTCGATTCACTTCGGCGACAATTGAATATTTCACTAATACTTAAGATTGTTAGGCTTACAATAAAGCTGTAGTTCAGTAAAACCAATCGTTACAACAAGGACGTACAGCCAAATAACACAATCAAACCCAATTTAGTGCATGCATATCGAAAAAGAAGTAGCAAGCTCGCAATCAAACTTACATCGATAGATGACGACAGACTGCTAATGAATAAATTTTACTGCTGTAGCGGAAACAATCAGTGCCACATGTAACTGTTGAAACATTAACTTAACGTGACTATAAATGTGAAAATACTGAAAATCACCAACTCAAAGCCACCACATTCGTGATTTTATCCGATTGTGCATTACACTTTTTTTTTTGCAGGCAGACAGACGTCACAGTGCTTTGCTTTTTTCTTAACGCTGCGTTCATGAACACACTAATTCATAAACTAGTCATAAAGTATTTCAGCTTTTGACAGCAGGATGAGCCGATACGGATGTCACTTGCAAGAAAAGGAAAGAATATGAATTAATTTGATCCATTGCGGTATTTGGTATATCGATTGTTATCGTTGCACTTAGACGGCAATGTATCGAATTCGAATGCTTTTTTTCGTCGAAATTGAGTCATGTACGGACATCAGTAGATAATTTGCGTCATGAACGGAATTTTTATTGCAAGGAATGGTATATTGCACACCACTTTGCACACGATGTTGCGTTTCGTGTGCAACAGACTTTACCATTATCAGCTGCCATCTGTCATAAATGAGTAGGTGGGAAGGAGGAAAACTACACCTTGTCATTGTTTTTAATTCGTCGAACAAGTACTACTGTGCGTTTCAAAAATGATTACACGCTTTTTTCCAAGAACAAATGCATTATGTTTTGTGAGACGAATGTGTACTCCTCCGGCCACGCCGCCTCCGACACCATCCAGCTCGTCTTCTGGTTCTATGTCGGCAAGATACCGACCAACAGATTTTCAGAAGTTTATCCTTGTTTGGACCAAGAAGTTTAAGAGCAAGGAGGAAATCCCGACATTTGTCTCGTAAGTATATTTACAAGTCCCAGCAAAGTGATTAATTATATTCTAGGAAATGGTGTTATGCAATATTGTTTAATAGTTAATTTGTTCAGTGTGATTATAAAAAAAAATCTCAAGGTCAAAGGTGTTGTTCTATTATAAGCATGCAACATTCATGACCGTATATTCATTGCAACAGATAAGCTACCACACCTATAGGTCGCTACAAATAACTAACTTTGTAATTATTTCAGAGCTGAAATCATTGAAAGGTCCCGCAGTGAAGCCCGCATAAAAATCTCGAATGTTCTGATGATACTCACTGCACTTGCAAGTTTCGGTGCCATTTTGGCAGGAAAAGCAGCCGCTAAAAGAGGAGAATCTGTCCATCAAATGAACATGGACTTTCACAAACAATATAGAGCCGAGCAAGATGAAAAAGAAGCAGCTGTTGCTGCTGCTAAGTAGAGCACGACTCATTTTTGTCATAACAGCCCAAAAAGTGTAGTCATTAAAATGAAAATGCTACTCATGCTAGCAGGTTTTACTAAGTGTTGTGTACTTTAGATATTATTAGATTAAGCATTGGTTGCAATAAAACTATTTTTAACTGAAATCTATTTATAATATATACACTATAATAGGCTCAACAACAATTTTTCGTTACTCAGTCTTCATAACTTGTCAGGCTTGTAGTAGCTTCTACACTTCTCTGTGAACAGCTTTGTTGTTTTTTCACGGATCACCTCTTCCACACTCAGTTCTGTTTGCAGAAGACGTAGCTGTGGGAAAATAATAATATTTATAAGCATAATGTATACTGTATTTTATTATTAAATATACAAACTACATATATTTTAACACCTCAACATTTTGTTAGGTGAACCAAAACTCACTAATTGCAAAGAAAATTAAACGAAAATTACCCTTGTTTTGTTACCAGTATTTTTTTTGTGGCTAAGGCTATTGGGGTAGTAGTCAGTGAATTTTGGTTGTCACCCCACGATTTGCAACCCTAAATCTGTTTTTTGTAATAATACATTGGTCCGTAAGTTGATGACCTTGGTCAACCTAAGAGAAAGTTCTGAAAACAATATTGATATGTATATTATAGCATTGCTACAAGATACAGCATCATTGGCAATGTGCAATTTAAATGAGAGTTGGCTGACTAAACATAAACAAGGCACTTGGAAATCTAAATATAAAATGTCTGATTAATGTTTTGCAACAAATCATTTTATGTGGATGTGTACTTTCACCTTCACAAAAATATATACAAGTAACTAATCGGCTATAATCAATGCAGATGTCTGCCTTAAAATCCTTGTGTAAAAAAAAAGATTATTAGATTGTATCAAGAGTTTATAGAACAGCAAAATTAAAGCCTGACCAGAAATATATGATCATTCTCAAGTGGGTGTATAGTCAAAAAGAATATAATTCTTTGGGGTTCATCATCTTGATTTGTTTACCTGTCAGCTCTGATCTTAATTTGTAAATGTTTTGGAGTGCACTTGTTTCATTTCCCGAGCGTTTTATTTCTTTTAGTTTATTACATACATTATTTACAATGTTTTGCTCTTCACTATGAATAGTTTTGGGCATTTCTTGAAATTTAATATTCAACACTTTACTATTATTCAAGTAAACTATTGCCAGTGTAAGAAATTAGTTCCAATGAAATTCCGCAACATGGCACATGATCATATATTTCTGGTCAGGCTTTAGAATGTTCTCTGTTTACTATGGGAAATATTGTTGAGTGAGAATGTTTCCCATACAAAATGGAGAATGTTCTCAAGAATGGGACAACTCTAATTAGGTTATTAAGTGCATAAAATGGCATTGCAGAAGAGTAATATGGAAGTACAAAAATATTCCTACGGAACCAAACTAATTTTTTATCTTCTGTTGACACCTTGCCACTGTTATATTATATTATGAAACAATCTAAATAGGCAGTGAGTATACTGTTAAGTGAAAAGAAACTGCATATTATGATTTGAGCTATCAAGGTCCCAATTAAATGTGTGTCCTTTATATCCAAAGAAATTACAGCTCTTTCTATTTTTGTCATTATATTTCTTTGTTTACCTTTCGCTGCTCTGCTTTCAAAGTTTTCAAAACATCATAATCATCAGGCCTCTCTTCTTTAGCTGCCTTCAATTTTTTTAGAGTTTCAGCCGTGGAAACAATGCAATTCTTTATTACTGCTTCCCGGTCCGTATGCCCCTTCTGGATCTGAGAGTATAAGTCTGCACATGCTGAGGTTGCATCTATTTTCTTCCGAAAAGACTCTGTGGGTATGGATGTATTGAGTGCATACACTATCTTGTCGTCCATAACACGCATCTTCTTTAGGACATCCTGAAACAATATATTATCTACATTTCAATCGATACTTTGTTACAATCTTTCTTAATATTGAGTTGTTTGTGTTACGTTACAGTTTAGATAATGTTAAAAGGGTAATCAGATGTATTTCGCATATATCCGAAGTATTTACAAATAGATCCCTGTTACCAAAAACAAAAACTTATGAGATTCTCATTAGAAATATTTTTTTACTTGGGAAAAATATTAAAACAAATTGTATGATAATGATAAGAATCTGTACCGGTTTGTGTTCTAATTTTAGAAACCAAATGAACTATACCTGAAACTCAGAAAAATCAGGACAGAACATTGCAACGCTTAAATAATAAAACTGTGTAAAATTTAGTACTTTTTTTTAATAACTTTTTACGTTTATTTAGATTAATTAGATAACTCGACATTTATTTCCGAAACTACAATATTTTAGGTTAGAACGTTCTGAATCAAATCATCTTTTAAATTTCGGTGTTGACCAATATTCATGAAAGTCATTCGTAAAATAAATCTAATTTTAAATGGTTTCAAATAAGAAGCCACATGTTACAATTACTTTTCCAAGTATTTTTAGATCATTTAACAGCCTTGTAAGACTTTTTGATAGTATATTTAGTATAACTTTTCGAAATTAATAATGTAAAACAATATTTTATGTATAGTCTGGCAAACCATTTGTCAGTAGAAACGCGCGGCAAATTCAAAATACGTACATGTGGCAACCCTTTGTTATGAGACACCGTATTCATGACGAACATTTCAATTCACATTGAATTTGTTTCAATTGCATTTCACTCTCTCATCTTGAGCGCGAGTGAGATAGAACTCCTTCAACGTTCCCAATTAAATTTAAATTAATTTTTAAGGCATATGTCAATTGCCTCAACCAGATTATCTGTTGCAGTTGATGACAGACCATACGAAATATATCCGTCTTCTTTTTACACACCGTAAATGTCACCTAATGAAAGGGGCGGAAATACCAACTAAAATTAAAAACATAAAATTTTATGATCATTGCTGCTTTTTTCACTGATTCTGAGTGTTGTCATACTTTTGTTCGCTGTACATTGCTACTGCGTTCGTTGGCTGGCCAGACTATATGAACAAATTCCACAGATATCTCAAAGAACAGATCAGAAATTATAAGTTGAACGTTTTCTATACTTCCGATCTGCTCTTACTAACGTACTTATCAGTAATTAAGAAAGAGATAAATACCATGCTATCTGACAGGTCTTCACCTGTCATTGTCTCAGCCTTTCATGACTTCGTGACGAGAATTAGTGCAGTGAATGATAATTTTCTACTAAATATCGACATCGATATTTACTGTTGATATTACTTGATATCCGTAACAGATATTCCACACACTTAACACTTTAACAGGTATTACAGGAATGTTATAAAAAAAACTAACAGGTGAATTTTGTGCTTTTCAGTGGGTTTGTTTTTTAAAGGCAGTTCCCTTTTTTTAAGAAATTAAATTATAATTTTAGTATAGTTCTTTTGTTTTGTTTATCATTTTTCACAGCACCAATGGATTGCAGACCCGAATATTTGAAATTAATTTCAACTTGATACCTCACACGTTCCTGAGAATTTCTGTCTTGACAGACGGACAGACAAAGAACAAAGTGATCCTATAAGGGTTCTTTTTTTCCGTTTGAGGTACGGAATCCTGAAAAGGACAAATAGTGCAGACAACTAAAAAGTCATTCATATATTTACACGTTTTATTATTTACAGGAGAGATATAATATGAACGGTACACGAGGACTACTGTCTACTGGGAGGACTGGCTACTGACCCATGAATAAAACAGTTGTATTTAAATGGACACGAAGCTTTTCCCCTATCTTTTTATTTTTTTACTTTTCCCTTATTATTTAGCCCTACGGCGTCGACCTATATTTGACGTAATAGATTATTTTCCGGAAATCTGAAAAATTTACAATTGAGTATGTAAACAATAATTTAATATAATAATATTTTGTCTTTGCCTATACAAATGTTTCATATCGATAAAATATCGACATAAAATAAAACAAATAAAAACGGATTTTATCGCGTGTATTGAGTTTAAATTACATCCCGACGTTTCAAACACTTTACAGCGTTCGTGGTCAACGGGTCGACTGAGGAAAAATGTACAATTACCTCCGTTCAAAAACTATCTCAATATGCAAACCTACCCACATATTAAATATTAAACAAATTTAGTGTTTGCACATGCCGGAGGGGCCTTTATAAAAACAAATTATTTTTTATTACAAAACAAATTATTAAACAAATTATTTTATTATTATTTTCATTTTTATTTTTTATTTTTTTAAATTAGTATTAAATTATTATTAGTGTCCACACTGTCCACCATTATGGTCTCACAATCCTATGTCTAGCTTGCTCCTTAACCAAATGAATAACTGGATCCCAAGCTGGTGGTACCGAAAAACCATCCTCTCTGTTGAAATTTGGATATTTTTTAATCTCGATTGCCTCTCGCAACATCCGGGGAATGTATCGTTTCTCCTTGACGAGGACTTGCGGTTTGTCAAATTTAACTGAGTGGTTGGGTATATCCATGACATGCTCACAGACTGCTGACCTTGGTCGACGGTGCTTTACATCGGCTATATGTTCCTTTACCCGAGTAGAGATGCTCCGCTTAGTCTGGCCTACATATGATAGACCACATTCACATTCCAGCCTGTAGACCCCTGCGCTCTGTAGAGGAGTAGCCGACTTTACTGACCTCAGGAACTGTGACATCTTCATTGGCTTAAAGTAAGTTTTTATAGAAGCACGTTTCAAGATGTTGCCAATCCTGTCAGTGACTCCTCGGACAAAAGGCAAGACGGCAGGCCGGCGCTCAACTGTAGGAATCTTGTCCGAGGAGTCACTGACAGGATTGGCAACATCTTGAAACGTGCTTCTATAAAAACTTACTTTAAGCCAATGAAGAAGATGTCACAGTTCCTGAGGTCAGTGAAGTCGGCTACTCCTCTACAGAGTGCAGGGGTCTACAGGCTGGAATGTGAATGTGGTCTATCATATGTAGGCCAGACTAAGCGGAGCATCTCTACTCGGGTAAAGGAACATATAGCCGATGTAAAGCACCGTCGATCAAGGTCAGCAGTCTGTGAGCATGTCATGGATAGACCCAACCACTCAGTTAAATTTGACAAACCGCAAGTCCTCGTCAAGGAGAAACGATACATTCCCCGGATGTTGCGAGAGGCAATCGAGATTAAAAAATATCCAAATTTCAACAGAGAGGATGGTTTTTCGGTACCACCAGCTTGGGATCCAGTTATTCATTTGGTTAAGGAGCAAGCTAGACATAGGACTGTGAGACCATAATGGTGGACAGTGTGGATACTAATAATAATTTAATACTAATTTAAAAAAAATAAAAATAAAAATGAAAATAATAATTAATAATAATAAAATAATTTGTTTAATAATTTGTTTTGTAATAAAAAATAATTTGTTTTTATAAAGGCCCCTCCGGCATGTGCAAACACTAAATTTGTTTAATATTTAATATGTGGGTAGGTTTGCATATTGAGATAGTTTTTGAACGGAGGTAATTGTACATTTTTCCTCAGTCGACCCGTTGACCACGAACGCTGTAAAGTGTTTGAAACGTCGGGATGTAATTTAAACTCAATACACGCGATAAAATCCGTTTTTATTTCATGAATAACTATCGCGGCAACCGAAGACAATATTAAATATCGACATAATTATTTTCATTTAGTTACAACACTAGCGTCGTTTACAAAAATTTAATTTTACCAATAAATCTCAATAAAATCAACTTGAAACTACGTAAACAGTTCTTATTTTATAGTATCCAGCATGTGCAGTTATCCGAGACTATTATGTTACATAATGTGCTTGAAATTTTCGAAATAAAAACAATAGTGTCTTACCGATGAAAACTGGTATTTTCTCCGGACTTCTTTGCTGATTTGAACCAGCTCCGGCAGTAGGGCACTATGCATGACATTTCTGCCTAATATAATCTTGAATTATTCAATTTATACACCTTAATTATCGGAAATAGCACCATAACTTGTAAGAAACCGTCTTATGCTACAATTTTGTGTTTGACGTCTCGGCTAATTTGACAAGTTGGTTAAGTTTTAAATCGAGACAATTAGTTAACAGCCGAACAAGGTCGTACTATCTGTCCCATTCTAACTCATCTTGGTTAACCATAAATAACCAAAGAGACAACTATATGAAAAAAACGTCTGACTTATAATTTCTGATCTGTTCTTTGAAATATCTGTGACAAATTCGAACGATCTTGAAGTGCTGCTATAAACACAGGTAATAAAAAAAATTCTAAACCGGTGCCGCTACCTCTTATCAAAAACTTAAAGCCCTATTACATTTGTCCTAGTTAGCTTTCTAAATGATTTAGTATATAAATTTAGTCAAGTGTAACCGCATTAAGTACGTAAATTTACCATGAAAACTAGTTAGGATCCTAATTAGGATGCTAGTTAGAACACTAAAAAAGTGTAACAGGGCCTTTTACAGGGCTTTTTGGGCTATGGACCTAACAAGTGCCTGAAAAAAAATGGTGCTTTTGTCCAGCGTGTCCACATTAACGACCTCAGATCCCCTCATCAACTAGAAATGAACTGATGATCTTCAAAATGCTGAACAGATTTTCATGAAACATGGCTAAGAACACTCGGGATAAAATTATCTATCACACAAATAAACTAAACGAATATCGGTTCATCTGTTTGGAAGCTACGATACCACAGATAGATACACAGACAGACACGTTAAACTTATAACATCCCTCGCTTTTTGCGTCAGGGGTTAAAAAAAAGGAAAGTGTAACAGGCCTTTAGAACTAGTAATCTGTGTGTATAATCGCCAAAATTCTTTGTGTCATAATATTGGCACTTATGGAATTTATATGAATGACTACAAATACAGATTTTTCCTGTCTGTGGTTCGATTGTGACAACTCCGAATGTTTGACTGACAGTTCTTTCGCGTTTGACAATTCAAAATGAAGTACGTTTTCGTAAATTATTTTCTATATCTTAAAGTATTTGTGTAATCTTAAACGGAATTCTTATTTAATTACAGGAATTATTAAAATTCGTGTGCTCTTCTTACTATGTTTGAATTATTTTCAGGATCGGTCTGTGCGCGTATAGTGGATACAAGATCTATCCCGGCCATGGGAAAACTATGGTCAAAGTGGATGGCAAGGTAAATATTCTGTTATATTTATTCCCTAATGTTAATTAGGGTTCAAAGCCAAACTGTTCCATGTAGTGTTTCTTCAGAAAATTAACATAATTATCATGTTTACACCACTGGTCCTAACATAACCTATTTGAAAAGAAACTTAAGTTACAAGTAACCGAGTATTCAATTATTCTATGATCATAAAATTATTCAAGACTACTTAAAACAGTTGAAATCTCTACGTATTGAAGCAATCATAACTTGAGTTATGATTACTTTGTATTTTTTACAGCTAAATGCTGCAATTTGCGTTCACGTTTTTGTTCCTTGTGTTTCAGACCTTCACATTCTTGAACTCAAAATGTGAGGCCGCTCACCTGATGAGGAGGAATCCTCGTAAAGTGACATGGACTGTCCTCTACAGGTAATGTTTTTATAACTTTATTAAGTTCTCTATAGACTGGATACATCCAGTTTAAATACTATTTCTTTGGAGTAATCAAACTTCCCAGCACTTGCAGACTTACATGCGTTTGTAAACAGCTTTGTAAGCCAGGAGCTGTGAGATTACTCCACTCAATTAGGGAGGTTTCACTATGTCTCTCTCCATAGTACCTGTTTTTCCTGATGCACTTACCGTTTTTGAGGGCTAATGACAGGTAGGGTTCGCACATCTCTTAATAAGCACCTTGTGACCAATTTGATTCCTAGGCTACTTTTGAACCTTGTTTTAATGACAGTTGCCCGTGGATACGTATAAACGTAACCTATTCGGTACCAAACTAGCTATTGTGACAAGGTTCTAGAGTGGTCTAAGAAACAAATTGGTTGACTGTACATCATTGTCATCATCATAGAGTTTATTTCTAAATATTTTTTTATGGCCGCAAACGTCTTTGATTGAAAATGTCACAAATTATCATTTCAGCATTTATGACATGTCTCAAACCTGCACAGATATATGATGCCTGTTGAAAACCCCTTTTTTTAACACATTCAATGCCGGAAACCCGACTATCGGGTATTTTATGATTTCGTGCCCAGGCCGCACTACCCGATAGTCGGGATCGTGGTACTATAGCTATACATGACTAAAGGCCACGCCTGAGGACCCGATATCGTGTACTGTTTTTGACGAACAGGGTTGTTGCTAAAATATTAGTGGTAACATAGTACATACTCGGAAAAAATTCACGATTTTAACCATTTTTCACTTGATGATTTTGATCTGGCGATCTGATCGCGAAGTCATAAAGAAACTCATTAGAGAATCCCCGTCACATGTTCAATTTTCAACTTGAATTGTTTCTAATAATTAGATTTTGATGTGTATTATCTATTATCTATTATCTATCAGATTCCGGAGATAGACGTTGGCCTAATTTTCCGGTATAACGTAATAAGTTAACAAACCAACATAACAACAAATGTTTTTTAGTGCAACCCTATCATGTACCCGACTGTCAAGTTCTTGGCGTGTAGTGTTGATTCGTTTGATAAGTGCGCAACTGTACCCTACTATCAGGTCGTATATATTTTTTGTGGCCTGGCGCGGATGTTTTGTTTGGATGGGTGGCAATGAATGTGTTAAAGAGTGCATGACAGCATTTTCATCTCTGTAGCTAAAAGTCAAATTCAGGAAGGAGAATCTTCTGTACTTAATACTATTACTTACTCTGTGAGTCAATTAAGTAGCAGGGTTTAGCCACAGATTTCTGTGATTTCATGTTATGTCTTGACACAGTATTCGAAATATCATTATTTGGCATTTGAAGTGTAAAATAGTTATTTTCTCATCTTTTTCTTGTTTTTGTCTATATTAGAGAAAAAAATATTTTAAGTAATAGAGGCTAGTGTTCAACTAAATTATGTCTCATGTTTAATGTAAATGTTACATTTCAAACTAAAGGCCACTAAAATACCTTTAAAAAAACTAGAAGCTTTCGAAAACCACACTATTCAATATTCATATAAAAATGCAAATATCCTCAGGCGTAAGTTCAAGAAGGGTCAAGAAGAGGAGCAGACCAAGAAGCGCACCCGCAGGACCCAGAAATACCAGAGAGCTATTGTTGGTGCGTCCCTCAGTGACATCATGGCTAAGAGGAACATGAAGCCTGAGGTGCGCAAGGCTCAGAGAGACCAGGCTATCAAGTAAGTTTACCCCGATTGTTAAGCTGTGTGCACCTAGGTCCGTGGTTCTGAACGTCTCAGTGCTAAGTCTGGTCTGGTCAACGTAGACATTTTTTTTGCGTTTGCAGAAAGCAGTGATTTTTGAAACCCCCAGACCACTTCAGGTGCTTTCAGGATGTCCAGGGTCTAGAACTGGTGGTCCGTGGACCATTGGTTAAGAATCACTTGTCTAGATTATGCATAGAACATATTGCAAACAGAACATATCCTGGACACTACTTCGTATACATTACCCTAGGATAGGATACTCCATCAATGATGCTCATGAAAGCTACACATTCCTTAAAATGGTAGAAAGTTGTCTGGTTCTTAAGAACTCCTTTAATCTTGGGAATCAATCCAAGTAAGAGATTAATTGAATGACACCTACTTATTCTTCAAAATTTGTTCAAACCTTCGCCTATATCATAGTTTGGGGCCTTACGAATCCATTATTATAACCTTTAAAACTTGGGCTTTTCTGTGTTCTTTAAGGGTTCTCTACAAGAAAATGATTAATAGTGATGAATCCTAGATTATTTCACTTGCAGGCTGCAAGTTGCAGCACTAATGCACCCTATTCCATAATGAAAAGTGATAGGTATCGTGATCACCTAACTCTTGTATTAATCTGACCCGGTTTTTTTTTCTAGGGCTGCCAAGGAACAGAAGAAGTCCACCAAGGCCGCGAAGAAAACTACCGCTCCCCCCACAAAGGCGAAGGCTGCCCCTAAGGCTAAGGCCGCTAAAGTGAGCCAGAAGGCTGCACCTCGCGTTGGTGGAAAGCGATAAGACCTTTGTAATAATTAAACATCTAAGCTAAAATTGTTGTTTTTTTACCCAATAAACTCAAAATCAACATGCCCCATATTGTGTAGAATTTTGTCTGCTGGGGTGTAGTAGGTTTTCAGTGTCGGATCTACCCAGTCGGCCTGTTGGTGGGGGATTACCTGGTTGAAATCACTGATGCCTATGTACTCTCACCAGTGGCTCCTCGTAGCTGTTTGCACGCAGCTGCCACACCCCGGGCAACCACGTCGACTCGTGGGCCAAACCTGGTAGAGGGGGGCTTAGTTGCTAGCATCTGAGCCTTGCGGTTGCTCCCCGCACAGTGCATAGTGCCTGTCTCGGCTAAATAGCAGTCCATTGACAGTGGCGAGACAGCTAGGTAACTGTGGATGACCTGAAGGGTAGTGATAGGAGTTCTGTTGTCATTGCCCAGACACTGCATCTCTCCTCCTCTCCGATCGTAGCGGCTATCCGTTCCATTGGGAAAAGAGGGGTAGGGACAAGAGGGTGCGTCTGTGTTTGCGCGAGCATTTACGCACCATAATATATCCTGCGCATCAGACTGTTTCTGGATACTGGATAGATACAAGTCCTGTGGCGATGGATTGAGGTAGAAAGGTCTGGCTTTGCGGGTCAGGCTTTGTCTGAGATCTGCACACTGGCGGCACGGGGAGAGTGGTCGTTTTTACACTGCACTGGGACAACAGTGTGAACTGGGCAGCACTCCGTGTGACAAAGCAGCCCTATTCAGGGAGGCACTGCTTTCCTCGCTCAGCCGAGGAGGGAGTTAGAAAAGGTACTCCAAAAACTGCTTGTTCCACCAAAACTCGGGAGGTAGTAACCGCGGCTGCCTAAGCATCCCATAAGTCGTGGTCGAAATAGAAAAAGTAAATTTAAATCCATAGTAAATAAACCTAAAACAACCAACTTAGTTTTCGGTGCATGGAATGTGCGCACTCTTCTTGACCGTGATGGTAATTCCTGTCCAGAGAGGAAAACAGCAGTAGTGGCACGAGAGCTACGCCGCTACAACGTTGACATAGCTGCAATCAGTGAAACACATCTTGCTGATGAGGGAGAACTAGTGGAGCATGGCGGCGGTTACACGTTCTTCTGGAGGGGCACTGTTGCGCATGAGGTCAGACGTTCGGGAGTGGGATTTGCCATCAAGAATGAGATTGCTAGGCGTTTGGAGGAGTGTCCCGTTTACACCTCGGATCGTGTCATCTCACTGCGACTACATCTGCAGCATAACAACTATCTAAACATCATTAGCATATACGCTCCAACTCTAGACAAATCTGATGACATCAAAGATAAATTTTACGAAGAGCTGACGCAGACACTATCTAATATCAAATCTCGCGAACAGATACTGCTACTGGGCGACTTCAATGCTAGAGTTGGACGTGACTATGAATCTTGGCCAAATGTTCTTGGTAGACATGGAGTCGGTAATATGAATGGTAATGGGCAGCTTTTGCTAAGCCTTTGTGCCCAATTCGATCTTTCGATCACTAACACCTTCTTCCGGCTTCCAATGAAGCACAAGGCTACCTGGATGCACCCGCGTTCCAAACATTGGCATCTTATTGATTATGCCATTGTGCGCCGCCGAGATATTGGCCATGTTAATATTACACGCGTTATGAGGGGTGCAAACTGCTGGACTGACCACCGACTTGTGCTAACCAAGCTTAGCATATGCCTTCGTCGGCCATGTAGGCGGAATGTTGTAAAAACTGTTCGCATAAATACGGAAAGCCTGCGGTGCGTACCAACGAGGGAGGCATATGTTCAAGCAATAAATAATGCTCTGTCTTCACTTGACGTTCATTCTGAATCTGTTGAAACATCCTGGCAGGCACTCTCAACGAAGCTCATGGAAATTGGTTCTCAGGTTTTGGGTCTTAAGGCTCATACACGGGAGGACTGGTTCGATGAGAATGACGTTTCGTTTGCTGAGGCCCTTAGCAAACACAGGGACCTTCTTAGAAAACAGAGTAGGGATCGTGGCCGAGTGGGGGTGGGTGTTTTGGAGAGCATAAAAAGTAGCAGCGCTAGGATTAGAAAGCTTACCAGGGATGCCAAAGATAAATGGTGGCAAGAGAAGTCTCGCCGCCTGCAGTGGCTATCGGACACCAATCAGCTGGGCGCTTTTTATGACGAAGTTCGAAAGCTAACGCGGCCAGCAAGCCACAGCTCTGTTCCTCTAAAGTCTATTGATGGCGTTCAACTTACTAGCAAGGAGGGCATAATGAATCGTTGGGTTGAGCATTTTAGAAATTTACTTAACGTCGATCGATTAGCAGATCTTCAACTCATTCACTCACTGCCGGAATCTGTGTTGCATTTGGAGCTCGTGGATCCTCCAACTCTTAGTGAAACTGCTCTTGCTATAAAACAATTGCGAAACGAAAGGGCAGCAGGTATTGATGATATCTTTGGAGAGTTGCTTAAGTATGGAGGTGACGAACTGCAGAACACCTTGTGGAAACTTTTTGTACGCATGTGGGATGAGGAACAAGTACCGGAAAGTTTCAAAATCTCTCGGATCTGCTCACTCTACAAAAACAAAGGAGACCGTTCCGACTGTAACTCGTACCGGGGCATATCGTTGCTCTCAGCCCCGGGGAAGGTATTTGCCAGAATGCTCCTCAACCGTCTCTTGCCTCTTTCGGAAGCGATATTACCAGAAACCCAGTTTGGTTTCAGACCGGACAGGGGGACTTGTGAAGCCATTTTCTCAATTCGCCAGCTGCTTGAAAAAAGCAGAGAACAGCATCAGCCCATGTTTATGTGCTTTGTAGATCTTGAGAAGGCTTTCGACAGTGTACCCCGTGAAGCGCTCTGGCTAGTGCTGGCCAAACTGGGATGCCCTGACAAATTCGTGAAACTCCTTCGTCTCCTTCATGATGATATGAAGTGCTGCATTGCAGTCAATGGAGAACAATCCGAGCTTTTCTCAGTTACATGCGGTGTCAAGCAGGGTTGTGTTCTTGCACCAACTCTGTTTGCACTATATTTTGCCGTTGTAGTCCGCGAGTCTCTAAGTAATTTGTCAGAAGGAATAGGCATTAGCTTCCGTATGGATGGGGGTCTATTTAACATTTTGAGATTAAAATCCCGCACTAAAGTATGCCATGCTGTTATGACAGAAATTATGTACGCGGACGACCTATGTTTTGTTGCCAATTCTGTGGAAGGACTGCAAAAACTAATGTCGAGCCTTAATGATGCTTGCGCTACATTTGGCCTTAAAATCAATGTTAGGAAGACCGAAGTCATGGCCAACGCGAAAGTCTCTGACAGCGCGCCAAATGCAAGTGTAAGCATCGGAGGCGAGGTGTTGCAGCAAGTGGAGAGTTTTAGGTACCTGGGCAGCACAATTACTTCAAAGCACGACCTAGATGCTGAAATAAATAGCAGAATAGGCGCTGCGGCAGCAGCTTATGGGAAACTCCGGCTCAAGGTGTTCCGCTCTCATGACCTAAAACTCTCCACTAAAGTGAGCGTATACATGGCAGCGGTGCTGCCAAACCTTCTCTACTCTTCTGAAACGTGGGTCCTCTACCGTAAGCATATCCGCACACTCGACAGATTCCACCTTAAGTGTCTCCGTGATATCATGAGCATCAGATGGTCGGACCGCGTCAGAAACACTAATGTTCTGAGGCGCGCAAATGTCGGAGGCATTGAGGTGTATCTGATGAGACGGCAGCTTCGGTGGTGCGGGCACGTGTCTCGCATGTCGAAAGACAGAGTGGCAAAGCGCATCTTCTTCTCAGAGCTCCAGAATGGTAAGCGTAAAAGTGGTGGCCAGTACTTGCGTTACAAGGACGTTCTGAAAAGACACATGAAGAGATGCAACTTAGAGCCCTCTGACTGGGAACAAAAGGCAGCGCTGCGGCCGGTATGGCGCAAGCTGATTCATGATCAAATCGATGCATTTGAAATTGAGCGTCGTAATGAGCTTGATAAAAAACGTGAAGATCTGAAGGCTCGTCCACCAATAGCTATGGTATACAACTATGTGGGAGGTGTGTTGACATGTCCAAGGTGCTCTCGTACATTCAGCAGGAAGATCGGGTACGCAAGCCATCTAAGGGCGCATCAGAAAGTAGAACAGCAACAGCCTCGTAATAGCTGATAGAACGCCTGTACAATAAAGGAACCTATCGCACTCCAGAAAGCACAGTCGCTGTGGCCGAAATCGGTCAGGAGGATCATCAGAATTTTGTCGAACTGATCCACTGTTGTTGAACAGCAAATATCTGATGGATGACCTAGCGCAGGGGTCGGCTAACCGCGGATCGCTTGTGATGGTTGGCAGTCCTCTACTGTCGTCTGCGGTATTTCCGGACCGATACGACCTTCAAGAAAAGAGCGTATTCCCATCTTAAAGGCCGGCAATGCGCTTGTAACCCCTCTGGTGTTGCGGGCGTCCATCGGCGGCGGTAATTGCTTTCCATCAGGCGATTCGTCTGCTCGTTTGAGTCCTATTTCATAAAAAAAAGACATTTTCCGCCATCAGGCTCTTTGTCAAAAATGCTTGGCGACCCCTGACCTAGCGTGACAAGCGCCACGATTTACAGGCGTGTGGCGTGTGAGTTGTCGTCCTCAATACTCAACACTAAAGAGCAGTCCTATGCCTACTTTCAAGGCTTACCAATAATGTTGGCGTGTGCGTTACATTTTTGAATACTAACTGCATCTTTTCTTGATTGCTCTTTCCTAAAATGAGTTGAATAGGTGCAGGTACAGTAGGCTGTAACAATTATCTTTTATAAAGAAGCGTGTAAAAATATACAGGATGGAAAAAAAAACTTATGTGCACTGCTGCCATAAATCTTTAAATAGGTAATTTCTTAAAAAAAAACTGCACGCACAGATTTCTCGACAAGCTTACTCGAACCAGCTTGAAGTCGGTTAAAAATAGACACTATAGGTTGGTTTTTATACTAGTCTAGTGTTACGAGGTATCCTTGAAAACTAGTATTTTGTTACCAAGAACCTTATATAAGTTATATATTAGTCTATGCCAAGAACCGTTCACTTTCATCAAGTAAATCGCAATAAATCCAGGGCCAGCTCTGTATGGCACACTGCAAATAAAATTGGGTAGTAAATGCGGTATTATACTTTGCGATTTCTCGGGCCCGGTCAGATAATAGTAGTTTATGTAACTGTTACGTAATAAGGGTCCTTAAGAAAAAAAGGCGGGAAACTTCGTTCTGAGCGCGCGTCTTTTCGTAACTTAATTTAAATTTTCATATTTATAGTGGTCAACGCAGTGTATTTATATTGTAATTAGTATTTATACTTAGTGTATTATAATTTGTACATATAATATCACCATTTAGGTAAGTTTTTTGTATAGATTCGTCCTTATGGACGATGATCCTGACGACCCGGGGGGTGGATGCCCTCCGGTATCTCATTTTGTGACAATTGATCCAAATAAATCTGATCATGAAATTGTTATTAATGATCAAGATAAAAATATGGATATAGATACTGACGGCTCTGTGTCCTCTTGGTCCTCTGTAGGAAGAAAGCGTAGAAATGCTGCAAGGAAGGTATGTAGACACTGTAATAAAAAAAAGCGGCGAAATAAAGATAAAGACCCGCAAAGAGATAGGGATTCTATTAAAGACGATGAATGTGACTGTCAAGATTCCAAATGTAAATCCGAATCTTTACAATTTCGAGTTCCAGCCCCAGCTCCAGTCTTTGTCGCTGTCCCGGCTCCGATCCCGGACCCGACTCCGGCTTTGGCTCCAGCTTTGGCTCAAACCCCTTCAACCCCGGCCCCAGCCCCGACTCCAACTCAGACTCCAGTCCAACAGACTCCAGTCCAATCTTCAGCACACAATGTCACTCAGCCCTCAGTTATGTCTAGGAAACAGTATATTTCATCCGATTGCTCTCCTTATGTTGTGCATGTGCAAAAGCAGCAGGAATCTCCTAATGATGGCACATCCCTGCATGCTGTTTCCTTTGGAAATTTTTTAAAAAGACAAAACTTTAAAAATATAATTAATGGTAGTGTGAAACGTATAGGCCGAAATAGAGTTTCAATGTCCTTCTCCAATTTTCAAGATGCTAACCAGTTTCTTAATGACAATAGACTGCCAGAAAACAAATATAAGGCATTTATTCCAACCTTCAACGTCATTCGAATGGGTGTAGTAAAGGGTATTCCAGCAGAATGGTCATTAGATGAAGTTAAAGAGAATATAAGTGTTCCTCATGGTTGTGGGGAGATAATTAAGGTGCGGAGAATTAACTTTAAAGTCATTGTGGATGGTTCTCCGGTGTGGAAACCATCACAAACAGTTGTTTTGACATTTGATGGGCAGGTTCTGCCAAAACGTATATTTGTTTGTTATAACGCCCTCCCAGTGGACCTTTATGTATATGCAACAATCCAATGTTTCAATTGTTGTAGGTTTGGCCATACACAAACCCAATGTAGATCTAAGCCACGTTGTTATAAGTGTGGTCAGGGTCATACTGGCTCTTCTTGTCAAATTGAAGATGATTGTGCGTCGTGCTGTTTATGCTCTGGCCTGCATTTTGCTATCAATAAGTCTCGCTGTCCCGAGTATGAGCGTCAAAAAAATATCAAGCTTTCAATGGCTCAAAGTGCTATATCTTATTCAGAAGCATCAAAGTTACATCCACCAGTAACTAGGCCCTATGCTGATGTTGTTATAACTGCTCCTCCATCTCTGTCACAAGTATCAAATAGCTCACGTAATCCTGCCCAAGTTTCCCAATCATATAAAAAGACAGTTTTTCTTAAGCCTCGTAGTTCACCTCAACTTCAAAAAGGATTTGACTCAGTCGCCCATAGTAATTTAGTCAAAGATTACAGTATGCCATCTCCTTCTGGAAATGGTTGTGCCATAACAGAGAAAAGTAAAGAACAATCTGTAACAGAACTTATACTTGAACTTATACAATATTTGAATAGTAGTCAAACAAAACCGACCAACGCTGTCCATATTATCAGTTTGTTTTCCAAAGTTTTTCTCAACAATGGCCCAGTCCAAGATTCTGCAGTGGAATTGCCGCAGTATCAGCAACAAAAAGAGTGATTTAATTTATTTAATTAAGAAATTTGATCCATTTGTTATAACTCTTTCTGAAACATGGCTCAGATCAGAGACGTGTTTTAGAGTCCCTGGCTATGCGTGCCTCCGAGAAGATAGATCAGATGGGCATGGTGGTGTAGCCATTCTTGTAAAAAATTCATTTCACTTCACCTATATTTCATTATCACACCATAGCAATGATTTTTCCATCATTTCAGCAATTGTAAATAATATTTGTATAGTCTCAGTGTACATTCCTCATCCCACTCTAGCAATACTTAAAGAAATAAGAAATATTTTATCTTCACTTCCTGCCCCACTTATTATTCTAGGGGACTTTAATTGCCATCACCCTGCTTGGGGATGTGTTAACTCAAGTAGTTTAGGAGATGAAATATTAGATATTGTAGATTTTTATAATTTATGCATATTAAATTCTGGTGTTCCCACGCGACGGTCTGCTCCAAATGAGAATCCTAGTGCCATAGACTTATCTATTTGCAGCTCTTCTATTGCTTTGACCTTATCATGGGAGGTTCTTCCTTTATCTTACAGTAGTGATCATTTTCCAATAATAATCTCTTTTCCTTTTAAAAACAAACCCTTACTGAAGAGATCCCCGCTTTTAGCATATAAACTTCAAAATGCAGACTGGGATGCTTTCCAGAAACATTTGGATGAGAGTTTGGGAGAACTGCCCAATATATCTCGCGAACAGTTGTTTAATTCATCTGATGCTTTTGCTAATTTTCTTATTAAAATAGCAGATCAAGTATTTCCAATGAAGAAGTCCTCTGAATGTAAGATTCCCAGTCCTCCTTGGTGGGACTCTGAATGTACTGATGCTGTAAAAAAGAGGAAACAGATAGAATATATATATAATAACAACATGAATGAAGAGAATTTTAAATCCTTATTAGCCATTATTAAAGAGACTAAACAATTTTTGAAAAAAAAGAAGGTTGACAGTTGGCGTTCTTTTTGTGCTTCCATTAGCCCTAGCACACACCCTTCCGAAGTTTGGCGAAAGATCCGTATGTTCCGAGGAGCCTTTAGTGAATCTAATTCCCTTAAAATTGACCCTACTGTAGCAGACAAATTTTTAGATAAATTAGCTCCTCCTTATGTACCTCATCCTATATGTCTTGATTCTACTAGCTCATTTAATGTAAACAGTAATATACAGCGTTTTAATGATCCTTTTTCAATGTTAGAGCTGAAAAATGTTCTGTCATATGTTGTCGATTCTGCTCCGGGCTGTGACGGCATACCCTACTCTTTTCTGACGCACGCCACTGACAGAGTTTTAGGTTATTATCTTGATATTCTTAACATAGTTTTTCTGACAGCTGACATTCCACCCAAATGGAAGATGCAGTTAGTGTTACCATTTCTTAAACCTAATAAACCCCGTAATGACCCAAATTCATACCGGCCAATAGCGTTATCTTCTGTGTTGATTAAAATATTGGAACATTTAGTTAAAAATCGTTTGGAATGGTTCATTGAAAATAATAAATTATTACCTGATATTCAATATGGTTTTCGGAAAAGTAAAAGCACTATGGACTGTGTTAGTTTATTAATCTCGGATATTTTATTAGCTTTTTCTGAAAAAACTTGTGTAGTGGCGTGTTTTATAGATATCAAATCCGCGTATGATAATGTTAATATATCTATTCTTGTAGGTAAATTATTTCAGTTAGGTGTTCCAGTCCGTTTGTGTAATATAATTGCTGCTATGTTCTCTGAACGAACCATTACATTAAATTTAGAATCAGAAGTTTTATATAGAACGGTTTGGAAAGGGCTTCCACAGGGTTCTGTTTTAAGTCCGTTGCTTTTTAATATCTATACTTCCGATTTGCTTTCAAATATGGTGACACCAGTCTCCATAATTCAATATGCCGATGACATAGTTTTCTATTGTAAAAATGGATCAGTTGAAAATGCCTGTGAATTGATCAACTCTAATTTAAAAGATCTAAATATGTATTTAAATAGTAATGGCTTGGATCTTTCAGTTCCAAAATCATCAGCAATTTTATTCACTCCAAGGAAAAAAACTGTCAATGTTAACTTATTTTATGGCAGGTCTGCTATCCCGTCGTGTGTAGAAGTTAAGTATTTAGGTATCGTTTTAGATTACAATTTATCAGCCAAGAGTCATTGTAAATATGTTCTGAAAAGATGTGAGCGTTCATTAAACATGTTAAGATGTTTGGCAGGTGTCTGGTGGGGTAGTCATCCATTTTATTTGAAACTTGTTTATAATTCTGTTATAAGAAGCGTTTTAGATTATGGCTCTTTTCTTTTAACGCCGGGAACAGAGGAAGCCTTTAAATTACTAAATGGTATACAAAACAAGGCTCTTAGAATAATTCTTGGTGCTATGAGAACCAGTCCCGCTAATGCTATGCAAGTAGAATGTGTAGATCCTCCCGTGCATTTAAGACGGCAATTCTTGTCTGATCGATTTATTTTTAAGACAATGCAATTTTTAAAACATCCTCTGATCAACAAATTATCGTCTCTTTATGATAAGATACCGGTATCCTCTTATTGGCGAAATAGGACTCCTCCTTTTATTATTAATAGCTATCTTAAATTTCTGTCTTTATCTTCTCCTACTGTGAGATATATTGGTCTTCCTATATATGAGAAAGACTTTGACTCTCTGATTATATCTCCTCAAGTCTTCTTAGACTCTAATATAAAAAAAGATAGAATAAGTGCGAATCCAGATTTCAATAACTTAATTGATGTGAAATGGTCTGGTTGGCATCAAATATATACTGATGCATCCAAACGTTCCACAAATAGCTGTGTTGGAGTTGGGGTATGCCATCGGCAATATAATGTTGTGCAAAAAATTAAACTGCCTCAAGAATCATCGGTATTTACTGGAGAACTATTTGGAATATACAAAGCAATTGAATACATTCATATGTTTCATTTAGATAAAAGTGTAATTTTTTCTGATTCCAAAAGTTCCTTACAAATTTTGATAAAATCTCCCTTTAGGATAGTTAACAATTTCCCTTTGGTGTATGAAATTAGAGACATGCTACTTAAATGCAAAAAAAAAGGACTCATTGTAAACTTTGTTTGGGTGCCAAGTCATTGTGGGATTCCTGGAAACGAGAAAGCTGACCGGTTAGCTGTAGATGCTGTTGTTTCTGGTGATATTTATCCATATAAAAATTACTGCCATGATCTTCTTTTGCTCCCTAAAAGGTATCTCAAGGTAGCTTGGGAGTTCTTTTGGTTTTGGAGCAGTTTAGAAACCGGAAGTTATTATTTTAAGATTCAAAGCGATATTCCAATTAAACCATGGTTTTACAATAAAAATTTTAATAGGCGTGAAATATCCTGTTTATCTCGTATGAGACTGGGCCATACAAGCAGTCCTGCGCATTTGGCTAGGTTTGGTTTTATAAGTGATTCTGGATGTGACTGTGGTGCTGAGGAGGCAGATATCAATCATATTTTCTTTTCTTGTCCGCTATATGATCGAACCGTTTTCATGGAAACTTTACAGTCCAAACATGTCCCCTTCCCTACTAACATTCCTTCCTTGCTTATAAATCCCGATATCTATAGTATTATAGCTTGGTTTATTTATCATAATGATATTAAAGTATAAATTATTTATTCGAACTGATGATTATATGTATTTTCTATCCTCATATACTTACCTGATTTGACCGCTCATATTCCAAATTCCGTACCGTACCTATTCCTTTCCGCGTCCAATTTCCCACCTTTTAACACTTGACGTTGGCTACGGGCAACATCGCCCTAAAGTCCATTAGAGAAAAAAAAAAAAAAAAAAAAAAAAAAAAAGGGTCCTTAAAACATGAGTGTGGTTTTATGAAATGAGCCGCAGGCGAATTTCATAATAAGATCACACGAGTGTTTTAAGGCCTAATTACGTACAGTTGCATACACTGCTTTATCTACACTCATATTATTTATTCTAAATGCCTTATTTGGAAACCATAGAATGGCCGCCATTGCACCGCCACCATGGCCAACTAGATTGTGCCGGCGGTCGCGCGGGCGCGTGTCGGGCTGTCGGCGGATCCCCGGGAGGGTGCAGGTGTACATTATGTTATCAAAACTCATAGCACATCAATAATTGAGCATGAAAAGTTAAAATTACGTTACTGCTACGGATAAAAAGCTTATCATAGTAAAATCGGTCGTGGTAATGCTAGCCATTGCCTACCGTTTTCGAACACGTTTTAGAGAACTTACAATATGAGTGTAGATAAAGGTACAATAAAAGTTAGGGAGATGTAGGAATAGGAAATACTCGAGAGATCGATCGGGTCGGGCCCGAGAGATTGCAAGTAAGGTATAAGGTAGGTAATTAATTATACATACCTGCATTTTATTTTATCTGTAATTCATAAGTAAGCAATGAGGGGTCAACTTAGCTGGTTGTATAACAGAAAGAAAAAAATTATTTTAATAATTTTATTGGCGATAAAATGCATCGCAAGGTAAACGTATTCAGACATGATTCAGCTGATTTTACCAGATATTTACAATATCAGTACTACTTCCATAATTACTATATTGGATTACATTATTTAAAATGTTATAGCAATGGAAACTACTACAGAATGAAAGATAAACTTAGTCCTGTCCACTGGTCATTCCTTCCAATAAATATACTTTATTTATACTCTTCCTTACACTACTTTGATACACGTATTTATGTGTTCTTGGCTAGGGTCTCAGCCTTGGCTACAACTTCCTCGATGGGCCCGACCATGTAGAAGGCAACCTCGGGCAGGTGGTCGTACTCGCCCTGCAGGATCTTGGAGAAGCCCTTGATGGTCTCCTCGAGCGGCACCAGCTTGCCGGCGTGGCCGGTGAACACCTCGGCCACCTGGAAGGGCTGCGACAGGAACCTCTGGATCTTGCGAGCGCGGGCTACCGTCAGCTTGTCCTCCTCAGACAACTCGTCCATACCCAGGATGGCGATGATGTCCTGAAGGGACTTGTAGTCCTGTAGGATCTTCTGCACGCCACGGGCAATGTTGTAGTGCTCGGCACCGATGATGTTTGGGTCCATGATACGTGAGGTGGAGTCGAGGGGGTCCACAGCGGGGTAAATGCCTAGCTCGGCGATGGCACGGGACAGCACAGTGGTGGCGTCCAAGTGAGCGAAGGTGGTGGCCGGGGCAGGATCAGTCAAGTCATCAGCGGGTACATAGATGGCCTGCACCGAGGTGATGGAGCCCTTCTTGGTGGTGGTGATTCTCTCCTGCATAGTACCCATGTCAGTGGCCAAGGTTGGCTGGTAACCTACAGCAGACGGGATACGACCCAGCAGAGCAGACACCTCGGAACCAGCCTGGGTGAAACGGAAGATGTTGTCAATGAAGAGCAGCACGTCCTGACCCTCCTGGTCACGGAAGTACTCAGCCACGGTTAGTCCGGTGAGAGCGACACGGGCACGCGCGCCAGGGGGCTCGTTCATCTGGCCATACACCAGCGACACCTTGGAGGTCTTGTCCTTGAGCGAGATGACGCCGGACTCGATCATTTCCTGGTACAAGTCGTTGCCCTCGCGGGTGCGCTCGCCCACGCCGGCGAACACGGAGTAGCCACCGTGCGCCTTGGCCACGTTGT
Source organism: Pammene aurita (assembly GCA_947086415.1). Taxonomy (NCBI): domain Eukaryota; kingdom Metazoa; phylum Arthropoda; class Insecta; order Lepidoptera; family Tortricidae; genus Pammene; species Pammene aurita. The sequence continues at coordinate 22,487,340 of OX352298.1, read as the reverse complement.
TGATGAGCTCCATGATGAGCACGGTCTTGCCGACGCCGGCGCCGCCGAACAGGCCGATCTTGCCTCCCTTGGCGTACGGCGCCAGCAGGTCCACCACCTTGATGCCGGTGACCAGGATCTCCTGCTCCACGCTCATGTCCACGAACTCGGGCGCTTCGGCGTGGATGGCCGCCCTCTTGTCGGTGGGGATGGGGCCGCGCTCGTCGATGGGCTCGCCGATCACGTTGATGATGCGCCCGAGCGTCTCCGCGCCCACTGGGATGCGGATGGGCGAGCCGGAGTCGTGCACGGGCTGCCCGCGTACCAGACCCTCGGTACCGTCCATGGCGATGGTGCGCACCGTGCTCTCTCCCAAGTGCTGCGCCACCTCCAAAACGAGCCGGGGCTGCCTGTTCTGCACTTCCAGGGCATTCAGGATGGGGGGCAGGTCGTCTTCGAACTGTACGTCTACAACGGCACCGATGACCGCGACTACCTTACCTTGCGCCTTGCCTGTGGCTTTGGCAGCATAATCACGTTTGTTGACCAGAGCTCCAGCGACTAAGGGTGTCTTGTCGGTTACAGATTTGTCCACTACCGACTTCGCGGCCAATCGACCGGCTCTACAAGCGGTAGAGAACATTTTCGTATATTATTTAATCGATCGAATAGGAGAAATTCAAAAGGGTCACGCTCACTCCGAAAAATTTACGTAAGCGGCAGCAAGTGCGAGAAGTTGACGAGAAGAGCGGAAGGTTGCGGTAGGGGGCAAAGGGGTCTGCCATAGAGTACATAAAGATGTGATCAATTTGAAAAATTTGGCAGATTTATTTTTTAAATAATATGTATAGCAATTATTAGTGAAATTAAATTGTCAATAGCAATTTAAATGATGTATTTATTTTTTGTACATTAATGTAATTATTGACTACCATATTCATTTGATTACGATTTATCAATTTAATGGAATGAAAATGTAGTCGATTTTTTATATACCCAGAACAGTAAAAAAGTATCACATGTTCCTGTTTACGTCATCTGTCAGTGTCACTTCTGTCAGTTCAGTAGAGTAGAGGCGAAAACGCTTGTTTCGTATGATTGTGATTGAAGATATTTTTGTTAAATATAAATACATTAGGCGAATAATACACAACTACTCATTTTAAAATGGAGTATATCTCCCCAGAAAATGATACAGCGTCTAACAGCTCGCGAATGTAACTTGTGTTCATTTTTAGGTTAATGTAGAACCCAATCAGCACCCAGTGGCGATTTAATCTTTTTATGTCTGACATCTTATAACACTGTTATTAAATGTATGGTCTTTTTTTCAGACTATGTTGTCAGTGTGCAGTGCCGATAGAAGCAAACCCCTCAAACATGTGTGTAGCATGTTTGAGGGCTCATGTAGACATCTCTGAGGGTGTTCCCAAACAGGCTACACTCTTTTTCTGCAGAGGATGTGAAAGGTTAAGATAAATATATTTTTATTTTTATTTTTTGGGTATCACTTGTGACCTCATGTTATGAAAACCATTTTATTGTTACTAAGCTACTGTAACCTACCCAAAGCTTTTGAAAAAAACCTGTAATATACTGCATTAAAAAAAAGTTACTTAATTTTTTTGCTCCAAAATAATCATTTGGTGAACCTACACGTGAAAGTGGTGAAAGTACACTAAAAAACCATTTTACATTGTATTTGTGGTGTATGTATTCTTAAGACTGTGTAGACCGTCCAGTGGCACCCTCATTGGGGGATTGTATTTCCTTATAAACAAATCAATTTCTGTGTAATCCCTCATGTTAAGTTGTAGTCCTACTAATTCCGCAACTTTTGTTCTTTGTCACATACTTTCATTTTGCGTATTTTTTGCTTCATTACCTAAACGGCAAATGGTGGCCACTTTTTTCCGTTTAGGTGATGAAGCCAAAAGTAAGTAATATAAAACTATCACATAGATCATAAGTTGCGGAATTAGTAGGACTACAACTTAACAAGAGGAATTATACAGAAATTGATTGGTTTCTCCAATTAATTTATGACAACTCTATCTTGAAACAAAAAAGGGTACTGTCAAATGGGTGGCTTTATCAATACAAGAGTGCCTATGAAAACTCAATTTATATGCCTATGTATTGATTTTCCCTCCAGATTACATTTGCAAGAGTTGATCTGATTTTAGCTGTTTACCAATAGAGATCAAATGATGTTTGTTTGACCATTTTAAATCTATTGTGGCCTGAAAATTTCCAAAATTGACCCTGTTTTATAGCAGAATAAATAGAAATAATTTATTTGTAGCAAAAACATACTTGTGTAGTGCAATGATAGAAAACAATGAAACTGACATGATAGAACAATACTATTTATGCTGTTTTACCCATTTTCTGGTTAATACTAATTATTGTGTTAATGATTTTTGTAGTTAGAGATGGAGGAGGCCTATACCAACTGGGAATTCACACTAAGAGACATTCTTTTACCTTATTAACAACAAAAACGATTTATAGCTTCTTCTAATTGAGTAAAGCCTTTTTTATAAATTTAAAATATGCTTTTTAGATATCTTCAACCACCTGCAGAGTGGGTGGTGGCGGCACTGGAGTCCCGCGAGCTGCTTGCCCTCTGCCTGAAGCGGCTGAAGGGACTGAACAGGGTCAAGTTGATAGATGCAGGGTTTGCCTGGACTGAACCCCATTCCAAGAGGATCAAAGTAAGATATGCATACATTGAGATCTTACCATCAAGAATAGACTGGTCGACACCAGATGCACCGCCTCGCAAGGAAACTGCGTGAGGCAGCTCGGCTAGTGTGGACGTGCCTTGGCCGAGGCAAACACACGCGCAGCCGCAATACCTCGGGCGAGGCACGTCAATTTCCTCGTGAGGCGGTGCGTTAGGTGTGGACCCGCCTAATGCCATGATGCAACATATGATACCTATGGGCATTTGTATTTATATTTTTTTATATTTTGCCTTAAACTCCATCATCAGTCATCACTAAACAAAACATATAAAAAAGTTTGACAGAATTGAAGCTAGGCACTATAAAATTTTAACTTGGTGTCTATCTATATATCAATTAAAGTATTGCAAAAGTAAGTATTCAAACATCTAATTACCACACAGGTTAAACTAACAGTACAAGGCGAAGTAATGGGAGGTGCAGTTCTCCAGCAAACCTTTATAGTGGAGTTCAGCATCCAGCACCAGATGTGTGACGCCTGCCACCGCTCCGAGGCTCAGGATTACTGGCGCGCGCTGGTGCAAGTCCGGCAGCGAGCTAACAACAGGAAGACATTCTACTATCTTGAGCAGCTGATATTGAAGCATAAGGCGCATGAGAATACTCTTGGCATTAAGCCTAATCATGGTTAGTAAATTAATAGTGTAATGTCATAGTCCATGAATGTGATAGTCCAGATCAAAAAGTACCACTTGGTGACAGGCGCTTACGTTGTATGTACAGATTGGATATTGTGATTAAGCAATAATAATTTTAAACAAAAAAGAACCGACTTCACTTAGCATCCACCTTTCCAACAGCGAATGCTCGAGCTGCTGTAAAAAATACTCAAATCACTATAGGTATGCCTATAATAGTTGAAGGGTTCCCTCGATTTCTCCAGGATCCCATCATCAGATCTTGACCTGGTTACAATGGGACCAACTGTGAAGTATACTCTTTTTAACAAAAAAAAAATCCAAATTGGTCCAGGCGTCTTCGAATAATCGGTGAACAACATAAAAGAAAATAAAAATAGCAAAAACAAAGATCCCGACGAATTGATAACCTCCTCCTTCGAAATCTTGAAGTCGGTTGAAAACAAAGATCCCGACGAATTAATAACCTCCTCCTTCGAAATCTTGATTCGGTTGAAAACGATAGCTACCAAATGGGGTGATTGTCAGGCGCAAATTTTGTAAATTTTGTTAGCATTTTACAGTTCCTATTTACCAAAACAAAGAGTTATGAGCTTATCTTGTAACTTTCGGCACTTATAGGAGGGCGATAATAGACAGATTAACGCTTATATGTTTATGCATCAAGAATTTTGGTATGTACCTACCTCTGATCGACCGATCAAAGAGCTTATAACTTTTTATGAATATGCTGTAAGTGTATACCATGATCATCGCCACTCTACCAAGGGTTCTGAGGGTTTTTCAAGGTTAGTGGCTTGCAACTTGAGAACAAATGAAGCCTGCATATTGGATAATAATTTGTAATTTATTTTGTAATATGAGCAGAACTCTAATAAGTATAGGAAGTTGTTTTTTTTTTTCAAAGTTCATATTTACGCCTGGGGAGGAAGGGAGGACACTTGAATTATTACCTTCCTAGCGTTTTGCCCCGGCGTTTATGCCACCGATCAATGGAGGCTGGGGTCTGCTCGGCAACCTAATAGGTGGCCAAGTGGCAGATTTGTCGTAGATATTAGTTTTTTACGAAATCAACTGCTATCTGACTGTTCAATCAGAGAGAGAATTAATGGGCCGGGTATTTTTTACTATGTTTTCCTTCACTCATAATATTACTAGCCAGTACTAGGCGGGGTTTGAACGCGTGACCTTCGGTTTAAAAAGTCAGACATCTTATCTTAAGGGCGAAAATGTGTTGATACTCTCACTGAAATAGGCATATCATTGACACACTTCCGTAATTGGTTAAAGGCTAAATTATCACTGTTATCAGATGTCCAACTGACGAGTCAAATATTTATGTTTCAGATGGACTAGACTTCTTCTACACAACAGAAAGCCACGCCCGCAAGATGGTCGACTTCATACAATCCGTGCTTCCCGTAAAATGCCAGCATTCCAAGAAGTTAATATCCCACGACATTCACAGCAACATCTATAACTACAAATTCACATTCAGTATAGAGATTGTGCCGCTGTCCAAAGACAGTGTGGTGTGCCTTCCGAAGAAGTTGTGTCAGCAACTCGGGGGTATTTCTCCTATATGTTTGGTGCATAGAGTTACTAGCACTATACATTTGATAGATGCGAATACTGGGCAAGGTTAGTACTGACGTTTTAGACTGTTTTTGGGTTCCATGTTCATGTAGTTTTCGTATTAAAGCATAAGTCATATGAAATGCCACATTTTGGTACCAGACAAACCTAATCTAATAGATATATACAAATCAAAAGTCTGTGATCAGAATCATAACCAAACACACTGCATTCTCTATCCCGGTTGCATTCCTTATATGCCAAGGATGATTAAGACATGGATTGACAATGCCTATACAAAATCGCGTTCCTCGAACCTTCAGGCTATACGTCTGTTTTCAGTACTAAGTGCCACAGCGCCATCTGTTGAGTCTGGAGTCGAGTTATTCTAATCGCCGAACAAAATATTAGAAACTAGAATTTATTTATTTAATCTTAATTGCACAAAATAAGATGGTAAAAATGGCGGACTTAATGCCATAAGGCATTCTGTACCAGTCAACCAATGGGCTTAACAGAAAGGTTAAGTAGGAATTTAGTGTTTGTGGTGACCGATAGGTGACGCGAGTGCTTTAGCCTGAAATAAGGGAACGCGATTTTGTATAGGCATTGTCAATCCATGTCTTAATCATCCTTGCTATATGGAAACCTATGAATTGAATTACCTATAACTATAACGTTAATTTAATTTAATTTGTTGTTTCAGTGTGTGATATATCCGCGACAGTGTACTGGAGGAACCCTTTCAATCCAATCTGTAACCCAAAACAGCTGGTGCAATATATTGTGATGGATATTGATATTTTAAAGGAGCATGTAAGTATGATGTAGTACTTACATAGACAAATAAATACAAAGTCGCATAAAATACACCTAGTGCAAAAATATAACATTGGAGAGGAGACGTTAAACTCAACCTTCATAACGTCGAAATAGGAATGAGCATGATGAACTTCTTTTCATGTATGGTATCAATCGATTTGTTTTGTTGTGAGGATCAAATGTCTATATGGGGTCAATTGCGTTAAGTTAAAGTGACACGGTTAGAAGTGAGACTAAAAGTTTGAGATTTGCGCTTCTCTAAAGTTAGGAGCGCCTAACAAAAGTGACGTCATGCCTAAATATAAAAATTATTAAATAGTAGATTGTTAACCAAGGGTTGAAAGTGACCCATTTCACCTGAGATATTTCTTGCGCTCGAACGAAGTGAGAGCGCCAATAGTTCGAGGGTGAAATGGGTAATTTCACCCGAGTTAAACACTCTGCTTTTCATTTCGACTGTGAGGAAAGTACAATACCATACGCACATTTTATTATAAAACTGGTATATAAATAATAATCTATAAAAATGTTAAGTAAAATTGGAACAATTTGAAAAAGACATTTAATGTTTTGCCGGTGGTCGGGGAGCAGGGCATCCGGGTGGGCACCGGCTCAATCCACAATTAACACAGTTAATTACTTTCCACCCTAGGGATGGAAAAGCAATTTTCCACCCGACTATCTACCCAGGAAAATAAAACTTTCCGAACAGGAGAGATGAAAATGTTATTTTTACACTGACATGTTGCGTTTATGTATATGTTTGCCATACAACTTATTTTACAGTAAAATGTTAAAAATCGAATAGTATTATTGTATTTTTTTTCATTAGGCGTGTCCACACCGGACGCACCGCCTCGCGAGGAAATTGCCGCGCGAGGCGGCTCGGCTAGTGTAGCCGTGCCTCGCCCGAGGCATTGCGGCCGCGCGTGCGTTTGCCTCGGCAGAGGCACGTCCACACTAGCCGAGCTGCCTATTTCGTACTTTTTAAAAATCGTTAAATTTTGAAGATATCTTTGAACCATTTCAATAGAATTCGTTAATTTTCACTTTATTTGGATACTTGCATCCTATTAACTAAATTAAATTTTATTGCATAATTCGACATGTGTCATCATCCCTATTGCCATTATTATATGACCTCGCTTCACTCGCCCGTTTATATCACACTCGGGCGACAATTCCCTAATTCCCGGCATTTTGTCTAACGTACTGTATTTGTCGGTAGGAAAAGAGGTCATTCCCTGGCCAAGGCATGTTGTCGAACAAGCACGTGGTCGCGGACGTGTGGGTCGTTAAAGCCAGCGAGTTGGGCCTAGATGTCAGCCCTGTCCACACTAAAACACATCTAGGACATGTGCTTAAGCCTGGCGACACTGTAATGGGGTAAGTTTCGCGACATTATAAAGCTCTGCTTCGCGATGGGCCATCATAGGGACGCAGCTGCGCGTTAGAGGGAGCAAGGTGGTTTAGAGGAGCCTTTAAACGTGAACAGACTTTTACTGACAATATACGATTTGTATTGTACAGTCAGCTGCAGAGAAAAAGGCCCACCCTGCATTCAAACTTTGTATGCAGCGTGGACCTTTTTCTCTACACCTGTTTAGAGAATCAAAGGAATTTGGACAATGTACAGATATAGTGCATAATGTAGGTATTTCCATCGGAAAAACTCTCATCTCAATCGGAATACGACGGCACCCGAAGTTTCAATCAATTATTGTATTAAATGTAGGACATTTTCATATCAATTAATATGGAACTTTATTATTTGGTATCAAATGTCAAAGTAGCTGTACGAAGCTTATTGAGAGAGCACGATAAATACGAACTTTTCCGATAAAATACGATGGAATGGCTGAAATTTTACAAATAATTATAAAAAATACTAATAATAAATATTAAAATTAAACTAACTATAAATAAAACTACTTAAAAATATTAAAAAAATGGAAAACTATTATTCACTACATCAGTATAAAGTAGTTACATTCCTTTTAAAAATAGCAGAGCCAATAAACGCGAGCAGTAGTGGTACGATTTGTATGTATACCAGAAACGGCGAGATATGTCAAACTAGACTCAAAGGAATTGGCACCTTCTGTACCGGAGTTATATTCCATATTTAAATAGCAACGCATTAGCCGGCACGCTGCGTGATTTGACTATCAATAAATTACAAAATGTATGTAGTATACATACACAAGGTTTAAAATCCTTTGAATCTAGTAAGACGCAACTGTCATAGAAATGGCATCAAACAGCTTCAGTCACAGCTTTTTTTTTATACCACGACGGTGGCAAACAAGCATACGGCCCGCCGGGTGGTAAGCAGTTACCGTATCCTATGGACGCCTGTAAATCCAGAGGATTCACATGAGCATTGTCTACTCTTTAAGAACCTATTCACTCCTTTTTTGAAGAGAGTTATGAAGTTCTATAGAAGTAGAAAATAAGTTTTTTTTTATATAACATAACTAAAATGCAAGCATAATATACAGTGTGGAAAGATAAGTCGGGCCCTGGAGGGAAACTACCTTAAAACGTTGAGATAGCTCAATTCACTGAAAGGAAACATTCTTTAATTTTTTTAAAGGGACATAATTGCATTTACAATTTTTTGGAAACGAGTACAGTTTACAAAAAATAACTATTTATTTTGTAATTTTTGCCATAAATAATTTTTATGACAATTGATGCCAATCGATCCTATTTCCAACAAGTATAAAAACTTCTTAATACCAACCAAGTTTAGGGCACAAGAGAACCCATAAATAATAATAAAAATATTTTTCATACAATTAGTATGGAAAAAAGTGAAAATTAAGAAAAAAAACTGTGAATGCAGTTTTAGTTCTTAGAAAAAGTAAAAGAATGTTTCCTTTCAGCGAACTGAGCTATCTCAACGTTTTAAGGTAGTTTCCCTCCAGAGCCCGACTTATCTTTCCACACTGTATAGCACCATACAACTTTTCACAATTTAACTTGAAACCAAGCTCATTCCAGTTTTAAACATCCTTTGTAGATACAACCTCGGTGACTCCAACGTGAACGACTCCAACCTCGACAAACTGGACCGCTCCGTGATCCCCGACGTGTTCCTCGTGAAGAAACACTACGGCGAGCGCTCCGCCCGTCGCCGCGCGCGCAACTGGAAGCTCAAGCACATGGCGGAGGAGCTGCACGACGGAGCCAGCTCCACCAACGAGTAAGGCATTCCTCACATGTCTAGTTTAGAGCTGAACGACTCCAACCTTGACATACTGGACTGCTCCGTGATCCCCGACGTGTTCCTCGTGAAGAAACACTACGGCGAGCGCTCCGCCCGTCGCCGCGCGCGCAACTGGAAGCTCAAGCACATGGCGGAGGAGCTGCACGACGGAGCCAGCTCCACCAACGAGTAAGGCATTCCTCACATGTCTAGTTTAGAGCTGAACGACTCCAACCTTGACATACTGGACTGCTCCGTGATCCCCGACGTGTTCCTCGTGAAGAAACACTACGGCGAGCGCTCCGCCCGTCGCCGCGCGCGCAACTGGAAGCTCAAGCACATGGCGGAGGAGCTGCACGACGGAGCCAGCTCCACCAACGAGTAAGGCATTCCTCACATGTCTAGTTTAGAGCTGAACGACTCCAACCTTGACATACTGGACTGCTCCGTGATCCCCGACGTGTTCCTCGTGAAGAAACACTACGGCGAGCGCTCCGCCCGTCGCCGCGCGCGCAACTGGAAGCTCAAGCACATGGCGGAGGAGCTGCACGACGGAGCCAGCTCCACCAACGAGTAAGGCATTCCTCACATGTCTAGTTTAGAGCTGAACGACTCCAACCTCGACAAACTGGACTGCTCCGTGATCCCCGACGTGTTCCTCGTGAAGAAACACTACGGCGAGCGCTCCGCCCGTCGCCGCGCGCGCAACTGGAAGCTCAAGCACATGGCGGAGGAGCTGCACGACGGAGCCAGCTTCACCAACGAGTAAGGCATTCCTCACATGTCTAGTTTAGAGCTGAACGACTCCAACCTTGACATACTGGACCGCTCCGTGATCCCCGACGTGTTCCTCGTGAAGAAACACTACGGCGAGCGCTCCGCCCGTCGCCGCGCGCGCAACTGGAAGCTCAAGCACATGGCGGAGGAGCTGCACGACGGAGCCAGCTCCACCAACGAGTAAGGCATTCCTCACATGTCTAGTTTAGAGCTGAACGACTCCAACCTCGACAAACTGAACCGCTCCGTGATCCCCGACGTGTTCCTCGTGAAGAAACACTACGGCGAGCGCTCCGCCCGTCGCCGCGCGCGCAACTGGAAGCTCAAGCACATGGCGGAGGAGCTGCACGACGGAGCCAGCTCCACCAACGAGTAAGTCATGCCTCGCATGTCTATAGTTGGGCCAAAAGCAACGTTCCGATCGAGTCGAAACTTCTTAAAATAGACGTCTCGCTCACTCTCGCTGTCTGCAGTCGCTACGCGTCGCAGCGTTCTTCCTTTATTTGATTGCCATACCCGAACGATGTTTTTGACCCTATAATAGTTAAGAGCTGAACCCAACCTCGTCAAACTGGGCCGCTCCGTGATCACTGACGTGTTCCTCGTGAAGAAGCAGCGACGCTCGTTGCCGCGCGCGCAAAGCTCAAGCACATGGTGGAGGAGTTGCAGGACGGAGCCTGCTCCACCATCCTTATAGTTTCTAGTTAGCTACACTCTTGGTGGCTCCAACGTGAACGACTCTAACCTCAATAAGTTAGATCGCTCCGTCATCACCGTCGTATTCCTTCTAAAGAAGGTTCAACTGTAAGCTTAAGCACATGGCGGAGTTGCACGACGGAGCCAGCTCCACCAACGAGTAAGTCATTCCTCACACGTCTGGTTAAGAGGCAAACGGCTCCAACTTGGACCACTCCGTGATCCCCGACGTGTCCATGCAAAGAAGCTGCAACTGGAAGCTCAAGCACACGGCGGAGTTGCACGACGGAGCGAGTCCCACCGAGTAAGTCATTCCTCACATGTGTAGTTAAGAACTGAAGGACTCCAACCTCGACAAAGTGGACCGCTCCGTGATCCCCGACGTGTCCTTGCAAAGAAGCTGCAACTTAAAGCTCAAGCACACGGCGGAGTTGCACGACGGAGCCAGCTCCACCAACGAGTAAGTCATTTCTCACTTGTCTAGTTAAGAGCTGAACGACTCCAACCTCAACAAAGTGGACCGCTCCGTGTTCCCCGACGTGTTCCTTTTAAATAAGCTGCAACTGGAAGCTCAAGCACACGGCGGAGTTGCACGACGGTGCCAGCTCCACCCAACGAGTAAGTTACTGTCATAACTCACGTGATAGTGAGCAAACACTAGCTCGAACCGCAGCCGTGAAACGGTCACAAATAAAGACATATTGTAGCAGGTTGCACAAGCATAAAAATTAGTTATTTTCTACGGCTCAATAGGCAGGCTGCCAGGCCGTATCCGGGCTGCGGGTCGTGCGTTGGAGACCCCGTCTATCTCCATGTTTACCCTCGCGTTAATGATGCTGAGTACCGATGGTAACCATGTTTAAATAAAACTCATTGTTTAACAGGGACTACAACGAGTTCCTGGACGACCTGGAGGAAGACCCGGCCCTCAGACAGAACATCAACATCTACAAGGGCGGCAACGTGGCGGTGGACACGGATGAGATCGACCCGTCGCTACCCCGCATCACCCTCGCTGAGATGCTTGAGGATTTGAATATAGAAGACGTCGAGATGAGCGATGTCTGAAACTTGCGATTAAAATTATGATGTAGTTAATATCTGCACTATACAACATCCTTCAACTTTGTAAAATAATGTTGAAACCTACTGTTTATTTTACATAATAAATCTATACTGCCCGGACATAGTTTCTATTATTAGTGATGAAACCTATATTAACCCTTAACCATACTGACGTGTTTTTTTCTTACATTAACACTGGCTTACGAATGACATTCGTCTGTTTATAATAAGTGGTCTACTCTTTTAAATTTATATTGATTATTATGTTTTTAAGTAATAACTATTTTAGTACATATCTTATCTATTAGAAAAAATAAAAAGATATGCATTTTTTACAAACGACAATAGAAGAAGAAGAAGAAGAGAAGAAGAAACAACAGTAGAAAAAAACACATTTTTATTTTTTCGAATATTTCTAGTTCCTCTTATGGAAACTCCAAATAGGGAACCATACATAGTTAAGAAATTCAGCCTCTATAAAATAAGGTATCAACTGTTTAAATCACAAACATAGTTTTGTAGTTATGGCAGAGTAAAAGTCGTCTTGAACATTGAACTAACAAATACTTTCTATGGCTGTTTTTAATGGTACACTTTTGCACCGAACTATAAGCCACCTAAAAGTAACTTGAAAAATATGCCCCATTAAAGCAATTGCATGATGATTTTATAGAGGCAGAATTTCTTAATTATGTATGGTTCCCTATTTGGAGTTTCCATAAGAGGAACTAGAAATATTCGAAAAAATAATAATGTGTTTTTTTCTACTTTTCGATTCTAAATTACAAAATAACCGTAAATTCTAATTCAAGAAAAGAGCGCATTCCCATCTTAAAGGCCGGCAACGTGCTTGTGACCCCTCTGGTGTTGCGGGCGTCTATGGGCGGCGTTAATTGCTTACCATCAGGCGATTCGTCTGCTCGTTTGCCTCCTATTTCATAAAAAAAAAAAAAAAAAAATATCATATGTAAGGCTGATTTGTAGGAAATTTTAAATAGTACTGGTATGTATTAATCATGTGCCCCTCTCCTCGATCGACATCCACTTCTCCACATTCTACTAAGATGCTACTATTGGGACAGTTTTGCACCTAACTGTATTTGCCAAAAAAACATACCTGTAAATACTGATATTAACGTGTTCAAATCTAAAAAATCAGCAAAAAATTAAAAACGAAAATATTTAAATGTTTTATAGTTATTTTTAGACGTAAAAAGGATGATTTTAATAGAATAATAAAAAAAAATTACTTGAAAATTTATTACATTGAGTTTTTAACGGCAGTCATTGCACCTAGGTTTTTTGGTTTTGAGCACTGCAAGCATACTGGACGACCACAAGCTTGACAAGGGTAACGAGTTCTACGTAGTTTTTGCTTGATACATAAATGAAAAATTTTCAGTGTTTGGATTTGTGTAGTTTTGTCTTTTTTGTGAGCTGTTCATACTCGCGCCGTTCATTTTATCGACAAAACTTTAATTGTGTTAAAAAAAAAGTTACATTAACACTGACCATACGAACCACATACGTCAAGAACACAAATTTAACTACTTAGAAATATCGTACCCCTTCGTTCTTATCTGTTTTGGACGCGTCACTGCATGCTAGGAAAATACTAAAACCGGCGTTAAAGACTACCCACCAGAAAAAAAATTATGAGCGAATAACAGTTTACGCGACGTACCTCATTCGTACGTCAGTGGTTAAGGGTTAATAATAGTCTAATATATATGAAACGGTAGTAAAACCGGTGTAAACGACACTCATTCTCGACCCCTCTTTCTAGGTTAGGGCGGTGTTATAAAAGTTAGGGCACTAAGGGAGTCGAGGGAGGGTAGGGAGATGCAAGATATCCAGAGAATAAATGGAATAAGATAACTATGAGCTAGTAAATGTCCAGCTGGTAAAAGTTTTCTAGAAGGTTTGGAAGACCCGGCCTCTAGACAATATCAACATCTATAATATGGATGGTATAGGAAGGATTAAACTCTCTTCTAGGAAAACGGTCGAAAAAGTGTCCAGCGGTAAGCACTAAACAATAGTTCCAAATATCTCCGGGTGGCGCTAGGTATAGTTCAGCATTTGAAATGAATTACCGATATTTAATACTTATATGACTTTCTAAATAAAATTAATATTCAGAGTGTTTTTCACCTCCGCAAATAATTAATTTCAAAATTAATTTAATCAAATTTAATATCATTGTGGCGCCATCAATTTATCGCCTTTTGACGGACACTTTTGAAACATAGAGATTTATATCCTTCTTGTGATTTATGTTCTTCTATGGATGGTAATCCATAATCTATAACACAACTACTTCATTAAAAATTGTCAAATCCTGTTGATAAATTCAAACCTACTGCTTAATTTATTTTATTAAACCTACATTAATCGGCACAATCCGCCGGGAGATTGGAGTTACTCAATTGTATAGAGGCAGCAGGTTGTAAAGCATTCGTCGAACTCAATTCTTACCGGCTTGCCTCTTTTGAGCTCGTAGACAAAGTATTGTATACAATAGTGACATATAAAATAGGTACCTACTCGTACTATTGTAGATTAATATAGTGGTGGTCTAATTTGTTGTATATAATTACTTAATTACGCGAGATTACTTTATCTACGTTTTAGTCAGTAATGCATGTGCGTTATCGCAAACCTATGCAAATCAACTGATATGGGAACTTCCATAATTCACGTAAGGCGAAGAGGGGAAACGAGAAATTTAAAGAGGGGGTCGAGTCAAATTTCCCCGTAAAACAGTGGCATTCATAATTATTTTAGTTGTCTTGTTTCTGACTATTAGTCTGTCACGCTTTTATTTGTGCCTTCTATAAGTCTAACAAGCCCATTTCTGATACAACTGTGTCTACCAATGCCTTTTCGCTATACTTAGTCCCTATTAAATTGTTATTTTTCTTTTGTTCCCTTTAATTATAATACTTTTTATGTTGTTGAAATTAAAACGCAAATTTCATAAGGGGCCGAGTGTTCGGTGCAATGCACCTAACACGTTTAAAGCCTCGTGCGGCGCGTGCGTCCAGTCGGCAAAAGACGTATTGCCCCAATAATTTAGCATTCATTTAGTTTTCAGTGTACTTTTGAGATCCATCGCGACCGGGTGCATTCGATTAACATTGAACATTCTCAACATTATCAACATTTTATTAACATTATTCCATAACATTTTATAACATTTTACACCATTAAACATTTTTCCGCTACTCTCCGGACGTTTTACATTCAAGCGAACCCGCACCCCGAATATTGGTCCTTCGAACCGGATCTGAACCAGCGACCTATGGATATTGGTCCTTCGAACAGTGGACCTCGCGCGCTATAAAATTAATTTTGAGTAGTGAGTGAGGTGATTGAATTGGTGAACATTTGTGGGTGAGCTGTAGCTGAAGGAGAGACGCAGAAAACCAACAACAACAGGCAACAGCGAGGCGAGGCAGCATTGTTCGGTAACGACGTAACTACGCAGAAGACTCTCAAGTAAGATCTTTCCTATTTTACTAACAAAACATCAAGATGGCGAGCGTAATCCGTCAAGGGGAAGTTCAGCGCACTATTGAGTCTATGCTTACTAACTTTAAGAAAGATAGTGCAGACAGAAAGACAAAGCCCGAGTATTTTAAGAATCGTTTAGACCAATTGAGTGTCTTGTGGCAGGAATTTGAATTTAATCATGAACAGATAGGAATGGTCGAGAGTCAGTCTTTTTTTTTTTTTTTATACCACGACGGTGGCAAACAAGCATACGGCCCGCCTGGTGGTAAGCAGTTACCGTAGCCTATGGACGCCTGCAACCCCAGAGGATTTACATGCGCGTTGCCTACCCTTTAGGAACCTATACACTCCTTTTTTGAAGAACCTCATACTGTAGCCCAGTCTCATCTCTACTTCACGAACTGTACTTATGAGAGTGCGAAGCAGACTTATTTGATACTTAATTCTGCTTTGAGCGCGGGTTATCAGGCGGTCACGGCAGAATCTTGGACCGTGGAAGATGACGACGATAAAAAGGAACAAGCTCAGGGAGATGGAATCCCTAAAGATGATGAAACATTACGAGAGCCTCTGGGAACAGGACTAGGAGCTCATTCAGGCAGTCAACAATTTAAAACGATCGCGGGAACATTCAGTAAACATGACGAAATGTATCGGAAACAAGTAGCTAACATGAAAGCTTTCGTTAGAACAGTAAAGAGTATAGAGGTCAACACGCTAACATATAAGTGGGAGCTAGAAGATGCACTTCACTGGGAGTTAGAAAGTGAGGGCACTGTAACAGACGTGGCATACGAAACTTCATTTAATGCTCATGAAGAAACATTCAACAATTTGAAGAAAGAAATAAACAAGAAGATTTGGTCAGGGGCACACCGTGAAAAATCTACACCTAAGTTAGATATAACAACTTTTTATGGGAACTATAACACTTGGGTTTCATTTAAAGACTTATTTTGTGAAGCCATTAATAATAACACAGCTTTATCTAACGCTCAGAAGATGCAATTTTTAAAGTCTAAACTGAAAGGAGAAGCAGAGAGACTCATCCAACATTTGCAGATAAGTTCTGACAACTATTTGGTTTGCTGGGATATTTTAAACAACCGGTATAACAATACTAAACTAATATTCACTTCCCACATGAATATATTACTTAGCCTACCTACTATGCAACAACAATCCGTGACACAATTAAAGAAAATACATGACACGACAAACGAGTGCTTACACGCAATTAAGAATTTAGGGGTCGATATAAGTACGTGGGACCCCATGATAGTACATATCCTAGCGCAGAAACTTGATACCGAAACTCATATGGACTACGTAGAATCGCTAACCAACTCTCGAGCGCTACCGGTCCTACAGGAATTCATGAAATTCATGGAAGGCAAATTTACAAGCCTTGAAACATCTCGCCGAAAACAAGAGTCTCTCAATCTTAAAACATATCATCAAGCAACCACATCTGGTATGAACCAACGAAGAAACTTCCAACCACAACATAATAACCGCCAGTCTCCTAACTCTACCTACGTAAACAACGGAGTCAATAGAAGCCACGGAACTTCAACAGTAGGTAAAACATTGTACGTGTCAAGTATCCAATGTCCAATGTGTAACAATCAACATGGGATCTACAATTGTCGTCAATTCTTACAACTACCCATAGAAAAACGGTACCAAGCAGTTAAAAAACTGGCGCTATGCATTAACTGTCTTTTTACACATCGTGATAATAAATGCAACTCGACGAAAACTTGCCACAAATGCACTGGCCGACATAACACGCTGATACATGAGGCATGTGTCAAAACAATATCGTCAGCATCGGAGCCAATGACCTCTTCGCCATCAGCAAATGGAATTATTACGAAAAATAACAAGTCAATCAACATTACACAAATACCTACAGATGCGAATTCGGAAGTCCTGTTAGCAACAGCCCTGATTAAAGTTAAGGCTGGTGATGGTACTTATAAAACACTTAGAGCATTTATTGATCAAGGGAGTCAAATATCGCTTATGACTCAACAAGCCGTACAACTACTAGATTTAAAGAGTGAGAAGTTTAATGGGATATTCAACGGTATTGGAAAGAAACAAAACAGCTTCAAGGGGAGAAGAATCATAGAAGGCGCTTCGCTTTACAACGATTTTGCGTTCTATGCTGAGGTTTTTATTGTGAAAGACCTCATGGATGACTTACCTAACAGAACATTTCCCAAGCCATCGTGGTCCGTTCTGCAAAACTTAAACCTTGCCGATCCTCAATTCAACGTAAGACGGCCCATTGACTTATTGCTTGGAGTAGAAGTCTTCCATCAGATTATTATGGAAGGAGTAATTAAAGGAGATGATTATACGCAGCCTCTGGTACAGCAGACGCAACTGGGGTGGATGATAAGTGGAAACGCTCGTACTTACAACTGTAACGTAGTAATAAACAATTTAGAAGATATTAAACAATTTTGGGAGTTAGAAGAAATTACCGAAGAAGGAGATTTATCGCAGGAGGATCTGGAATGCATCAAACATTATAAAGAGAATACTAAGAGGAAACCCGACGGAAGGTATGAAGTCCGCATTCCAATGAAACCTCACTTTGAAGAAGAACTGGGAGAGTCAAGAACCCGAGCAATCGCGCAATTTAAAAACATGGAAAGAAAGTTACAAAAACAAGAACAACTATCCGAAGCGTATAAACAATTTATGGATGAATATCAATACCTAGGACACATGAAACCAGCAACCAACAATTTGGAGTAAGAGTCATTCTTACCTCATCATATTATCGAAAGAGTTGAGTCAGCAACATCCAAGCACAGGGTTGTCTTTAACGCGTCAGTAAAGACATCTACAGGGCGATCTTTAAATGATTTGATGTATACAGGCCCCAATTTACAGCAAGACTTTGCAAGTACTTCTATTAAAATGGAGACAGTACAAATACGCATTTACAGCGGACATTGAGAAAATGTACCGTCAGATACTCGTAAACGAAATTGATCAACATTTACAGAAAATAATTTGGCGTGACAGTCCCGAAAAACCATTACAAACATTTCAACTAACAACACTAACTTACGGAACAAAATCAGCACCATTTATAGTTATGATGACGTTAAAAAGACTAGCAGCAGACGAACGAGAAAGTTTTCCAGAAGCAGCGAAAGTGGTAGAGGAGGCATTTTACATGGATGACGTGTTACATGGAGCACATTCATTGGAACAAGGAAAGAAGTTGGTTTCTGATTTAAACAATCTTTTAAAAACTGGAGGTTTCAATTTACGAAAGTGGTCATCCAACAACAAAGGAATCTTGGAGAACATTAACAGAGAACAGGGTGACGAAGAAATGGTATTCAACTTTAAAGTAGACAACATTACAAAAACATTGGGATTATGCTGGAACCCGACCGAAGAAACTTTCACCTTCAAATGTAAAATACCCGAACATAAAGAAAACCTAACAAAAATAACACTTTTATCAGAAATTTCCAAGCTGTACGATCCATTAGGTTGGATCGCCCCATTTATAGTAAAACTGAAGATTTTATTTCAAAAAGCATGGAAAGAACAGACTGAATGGGATGACCATATTTCTGACAAACTCTTTTCAGAATGGTCAATAACGATAAGCGATATTGAGCAACTCAACGAATGCAAAATAACAAGGTGGTTATGGTGTAACGAGAATGACGTCATTGAACTGCATGGATTTTGTGACGCCTCCATGGAAGCATACGCTTGTGTAGTATATGCGAGAATACCACATCAATCCAGAGTAATACTGGTGGCAGCTAAAACGAAACTTGTGCCCCATAAGAAAACATTAACATTACCTAGACTTGAGCTTAGCGGTGCACATTTGCTCGCAAAACTGATGAAAAAGATTAAACATTCCTTAAATCAACATGAAGTAATAACATTCGGTTGGAGTGACTCCCAAATAGTCCTTGGATGGTTAGCAGGTCAACCAAGCCGTTGGAAACCATTCGTCGCAAATCGTGTAGAACAAATAAAACAGGTGATGCCCGAGGAACAATGGCGCTATGTAAAATCATCTGAAAACCCCGCAGATGCTGCAAGCAGAGGAGAAACAGCATTTCAATTGAAAGACAACACCTTATGGTGGTCAGGTCCAACTTGGCTAGCTCATTTCCAGCCAGAACTGAAACGTTCTCAAAACTTAACATATACTACGACAGAAGAGGAGAGAAAGTCATATAGATCTAACATGGTGCAAAACAATAAAGAGCAAAATATCATAAATCATTTATTAGAAAAATATAGCTCAATAACAAAGGTAATACGAATCGTGGCCTACATATTGAGGGCATTCACTTCGAAGCGTCAACGCTTGCCAAGCCATATCACATTACAAGAGCTAAGAAAAGCTAAATTGACTATAATTAAATGTGTACAAAGCAATGAATTAGGAACGGATATCGAACATTTACGTAAGCACAACAAAGTCGAATCACATAGCCCGCTCTATACATTGTACCCATTTATAGATAAAAACAATCTTTTGCGAGTGGGAGGCCGCCTGGAAGAAGCGCATTTATCTTACGAGATGAAACACCCAAAAATTATTCCGAAGGATTCACGTCTGCAACGTTACTTATAAACACGCTCACGCCATGACACTTCACGGAGGCGCTAAGCTCACTATGAGCAAACTGAGAGAAGAATACTGGGTGATAGGCGGAAACAACAGAGTGAAACAACAAGTGCGAAAATGCGTTAAGTGCCAAAAGATAGATGGGAAAAAACAGTATCAGCTGATGGGTGATCTTCCCGCCGCCCGTGTTAACGAAGCAAAACCGTTCTTCCACACTGGGGTCGACTACACAGGATTTGTTGACATAAAAGCAAGCAAGGCGCGAGGAAGTCGAACATTGAAGGGCTACATTGCCGTTTTCGTCTGCATGGTCACAAAAGCCGTGCATTTAGAACTAGTAATAGAACTAACGAGTTCAGCTTTCCTGGCAGCTTTAAGAAGAATGGCAGCCAGAAAAGGAGCCCCAAAACATTTATACTCGGATCAGGGTACCAATTTTATAGGCTCGAACAACATTCTGAAACAACAGTGGAAGGAGATTCAAAACACAATCGACGACAGTTTCTTGGCTGAAGTCGCTGAAATGGAAATCGAGTGGCATTTTAATGCTCCCGCCTGGCCCAGCGCGGGCGGACTCTGTGAAAGAGCCGTCAGAAGCTTAAAATACCATTTAAAACGCGTAGTGGGTGAACAAAAACTTACATATGAGGAATATGCCACGATTCTGGCGGAATTGGAGAGCTGTCTAAATTCAAGGCCATTATGCCCATTAACAGACAACATTGATGACCTGAATACGCTGACTCCAGCGCATATCTTGCAAGGACGAGCGGGAGCGACTATAATAGAAACATACGAAGACGCACGCACAAGATGGAATTTAACACAAAAGATATTCAGTGATATACATCACTTATATACATGTAAAACAAGCATAGCCGCGTGTCAGAACAGGTGGATCAGTTTATCCCGACCGAATCACTACTTATATTTTTGTTGTGATCGGTGTCAGTTCCGAACCATATGTAGAAATCAAGTTACAGCGCAAACATTGACACGAACTAACATTATTTAGATTGAAGAGAATTGTATCGTAAAAACGGACAACTTTGCAATTCACACGCATATGAATATGGAAAGTAAAGTGGATTTATCATATAGCATACCTGCCCCAGAAATTGACCCAATTAACCATGTTATAAACATTACGGTCGAAAAATTCGCAAACAACAGCTTTCATTTGGAAGAAGAAAGCGAAAATAAAGCCATAAAAGAGAAAATAAAAGCGCTGAAAGAAAGCCAACTTCCCGAAGATACAATTAACAGCTATTCTGTCCACGATATACACCACTATACAGCTATATACTGCCTCTTTCTAGCAACTACTGCTATAATAATCTTACTCGTATGCCGAAAAACACGTTGCCAGTGGCAACTTTTAAGAGCCTGGACAACCCAAGAAAACCCAGAGAGAACAACTGCTCGGAACACCATCACTGCAAGACCCCGTGCAAATCCGCCGCCGCCGCCGCCGCCCCGAGAGGTCGCGAGCGAGGCCTCTACGCCGAACACGCGATGCAGTCTACGACGTACCAGCATCAATAACAATAAGTGTAGTGCAAGTGCGCGAAAAGTGAAAGAGTGTGACAAACATGAAAACATTGAACTGAAACAAGTGGACAGAAGCTGCTCGCCAGTGTTCAGACAGACATATATCGTTTAAAAAATTAATTACTTAGATTTACAAAAATATTGTTGATCATCTTGTATCATTTATCTTAGTAATTCATTTCATCTCATAGTTTGCCCCCGCCCCGGCCAAGATGTTCGGTGCAATGCACCTAACACGTTTAAAGCCTCGTGCGGCGCGTGCGTCCAGTCAGCAAAAGACGTATTGCCCCAATAATTTAGCATTCATTTAGTTTTCAGTGTACTTTTGAGATCCATCGCGACCGGGTGCATTCGATTAACATTGAACATTCTCAACATTATCAACATTTTATTGACATTATTCTATAACATTTTACAACATTAAACATTTTTCCGCTACTCTCCGGACGTTTTACATTCAAGCGAACCCGCACCCCGAATACCGAGAGTTCATCAAAACCTGAAACGTTAATGGACGCCCTCTGTCTCGCAATTGAGAGAGGCGAATGGAACAAATTAATCCATGAAATTAGATACACACATATTAATGTAAACATAGTTGGTGTGTAGAAATGAATTCATTTATTAGGTACATACCCGATGTGTTGCTTGTGCAGTAAAACAACGGACAAGGATGAATTTGCTTTTTGTTTTACTTGTAGTGGGAATTAGCGCCGCTAGATTTATCTCACATGGTAAGTTTCATTGTGTTGTATAAGGCATTTGGTATTTGACTATTATACAACCAGATAGTTAGGTAAAGAAGTCTATACTCGGCGCAATTTCAACGCAAAAATCGCTGGCATTTTCGATACGATGCCGTTTAGGTAGGTGCAATGAAATCAATCGATGGATCATAAACCGCAATGTATTGAAAATTGCCGGTGATTAGTTGCCAGTTCAGTAGAGCGCCCAAAAAAAACGAATCCAAGCTTGTGATTTTCTTAAATTCCCTATATTTAAGCATGAAGTAATTGGTCCGTGTATTTAAGATGAAGTTGAAGACTTGTTCAAGAAGTTTGTGAAACGGCAGTTAACTGAGGAAGAGACCAAGATGCTGAACGATGTGTTAGAAATCCTTCGATTGCCTCAATATCTATCTGACAACCCGCTAGAAAAATTGTCTAATCCTAAATTGGTAAGTGTACAAATATTAATAAAAATATAAGCAGTTGATTTTGATTTTTAAATGAACAATATTATCTTATGCGAAACGAGTGAGGCGTAAAAGTTTTACGAGTAAGCCTCTTAAAATTAATCGGGTTTTAAACGCTTCGTAACAGCGACCAAGAAAAAGTATGAGAAAACAAAAACCGAACGCGAAAAGTTTTTTTGTATAGGACACGTCACCCCAGCCGGCCAACTCTCCATAGGGGTCGTCCAGAAATCATGTGATCGTGTCACCATAGCTGTCACGCACGCTCTTAGGGGGCGTGCATTAATCGCGTCATATTGTACAGGGGGGGGGGGGGGGAGGGGGTCAAGAAAGAATCACCAATGATCACCACAGGGGTGAGGGGGGTCTGGACACATATCACGTGTAATTTTTTTGTTCCTTGTGCTAAACTGTATTATGGTGAATAAAATAAAAATTATCAACGTTTAAATGAATCAATCTGTCAAAAGCAGAGTGAAATTGCACTAGCACTATGATGGTAAATATTTTTTAATGGCATTTGACATGTTATTTTGTAAAGTAGGTTTTTAGGGTTCCGTAGCCAAAGTGGCAAAAACGTAACCCTTATAGTTTCGTTATGTCCGTCTGTCCTTCCGTCCGTCCGTATGTCACAGCCATTTTACTCGGAAACTATAAAACGTATCTTAATAAATATTTAAATATAAGGTGTGTTTTTGTATGCCGTTACTTAGTTTTGTAGTAAAATTGCTGAAAAAGATATTTTAAGGAGGGGCACTACTCCATAAATGTAATTATTTGTCAAAAAAAAATGTTTTATAAAGGTGTTTCAAAATAACATTGAAGTCTGTTTTTTATTATTATTTAGTGAATATTTTAAGAAAAAATCACTCCGTAAATCTAAAAAACTTTTAAACCGGAAAAATATGAAAAGAAATGAGAACATTATCGGTTTAGGAATTATTGAGTTATCTCCTAAAAACTCATTTCATACGCAGATACGACCTTTTGATATTACTTTTTCGATAGTAGGTACGAAACCGCGTGGTCGGACACGCACTTGGCCGGTTTTTTTCTTAAAGATAATTTTATTTTATATGTATACATGTAGTTTAATTTTTTTACCCTTTACGTGTACGTACGTTACGTAAGTTGGTTCACGTGTTAGAAAACTGTACTTACTTCAGTTAGCAAAAAATTACACGTCATATTGGACAGGGGGGAGGGGTCCTGAAAATATCACCAAAGATATATCACCATGGGGTGGGGGGGGGGTCTAAAACAAGCCAAAAACGTATGACGCGATTAATGGACGCCCCCTTACAAGTACGAAAGTGATGCATGACGTGATAGGCAGAGAGTATAGAGCTTTATGGTGTTAGGCGATAAAATGACAACCATTATACGCGTTCTAGTTGTAGAATTATTATTAAACTAGCTTTTGCCCGCGGCTTCACTCGCGTTAAATTCGGGTAACACGGTTCCCCTTTCCTGATTTAAAACACAGAAGAGAACTCGGAACAGAATAAACCGCACACAAATAGTCCGCATAGCAATTTTTAGCTTTCTACCTTGAAAATTGCGGAATGCTCCATACAAACTTCCACCCCCCCTTTTAGGGAAGTGGGGGGTTAGAAAGAGACAAAAAGTATCCTATGTCACCTGTCCATCCCTTCAACTATCTCCACTTAAAAAATCACGTCAATTCGTCGCCCCGTTTTGCCGTGAAAGACGGACAAACAAACAAACACACACATATACTTTCCCATTTATAATATTAGTATGGAGTATGGATGAATAAATTCTTATCAACCGACTTCAAGATTTCGAAGGAGGAGGTTATCAATTCGTCGGGATCTTTGTTTTTGCTATTTTTTTTTTTTTTTTTATGTATGTTCACCGATTATTCGAAGACGGCTGGACCGATTTGGAAAATTCTTTTTTTGTTTGAAAGAGTATACTTCACAGTTGGTCCCATTGTAACCAAGTCAGGATCTGATGATGGGATCCTGGAGAAATCGAGGGAACTCTTCAACTATTATAGGCACACCTATAGTGATTTGAGTATTTTTTACAGCATCCCGAGCATTTGCTTTTGGAAAGGTGGATGCTAAGTGAAGTCGGTTCTTTTTTGTTTAAAATTATTTTATTTCAGAATCTTCTTTGTTTCGGGTGTCGAGTAACCGCTGTAGCATCATTTGAAGGCGTAGCGATGGGAATTCCAGATAAAGTTCTTGCGTCGCTGCTGACGGTACTCTGCTCTTTACTGGGCATTGAGACTTATGGCGTGTGCAAAGGTGCCTTGGACCTGTATGTGGTGGGGCCAGTATATAATTACACTTCCTTAGATAAATAAAATATGGGTCAATCTTACACAAATCAACCTAGTCCCACTGTAAGCTCAATAAGGCTATGTTGTGGGTACTAGGCGACGATAATATTTAATAGATAGATATAGATAAATACTTAAATACATAGAAAACATCCATAACTCAGGAACAAATATCCGTGATGAACACAAATAAATGCCCTGACCAGGATTCGAACCCGGGACCTCCTGCTTCATAGGCAGGGTCACTACCGAGTAGGCTA
The DNA here is from genome assembly GCA_947086415.1 of Pammene aurita. Lineage (NCBI taxonomy): Eukaryota > Metazoa > Arthropoda > Insecta > Lepidoptera > Tortricidae > Pammene > Pammene aurita. The sequence continues at coordinate 22,462,364 of OX352298.1, read as the reverse complement.
GGAGGCCGTTAAAACGTTAAGTTAAGACGATATTTTATTGACCATACATATACATTTTAGTACGACATAATTTAAAAAATACTTTTGACATTCCATCATATCTGTTAAAAACCGGCCAAGAGCGTGTCGGGCCACGCTCACTGTAGGGTTCCGTAGTTTTCCGTCCGTCACAGTAAGTGTCCCCACTTAAGAGTTAATAACACGGCCATGTAGGATATGATATGAGAGTTCCACGTACAGCGACATCTATCGGCAAATTAAGTAAAATATTGCGCGCGAGCATAAAGTATGGAAGATGAATTTTATGGGATAATTCTTTAATGCGTGAACCGATTTTCACCGTTTTTACTTTATTTGAAAGCACGTCATTTCATTGTAATTTTGTAGAAATTACAGGTACAATAAACACCTGCTTATACGGTTAAATTACAAACTTATTTCAGAAATTATTTTGTATTTTTTTTTCAAAAACTATTCATCCTATCAAGTTCAAAATAATTTTCCTAGAAAGTTTTTATAAAGTTCTACTTTTGAGATTTTTTTCATTTTTTTAAAACTTATGGTTCAAAAGTTAGAGGGGGGGGGGGACGCATATTTTTTTACTTCTGGAGCGATTATTTCCGAAAATATTTACATTATCGAAAAATGATTTTAGGAAACCCCTATTCATTTTTAAATACCTATCCAATAATATATCACACGTTGGGGTTGAAATGAAAAACAAAAATCACTCCCCACTTTACGTATAGGGGAGGTACCCTAATAAAAAAAAAATCCACTTTTTATTTTACCACTTTGTCGGCGTGATTGATATACATATTAGTACCAAATTTCAGCTTTCTAGTGCTAACGGTCACTGAGATTATCCGCGGACGGACGGACGGACGGACGGGCAGACATGGCGAAACTATAAGGGTTCCTAGTTGACTACGGAACCCTAAAAACACATTTAATAATATGTGAAACACTTCTTTGGTACTTAATATTAAACCGCGAAACTCTTTTAATGCAGATATTAATTCCTTTTATTCCCACGCGAGTGTTGTTTGCAAAAAGCGTCACTTTATATATATGTAACTCCGCCATGACTTTTGGTACAGTCACCGGCAATAGTATCTTCCTACACGAAGGTCGCAAAAAATATGTGACACGCTCTTATGGCCCTACAAATAAGAGCGTGTCACATATTTTCACACGAAGGCGTGTAGGAAAATACTATTGCCGGTGACTATACTTATGCAATTTATGCATGGTGGCAGATCGTTCATGTAAATTAGGAATAAAACATTTCGAGTTAAATTCTTGACGCAGTTTCGAACCATGAATTTTTACAATGCACAGTCGTACTTTTCCACCAAATCACAGCCACCATGTATAAACGGCGAACATTTATTTTCGCACATAAATACTTACCTTTTATTTCTGAAACATTTGGATTTTTGTTCGCACGTCACGGACTTTAATTGTTGAGCTAGCTATTGTCTTTTGTTTAATACTTACTCCTCAAATGTCCAATGTAAACTGCATCCTAAATGGGTCACGTATTACGCCTACCTTAAAGGCCACAAAAAAACGCTTACAAGCGCTGTGATGTTCGCACCATCGAGCAGATTCGCATATTTTTGGTGCCCTCAAGTATTCACCGTTCGCTATTGTGTATTTATGTTTCTGATTCTAGCCTATTCTTACTCATATAATAAAGAATACCCCCGAAGTTAAACCGACTACGCTATGCGGGTTAGCGCTGCAGGTGGAGAATGACCCAGATTTTTGCGCCTACTATGATCCCAGATTCGAGTGGCATGTGAATCTCCCGGATCCGGTTGTAAAGAAGAAAGTAAGCTTTTTTATTTATCCCAGCAACACATGTTAGACTACTGTTCTGGGTATTCGATAACGATTTAGACCCCGTTAAGAAATGACTGAAAAAAATTAAGTCCTGAGCTGTCAGTAAAATAAATAAATCGTCATGTCATATTACAGCTTACTGGCCTGGCACTAGTTTAAGACGATTGCTTATTATATTATATTATATTATATATTATATTATATATATATATATATATATTATATTATATATTATATATTACTTATCTATCACATGTGTATCACACTGGCGCCGCAACATGCGGCGACGGTGTGCAAGCGTGACAGCGTTAAACACATGCAGAGCGCTCTATCTCGCTCACGCACCAGCGCCGCATGCAGAAACGGCAGCAGTGTGAAAGCCGCCTAAGGTCTAATAATATCGATCTAATAAAAAGCTGTGGACAGAAGAAGCCGTCAGACCGACAAGTTCGTTATAATTAACTATGAAACTTACTTTTTTCAGCGTCCAATCTCCTGCAGTTACGTAAAAAAGCCTCTGAAAGTGGCCTTAATAACAGACGCTCACGTGGACGCTCAATACAAACCAAATGCAGTGGCCAACTGTGCAGATCTCTCTTGTTGCCGTGCAGGACAAACCGCAGCCTCCTTGAACTATACCTACATCGATGAGTCGATCTACAAAAAGGGTTTTGTCAACCACGGCTCCAAAATTTCGTTGGATTTGAAAGTAGCTGCGAAAATTAGGAACATGCGACGACCTCAGATAGCTAAGCCTGTGAATGCCTTCCCAGCTGGTTATTGGGGCGACTATGGAAAATGCGACACCCCGATTTGGTCGTTCGATGATGTGATCGACAGGATTGCTGAGGCACACAAGGTATTACAGAAACAAAGGTGAAAGAAAGATTTTTTTAAGTTAGGATGATAATGGCTTAATAATTCCAAGAACTTGATAAAAGTAACACACCTATCATGAAGCATCTACCCAGCAGTGTTCGGTAACGCACGGTCATACCATACCTACGCCAGGGACCCGCCCGGTATCCCCTTCGAGGGTTTTTGAAAGGGTTTTTCGTAAGGCTTTGCTTACCAAAGCCGATGCTCCTCAAAACCCATTCATTTGGCTATTAAAGCGCTATAAATACGGTATCCCCTTCGAGGGTTTTTGAAAGGGTTTTTCGTAAGGCTTTGCTCGCCAAAGCCGTTGCTTCTCAATACCCATTCATTTAGCTATTTAAAGCGCTTTAAATACGGGTAAGCAGTTCCCCTAACTAATATCAGATACCTTCTCAAGCGCTTAAAAAAGCCTTTCGAAAGGGTAGCGTTGGTAGCTCTTGAAGGGGTTTCCCTTTCTACGCTCATGCAATTTTTATCCTTTTCCTAATGACAATAAGAGCAAAATTGTAAATTTACGTTGGACGACCGTATGTCTAGCGCGGTGTCGAAGCGGCGGCGCCTTTGACAAAGCCGCCAAGTTGCCGCTGCTTGCGGTTAAGAAGTACCTTATTGCATTGTAATACGGTTACCTTTTGTGTGGCGAAGGGGCGGAAGAATTTGGAGCGCGTGCGACGCATCGTTTTGGGAAGTTTGGAACTGTATTTGTTTTTGTTTATGTATCGGCACAGATTATATAATAGTTCTTACGAAGTATCGGTGTGAATATTCATTATTTGTGCCATTTCTTTCGCGAACACCACGGTGTCAACATTGAATTGAAGGGTTTTCGTAAGGCTTTGCTTTCCAAAGCCGTTGCCTCTCAAAACCCATTCATTTGGCTTTTTAGACGAGTACCAGAAAATACATGTACCTCGATTGTGGGTGGATTAATCATCGCGTAGTCCCGCCTCCTTGCGAACGCGGTCATATGGTAGTTCGCTCAGACTAAAGGCTTAGAGATAGTTCACTTGGAACAAACGACAAAACGACAAGGAGCCAGATTCACTCGAACATGTACATCATATCGTACAAAAACGTGTATGCACTATTATATATTATATGATCGTATATACCTAATCGGTCCATAAGTTCTGTCACAAGGGTTTTAAGTGATAAAATATAATACAAAGCTTTTATTTAAAAAAATTAGACCTGATTAGAAAGCATATTTCATACAGATTAAAATATAATATGATTAACTTATAATCAAGATCGCGTATTTTATAGATCCTTGTAAACTTGAAGATTGTTGTCAGTCCAAAACACGCCGATGATTTATGAAAATTGTACTTCACAAAAATTGGTTTAGATCATTTTTATAGTTGTCCAGAGTTACAAATTGTTATTTTTATGAAAGTAGATGATTAAGGCATATTTAAAAACCAATATTTAGTTGACTTACAAGTCTGTGCTTCAGCTATTCTTCTCCTGAACCTCAACGTATTTTTCAGTTTTGAGCAAAACACGATGATTTTGATGCCATACATCAAGGTAGTCTTCCAAAATTGCGTATACTAGCCTTCTTGTCAGTCAGACCCATGTTAATTATATATTAAAATGAAGGTTAAAGATCAAGCTAATGCAGTATGCAAGACTGAAGCCTCTTAAAATTGAATAAAAATAATGATGGTCAAAATCAACTCGAACAGGGCGCGTGTTTTTGACGTGGTTTTTTATTCCGCTTTTTCGAATGTTACAGGGAATTGTGTAAAACTGCCACAACTATTTGCCTTAAATAATATCGTAAATTAATCAGTATTAAATAGGCTTTTTAATCATATATTGAAATAGTAAGCAACCTCTAACAGTTCGTATTTTACCAGTCCAAACCCTAGTGACAGAACTTATGAACCGACTAAGTACACGTTTTTAAATAAACATTAATGATAGTTATCAATAAAGACGACGGAGAGCTGGCTACGTCAGATATGACACAATAATGAGAGCAACGAAACCTAGTTAGTTTGCTATCCTATGTTTTTTTCTAGCTCCGGACATCTGGCAGCTTGTCATTGGTAGAGGTCAAAGAATGTAAACCACTTCAAAAAGACAAATCCTAGCGTTCTAAGTTTAATATAATTTTCTTAATTCTATATGATAATAAATTATGCAAATAATTAGATTATATCATTGCCTAAAGTTTGTTGGAAAAAAAATTGTGCCAAACGACGCCATATCATATATAATGGGGAACTGTCAAAATGAAATTTCCAACAATGGTCCTTAGAAAAGCAAAATTTGTATGGTGGGAAGTAGTTTTTATTTATTTTAGCGAAAACTACTAACTGTTTCATCTCGAATTGGTCCCTAAGTGAAATTCTAAAGTTTCCAAAATACTCTAAAATTAAAATGCTGTAGAATAAAGCGATAGGGAAGATTTCCCCTAAGAAAAGCCTTCTGACTGTATATAGTTTCAGTACATTGTTAAGGACCATTCATCTTCTCTCACTGTATGCAGTTGTATGGAATCCGGAACAGCGCCCTCTACAAAAAGTTTTCACCGGCCTTCATCATTCATAGTTTGTCGTTTGTCGTTCTGTCCTCTATAAATGAGAGAACTTGGGCAGTTTTTACCTATTTAGGTATTACTTTTTTCCAACAGAAAATTTTTGTTGGTGAATCACTCTGACCTCCACCCATTAAAAGCTGCCAGATGCCCAGATCTATCTATCGTTGCCGGCTAATTAGGGGGTGTAGATTTCGAAAATGATCTGTTTTAAAATCCAAGATGGCGGTTGTACTTACTACATACTTACTTACTCCGTTGGCTCAGCGACCCAAAGTGAATCTTGGCCTCCGATACCAGGGTGTGCCACTTTCCTCGATCCTGCGCTAGCTCTTGCCAATTTCAGATTCGGAGTTCGCTCAGATCCGCCTCGATCATGTCTTTCCAGCGATACCGTGGTCGTCCAACAGGGTGTCGCCCTTCCGGACAACCATGGAATGCGTTCTTCACTTTCCAATCTTCCCCCATCCTCTCGAGGTGGCCAAGCCAGCGAAGTCTGTGAGCTTTGGTCTCTCCTATAATATTAGGTTCAGCCACCAGGTCTTCTATTTCCGCGTTCTTTAGAACTCTCCAGCTTCCATCCAGTCGTTGTTTCGGCCCGAAGATCTTGCGAAGTATCTTTCTTTCTGCGACTAGCAGCATATTCTCCTCTCCAAGTGTCAGTGTCCATGCCTCACAACCGTGCATAAGGATTGGCCTAATGGTTTTATAAATACGGATTTTAGCGGATCTGGTCAGCAGTTTAAACGCTAACACTTTGTGAAGGGCAGCACTGCATCGCAAGGTGTATTGCACTCGGATTTTGATTTCTTCGCTGCGAGTGTTTATATTTGTGATGGTGCAGCCTAAGTACCTGAATTTCTCCATGCCTCTGTAAGTAGTATCTCCGACATGCAGGTCCTACGGTTGAATACGAGTGTTTTTATATCGTTTCATGTGGAGATACTCCTCTGTTTTTTCGTGGGATATCCTTAGGCCGATCTTCGATCTGCAAGGACCCTTACGGACTCCCGCACCTGGTCTATAGATGGCCAGATCATCTGCGTATCCTATCATCTTGTGCCTTCAACTCAGTTCTAGCCATCCCTCCAGTGTTAAAACTTTCCTTAGGACATATTCTAAGAAAGTTGAAGAGCATAGGTGACAAGGCATCGCCCTGCTTGAGTCCCCCGTCACTACTGTGAAGTCGTCAGTAAGTTCCCCCTCGACACGCACCACCATTTTGCTCTCCCCTGTCGCAACCTGAACCATGTTGCTCATGTTGGGGAAGTCAAAATTCCTTAAGATGGTGAAGAGAGCGTTTCGTAGGCCGTATGATATGATGATAGTATGATAGCGCAGGGCGAATGAAGATGGCGGTTATAGTACAGAATAATTAATAGTACAAGTACAGCAGATTCTCCTACCTGAATTTTAAGCTTTACTTAGTATTTATATGTCCACAATCTATCAAGAATCTGCTAAAAAGTGAGTTAAGTACTCGTAAGGTTAGAGCTCTAACCCTCAATGAACCCGAACGGCTGCTCAAAGAGTGGGCTAGGTTAGGTTAGAACTGTGACCCTCAACCAACCCGAACAACTTAAAACGGATTATATTCGGAATTCATACTGCAATTTAAATTAAAATGGCTAAGAGATATGATAAAATCGCGCAGGATGACAAAATGGCTTACCCATTCCATAATTTCTCTAGTAATCTAACTAAATCTGAGTAAAATGAATGAGTAAAACTAGATTTGTCATTTCACTAAACTGGTTTAGCGATTAGATGAAATGTCTAAACCAGGTCATTAAGTTGACAAAATGGGTTCGATATTATAACTTCTTTGCCATTGAACTAACCCGGTTTAAAAAAATTATAAAATCTCAACTGACACAAAAGGAAGTAGGTAACTTAAGTTAAATAGATGGCGCTGTACTAAATATTGTAGATAAATGTGAAATATACCTACCTAAACTTTGGTTTAATGACGCTACAATAACTATTATAGTGAAATGTAAAAAGATTGAGGTCTTTAGAGTGACTCTGTTTTCAACTGCTCATTACGTCGAGCGATTTGAGCCAAAACTGCATGACTCATTCTCCAATCCTGAGATCCAGTAGGTAGTATGTAGGTTTCAGAAAAGAGTGTATTACCGCGTATAGTATTATATCTTAGATTTTAAAACAGACATAAGTTAAGAAATCTTCACGCCCTAATTAGCCGGAAATTACTACCATGACGATTTTTCATAAAGAAGTGTGCAACAGCGATCTTGGATTTTAGACACACATAATTTTCGAAATCTGTATCCCCTAATTAGCCGAAAACGACACCATAACGATTTTTGAGAAAACAGAGTGTATCCGCCATCTTGGATTTAAAAACAGACAAAATTTTCGAAATCTACACCCCCTAATTAGCTAAAAGGACTCTACCATGATGATTTTTGAGAAAAAAAAGAGTAAAACTGCCTTAAAAAGACCGTAAAAACCGTTTATAAAGGTAGCCTTTCAGTCCCTGTTTGACACCCCTCAAAATATGCTGCGCAATTTGTATGAAAATTGCACATGTTTTCTCCTCCACTCCCTTTTGGACTAAGAGCTGGTCACGTCAGATATGACACAATAATGAGAGCAACAAAACCCGTCTGGTTAGATTGCTATACTATCCTTATTGCTAGATCCGGGCATCTGGGTGCTTTTAATTGGTGGAGGTCAGAGAAAATAGTAATACCAAAATAGGTAAAAACTGCCGAATTTGTCTCAGTTATGAAGGACAGGGCTTATATTTTAATATTAGAATAAAAAACATTGCGTATTATCACGGAAACAAAAACAGTAGGCGACAAACTATGAATTACATTATACGTCGTTTGGCACTACTTCCTACAACAGAAACTGTTGGCAATGATATAATCTAATTATTTATATAATTTCTCACAATATTGCATGAAACCCAGAACTCTAGGATTGGTTTTCTTGAAGTGGTTTGCTTTCTTTGACCTCCACCACTTTACAGCTGCCAGGTGTCCAGATCTAGAAATAAGCATAGTATATAGCAAACTGACTAGAGGAGTTTCGTTGCTCTCATTATTGTGTCATTTCTGACGTGGCTCCTAAGGTTGCCCCGGAAAAGGCCGAAATACGTCCACTGTATAGAAGCTGTTAACACTGAGGTAGAATCTGTCCGGAAAGAGAAGTGTCGTAGAATGTATGAGCTCCCATATAAACCACGACACTTCTGTATTTGGACAAACTCCATAAGGTAAAAAAAAAAATCTCTATTGTTTACGCAATTAATTATCTTGCAATAATAATAATATTATTGACTTAAGTATCTTTTAATAGTTTATCGCATGATTCGCATGTTCTATGTTATAATATAAGTAGGTACAAAACCGGCGTGTCTCGCCCAGCGCGCAAGTATAGTTGGAGTGAACTTACTGTTGTTTATTCTGTAGTTCAAACGACTACCCTAAATTAAACTACATATTATACGAGTATTTTTGTATGGAGATACAGGTTTGATCAACGCAAAAAACGTTGTTGTAAACAGATCTGCAAATAGAGTGTAATAAATAATTAAAAGCACTTTATTTTTGTAAAAATAAGCGCTGACGCCGACAAACAACCCATCGTTGGCAGTGGCGGCTTACAGACTGATCAAATGTAGCAAAGGATAGCGCCAAGGTAATTCGTGGCGCCTGGAAGCGCGTTTATGAAATGTCGTAAGCGTAATATCACTTTATGCCATCTCAAGGTGAAAGTAAGCAAGGAATTAAATTTTCATCCTACGATCCTAAAGAACTAGTTAATACAATTTTATCCTTATTGTCTTTATAATTGAGCAATAAAATCAGTTTTAGGTTAAAATAAGACCTGACTTTGAATAATAAAACTCTCGAGGAAATTGTAGCCAATCGTGTTTTCCTCCCACAAATCCCTCGGTCATATAATCGTAAATCATTCTTGAAAGTATCAAACTTATATTTCAAATATGTTTCGAAAAAAATTAAATCTGGTGAGCACAACCTCAGTCATGTCATGTATCACCTTAAAGCGCTTTAAATACGGGTAAGCAGTTCCCTTAACGAATATCAGATACCTTTTCCAAGCGCTTAAAAATAGCCTTTCGAAAGGGTTTTTCTATCAGTAGAGGTAGTCTCGTAAGGGAAACCCCTTCATACGGCTAAGTAAAATGAATGGGTATTCAATCGATATCGGACAGCAAGTGATTTGGGCTGTTAAACGAACGACTAGCCGTTCAAAGGCTTTTTTCTGGGAAGGGGCGGGCGGGTCCCTCTACGCACATTTCTTTACTTCATTCTAAAATGACGATCAATCATCGCACAGCGGCATCAGTGACGCATATGACGCACAATATACACTCAACCCAACATGTATAGATCGTATACTCGTACAATGGATTAACCTTTGCAGAGCGTAGACGTGGTGTACTACATCGGTGACACCATCGACCACCACGTCTGGGAGACCACATACAAGCAGAACCACGCTACGAACAGTTACGTGGTCAATAAAATAAGACAGAGTTTTGGCGACAACGTGAAACTCGTACCTGTGATTGGCAATCATGAATCGCAACCTATTAACCAGTAAGTTATATTTCATGCCTAATCCATGTGTTCACACCTGACGCACCGCCGCGCGAGGCAGCTCGGCTAGTGTAAGCGTGCCTCGGCCAAGGCAAACGCACGCGCGGCCGCCAATACCTCGGGCGAGGCACGTCCACGCTAAGCCAGGCTGCATCGTCAGGTGTTGACACGGCTATTGAGTTACGACACTTACGACATGTAGGATACTTGAGAGGCATTTCTGGAAGCCCTTTATTATTAACTTTAGTCCATGGGCCCATGCCTCCGCTAATGCAACTTTACCCACGTTTTGGCACCCAAAACATTGCGTAACACTGATGACTAATTTACTTTTCGATGGGTTGAGAAAATAAGAAAACTGTATTTTATCTATTTGTATGCGATAGATTCGCTCCAGCATCGGTGACGGGGGACAAGCTGAACACAACCTGGCTGTACAAGTCCCTTGCCCAGAAGTGGAAGTTTTACTTGCCTGCAGATACCAGGGCCACCTTTTTGGAGCGCGGGGAGTACTCCATGCTCATCAGACCGGGACTCAGAGCCATTGTATTGAACAGCAACGTGGCTTATAAATATAATTGGTGAGATAATTAGGATAGATGATTTCTTATAGGGTATGTTTCCGGATAGAAGCAAAACTATTGACAACCCGAGCGGTAACACTACATACAATCCCTTATTGCGCTCGAATATTTTTTTTTTGTATTCATAACATAGGTACCTCTACGCCCTTGCCGTAGGTAAATATGTAATTTTGCTCCTGCCCCCTTTTCCCACAACTTACTATTAAAACAGATTTAAAAAGAAATGGTACTTTTTTTAGGTGGCAATTATATGATCCTCACGATGCTAAAAAGCACCTGGATTGGTTAGTAAACGAACTACACAAGGCGGAGCTGGCTGGCGAAAAGGTGCACATTCTGAGCCACATCCCTCCAGGTGAAGCCGACCTCACCCACACTTGGACCAGGGAATATAACAGAATCGTAAACAGGTTTACGCAGCATCACGTATTTGATTTAAAAACCCTCTTAAGGGTCTTATCGCTCGTGATTCTCGCAAAGACACTGAAATGACCCGAAAAGTTCTTGTGTACAAATATACAGTACAACTTCTTCATCTTCATCAAATATTTTCCAACTTCCTCCTAAGGTGGGGGACAGAAAATACAATAAGCATTTGAAACTTTCTTTACAAGCACGGGATTTGCTATGACATCGACTAAACCAATACACGACAACCAGATCTGACAACGCTTGTGAAATTTCCTAGATTTGCGTCAACGATAGCCGCCGAATTCAACGGGCACACGCACTCGGACGAATTTAGGATATTCTACAACTCGACGGGCAAGGCCGTGCGCGTGGCTTGGAATGTGGGCGGCATCACCACCTTCTCCAACTTCAACCCCAACTATAAAATAGTCAAATTCCATCATCTTACTTATGTAAGTACCTATTTTCCAACATATCTGGCGTAGCAGTGAGCCCCTTCTCCAACTATAAAATACCCAGCGAAATTCCACTTAACACTTAAATGTGACTAAGGTCATACAGCCCTCCCCACCTCTCCCCCATGAGCAATTGCCTAGAGATATTGGCAGATGATTTGAGTACCCCTCTCATTGCTCATTTTTCCCAACCCGAAGGGGTAGAAGCGAAAGTACCTATTCGATGGAACAGAAATCATTAGATCTGGTGACCAATTCGACAAACGAAAAGTATAGGCCACAATAATGACGTTATTTCAGTACCCGTCCTTTTCTATGTATATGAAGAATGAGAACGATAAGACATCCCTAGGACATGTTATGAACGTCGTTGGTATGTATTTAATGCACTAAACACAAAAAAACAAAAGTACCAATCTAACTCTAAGTACCTACATGGTACATTACATACCTATGACTTAGTATGGTGATTGTTGCGCCCGATTGAATTATTAACCCCACTAAGTCATAGTTGGTATCTATCCTATTACGTTTTTCTAAACCTCAACAGGAACCTACAAACATCGAGAACTACATCTACAACCTCAGTCATGCCAACCTAAATCCAAAACGCAGACCCCACTGGTTTAGACTCTATGACTTCAAGAGGAAGTTCCGATTGGTTGACCTGTCGCCTGCCTCCATGAATGACCTGGTAAACAGGATGGCCACGGACAAGCAGCTCCTCCAACTCTACTCGGACTACTTCTACAAGATGAGCGATGCTAGACCGTCGTGTGATGCAGACTGCAAATTGGATGAGCTCTGTAGGGCTGTTGTCACTGTGCTGTGGAAAAGACAGAAATGCAATGAACTAAAAAAGTTATACTATACGATGGAGATTGGAGACTAATCTATAGTTCAATGAAAATTTTAATTCATAAATTAACAAAGACTAGATATTTTTGTTATAATTCTTATTTTTTCATCAAACCCAACCAGATTCAAACAATACAACCAGAAATTTTACTACAGCTTTACACCCATTATAATAATCTTAAAAAAAGATTTTATCTACACCAATATCATAAATCCTCTATTCCGCGTTCGAAAACTGTATGTAATTACCACCATTTTTGCAACCAGTAACGTAAAATCAGTGTATTATCTGTGACAGTGTGGTAAAAACGTATGAAAATTCATAGTAAAGTAATACCTCTTTTTAAATCGGGCGATTCTAGTGATCTGAATAACTCCGGCCGATATTAATACTCTAAGTAAAGTCTTTGAAAAGCTAATGTTAAATGATCTACTGGGCCACTTCAACAGACACGGATTGCTTACAAGCAATCAGTTTGGTTTCACAAAGGGACGTTCCACAACCGACGCTGCTGCGGTACTCATTAAACATATTTCCATTGCCTGGGAAAAACATTACGATGTAATTGGTATATTCTGTGATCTTTCTAAAGCGTTTGATTGTGTAGATCATCTGCAACCCTCATTCTTAAATTAAAACATTATGGTTTGTCAGAAAATGCCTTGAATCTCATGTCTTCATATCTTAGCAACAGAACACAGTTGTTGTAACTAAAACCCAGTCTAAAGGGACTTTAGTAAAATTAGGAGTGCCACAGGGTTCTATTCTGGGCCCATTCCTGTTTTTGGTTTATATAAATGATTTACCTTGTGTAGTACAAAACCTTTGTGATATCGTTCTGTTTGCCGATGATACATCTTTAATTTTCAAAGATGACCGGTAATCTACCGATTTTACTGTAATCAATAACACAGTGTTGGCCGTTAATTTCAATTAAAATTGAAAATTGATCAATAAGATTGTAGATGAATTCCGTAACTAATCAATTACACTAACCGTCAATTTTTACTAACGTTAGTTCGCATTGATTTAACCGTCAATAAGAATTAACCTGTAAGTTACACTAACGTCTTGAAAATTTAATGAGATTAACAGTTAATTAGATTAACGTTAGTGTAACTAAATTAATCCTGTCTTGTACTATCCCCAGGGTCCAGCATGAGCTCCAGATTTTGATACCGGTACCATCTGCTCATCAGTACAAGTCGAATGAGCCCAAACAGCATGAGTCTATGATGCGCCAAACCAGAGATCCAGTAGGGATCCCGAGGGTTCAGCATGAGCTCCAGATTTTGATACCGGTACCATCTGCTCATCAGTACAAGTCGAATGATCCCAAACAGCATGAGTCTATTGCGCCAAACCCGAGATCCAGTAGGGATCCCAAGGGTCCAGCATGACCTCCACCTTAGGATACCGGTCCCATTGCTTATTAATACAAGCCCCCGATTCCGGAGTCAAAATCGAAACAAAAATCAAAACCACGTAGCTTTACCTAAATCCGCGTTTAGTTAGGTTAATTATTAATGTCAATTATTATTAATTCTAATTGAAATCAATTTCCATTAAACTATTAGTGTTCAATTTTAAATAACGTGTTTGAATCTTTAATTTTCAATTACACTAACGTTCGGCCAACACTGCAATAACACACTAGCTGCTGTACTGAACTGGTTACTATTAATAATTTGCTACTTAATGCTAAGAAAACCAAATGTGTTACATTTGTTTTGCTAAACGTTGCACCGATGGACACTAAGATTCTCCTGAATGGTGAATGTTTAGAGATAGTAGGTAAAGCAGTGTTCCTTGGTTCGACGTTGGACAAAAATCTACAATGGAGTCCTCATACATGAAAACTCGCTCTTCGATTAAGCTCGGCCGCTCATGCCGTTATAGTCGGTGGTGCACACGACAACAAAGGGCATTATACAGATTTTAGTGATGATGGGATCACCTTTTGCATAGTGATACTTTAGGACCCATAGGCCATTTGAGGTAGCAGAGCCACCTAAATTTATGGTGCGGTGGGGGTAAAAAGGGGGGGTTAAAATTTTCGCGACACATAGATTGAAAACTATAAGTCTTAGCAACATACTTCAAAGGCAAGAATTGTAGAGAATTTCATGAAAAATATTTCCTTTATTGATAGTTTTGTGGTAACTTCAACCGTTTTTGCAAAAAATATATGAATGTTCCTACTTTTGTGGGAAGTGGGGAAAACAATTGTTATATTTGTAACACATTATAGTGCAGAGTTATCCAATAAAGATATGGCTTGAAAGTCTCGTATCCAGGCCATGAATAAAATAAGTAAAATAATTATTTTCTGTTTTGACTAGATACTATTAAAATATTATTATTGATATGGTACCATGTATATTAAATGGTTTAATTGAAAATAATTATAATAATGACCAGAGCTCGGATTTTTCACGGCAAAACAAAACACTAGCGTAATTTAGCCAGTGCTTGAAATATTATTTTATCGACACCTATCGAGTCTTACTAGAGTATATGACAGGTATTGCCTCAGTACATTTTTTCTTTTTTTATTCGATGGTACACCTATCAGTGTGAAAGTCAAAATTTAAAAACTAACAAACGTGCGAAAATTTCGAAAAACAGGAGACTTACTAGAGCTCAAAATCAATATTTTTGACCAGTCTAAGGTGACCTACTGGGGGTTAGAAGGTTGTGCATTAATTACCGGACATCCTGTATAAGTAATAAAATAACTTTTCATTTTAGCTTTGCCATAGTCGAGCAACAAAGAGGTAGGTCTGCATGTACAACTTAGAACGAAGTAACTATACCACCTCATTTAAAATGATAGAAACGACTGCAAATTTCATCTCACATGACATGACATTCACACTTTAACTGTCATTTCATTACGTATAAAACGTAAATTGCATCTAGGTATTATTTATTTCGCAACGCATTGAATCCGACGTGTTGGATATACGTATAATAACTTAATATTGCAAGGTATCAATTAATACAAAAATGAGTAATGTACAAGATCGGATCAAAACGTGGATTGAAAATCACCCTGAGTTAGTCTATAATGAAGTGACCTCCACTATATACTGCTCTATGTGCGATATGCATCTAAAACTGAAGAAATGCAATATTGAGAATCATGTGAAAAGCAACCGCCACAATTACCGTTCGGGGCAACCAAATAGGAAACATCAATTTTATTTCGATTTAATTATTTTTCTTATTTCATGCAACATACCATGGGCAACAGTCAACAACAACAATTTTCGTCATTTTTTTAACAAGTATTTATGTTGCGACTGCTCTATGACTTCTTTACCGGACGAATCGACCCTGCGAAAAATTTATTTAAATCTCGTGTACAAAAAAACTATACAGGGTATAAGAGAGGTAAACAAAACCAATTATTTGTGGATATCTATAGACGAAACACCAGATTTCATGGGAAAATGTGTGACAAACGTGGTGATTCGGTCTTTGCAAAAAAATTGTTCTAAGCAATTTTATCTTTTGGGGTCGAAGGTTTTAGAGAAGGTAAATGGGGAAACAATAGCAAACCTAATAATAAACCAATTAAAATTTTTGTTGCAAAATTCTTTCAATGATAACGTAAACAATTTGCTTTTACTTTGCACAGATAGTGCCGCATATATGCTTAAAGCCGGTCGTATTTTAAAAGCAACGTTTCCTCGTATGAAACACATTACGTGTTTAGCTCATGGTCTGCACCGGGTTGCCGAAGAAGTGCGAGATAATTTCAAAGGTGTGGATGGGTTGATATCGAATGTCAAAAAGATATTCCTAAAATCTCCAGAGCGTGTACGCCTTTTTAAGGCAAAATATCCGTCCATTCCCCTACCTCCCGAGCCAATTATCACCAGATGGGGAACTTGGATATCTGCTGCGGTATATTACGCTCAATACTATGAGCAAATACGTGATGTCGTCTCCATACTTGCTAATGACTCGGCAGCTATAAGAGCTGCAAAAAAATGTTTTCAAACACGCAAACTACGACCGGAGTTAAATTTCATTCGCGACAACTACGAAGTAATAGCCTCTTCAATAGAACAATTGCAATGTTCGACTTTATCCATTGCGGAATCCTTCCTCATTCTGGATACTGTTCGTTGCTACGTAAACTGGAGTAAACATTTACCAGTGATACGTAAATTTGAAGCCGTGCTCGAACGAAATCCTGATTACGAAATTTTAAGAGACATATCTGAAAATATTACCCGAACTGATAATGAATTCTATAAATTTGCTCCCTTGACGTCAACTGAAGTTGAACGTACATTTAGTGTACATAAATGGATTTATAGTGATAAACGCAACTGTTTACTCCCAGAGAATGTTGAAAAGATAATGATCATCTACTCCTATCACTATTACCCAAATAAAATGTCTTGTGCTGCTGTGTGTACTGACGTAGATTTTGAAAAAGAAATTGCGTCTGTTTCTAATATATAGTAACTTAATACAAATGTTTTTATTAGTTTTATTACATATTAATTTTATTTGGTGACTTTTATTTCTTCTAGTTCTGAATTATCGATATCGATAAAATAATATTTCAAGCACTGGCTTAATTACGCTAGTGTTTTGTTTTGCCGTGAAAAATCCGAGCTCTGATAATGACGCAGGTAATGTACTCAAGGCTAAAATAATCGATAGGTCCTAGGTACCACTCATCACACCACTAGTGTAGCGTACCTAAGTTCATATATGATATTAGGCGTTGTCCGTTGATAAAAGATTCAAGCGCCCCACGATTTTAGTTTTTTGTCTTTTCAATGCTCTAGCTACATTGATGAGAAGAGTGGTGTGATGACTGGTACCTAGAACCTACCGAATTATTTTTAAGGCTATTTGTACATTATTTATCATTGTTTATTTTCAATAAAAGCTTTTGAATTTACCTAAACAATACTTATTTTCTTTTCAAGTTGTTATGTTACTAAACTGTCTAAACTACGCTTACTTTATGATCCGCAATGCACTGTGTTCTACTAATAAATCCCTTTCATTTTATACTTGATTGAGAGGTATGTAATACGCGGCATTCTGTAGCGGCAGCTATCTTGGATTTACAATGATACTGAATCTATTAAATTGTAATTGTCATCAGAACTTAAGGTGTGCACCAGATATCGGATCAATTTGTCAACAGATCGAGGGTATAATTTCAACAACAAAATTATGGAGATGTGGGATGAAGCATGTAGCTGCAGATATGCAGACTTGCATTTAGAAAATATTAGTTATAATAAATTAACAAATTTTCAAATAAGTTTGTGTAATGTCTAAGTAGGTATAACGCAGAATTGTTATTTTTATTTTAGAGCTCACTATTCGCCAACAGACTGTCCTCAGTTGAAGATGTATACCTACCGCTTAAGTTTTCTCTCTAAAAAAATGAACGGGCCCTTATTGATAATCCGCAATGATGTACCTTTCACTTGAAAACGTCACTGGATAACAGGGACTGGAGAACCCCTCTATTTGATAACGCAATTATTTGGTTACAAAATTATATGATTACCCTATATTCAATGTTATGTCCCTGTCTAATTTCTTAGCAATAGAGATGAAATTAGCTTGATAGGTAAACGTCATTTTGGATTTTCATTTCGGTAAGCGCTACATCATCATTATCAGCAGCAGCAGCAGCCAGTATCAGTCCACTGCTGGACATAGGCCTCTCCCATGGCACGCCGGTATCTTCTAAACGAACTCTTTATTTCACTTACGGATTATAACAAGCATACAAAGGCAAGGTAAATAATAGCGTTTGAAATGGTTGACGTCCATTTAGTTGTGAAAGATATAAATAGGCAAGCATTAGAGCTCAAACCACATCATTTTTCCTACATAATTAGATTGTGGTTGATAACAGGCCTATTATTTTTTTTTTCGTTAAAGATATTATAACCAATATAGGATATATATACTTTTTATAAAGGGGAATAACAGGGCTTTATCATAAAAATATATTTTTCATGTTACGACCATAAATAAATAATATGTAGGCATTTATTCAAAAAAATATCAAACGTTGATTTCATATTTTTTATGTTTTCTCAGTTTTCTTATATGGAAAGGTATAAATAAAATACCAAAAATGAATTCGGCATCCTTGCTTTACACGAAAATGATATCAAACTTGACTATATAGCTCTATTTTATTTTTAATTAATTATGGGGGGCACCCCCCACTTCGTCAAAAATTTGCATCAAAAATTTGATTGGCTCCCCTTCTTAAATTAATCTTAGAGTCTGAAGGATTAGCTCCGCAAATGGAAATTCCATCATCATCATTTTCCGTATAAATAAGTGTACACCACCGACTATTAGGAGAATTAGACAATTAACGAATATTGACACAGCTTGCTTAGTTTATCACAGTTATTTTCATAGTGTGTAATGTTAATGTCATATGGTATTCTGGTTTGGGGCTGACACAACGACAAACGACAAAGCAGCTGACATACAGCGCGCCAAATTTAAAACAACGGTGATGTGATAAGTGTTTGGAATAAAATAAGTAACAACTTATTTTAAAAGGCGATTTATGCAAAGTTGAGCTAAAAAGTGCGCATTATGAAAATCCCAAAACATACTTATTTTCAAAATTTTATTGGTAAATAATTTACCATCCCATAAAACCCACCCTCCGGTATGAATTATAATGTGATTTATTATCAGTATATATAATTACTATATTTAATTATTAATAATAAAAATTGTAGCCAATTATGATTTTAATGCACTGAAATAAGCTCAATAATATAAAAACTCTACGTCAATTGACTGTAAATAAGGAATCCATTTTTATTTTTTGTGCCATTCGTGGTCAATATTATAAAGCAAATATTAATGTATATTTACAAGCAAGCATATGTGAATTAAGATTTTTAAGTAATAATCTTCGATTTTTTATATTATTAAATATTTATTCAAGTAAAATTTTGTGACATTATGTGTCGACATAATCACTAGATTTATGATACGTCTGCTACATCAAAAAATCTGCTATTATTAATTATTTCCAATTCGCCATACGAGCCGACCGTAAAATGACTGTATTAAATCGAGTTGGTCATGGCGGTGCAATGGCGGTCATTCTAATGGTTTCCGAACACTTCATTTAGAATTTATAATATGTGTGTAGATAAAACAGTGTATGCAACTGTACGTAATTAGGCCTTAAAACGTAACAGTTACATAAACTACTATTTTCCCCGGCCTATAACTTTACTATGAAACAAAACAAAGTAATTATTAAATGCCAGCAGGGGATTTATTGATAATTTATGATAGATTAGCCACACTGCTAACTGATAAGCTAAGTGTAAAATATAATTACCACAAGTTAATATATTTAATCGTCTCAGCGCCCGCATGCTGTGCGCGCGAAGTATTTGGAGTATTTTTGTAGTTCAATGACTAGCTAGGTGATAGCCTAATACTCGTATATAAGTATTAGGGCGCCACCTGTGCTCACGTAATAATATAGCCTTAGCTATTATGACGGGGGTGAAACTGCTTGTGGTTTTAATGATAGTGGCAACGAGTGCCGCCAGTCTTATTTCCCATGGTAAGTTTCCCCATGGAATTTATTTAATGTTTAAGGAATTTCAGCCTATGTGTATGCAGTGTTATTTAATCAGGTTATGGGCCGTCAACGCTAGTTGAACCTTTTTGCAAACCTACCTCTTGGCAGCCACATTTTGGCAGATTTCCAGTATACTAGTACTTAATTTCAATAATCTTCGGCCCACTGTTAATCCCAAAAATCCTTGTTATTTGTGGTCCACAACAATTTCTCAACGTTCTTGGAGCCACGCTTAATAAGGATGTGCACATACATAACTATTAAAGACTATACAGACTCCATCACGAATTGTCAGCTCATGCTAACGACAAATATCAATTTTGTCTACCCGCTTCATAGATGAAGTAGAAGGCTTGTTCGCAAAGTTCGTGACGCGCCGGTTGAACGAGGAAGAAACCAAGACGCTGAACGATGTGTTCGAAATCCTGAAAATGCCTGAGTACGTGACGAGGCGGTCGCTGGAAAATACACATACTTCTAGAATGGTAAGTGGTTTTGCTGATGATATTCTGCACACTCTAAACGGTAGCTATCGCGGTTAAGCAGCGGTTTCATGTGTATCTGAGCGTCGAAATCTTCCTTGATCTTCCTTGAAAGATCTCCAGTCGACACGAGTGACGATTTATAAAGATAAAGATAAAGATAATTTATTGTCAAAACTGTGTACAATGGTTAACATGTCATATATTTACAATATAGGTAGGTGTCAACAGTTTGCCCATTTCGAGCGTACAATGGCTGGTTTGTGTTTGAATTTACTAATTTGTATTATATAACTGACTATGTACTCTGACAATAGCAGCAGTATTAATACATTTGACTAGCATCGAGTAGGTCTCCATTACTTTGTACATACATACATACATACATACATATATTCACGCCTGTTTCCCAGAGGGGTAGGCAGAGATCACGGATTTCCATTTACTACGATCCTGACAAACTACTTTCGCTTCACCCACTTTCATAATATTCCTCATACATGCTCGTCGGTTTAGAGTACTTCTGACCTGGCCTTTTTGCAATAATTCCCCGATTTGATCGAGGAAAGTTCGCCTAGGTCTTCCCCTTCGAACTGACCCTTCCACTCTTTCTTCGTACACCCTCTTCGTTAATCTTCTTTCATCCATCCTCTCTACGTGTCCAAACCATCTCAACATACCCATCTCAATTTTTGTCACTACATCTTCATCCACTCCGCATTTCATTCTTATTACGCTATTTCTGATCCTGTCTGTTAACTTCACACCACACATGCTTCTTAGAGCTCTCATTTCCACTGCGTTCACTTGACTCTGATGTCTTTTCTGCCACACCCACAGACTACTTAGTAGATACTACGTATCAGACGACCGACTGTCTAATATAATTTTTAACACGTTGTTTAATCTGTGGCAGGCATGTGACAGGGGCAAAATAGAAGTTTTTTAGCCTAGTCGGTAGTGAGCCTGCCTGCTAAACCGGGGGCTCGGGTTCAAATCCTGGTGTGAACATTTAGTGTATTTCAGAAAATCAGGGTCCCTTTTTTCATTTTTTACGTACCTATTTTTATTTATTTTTGTCATTGTAAGATTTTACAAAAGTATTCTGTGTAATTTGAGCCAATTAAAGGTATACTAATTCTGCAGTTGAAATTATCATTCTGTTCTTTTTTACGATTTTTCGGTTCTCCCAAGTTTAACATTAGCATTTTAGAACAGGATATTAAAAATAAAAAGTACATTGCCGAGGGACGGAAAGTCATGGATTCCTGACCAAATAGCTGGGGAAGTTGCCGAGGAGAGACTTGTCGGTTTCCGTTGAAGTAATCCTTTATAATGCATGGAAATACAATCAAAAACATTACAAACAACATGCTGTATGCATTTTCCAAAAGTAGATATTAACTGCAATAACATTTTCTCAATTAATAATGAGTTCTAGTGTCATTGAGAGGAACACAATATGTATCTATATTTTGAATCTAATGGGATGGGTTACATTGAAACAAATGTAGTAATTGAAATAATAATTCGAATTACTAAGAAAATGCGGCCATCAAGTGATTCTCGATATAAGGGATGATAATGTCATGAAAATAAAATAACAATTATTTTACACGATTTATTAATTGTCATTGTATAGGTACCTGAGAGAAATAATTTAACAATAAAATATATTCTTATGAAGTTTTGATTTACATTAATCTGATCTTTATTATAATCAGCCACTATGAGCATATTAAGTAACTTTTGACTTTTGCAGTTGGATCGCATTTACAGTAGTTGTGATCGAAATGCCTCTCCATGTGTTGATATTAAATTGCTGAAATGACAATAATAGGGATTATTAACTACTAATATAACTAGCGGTACCCGCGGCTTCACCCGTGTGTGTTTCAGTAGGCTCTATCATTTTCTAAAACTTAATACGCTTTCTACAAGTCAAATTTCATAAAATCAAAGCGTTAAGACCTGCGAATCTGGGACCGGAACCGGTTACCAATAAAGGGATATTATATCTGGTAGGGTAGTTACACACCTACCAAACTATTGTAAAAAATGATTTTTTATAAAAAAAAGCCCGCAGCAAGTAGGTAGTATTTATTACCGTGTAGATAATATTTACCTATAGTAGACAATTAAAACTGTATAATTAAATAGTTCAAGATATTATTTTTGTATCACAAAGCAGCCAAAATCGATCTAAGTGGTAAATATTGAAATTTCAACAGGGAAACTACATTAAATTAATATGGTTAACCAAATGAAGCGGTTTTCTGGTTGCTGCTTATGATATATATAAGGAAAAATAGGTTGTTATAAGTTAAATATGGATGAAAAATCTAATAAAAATACTTACTACCAGTGAGTCTTGGTACTTTTACAGGCGGATCACTTTTAAAATAGCTGTGATCTAAATGTCTTTTCCGCGAATTCTGATATTCAAGTGCTGAAATGAAAATACCGTTTGGTTTTATAAACCGTCTCTCAAACTGTACGTGACACACTGAGCGCGTACTCAATATGCCTTTTGGTAATACTTTTAGCGACTCCAAGTTTACACAGGCAAACCATCGATTCAATCTCTTTTCGTCACTCGCTGGAAAAAATGCAAAAATGCGTTCTCTCGTTTGTTACCACAAATACAGCATTTTGGGGTCCGCATTATGTCTCCAGTTATACAATTTAAAGTAATTGAAATTATCCACCACTTGAAAATAACCGTCAGTCACAATTACAGACAAACCAATATGGCGCCGCGGGGAAAAATTCGAAAGATGAAATATCCGTCTCACACTACCCTAAATGTAGGATAGTCTAGCGCACGAAAAAGAGCGAGGCTACTAGCCTTCATTTTCATTTTTCCCCTCGATTTGACAAACGTCAAGTCAACGTCTATGATGAGAAAGTTAGTATGGCAGTAAACCGGGTGTGGCCACACCCAACTTTGTACAAATATATTTAAATACAGTTAAAGAATTAAAAAATAATAAAATGTCACATGCGTCAAGTAAAAAATAAAAATAAATTAGATGTCAAGAAGAGGTATTACGACATTTATTATAAAAAATATTCATTTAAATTATAAAAAGTCTTAGATATAAGCCAGTCCTTTAGTTTTCGTTTAAATTGAATCCCATCCAACGCCTTGATACTATCGGGCAAGTGATTATATATATTAACTCCAGAGATATAGATGCTCTTTTTAAGTATATGACTAGAAGGCGGGAATGTGCGTAGGTCGTATCTGTATTGAGATCGTATATTTTTCTTAGAGTTACATTTCTTTGTAAATACATCATCATGTTTTTTAATAAATAAACAAATCTCTAAGATATATATACACGTCAGCGTCAATATTTTGGATTGTTTAAAAATATGTCTATGAGTTTCAATATCAGGTAATCGATATATTATGCGCAAACATTCTTTTTCGAGAATCTCATAAGTACTGCTGGAGTAATACTAGTAATTGCTTATCTAAATTATTTATGTAACGGAAACGGTTGGTTAATTCTTATATGTACTTACGATATGGATAAAATAAATAAGTAGGTAATAATATTTACACAGATACTTGATCAAGCTTTGAGTAACACTTCACTTCTCTACAAACAAAGTGCATTAGCCTTCAGGCGTATTTACAGGTACAAATGTTAGTGTTGTTTTGGCCTTTTGTATACTTCACATAGACATTTGATTCTCACATGCAGGCGCGGATGATAAGGATTTCGTTCAGGGGGGGCATTACCTTCACAAAAAATCTCGCGGTCCGCACCTATGGCCCCCGTAGCATACGAGATTTGCGTTTCGGGGGGGCAATTGCCCCTTTTGTCTGCTCACATGGAATAGAGTGACGCCATACGAAAATAGTCATCAACATACCAATAGGCATGGTGAATTTTTTTCATGTATGGTATCAATTGTTGTGAGGATCAAATGTCTATATGGGGCCAATTGCGTCAAAGTAACACAAAAGTCAGAAATGAGACTTAAAGTCCGAGATTTGCATTTGTTTCTCAAAACGCTCCTAACAAAATGACGTGCAAAAGTGACGTCACGATCACATAGTCGCCCTGTTTTAAAGTATGGAAAAAATATGAAATTGCTATTTTTACAGTGAAATGTTGCGTTTATGTATATGGTTGCTATACAATTTATTTTACAGTAAAATGTTAAAAATCTAATGGTATCATTGCTTTTTTAAAATTTCGCACTTTAAAAAATCGTAAAATTTAGAAATTTTGCAGCTTGATATCTTTGAGCCATTTCAATTCGGGATTGCTCCCGGGAATTCCCGGTACCGAAAGTACCGGGAAATCCCGGGAATTTACAACTCAGTCAAAACCGGTACCGACCAATGAAAATCCCGGTTCTCGGTTCTTTTCGGTACTGGAGAGGAAGGTAAATAGTTTACACGTAGTGTGAAAATTTCCAATGATATAAATTGTGTAATTAATTACCTTTGAATCGAAATTGTATGGATAATTGTTTGTTGCGATTTTTTGTGATACATCAATACTATTGACTAACTAAACTAGGTATATTATTTTAAAGTCGAAATCGTAACTATCATTTTTCACACCTTTCCTTCAAATTCATCTCATTACATTACTCTTCGTTCGGTTGCTTCTTATATATTAACGTGTATAGTGCCATATATGTCAAAAACTTTTCATTTTAACTCCATTAACTCAAGACCCGGCTTAAAATTATTAGATGAATCAACGCAGCTTTCGAGTCTCAAAAATAGATCAAGTCAACACACTACGCATCATATTTACAAGAACAGGCTACAGAATGGCAGAGGGAAATGTACGTAACATTTGTAGATTTCAAAAAAGCCTTTGATACGCTAAGGTGGGCTTGTATCTGCATGAAATTGGTGTTCACAAAAAAATCCAACCTCATAAACGCAATCTACAAGAAATATTCTTGTAGCGTGCGTGACGCAGGATTTTCGGAAGATATTCTAGTTGATATGAGTGTGCAACAAGGGAGTCTCGCTCTCCTTTTTTAACCGACTTCAAAAAAGGAGGAGGTTCTCAATTCGACTGAATTTTTTTTATTTTTCATGTTGCCCTTGATAGTCGCATGCTTGCATCACACGAAATCACAGCGCCGCGTGATGGGCTGGGGCCTCTCAAACATTTTAGAAGATTTGGACTGTGCTGTATCTTACCGTATATTATCGACAAGTAGCTTACCGTTGCTTATTGGCACAGAGGATGTGGAAATGTTGTGTCGAAGACTGGAGGAGCCGGAGACGACATTACTTCGAGAATCGCCAAACCAAGAGCATCCTTCGCACAGCTTCGCCCCAAGCAAACTGATATGGAAAGTTCAGAATATTCCGATCAAACGGTTTACCGTGTAAAGACCATATTGCTATATGGGTACGAGACGTGGAAAGTCACAAAAAATTTCTCGCGCAAATTTCAAGTCACGATGAACCGCTTCCTCCACCGGATTTTCGGTATATACTGGTCCGAGATAAAATACAACCCTACGTGTTGAAATTTTGCAATGAGACTCCGATCGACCAACAGTAAATTAGGGATAAATTCGCCTTTAAACTTTCTTTATGTATGTGTTATGTATTTTCTACTTTCCCAATTTTCAGTTACTTACGGATATAACAGGTTGTAAGTATAGTATTTTATTCTAAAACCATTGAAAATGTGACAAAAAGAAAATCTATAACTGTAAAAGAGCGGTTTGAATAGTAACCCATAAAGAAAAAAAAAAACATACGCGAGGAATAATAGCGAAGATGGGAATAAAATTTCATTATATTGAAGCGAAATTACAAAACTTCGAAAAATAACTCAGTACCGAAACAAGTACCGAAGAACCGGGAATTCCCGGTTCCGAGCCGGAAATCTCAGTACCGGTTCTGAAAAAGGCACCGGTACCGCAATCCCTAATTTCAATAGAATTTATATATTTTCACTTTAGTTGAATATATTGATCATTTTGCATCCTATCAACTAAATTTTATTGCATAATTCAACATGTGTCATCATGCCTATTGTTGGTTTCAGTCCCTCGATTGCATAGTCTGTCGGTCTGCCTTCGCTGCACTGTTCTCTGGTGTTGAGGAGGGCCAGAGCGACGAAGAGCTGTCGGAGTCCATCACGGTTCTCTGCTCGTCTATGGGCATAGAGAGCTACGACGTGTGTAAAGGCGCAGTGGGACTAAACATGGTAAGTTTGATCTTCGACTGCCTAAATACTTAAAATCACGCCAAATACCGACCTAATCTATAAATAAACAATATCCTAATCTGAATTGATAACCTAGTGAAATGTCACAAAGTCGTGACGACCATGACGTGCGGTACTTTAACGTGATGTGCATGCATAGGTCCGTAGATCTCTTACCTTCCATGTCAGTATAAATGACACAGAAGCATATTCAGAGACGTATAAAATATGATAGCATTCGTTTTCAATTGATTCGCATTAAATCAGAATTTGCATTAAATTCTAGGGATATTTCAAATTTGACACAAATGCAAAGCAGTCTTGCACAAATTCACAACAAAAATTCATGTGGTGCGACAAAAAAATGCTCAGTATATTTAGCAAGGTCATGTCATGATAATTCATTCATAAGCGGCCAAAAGGAAACACGGCGTTTTCTATTGTTAACAAACTCTACTTAGCGGTATAAAAATATAGCCAAATAATAACAGCGTTCCCTCTAAAAAATCTTATGATATTGACAACACTCATGGCAGTGTAGGTTGCGGGTAAAGGCACGAGAAGATTATAAAAACCCGTTATCAATCAACTTTTTCGGCACTAAATTGTTTAAGAACTTTTGTTCACACACCGACATCTTATTTCAGCCTGTTTTAACGTACGTAATAAAGAACACCCCTGAAGCCACGCCAAGGACATTCTGTGGGTTACTTCTGCAGGCGGCTGGCGACCCTAACATCTGCGTCAACTCCGACCCGAGGTTCGAATGGCAAGTGGAGTTGCCTGACCCCATCACCGTAGGTGCGGTAAGTTTAACAAAAAATTTTGTAGAAAAGCCTAGATTTAAAAGCTAGCCAAGCACAATGTTAACAATTTCAAGCAAATCCCTCAAGGTAGCAACAAACATAACGACCGCCTTACAAATCTTACAATGACTATAATCAATGCGAGTAGGTAGCAGGAAAATGCTTTTAATATCAGATAGAAGACATTTTTTGCTATCAAAAGATATGTATTAAATAAATTTGTCGTTTTTTAGACTCCACCCACAGCCACCGCACCTCTCACCGTGGTTCTAATCACCGACGCTCACATAGACCCTCTGTACGAGCCCTTCGGAGCCGCACACTGCGGCGAGCCCACCTGCTGCCGAAAGGGCCAGACAACCCCGCAAGCCTTCGAGTACCATTCCAGCCTGGATACTTCAATTTACGAACGAACGTTCATAAGAAAAGACGAAAAAATTCATCTGGATTTGGGCACGACTCCAAAAATACGGTACTTACTATACCTACGATTAAAAAATAACAAAATCTATACATATAATAAAGCTGAAGAGGGTCGAAAGTCTGTACATGGAAGATAATCGAAAAAAAGTTGGCTGGGGATACTTAGAATCGATAACAGAACACGTTCCAAAAATGTTTTGAATTTTTGTCTGTTTATCTGTTTTTCTGTTTGTCTGTTTATTTGACCGCGCATCACGTGAAAACGGCTGAACGGATTTCGATGAAATTTTGTATAGTGATAGTTTGAGTCCCGGGAAAGGATAATATATAGTTTTAATCCCAAAAATCAACCCTGGTGGGGGTGAAAATGGGGTTGAAAGTTTGTATGGAGAATTTTTAACCGCTGAAACGATTTAGATAGAAATGAGTATGGAGATAATTTGAGTCTCGAGAAACGTCATAGGATAGTTTAAACCCTTTTAGGGGTGACAAGGGGGTTGGAAGTTGGTATGAGGATTTTTTTACCGCTGATTTAGATGAAAATTGGTATAGAGATAGTATGGGTCTCGAAAAAGGACAAAGGATAATTTCATCTTGAAAAAAGCCCCCCTCCCATCTTACTTTAGAACCGTACGTCCAAAAAATTTGAAAAAAATAATGGAAGTGAAGCCTGAAAGGTACTTTCAATAAAAACTATCTATCTATACATCTATCACGTGAAAACGGTTGAATGGATTTTGATGAAATTTTGTGTAGAGATAGTTTGAGTCCCGGGAAAGGACAAAGAATAGTTTTGGTGAAAGTTTACATGGGGAAGAAACAACCAATAACCGCTGTACGTATTAAGATGAAATTTGGTATTTATATAATTTGTATACTCCCCCCCCGACCGCCGCCGGCACGCATGGTTTCAGTGGATTTTTAATATGTGTGAAGGTAAAGCAGTGTATGCTTCTGTACATAATTAGGCCTTATTACGTAACAGTTACATAAACTACTATTTATCTCTTTTTAGGGTTCCGTAGTCAACTAGGAACCCTTATAGTTTCGCCATGTCCGTCCGTCTGTCCGCGGTCTAGATCAGTTACCGTTCGCACTAGAAAGCTGATATTTGGTGATTCCTGATAAAAACTTTCAATAAAACCTGTATTGAATAAAATCGTTTCAGCCGTTTTTGAATTATCAGTCAAAACCGCATAGTGAAAGGACGTGCCGGATGGTAAAATGACGTAAGCGCCGCCAAATATCCCTTAATAAACGATCTTTTGAACGGATGTTTTGTAACAGGGCGGCATCTACGAAACTCTACACTGAGCATCGCCATGCTCTTGGCCTTGTATTGTTATCCCGGAAATCACCCCTTAAGGATTACTAATTCCAATTCCAGAAAATTCCCAGCCAGGTTATATTTCAACCGCACCGGTTCTTACCTTTCATGCTTAGACTGATTTGACGGGAGGATCGATTTGGATGATATTTGCCGTGGACATGAACGTATTAATACACCTACTACTCTATGTCGTTTAAATCATGCCAAAAAAAATAATAGGATAAAAAAAAGTATTAATTTTTGAGTGTAGTTTCATTTAGCGGTAATTGTAAAATATTTTATTAGGACTACTGTCCTCTAGCGTATCCATCTGTCAACTTTACTTCAAGTTCCGCCTCCAGGGTAGCGGGAGAGAAATTAGGGGTGAATTAGCCGTTTACTGACACAGACCGAATTCCACGCGGGCGGAGCCGCGGGCACAGCTAGTTCCAAATAAAACGACACGACGAATGTATAAAGTCGGTACGTCTACTCTACATTGAAACATGATCATAATTATACCTTTTTTTACAAAAATCACTACTTAATCTCACACCACTAAGTCACCACTTAATGGTCACATCCACCTTTTACCTTTAACATACATATTTTTTGTTGAATACAGCATAAAAGAAAACATTCTCTACAGTATATTACCTATTATTTTATTCATCAGGGAAATGCGACGTTTATCTCAGACGAGGTTCCTGCCGGCGACGAATCCTGAGCCCGCCGGTTACTGGGGAGACTATAGAGACTGCGACACGCCCATTTGGGCCTTCGATGACGTTATCGACAGAATCGCTGAAACACACCAGGTGCGTTCTTTTATCTGTACCATCGCCAACACTGTTAACTGACCATTTGTAATCCCTATTGCAACGGCATAAGGTCTATCGATGGTCAGTTAAGTGTGTTGCTGTTTGTACGTGAAATAGAGAATAATACACTTGAGCAGAGAACGTGCACAGTGCGACGCTATTCCGATCGGTTTAGTGGTTGCTTTAGGTCAGCTGAAGCCCTCTACTCTTCTCTCTAATGGATGAGTAGGTACTTATCGAGACTCAACAGATAAATTTAATTGTAACCTTGTAACCCATAAAAATAGTTCAGTAGGTATGCTGCTTAAGGTCTTCCTTGACTTCTTTATTGCACTTCTGCAATTATTATAGATATCTGTCGGCACGGATGTCACGGGTTCAAATCGCGCGATGTTCCAGATTTCTTCACGAAAGTTTTTTTTATTAGACTGCACGTCATTTTCCAATTTGTGGTATTAACTCAACTTACTCGTATACCACCATTCCAGAACGTTGACGTAGTCTACTACATTGGGGATAGCATCGACCACTTCGTCTGGGAGACCACTTACGAGCTGATAAACGATATGAACAAACATGTAGTCGATAAGATAAGGAGCAGCTTCGGCGACGATGTGCTGGTCGTGCCTACTATTGGCAACCACGAGTCGCAACCCACTAACCAGTAAGTAAAACACCTACCTAGGTAGAGTTATAATAACATTCTCATCATCATCCTATTCATCTACCTGTGTCTGTTAGAAGTACGTTCTCACCCCATGACGTCCCCCAGATGGCAATGCGGGAAGTGCCGGTGTACGTAAGCTGCTCCCCTAATATCTTACTAGGAGAAAGAGTGGAGGGTGAGAGTTCTACATAATCCTTGGCTCCCCTCAGGCCCATGCAGAAGGATGAAGCGTAACTGCATTTCCGCACCGTCAAATAAAGGTTATCGACGACGCGGAAGTGACGTAGAGTGAATCTGTCTGAACCTCCTTATACTAGGGTTATCAGTCCGCATCTAAGGATACCTAGAGAGGTACTTTGTTTAACTTCGGCGCAGACTATTCAAATCCTAAAAAGGTAGAAATAACAATCGCACCTCTAACGTAAAATGTGAAGAATTACACTAACCATACTCAGCTGCATATATCTAACGAGCTTTCGAATCAGATCTTTCTGATACTTGCTGAACTGAACGAAAAAATAACAAACTTCCACTCCACTCCACAGATTCGCTCCGTCAACCGTCACAGGTGACAAAATCAACACCACCTGGCTGTACGAGACGCTCGCCGACAAATGGGAATTCTACTTACCTGAGCGCGCCAGGGACACGATGCTGGAACGGGGGGAGTACTCCGTGCTCGTCAGACCAGGCCTGAGGGCGATCACGGTCAATAACAACGTGGCTTATAAATATAATTGGTGAGCTGACGATTAATTTAGAGTATTTCCGGTATAGGGAATTACCTCTCACTATACTATAAGTGCAACAGGAGCCTACCTTGCAATTTATGTATTTACTATGGTACCATTTGATCGTTGTGAGATCTAAAATAAAGGATTGAAGCAATTTATAATGTAACATTTTTTTTCTATTTGCAGGTGGCTAGTGTACGATCCTCTCGATGCCAAAAAGCATTTGGACTGGCTAATAGACGAACTGTACCAGGCAGAGCTGGCGGGCGAGAAGGTGCACATAGTGACACACATCCCTCCCGGCGTGGCCGACCTCACACACACGTGGACTAGAGAGTACAACAGGATTATCAACAGGTAACCTAGCAGAAGGCACTTAGACTGGCTAGTAGACGAACTGCACATAGGAATACACATCCCCCGGCGTTGGCAACCCAGGCGCGGATACAGGGGGGAGGGGGCAACAGGGGCATTTGGATCCGCACCTGGGCCGACCGCGCGATTTTGTCAACTACATGTGGTTGGGCAAAATAGAAACAATGGCAATGGTTAATCCATGAAAGAGGTTCTATGTTACATTTTCAGAGTAGTTAAATTTAGACTTGTTCAAATTTTAATCCGATAAAAGTGAAACCTGAGAACCCTGGGCCTGGGTAATATTGGGCCAGCGATATGTCCAGCAGTGGTGAGAAGCTGGCAAAATAGATCTAGCATTCGCTTACAAGTCACCACTGATCACAAAATGGGGCATATAAGACCACTCGTGTGTTGCAGGTTCGCATCAACAATAACCGGCGAATTCAACGGACACACGCACTCGGACGAGTTCAAGATATTCTACAACCCGGCGGGGGAGGCCGTGCGCGTGTCGTGGGGCGCTGGCAGCGCCACCTCTTACGCTAATTATAATCTCAACTACAAAATAGCCACGTTCGATCCTGTCACCTTTGTAAGTATACAAGGTGTAACAAAAATGCTTGGTGATCCGTTTAAAGGCATTTACTGGTATCGGTATTATAATTACGAAAAGCTAAGAATAAAAAATTTCACGCGAAAAAAAAATGGTTTTGTATGGGGGGGTTGACCGGTTGGGGCGACGACGTAACATGTTTTTCCTTTTTTGCCTTAGTCGCAAAACAATACCTACGATAACTTAAATTTGACATAGCACATAATCTTCACTATAGATATACTTAGCAAGTACTTATGTAGCTGTATCTAGTGCTCGAGCCGCAGCCGACGAACTATTCCTATACCAACTAAGTGTAGGGAAATGTTATAGAATTTTGTAAGTCTGCAATTTGAGACCACTTAGTTGATAGGCATATCTTAGGCGACATCCGGGTAGGGTAAAATTTTTGAAGGTTAGGGGATTCCTCAGTCTGTCGACTGGCACCATTCTTTGACTTGGTGAACAGGGCACCCTTCTCCCTATTTAGCGCCTCGCCTTTGGCACCTTTTGGTCTACTCTAGGGCCGGCCCTCCCGCCAATCAATCAGTTCCCTGTTTTCGACCTTCTTGCCATACTATTTTATAAATTCTTATTCAGGAACCAACCAACATCGTGAACTACGCCTACAACCTAACCGAGGCGAACTTGACCCCGAACCGGAGGCCTCACTGGTTCCAACTCTACGACCTCAAGCAGAGGTTCCAGCTGCCAGACCTATCACCTGCCTCGATGAACAACCTCGTCACCAGCATGGTCACAGACAACAAACAGCTGCTAGACTTATACGCGGCTTTCTTCTCTAAACTCAGTGACACTAGGTGGCCATGGTGTAACACAGATTGCAAATTGGACTATCTGTGTAGAACCGTTATCACGGTTTTGTGGCAAAGGCAGAAATGCGATGAGTTAAGAGCTTTGTACTACCAATGACAAAATAAACGATGTTTTATGTAACAATGAGGTTCTTTTATTATTAGACAACTTCGTTTTATTATCTTTATCTAAAGCGGCGCAGTATTACTAGATGGCTACGAGTATGATGCAGAAGTTGCAGAACTAAACTCATTATACCTAGTCGGTTACTAAGTTCTGTTACTAGAGTTTTCACTAAATAAATAGGAATAGGTAGCAACATTTTAATCATTCATGTACATAATTTAAAAGCTTATTTAATAGTCAATAGATTATAATATATTGAATTGAAAATTAGTGTCGCAGTTTTTCAGAATTCTTTATAACACTCGGAAAAAGGCATGAAAAATATACGTCAAAATGCCATTCCTTGTTCATGTTGATTTTAAGTCCTATTTATTTTTAATCACGTTTAAGACGCAACAGCCTTGCACAATTCGGTAGCTATATTCTTTAGCTCCAATTTGGTATATGTATAGTTCACGTGGGTCTATCTGATAAAATACTAGACTAAACGTTGCATGTCTGCTTGTTCCATAGCAGTCTAAATCTATGTCATTTGTGCAAAACTTCAAAATAGGCAATGTTTCAAATGGGAATATCTGTGGGATAAAATCGCAAGAAAATTAAATGGTGGTCACAAAATTACCTCTAATAAACAGGTTTCTTACCAAAAAGCAATGGAAACTTCTAAACAAAGGTGCAATATTTATTTGATGCCCTTTTGTAAAGTGTAATTTTCTTAAATTTGCCGCGTGTTTGCGTCTTCAGGCAATCTTGTGCTTTACAAGGATTTTCAATAAATTTCCCATCTGATTTGTATATTATTATACCATATTATGTTCATTAGAAATTAGGCTATTAAATAATTACTTATATTTTTTATTTTAACTTTATTTTATATTTTATCAGTCAGAAATCTGGTAACAGAACTTAGTAACCAACTAGGTAGGTACCTAGATCAGGGGTGACAGGGGTCGGCAAACTTTTTTGACAAAGAGCATGATGGCAGAAAAATATGGAATTTTCGGAAGCCCATGGAGCCTCAGTTATGTTTTTTAGTGTAATATTTTATTTAAAAAAAAATAGAGGGGAACTCAAAGAGCCACAACTGACCCTTCAAAGAGTCGCATCTGGTTTGCCGACCCCCGACCTAGATATCTCGACAGAACAATTATTCCCGTATGGGCATGATAAATGCGTGAATGAAGAGTGGTGTACCGAAATGGACACAAGATGTAAAATTTGAATTCCATATCCTTATAATTTATATATATATATATATATATACAGCCTTGGCCAGAAGTGTTGAGCATAGCAGGTTTTTGTTTACAATTTTGATGTTAAGTATTATTTCCCTATCATAACAATGTACGATGACGTAAAATGTTATATTTTATTTATATATCTAGAAAACTTCACTTAATAAGAGTTTCAAGGTACCTTTAAAATATGAAAAGTGGAGGTAACAAATATGCGACTTTAGGTTGGTGCGTCAAATTACAAATATTCTATGCAGTTACTACTAACTTCAACAAAACATGCCTGTTCAGTTTGAATTATGTGATAAAATAATTTCAAAAAGATAGAAACGCTGGACTAAAGTTTCGAGTTTTGTATGAAAATCGCAAGGGTGCTCAACACTTCTGGCCAAGGCTGTTATATGGGTGAATTTCACAAGCGTTCCAACCGCCGGTTCATTTGTGTTACGATTTTATGACATCGTAATTCGAATAATTTTGTGTTTCTCTTTATATAATTTACGCATACCTTGTGTCGTCGTGTCCACCACGCCAACAATCCATAAAGGGGTCGGAGTGAAGGTGTACTTTGATCATGAATAAAATCTATTATGAATTGTTTTGCACAGCACACGAGATTCGTCTGTTTTGATAACGCAACAGTGCTTGGCGTGTGAGTGATTACTTCATTCAAATATGAAAGCGTTCAAAAGGTTAATTCCGCCTGTTTAACCGACTCGCGACTGCCGAAATTATATAGACTTTTGTTTCTTTTTGTAAAGGGAATCGGCAGTAAATGTCATGGTGTAATGTATATTGTATATTAAACATTCCTACAAAACTGTTAACAACGTTACTCATCACGTCTGTGGACAAAGCAAAGATGCTTTGCAAAAACTAGGCCTTCTACTATTGTTGACTTGAATAAAATTTAAATAACAATCCATTTATTTTATTTTTACGTAACTACATATTTTACAACTATGAACAATTTTCAATAAATTATTAATTATTACTAGTGTTTAAGTATACTTAACCAGGTAATTTCAGGCTTCCACTTCAGGTCTTCACTAGGTATTTTGTCGAGAACTTTTATCTGAAATTAAAAGATATGGTCTTGTTAGTTAGAATCGGTGCAATTTTTTTTGAATAATTTTGGAAGCTAGAAGATCCACAACTGTACCCGAAGCGTCATATGGTTTGCCAACACCAGGAATGTAGCATGATGTTTGTTTAAAATATTAAAATACCATCAACTCCTGCAACGCAACATTGCCTATGATGCTTAACTTTGGGCTTGATAAACATGAAACAGATGTTTAATCTTAATATTCCTGCTATGGGAAGAAAGGCGGCCATTATTAAGAATTAAATATATATTCAATAGAGATAGCCTGGATAGAAAATCACCGTTATTCAACCCAGGCAAAGTTAGGCACGGTAGGCAATGTTGCAGGAGTTGACCGCACATTGAAGGCTTAGTCACGCTCGAGCGCGATGCCGACGAGGCCTGAGCGTAGAGGTGGGCACGGACTTGGGGCAGCCTCAGATTGAGGTACGCACAGCTGGCTGTTTGCTCAAATTCGTACGCGCCTCACGCGCCGTGAGCGAGCAGCGACGCGCGTACGAATTTAAGCAAACAGGCAGCCGTGCGTCTTTTTCTTTTTTTATACTACAACGGTGGCCCGCCTGATGGTAAGCAGTTACCGTAGCCTATTGACGCCTGCAACCCCAGAGGATTCACATGCGCGTTGCCTACCCTTTAAGAACCTATACCAGGCGCGGATCCAGGATTTCGTTCAGGGGGGGGCACTATCCAGGACTTCGTTCAGGGGGGGGCACTTTCCAGGATTTCGTTCAGGGGGGGGGGGCACTTTCCTTCACAAAAAATCTCGCGGTCCGCACCTATGGGCCCCGTAGTATACGAGGTCTGCGTTTCAGGTGAGGGCAATTGCCCCTGTTGCCCCCCCCCCCCCTGTATCCGCGCCTGACCTATACACTCCTTTTTTGAAGAACCTCATACTGCAGCCCGCTGGGAAAACCTCGGCAGGGAGTTTATCAACCTGAGGCTGCCTCAAGTCCGTACCCACCTTAACACAATACCATTGTGCCTAATGTAACGACATAAGAGTTAGCTTCGCGCCCTGCTCACCCCAAGCCGGCATCGTACTCGTGTGACTAAGTTTTCAACAGGTGTAGAAGATATCACAAATCACTAAAGTAGTAATTTATGCATGATTCGTTTTGATTCCAATCCCCTGAATATACTCGTATCTCCCAGATATTTTTACTAAATTATTAACTATCTATCTATTTAGCCCTTTATTCTGGATTAGAGTATATCTCTAATTTCAGTGTGCCGCTTGGCAAAGGCCTCCTTTAGCTCTTTCCAGTGAAGTCTGTCCTGGGCCGCTCTCCTCCAACGAGGGCCCGCTGTGAGTACAAGTTCGTCCTCCCATCGTCTTAAAGGTTTCCCCTGACTTCGTTTGGAATCTCTGGGGTACCAATCAGTCACTATTTTGCTCCATTTATCTTTGCATGTGGCCAGTCCACCTCCACTTCTGCTGGTCTATTTTAGTCACTATGTCGGTCACTTTAGTTTTCTGTCTTAGGTGTTCGTTCCGTACTCTGTCTTTTTTTCTTGTGCCTGTCATACTGCGTTCCATTGACCTTAGACAATACTGAAGTTTGTCTCTGTGTTCTTTGTTGAGGGCCCAAGTTTCGCAGCCGTATGTGATACAAGGCAGAATGCATGTGTTGAATACTTTCCTTTTTACTGAGATGCTCAGGTCGTTTGATTTCAAGACTTCTTTTAGAGACCAAAACTTCTTCCAGCCGCTAGCTATTCTAGTGTTAATCTCTTTGCTTGATTGGTCCTCAGGGGAGATCAGCTGTCCCAAGTATGTATATTCGTCAACGTAGTCGAGCAGTTGTGAGCCGACACTTATGTCTGTTTCGACCGAGTTAGTCATAAGTTTTGTTTTTGAAATGTTCATTGTCAAACCAACTTTTCCACTTTCCTCACTTAGTGCTCTTATCATTCCCCCTAGTTTCACGGGGTCTTCTTCAAACAGAATGATGTCGTCTGCGAATCTAAGGTGGTTAAGTTTCTTTCCATCAATGTTGAGGCCTAGGTGTGTCCAGTCTAATTTGCGAAAGATGTTCTCAAGTACAGCGGAGAATAGCTTGGGAGACATTGGGTCGCCTTGTCTGACTCCTCTTCTTACTCTGAACTTCTCAGAGCTACTCAGAGTTCAGTTCAGAGAAATTATTAACTACTAAAGTTTAAATATTATAGCATACAGTATGTACCTGATGCCTAATGAAATGGACAATCCTCTCTATATGTTCAACTTGTGTGTCTTCTGCCATGGAGTAGAACCTCCTCCACACGGCTGCGGCTAACATGCGATCATCAGAGAGACCTTCATCATAGCCAACCAGGGCAGCTTGGAACTGCTCAGAGAGCTCGGATACTTGTTTCCTGGCAATAGCTGGATTCGCTCCCTGTAATATGAAATATTTACGTAATCATTCACTTACAGGTAAGATGGGAGAATTTAGGTTAATTTATGGACGAAAATTTTTATAAGGCAAAGTTTTCTTTTTACTTTTACACCACGACAGTGGCTAACAAGCGTACAATTACCTGGCCTGCCTGATAGATATTTCTATATTCTATAATTTCAATGTTCCATAACATTGTTATTTTAATATTTTAATTAAACTACTATATAAAATTTGAAAGAGGTGATATGAATGAAGTTACATAAATAGTTTTACAGAACACAATTTTTAAGATAACATTTAAAAAAAAATCTTACTTACAGTTACTTAACTATTTACTGTTTCTAAAAATAATTATGAATGTAATATTTTTTTTATTGTTATACTCGTAATTACCTCCAACAACTTAATCCTATTCCCAACATCAGCCCACAGAGCCTCTATTATGCAGTTCCTAACAAAAGATCCATCCCCTTTGATATATTTCTTCTTTTCCTCCACACTGGGCACAACATCCTCCGCCATGTAGCGCACCAGCAGCAGCCACACATGCAGCTCTGTTATTGTGAACCATGTGGCAAATGTGTCTGGCAGATTGAGATTTTCAAACCATTCCAGGTATGCTACATTGTCTGGCACACTTTCATAGAGAAAATATCCTGTGAGTTTTAAACGCTGGAATAGAGGGAAAGACATATTTTTTTTTATATAGATTTAGTTATATTTTCTTATACAACTTCTAATTCGAAAATAACACTTACTGTCCTGGACTGGTCCATCCAACCTACAGCTTTCATAAACTTCTTTACATAGGTATCTTCTACAGCTACCATATTCTGTTGCCTCACTGGAGGAATTCCGTTCACAACGCTAAGAGCAGGCCGTGGCTTTGCATAGTCTTTAATATGAAAACGCTGCTGCCACAGGACCTGTAGGAAGTTATGAAAAGAAGAATATTTTTAAATCTAATAATAAGGTATAGCACATATGTCT
Source organism: Pammene aurita (assembly GCA_947086415.1). Classification (NCBI taxonomy): domain Eukaryota; kingdom Metazoa; phylum Arthropoda; class Insecta; order Lepidoptera; family Tortricidae; genus Pammene; species Pammene aurita. Next base: position 22,423,508 of record OX352298.1, on the reverse strand, counting down.
CTAATTGAAAAACCTCCACTTACTCGAGTTAAAATACTACTTCTAAACATTTTTAATGTTTATGCACTCTATTAGATTAGAAATATTAGATTTAATAACACATTATTCCGAGCAAAAGATAACCAATCCAAAGTGAATATAATTTGATTTGACTGACAGTACTGACACATTATTTTGACAACATTGACAGCTGACTGTGACATTTCTAAATAAAAACGATATCCATTGTCTATACGTTGCGTTCACAATAGTAATTAATGTTTTATTTTATTTAATATTGTTAAATCAAGCATACACATCAATTTTAAGCTTAATGTACAAGTAAATGGAAACCTGTAGAAAAAGCCTAGTTTATAGTTGCTTATAAAAAATTTTAGATTTTATAATTTGTGGCTGATATTGTTTTGTCGTAGTCTGACGGAAGTGGATGGTGTTAGATAACGATTTATATTTTTGTCTATGACCGAAATTGTCTGCCATCGGCCGTGTTCACGTTACATAATTCCGGCCGCCGATTATTCTTCACCCAAGTGCTCCGGATAATCGAAAATGTTGGGAGCAGTAAGTAGGGTTGGAAGCGGCTTCTTAGCAGCTAAGTCTGTTGCCGAAAAGGCTGTCACAGAATGCGGCAAAATTGCTGCTGTTTCGGCCGTCAACAAGAGGGATTACGCTGCCAAAGCCACAGGCAAGGCCCAAGGTAAGGTGGTCGCGGTCATCGGTGCCGTTGTAGACGTACAGTTCGAAGACGACCTGCCCCCCATCCTAAATGCCCTGGAAGTGCAGAACAGGCAGCCCCGGCTCGTGCTGGAGGTGGCGCAGCACTTGGGAGAGAGCACGGTGCGCACCATCGCCATGGACGGTACCGAGGGTCTGGTGCGCGGGCAGCCCGTGCACGACTCCGGCTCGCCCATCCGCATCCCCGTGGGCGCGGAGACGCTCGGGCGCATCATCAACGTGATCGGCGAGCCCATCGACGAGCGCGGCCCCATCCCCACCGACAAGAGGGCGGCCATCCACGCCGAGGCGCCCGAGTTCGTGGACATGAGCGTGGAGCAGGAGATTCTGGTCACCGGCATCAAGGTGGTGGACCTGCTGGCGCCGTACGCCAAGGGAGGCAAGATCGGCCTGTTCGGCGGCGCCGGCGTCGGCAAGACCGTGCTCATCATGGAGCTCATCAACAACGTGGCCAAGGCGCACGGTGGCTACTCCGTGTTCGCCGGCGTGGGCGAGCGCACCCGCGAGGGCAATGACCTGTACCAGGAAATGATCGAGTCCGGCGTCATCTCGCTCAAGGACAAGACCTCCAAGGTGTCACTGGTATACGGGCAGATGAACGAGCCCCCCGGCGCGCGCGCCCGTGTCGCTCTCACCGGACTCACCGTGGCCGAGTACTTCCGTGACCAGGAGGGTCAGGATGTGCTGCTCTTCATTGATAACATTTTCCGTTTCACCCAAGCTGGTTCTGAGGTGTCTGCTTTGCTGGGTCGTATCCCGTCTGCTGTAGGTTACCAGCCAACCCTGGCCACTGACATGGGTACTATGCAGGAGAGAATCACCACTACCAAGAAGGGCTCCATCACCTCTGTGCAGGCCATCTACGTACCCGCTGATGACTTGACTGATCCTGCCCCGGCCACCACCTTCGCTCACTTGGACGCCACCACTGTGCTGTCCCGTGCCATTGCCGAGCTGGGCATCTACCCAGCTGTGGACCCCCTCGACTCCACCTCACGTATCATGGACCCTAACATCATTGGCGCCGAACACTACAACATTGCTCGTGGCGTGCAGAAGATCCTGCAGGACTACAAGTCACTCCAGGACATCATTGCTATCCTGGGTATGGACGAGTTGTCTGAGGAGGACAAGCTGACGGTAGCCCGCGCTCGCAAGATCCAGAGGTTCCTGTCACAGCCCTTCCAGGTGGCCGAGGTGTTCACCGGCCACGCCGGCAAGCTGGTGCCGCTCGAGGAGACCATCAAGGGCTTCTCCAAGATCCTGCAGGGCGAGTACGATCACCTGCCTGAGGTTGCCTTCTACATGGTCGGGCCCATCGAGGAAGTTGTAGCCAAGGCTGAGACCCTAGCCAAGAACACATAAACTGTTATTGATGTGAATGGATGATGGAGTAATGTATTTCTATTAAACCTAGTGATTACATACATTTTTTTATTACCACATTCTTTCTATTCCTTAGTTTGGCATAGTTCCATAATTTGTCAAAATAAAATTATGGCAGCAGTGTTAAGTGTATTTTCTAGTATTATGACAATCCTCAAGTTATAAAAAAAACATCACGTATTCTTTTCAACAAAATTGAATACAAAATCAATTGACTGTAAAACATCGTAACGTTTGGCTTCAACTAATATTACGTAATAATGAGAAGTGCCCTACTTTATATACCTATGGCGCCACTATCTTCATTATACTCTGTATATGTACAATTAAGTTCATCTATCAGCTAGCTAGTATAACAGTAGAATAGAAGTAAATAAACGCGCACGCCGAACAAATGAATTAAAGACATGTTAAACAAGTGGGAGTTGGACTCGCTCCCTGAGGGTTCCGTACTTATTCTATTTTTCGATGAGGTTTTTTTTGATGAATTTTAGCACCACTTTTTTGCCATTTGCGCAAAATTTGCCAAGTTAAGCCGCGGCCGACCAAGATCAGTGGAAGCTACTAAAAGTCAGCTACCCCTACAGAGTAGGTATTTTCTATTTTTTTATCAGGTGAGTTTTTTGTAGTCGGCCGACGGACTAAGAGCGTTGGCTACGTCAGATATGACACAATAATGAGAGCAACCAAACCCCTCTAGTTAATTTGCTGTACTGTCCTTATTTCTAGATCCGGACATCTGGCATCTGGTCATTGGTGGAGGTCAAAGAATGCAAACCACTAAAAGAATACAAATCCTAGAGTTCTGGTTTGATCCAATATTGTGGAAAATTATCTAATTAATTACATTATATCATTTCCAGCAGTTTCTGTTGGGGGAAGTACCTATTGACAAATTTATAGATTCTCGCCTACTGTTTTTGTTTCCGCATAATACGCAATGATTTTTGTTGTAATGTTAAAATACAGGACATAGGCCAGAAGTTATTTTATCAATTAATTCAACCTGAACAGGCATGTTTTGTTGAATTTAGTAGTAACTGCATAGAATATTAGCAATTTGTCGCACCGACTATTCGCATTTTTTGTTACCTTAAAATTTCACATTTTATAGGTACCTTGAAATTGTGATTAGGTTTAGTTTTCTAGATATACAAAGTAAAATATAACATTTTACGTCATCGTACATTGTTGAGATAGGGAAATAATACTTAACATCAAAATTGTAAACAAAAAACTGCTATGCTCAACACTTCTGGCCAAGACTGTATATTACTTAATAGAGTTAGGCACTGGTCCCACCAAGAGCGATTAAACGAGTAAAGTTAAGCGAGTAGCATTACATTGCGGTTTGTCGAGGTATAGAGTGAGCGATCGACCTTTCAAGGCCCGCGATGTCATTACATACTACTCGCTTAACTTTACTCGCGTACTCGCCGCCGGTGGGACCAGTGCCTTATAGTATAGACCCTGTCCTCTACAAATGAGACAACTTGGCAGCTTTCACCTATTTCGGTATTAGGTAGGTACTTGATTTTTTAACCTTTTGACCGCCAAGCATTGAACAAAAATGACGCGCCACCGACGCCACGTGATTGCGTTTTGTCAAACGAAATTGAACTTTGCGGAAGCCCGCGTAGGTCCCTATTGCATTACAAAGCCTGTCGGCTGTAGCCGTCGTTGGCGTCCATGGCACAACTTTTTGATGTCGGCCACAGCCGACTGTGGCGGTCAATAGGTTAACAGCTTCAAGAGACCGCAGATACACGTATTTCATTTGATGTAAATTTCAACTTGATAGTTCCACGCTATGATATATAATAATGACAGATGGGTTATGCACGCTCAAAAAGTGAAGCACTTAATATGAGTGATTTCAAACAATTGTCGCTACGCACCGGCCAGCGTGAGATGCGGACGTGCCAATGAGCTCCCGTCACCCGCGTGAGAAAGAGACAAACTGTAATTTTCTAACAATGAGAGTGACAAAGATGTAATGATTGTCAAAATAGATAAACATAACAAAGTCTGCTAGGTTATGAAATAACTCTGGAAGTATTTTTTCTGCTCATTTTGTTAGAGTATAACCCATCCATAGTAAATATCATTGGTTCCACGCGGATGGCCTACAAAGTGATGCTGTAAGGGTTCCGTTTTTTCCTTTTGAGGTACGGGACCCTCAAAGCAATCTAAACAGGACTATATTTTTAAGACGGTAAGAGCGAGTGCAAGTGTGGCTCAACTAATTCACCTGCTAACCGTCCACCCTTATCTCTTGCGAGTGCCCAAGTAGCACACAAGAGTTATAATAAGCGCTAAAAGAGCGGTATAAGGGCTGTTTGTAACGGCTAAGCCTGCACAAGCAAGCTCTACAGTAGCGATATAGAAGTTCTATATCGCTAAAAAGGGCCCAGCTTATACAGGGTTAAGAGTCATATATCGCAAGAGTCGCTTTAATACGAGCTTAAGCGATACAATAGATAAATGGCTAAAGAGATATAATGGCGCGTGAAGAGCGGTAGTAAAAGCTAAAGGAATTATAATGGCGCGCGAAGAGCGGTAGTAAGAGCTAAAGGAGTTATAATGGCGCGTGAAGAGCGATCGTAAGAGCTAAAACTAGTGGCTCTGTGAGCTGTAGACCTCGCGAGCATAGCTAAAACGATAGAAATTTAAAATAATGTAAGCAAACTCATTTATCTTCATCGATTCGCATTCACGTACTTTTAAAGAATAACCATGGTTTCATTCTTACGATTTATACATGAACTTGTTATTTAAATTCATTTTAGTAAAATAAATGTTAATTACTTATATTTTAGACAAAACGAGGTTCTTCAAAAATATTTCGCCATGTGTCAAATCCTGTTTTCGTCTAGAAAATAGACATGCAGCTATATTTGTTTAACTTATTTTATTTTTCTATTTACCACGAATATATGTACGGCTCTGCTAGGACTAGAGCCCACGACACTAAACCTAGTTCGATAAGTCTCCTACATGAGATATGTATAATTAGTCACGTATTTAATGGGGGAACACGAAATGCCGATGCTGCAATCCAAGCGGCGTATTTAAAAAAAATGTTTGAAAAAATAAAAAAATCCGGTTTCTAGTATGATAAGTCTCCTAGATTTCCTTTGTTCCTCGAAGCAAGGGAGGGGTAGGGCTACACGATAATGCGGTGCTGCAAGCCCCCGTGCGTGGCCTTGTCAGTGGCAGCACCGTCAAAAGATTGTAGATGTACCTATACCAAAACAAAGCGACCTTTTTATAACAAAAACAAGATGTTAGGTAACCTAAACCTAGCGCCTGAACTGCAACAAGATGTTACGTTATTAAAATGATGTTATATTTTAAAAGATCAGGCGCTTTGTTTTGGCATACATCTGCAAACTTTTGATGCTGCTGCCACTGACAAGGCCACGCACGGGAGCTTGCAGCACCGCATTATCGTGTAGCCCTACCGCTTCCCTGCTTCGAGGAACAAAGGAAATCTAGGAGACTTATCATACTAACCGGATTTTTTATTATTAAAAAAAAAAAAAAAAAAAAATACGACGCCACTTTTTTTGCATTGCAGCATTGGCATTTCGTATTCCCCCATTCAAAACGTGGCACCGACCCCCAAGCCCCCCTTAACCCTTAGTACATCGTTAACTGTATATATACTATTTTTTCCCGTCCTAAACATTGAACCTAACCATTTTTGGTAGGAAAAAAGAAACTTCAGCGTGTTTTTTCTTAGTGCGGAGGGCTCTGCCCCCCGAGCCCTCCTTCCACGCATTTCTCGTTAACTTTATAAATCCCCTTTTTTTCTCCCGTTCTAAATATTCAACTTGATCATTTTTGCTATGAATAAAAATCGTTCAGTGTGTTTTTTCTTTGTGCTCCGTGTACCGAGCCCCCCCCCCCCCCCCATTTCACGCTTGTTACATCGTTAACTTTATAAATACTGTTTTTTCTCCCGTCTTAAATATTCAACTTTATCATTTTTAGTTTGCAAAAAAATAGTTCAGTGTGTTTTTTCGTATTGCGGGGGGGCTCCAACCCCCACTCATTTAAACCTTATTACGTCGTTAACTTTATAAATACTCTTTTTTATCCCGTCTTAAATATTGAACCTTATAATTTTTGGTATGAATAATAAAAGTTAAAAGGAGTGTCGCAGATAGCTTAAAATTACTGTTGTTTTTGTGTAACTAGATCTAAGTTAATCATTTTCTCGATTTATACCAAGTTGTTTATTTTTGTAGTTTAATAAAGTGTATAAATAATGTGTTTCTATGTCTAGTTCCTAAGTACTGATGTATGTCTAATTTTATTGATATTATGTCGTAATACCCAAAAATGTCAAGATTATAAGAATTTTGTACTAATCTATGAAGAAATGTCCCATACAAATATCAATTTTAACCCTCCTACAAACATGTAATACTGTAAGCTTATTCGCCAATAAACTTACACGGCACATATCAGCCACTAGTACGAGCACGTTAAAAAACCCATAAAAGAGGCCAGCACTCGTACTCGTTGCTCACTTCTACAACAACTCCCAGCGGGGAAACACCTGTAACTACACTGCTCAAATGTCTTAAAGCTAAATAGTGTTTTTATTCATCTCCCTACATGACCTAGTAAATGGTACAGCGGGTCAGCGCTGCTTGGTTCAACGTGGTAATCCGGTCTGCACACAACAAGGAGGCTCTGCCCCCCGAGCCTCCTTTTAACCCTTATCGCGTCTTTAACGTTATAAATGCTCAACTATATGAATAATTTAATTTAATTTCAAATACAAATCGAAATCATTAAAACTACATGTCAAAACTTTGAATTAAAAAGGCACAAAAAAACAAATCTAACATAAAGCTAACAGTCACAAAAATGTCATATAAAATAATCACAATAAATAAAATCTACTCCTAAATAAAACTACGCTGAACACAATAAAAAATAAACAAAAAAACCTATCCGACAACGTCGCTCCGCGACCCTCCAGACGCAAAGGTGCCCATCACGCTCGCAGCATTTCCTCGTTGAACCGCGATGGACAACCTCTGCATCAGGAAGGAACCGGAGCGAGGATCCAACCCTCTCTCCCGTAAACGCCTCCCCACTTCGCCAAAAAAAGCCCTAGCCTCAGCACACCAGCATCCGGTGGTTTCCACTGCGAGAGCAACGAATAAATATTTCTCAAGGGCCGCATACTTCTCTCGTTTCCGAACGGCGGCTAACTCAGCCGCTGCCCCTGCTGTCTTTACGGTGCGGCTATATGAATAGATATCTTTTTGTGTGTTCTTTCTTTGTAAGTGGGGCTCCGTCCCCGAGCTCCGGGTTCCACGCATATCTATCCTTCTCCTGTCTTATCATGTTATCATCATTAATTTTTTTGTATAAAAAATAAATCGGTCAGTGTCATCTTTCTTTGTGCAGGGGTCCCGTCCTTCGAGCCCCCGTTCCACGCATTTCTCGTGGTTAACTTTATAAATACTCTTTTTTCTTCCGTCTTAAATATTCAACCTAAACATTAAATTCTTGGTATGAAAAAAAAAACGTTCAGTGTCTTTTTTCTTGGTGTGGGGGGCTCCACCTAAAGGTGGTAAAAAGGAACTCAATATCTCTATTGTACCGCTTTAACCTACATATTACACTCTAGTAACTCTTTAAGTGGTATAACGCAGGCTTATAACTCTGTTGTAAAGCTTTCAAACAAACTCAACTCAAACATTTATTCAGTAAGTAGGCCACAAGGGCACTTTTACACGTCAAAGTAAAAGAGAGAGAAAAAAAATCAAACTACACCGGTTCTAACCCTACACCTCTGACCCGAGAAGAATTATGTCCGGCAAGAAACTCGGCGGGACTTATTTTTTCAAAACAACAGTACATCAAAACTAAACAATACATATAGTGCGTTGTTCTATAAGAAAACATATCAAACCAAGGTTAGATTAACCAACAATAGGTTATAGTTTAAGAAAAATACCAAAGAAAAAAGAAGAGTCCAAATCTGACTATTGAAAATAAATTACATACAAGTTTGATATACTTTCTTACCTGAACTGTGTCTTCTACATAAATTTCCAAATTATAATAATCCATCATCAACAGTTAGAAACAAACTTTGAATTTAAACTTTAACCTTCTCTTCCCCTCTTATAGATCTTATAGAGTTATATGGGATCTTTATACCTCTCTTATGCAACTGATGCAGGTACAAAAGCGCTGTAATACTCTCTTATACCGCACAGTGTGGGATTTTGCCTTAGTTGCGGACATCCTTATGTTTTGTGGTTTTTGGATACACGATAACTAAAAACATCTTCTATTACAACTCCCATGGTTTTAACTATCATAGTTTTTGAGATATTGACAAAATCGAGAAAAGCCCTGAGAAACCATAGAAACGCATTTTTTGTTTTGTTTGAGCAGTTTTATTATTGAATGCTCCATGGTATGATAGACAATATTTAATAGCACTAATATATGTATTTAAACATTTAAAAAATCTCTTCTATAGGCGTCAATTTATGAATTTCCATGATATTGTAATTAATTTTTTTTCGGCAATTCTCTTTACGGTCGCATTTTTTTTATATGCACAAATATTAAGAAAGATAATAACTATTGGAACAAAAAAAATCAAACGCGTCCAACACAGGAACACGGAGATATCATTTTTTTAAATTTTGGTTAGGGTTGTCAAATACCGACAATAACAATTAAACTATTTTATTCTGAATCATTTCAACTCCTTTCGTCCATACCATATACTGGTTATTTTATGAGTTTCGGAATTTTCACTCTTACCAATTGACATATGGTCGATTCTTCAATGATACTCATATAGCTACATATCTAGTAGATAGCCACGGCGTTGTTCGGCAACTCACTCTTGAGTGCAAAAGAGCGGGCGTTCGATCCCAAGCTCCCGCAGTATCCTTTTCCATTTATTTATTTTTAAGTTGGTATTCCTTATTGCAGGGTCGTTTAAATAACAACCATATCAGGTCGAAGTAAGTGTTTTCATAACTTCACACCAATATAAAGACTCTGTGATGACATTTATTAAGTTTACCCTCCAAAATAAAGATGATATGCATTGGTGTAATGACATGCAAATTCTAATACAGTGAAACGTTAAATACATACAGTACCAATCACGAAATAAATACTGGCGTTATAATCGAGAGCACGATACCAATCATAAAACAACTAGTTTAGACTTGTTCTATAGAGCACTAAATAAATAAATGAATATTATAAAGACTGTGTACGATAAAATCCGGACATGTATGATCTGGTATATATTTTTTCGGTACCACATATTCAAGCATTTCTTTTATTTTAATAATCTGGAATTAAAGTAATATATACTAAAAATAGAATCATATTACAATTGTATGGGCTTGCGTGAGTTTTTGCCAAATATATTCCATCATATCTTGAATTTTTTGTCCAGCATTTTTTGATAATCTTCACTCACTTCCTGCTGCAATGCCACAATTGTATTTATATTTTCACAAGCTATTTTATGCTCATTAGAATGTTATCTTACAAAATAATGCTATTTGAAACTTTTTTCTACTTGCGGCAGTCAGGAAGACTTTCTACTTCAAGCACTAAAAGTAGTTTTTATATGGGAGGCATATTTTTGGAAAAAGTCAAGCTCACCAAAGCTAGAACACCTCAGAACTATTTACATCTCTAAGTACAATTAGAAAAATGTAAGCTATTATGAAAAGTGAATGTAATAAGGTTTAATTTGGTTTATCTAATAAAAAATAAAAAAACTATTTTTCACAGGAAAATTTGATAAACACTGTCAGAACACCGTGTACATAAAAATATAGGCACTGTGGAATATATAGTGATCAAAGTCACAGATAACGTAACGTTATATTATGTTTGTAATTTTATTATGTACCAGATAACCACAAATTATTTAAAATAAGTGTTGCTTGAATATGTGGTATCGAAAAAAAAACAGATCATGCATGTCCAGATTTTATCGTACATAGTCTTTAGGACAATCTTACACAAATCGACCTAGTCCTACAGTAAGCTAAGTAAGTACTAGACGACGATATATGTATATAATAGATAAATATGGATAAATACTTAAATACATAGAAAACATCCATAACTCAGGAAAAAATATTTGTGATAAACACACAAATAAATGCCCTGACCAGGACTTGAACCCGGGACCTCCGGCCTCATAGGCAGTCACTACCGACTGGGCTAGAAGCCCGTTAAGCACTAGAATCGTCGACCCTTATCTGTCTTCCCGCATGCTACAAAACAATAAACAAAAACGTTTACCTATTATTGTTGTTTTATTTTAATCTTTTTTTTGTTGTTTGTTGTTATTAGAGTATATTTATCTCAAGTATTTGGAATTTGTATTTGACCACTTCAATGATTGTGTAACTTCTCTTACTCGTAACTCGCTAATTGTGTAAAGCACTACCTGTTTCTGAAACTCTGGTCTCCTTCTCCTGCTACCCTAAGGTTGTCTGGTAGAGATCGCTTAATAGCGATAAGACCGCCTGTTGTTACCATTATTTACTTTGTTAAATCTGTTTCAGTACTTCTTTTTCTTTGTGTGGTGCAATAAAAAATATTGTATTGTATACCAAAAAAAGTTCTGCCCCTTCTAAAAGTAACGTCAGATAACGTTTATGTGACAACCCTATTTCCATAGAAATCAGAAAAAAACTTAGAAACGTAATTTCTCCGAGTTCTTGAGAGATAATTTAACACAATTTTTACAGTTAAAAGGTACATATATTAAGTTGATTTTACGGGTAAAAAATAATGCGACCCTTTTATAGTTAATTAACTATTTACACTTTTCTGAAATATTTAAATTTATTGATATAGCCTGTCCCTGTGTTTTCAGAGTCCTGCAACTTTCACAACTAGTATATTTTAAACGTGCAATCATTATGTATTTAATTCGAAATCGTAGTCTGACTTCTTTTAGGAAATTTCGATAAAAACGTTTTTTATGAAGGTCGTTGACCTCTCAGAAAAAAGTCTATAACTACGAATTTAAGTGACATATTCCAACGAGAGTTTCTTAGCATGCTTTATTACAGCAAAATCCATCATAATATAAAATAAAATAAGGATGTCCGCAACTAAGGCAAAATCCCACACTGTGACCGTCAAAGCCGTTACTTTGACTATTGTATCGCGATTATACCACCTTAGCCTTTTTGAAGTTATTTATATCCCTTATATACAGCTTAAGGAGTATACAAACTCTTAAACCGCTGTTGTACCACCTATAAGCGGTATAATGTCTGCTTATACCGCTAGTGTGCTACTTGGGTGTGACCGACCAATGAGAACCAAAAAAACTTACGCCTGCGCAGCACCAGCTACAACTTTAGTAAAGTCCTACTTTTTAGAAAGTAGTACCTGTGTAAGATATTTTACGTCACTCCGGGCGGTAAGTAAGATTTACCGCCCGCGCTCTCAGTGACAAATCTCACTTCACACAGTACGCAAGAAAGCCTCAGATCGCTAATGCACTAGTGACTATTCTATTAGTTATCCTATACCTAGGGCAAGCGGTCACTGTAGACTGTAGCCAATGGACACTCCAAAGGTGTTATGTGCGCGTTCATCATCCTCCTGGCGTTTGACTTTTTGCCAGTTCAATTTGACCCAGGGTCCGCTCGCCAATCTAATCCTATGAATTGGCGTAGGCACTCGTTTTAACGAAAGCGACTGGCATCTAACCTTCCAACCCAGAGGGTAAACTAGGCTTTATTGGAATTATTCTCGGTTTCCTCACGATGTTTTCAAATGATATTTTAAGTTAGGAAAAATTCGGTGGTACGAGCCGTGGTTTAAACCAGAGACCTACGGATTGAAAGTTGGACGCGGTCTTATCGTCTGGCTGCCGGCGCTTCCCCTTTAAAAAAATAAGTCCTGTACTGTACCTATATGTTTAAACAGTATATACACTCCTTTTTAGGGTTCCGTACCTCGAAAGGAAAAAACGGAACCCTTATAGGATCAGTTTGTTGTCCGTCCGCCCGTCTGTCAAGAGTGTCAAGACCCTTTTTCTCAGGAACGCGTGGAAGTATTAAGCTGAAATTTATATCAAATACTCAAGTCTACTGTCCCTTGGAGCTGTGAAAAAATCAAACTTCTAAGCCAACGCAATCAAAAAATACAGCCGTTTATGCCGCAAATTTTCGAAACTCGCAAGGGAATCAAAACCTACAGGGTACTTCCCGTGAACTCAGAATCTTGAAATTTGGTACGAAGAAACGTCTTATAGCACAGATAAACGAAAAATCGCGAAAACCGTAAATCTTTAGTTACATCATATAATAAAAATATTTTTAAAATTTTAAAGTTACTACCCCTATATACCTGTTTGTACGGAACCCTCGGTGCGCGAGTCTGACTCGCACTTGGCCGGTTTTTTTGAAGTTATACCCCGTATTTTTAGTCCCTCGAGAAAACGTTGGCAGAGGGCTCATTCCACAGCCGGAGCGTTCGCAGGAGGAAATTCCTCTCGCACCGCACATTGCGCGACCCGACCATTTAGTTTCCACGGTTTAAGGATGAACGCCCTGCCGACGGCGAGTGGTGCGGTAGTAGTATGAGGCAGAAGGCATCATATCAAACTTTACTGTTCTTCAGAACACAACCCATTGTCCCAGCGGCCGAACACACATAAAGAGGCAATCTCTCTAAGGTTGAATATAGTTGCGATGATCGTCCATGATTTGTATAGCGCGCCTATGGAACTAATCGGGCCCTTACCACAAGGACGCTGCAATACGATAGACACGTTAAGCAAACGTGTTTGACGTATTGCAGCGTCCTTGTAGTAAGGGCCCGATTTAGGGAGGTGTAATGCCAGCATGAGGTGTGGGTACTAGATAAAAATAAATACTGTAAAGCAAAGCTCAGGACGTGCGGCTGCCATGCCACAGGCGAGGCGTGTACAGTCAGCAGCAGAAGCTTCACGCGCTCTTATTCTCCTAACAATAAAGTCGTGTCAAGCTCATTGGGAACACCTCACCCGCTTAGCTACTTCTGCTGCTGACTGTACCTACACTAATGTGCTAATGCTGTGCTGTACACGCTTATAACCAATTTTTTCTCGTTTTATGTTAGGTGGGTACCATGGATGTACTATATATGGGATCCGACATATCTAAATCAAAACACATCAAAATATATTCGCCTCGTTTAACTCAGCGCCTTATTCATAAGCAAAAAGAGATGACGAGTATATACGTAAAAACCCAATGCGGCCGAAAAATCCGCCATATTGAGAGCTCTGGATGTCAAAACCTATACACTTTTACCGCCATGTTAAGAGCTCCAGTACAAATAGCAACACGCGTAACTGTACATCGGTGGACCTTATTATAAAAGGCATAAGGTCCACCGATGGGCAGTTAACAGTGTGGGCGATGGTACCTCAAAATCGACACACTTCTTTCATTGACGTGTCATTTCCCCTATATTTATTATTAATGGTGGGTACCTAATAATCCTACAATAGGGTTATTTTAGGATTTGTAGGCCCGAACGCACCTCACCAATGGCTATAGAGCTTTTGACCCATTGAGCTCTATAAATGGAGTACGCTTCGCCTCATCTTTCCAAACAAAAAAGTCTGCCAAAATCTGAGGGGGGCGAGGTAGCACGCATGTGATGTTTTCAATTCAAAGGTACATCATTGTCGGTTGTTAATACAGTTTATTTCTAAATGATTTTTTATGGCAGCAACGCTTTATTGACAACAGACAAAGATGTACCTTTGATTGAAAACACGAAACATATTTGACATATTCTTTTTATACTTCATAACACTAAATGGAGCAATAGATAGTCGACTGTACCATTGTTAACATATGGTTCATTATTGGATGCAGTCTTTGCAAATGTCAAACAAAAAAAGCCAAGGATCATTTTTGATTGTATTTTCAAACAAAATATAGAAGACAGCAATCCTTAAGCGCGTTAAATATGGAGAAGTGTCAAACGTCAAATAGTTACTGCCCGTCAGAAAGAAAACGATTGTCTTTGAATCGATTCTGTAAACGTAGCTTGATTTTCGATTTAGGTTAAATCTTTTATTACGAAAGTAATGAATCATTACTTTCGTAATAAAAGATTAATGATAAATAAAGTAAAACTTTACTTACATCTGAAATGATATTTCATCTTTTTGTAAACTAGACGAAATATAACATCTTTTACATCCAAAAACAGCGCATAAGGGCATTTTCACGGCGCTTGTTATCCATCGACAGCGATGACGAAAGTGCGTGACATCGATTATTGAAATAGTTTTTATAGATGTACTAGATTTTCCTGCTAATACTTTTGACAGAGGGGAAATGATACCTAAGGCCTCTCCTGGTTTAGAACTCTCTGTTTTGACCTGTTAAATTACCCTATGCTCTCTTTTAGTCTTGCGAGCAGATACTTACTTATTAAAACTTCAGCAGTGGGTCTCACAAAGGTATTAGAAAAAAAGTCACTTAGGTCTTAATAATTGTAATTAACAACTAGGCAAGGTAAAGCTACTGTACATTGTAAAACTAAAAACTCAATTTCCTTGAACTGAACTCATTTTAAGCGCACTATTGCTACATTACAACTAATTCATCACAATCATTATTAGGATGGAGTCTCATTTGACGTAGAATCCATTGTTACAGATTCCTGAAGAGTTATGGCATTGTCTGATGAGGTACACGATACATGACTTAAATCTAATTCAGTATCAGGTTTCTGAATAACTACTGATTCTTGAACACTACAAGTGGAATTTGAATTTGTTTCTTTAACATTATCCGATTCTGTAACAGCATTAGGAGTGGTGTTATCTGTCTCCATGGGCTCGGGCATATTGCTACTTACTTTAACACAACCATCTTTATCAATATTGTTAGTAGTTTCTAGATTATCTGGGACAGATTTAGTAATGTTAGAACTACTATCTATCTTAATACTATTGGTAGAACTAGTTTGATCCACACTATTGCTGTTACAACTAGAAGTTGTTTCAGCGTTTTCTATCTCAGGTTTATTGATATAATGCACTAATTCTGGTCTCACTGAATGAACTACTCGTATTTTATTGTTGTTCGTGCTGTTATCAGGTACGTCCCGCGAAATATTTCGTTCAACTTTGGGAACCTTAACTACAACTATTTGATCGTTCGGACTTTCTTCATTAGTAGTTGTACCCTTATTTGGCTCCTTCAATTTTATCGTTTGAAACTTAAGTGGCTTACTTACAGAAACGCCATCTTTGTTTCTATTAATAGGTTTTATGAGGAGAATTTTAGTCTTCATTCCAGCTTTGGAGAAGTCAGAGATGTTTTTGTTTATAATAGGATTCTTCATGACTTCCAAACTTTGTCTGCGGAATTTTATGGGAATATTCACTGCGGGAATCTTTGCTGCTTTAATGCTTTCAGTGGAAGCTGTGTTAACAGGCTGATCATTTGTAATACTTGCTTTATCATTGGGCAAGCTTATTGTAGATGTAGAATCTTCTTTGCTGTTACTTAATTCTTCGGCTAACTTGTTAATATTTAATTCTTTGACAGAGAAAGTGTCCTGTATTTTCGGCAATTTGGTTGTATTTGAGCCATCTTTCACGCTCTCTTCCGTTAGTTCTTTTCTCGGTGACATTTTATCTCCTCTAGACACTTTAGGTACCATGGGTCTGGCAAATACATTGGGAACTCTATCCTTCTGAACACTGAATATGGGGGAACCGAAGGCAGTAGTTCTAAATTCAGCTGCAGCTTTATCAACTGCTTTCTTTGAGAGTAGCGTTAAAGCACCAACATGTTCTTTATTCAAATTATCGTAATTAGTTTGTAGTTCCTGTTGCAGCTTTTTCTTTGGTTTTTCGAGCTTTACTGGTGCTACGACCTGAGAGTCTCTATAACCTTGTGCTTCCATTTTTAAGAGATTTGATAAATCATATTCAAAATCTTCGTTTTTCGGTTTCGTCCTCTTGCGAACTGGTCTCCGCGATGCGTAGGAGGACGCTTGTTCCTTGTTGACCTGCTTTGCAAGCTTTTCTTCAATGTCGTCTATGTCTGAAGAATTTTCTTCAAACGCTTTCACATTTGATGGTGATTCACCATCATCAATGTTATTAGTTCCATTTGTAGCCTCATCCTTGATATTGTCTGCTTCATCTGCAAATATAATGAATATTTAAAAACTACGTAATTCTTATAAAATAAATACTAGTTCTGCATGTGCTCGTGGTCCATTCATTTGGAAATATGTCTGTTTAATTTCTCACCACTCAGGGTGGTTTTGCAAACAATTAAGTAGCCTATGTCATTGTTCCCCAGGGCTTAAGATTTTAATTGAAAAACCAAGTTTAGCGGTAAAAAGTACAAGAAAGTCATACTTATATTTGCATTTACAATAGCGTGTATGGCTATAAAATTGGATGTTGTACCATTAGCTTGCTACATGCCCGATTCTGCCCAAAACGCGCTAGCTACAGAATATGTTTGCATTTTATTAGAGACTAGCTGTGCCCGCGGCTCCGCCCGCGTGGAATTCGGTCTGTGTCAGTAAGCGGCTAATTCACCCCTAATTTCTCTCCCGCTACCCTGGAGGCGGAACTTGAAGTAAAGTTGACAGATGGATACGCTAGAGGACAGTAGTCCTAATAAAATATTTTACAATTACCACTAAATGCAATTACACTCATAAATGTATACTTTTTTTTATTATATTTGTTTTTGGCATGATTTAAACGACATAGAGGTAGTAGCTGTATATCGGACGATACAGGACCACTTTTGTATTTATACGTTCATGTCCACGGCAAATATCATCCAAATCGATCCTCCCGTCAAATCAGTTGGGGGGGGGGGTGGTTTCACAAATCCAGAAATGATTTTTTTCTATTTTAGGTGCACTTGGAGGAGGGGGGGGTCCATGACTCATGCAAATTTAACTCAATCGAGTGTAGTGGCTACCCCCCCCCCTTTTAGACGTTGAATTTTTATAGGCTACGTATAACCTGGCTGGGGATTTTCTAGAATTGGAATTAGTAATCCTTAATTGGGTGATTTCCGGGATAACAATGAAAAAAAAAACCGGCCAAGAGCATGTCGGGCGATGCTCAGTGTAGAGTTTCGTAGATGCTGCCCTGTTACAAAACATACGTTCTAAAGGCCGTTTATTTGGCGGCGCTTACGTCAGTTTACTATTCGGCACTTCCTTTCACTATGCGTTTTTAACTAATAATTCAAAAACGGCTGAACCGATTTTATTCAATATAGTTTTTATTGAAAGTTCTTATCAGGCCTCACCAAATTTCAGTTTTCTAGTGCGAACGGTAACTGAGCTAGACCGCGGACAGACGGACGGACATGGCGATATAACTGTTACGTAATAAGGCCTAATTATGTACAGAAGCATACACTGCTTTACCTACACACATATTAAAAATCCATGGAAACCATTAGAATGACCACCATTACACCGCCATGACCAACATTATTGCGCCGGCGGTCGGGGGGGCGGATTTTCATTACGTTACCGTAGGTAATGAATTTTCATACGTTTTTACCACACTGTCACAGATAATACACTGATGTTACGTTATTGGTTGCAATAATGTTGGTAATTAATTACATACGGTTCCGAACGCGGAATAGAGGATTTATGATATTGGTGTAGATCAAGATATTTATTCGTCAATGTAAGCACATTACAATGCACTAATGAACGTCAGAGAAAAATAAAATACGTGAGTGTCGTGGAAAGTGTGTGAATCAAGTGCGATTGGAACGAAGTTATGTTATTTCATTTTATTTCATTTTTTACTTTTTCGTAAATTTTGTGGTTTTAATTTTTTTTGCATTTTTTAAAAATTTTGGAAATTTTGGAAAGTGGAAATTTTGGAAATAATGGAAAATTTGGAAATTTTTAAAGTTTTGGAAATTTTGTGAAATTTTTGAAATATTGGAAATTTTGTAGATTTTGGAAATATTGGAAATTTTGGAAATTTTAAATTTTTTACATTTTCGAAATTTTTGACATTTTCGACATTTTTAAAATTCTCGACTTTTGAGGTTCTCGACTTTTTTCACTTTTATCACTTTGGGGGCGTCCATTAATCGCGGCATATTGTATAGAGGGGGGAGGGGGTCAAGAAAAAATCACCAATGATCACCACAGGGGGGAGGGGGGTCTGGACACGTATCACGTGTAATTTTTTTGTCCCTTCGTGCTATACTGTATTTCAATAAAATAAAAATTATCAACTTTTAAATGAACCAATCTGTGAAAACCAGAGTAAAATTTGCCTCGCAGTTGGACTTCTGCGTTTAGTTGAGCGGGCGAGGCGTCGCTATGCTTTATGCACGAGGTCACTTAGATTGATCTCATTTTTATCAAAATGACGGGATCCATGAGGAATCAAGGGAACTCCTGAAACCTTATAAGGAGACGTATAGCGATTTTTTTAAATCTAAAAACGAAACAATTGCATTTGAATAGTGCTATTTAGTGAAATTGAAACTGCTTGTGAAGACCTATGACACTTATGACTCTTATGAGATGCACTATGATGGTAAATAATTTTTAGTGGCATTTGAAATATTATTTTCTTCACAGTAGGTTTTTAGGGTTCAGTAGCCAAAATGGCAAAAACGTAAACCCTTATAGTTTCGTTATGTCCGTCTGTCCGTCCGTCCGTCCGTATGTCCGTTTTTCCGTCCGTATGTCATAGCCATTTTACTCGGAAACTATAAAACGTATCTTAATAAATATTTGAACATAAGGTGTATTGTGGAGGTAAAATTTCTTTATTAGAATAAAATACAAATACAAAACAGAAAATATATACAAAAATGGACGATGACGGTATTGGTGTATTGTTGTTTATAGTAAAATTGCTAAAAGTTATTTTTTCGCGGGGGGCACTCCATATATGTACCAATTTCAATAATCACAACCAAATATCAATTATCACCCCGTAAGTCTAAAAAAAATTGTGCCCCCCTGTCACTTTTAAACAGGAGATCCAAAAAATATGAAAAAAAAAACGAGAATATTTATCGGTTTAGGAATTATTAAGTAATCTCCAAAAAACGTCTTTCATAGGCAGATACGACCTTTTGATATTACTTTTTCGATAGTATGTACGAAACCCTCCATTATGCGTGGTCCGATACGCACTTGGCCGGTTTTTTTCTATTAAATATTATTTTAATGAAAATAGTGAGATGTACATACCTACATGTAGTTTCATTTTTTTACCCTTCACGTACGTATGTTACGTTTTCACGTGTTAGAAAACTGTACTTACTTTAGTTAGCAAAAAATTACACGTCATATTGGTCGAGGGGGGGAGGGGCCCTGAAAATATCACCAAAGATCACCATGGGGGAGGGGGGGGTCTAAAACAAGCCAAAAACGTATGACGCGATTAATGGACGCCCCCTTTGGTACTTCTCAGTTTCACTACACTTCACTTCACTTTATTCTATTTTATATATTTTTTATTTCATTCCATTTTACATGTTTCTCAATCGTATGGGTGTCGCGTTTTCGTGACGTGACGCTTTTTCGTAACGGTCACGTGACTTTTTTTCGCCTAGGCCCCCATCCGCGAATCGTCCGATAAGGAACTTCGTTCCAAAACTCCACCGGTTCTAACCCTGTAGGTGTACCTCTGGCCCAAGAAGTATTATGACGGAAAAGAAATTCGACGGGACTTATTTTTTTCAAAACAGTAATACATTATTAGATCTTAAAGATACAAAATAATGCGTAGTTCTTCAAGAAGACATATCAAAACTGCTTGAGAGACAGATAATGTACCTATTGTTTAATTATAAAGAAAAATAAATCCTAATCTGACTGCTTCACAAAACGTTTGATATGTTTTCCTACCTAAACGGTGTCCTATAAATGTTAGATGATTTTGTAGTAGTTTTTTGGTTTGCTGCAATAACCCTTTGACATTCATGACATTTTCAAATTTTCTTAAGAGCGGGTAAAGGTAAATTTAAAGCATCGACGGGTAACATGTTATAAATATGAACACCTTGACCAAAAAATTACAAATTATTTCAATACCAACTTTCAACCCCCTTTTCACCCCTTCCAGGGTTGATTTTCGGGATGAAAACTGTTCATTGTCCTTTCCCGGGACTCAAACTATCTCTACACAAAATTTCATCATTATCCGTTCAGCCGTTAACTAATTAAAAATACTTGGAACGTGTTCTGTTATCGATTCTAAGTATCTCCAGCCAACTTTTTTTCGAATATATTCCATGAACAGACTTTCGACCCTCTTCAGCTTTATTATATGTATAGATAGTTTTTATTGAAAGTACCTTTCAGGCGTCACTTCCATTATTTTTTTCAAATTTTTTGGACCTACGGTTCTAAAGTAAGATGGGGGGGGTTTGAAGAAGAAACTATCGTTTGTCATTTCATTCCATTTTACATGTTTCTCACTCGTATGGGTGTCGCGTTTTCGTGACGTGACGCTTTTTCGTAACGGTCACGTGACTTTTTTTCGCCTAGGCCCCCATTCCTTCTCCCCTATCTCTATACCAATTTTCATCTAAATCAGTTCAGTGGTAAAAAAATCCTCATACCACCTTCCAACCCCCTTTTCACCCCCACAAGGGTTTGAAAACTATCCTATGACATTTCTCGAGACTCAAATTATCTCCATACTCATTTCTATCTAAATCGTTTCAGCGGTTAAAAATTCTCCATACAAACTTTCAACCCCATTTTCACCCCCACCAGGTTTGATTTTCGGGATTAAAACTATATATTATCCTTTCCCAGGACTCAAACTATATCTATCCAAAATTTCATCAAAATCCGTTCAGCCGTTTTCACGTGATGCGCGGTCAAATAAACAGACAAACAGATAAACAGACAAACAGATAAACAGACAAAAATTCTAAAAATTGTTGGAACGTGTTCTGTTATCGATTCTAAGTATCCCCAGACAACTTTTTTTCGATTATCTTCCATGTACAGACTTTCGACCCTCTTCAGCTTTATTATATGTATAGATAGCGCTATTTGGCTTAGCAGGGCAGAATTGTATTTTTAAACTGATAAGTACAGTGATTTAACGGTCTAAAAGAGTAATAGTTTCACTTTCGGATTTAATTTCATTATCGTCAAAAACTTGAGTTCCCTCGACTAACATACAGTTTGGTGATACTAATAGAATAAATAAGTATGACATATAAATCCTTAGTACATACCATTCTCCTTCTTCTTCTTAGCGCCGCTTCTATTCTGGTACATCTTCCGTTTCCTGGAGCCCTCGCGCGCGCTACTGGAGGAGCTGTCGTCGGACAACCGACTGGAGTCGCTAGAACACCGGCTCGGCCTCCGCGACTCCGAGCTCTCCTCATTCGCATCACTCTCCTCGACAGGCTCAGCCAACTCCGTAGCTTCAGGGCCATCGAGAGCCTTCACCGTACTGAAGTAGAAATCTGAGTCGCCTTTTAATTTATGAACGATTTTCACGTGTTCAGGTAGTTTTTCGAACTGAAAGTGCTTGAAGTTGCAGAGTTTGCAAGCGTAGCGCATCCATTTGTAGTGTCCGGCCATGTGTTCGTATAATTCTTGTGCCCGCGTGTGTTTTGAGTCACATTTCTTGCAGAGTAGTTTTTCCACATCTATGTCCCTTCGCAGTCTTAGCTTAAAAGCGGCTAAGTTACTTTTTTCCGCTTGATGCGCGAATGGAAGTCTCAGCTTAGTCTTCTTTTCCACTTGCGGTTTGGCTGGTTTTTCAGGGGAATCTATGCTGTCGCTGGATCTCTCATCCATTATATCCATAGTGGCTTCTTCCAGTACATTTTCCAGAGTTTCTGGTTTCTTCTGAGTGGGTGTAATTTCACGTTCACCATCTTTTACACTAGGGTTAGGCATAGGATCAACACCTTTTTCCTCTGTTTCAACATTCTTTTCAACTGGAACTGGATTTTTTTCAGAAGATTCTGCGGCTTTCTCTGGAGCTTTTGTAGCAGTTTCACTTTCCTCTTTGGCTTGTTTATTTTCTGAAAGAAATTATAGATATGGTTACGGCATGAAAATCACAAAAAAGTGAAAACCCATTCCCCACAAGGTTTATACTGGTATCAGTGGTATCAGGGTATGGTTGTAACAGGTCGAATATTTAGGAAACCATCAACATTAGAGGGAGAGGTTGAAGGAGTGGGAGAGGATTGGCAACGTGTCGAGTTGACTGACCGCTGTCCTTGTCCCTGTGCGTGGCGAGCGGGTGTCCACTGGGCCCCTTGTGGTAGTCCTTGCGGATCTGTATCTCGATGCGCTTGGCGTCGGGGCGGCGCGCGGAGGCGGAGGCGGAGGCGGAGGCGGAGGCGAGCGCGCGCGAGCGGGGCTGGCACGTGTGCGTGTGCGCGGCCAGCGCGGCGCGCCGCTCGAACGTGCGCCCGCACCCGCCGCAGCGCGGCAGCTCGCCGTCGCCCTCCATGTTGTCCATCCACGCCTGGCACCGACAACTCATATTCATAAGGCACTGGTCCCACCGCGGGCGAGTAACTATGAGCTATCGGCTATTTTCTAGCCCAAGAGACAAACAAAAGATAATCGTTCCCGTGTAAATAAAAGAGAGAGATGTATATTTATAGTTCATCGCAGTGTGAACAGCCAGCGATGAAATATAAATATATATCTCTCTCTTTTATTTACACGGAAGCGATTATCTTTTGTTCGTTTCTTGGGCTAGAAAATAGCCGATAGCTCATAGCTTACTCGCTCGCGGTGAGACCAGTGCCTAACAATGCTCTACAACTACTAGGGGAGTGGGGTACTGTCACGTCTGAAAATATGGACACATTTAATATGACAAAAACATTTATCCAAGACTTTACTTTACACCTTGGTAATGGAATCATGGCTACATATTTTTGTCACATCAAATGTATCCACATATTCAGACGTGCCTGTACAGTGGGTAAAGGATTTTTTTCAAAAATGTCCCGCAAAGTTCACTTTTACGGTTTAATATGAGACGACGAAGTGCCTACTTGCCTAATTTATGGTCAACCAAAAATTTAAAAAGTGACACAAATTGCAGACTCGATTTCGCGACAAAAATGTTGCATACAAATTAAATTTTTATCGAGGTACAAACTTTTAAAAAAGTGCAACTGCCATTCAAAAATTATGTCCATGTAAAGTCCGTGACTGTGTTTAATATGAGACGACGAAGTGCCTACTTGTCTAATTTATGGTCAACCAAAAATTTAAAAAGTTACACAAATTGCAGGCTCCATTTCGCGACAAAAATGTTGCATACAAATTCAATTTTTATCGAAGTACAAACTTTTAAAAAAGTGCAACTGCCATTCAAAAATTATGTCCATGTAAAGTCCGTGACTGTACCACATATCTCTTACCTGATTCTCCTGATCTAATCTCTCTTCTTCCGAGATCTTCTGTGGTGTAATCGGTTTGGAATTCTTCTTCTTCTCATAGAAAGCTGGCGGGTTGTTCATCCTGAAAGCTTTGGCTTGGATGGCATCTCTAAGTCTTCTGATTTGAGCTGCTGATTTCCTAAAATATTTCAAGATTTTATAGAAAAATAGTAATTGGACCCATAGACATAAAATAGAAAAACATGGACCCACGAAGATAGAACTGTGATTCCATAATAAGCCGCGGTCTCGTGCATACACACTCACTTTTGACGTTTGAACCAATCACCGCTCTTCCACGAGTTGTATTTTTTTTTTATTAACTTGTATATGTGTGCGCAGTGTGCGCGTCGCGTGTAAACACGAGGAAATCGGCTTATTATGAATCACAATTGTGTCTTTATGGCACCGCGTCGTATGGCTACTAGCTTTTGCCCGCGGCTTCGCTCGCGTTAAATTCGGGGTAACACGGTTCCCCTTTCCTGATTTAAAACACAGAAGAGAACTCGGAACAGAATATTATTTTAATACGCTACTGTAGACGATATTATTTGTCTTTATACTGCATAAGCTTATGCACGATTTTTTTGTTAGTCACAAATAGTCCGCATACCAATTTTTAGCTTTCTACCTTGAAAATTGCGGAATGCTCTATAAAAAACTTCCACCCCCCAGTTTAGGGAAGTGGGGGATTAGAAAGAGACAAAAAGTAGCCTATGTCACTCTCCATCCTTTCAACTATCTCCACTTAAAAAATCACGTCAATTCGTCGCCCCGTTTTGCCGTGAAAGACGGACAAACAAACAAACAAACACACACATACACTTTCCCATTTATAATATTAGTATGATTGGTTGGACCGCAAGATTCTTGAGCCTGTGTTTCGCAGTGAACACTCTTCGACCGATAAGATGATCAGCCGAAAGACGTCCACTGCTGAACATAGGCCTCCCCCAAGGGACCCGGAGTATGTCCTAAAACTACGGCCAAGACCACCGGGGGATGGGCAGCAGCATCTTCGGAGTGCGGTGGAGATACTGCGATCGCCAACCCGCATGCCAAGCGTGGCGATTACGGCATTCACCCCCCATGGAAAGCACTCAAAAACCACGGCCCCGATAAGATGATAAAGATAGTAAATTGTGCTGTGTTATTAGTGGCTAGCCATGGAGTAGCGTCTACGTCGGCCGGAAATTAAGGCTGTGTCAGCTCGCGCGTTTTGTTAGCGGGGCGAGATGAGAGCGGGTAGCGCCCGCGCAGACAGAGACAACAATATGGCTGCCCCTCGAGAGCGAGCGATGCGCGTGTTGTGAGCGCGGCGTAGGCGCCCCGCTAACAAAATGCGCAAGTCTTTTTTTTATACCACGACGGTCGCAAACAAACTTCTGGCCCGCCTGATGGTAAGCATCTACCGTAGCCTATCGACGCCTGCAACTCCATAGGTGTCACATGCGCGTTGCTGACCCTTTACAAAAAGGAGGATTATCTGTGTTGGTGACTAAAGGAACAAGAGGGTCCCTCGTCGTCAACACACTGGGTCTTCTTTGAGTCTGACGGAGCCTTAAGTCGTGTCCTTTATAATTTTTGTTTTGCTAGCCCCAAACGTGTAATACAGTCGCCATCAAATATATCGGAGCGGCCAAGGTACTCAAAAATATCTGAACGTGCACTTTATCGCCTTGACAATAGAGGCGTTTTTCAGATATTTTTGACCACTGCGACTGAACTTGCAGCCGTAGCCAGAATTGAAATAAAGATAGGGCAGTTCTACAAATTTAAATATTACACAAATTTAAATATTACAATAAGAAGCAAGGTATTTACTTTATTGTCATGGTCAATAGTAGTTCTTAGGTAGGGCATTGCCCCATAATTTTCAAAAAGCTGAGCACTTTCCTTACGGGTAACAAAAGCCAAAGGTTAACAGGAAGAAATCCCTTAAAGGGATAAGTTAAATTCGCCTTTGTACATATATGTTGTGTTATATGTCTTTCTTTGTGTTTTCTTATTATTTATTTGTAAAAATAAATCTTACAGGCAAACAGTTGACACCAAAACGCTTGACAATAACGTGTTTTACTACTACTACTAAAGCCAAATTAGCTTCGGCTTGTCACTGCTGTATACCAATACCTACTATATTTAAAAGTTACCTGTGTACTTTGAAAAGGTGCCGGTAGACACTCCAGGATGTGGAGAATATCTCAAAACAATCGGGGCACGGGAACACCAGCCGGCTCTCCAGGTGTTTGTACTTCATGTGGAACTTCAGAGTCTTTTGTGTAGAGAACTGCATGTCGCCTGCATAAATAAATTACAATTATTTTTACTCGTTAAAACGAATTCGCCAATTCTTGAGATTAGATTTTTTTAAATACCGCGACGGTGGCAAACAAGTATACGGCCCGCCTGATGGTAAGCAGCTATCGTAGCCTATGGACGCCTGCAACTCCAGAGGTGTCACATGCGTGTTGCCGACCCTTTACAAAAATGAGGATTCACTGTGTTGACGGCCAAAAGCCAGGGCAATCACTAGAGGAGGATGGACGTACGTAATATTTTATTACGCCGTAACAAAATAGGGCTTGTGCAGTGCAGGGCCGTAAGCCAAACATCATAAAGACCATTAGAATAGGCCGTTTACGCTGGGCGGGGCACGTAACGCGGATGAATGAACAGAGCCCCACTTAAACTACTGCACGGCAAACCAGACGGACGTCGCGGTAAAGGAAGGCCTAAGCTTCGCGGGTTTGGCTGGTTGGACGGCGTTCAGAAATACCTCAAAACCCTAAGGCGATTATCCACTGGCATCGCAAACGGATGCGACGACGGTGTGCAAGCGTGACAGCGCTATACATCACGTGCAGAGCGCTATCTCGCTCGCGCACCGGAACCGCATGCGGAAACCACAGCAGTGTGAAATGAAAGCCGCCTAACATTTAGATGTTGGAGAAAACAGCTATGATGACCAGAATGGAAAAAGTTGGTCAACCAGGCCAAGGCCCACCCCGGGCTGTAGAGCCTTAGATGATGTGATTTTTTTTAAATACTATGACGGTGACAAATAAGCATACGGCCTGCCTAATGGTAAGCAGCTACCGTAACATATGGATGCCTGCAACTCCAGAGGTGTCACATGTGCGTTGCTGACCCTTTACAAATCCTTTTGTGGAACACAGTGAATCCTCCTGGATTCACTGTGTTGACGGGTAAAGGAATAAGAGGGTCCCTTGTCGTCAACACACTGGGTCCTCTTTGAGCTCTTTGGCAACCTTACTCACCTACAGGAACACAACACTATGAGTAAGGTCTAGTGCTATTCGGCTGTGGTTTTCTGTAAGGTACTTCCCTAGTCGGGCTCTGCTCCAGATTTGAGGGAGATGACATTCGCTGTGATGTGCCCTACCACACATAGCGAGATGATGCTGTTACTTACATATCTTGCATTTCGGCACGCGGCCGTCATCACTGTCCTCGTCATCGCTAATTTGTATGACATTGTCAGAGTCTTCTGTCTTGTCAGCGTTCTGTGAACTCTGCACATTGAATGACCCATCACTCTGTAAGACTGCGTTATCGCGTGATATCATGTTGTCTAGTTCCTGCACCTGAAATTAATTTAAAATATTTATTTATTAACTGGTTAGGCACAGTGGGAATATATTATTATTATACTGTACAACTAGCTTACTTGCTTTTTTTTAAGGGACCAAGGCAGAAACGCATGTTAAGCCAGGAGTCTCAAGTTGCAGGGACAGATATTAAATTGCAAGTAATTGTATTAAGCGGGTTCTACAGTAGTTACAAAAGGCGGACTTAAAGGCGTATGGCAATATCTACAGTCAACCCACAAAATAGGGTTTATGTATTGATTAGTATAAGAGACTAACTAATCAATTAAATTAATCTTGCTTTGTTCTATTTTATTTATGCATTGTATGTATTTTTATAATACTTTCCATTAAAACAAAATTATCACACTCATACTAGATATTCATTCATACTAGGTATGAGTCCTGTCGGTATTTGAGCCGCTACTTAAAAGATTTAGATAAGCTTTGAAATTGTTCTCGTTCATACAAACAAAGTTCTGTCCCAAGTTAGTAAACATACTGTATAAACAATATTCATGTCTTTAATTCTTTTGTTCTTACCTCTTTGTAGCATCACCCACAATCTCTCAGCTTCGCCTTAAGGTTGAAGGCCAGAGAATGCCCTATGGCATTAATTCCTCTTTTTATATGTTAGGGATTTTTTTTGTGGAATAAAGTGTCATTCAATCAATAAAAATTATACTTACTTGAGCAAGCATATTGTCATATTTGTTCTCTTCACAATTACTCTGAAAGACTGCTACAGAGCTGTTTGGTATTTTTTGTAATGTTACTTGCTGTTCATCGAAACTGTATCTACCCTTGATTTTGGTAAGTTTTTCCATTATTCCAGTCAAGTCCTTCGTAAGAGGGATCCGGTCTTCATTCTCATTTGACACCAATTCGGTAACTTTCAAGGAATCTTGATAAGCTTCTTCCATCTGCTTAATTTTTAACATTTCATGTGTCTGGAAAACAAACATTACATGGGTCCATAAACATGCATACATATGTACATGTTAAATATTTCATCAAGAAAGGTTTTTACCAATGACACTAACGGTATTAAGTTATATGCTATATAACTGTGTCGTAAGAAACATTATCAAGATGTCTTACAAAGAATGTTAGGCCTTTGCATAAGGGCAAGCAGCAAAAGAATATAGATGGGAAATAGTAGAAAGATAAAAATAATAATAAAAGCACTCTTTTAATTAAAAAAGGCATGTTTCACGTTGTAGTTTTCTAGTCCTAACATACCTGGTGTTTTATTTTAATAATATATTTGTGCAAGGAAAGAAACCTAGCAATTAAAACTTCATACAAGATAGGTACTTACAGCTGAATTATTTTTGGCAAAATGACTGTGAAGTGATGAGTTAAATTTCTCTTTACAGTAAACACGTTTGTGAGATATGAAATTCGCCAAACTTCGGAATATATTGCGGCATACTCTGCACTCATACAGTAAGTCACATTCATTGGCTAGAAGACTTTTTAGCTGAAACACAGACAAATGGTTAATTTTGCCCAAGTAAATCTAATCCATGAAGAAATAGAATATGACTAGGCACCATCAGCATTCTAGTGACAAAATATTGAAATTGTACTTACTTCTTCTGTGGCAAAATCAAATATTTTTCTTGCTTGGGCAAATCCTGTAACACTGGTTAATACAGGTTTTCTAAGCAAAGAAAAGTCGTGATCTTCAGTGTCTTCAGAATTAGTGTTAAAAGTTTTATTTCCTTTAATCTTATCATCTCTCCCTTTGGCCTTCGTGTTAATTTTAGTTCCAGCCATATTGATGCCTATTAAAAAAACAAAATAAATATAAGTCATACATTCAACCACGTATCAACCAGTTTACACACTTAATCGAGAAAAAAAAGAAGAACTTTACAAAACCTATTAATTCTTGGCCGTACTAGCTAGCGAATAATACCGACCAACGAATATGACATGTACTTAGTTGTAGGTACTGACATAGGCATAGGCATTGCATGTTATTTTATTTAGATAGGTAGGTGTCGGTACATACCAAACAGCGTGAAGGTCTATTTACAATGGTTTTGAAGCAATACATTAAATACGATAAACTGATTCGTCAAACTACGACGTACCTGATACTAGAATCGAGCATGTTAAAACCATGAACTATACCTACCGATAGTCTCTCCCTTAAATTTCAAAGCTAACACTAGATGAAATAGTATTCTAACACAGAAGTCTAACGTTTTATGAGTCGCCGAAGACTATGGATGTATTTAAATGCGTCTACTCACATGAATATCCGCACAACCGCAAACATGAAATCCGAGTTTTCCGATAAAAAGCCTTCCTTCACGCCACCATTTTCAACAAATGAATAGCACACATATGTATAGAATGTAATGCCATCTATTCAGTTATAGAACATAATATTTGTTTTTGCACAAAATATATTTTTATGGTTTAAAAAGGATTTTCAAAACTCAAATATATTTACAATATTTTTTTAAGAAGGGTACTATAAATACTAAGGTAAAATAAATCATTTATTTATTCTAATAAAATGGATGTTTTATTTATGTGGTAACATTGGTACTGGACTTGGCACAGCGCGCGGCGAGGGCGAGGCATGGTATTATAATACTCTTTGGACATGGCCTCGTGCCGCGTAAACACGGGGCCAATGAAGGGCTATCTATCTCATTCTAACAAATAGCTGCGGCATAGTACTATTATTTACTCGGTGGCATAACAAAAGTGCTTCGCGTTCGTTGGCCGTAGTTGGCCTGGTGTACCCACCCTGAGGCCTCAGGCATGGCATGGAGGCGGCACGCAATAAGTATTTTTAACCGACTTCAATTTCATAGAAGGAGGAGGTTCTGTATTCGGTTTGGGCTTTTTTTTTTATGTATGTTCACCGAGTACTCCGAGACGCGCAGTCCGATTTGAATAATTCTTTTTTTGTTTGAAAGGATATACTTCCAAGGTGGTCCCATATTAATCTGGTGCTGTTCTGATGATGGGATCTATGAGGAATTGAGGAAACTCCTCAATTTTTAAAGGCACATGTATGGTGATTTGGGTGTTTTCTTAAGCAACTCGAGAGTTTTCTCTCGGAAACCACCAATTTGATGAAGTGGACCTGATAATGATGATTGTTTTGATGATAATGATGATGATTTTTTTTAATGTAGGATGTTCAGCGATTACTCCGAGACCCGTGGTCCGATTTGAATAATTATTTTTATGTTTGAAAGGATGTACTTCCAAGGTGGTCGTCCCAAATTAATCTGGTGCTGTTCTGATGATGGAATCCACGAGGTATTGAGGCAACTCCTCAATCTTTAAAGGCACATGTATGGCGATTTGAGTGTTTTCTTAAGCAACTCAAGCATTTCCTCTCGAAAACCACCAATTTGATGGAACGGACCTAATGATAAATACCACATATGACATGTGGAACTTTCCTTAGTTTAAGCGGGTGTATTATGAACTTTTTCTTATACGTCTATACCGATTATTCCGAGACCCGTTGTCCGACTTGAGTAATCGTTTTATTGTTTATAAAGAGTTACCTCGACAGTAGCGGACTAATTTAGTTGGACCCGATGATGGGAATCCATGAGGGCTTGAGGGAACTCTTCAATTTTAAAAGGCTCATGTATGGTGATTTGAGTGTATTTTTAAGCAACTCGAGTGTTTCCTCTCGAGAACTACCAATTAGATGGAGAGGACCCGATAATGAAAACCGCAGATGACATGTGGAGTCCCTTCCATAAATAGCTATTTGAATTGGGTAAACATTGTGTGAAAGAAGGAAGCAAATTTAGTTTATGTCGAAAGAGCTGATTGAGATCCTGAGAAAGCGTAGCAAAAGATTCTACTAATCTATAAGCATGAGCGTAGCGAGGGCGTTTAAGGCACGAGGTGCAAAATTAATAACGTCAATCTCGTGTGGCACGTACAACTCTTCACCTCAGCCTTCACACCGACTACATCTGCATCGCTGACCGACTGCACCGCGCACCCTAGGGTTTTGATTTCCACCTCAATCAGACTAGTGATGCCTATTACGAATGTTTTATTTTATATGCGTCCTAAACGCGGGGGGTGGTACAGTCGACTACAAAGAGATGTATCCACTTTTGGACCATATTACAACGCAATAAGGTGAAAAAGTGGATACATCTCTTTGTATTTGACTGTACATTATTAACCGACTTCAAATTCATAGAAGGAGGAGATCTGTATTCGGTTTGGGCTTTTTTTTATGTATGTTCACCGATTACTCCGAGACGCGTAGTCCGATTTTAATAATTCTTTTTTGTTTGAAAGGATCTACTTCCAAGGTGGTCCCATTATTAATCTGATGCTGATCTATGAGGAATTGAGGGAACTCCTCAATTTATAACGGCATATGTATGGTGATTTGGGTGTTTTCTTAAGCAACCACCAATTTGATGATGTGGACCTAATGATGATGGTTGTTTTGATGATAATGATGATGATTTTTTTTATGTAGGATGTTCAGCGATTACTCCGACACCCGTGGTCCGATTTGAGGAATTGTTTTTTGTTTGAAAGGAACTACCTATAAGATAGTTCCACATTAATCTGGTGCTGTTCTGATGATGGGATCCATGAGGAATTGAGGGATGTCCTCAATTTTTAAAGGCACATGTATGGTGATTTGGTTGTTTTTTTAAGCAACTCAAGCATTTACTCTCGAAAACCACTAATTTCATGGAGTGGACCTTATGATGAAGACCACATTAGATATGTGGAACTTTCCTTACATTGAGTAGGTATTATGAACTTTTTGTTATATATCTTAACCGATTATCGCGAGATCCGTTGTCCGATTATGATAATTATATAACCACTAAAAATGGAAAAATAAAAACTTTTTACAAAAAAAAGATAATCCGACTTCAAAAAGTATACAATAAATTATTATATTATTTATATGCGTTACAAACTGATATGTTTGAAGTCGGTGCCAAGCCAAAAAGTTACAATACCGATCAAATCAGCTTCAAGTCTGAAAATCACAAAACATATCGATACCTACTTACATTGCAAAGGTGAATGTGAATCTATCTGTTACATTTTCACGTCTAAACCACTAATCCAATTTTGATGAAATGTGGTACCAATGTCTATATACTCTGATACACGTCTACTTTGTCAATAATCAGAAAAAGACGGCAAATTAAAAAAAAATCATGTATGGTTGACCTTCCATCCAAAATTTGAAATATCGCGCCTTTTTCTACTGAAAAGGTGGGTCCCACACACCCGGTGTGTCTGAGTATAGAAAGATCAATCTAGCCATTGAATTCCTTTACACTTCGATATTACACCTTAAATGAAGTAGGATAAATAATTCAAACCGAAGCACGGGCTCCGTTCGAGATATGGTTAGTCCGAAAACTAGTAAAAAAGTTTATTAAGAAACATCATAAGACGCATGATTATACTTTCTTTCTGTACTTGAATGAGAACCTACGTGCAGTCAATACTGTATTAGAATAGTTCTATAGTATGAAGAACAATTCACTGACCAAATACGCCTCGTTCATATTAACTGTTTTGTGATTTTCAGACTTGACCGGTATTGTAACTTTTTGGCTTGGCACCGACTTCAAACATATCAGTTTGTAACGCATATAAATAATATAATAATTTATTTTATACTTTTTGAAGTCGGTTTATCTTTTTTTTGTAAAAAGTTTTTTTTGATAAGTAATGTTAGTATTCAATATTTATATAAATTGTACTTATGAAAATGTTTAAAATAAAAAAGGATATAATAAACTCAAAGCTCTTAAGAAAGTGTAAGTATATACTGCAGTTACACATTCGTTCAAATGGCGAGACGAAAGACGGGGTTTTCGTGACAGAGTACATGCGTCTCAAAGCAAGAATTTAACTACAGTATATGAGTGTTCCCTTCGTCAGTTTTTTTTACTTAACTTTCGGAAAACCTGTTGCTGGTATAAGCCAATACTATGTAGTATTATGGCAAACAACGAATATATAGGTCCACTGCTTTATCATCAACACTAATAACATGCGCCGCTGCCGTTAACATCCACGGTTAAGTAAATAAGCGATCATTATGATATCATATTAGTATAGTTTCTACATAACATATATGTAGGTTGTTATTTTATAACTTAATTTATTGCTGTTTCCTGTCTATGAAATATTTGTAACAACTCTTATGTACCATGGTTTTCGCAATAAACGATTCTATTCTATTCTATTCTAAGTTCCATTTTGACATTTGTGTCATATGTATTATGTGTAATATATGTTTGAAGCAATAAATATGAAGGACTAACCGGTATCATATCTACTATTTAACCACCGACTATATAATACGCCAAATAGTCTGTTATCTTTCTAGTTATGAATAGAATAACGCTTTGAAATCATCAATGGTAAGATTCCCCGATATTTTGTAGTCTTTTGTACTTACTGACTAGTGACTACCAACTTTGTGGTTTGTAGTCACTTCACTTCACTCTTTTGTTTATGGCTACTGCGCAGTGAAGCACAATTCTGCCAAAAACGAGCATTGAGCTTTGCACGGCATACACGAGGGCATAAAGAAAATAAAGAAAGAGATAAAACTAGGTGTCACATGGCAATTTGTAGGGCCCAACCTGTTGTGTCCAACTCCTGTCGGCGTTGGGCCCGTTATTACACTTTCCCTACAAATCGTCCCTACAAACCCTACCTCACCAACAAATCGTCCCAACCAATGTTTACAGAGATGCCTTCAAAACATCTAAAAAATGTATTGGTGAAGCACGGTGATAGTACTCATAACAGTATACATTAAATAAAAAAAGAAACTGTTTTTATTATTATAGATATTTAAATGACCGCTCGAGCTGCCTGAATCTAACTTCATCTGCCCAATCCTTCTATTATTTAAATACAAAACTAGGTAAATATATTAATTACCAGCGAATCTACACATTTTAACTTTTATTTTAAATAAAAAACCAGACGGAATGTGTAGCAAAAATGGCTAACATTATAAATAAAAAAACCAGCCAAGAGCGTGTCGGGCCACGCTCAGTGTAGGGTTCCGTAGTTTTCCGTCCGTCACAGTAAGTGTCCCCACTTAAGAGTTAAAATAACACCGCCATGTAGGATATGATATGAGCGTTCCACGTACAGCGACATATATCGGCAAATTAAGTAAACTATTGCGCGCGAGCTTAAAGTATGGAAGATGATTTTTATGGGATAATTCTTTATTGCGTGAACCGATTTTCACCGTTTTTACTTTATTTGAAAGCACATCATTTCATTGTGATTTTGTAGAAATGACAGGTACAATAAACAGCTGCTTATACGGTTAAATTACAAACTTAATTCAGAAATTGTTTTGTAATTTTTTTTCAAAAACTGTTCAACCTATCAAGTTCAAAATAATTTTTCTAGAAAGTTTTTATAAATTTATACTTTTGAGATTTTTTTCATATTTTTAAAACTTATGGTTCAAAAGTTAGAGGGGGGAAACACATTTTTTTTTACTTCTAGAGCGATTATTTCCGAAAATATTTACAATATCAAAAAATTATTTTAGTAAACCCCTATTCATTTTTAAATACCTATCCAACAATATAACACACGTTAGGGTTGAAACGAAA
The DNA here is from genome assembly GCA_947086415.1 of Pammene aurita. NCBI lineage: Eukaryota > Metazoa > Arthropoda > Insecta > Lepidoptera > Tortricidae > Pammene > Pammene aurita. The sequence goes on along the minus strand of OX352298.1, from coordinate 22,388,675 downwards.
AAAAAAATCACTCCCCACTTTACGTATAGGGGAGGTACCCTAATAAAACATTTTTTTCCACTTTTTATTTTACCACTTTGTCGGCGTGATTGACATACATATTAGTACCAAATTTCAGCTTTCTAGTGCTAACTAACGGTCACTGAGATTATCCGCGGACGGACGGACGGACGGGCAGACATGGCGAAACTATAAGGGTTCCTAGTTGACTTCGGAACCCTAATAACTCTAACGACCTCCATAAACAGCTGCGGGTGTCGGGGCACTGCCGATCGCCCCGATCGCCCTAGATCGGGACTCCTACTCCCTAGGTGCCATTACACCTACCAACCCGACAGGTTGGACCCTACAAATTGCCATGTCTAATAGCTGTTTTATACCTGAAAACAAACAGAACATACACATTTAATTTAAGACCACCACCACCAATTTAAGACCCGTTTTACACAAATATAAGCATTGACAACAGAACATGTTGTAGAGAGAAAGTTAACAGACATTTACAATTTGATATTGTTTTTGGATATGTATTTACCAAGTGTAGCTAAAATTTGTTTATTGTCAGTTAAAGATAAGAGAAAGGCCATATTAGTAGGGAGCGGAATTTTAAGTTTAGGTAAGAGGGAATAAAGATCTCGGGATTTATTATTTAATGGGCAGTTAAGAAAAATATGATCTACATTACCGACCTCCTTCCCCCATTCACACATGGGAGACTCTTTTTTTTTAATTAGTGCATCTGCTCTGCCGAGCATACGCGACCTAACCTGAGTTTGTAGTCTTGTTGAGCTATTCGCAACTCTTCTCTTTCGTCAATACATCAAATAAAACTGATGCAGTAACGACGCAACGCAATAACCAGTGAATCGACTGCAAATAAGACCGTTGCCGACTACTACAGTAGGTAATATACATTCATGTGATTCGAGTGGAAAGAGGGTCTGCAAGCCAATGTGGAAACGAAGAAAAATAATCAGCTCGCTATTCGCATTGTCATTCGCCTCGCCTGGCCTCGCCCTTCGCACGAGTGTATAACTGTGGTTTTATAAAGTTTAATGTTGCTATGCAAAATAGAATAAAAGCGTCACTTCATCACAACAGCAACCCCGTAACAACTGTCAAATCAATTTGTCAACCTGTGGGTGGGGAGAAGGCACTCCCTGTTCCTTATTTTATGATTAAAATTCATTTTTCTGATGAATTATGTCCTTAATCAAGTAATTTTTGATAACAGTGTAACATGATCAACTGTCGCTAGCATTTGACGCGTCGTGTTGTATTTACAAGTAAGTTGAAAGTACATCTAACTGTGATTCTTAGGAATGTTTATCGAACCCTACATCCGCTGAGCGGTGCTGATTTCAGCCTTCCGGGACCCATGTAAACTAACATAGGGTTAGTTATCTAGTATCCCTTTTATCATGTTTGTAATATTGTGTAGTGTCTGATAGAGTTGACCATCATGATAACTTATTACTAGTAATATTGTGTCATTAGTATTAGTAAGGTTTCAAGTGGTTTGTCTCTATCAACAAGGTTGACCTCATGCATTCCTGGTAATTTACACATGTATTCCGTGCCGCAATCTATATTTCTCTTGTATTTATAATTTTTATAAGTAGTAAATTACTTGTACTCATGTTTTGTTCTTCTGATACTGATTGATCTCTCTTGCACTTGTGGAATTGCTATAGTATTCATAAAAACAATTTTGTTTGAAATGCAAGTATTTCAAAAAGCTGCAATCATGCCAGAGACTCTTCCTTTTGGACTAGACAAGGTGCAGAGTGCCTTTACTAACCTAGGCGAGGTAGTAACATAGGTAGATGCATCTACACTTCTTCTTAGTGCCAGAATTACACAACTGATTAAACTAATTATTAGTTGGTCTGTCTTAGGTGTCTTCGGAAGGTTTAATTTGTAATTTCTTGTCTTTTAACTGCTATCTTATTTTTAGCGTGTACTTTTTATTGCAGTGGAATTGAAACCATTTGTAAGCCATATAAAGTGCATTTTCCATTGTTCCCTTAAAATAACGAAAATCAACTCTACTTTCCAAATAAATTGGTTAAAATTTTGGAGGCTAAAATTATGTAGGAGGCATGAAGTTAAAGTCAAGTTTTTATTTTATTGTTACTTACACATAGCCAAACAAAAAACAATAATAATATAGTAAAACTCACTTAAGATGATTTTGATGGGACCTAGCCAAAACGTCTTGAGCGTAAAAGCATATTATGCGGGACTGTTTTGAGGGACTACAAGTTGCAGAAACTAATACAAAATGGCGAGTATACAAGGAATCGTATTAAATGTGATCATATTAAGCGGATTCTACTGTATATATTTATCTGTGGGCACATCCCACATGAGTCATTAGTCTATTCTACTTGATTATTCAAATATTGAATGACCATAATCAAATGACATTCTTATCACAGACTAAACTGAAAACCAACATTAGACTAAAATGTAGGTTTAAGCTAATTTGGTTCCTCAATATTCATACTGTGAAGTGTCCAATCTAAAGTGAACCCTAAGTCGCCGTCACAATTAAAGTGACTGTACAGTTGCCAACAGATATATCGGAGTGGCCAACATTGTCACAAATATCTGAACAACACCTATTGTCAAGGTGATAAAGTGCATGTTAAGATATTTTTGAGTACCTTGGCCGCGCCAATGTATTTTATAGCAACTGTACCTACTTATTCATAAAGAGGCTATCAATTATTGTACATACATATAATAAAGGTACACTGTGTGTTATGATTATAACTTATGTGTTGAGCCCACATGCCACTGGTAAGCCATCTAAAGAACTCAAATCCCACAGGCTTACCTTTTTTGAGATTGTTGAGTATATCATCCTACAAGTGCTTTTTTGGAACCATTGGCGCAGATTTTAAACCAAGACACTCTTTTTTTCAATTTTTATACCACAAAGGTGGCAAACAAGCATATGGCCCGCCTGATGGTAAGCAGCTATTGTAGCCTATGGATATTTATAAAAGGTCCTTTTACATTCTTCCTCCGGGATCTCATTCTCCTTGAATCTTTAGCTTAAGGACTGAATGAAAAAGCAGGTCAAATTAGATCCAATTTTCCCTGCTTGGCTAATAGCTTTATCAGTTTAATATGCCCATTTGTCCGTATGTGTGGCATAGTTTATTGAATATTGAAAAAAAAATCATTGGAGGACCAATTCATTAATTACTATTACTAGACGTTACGAAGCAAGTCCGTTTTTAGGGTTCCATAGACAAAATAGCAAATAATGTTCATGTCCATCTGTCTGTCTGTTCGTCCATATCCGTATGTCACAGCCATTTTACTTGTTAACTATAAAACTTATCAATACAATGTGGTCAAGAGGTGTGTTTTGTGTGCCGCTACTTAGTTTTGGTGCTAATTATGTGAAGTAGTTTTATTCTCCGTCTTCAAAGGCAATTTTCAGTAGTTGGTGTTTTTTTACACTTGAAGTTTCGAATATCTCGGATATGTCGTTGAATAATATGTCAATAGACAATTTATTACATAATGACACACGGAAACCTCTGCTTGATGACACCGTGGGGTCTGTTACTCTTAGCACACAGCAGCACGAGTCCCGACATCCTAATATCACTTTAGAACAAATAAGTATGCTGCTAGATAAAAAACTGAATAATAATAATGATACCATTTTAAGGCAAATGAAGCTTCTCATACAGACGGAAATTAATACGGCAATCAGTCAACTTAGGCACGACTTCACCGTTGATTTTAACAAAATTCAGGAAAAACAACAATACTTAGAAAAACAGCTTGAGGATACCCTTTCGAAAATTGAGTCTTTGAACAACGAGAATACGAAAATAAAAAGAGATCTACAAGAATTACGGCAACTGCAAAAGAGTATCTCATCTAATGCTACCTTTGAAACCTCATTAGAAAATAAGGATATTGATAAGAAATTTATCTTGTACGGTCTAGATGAACACCTCGGCGAAACTGAGTCATCTTTATTCTACCGTATTGACAATATGTTTGGTGACCTTTTAAACATAAATATTAACGGCTATATCGAATCAGTCAAACGAATTGGGAAAAGAGGGAATCGACGCCCACTCTTAGTTGAGCTCATTAGTAAACGAATGACAAACTATGTGCTGCAAAACAAATTGTGTTTTATGAAAACAGGATACGGCGTCTCGGAAATCTTAGACAGTGAAGCCCTTCAAAAAAGGAAGCTATTGAGGGAGCACCTTCTAATTGCTCGTCGAAAAGGACAATTTGCAGTAATAAGAAACAACCGATTATTCATCGATGGATCTGAGTTCAACCCGCCAATCCAAAAGCACACAAAAGATTGCGTATCAGAATTAAATAATACTCAAATAAAAATGAGTTCAAAGCCTGGCACGACTACTGACCGCAACGACGAACAAACTCGAGATATCCACACCATACCCAACTCGCTTTTTCGTGTACAATAACATATCTTTATTACACCAAAACATTAATGGCTTGATTCATAAAGCCGACGCTCTAAGCGTTCATCTTGAAGAATTAAGAAATTCGGGCAATGAAATTGATATTTTATGCATAACAGAACATAACATGAAGCCAGGTGACGAAGACCAACTCTCTGTAATGAACTTTAAATTGGCTACACATTTCTCAAGAGACAATAGAAACGGAGGATCTTGTATTCTTATTAAACATAGTCATAAGTATACGGTCTTGACCGAAATTCAGTCTATTTCTATCTCGAATGTTGTCGAGTGTTCGGCAATAGAACTAACGGAACATCAAATTGTAGTAATTTGCATATACAGAATTCCAAAATATGATAAACGAAATACGAACATATTTTTTAACATATTGAATAATATTTTGTCTAAGGTATGTAATAATAATAAGAAAGTTATTGTGTGTGGAGATTTTAACATTGACATACTGAAAAGAAATAGTCTCTCTGTAGATTTTAAGAATTTATTATTTTGCTATAATCTCAAGTTAGGCATAAAAGAACCAACACGACTACAAAGTAATACGTGTATTGATAATGTACTACATAACATACGAGGCAGTAAAACCAAAGTGATTGATTTAGCTATTTCTGATCACTCAGCTCAGATAATAACATGTCCGGTCAAAAAAACTTGTGTCTTACCATACTGGTTTATAAGGAAAAGAGACTACAGTACAAATAATGTTACAAAGTTTATGAAATGCCTACAAAATCTTGATTTCAGTGACTTGTACACTATCAGTGACCCCAACGTAGCTTTTAATTATTTTATGGATCATTTTGAGTTATTTTACAATCTTTGTTTTCCGTATGTCAAAATCAAGAAATCTGCCTATAACAAGCCTAAGTGGATAACGAATGGAATAAGAAAATGCTGTAGAAAAAAAAGGGAGTTACTATGGAAATACAGATCATCGCCTAACACACATGATAAAAATTATTTTAAATTATATTCTAATAGACTTAAAAAAATCATATTACTAACACAAAAATCACAGAATAACTATTACATTAAAAACTCTACAAATAAATCCAAAGCTACATGGAATATCATAAACAGGTCAAAACATACTAACTTGAGCGAGAATATTACACACATACAGCATGACGGTCGACGAATAAATGACACAAAAGAGATTGCACAACAATTTAATACACATTTTGTAGATCAAGTCATGTTATACAATAATTTGAATCCCGTAGTAAATAACCCCGTTAGTAGAAATAACCCAATTTCAAATAATAATAATAGTAACACGACTTATAAATATCCTAATTCTATTTTTATGAACCCTACTGATCCCCTTAACATTTATACTATTATTAATTCATTAAAAAATACCAATAGTACTGGTTATGATGGAGTATCCTGTAGAATTGTAAAAAAAGTTGCTTATATAATATCACCACTAATCAGCTACATAACAAATTTATGCATTGAAAGTGGCAAATTCCCAGAAAAGTTAAAGATTGCGATTGTGCGACCACTTTTAAAAAATGGTGATAAAGAATACATGGAGAATTATAGACCAATAGCCCTATTATCCATTTTTTCTAAAATTATTGAAAAGGTTATTTATAACAGTCTATATGCGTTTTTCGAAATGTTTAACGTGTTTGCAGTAGAACAACATGGTTTTCGTAAAAACAAGTCCATCAATATGGCAATCTATAGTTTACTTCATAAAATTATGACTGATATGGATGAACAGAAACCGGTTTGCGCGTTGTACATGGACATGTCCAAAGCATTTGATTTTGTCGATCACAATACTTTACTTAAAAAGTTATACAGCTATGGTGTACGTGGAAATGTCTACGAACTAATAAAATCGTATTTAACTGGACGTACGCAGATAGTTACAATTAATAGCATCTGCATAAAAACTAAAATGGAACGACTTGTATCATCGGACTATAAAGAAATAAAATATGGTGTGCCTCAAGGCAGTGTACTAGGCCCTCTGCTCTTCATCATCTACATCAATGATTTGCCACAAGTTATAGACCACCCCATGGTCCTTTTTGCGGACGACTGCACGATTGTTTTCTCGGGAACTGATTCACATGAATTGCAAATCAGCATAAATAAGGCATTACAAACAGTAATTGAATGGCTCAACAGAAATAATTTACGCATAAATCTGACTAAAACAAAAATTATGAAATTCAAACAAAGAGTTGACCGATTAACTAATCTTACTGTGACATACAACGACATTAAAATTGATGAAACTGACATAACAAAATTTTTAGGATTAAGTTTAGATAATAAGTTGACATGGAAAGACCAGATCGACATAATATGTAAAAAACTTAACAGTTTTTCTTATGCATTGTTTAATTTAAGAAAAAAAGTGAATTCATCTGCTGTACTGACCGCCTATCACGCATATGTAACTTCAACCTTAAGATATGGCGTCATATTCTGGGGCAATTCAACTGATCGTAAGATGGCTTTTATAGCACAAAAAAATTGTTTAAGATCAGCTTTAGGATTACCGCTTATGGGACCTTGTAAAAAACATTTTATTGAATTAAATATTTTAACACTCCCGTGTCTTTATATATTTGAGACTGCGAAATACATTAAAAATAACAAGCACCAATTCTCAAACTTTAAGAGTGCACGCAGATGCGAGAAAATTTGTAATGTTCAAACCATAAATACGGGCCTGCTTGCTAAAAGTATTTTCGGAATGGCACATAAAATTTACAATAAATTACCAAGAGACATTATAATGTTAGAAAATTTGACTGAATTTAAGAAAAATTTGTATAAATTTTTAGCACAAAAAGCATATTATTCACTAACGGAGTATTTTACGGATATATATTGAACTGCATTTAATACTAGTTTTAAGTACCTAATCTTATTTTACCAATAAAATTTGTTCTTGTATACATTTTAGGTAATAATTTAATAAAATGCATGCTCCATCTTCTTTGTTCTTCGTGTGCCCAAAAGGGCAAAGCATAGTGGAACATCATATATATATAACACCTGTATAACCTATGTTTACGAATAAACGATTTGATTTGATTTGATTTGATTTGATTTGATTTTTTCTGTATTCTGTTTCAGATTAGTAATATTTCAACTATGTTTTTTTTTACAGTAAACATGTCGACAATGTCAAGGTCAGTCCACATTAGCCAGCAAAAGCTGGCAGAGAAGCTCATCATCCTCAATGACCGCGGCATTGGTATGCTGACACGGATCTACAACATCAAGAAAGCCTGTGGAGATGCTAAATCCAAACCTGCATTCCTATCAGACAAAACTCTTGAGTCATCAATAAAACACATTGTCCGAAGATTCCCCAACATTGATGTGAAGGGACTTCAAGCCATTTCCAACATAAGAAATGATATTATTAAGTCTCTATCATTGTACTATTACACCTTTGTAGATCTTTTAGATTTCAAAGATAATGTTAGTGATCTTCTCAATACCATGGCGGCATGTCAAGTTACGCTCGACTTGACTCTGAACTTTGAGCTGACAAAGAATTACCTCGATTTGGTCACCACTTACGTAGCCTTGATGATCTTGCTCTCTCGCGTTGAAGATCGCAAGGCCGTATTAGGTCTGTTTAATGCTGCGCATGAAATGGTCCACAACCAAATAGATGGCAGTTTCCCGCGTCTGGGGCAGCTGATTGTGGACTACGATGCCCCGTTAAAAAAGCTTTCAGAGGAATTTGCTCCCCATCAAAAGATATTGGCCAGTGCGTTAAATTCTTTGTGGCATGTGTATCCGGCGAGGAATATGACTGCAGAACACTGGAGATCTGAGCAGAAATTGAGTTTAGTTAGCAATCCGGCACAGCTGCTGAAACCATCAGAAACGAATACGATGTCATGTGAATACGTATCATTGGAATGTTTGGAGAGGTGGGTGATATTTGGTTTTGCGCTCTGTCATCAAATGCTGTCGCAAGATCATGCCAATAAGATGTGGGTCAGTGCCTTGGAGTCTGGTTGGGTTCTGGCGTTGTTCCGTGACGAGGTGATCTACATTCACACTTACATTCAAAGTTTCTTTGACGGAATAAAAAGTTATGGGAAGAGAGTATCTGAAGTTAAAGATTGCTATCATCATGCCGTGCAGAAAGCAGGATATAAGCACAGAGAACGACGAAAGTTTTTACGAACAGCTCTAAAAGAGCTTGGTCTCATCTTGACTGACCAGCCTGGTCTGTTGGGTCCCAAAGCCTTGCTAATATTTATCGGACTGTGCTATGCTCGTGACGAAGTATTCTGGCTGTTGCGCCACAATGATAACCCACCCCAAAAAGTGAAAGGCAAGGCTGCTGAAGATTTGGTAGACCGTCAGCTCCCAGAGCTGCTGTTTCACATGGAAGAGTTGAGAGCGTTGGTACGAAAATACAGTCAAGTTATGCAGAGATACTATGTTCAGTATTTGTCTGGATTTGATGCAGTGGCTTTGAATCTAATGATACAGAATCTCCAAGTCTGTCCTGAGGACGAAAGCATTATACTGTCATCCCTGTGTAACACTGCTGCCAGTATGAATGTAAAGCAGGTTGAAGATAACGAACTCTTTGATTTCCGAGCTTTCCGATTGGACTGGTTCCGATTGCAGGCCTACACCTCAGTTGCAAAAACTCCTTTGAATCTAGTTGATCATAGAGAACTAGCGCAATTTATAGACAAAATGGTTTTCCATACTAAAATGGTTGACAATCTCGACGAAATAATGGTGGAAACTTCCGATCTGTCCTTGTTCTGTTTTTACAGTAAGATATTTGAGAGCCAATTCCACATGTGCCTAGAGTTCCCTGCTCAAAACAGATATATCATTGCATTCCCCTTGATCTGCAGTCATTTCCAGAACTGCACGCATGAGCTTTGCCCTGAAGAAAGACACCATATTCGAGAACGGAGTTTATCGGTGGTCAATATATACCTAGATGAGATGGCAAAGGAAGCTAAAAATATTATAACAACAATTTGTGATGAACAATGCACAATGAGCGACAAGTTGCTTCCGAAACACTGCGCACAAACAATTGCCCATCTGGCAAATAGGAAAAAGAAAGACAAAAATAAGAAAAATACCATTGAAATTGTCAAGCCTGGAGCAGAAAGTTACAGGAAGACCAGAGAGGATTTGACCACAATGGATAAGCTACACATGGCTCTGACAGAACTTTGCTTTGCCATTAACTACTGTACTACCGTTAATGTTTGGGAATACACATTCGCGCCCCGCGAATACCTCCATCAGCATTTGGAGAACAGATTTTCGAAAGCGTTGGTTGGAATGGTCATGTTCAACCAAGATACCAGTGAAATTGCAAAGCCCTCAGAGCTATTGGTGAGCGTGAAGGCGTACATGAACGTATTGCAAAGCGTTGAGAACTACGTACACATAGATATAACACGAGTGTTCAACAACTGCCTGCTACAACAGACACAAAATATGGATAGCCACGGGGAGAAGACAATTGCTTCGTTATATACGCAGTGGTATTCTGAAATATTATTAAGAAGAGTAAGTGCTGGCAGCATCTGTTTTTCGATGAACCAGAAGGCGTTTGTGAGCCTGACTGCAGAAGGGGCCATTCCGTTCAACGCCGAGGAATATTCCGATATCAATGAATTGCGCGCTCTGGCCGAACTCATTGGGCCTTACGGAATGAAGCTGCTGAGCGAAACCTTAATGTGGCACATATCAAGCCAAGTCCAGGAGCTAAAGAAACTCGTAGTCCAGAACAAAGAAGTACTCCAGATGCTTAGAACAAACTTTGACAAACCGGAAATAATGAGAGAACAGTTTCGAAGACTGCAGCACGTGGACAATGTTTTACAAAGGATGACAATAATTGGCGTGATATTGAGCTTCCGCCAGGTGGCGCAAGAGTCGTTGCTCGATGTATTAGAGCGGCGGATTCCCTTCCTTATAAGTTCCATTAAAGACTTCCAGCAGCAGTTGCCCAGCGGCGACCCTATGCGGGTAATATCGGAGATGTGTTCCGCTGCAGGGCTGTCTTGCAAAGTGGATCCTACTCTAGCGTCTGCGCTACGACAAAACAAAGCCGAGCTGGAGGAGGAGGAACACCTGGTTGTCTGTCTGCTGATGGTCTTTGTGGCCGTGTCGCTCCCGCGGCTCGCGCGAAGCGAGGGTTCTTTCTACAGGCCTTCTCTCGAAGGCCACGCGAACAACATCCACTGCATGGCACCCGCGATTAATCATATATTTGGAGCGTTATTTACCATATGCGGGCAAGGCGATATTGAGGATCGCATGAAGGAATTTCTAGCCCTCGCATCTTCGTCTCTATTACGACTGGGACAAGAAACGGACAAGGAAGCCATCAAAAATCGCGAATCGGTTTATTTGCTGCTCGATCTCATAGTCCAGGAGTCACCGTTCCTGACTATGGATTTATTGGAGTCTTGCTTCCCGTACGTTCTGATACGTAATGCTTATCATGAGGTTTACAAACAAGAACAAATGCTTTTGCATTCCTAAATGTATTTGAATAGCAGTAAATATACGAAAGACATTTGTAATTTGAGCATTCGATTTTATAAAGTGCGTCAATTTTTTTACAATTACTTCGATGTAGATAAATTTAAATAATATAATAATTTAATTTATGAAGTCCCGCCTTTGTTGCACTTTTAGTATAACTCTCAATAAAGTATACTGGGCTTTGCCAGTTTCTTATTTTAAATAAGGCTATGCATTTTAGTTGAATCAGGTTTTTCAATTAATTGTGACTTGTCGAAAGAGACTAAACTTGTAGATTCAAAATAATTACTTACATAACTGATTGTGTTTCTTAGCCAATGAATTCTATATCAAATGTAATAAACGTCACAATGCTGCAAATACGACATCAGAAACGTTTATACATTAGGTACCAAATATTCCATAATACCTACATTCTGTTATAAAGACTGGTCCGCATATTCCTGTCGTGTTTGTAATTATGAATAAGAAATAGTTTATTATTTAAGCTGTTAGATATAAACTAAGAGATTAAATTTATTATGTTATTTGCTATATACTTATGTATTAAGTTATATAACTGCCTGTCTTGGTCATTGTCCGAAAAGTATGAGGAACTTTGAATGTAAAACTAATTATAATTGGATGAAAATAGATTCAAGATGAGCTCTTCAATGGAATTGAATAATTTTACTCGTAAAAAAACATTTTTCAATAGTTTTTTTTTACTTATATAGGCTTCGTTTACACTAGGTGGTTCAGGTCGCTTTTGACGCTCGATGATTACCGCCCCGCTTTCTGCATTTATACTGTTCGTCGACGGCGACAAAGGATCTAATGTATACGTGCCCCTTACACAATGATGTTATTGAAATATTTGTATTTTAAGCAAGTTACGAGTGGGAGTCGTGCATAGCTGGGCATTAACTCGTTAATCCGTTAATCGTTAATTAACGAAGTTAACATTTTGATTAACGGATTAACTTTTAAGTTAACTTTTAAAAATGTTAACGGACACGTTAACTTCCGTTAATATGCAGAAGTCCGTTAATCGTTAATCCAATGCCTACTATTTACCGCACGGTACCGCGGCGCGGCGCGAAAAACAGGTTCAGACAAGTATGAAATGAACGACAAGTGCCGGGCGGCGCGTGGCAGCGAGTGAAACAAAAACAAAACTAGATATATTTTGCCGGCGCGTGCGAGTGAGAAAACTGCGAAGAGATTTGTTTCGTTTGATTATTTCATTACTTAGCAATTTTACACATATTAACGGATTAACGATTAACGTTAACTTGCGTTAATTCTTCCGGAATGTAACGCTTTAACGTTTAACGAAGCTAACTTTTTTTGTAGCGGATTAACGATTAACGAAGTTAACTATTTGATTAACGGTGCCCAGCTATGGAGTCGTGTTGATACGTAATACGTAGTAGCGACTGATAGCACAATCTTAACGAAGCTCATCATTATGTATGTCATGACTTGAATACTGTATTACTTATTTAATTTAAATATTGTTTTCTGCGGACACTGGCGCTAGGCCGGGAAAATGCCAAGCCGAAGAAGATTGTATTTATTTGAATGCTTGCCTCGGTTTTATTATATGGATGAGTAATTATGTTCTGGCTGCGTCCTAGAATCCGCAATGTATGCTAGATTTAGTGTAAATCCATACCTACTATACAGTTTTATACCCAGCGTGTAAATACAACTACATATTATTACAAACAAATATGAAATAATATCATTTGTTTCATTTTAAAAACCTAAGCAATAAAAATGCAATATTTAATGTAAAATTTATTGTTTTTTTTTATTATTTTGAAATCACATGTTGTAACATTCATCTCATTAATTAAAAATATTCACATTGTCTTTTAAATAATCTATTACGGTAATCTAGCTTACACTTAGGAGAAATAATGCCATTGAGTACTACGGCGATGGTTACACATGATCCATCTTTACACAATTGGTCAAGTCGCTCTACTTCGGAAACATTACCCTCTCGGTTTACATACAAATATACAATGTTATAGTACAATTATGAGAATTCGCGTATTGTTTCGATATTCACTAATAAAATGGCATTACTATGGTATACTTATAAGATTGACCTTACATTAAATGTATAGAAAACATAAAAAATACATCATGCTCTTTGGCTTGCACGACGGAAAGTTAACTCTACGCGTAGTATGTATGACCATTAACGTATATCGTCTATCAAAGAGATCAACTGACTCGACCGACCGAACCATCGTAATCGTATAATACAGGTATATCATGTAGAATGATGTAGAGTAAACGTTATAATGTGATATGCAAGTTTGTGTTTGCCAGTAACACGAAGGAAACCAACCACGGCGCAGTGACGCCTGCGGTAATAGGCGGAGAGCTAGCCACGTCAGATATGACACAGTAATGAGAGCGACGAAACCCCTCTTGTTATATAGGTTGCTATACTATGCTTATTTCTAGATCCGGACATCTGGCAGCTGTAAAGTGGTGGAGGTCAAAGAATGCAAACCACTTTATGAATACAAATCCTAGAGTTCTGGTTTTGATGCAGTATTATGAGAAATTATATAAATAATATCATTGCCAAAACTTTCTGATGGGGGAAAGTAGTCCAAAACGACGTATAATATAATTAATAGTTTGTCGCCTACTGTTTCTGTTTCCGAAATAATATGCAATGTTTTTTGTTCTAATGTTAAAAAAATAGGCCCTGTCCTTTATACCTGAGATAAATTCCGTAATTTTTACCTATTTTGGTATTACTATTTTTCAATTCAAACATTTTGCTAGTCTGCCACTCTGACCTCCACCCATTAAAAGCTCTGGCAGCTTGCCTGGATCTTACAATAAGGATGGTGTAGCAATCTAACCACACGGGTTTTGTTGCTCTCATTATTGTGTCATATCTCACGTGGCCAGCTCTTAGTCCATAACGAAAACAACGCATAATCACGAACACCATTACAACATTGTAAGATTTTCAGTCTAATTTAATTATTTGATCATTTGGCAATACTGTTGTTTTTTTTTAATAATTTACAATCTACTTAAAAATAACATTAAACGAATACATAAAAGTACAAGTCCTTAGGAAGACTAAATGCAGAATTTGGAAACATTTGAGCCCGTGAAGCTTCCAATGACTTCAATAATTTGCGGACATTATAAGAACATATCTAGCGGGTGTGAATATTTAGTTAATTTATATACAAATAACTAAAAGCATTAACTTTTTGACCGCCAAAGACGTCAAATCACGGGCACGGAAAGTCATGCCGTCAGCGCCAGCGCGTGATATCACGTTCTAAATATAACCGAGTTGCCTCGCGCGCTCGCGCTCAGGGCACAATTTTCCGTCCGATGCTTGGCGGTCAAAGGGTATCTCTTTCACTGCCATAGCAAAATGGCGAAGTTGAACGCTCACGCCAAACATTAGTGGATGTGCATGGTTACAGTTGAAAATGAATCTTCATGCGTTCCATTAAGGTTTGCTATTAAATAATAATATAAAAAGTGTGATTCAGTGAAAGTTATTGGCGTCAAAAGGGCTTGGGTACTTTCCTGGGTAAAAAAATAATAATTCTATTCAGTCCGTCAGTTAGATTATCAAAAAATATTGGACACGTATTTTTTATTTTGTCAATGAAACAAAAATTGGTGAAGATATAGCCCGTTAAAGTTCCGCGTGACGTCACATTTTGTTAAAAAGAGTACTGAAATGTGACGTCACGCGTCAGCCCGTTAAAGTTCCGCGTGACGTCACATTTTGTTAAAAAGAGTACTGAAATGTGACGTCACGCGGAACTTTAACGGGCTATATCTTCACCAATTTTTGTTTGATTGACAAAATAAAAAATACGTGTCCAATATTTTTTGATAATCTAACTAACGGACAAAAAATTTTTTTTTTAGAAAAGTAGCCAATTCAATCACATTGTTCATCTTCGGTTACAAATGTTAGGTTAGATTGAAGATAACTCACCGTACATTTTTTAGTTAAATACATCCACCCGCTAGTTGTCATAACACTTTGGCTCGTTACCTACCCTCGCTTCAGTTACGGATCTTGGCCCTCGAACCAAACATTTCTGATTTTCTAAACACCCGAGTCACATAATTTCCGAAATACCAAATTTTAATACTTAAGGTAATTAATACAGAATTTACACTACATTTAAAATCTGGTGTTATAACATATGGTGTTTAAGAGATTCTTGATGTTTGAGAATCATGTTGGAAATCTGGTTTTCGGAAATTAGGGCAGTAAACATACTAATCTAACCGCTGTAGTGTCTAACTAAACATTTACACTTCACTAAGTTCATCTATGTATGTTACTTATCACACAGCGCGTAAGTAGAAAAGCGCTTGGCAGTGTTTATGTGAATATGGCATTATTATAATAGTGATAACAATGTTGTGATGATTGCTACAGGTAGTTTGTCCGAATGTTCAAGACACAACTTAAATGGAAGTAACATAACCGTTCAATAATAATATATTGCAGACAAATACAAAGGAAGGATAATTCAACAAATGGAATTACGAAATTGGTATAATGGCACCTCCGCGTCCCTTACATTCAAATACAATAAAAATAGATTATTAAATTACGATTACGGAGATTCCAGTAAAACAATGCGTTATACATTAACTAGTATTGGTATTCAGTTATATATGTTTGATATTTTTACATAATAGCTTTTTATTTACGCTTCACTTCATTTATATACAAAAATATACATAAATGCCCGTTGTAAAAGCAGCTCTGACAATCAATTATTATCGCGTCGCTGAAGTACACGCCTTTTAGGGATTTATAAAAATACTTTCAATAAAAGTAAGCTTGAATGATAACACATGGAGCTGCGGATGTATTATCACCAGATAAGTCATTTTTAGAAAACCCGGACTTGGTGAATTCAAAGATAATCTCATTCATAAACACGAAAATATTACATACAATAAAGTAGTCGATCGACACATCTTGAGCTCGCAGTATATATAGAATAGACTACATATATTTTTCGATTGAGCAAACATAGTTCTTACCAATTAAAACCAATATTGCGCTTTCTTTTCTATTCTAATGGAAAGGAATAATTTCGCACATTTTATTTTTCAATGCCTGAACGAGATGAACTATATCAGCGTTAAAATATGACGAATGAAAGTAATTATACAACAGGTCGGTTGAAATGCAGACGCGAGCGAAGACACTACTTACAGTGGTTTCTTAATGGCATCCATTGAATGCAACGTCTGGGTATAATAGAATTGGGGCCTCCTGCTTCCACTGATAACTGGAGATAGACTAACTCCCTGTCACATTAGAGGGTTGTTCAATGTCCAAACTATACTTATCATGAAATATTACATGCGATGGTTTTCGGGAATACAACAGCATAGAGCTATTTAGAGAATAAATATCTCTTATTCAGTAAACATTCTATAATCATAATCGTAGTTCTTCAAATAGGTACTTCATATTTTTTATCCAACCGGCAGCGTTTTCACGTTCACAGACTGAGCATGTTGAACTACAAAAGTTTCAATGTTACTTTTCCATAATCTCATGTAAATCATATTGAATATTGGCCAGTCGAGCGCGTTAAGTCGACGGCCAATATTAAAATCACGACGCAAACTGGAGACACGCTAGACGACGAACAAACGACCGGGTTCGATCGCACTCCAATCCAAGATCCGCCGAAAGGGTGATTAGTGAATCGGGTAAGGGAAATACCGGTGTTCAGATATCGGCTTGCCGCTGCGGGTTGGTGACGGCGAGGGTGTCGGGCGAGTGCAGCGTGATGGTGGTCTGCGAGGCCACGGTGTGCGTGCCGGGCGCCGCGGGGGGCGCCGCGGCCGGCAGCACGTAGCCCAGCAGCAGCGGCACCCCGGGCGCCAGCGGGACCCCGGGCGCCAGCGCCACCAGCTCCAGCCCCGCCGCCGCCCCCGCCCCCGCCGGGTAGTCGTAGTGTCAGACCTTCTGCGAGCGCATCTCGTACGACTGCGGGTAGGCGTTCGCGTACGGCTCGCCGCGCCGCCCGCTCGGGCCCGCCGGCGCCGATACTGCAATATGAACATATCGTTATACTCAAGATAATAGGCAAGCAAGTATTTAATTATCAAATGACATGCGTTCAGGACGCGGCATTACACTATAACTTAACACTTTGACTACCGAGAACCCGCCTGGTAGGCACTCGTAATGTTTGCTCAGATGCCAGACATGCGGCGTGCGGCATTGCGTTGCACGTCGTAGCCCGCCTGGCGGGTTCTGTCGGTTTCTGGGGTATTGTTCAAAATTTTGCCCGGTTGCGAAAGTGTTAATATTACTAGCCAATGTACCGAGTGTAGTGACTCAATACTATAGAATACTATAGCTGCAGTTCCGAACGCAGTTGTTTATGTCCACGCAAACAGTTCTACTACATTACTTAAGTCTGTAGTGGCATGCGACACGTCGATACACTAGCGGGTGGTCACACTCAGAAATTAATTCAAGCAGCAGCAACATCCACATTGCGCAGCAACGCACGAGACAACGGTAAATTCCAAACTCCTATGTAAAACAGTGTACGTCACCCGACACCCGACAGACGTGGTTGGTGGGGGTCATAGTTAATGTGTGTGCGTGTGTATGTGTGCGCGTGAGTGTGTGGGTGTGTGCGTGTGGTACACTAGTTACCGGGGGCAGTGGGTCGGGCAGCGTAGGCGGCGGGCGGGGTGTACTTGTGGCGCGCGCGGCGGTGGCCGGGGCGGGGCGCGCGGGGCTCGGGGTGTCGCGCGGCGCCGTGCGCGTGCCGCATGCGCCGCAGCGTGTTCACGGGCCGCTGTAGTGTGAGTGTGTGGGTGTGTGCGTGTGGTACACTAGTTACCGGGGGCAGTGGGTCGGGCAGCGTAGGCGGCGGGCGGGGTGTACTTGTGGCGCGCGCGGCGGTGGCCGGGGCGGGGCGCGCGGGGCTCGGGGTGTCGCGCGGCGCCGTGCGCGTGCCGCATGCGCCGCAGCGTGTTCACGGGCCGCTGTAGTGTGAGTGTGTGGGTGTGTGCGTGTGGTACACTAGTTACCGGGGGCAGTGGGTCGGGCAGCGTAGGCGGCGGGCGGGGTGTACTTGTGGCGCGCGCGGCGGTGGCCGGGGCGGGGCGCGCGGGGCTCGGGGTGTCGCGCGGCGCCGTGCGCGTGCCGCATGCGCCGCAGCGTGTTCACGGGCCGCTGTAGTGTGAGTGTGTGGGTGTGTGCGTGTGGTACACTAGTTACCGGGGGCAGTGGGTCGGGCAGCGTAGGCGGCGGGCGGGGTGTACTTGTGGCGCGCGCGGCGGTGGCCGGGGCGGGGCGCGCGGGGCTCGGGGTGTCGCGCGGCGCCGTGCGCGTGCCGCATGCGCCGCAGCGTGTTCACGGGCCGCTGTAGTGTGAGTGTGTGGGTGTGTGCGTGTGGTACACTAGTTACCGGGGGCAGTGGGTCGGGCAGCGTAGGCGGCGGGCGGGGTGTACTTGTGGCGCGCGCGGCGGTGGCCGGGGCGGGGCGCGCGGGGCTCGGGGTGTCGCGCGGCGCCGTGCGCGTGCCGCATGCGCCGCAGCGTGTTCACGGGCCGCTGTAGTGTGAGTGTGTGGGTGTGTGCGTGTGGTACACTAGTTACCGGGGGCAGTGGGTCGGGCAGCGTAGGCGGCGGGCGGGGTGTACTTGTGGCGCGCGCGGCGGTGGCCGGGGCGGGGCGCGCGGGGCTCGGGGTGTCGCGCGGCGCCGTGCGCGTGCCGCATGCGCCGCAGCGTGTTCACGGGCCGCTGTAGTGTGAGTGTGTGGGTGTGTGCGTGTGGTACACTAGTTACCGGGGGCAGTGGGTCGGGCAGCGTAGGCGGCGGGCGGGGTGTACTTGTGGCGCGCGCGGCGGTGGCCGGGGCGGGGCGCGCGGGGCTCGGGGTGTCGCGCGGCGCCGTGCGCGTGCCGCATGCGCCGCAGCGTGTTCACGGGCCGCTGTAGTGTGAGTGTGTGGGTGTGTGCGTGTGGTACACTAGTTACCGGGGGCAGTGGGTCGGGCAGCGTAGGCGGCGGGCGGGGTGTACTTGTGGCGCGCGCGGCGGTGGCCGGGGCGGGGCGCGCGGGGCTCGGGGTGTCGCGCGGCGCCGTGCGCGTGCCGCATGCGCCGCAGCGTGTTCACGGGCCGCTGTAGTGTGAGTGTGTGGGTGTGTGCGTGTGGTACACTAGTTACCGGGGGCAGTGGGTCGGGCAGCGTAGGCGGCGGGCGGGGTGTACTTGTGGCGCGCGCGGCGGTGGCCGGGGCGGGGCGCGCGGGGCTCGGGGTGTCGCGCGGCGCCGTGCGCGTGCCGCATGCGCCGCAGCGTGTTCATGGGCCGCCGCAGCGTCTCCGACAACCGTCTGTGAACAGGATAAGAGCGTTACAGTCGTTTCAAACCTCAAACCCGGAATAAGAGTCAAATCAAGCATACCGGTAGGGTAATAATAAAAAGAGAACGCTACGCTGTGAAGCACTATGGAAAGTGAAAGCGAGCGAAACGTCTAGCTTTGTGAGATTTGACTCAATCGGCACGATGCCGTTGGTTTTACATATAACGTATGCAATGCGACTAATTTGTAGAGACATTTCCAAATGGCTAACAGCGTACCATACCACGTGACTTCCTATCTACGTAATCGAACGAGCGAAGTGAGTTCTTACAAACAACTTCGGCTACTGGGACGTTTTCGCATTTCGATGGCTTTTTGATTTTGAGAGTTTGTTCCGCGATAACTTTAGTAACGTTTTTCTGATTTTTATGAAATTTGTATAATATGAGCAGGGTCGGTCAATGGGTTATGGAGCTAGAAGGTCCGAAAAAATCATCACATGGGTCTTGTTATATTGGTCAGCTTGTTTGCAAGTAAATCGCGAGTTCTGAGTTCGAGGCGGACTACTAGTTTAGTCTAATTTCCAAAGATAAAATTCCATTTGAAAATACAGCTACTCGGTTTTAAAGCAGGTGTGGTAGAGTACCTGGCGGGCGCCCGCTTGGGGTTGGAGGAGGGCGTGTGCACGGCGCAGCACTTGACGAAGGCGCCCATGCACACGATGAGCAGCACGCCGCCGATGAGCACGGCCCACCACTGCTCGATGACCCACGCCTGCACGGTCTGCAGGGTGGCGCGGTTCAGGAGCAGGTTCTTGAGCCGCGCCAGCGGGCCCTCCGCGTCCACCGCGCGGCACTTTAGGAACACGTCGCAGTAACCCTGGAACATCAATGTTTTTGTAGAGTAAAACAAAACATAGGTTTAGAATCCGGAAGGCTTCATATAAACAAAACGACTTCTGGCAAAAAATATCTTCGACATACAGCGGGAACATGACATTGTATTTAGGCAGGTTAGATAACGAGACTGTCTGAGAGTGAACCCTCGACCAATTATATTTTGTGCGAACACGGCGGTGCTCTGGCAGGAGTCTGGCTCGGGCCCGGTCTGGCAGGCCAGCTGGCACAGCATGAACCTGTCACTAATGACCACATACCTGGAAGTTGTCACAAGGCGAGCCCGGCCTGAGACTGATGCCCTCCTCGGGCAGGCCGTACTTCTTGGCGAACACGGCGGTGCTCTGGCAGGAGTCTGGCTCGGGCCCGGTCTGGCAGGCCAGCTGGCACAGCATGCGGCGGTCGGCGGTGGCCGTCACGCCGTCGCCGCGGCTGGTGGGCGCCGACGACAGGAAGCACTCGGTCATGTTCCACGCTTTGCAGATGCTGTCACTGCACTCGCCCGATTTGCACAGTTGGGTGCCTGGAAGTTAATTTATGATAAGTTTTTTGTTGTGAAGAATTGGAAATTGCACATTTCGAGCTGAAAACTAAGCTCAGAAAACAGTTATTATATGATTTTAAACGGTAAAAAAATTCATGTATTGAAATTTTTCTAAAATTGCAGCGGGACGCATAAAATTAGTGCCCAGCGCAAGGCTACCAGTACTAATTTTAAGTTTTTGATTTGCTGGAGATGTGGGTGATTTTCTGTCTTCGTAATGAAGCCTCAAAGATTGGCCCCATATCTGGTTACATATCTGGTTGGCTCGGCGTTACAAACACACACGTAAGATATGTTAGGGTATTACCGTTGTTGCAGAGAGTGCCGTTGTCCATGGCCCTCGGCTCGGGACAGAAGGCAGAGTGGCCCGAGCAGAAGGACGCGTGGCTGCACTCGGTGGCCTCGCGACACGTCTGGTTGGCTCGCCGTTACCAACACACACGTAAGATATGTTAGGGTATTACCGTTGTTGCAGAGAGTGCCGTTGTCCATGGCCCTCGGCTCGGGACAGAAGGCAGAGCGGCCCGAGCAGAAGGACGCGTGGCTGCACTCGGTGGCCTCGCGACACGTCTGGTTGGCTCGCCGTTACCAACACACACGTAAGATATGTTAGGGTATTACCGTTGTTGCAGAGAGTGTCGTTGTCCATGGCCCTCGGCTCGGGACAGAAGGCAGAGCGGCCCGAGCAGAAGGACGCGTGGCTGCACTCGGTGGCCTCGCGACACGTCTGGTTGGCTCGCCGTTACCAACACACACGTAAGATATGTTAGGGTATTACCGTTGTTGCAGAGAGTGTCGTTGTCCATGGCCCTCGGCTCGGGACAGAAGGCAGAGCGGCCCGAGCAGAAGGACGCGTGGCTGCACTCGGTGGCCTTGCGACACGTCAGGTTGGCTCGCCGTTACCAACACACACGTAAGATATGTTAGGGTATTACCGTTGTTGCAGAGAGTGCCGTTGTCCATGGCCCTCGGCTCGGGACAGAAGGCAGAGCGGCCCGAGCAGAAGGACGCGTGGCTGCACTCGGTAGCCTCGCGACACGTCTGGTTGGCGCTCACCGATACGAACATGCACGTCTGTGCGTTGCAGCACGGGCCTTGTGACGGACTGTAACAAAGAATTAGTACATTATTGTCGAGGAGGTGAAGTAGCACATTGATGGCTGAGTATTACGTTTAAACGGACGACTTTAGGAGTCCGTTTAATTAAATACGAAGCCAACAATGGCCCTTCGCGCCGAGTGCAATATAGTGCTTTATTCAAAAATAATGCAAACAGCCAACGTTGATGAACAACAAACAATATTGACATAAATAATATATTCAGGATAACTTCTAGGTTAAAAGAATGACCACTACCGCGATCATCGAATTTCGATTCGAATCCTATAATTACCTCTATCTCCATCGCTTCTCAGTTTGAGTGAGAGAGACAGATTTATTCGAAACTACAATTTTCTATGTTCGCGGTACACGCTCAGCTTTGCCGCCTTTATATCTTTTTATTAAAAAGTTTAAAGTGTATTTTTCTTCTGAATTTACCGTAAGCTATTTGAGATAACTAAAAAGTCGTGGTAATAGTCGTGGGTATTATAAATAACAAATACCGATGTTGTGTTTTGGCTGTTTAGGACCTTTGCCATTATTTTTGTATGGCTGTTGAACTTTTTAAAAAGTTTGTACCTCGACAAAAATGGGATTTGTATGCAACATTTATGTCGCTATTTCCGTAACTTTTTAATTTTTATTTGACCATAAACTAGGCACTTCACCGCCTAGTTTTTAACCGTAAAAGTCAACCTTGCCGGACATTTTTGAATAAAGTATGTGTATAGCTTGAATCAGTTAAAAAGAGTCAATCACCCTTGTTCAAATCAGGATCGAGAACAGAACCAAGCAATTTCAAACCAATTTCAATACTGCCGGCACTGAGCAAAGTTTTCGAGAAACTAATTCTAAATCAACTTGTGTCACATTTTAACCGAAACGAATTGTTCGCCAGAAATCAATTTGGTTTTACCAGAGGTCGCTCGACTACTGACGCAGGTGCTGTTCTTCTTAAGCACATCTTTGCCGCTTGGGAAAAAAAACAAGATGCTGTTGGAATATTCTGTAACCTATCGAAGGCATTTAATTGCGTTGATCACGAAAATCTAAAGAGAAAACTAAGCCATTACGGGATCAAAGCTGGTGCCCTTAACCTCGTCTCATCATACCTATCGGATAGAACACAACGAGTGGTTATTAATGGAACTCAATCTTCTGGGTCCCCTGTGGCACTCGGAGTGCCTCAGGCTCAATACTTGGTCCCTTCCTGTTTTTGGTGTACATTAATGACCTACCTAAAATTGTGCAAGATAAACATGATATAGTGTTATTTGCTGATGACACATCTCTGATATATAAAGTGGACAGAAAAGAAAACAGCTTCGATAGTATTAACAGTGCACTCTCCACAGTAGTAAATTGGTTTACGGCTAATAACCTACTTTTGAACGCCAAGTAACGAAGTGCATCAAATTTACACTTCCCAACGTCAAGCAGATTAACAGCAGCAAGATTATAAATGATGAAACAATGGAATTCAAAAAGCAAACTGTTTTCTTAGGAGTCACTTTAGACTCGAAATTACAATGGCATCCACATATAGCCACCCTAGCTGGGAAACTTAGCTCTGCAGCCTATGCCGTGAGGCGAATCAGCCATCTAACAAACAGTGAAACTGCCAGGCTGGTATACTTCAGTTATTTTCACAGTGTTATGTCGTATGGAATTCTGTTGTGGGGTAAAGCGGCTGATATTGGGACCATATTTGTGCTACAAAAACGAGCTGTATGTGGCATTTATAAAATGCGTGGTCGAGCATCCGTAAGAGGAAAATTTGAAGAGGCAAATATTCTTACCGTAGCATCTCAATACGTACTTGAAAACATTATGTATGTGCGGAAAAACATCCATGAATTCAAGCTCAACAGTGATATCCATAACTATAACACTAGAAATAAAGATAAGATTGCTGAGCCTGGCCACCGCCTCGGTAAGGTTCGTACGTCTTTTGCTGGGAACTGTACACGTTTTTATAACAAAGTCCCCGCTGATGTAGTGAATTTGCCACTAAATAAATTCAAGTCTTATGTTAAGCGCTATTTGTTGAGGAGAGAGTACTATACTTTAAAGGAATTCATTGAGGATAACGATGCCTTTAAGCCTGTAGCTTGATATGGTTAGTACAATACAAATTTAGAAATTATTAGGTACATTACCAGACCTCGGACAGAGTGAGCCATTTTTACGTCATTAATGTCAAGTGTAGATGTTAATATAGATATGCCTCAAGATGAAATATTAAAAAGAATTCATGAATAATAATTAAACAAAAATGACAGTGCATTATGTACAAAACGAGTAAGTATTATTTATTTATTCAAATTTTTCTTTGTTATTGGTTATTGTAATAAAGAACTATAATTTTTTCTAGATTTTCAATTTTCAACGCACTTCTTCTTGAGTTTAATATCCACTTATAGATGGAAAAAGACCTTTCTACTTCCACTGAAGTGAGCGGAGTGAAGTTGTACATTAAAATACCGTCCACATCTGTTCCTTCCGAATTTTTTTCAGCATAGTCCCTAAACAGATCTAAGTCTGGGTTTCTAGCTATGACGTCTTCTAATTTCTGACTGACAGAAGCAGACGAAGACCAGCTTATAACAGCTCTCACTTGGTCCAACGTTAAAAATGTATCTACGACGGATATTTTAGATTCCTGTAATTTTTTTAAGGCATATTCAATTATATGGAAATTCTCAACAATATATTTTAGATTATTTCGTAAATTTTCAGTTTGTATAATTCTTTTCGCCACTCTTATCGACATTGCGTCTGACGATCTCAATGCCCATAGGACTACTTTTATTTCGTCAAAATATTTTTCGTAATATGCTGCTGCCGCTAGCCAAGTTCCCCATCTCGTAATCACTGGTTTTGGAGGCAGGGGCATATTAGGATATTTATCCTTTAATATGCGGATTCTATTAGGAGCCTTTAAAAATACTTTTTTAACGTTTGAAATGAGCAAATCCACATCTGGATACAGGGAACGTATTTTTTCGGCTACGCGGTTTAGCCCATGTGCCAAACATGTAACGTGTTTCAAATTAGGCAGATAGGTTTTCAAAATTCGGCCAGCCAGCAACATGTATGCAACACCATCAGTACTTAGCACCAGAACATTTCCAATTTTGTAGTCATAAGATTCGCCCCACATATTTTTCAGAGTGTCCATCACGAATACAGATATTGTTTGACCATTAACTTTTGATAATATTTTGCAGGCTATTAAATATGGTCTGTTAAATGAATTCAATGGCTTCACTAAAAAATGCACTATATATCTCCCTAAAGAGTCGGTTGATTCATCAAGAGAAATCCATATTTTTTCATTCGAAAGATTATCGTGTATTGAACTGATTTGCTTCTGATACAATTTATCCAAATAAACTTTCCTCAGCCATGATTCACTCGGGAGTGTAGGTTGGTTTGCACACTGGCAGCATAAATACTTAGAAAAAAACTGTTTGAAAGCCGGATTCTTCATTTGTGACCATATGTTACACAAAATGAGGAATCGAATTAAATTGAGATTGAAATCCTCATCAAACTTTCGATAATTGCCATTGTGCATTGGTCCCTTGATGTGTCTTTGCACATTACTTTTTTTAGTTGTCACTTTGGTTTTACATTTTGCACAAAAAATACTTTTATTACCGTCATATGTCATGTCAGGTTCATTTTCAATCCACTTAAGAACTGTTTTTGCTTTATATTTCGGCATACTCAAATTCGGAATAATCTCTCTTCTTAATTATTTATTTTTTATTAGCAAACTCAAATTGCTCACAAATTAAAATAACACAACAGAACATTAGAATGACATTAATGACTTTGTCATGATATTTCAATGTTAAATATGGCATCGTTAAATAGAGTTATTGTCTATCTAAAGAGGTATGATATCATATCAGTTATATTACTTTCATATGGATATATGTAATAATATGCTTATCATTTAAAGAGGCTTGCTATACAATTAATTTGTTTTGCTAGTTATGTAAAGATCTAAATAGAATAATTTAATTCGTTATTCAATTACATCACATCTGCCATTGAATGACTACGTAGGTATGTCCATATTATGCAAACTCCTAAAACAGCTCACCCTGTCCGAGGTCTGTACATTACTCTATGAAGCAGCTTTACTAGTGTCCAGTATTACCTGTTTTTCGTTTTTATTTTTTTTTGTTTTTATTTAGTATTTGGACACTTAGAGACGTTATACATCTCTAAGTCTTGCATTCGCAAATATTTATATGTATAGATATATATTTAATGATCCTGACGCTTAGAGACATGTGCATCTCTATGTCACTTTTATATTGTAATTTAGTTCACGCATGTAAAATACGAGCACAGAATATTGTTTCTCACCAGACTAAACATGGCTAGTTTTTATTAATTAATAAAGCCCGCCAGCTTGAACATGTCATGCTCGCTTAAAAGGCTCTGCTTATGGTAGCGTCGTTGATCGGGTCGCCACTTTCCCGAAGAAAGGTTGAGGGAGGCGATGGCTGAGATATGCGTCATACTCGTGAACGGGTGCTGTTTGTGGAGACAGGTCTGTTTAGGCAAACTGGGGCAACACATTTACGTAACTTTTTATTGATCATATTTAATTTTAGTTTAATTGGCTTTAGACACAACATTCGGTGCTTGATTATCCATATTTTTTATTATTATATAGAATATATAGATCAAGACACTTGGAGACCTTATACATCTCTAAGGATAATTTAGAAATAGTATGTTTATTGTATACTAGAATCACTTACTTTTTTTTTATTTAAATTCAAAATTATTTTGTTTCTAACTGTTGATGATGGATTATTATAATTTGGAAATTTATTTAGAAGACACAGTTCAGGTAAGAAAGTATATCAAACTTGTATGTAATTCATTTTCAATAGTCAGATTTGGACTCATCTTTTTTCTTTGGTATTTTTCTTAAACTATAACCTATTGTTGGTTAATCTAACCTTGGTTTGATATGTTTTCTGTTAGAACAACGCACTTATATGTATTGTTTAGTTTTGATGTACTGTTGTTTTGAAAAAATAAGTCCCGCCGAGTTTCTTGCCGGACATAATTCTTCTCGGGTCAGAGGTGTAGGGTTAGAACCGGTGTAGTTTGATTTTTTTTTCTCACTTTTACTTTGACGTGTAAAAGTGCCCTTGTGGCCTACTTACTGAATAAATGTTTGAGTTTGAGTTTCAAAGTAAAAAGCTTCGATAAATTTATAACAGCGCCATTTATAAAGGGGTTTGGGTAAAGTTGGCGTCGTTTTGAAAGTTGGCGGCCACTCATGAAAGTTGTAAATTTTGAAAGAGCAATTCAATAGAAACTTATTTTATTATGTAGTACATATAGCTAAATAATATCGGGGCCGAGATAACTTTACAGTTTCATAGTAAAAACTCATAATTCTTGTTGAAATGTATTGGAATGAGTAAAAACTACTACTTACTTTCTTTGTTATTATTATATGTGTGTTCTTTAACCTTTTCTATGCCAATGACTCATATATCGGCACCGCAGGTCCAACGCCAACGACTTATTTATTATTATTTATAGGTCATAGACCACAGAGTAAAATAAACCTACTTGCGCATGCATAAAGTTCAATTTCAGTTTTGACATTTCGGTGACGTGGCGTCAGGATGACAATTTTACGTTTGACATAGCGTCGAAAAGGTTAAGGTATTTAAATAAAGGTAAAAAAATAATTCGTACATTTTCGGGTAGTCATAACATTGTTGATTATCCAACCAAATACAAAACCGCTTGGATCTGTCATTGAACGAACTGATTCTAACCTACATTATTTGATCTCGCGTTGTTCGCGTATGTGTTATTTTTTATGTGTCGCTCCGCCCTCTCGACTTCTTCTAGGTCCGGGAGCTCACTCCTTGCTCCCGAGCCTCAGCTCTCACCCTGTACCTCTCCGCCAGCACCTGAGCATCCAGCTCCCACGGCGGGGTACCGGCGAGGAGGCACACCGCGGCAAAAGCTGTGGTGCAGTAGGTCCTTGCTGCCCGCTGCGCCACTATCCTTTGGGGCCGACGGAGCAAAGGTTTTGTTCTCTCCGTCAGCCGGTCCACCCATATTGGTGCACCATACAGAGCCATGCTCCTAAGCACACCCGCAAACAGTTTCCTGCAGGAGCTGTTGGGTCCACCTACGTTGGGCAGCAAGCGCCCCAGAGCCGATGCAGCTCCCACTAGCCGAGGGGCGAGCCTCGCGAAGTGCTCACGAAATTGCAAACCTCTGTCCAGGATAAGGCCCAGATATTTAATGTGGGGTTTAACCCGGACAGCTTCCCCTCCGACGGTAATGGTTGTTTCAGGGCCCAACCGCCATTTGCCGAAGACGATCGCCTCCGTTTTTGGGAGGGACACCTTCAACCCACAAAACAGAAAAAACGGTAGAAGCGGCTTACGTCGTGATTAGTACGAGAACCAGTGTCGCCAAAACGCACACTACTTTAAACACAAACACATCAGTATCTTAAAGATGATTGGCTAAATTATCTTGTTTAAAAAGTAATATGAGCCATGACCGGTTATATAATTTGAACTTTATGATTAATACCACATAGTCGAAATTGTATTCGTAATACTTATTTCATACAAAGTAGCGTCATCTAGCGTCGAATAGCTTGACCTGCGGTATTTCCAGTTCAGCAACTCAACAACAGATGTCACAAATATCAAAATCTTCGTCTATATTCTTTCTCCCTTACACTTGTGTGGTCTTAGTAAGAGTAAGCGAGATAACATGGAGGTAGGGCTTTACGTCGTAGGATGCAATAGTGATGTAGAAGAGTCGGTGTCATATCGATAAATAATAATTAGTATAGTTTTCCAAGTAAATTAGGTACTTATTTATTTATCAATACATACAACAATACATAGTTGCGACTTTCGACATGACGTGTGAAATATTTTTTTTTATAAGTAGCATAAACTTGTTTGTTCAAAAAGGTTATGTATCATAAATAAATTATATTGTCGTTTTTTAATACCACGATGAAGGCAAACAAGCATACGGCCTCCGGATGGTAATATGGAGCTTCCGTATCCTTTGGATGCCTGCAACTCCAGAGGTGTAACATGCGCGTTGCCGACCCTTTACAAAAAGGAATTTTTAATTGTGTTGACGACTAAAGAAACGAGAGGATCCCTCGTCCTGTTACAGCTCTTTCTTTGGCAATCCTACTCACCGGCAGAAACACAACTCAAGATTTTTCGTTTTTATCCGACTTAAAAAAAAAAAGGTTCTCAATCTGACCTGTATGTTTGTATGTATGTCCGTTTGTTCACGATTATCTCGTGTTTTGCCGAACCGATTTTGACGTGGTTTTCAAAAAAGTATTTGTTACATTCTGAAGGTTTTAGTATACAACAAGGCGTTCATTTATATTTATATATTATACGTAAGACAATTTTTGCCACTTTTTGACATCTTTATGTAAGAAAAAAACATACTTGACACATGCCACTGTCACCCTCTGTTTTGAAAATCCAAATACATTTCTTCCAAATAATTCACATCTCTGCAATATACAACACAAAAACACTCTTAAAATACACCCGAATATCTAAATATATAGTGAAAGTGTTTACTCCATTCGAAATTACCGTAAGACAAAAATATCAACATTCATACCTAATGACAACATGTTGAAAGCCCCCAACAAAATTGTGTTTTGAAGAAATGAATACGACCGCAGTAAATACAAGCAATCAAGAAACCTGTCCGACCTGTTCCAAAACCTTTAAAAGAAACGGCCTGCAACGTCACATACGTGCCGCCCATGGTGAGCAGTCCTCTTCGCATCAACAAGCCTCCACTCAACACTCGCCTTTTGCATCACCACTAGAAGAAGCATATGGGTCGCCCTACCTTAACAACACAGGATCGAAGACAGGTATATGGCAAAAAAGATGGAACGACATATGCTCACTTCATGGAAAACTTTACGATCTCCCTTTTGGCACAGCAAGCAGAAAATTCGTTCATACACTTGCCGATGAAATAGAACACCTAACCAAGCTAAATTATCCCTCAGAACGATTACTAATTTACACTGCCGTATTGCTACAAAGGGACAAAAACATTAAACAGGCGAAAGATATCAGCAGATTACTTGACCGCCGCCTCAAACTGTGGGCCGATGAGCAGTTTGATATTTTAATCTCAGAATCGATAAAATCTGACAAAACTCTTCAAAATACATATAGTCGAAAATACCACAATAACGACGAAACAACACAAACATTCACAAGACTAATTCAACGTGGCAAAGTCCGCGAGGCCCTAAGCTGGCTATTAACCAAAGATACAAGCAAAGTCCTGAATAGTAACGACGAAATCGATTATACCGGTAAAACCGTCAGCGACGTACTAAGAGAAAAACATCCACCTCCCGCAAACCCCAACCCTGACTTATTTGCCCTGCCCGAGGATTTCCCCGAAATGCCACCATTATTAGATGTCGACATAACTAGTAACCACGTCGAGCAAGTTGCAAGAAAACTACATGGTGGTGGGGGTCCAACTGGCTCAACGTCCGAAAATTGGAAGGACTTTCTCTTACGTTTCGGCGATGCGAGCCTGCACCTAAGAAATGCCATAGCCCAACTTACTATGAAATTGAATAACGAACACGTACCTTGGACACAAATACAATCCCTTATGTCGAGCCGTCTGGTAGCTCTGGATAAATGCCCAGGCGTGAGACCCATTGGAATCGGGGAATGCCTTAGAAGAATCCTCTCTAAATGTATGATCTTGGCAACAGGATCTGAAGTCACCGAAGCATGTGGACAATGGCAACTTTGCAGTGGCCTCAACTCTGGTATCGAAGGAGCCATACATGCAATGAATGACACTTTTGAAGAGAAATGTCACCCAAGCTCAGAATGGGGAATGCTTCTCGTTGATGCTAACAACGCATTCAACAGTGTAAATAGGCAGCTTGCTTTGTGGCAGGCCCGAATATATTGGCCACATTGTGCCCGTTTCCTGTACAACACATATAACGGCCATGCCGAGCTCGTTATTCGAAACTCAGACACAAGAATGTATAGCAAAGAAGGCGTTACCCAAGGCGATCCACTCGCTATGCCACTATATGCTCTTGCAACATTACCCATAATCAATAAACTAAAAAAAGAACAGAATACACTCCAGACATGGTACGCTGATGACTCATCGGTCCAGGGAAACTTCAAAAGCCTTCGTAAATGGTGGGAACAGATCTGCAACATAGGACCGGCATATGGATACCTCCCTCAACCTAAAAAGACAATCCTTATTGTATCTGAAACAGACAAAAATAAAGCACAGCAGATTTTTAAAGGAACTAACATCGCCACAGGTTCACCCTTCCTTGGTAGTTACATAGGCAAGGGAAAAGAAGACTTTATAAGAAACAAAGTGAAGCAATTTATTTCAATAATCGAGAAACTAACACATGTCTGTAAGGACTCCCCCCAAGCACTTACCAAAGCTGCCCAATTCAAATGGTCATTCCTACAACGTGTAATCGCTGATTCTAACGAACTTTTTGAACCACTGACACTTGCACTACGGGCTAATTTCATGCCAACTATGATGGGTAGCGACATCACTGCCGACGAAGCCGCTCTGTTTTCCCTACCCGTACATAAAGGTGGCTTGGCAATATCCAATCCATTCACCGAGAATAATTTGAGCTACAAAACCTCTAAAAAAGGCTGTTCAATCCTCTCATCAGCTTTGATCGGGACACAACATGTAGACCTAGCCCAACACAATAAATCCCTGATTGACGCACGCAAAGAAAGCCGAACAATGAAAGAAGCTCGCGATAACGAACTTTTAGACACTATATTGGCCAAATTACCCCCTAACAAAAGAAGAGCTATAGAAAGATCAATCGCATTGAAAATGAAAACAAAGTCTTCCACCTGGCTATCTACTATACCAACGAAGAAAGATAACCTCGACTTGTCCCCTCAAGAATTCAGAGACGCCCTGGCAATACGCTATCACAGAACCCCAAACTCAATGCCACCCTCATGTGATGGATGTGGCAACAGCCAATTTAATATCGACCATGCTCTCTGCTGCAAGACTGGGGGGCTAATTTCAAGACGACACAACGAAGTTCGTGATCTATTTGCTGAACTATGTCACCAAGCATGGAGCAACGTCACAATAGAACCCATAATCACAGAAGGTGACCTTGGATTACGCGGCGACTTATCTTGCCGTGGCGTATGGAATGCTCAGAGAGAGGCTCTTTTTGATATCCGTGTCGTAGACACTGACGCTCCCTCTTACATTACACGCCATGTCACTTCTGTCCTAAAATCTGCTGAGACTGAAAAACAAAGAAAATACTCCGCTGCCTGCGAAGCGAAACACGCTACCTTCACCCCTCTCGTGACTTCCGTCGATGGCGTATTCGCACCACAGATGACCTCCTTTGTCAAACACATAGCCCTCGCGGACCGCTGGAATAAATCGCTGAGTACGATACTGGGTTGGCTTAGAACAAGGATATGCATTACTATAATTCGAGCCACCAGTATGTGCATACGAGGCACACGTCACAAATTCAAACCTGCAGCTAAACTATTGGGGTTCGACGACGGAGCAGGCATTCCCAGCTCTAACTAAACTGTCACCTGCCTGACCGTGCATTGCAGAGATGTAAATTTTTACTATTATTTTATATACATTGTTATTAGCTATTTCTTTAATAAATGACTTCTTTACTAAAAAAATAATAATAAAAAAACCTCCTGTCGTAAGTAGAAGTAAGACATGGTCAATTTCCAAGTTTATTCCCCTGAATCGTCTTATGTAATAAATGAATGACAATAATAATAAATACGTAAATACATAGTAAATAAATGAATTACGGTACTTACGAACGGAAATTCAACACTATTATTATTGGTACGTTTCCTCTTTTCAAATTATTTAATTATTGGAATGCAGTGAGTGTTAGAAATAAATTAACACATAATGTTAACATCAATCAAAAACCATTACGTATATATAAATATCGATATCGATAAGTTTTTTCTAACATTTTCCTCGCACTGGCTTGAGTAGCGGACCATAGTTGAGACATTCGAGAAAGTTCTTTAGTGTTATGCTAAATAGATATCGACCTTATTTCTTTAAGATACAGTTGAAGTTTCTATAACGTATTAAGAAATGTTTTCCGCAAAACGAAATATGTAATATATATTTAAAAAATAATGAAAATAAGACTTAACGATGGTACGAAATGCCACCATGGGCAAGATTTGACCTCCGGCTCTCGTTTTTGTACTCTAAAATAGCACAATAAGGCATATTTGTATATTTTTCTATACTTTTCAATGCACATCAGTCTCGCTTAACCGCTCGTGCCGTCCGTGACGAACTGACTGCTATCTGTGGTCAGGGTTTGAGTTGCTACTCTTACCTTTGCCACACGCGCCGCGCATACGTTACGTTTCTATAGTTTTTTCTGTTTTGTGCTTCAACCCGAGGAGCTCTATGCGACCGACAGTCATTGCCGTCGCTACGGCCGCTCTCCGAAGAGTTTCTTCGGGCCGCTTTCCCCTCACGGCCACCATCGTGTCATCGGCGTAACAGATGGTGACCATGCGTGGCAGTTGTGTCCCTCTGACGGCCCAGTCAAACCCAATGTTCCATAAAAGGGGCCCTAACACAGACCCCTGTGGAACCCCGCATGCCATGCCGTGTGCGCGCCGCCCTAGTTTTGTTTCATAGAGCACTACCCGCCCAGTTAAGTAGTGCTCTATCGCCCGCCTTAGGTACAAGGGTACCCCGTGGTACCGAAGGGCCTCTCCTATCACCGGGTATGGGAGGGTGCCAAACGCGTTAGCGATGTCCAAGGACACCGCCACCACTCCCTCCCCTTGTCTCTCCGCGTGCTCCACGTGCCTCCTCAAAGCATTCACTGCGTCAATAGTTGAGAGCCCCCCTCGGAATCCAAACTGCCGATCGGAAAGGTTTGGTCCATACGTAGCCATGTGCTGCTGGATACGAGAGGACAAAATCCTCTCATACATTTTCGCCGTTTCGTCCAGCAGCACTAGGGGACGGTATCCCGACGGTGAGTCCGCCGGTCGGCCCTCTTTCCTCAGCAGCCACAATTTACCCTCCTTCCAGCACCTCGGGAAGCGCCCCGCCTTCAAACAGTCCTCAAAGAGGGTCTTAAGGCGAACCCCGAGGTGCTTCAGTGCTAGGAATAGCACCTTGCCGGGCACTCCGTCTGGTCCTGGGGCCTTCCGGCAGGCTCTCAGCCGATCAACGGCGCGGTCCCACTCGGCCTCCGTGACTGCAGGCGCGTCAAATGGGGGTCCTTCTGGTCCATCACGCTCCGGGGCTGCCATGTGTGGGGGAGTGAATGATGGGTGCTCCGGTGGGAACAGGCCCTCGATAACTCTGCCAAGGAGCTCCGGGTCCATGGCCTCCGTAGAGGGGGATACCTTCATCTTGTTTCGGACCATTATATAAGGTCGCCCCCATGGGTTCCTGTCCAGTGTGTCCAGGAGCTCCTTCCACGCTTCGTCCTTCCTGTGGGCTATATTGACCTTGAGGGCCTCTCTTGCCTCCTTGAGGGCCACGCGAAGCGTTTCCTCCTCCTGCGCGGTATGCCTCCTCCTTCGACAGCGGCTGTAGGCGCGGCGGGCTCTGTTACTGGCGTTACGAAGCACAGCAACCTCCTCCGACCACCAATACACTTGGCTCTTACCCACAAACCGCCTAGCCCGGGGTATTGCCGCATCGCACACCGCCGTCAGGGTTGCTCTGAATCTTTCGGCCTTATCCTCTACATCGGCTCTGTCCACCGGAGGGGCACGCCAAGCTTCGATCATTGCCGCCTCATCTACCATTTCCCGATCAAGGGCGGATAGCGCCCACCTTGGGAAACAACCGGCCCTAGCACCTGCACCAGCACCAGTTGGAGCAGTGGCTAACGCTGGAGAGACCCTCATCCGGATGTAGAGATGATCGGAGAGGGTCTCTACCTCCTCGAGGACACGCCAATCAGAAACACGTGCCGCAATGGCGCAATGGAGACGTCCACAATAGACCCCCCATTCCAGCGCACGCACGTGTTTATCCGTCCCCGGTTTAGCGTGTCCAGCCCCATCGCTAAAACCCAGTCATGGAGCTTGCCCCCCTTCGGATTCGTAGCGACACCACCCCATGCTTGGTTCTTGGCATTGAGGTCGCCAATCACCATCACCTGCGTTGGGGCAGCCCTACGGATGACGCCCTCAAGCGAGCCAAGAAATGTCTCAAATTCTCGCAGCGGCCGATTGGGTGAGAAATACACCCCAATATGGTTATGGATTTGTCCCCATTTAGCCGCCGCGAAACCTTGTCCTCTCTCGACTCCTGTTAGGGGAGCCAGGCTGCCCGCCGCAGGTACCACTAACGCCGCCGTCATATCCAACGACCCGTACCAATGCGGCCTCTGAGGGACCGCATACGGCTCCGCCACCACAACCAAGTCAATGTGCCACTCTGCCATATGCTGCATGAGCAAGTCCTGGGCTCTGACAGCGTGGTTGGCATTGCACTGAAGAATTTCTAATTGGTGTGGCGGCATCAGCTCTCCATATCATTCTCTCCCTCGTCGGCCTGACTGGCACTTTCTTGGCTGCGCCCCGGGGCCCGTTCGGGGTTTAGCCTGCCTCTGGTCTGAGGTGGATTGCATGCCAGCCCACCCATTAAATGTCCGGCTGGGCGCTTTGCCTGGTGGCACGCAGCACAGAACGAAAGTTCCGCCGTGCACTCAGCTATTTTATGCCCCGGCTTACTACACCGGAAACACAGATTGCCGCGGTCTACCGGTGACGGACACGTTGTTCTCGTGTGCCCCGTTCCCATACACCTGTAGCAGCGGAGCGGTGCCGGATCCAGGGCCTGCACTACCGCGCTTGACCATCCCACTGATAATCTTCCCCCAGCGTCCATCACGGACGCGGATTGGGCCCACCTTCACTTCCGCCACACTGCACCCGCCCTTGGCCGCTATAGCCGCTGCCACGGCGTCTGGCATTGCCGCCTCGTGCAGGTTTGCCACCCTCAGACCAGCCATTTTGACAGGCCTGTACACCCGTGCATCATCCCCCACAAGGGCCTCCAATCTCTCCCGTAGACTGTCAGCTGCTCTCCCGTTATCAGCGTTGGCCACCTCTATTAAGCGGGCCCCGTCGGCAGTTTTGCGAAAATTAGTCGCCTACTGTCTCTTTAACCTATCGGAGTTAAGTATATTCACTTGTCCAATAACATTGTTTCAAGGGCTATATCTTCGCTCCGATATTACTTACGGCAAAACTTATTTTTCAGATATGCTAGTCTAAGGTAGTGCTACAAAATAGTAGTAAAAAAAACGATGGCCGCTAAAAAAAAAAATGACGCCACTAGTCCATACAAAGTTACCCAAACCCCTTTGTAACATATCTAAGAACTATCGCTGATGTATCACCAACCAAGCTTTGGTTACTCACACGGTTGGTGGGTTTACTCCCCCTCTATTCCTACTATAGACGACTTTTTCAGTTGTAATATAATGCACCAACGAAAACTCGAGCAATATAATAGAGCAGCTGGGAGTAGCTATATATATGGCTTTGTACAGTCACCGGCAATAGTATCTTCCTACACGAAGGCTGCAAAAATATGTGACACGCTCTTATGGCCCTACAAATAAGAGCGTGTCACATATTTTTGCGGCCTTCATGTAGGAAGATACTATTGCCGGTGACTGTACTATATAAATACGGGTTTGGCAGATATGGCTTATGGGCTATACAGATTTGGCGTAAGGGGCTGTTCATAAATTACGTCATCATTCTTGGACCCTACCCCTCTAAAATCATCCAACCATCATAATACGAATGACACCCCCCCTGCCAAATAAAATGATGTCATTTCCCAAAATAATTATTATTTCTTAAAATAATCAACATAATATAATTTATTATTGATTAACATTATCAGTTTATAGAAACACGAATTTCATTCCGTTTTTTAATCATTGAAGCACTTTTTAATGATGTCATCTTCGGAATGACCCCCCTCCCTCGGCCTACGTTATGCTACCATCATCCGATGTCCAGACTCCACCCCTCCCTATTTTAAATTACGTAAATTATGAACAGCCCTTAACGAGACATAAAATAAAGTAGGATGTGAACCTGCACTGCGTCATGGCCCTCCGGGTGCAGCCGCGCGCGCTCTGGTTGAGGCTGCGCTCCGTCTCGTTGATGACGCGCGGGTAGCAGCAGCGGTCCTTACACTCCAGCTCGTCGTAACCTGTTCCAAAATGTATTGGGTGTTTAAAAGGGTTGTTAAGAATGTTATGTGAGTAGAGCTTTCTTTGTTTCTTTTGTTTTTTTTTGTGTGAACAGATTTGCCATACACTTACGTAAATTAATATGGGTGTCAGCTATCTCCACCCCATTCTAATCGGGGTTTAGTAATACCTACTCGGTTAAAGTACATCTATTGAAAACATTTATTAAGCGGTTGGTACAAATGTCTATAATAAAAATAAGGGACTTCAAGTTCACTATTGGGTCTATTTAGAGACTAGGTGATTGTCCAATGTTTTCTTTAAAACAAGCTTTTAAGAGTTTTAAGTTAACATTAATGAGCGCTCACGCTTCATCAGATATCGTAAATTTTTGCCTTAACAAGAGTAAACATTCCTAACTCCACATTCTTATTCCTGCCATAATGACCCCTGACTAGCCGAGAGGCAGTTTCCGTTTTATCCATCCCATACTGCGTAGAGCACTCAACTGATGAAACATTCTTAGACAAACCTATTTTTCAACCGACTTCAAGATTTCGAAGGAGGAGGTTTTCAATTTGTCGGGATCTTTGTTTTTGCCATTTTTTTTAAATGTATGTTCACCGATTATTCGAAGACGGCTGGACTGATTTGGAAAAATCTTTTATCTACACTCACATTGTAAGTGCTCTAAAATGTGTTCAAAAACGGTAGACAATGGCCAGCATTACAACAACCGATTTAATTATGATAAGTTTTTTTATCTGTACTAGTAACGTAATTTTAACATTACATGCTCTAATATTGTTAAGTTACGAGTTTCAAATTTGGAACATCGATTTTGGTAACGTAATGAAAATCCAGCCCTCCTCCCCGACCGCCGGCACAATCCAGTTGGCCATGGCGGTATAATGGCGGTCATTGTAATGGTTTCCGAACACGTCATTTAGGATTTATAATATGTGTGTAGATAAAGCAGTGTATGCAACTGTACGTAATTAGGCCTTATTATGAAACTCGCCTTCGTTTCATAAAACCACACTCGTATTTTAAGGACCCTTATTACGTAACAGAGTATATATCACAGTTGGTCCCATTGTTATCAGGTCAGGATTTGATGATGGGATCCTAGAGAAATCGAAGGAACTCTTTATTTATTATAGGCAATAGTGGTTTTAGTATTTTTTTCAGTAGCTCGGGCATTTCCTTTAGGAAAAGCCTATCATTTGTTGTCCTAAGCGAAGTCCGTTTCTTTTTTATATAATTTTATTTATTAAGTCATTAACTTACCACAGTCGCACTGCTCTCCCAGTTCCACAATCTTGTTCCCGCAGAACGAGCCCTGACTAGCCGAGAGGCAGTTCCTCTTTCTCCCGTCTCGTACTGCGTCGAGGACCTGACTGATGTTTCCTTTGGAGCATGCGGAGAATTTGCTGTTGTTGGGCCGGTCGCCGCTGGTGGCTGACGCGAACATTATGAAGTTGCCCTGCTGGCCGCCTGGCCGGCAATCCGATGGATAATCATGCTGGAAAATTTCAATTGATTTCAAGATTTCGAAGGAGAAGATTCTCAATTCGTTGGGATCTTTGTTTTTGTTAATTTTTTTATCAACCGACTTCAAGATTTCGAAGGAGGAGGTTTAACAATTATTCGTCGAGATGTCGAGAAAATTATTTTTTAATACAATTGCTCAAAAAGTTTAGTTTATGTAGCTGCAAATCGTGCGTAAAATTTGATTTTATGCACTAGTGCTAAAAAGTAATCTGATCTTCAAATCGTGCGTAAAGTTTGATTTTACGCACGATTTGCAGATTTTACGCAAGATTTGCGATCAGAATTTTAAATAAATGAGTATTATGCGAGACCCGCTTATAAATGACCCACCTGAACCTGAACTACGCGCGATTGGGCATAAAGGAATATTATGCGAGACCCAATAGTATTACTTGAACAAGTAATACTATTGGGTAAGAAGTATGAAGCTGTCTTTCGTACACTGACAGAATATAAATGTAATTTTATTTCATTGTAGTTT
The DNA here is from genome assembly GCA_947086415.1 of Pammene aurita. Classification (NCBI taxonomy): domain Eukaryota; kingdom Metazoa; phylum Arthropoda; class Insecta; order Lepidoptera; family Tortricidae; genus Pammene; species Pammene aurita. The sequence continues at coordinate 22,349,393 of OX352298.1, read as the reverse complement.
TTTCGCAATTGTATTAAAAAACGTTGTTCGACACACGTGCGGAAGTGTCATTTTCACTCATCCCGAGTCTTTACCCTCGCCTCTCGGCTCGGGCCAAGTAACCTCGGTACTCGTGCAAAATGACATACTTCTCGCACTTGTATCGAAAACTACTATTTTTGTTTGAAAGGATATACTTCACGGTTGGTCCCATTGTAACCAGGTCAGGATCTAATGATGGGATCCTGGAGAAATCGAGGGAACTCTTCAACTATTATAGGCACACCTATAGTGAGTTGAGTATTTTTTACAGCAGTTCGAGTATTTGCTTTTGGAAAGGTGGAGGCTAAGTGAAGTCGGTTCTTTTTTGTTTAAAATGATTAAGTCATAGGTTACCGGCGAGCCGAAGTTGTGTCCGATCTCGTGCGCCAACGTGAGCTGGCTGACTTTGGGCGGGACGCGGCTGTTGTAGTTGACGAACGTGATGATGCCCGTGTTGAGCGAGCGCTTGGTGCTCTGGTACATGCCGCCTATGGTCTCGGTGTACGTCTTGTATTTCTCACAGATACCGCCCGACGCACCGCTAGCGCTTGCCACCCATGCTAGGCCTGTGAAAAAACAAATGATGCTTAATTTAATAAAATTTGCACAATTTATACAAGGTGTATTTTGTAATAGATCAGTAAGGTAAGGCGAACATGGTCTTAACGAGAATTTACGTACCTTTTTAATGATTGATAATTACCTAACATTTACAGATTTTGGCAAAATGTAATTTGCATGGGGCTAATGTGGGAACGGTTGTTTAAACGCTATTGCCAATGAGATGAGAGGAGCCCTATTAAACATAAGTCGATTTTATCTCATCGCAATAAGACCTACAAATGTTCAGATAGGTACATACGCTGATGATGATGATGGAAAATATATATAAGGAATAGGAAGAAATGTTTATTGTCTTTACACTGCTATTATATTAAGTACATAATGTAAACACAAATGCATAGTCGCATGGAATTATTATTGATGAATTTATTCATAATGTGTCCATGCATTTCTGCAGCTCGTTATGCAAATTTGCTACTTTTAAATGCCTGTTAACTTACTAATTTGGTTATACATCATTACCCAAGTAGCAAAAACAATTCTGAGCAAACATAGATTAAAAAGTCAAACTAATTCACATGTCATTCGAATTTGAAATTTTGCAGAGGACACCGAAAATTACGTTTCAAATAAGATTTAAAAGATAGACTTTGACACCTAAAGCTAATCGGTCGTATAAAGAGAATCGCTCGAGATACCGTAGTCTGAAGATTGCCTTGTTGAAATATAACTCAGACGCCTGAAACCGAGGGAATTCTTTCGAGATTCAAATAAAAATATTTATCTGGCGAAAACGAGTCGTATATCCTTATTCTTAAATAAATCAGGCAAGGGCGACAAAATTGCGAACATACGAAGTTAAATAAACGATCGTGAGAGGATTTTGTCACGATAAAGGATCAGTACAGTCAGCGTTAGAATAAGCTAAGCGACCGTGATGTTCAAAATCAATGTGATCTCGTCAAGGCTGTATTTTTAAAGTAATAAGACTGTGTGAAGATCATTTTGAATGACGAAGTTAGCATAACAGTTTTAACCAGAGCTCGGATTTTTCACGGCAAAACAAAACACTAGCGTAATTTAGCCAGTGCTTGAAATATTATTTTATCGACACCTATCGAGTCTTACTAGAGTATATGACAGGTATTGCCTCAGTACATTTTTTCTTTTTTTATTCGATAGTACACCTATCAGTGTGAATGTCAAAATTTAAAAACTAACAAACGTGCGAAAATTTCGAAAAACAGGAGACTTACTAGAGCTCAAAATCAATATTTTTGACCAGTCTAAGGTGACCTACTGGGGGTTAGAAGGTTGTGCATTAATTACCGGACATCCTGTATAAGTAATAATAGTAGATTGTACACCAAGGGGATAAAGCACTGTTTTATGTCACGGGCGCAATATTGAATCCTGAACGTAACGAAGGACTCCAGATTTTACTCCCGAGCGCAGCGAGGGGGTTATGAGTTAATTCCCGAGCGAAGCGAGGGAATTAAGACTGAGTCCTGAGTGCAGTGAGGGGTTCAAGCGCGCCCGTGACAAAAACAGCTTTATCCCCGAGGAGTATACTCTACTTTTCTCACCTCTTGCGAGACAATAAAATAGCTAAGGCTACTAGAAACGGATTTTTATTAAAGTAAATCAAAAGTAAAAACCGGCCAAGTGCGTGTCGGACCACACATAGCAGGATTCCGTACCTTCAATGGAATAAGAACCAAACTAATACCAAAAGGCTATATATAAAAGATACGAATCTGATGCCTGTGGAAGAAGTTTTTTGGAAATAACTCAAAAATGGCTAAACCGATAATGTTCAAAAAAAATTTCGTAGAAAGTATATGACAAGGCGCATCTCCTCAAATTTTTTCATATTTTTTGGACTTACGGTTCAAAAGTTACAGGGGGGGACACAATTTTTCTGACTTTCGAAGCGATTATTTCACAAAATATTCACTTAATCACAAAATGGTCAAAAAACCTCAATGTTATTTTTAAAGACCTATCGATTTATGTGTCACATGTTGATATTTAGTAAAAAAAATAAAAAATAAAAATTTTGTTACATGTATGCCCCCCCCCCCTAAAAATATTTTTTTTTTCAAATTTAACTACATGACTAAGTAGCGGCATACAAAATACACCTTATGTGTAAATTTTATTCAGATACGTCGTATAGTTTCCGAGTAAAATGGCTGGGACATACGGATGGACAGACATACAGACAGACATGACGAATCCATAAGGGTTCTGTTTTTTGCCATTTGGCTACGGAACCCTAAAAATTGATTCTTGATACATTAGTCCATTTTATTCGAATTTTATCTCCATTTTTTATAGAACCTGCAGTTTTACTCCGTATACTGCAGCGTCTTATGACACTCGCGGCATTTGTTTTAGGTATTTAAAAAAGGTGGCCAACACGATTTTCCAAATAAATTCGATTTTCAAATCAGTTCGACGCGGCGGCGCGGGCCCCGGCTGGCGTCGCGGGGCTGTGCACCGTGCGGACTTTACCAAATTAGACTTTAAGCACATAACAATAAGAACTATGGGAAGTGAAATCACATTATTAACCAGCGGGTTATAATGAGATTTAGTACAACATTATAACCCGGCTAAAGCCAAGGGCTATAATGATTAGCTTTCGGTGAGGTTTGCATGATATATAATTTGGCATTGTCGAGCAGGTGGTGTGAAAAATAACTTTTCATTTTAGCTTTGCCATAGTCGAGCAACAAAGAGGTAGGTCTGCATGTACAACTTAGAACGAAGTAACTATACCACCTCATTTAAAATGATAGAAACGACTGCAAATTTCATCTCACATGACATATGACATTCACACTTTAACTGTCATTTCATTACGTATAAAACGTAAATTGCATCTAGGTATTATTTATTTCGCAACGCATTGAATCCGACGTGTTGGATATACGTATAATAACTTAATATTGCAAGGTATCAATTAATACAAAAATGAGTAATGTACAAGATCGGATCAAAACGTGGATTGAAAATCACCCTGAGTTAGTCTATAATGAAGTGACCTCCACTATATACTGCTCTATGTGCGATATGCATCTAAAACTGAAGAAATGCAATATTGAGAATCATGTGAAAAGCAACCGCCACAATTACCGTTCGGGGCAACCAAATAGGAAACATCAATTTTATTTCGATTTAATTATTTTTCTTATTTCATGCAACATACCATGGGCAACAGTCAACAACAATAATTTTCGTCATTTTTTTAACAAGTATTTATGTTGCGACTGCTGTATGACTTCTTTACCGGACGAATCGACCCTGCAAAAAATCTATTTAAATCTCGTGTACAAAAAACCTATACAGGGTATAAGAGAGGTAAACAAAACCAATTATTTGTGGATATCTATAGACGAAACACCAGATTTCATGGGAAAATGTGTGACAAACGTGGTGATTCGGTCTTTGCAAAAAAATTGTTCTAAGCAATTTTATCTTTTGGGGTCGAAGGTTTTAGAGAAGGTAAATGGGGAAACAATAGCAAACCTAATAATAAACCAATTAAAATTTTTGTTTCAAAATTCTTTCAATGACAACGTAAACAATTTGCTTTTACTTTGCACAGATAGTGCCGCATATATGCTTAAAGCCGGTCGTATTTTAAAAGCTACGTTTCCTCGTATGAAACACATTACGTGTTTAGCTCATGGTCTGCACCGGGTTGCCGAAGAAGTGCGAGATAATTTCAAAGGTGTGGATGGGTTGATATCGAATGTCAAAAAGATATTCCTAAAATCTCCAGAGCGTGTACGCCTTTTTAAGGCAAAATATCCGTCCATTCCCCTACCTCCCGAGCCAATTATCACCAGATGGGGAACTTGGATATCTGCTGCGGTATATTACGCTCAATACTATGAGCAAATACGTGATGTCGTCTCCATACTTGCTAATGACTCGGCAGCTATAAGAGCTGCAAAAAAATGTTTTCAAACACGCAAACTACGACCGGAGTTAAATTTCATTCGCGACAACTACGAAGTAATAGCCTCTTCAATAGAACAATTGCAATGTTCGACTTTATCCATTGCGGAATCCTTCCTCATTCTGGATACTGTTCGTTGCTACGTAAACTGGAGTAAACTTTTACCAGTGATACGTAAATTTGAAGCCGTGCTCGAACGAAATCCTGATTACGAAATTTTAAGAGACAAATCTGTAAATATTACCCGAACTGATAATGAATTCTATAAATTTGCTCCCTTGACGTCAACTGAAGTTGAACGTACATTTAGTGTACATAAATGGATTTATAGTGATAAACGCAACTGTTTACTCCCAGAGAATGTTGAAAAGATAATGATCATCTACTCCTATCACTATTACCCAAATAAAATGTCTTGTGCTGCTGTGTGTACTGACGTAGATTTTGAAGAAGAAATTGCGTCTGTTTCTAATATATAGTAACTTTATACAAATGTTTTTATTAGTTTTATTACATATTAATTTTATTTGGTGACTTTTATTTCTTCTAGTTCTGAATTATCGATATCGATAAAATAATATTTCAAGCACTGGCGAAATTACGCTAGTGTTTCGTTTTGCCGTGAAAAATCCGAGCTCTGGTTTTAACTGTACCTGTACCTAGCCTATAGTATTAAAATTTCGTTTAGATATAGTTCAGAGTCGGCAAAAATGTTTGAAAAAATAAAACAAGTTCGTTATTTCTTCCATTAATGCTAATAAGATTTTTTTTCACATTTTGTGTCACATAACATAAGTCACATAACTGACATAACTATCGTTCACATGTGAACTGACAATTTGTAGACTTTATAATAAATACATAGGGTCCACTATTGATGGTGGACGCACTACCGCAAAACGACCTTGATTCCACAGAAAAAAAAAGGTTTGTCAACAAAAAATGTTCCACTACAAAAAGTCAGATTCATTTTTTCCACACAAAGTTTTACGACACGCCTGTCGATTGTTAAAAGGTGAGTTTATCCTACAGTCTTGAGTTACGGACTCACGAAGCTCAATTTAAGAAGATAATTGGAAACAGAAACAATGATATAATGTTTTCGACTGGAGTTCTGAGTAATATGATTCATTCTTAAATATAATGATGTCGCTGAGTATTATATGTCAACTACAAAATGTTTAAGTGTTAAGTAGATAGATTGTTATATATGTATGTATTTGCATCTTTGTGAAGCAATGTGCTATTAATAATCTAAATATATAAAAGAAGAAACTGACTGACTGACTGACTGATTGACTGACATATCAACGCACAGCCCAAACCGCTGGTTCTAGAGATTCCAAATTTGGCACGTAGGTTCCTTATATAAGGTCTAGGGGTGCACTAAGAAAGGATTTTTCAAAATTCACCCCCTAAGGGGGTAAAATGGGGGTCCAAAGTTTGTATGGCGAATCAAGATTTGTTAGATTATTTTATTCAAAACTTCACAGGAGTATTCCTAACGATAAATGAGTAAACACGTGTTTCAGGTTTTTTGAAAATTCAACCCCTAAAAGGGGCAAATGTGGTCACAAAGTCTGAAAATCAACATGGGTATCGTATCCTTTTTGAGTACTTATAGTACGCGGGCGAAGCCGCGGGAAAAGGCTAGTAACAAATACATTGGGTCCACTATTGATGGTGATCCTGTTTGGTTAGTACGCACTACCGCAGAACGACCTTGATTCCACAGAAAAAAAAGCTTTGTCAACAAAAAAAGTTCCACTACAAAAAGTCTGCTTCATTTTTTCCACACAAAGTTTTACGACAGGCCTGTCGATTGTTGCGAGGTGAGTTTATCCTATAGTCTGAGTCACGGACTCACTAAGCTCAATTTAAGAAGATAATTGGAAACAGAAACAATGATATAATGTTTTCGGCAAGAGTTCTGAGTAATATGATTCATTCTTAAATATAATGATGTCGCTGAGTATTATATGTCAACTACAAAATGTTTAAGTGTTAAGTAGATAGATTGTTATATATGTATGTATTTGCATCTTTGTGAAGCAATGTGCTATTAATAATCTAAATATATAAAAGAAGAAACTGACTGACTGACTGACTGACTGACTGACTGACTGACTGACTGACTGACTGACTGACATATCAACGTACAGCCCAAACCGCTGGTTCTAGAGATTCCAAATTTGGCACGTAGGTTCCTTATAAGGTCTAGGGGTGCACTAAGAAAGGATTTTTCAAAATTCACCCCCTAAGGGGGTAAAATGGGGGTCCAAAGTTTGTATGGCGAATCAAGATTTGTTAGATTATTTTATTCAAAACTTCACAGGAGTATTCCTAACGATAAATGAGTAAACACGTGTTTCAGGTTTTTTGAAAATTCGACCCCTAAAAGGGGCAAATGTGGTCACAAAGTCTGAAAATCAACATGGGTATCGTATCCTTTTTGAGTACTTATATTATAGTACGCGGGCGAAGCCGCGGGAAAAGGCTAGTAACAAATACATTGGGTCCACTATTGATGGTGATACTGTTTGGTTAGTACGCACTACCGCAGAACGACCTTGATTCCACAGAAAAAAAAGCTTTGTCAACAAAAAAAGTTCCACTACAAAAAGTCTGCTTCATTTTTTCCACACAAAGTTTTACGACAGGCCTGTCGATTGTTGCGAGGTGAGTTTATCCTACAGTCTGAGTCACGGACTCACTAAGCTCAATTTAAAAAGATAATTGGAAACAGAAACAATGATATAATGTTTTCGTCTGGAGTTCTGAGTAATATGATTCATTCTTGTATATAATGATGTCGCTGAGTATTATATGTCAACTACAATAGTATTTTGTGCAACAGGTACATAATAAGGGTTCTTAAGATTCGAGGGTCGAAGTAAGAAGAATTTTAAGAACTAATTATGTACCGTTGCACACGAAACTTTTTCTACGACAGTAGCAAAAACTTAATTAATAAATAATTTTAAAGTTCTTAAGTATCACGAGTACATAAATCAATTTTGTTTTAAGATTTTTTTTATCAACTAATAACTCTTACTTTTGTGCCGAAGTCTTCGGATATTCACTGTGAAGTTTTCTTGTTACTTATTTTATCAAAATTAACATAAACTTCTTGATATTAACATAATATACGAGTTTAAATACAAAAATTAAGCCGTACATTGTGTTGAAACTTTTTAAATATTAACTTTTTACTAAATGTCATAGACAGATCACGAGTTGGTTTTTAATTGCAAAAAAATATGGCTTCGTTCAAGTAACTCTCAATGCAAAAGTTTACATTAAAGTACTATTATGCTTTTCATAAATATGAAACTTAATAATTTAAGATATTAATACTTTAAAAAAGACATGATAATGTTTTTATCATAGTTTGTGCAAAAATAATTTCAAGTGTATATCAATTTGAAAATATAATTTATATTGTAAACAAGAACGAACCCTTTTTAGACATGGCACCTGGAAGTCAGTGTATTAAAAAAACAAAAACAGTTGCACAATATGTTTTGTGTGACTGCTAGCAGTTATAGAAAGTACCTATAGACAAATAGACTTTAGCGCCTTCACTTAAATGATGTAGTTTTAGATACCACTATCAGTCATTTAATTAGCATATAGAAGTGCTGGAGTAGAAAAAATGTTTAAGTGTTAAGTAGATAGATTGTTATATATGTATTTGCATCTTTGTGAAGCAATGTGCTATTAATAATGCCATTATAAATAATAAGAATCGATAGGTAGTAGGGAACATTTATGTTAGTATTGACTTAAGGAAAACATTGACATAAAAACGTTTTCACGCTAATGTTCGGAAATCTGACAAAAGATGGTCAAAATCCAAGCTGGAAAGTAAGCATTTCCTGTAGCACCTGAACCACCACTACAGCAATGTTATTGTAGCGATGAAATGTCATTAGTTGGAAAGTAAATTGTCCAGTTATGTCATTGCATTAATTAAAAACATTAAAAGGTCTTTTTTGGCACAACTTTATGTTTCAAAAATAAAATAAGGTTGTTTATCGGGATTACTACCTGTTTAAAAAAAAAAGAAACGTCGAAACCATTTATTCACCCTTAAGGCGTTTTTACTTTTTTAGCCGTTTGTGGTTTTCTATCAAAAACGCCTCTAAGTAATGAGTCGGTTTGAAGCAAATAACAGAAAAACGCTTCTTGAAAGTGAAAAAAAAGTAAAAAGGCGGGAATGGAATACTGAATTGGATATTCTATTATTAGAGCATTTATATTATTATGACAAATGTTGTTTTTTATTTCCTCACAGTAGTCGTGAAAAGCACTATGTAATATCTCGGCCGAAAGCGCTATAGGTGGACTCGTATCTTCGAGGGCCTCCCCTGGCGGGTCGGCCCTCGAACTAACTCGATCCACCTATAGCTTACTTTCAAGCCTCTACAACAATGTACTATTGTTTGTAGCCGTAGCAAATGACCAACGAGCCAGGAAAATATAATGGATACTTTAATACCGTCATATTTTATAATTAGACCCCGTTATCGGAGGTGCAATTTGATAGCTTGACGCTTTCAGGAATGGTTAAAAATATTTATGATATCGATATTCTTCCGTTTTCTTGGCAATTAGTTTTACATACAATTTTTAGACTAAAATTATAAATAAATAATAAATAAATATTTGGGGACAATCTTACACAAATCAACCTAGTCCCAAACTAAGCAAAGCTTGTACTATGGGTACTAGGCGACGATATACATACTTATATAGATAAATATATACTTAGATACATAGGAAACACCCATAACTCAGGAACAAATATTCGTGATAAACACACAAATAAATGCCCTTACCAGGATTTGAACCCGGGACCTCCTGCTTCATAGGCAGGGTCACTACCGACTGGGCTAGGAGGCCGTTACCGCCGTTAATATAACAAATTTTACATGTTTTTTTTGTCGTCCATGATAATCATTGTCATCCGAAGTAGAAACCATTATCAGTAGAACAATAACTTTTTTTACTAGACATGTTTTACTAAATAAATACGTTTAATTAAAATCTTAAGACTCTCATTATGGTAAAGGAAAAATATCGACATACAGCTAGTATTTCAAAATTACCAAATTGCACCTCCGATAACGGGGTCTATTTATAATGCTTCCTACTTATTTGCAGTTGTCGTCCTTTTGGACACACTTTACTGAGAACTTGTTAGCCTGATTTCATGGAGCGTTCAGTAACTGGTGATTACACTGATTAGTTAACCTAAAGTGCCCCCCGTGAAGTCCCGGTAGGTGAACACGTAGGCGAGGCAGAGGTCCTCGTGGTTGGCGAGCAAGTGCAGGTTCAAGAAGTTGGACAGGTCGCTGTTCTCGAGGCAGAACTGTTGGTCTCCCTACTATGATGGAGTGTTCAGTAACAGGTGCTTACCTAGAGTGCCCCCCGTGAAGTCCCGGTAGGTGAACACGTAGGCGAGGCAGAAGTCCTCGTGTTTGGCGAGCGAGTGCAGGTTCAGGAAGTTGGATACGTCGATGTTCTCGAGACAGAACTGCTGGTCTCCCTACTATGATGGATTGTTCAGTAACAGGTGCTTACCTAGAGTGCCCCCCGTGAAGTGCCGGTAGGTGAACACGTAGGCGATGCAGAAGTCCTCGTGGTTGGTGAGCGAGTGCAGGTTCAGGAAGTTGGATACATCGATGTTCTCGAGGCAGAACTGTTGGTCTCCCTACTATGATGGAGTGTTCAGTAACAGGTGCTTACCTAGAGTGCCCCCGGTGAAGTCCCTGTAGGTGAACACGTAGGCGAGGCAGAAGTCCTCGTGGTTGGCGAGCGAGTGCAGGTTCAGGAAGTTGGATACGTCGATGTTCTCGAGGCAGAACTGGTTGCTCTCGCTACCTCCGTAGTGATGGTTGCATTCGGAGTCATCGATCTAAACAAAAACAATCGCTTTTAGCTTACTCTTTCATTTCAGTGCATTCTATAAACTACAAATGAGCTTTAGGTTGAAAAACATACATATAAACAAATGTTAGAATGTACTTCTAAACCACAGTTTTCCTTCATTCATCCTTTATTTTTATTTATCCTTTTTAATTAACCTCAATTTTTATTACCTTAACTTGGTTAGGTTAAGGGTTATTCTTATTACTAGGTTTTATAAAAAGTAAAACATTTTGTAATATTCTTGACAGTTTTATCAAGTTATTAGGAATCTCAATCCGTAGTTATTCAACAAAAGCACTCTGGTAAAATTTCAAACATTTAACTAATACTAAAATATTTGTAACTGTCAGACGGATCAGGTTCGTTCACTTTAATAATGGTAAATTGAAGCACTTTATTAAATTAAATTTCGGTGAAATACTTTGCTCCAGCTCATTTACCTACTGTTGTCAAAAAAAAAGATAAACACAATAACGAAAACAAGTACAATCTTAAGTAAGGCATTAAACTAATCGGTGAACGCGACGTACGACCATTTCTCACGTGACAATGGGTTGTAATACTGAACCGTGTCAACCGGAGACTCGCGTTATATCACGTGCACTATACTCTACTAGATTATAAGACCGAGATTGGCAATAGTCGAAATATAGCGTGAGGGTAGAAGCGGTACTGTAGGAGTAATAAAAGTTTGAGTGATTGGGGAGATTAGTTAATGTAATAAGTTGAAGAGTTGCAGAAGTGGGGTAACGTTTAGTTTTTTGGACTAACGCGTTACACGCGACCACGATACACGCACGAACGTTTTTTAAACGAGTTACATGAAACAAAAATGCATATTTAACGATACTATTATTCTAGTGATCGATACTGTAAGCATTGAACAAATCGATTATATTCTTAACGTTATACTAGATGTTAATTCCCACGTACGAAATATTGGCTTGACAAACGAAAAGCCCAATCGAGAGCTTAAGCGAGACTATACCTCGTTTTTTTAAGATTAAAAAAATAACTGTTAATTTCGGCCATGTACCTTAATTTTTTTCAGCCATATCAGGGAAAACTTCAAACGAGGCTACTTGTTTCCATTATTAGGGATACGCTTAAGACAATTACAGGCAAAATGGCCAGTTTAAAGATCATTTTCCCAGAAATCGCACTACGACAATCGCACGATTTTTCTAATCTTAACGATGTGTGGTGTGGGTTAAGAAAACCATTGAACGATCATCAAACAGTGCGGCGTCATGGCAGACTTTGACGGAGACGGCCTAATTTTAATATCGCCCAAAAATATTGGTGTAATATTGGCATAAAAGAGATGCGAAGATAGAGAGCGGTATGCACAAAAGTGGAATGTTACAGAAATAGACAAACCTTTATCCGCTGCACCTCGAACTGTATGTTCCTGTGCTCCATATGGCCGTCGAAGCGCGTGCTCTTGTAAATGTAGTTGACGGCGGTGACGTGGTGCGCGATCAGCGAAAGCAACTCCTCGCGGGTCTTCATGTCCACCTCGGCCTTCTTACTTGGGTCTCGGTGCTACAAAATTGAGAAATCATTATAATACCCATTAGGGCCATTAGACATCGGGATGTCGGGGTACAATGAAGACGGGATACAACGATAAACTCACATATTAACGACACTTGTCTTGTGACCTATATGTCTACCGAAGTGATCAAGCTTATTCTTGAAGTCTTAATAGTTAACCAGTTATATAAATATAAAATTTATTTAAAACGCTTTCCTTAATTTTTTGCATGATACATGCAGCAGTAAAAGATACCATATCAGCGGTTTCCGCTATAATTCACATAGTAATTCACCAAATAATAATAAAATATCATCAGAGCTCAGATTCGAATACTTAACCCTTTGACAACCAAAGACGTCAAATCACGCGCACGGAAAGTCGTACCCTCAGCGCCAGCTAGGGCTTGCAACTCCGGAATTCTGGAGTTAGCCCATACAAACAATTTCGGAGCTGCAAAGCCGCCAGCGCGTGATATCACGTCCAAAATATAACCGAGTGCGCTTGCGCGCTCGCGCGCTCTGGCGTCAGTTTATTTTTCCGTCCAATGCTTGACGGTCAAAGTGTTCATCAATCCCCTGATAACGGACCGCCATATCAGCGGATTCGTTTCAATGTAAAGCGAGCAGCTGGTCCAGTTCGCCTACATGATCAATGATTGATCACGCACTGTTTGCGAATGGGCGTTGTAGGCCGCCCGAGTACTTGTCAAAACTTAAACAACACAAAAGGACTTACATCGGGAAACCCCTCTCTGACGTGCCGCCATATCAGCCGGTCCGTCTGTATGTAGAGCGAACAACTGGTCCGGTTCGCCTCTTTGGTGACGCGTCGCGCGCCAATGGCTATTGGGAACTGTTACCCGCGAATACAAGTCGTGGTACTGCTTGTCCCAGAACATGAACTACATACTTAAAAGGACTTACATCGGGAAACCCCTCTCTGACGTGCCGCCATATCAGCGGGTCCGTCTGTATGTAGAGCGAACAACTGGTCCGGTTCGCCTCTTTGGTGACGCGTCGCGCGCCAATGGCTATTGGGAGCTGTTACCCGCGAATACAAGTCGTGGTACTGCTTGTCCCAGAACATGAACTACATACATAAAAGGACTTACATCGGGAAACCCCTCCCTGACGTGCCGCCATATCAGCGGGTCCGTCTGTATGTAGAGCGAACAACTGGTCCGGTTCGCCTCTTTGGTGACGCGTCGCGCGCCAATGGCTATTGGGAGCTGTTACCCGCGAATACAAGTCGTGGTACTGCTTGTCCCAGAACATGAACTACATACATAAAAGGACTTACATCGGGAAACCCCTCCCTGACGTGCCGCCATATCAGCGGGTCCGTCTGTATATAGAGCGAACAGCTGGTCCGGTACGCCTCTTTGGTCACGCGTCGCGCGTCGTTGGCTATTGGGAGCTGTTACCCGCGAATACTTGTCGTGGTACTGCTTGTCCCAGAACATGAACTACATACATAAAAGGACTTACATCGGGAAACCCCTCTCTGACGTGCCGCCATATCAGCGGATCCGTCTGTATGTAGAGCGAACAGCTGGTCCGGTTCGCCTCTTTGGTTGCGCGCCGCGCCCGCGAGTGCGCGCTGTTGGCCGCTCGCGAGTACTTGTCGTGGTACTGCATGTCCCAGAACCTGAACATGGATAAAAATTATACAATGTGATTAACTGTCTATTCTCGTAAGATCCAGGGGCAACTCCGTTTATGAATTTAGAACATTCTTTTATTCCTACAATGGACTAAAACTCGACATTTAATTTGTACTTGTAGAAACAGCAACACTTAACTGTACATCGGTGGACCTTATTATAAAAGGCATAAGATGCACCGATACGCAGTTGACGGTGTGGGCGATGGTACAAGTACGCGGGCACTTACGAGGTTATTGAGTGGACAATGTCTCCGTATCGTGATAGGAAAAAGCCCAATCCCAATCCGGCGCAATCGCGCGTTTGATGAACCTCACAATAGAACGTATTCAACTGAATCTATATATATATATAACTCAAAGGTGACTGACTGACATAGTGATCTATCAACGCACAGTCCAAACCGCTGGTTCTAGAGATTCCAAATTTGGCACGTAGGTTCCTTATAACGTCTAGAGGTGCGCTAAGAAAGGATTTTTCAAAATTCATCCCCTAAGGGGGTGAAATGGGGGTCCAAAGTTTGTATGGGGAAACAAGATTAGTTAGTCTATTTTATTCGAAACTTCACAGAAGTATTCCTAACAATAAATGAGTAAATACGTGTTGCAGGTTTTTTGAGAATTCAACCCCTAAAAGGGGGAAATGTGGTCAAAAAGTCTGAAAATCAACATGGGTATTGTTTCTATGGTTTATCGGGTCGTTGATTAAACAACAACGATTTTAAAATCCGACGTGGCGGACGTGAAATACCATCTCCCCTGTTAGGGTACAATGGGGTTGAAATGTCTAAATATCCATATGGGTGTCGTTTTTGTGATTTTTTGGGACGTTAATTAAGAAAATTGCATCGATTTTGAAATTTAATATTGTGGGCATGAAAATTCTTGAAAGTATTTGTGCCAAGTTGGAATCTTCTTCTAAATATATAAAAGAAGAAACTGACTGACATATCAACGCACAGCCCAAACCGCTGGTTCTAGAGATTCCAAATGTGGTACGTAGGCTCCTTATAAGGCATAAGGATGCACTTAGAAATATTTTTTTTAAATTTACCTCCTAAGGGGGGAAATGGGGCTCAAAGTTTGTATGGGAAACGAGATTAGTTCAACTATTTTATTCGAAACTTTACAGGAGTATTCCTAACGATAAATGAGAAAACAAGTGTTTCAGCTTTTTTGAGAATTCAACCCATAAGGGGGAAATGTGGTGACAAAATTTAAATATCAACATGGGTATTGTTTCTATGGTTTATCGTGTCGCTGATTACGAAATCAACACTTAAGGGGGTGAAATGGGGGTTGATAGTTTGTATGGGGAATTTTTAAACGTTGAACCAATTTAGATGAAACTTGGTATAGAGATAGTTTGTGTACCGGGAAACGACATGGGACAGTTTTTATCTCGAAAATCGATCTTTAAAGGGGTGAAATGGGGGTTGGAGGTTTGTATGGAGATTTTTTTACTGCGAACCGATTTAGATAATTTTGTTGTGGATATAGTTTGAGTCCCAGGAAACAAAATAGAATATTTTTTAAGCCGAAAATCAATCTTAGAGGGGTAGAAAACATGTTGGTAGTTTGTATGGCGAATTATTAACCGCTGAACAGACGATTGAAATGAAACTTGGTACATATTATATAGATTGAGTCGCGGTAAACAATATAGGATAGTTTTTATCTCGAAAATCAACCCTCTAGGGGGTGAAACGGGGGTTGAAAGTTTGTATGGGAAATTAATAACCGTTGAATCTATTTAGATGATTTGGTATGGAGATATTTTGCGTTCTGGGGAAAGATATATAATAGTTGTTATCCCAGAACTCATTCCTTAAGCGGGTAAAAAGGAGGGTGGATTCCACGCAAATGAAGTCGCGGGGAAAAGCTTCTATTCAAGAGTAGAAATCTGTATTAATCATAATCTCTCAGTAGTAAGTCGTTGATGGCGTAACAATTAAACAATTATTGCAATAATTTCTTTAAAATAAAAAATGAGGGAACCGCCGTCTTCAAAACGTGGTATACCGAAACCTCCAGAATGTAACGAATACTTTTCCGAAAACCGCTTCTAAATCAGTTCAGCGAAACGCAAGATGATCGCAGACAAACATACATTCCTACATACAAACATACGAGTCTAACTGGAACCTCCTTTTTTAGTACTTTTAGTACGCGGACGAAGCCGCGGGAAAAAGCTAGTTACTTATAAAATAAGAGTGATGTTTTCTTGTTGAGTGTACTTATTTAAATATATTTTTATATCCACATTTCTTTGATACACTCAAATGCTAAAAAACATCGCATATTATGAGGTATCGTCGTTTAGTCGAACATTAACGGCAGATTACGGGTCGATAAAGTCTCTTCTCTCTTCGGAGTGTTCATTTTGGAGAACATAGCATTTCTAAAAAGCCTATTTATTTTAATTTGTAAAACACAAAGCATGGTTGAAAGCGAAAGCTGCCATTTCATTATTCAACAAATAAAATAACATTTCTTAATCACATATTAATTAATAAATGCCTCAGCAACGGGATGTAAAGTTGATTTTGATGTATGATACCTCACTACAGAGCGTGTTTGACAAAATTTATCTTGACTACACACGAAGTCAACGATGTATAAAATTAAGGGTCTCCCCAAACCTATCAACGCGGATTCGGCAAAATCCGGTGGAAAAAAGCTTTATGACCACGCAATAAGAGCTAACAATGCACGGTTCGACTCGGCTCGGCTCGGCCGACGCCTGCCGACGCGTCGACGTCTTTTTCGCTCTTATTGCGTAGACATAAAGCTTTTTTCCACCGAATTTTGCCGAATCCGCGTCGATAGGTTTGGGGAGACCCTAACTCATTACGTTTAGCATAATCCTGTTGATGACTCTGTTGCGAAGAGGATAGCTAATAGTTCCCGGTCGAATTAGCAAATTATGAATAATTAGTAAGTCAATGAGCTTGGCGAATTGAGCTCTCCGATATGTCAGTTAATGTAGGCTTTACCAGGATTAAACCCAATTTATGTATTTGCTTATATCGAAATTGACGGTTTTAGATGCGCATAGGTTCAATAGGCGCTAATAAAACGCTTATAATTAAGTTTTTCTCAAATATGCATGTAATATCGAACTTTTAATTATTTTTGCATGTTTTTAAAGTGGGGCATTCCACTCATACAATAGCCTGATAGCTGCTACGAGTATAAAGCCTATGTAGTCAAAATAAATGCAAAAAGATAATTGAAGGCATTGAAAATTTCGTCAAGTTAGTAACTTGACCCATAGCTTAATTGGTAAAGCGATCGAGCCCCGGCAAGGCGTATCGATACAGGTTCTGCTGGGTTGTTATTTTTTTCAATGTTTTCAATGTTTGTATTTGATTTAATAACAAACTATCGAACTTTTGTTTATTTGTTTGATAGTACCAGGATTACTCGTCCGTGGGTACCAGGATCACATAGTTACCTAGGGTTATCATCCCGCAGACTGTTGGGGTGTGGCGGAGGCGACGACGGCACGTGATGCGGGTAGGGGTTGGCCGACGGCACGGGCGGAGACGGTGACACCTCTTCCTCCACACCGGAGTTCTGGATACGCTCCATCCACTGCACTACCTCGTCAGTGATCCCGCAGCCGCCCACATGGCCTGAACGATAAAATTCATATTAAATATTAGTCATGTAGTAGTGGCACGGTAGTACAGTAAAGATACGGTTGCGTCAAACATTAATTTATAATAGCCTGATTTTTTTATTATTCATTTTTATGGAATATTTATAGATAATATATGCAAAAATCCTACCAAATTTTCACCCGGAAGTAGTTAAATAGGTAAAAAAATATATAGAAAAAATAGTATGTTATTCAATCAAATACAAACACTGAAAACATTGAAAAAATAATCAACCCAGCAGGATTTGAACCTCGCATCGATACGCCTTACCGGGGCTCGATCGCTTTACCAATTAAGCTATGGGTTCAGTTACTGAGTTGACGAAATTCTCAATGCCTTCAATCATCTTTTTGCATTTATTTTTACATCGACTTTATAGCAGCCGTAAGCGACATCTAGGTGCTAACTACTAGAGTTAGATACCCTTCCCGCCGACCCTTTTACAAGTGTCACAACGGAAATAATAGATGGCGCTGCTATCAACTCATAGTTATTTTACATGTTTTTTTAAAGTGGGGCATTCCACTCATACAATACACTCGCGATCAAAAAAATCGACTCAAACTAATTTTTAATTTCATCGTTTAATATCTCAGGAACCAATCATGAGATCAAAAAAGCAACGGTACCATTTTAGAGCTAACAGTGTCAGCTTTCAATACGAGCATGTTTTTCAGGCGAAAAACTTCAGTTCATGAAAAACAAGCTAGCATACCAAGGAGGTGTAAAATTTGGGTGCAAAAATGACCTTAACAACGAAAGAAAAAACATTTTCATGAACGAATAACAATTTATTTTTATCTTTAATACCTGGTGTTACCACCAAAAACCTTTTTCACACATGCCATGCGTCTCTTCATTGACCTTATCAGCTTCCTGATGGTATCCTGGGGGCATGCTTCCCACTCTTCGACCAAAGCTTCTTTCAGGGCCAAAATTGTCTCCGGAGCAGGATTGCGAGCTCGAACCTTGCGTTTCAGGTAATCCCATAAGTGCTCGATAGGATTTAAATCAGGACTCAGAGGTGGCCACTTCAGAGTCGGGATGCCAACTGCGTCAAGGTACTCCTTTGTGACGCGGGCGGTATGACAAGGGGCGTTGTCTTGCATGAAATGGAACCCCTCGTCAAAGAACCCGGCGTAGGGGACGACATGGTCTTGCAGGATGTCGGTGATGTACCTGTCTGCATTCAAACCACCGCCTCGACCCCCGCCATCAACAAAAACCAGCTCGGTCCGCCCCTCCATGGAAATCCCCGCCCACATCATGACGGAACCTCCACCGTAGGCGACTGTTTCAGCGAAGCAACACTGGGCGAACCTCTCTCCAGGTCTTCGGTACACCCGTCCTCTTCTGTCGCTGCCATGGAGACACACTCTGCACTCGTCGCTGAAGAGTACGCGGCTCCATTGGTCGTAGGTCCAATTTTCGTAGGTCGTCACGAATTCCTTCCGAGCGTCCCGATGCCTCTGAGTCAGTTTGGGCCCAGTAGCAGGTCTTCTTGGGATAAGGTTGGCTTCCTTGAGTCTCCGCCGAACTGTTGAGGTGCTAACAGGCACAACCCGGTTCCGCATCAGGTCTTGCTGGATGGCAACAGCGGTACGGTGGCGATTACGAAGACTGGAGGTGGCGATGAAGCGGTCATCCCTCTCCGATGTGCACCGCTGACGGCCAGATCCTTGTTTCCGTTTCAAGGTTCCAAACCGACAAAACCGACGATTAACTCTGGAGACAGCAGACTGGCTTAAATTCAGCTGCTCAGCAACAGAACGCTGCGAGAATCCTCGATTCACCAAGGTGACGACTTCGGTGGCTTCAGCTTCGGTGGTATCCATTTTTCGAAGGTGATTCCGGTGTAAGATTGCGAGGAGATGTGCACTGGTCAACTTCTGATACGC
Organism: Pammene aurita; assembly: GCA_947086415.1. Taxonomy (NCBI): domain Eukaryota; kingdom Metazoa; phylum Arthropoda; class Insecta; order Lepidoptera; family Tortricidae; genus Pammene; species Pammene aurita. Next base: position 22,330,139 of record OX352298.1, on the reverse strand, counting down.
TTATCAGAAGTTGACCAGTGCAGATGTCGCTTACGGCTGCTATAAAGTCGATGTAAAAATAAATGCAAAAAGATGATTGAAGGCATTGAGAATTTCGTCAACTCAGTAACTGAACCCATAGGTAAATTGGTAAAGCGATCGAGCCCCGGTAAGGCGTATCGATGCGAGGTTCAAATCCTGCTGGGTTGATTATTTTTTCAATGTTTTCAGTGTTTGTATTTGATTGAATAACATACTATTGTATGAGTGGAATGCCCCACTTTAAAAAAACATGTAAAATAATTATATAGAAAAAAATTGTATAATTTTATTTATAATAATATCAATTATTTTTATTTGTAAATATGACGATAAGTAAGTCTTCTTTCTGATTAAAGCGAAAAACAAGAAACCGTGTCCATGTAAAACCACATAACATACAAAATGTACGGCGCGGGCGATATATACCCTAATTAGTTAGAATCAAATAGTAATAATTGGTAGTTTGTTCTTACACATTTTAAATGACTTAGAAACGATATATTAATTAAAATCCTACAAGAAAAACGCTTGTAATATGTGTGTACATATTTGTGGCAGTTAGCGAATAACGATATTTTGTAGGATTTAATTGCGTAAATAATACTAGTATCATGATATATCCGTTACACTAAAAATATTAGCTATTATTAATTATTTCCAATTCCCCATACTAGCCGCCCGTAAAATGACTGTAGTATGGTTGTGACTATGATAAATGGGGTGAGTTAAGCTTTTAGAAATGTCAAATTTGTCTCTTCAGTTTTTAAATGTTAAGAATATTGAAGCCTGATTTCCAGTATGCTCGTTGAGCATATCTGAGCGTGGGGACGCCGTACGACCAAAGCAAAGGCAAGGTAAAGCCAAGTGCAACGGTAATCGTCACCCGATGGCCTTTATTCTGCTGGTGTAAGAACGATAGGATAGGACTTAAGAGTAATTAGACTAAGAACCATAATTTTACACTTGACAGTACATATACAAACCAAGATAATAATAACAAACTTAAAATGGACGTTTGGTTATAAATACAAATTAGCTCTTACTTTGCCCACTGATATTAAAATATTTTCATAACTGGGCCTATGTTTAATTAAATCTGGATCGTGCACGCCAGAGGTATTTTTACCAATCCACATTGAGCTGCGTTATGAATAAATTTATCGATATTCGATATATTCATGTACGCCAATGTGAACAAAAGCTTGTTAATTAATATTGGAGTGTCATTGTGCTCTTTAGTGCAGGTTTAAACAATAGCAAATAAAAGCAGTCACGTATGTGATACCGAAACAATGAAACGATATACGTCGTTGGGAACTCGTTAGAGGCACTGGACTGGCGTATCCTTTTACGCTGCATCCTGTGATACTCGGTTTCGGCACTAGTTGAATATTCAAGATCGTTAATGAGAAATGAGGAACACTGGAGGAACACGACCAAATGGACGGATGAAAAGGATTCCCGATACTATTCGAATTTCAATGAAAGCAACGTCAAAGTACCTACGCGTCGAGGTTTAGCAGGTCTTAACTAAATAAGGTTTTCATGGATTTGATATAGTTTTATTATAATGTAGCATTAAGCATGAGAATAACGCATATAATAATAAGTATGACATAACGTTATAATAATATACAGCCTTGGCCAGAAGTGTTGAGCACCCTTGCGATTTTCATACAAAACTCGAAACTTTAGTCCAGCGTTTCTATCTTTTGGAAGTTATTTTATAATTTAATTCATACTGAACAGGCATGTTTTGTTGAATTTAGTAGTAACTGCATAGAATATTAGCAATTTGTCGCACCGACTTCAATTCGCATTTTTGTTACCTTAAGTTTTCACATTTTATAGGTACCTTGAAATTGTGATTAGGTGAAGTTTTCTAGATATATAAGTAAAATATAACATTTTACGTCATCGTACATTATTGAGATAGGGAAATAATACTTAACATCAAAATTGTAAACAAAAAACTGCTATGCTCAACACTTCTGGCCAAGGCTGTAGTTACACTTCATTCGCTGCGGATTAGTACAGGATAAACTCCAAGCATAATATCATAAATTAGCATACGTCACAAATAAGCAAAAAATTTCGAAATGTAATATAATAAAAACGTCGAACTTTTGAAAGACACATTTTCCAATAGGGCCAAGGTTCGAATCGATATATTATGCGAGACGTTTTTAAATTATTCATTACAAATTTCAAGTTGGCGGGCAAAGTTATACAGCTGGGAGGAAAGAAAAATAAAGAGGATACCGCGTCGCGTCGTAGCGAAATAAGTAGCGGGACACTGACATGGAAGTCTTTATACCTACGGATACAGGAAATTCCTCAGATTTATTAAACAACTTTCCGTGAAATTAGGTATAATGGCTGAAAGTGCTCGTGTATCGCACTTTGTTGTATACCTTTTCCAGGTTTTATTTATATTATCACATATTTTGCTATAATAGTTTTATTTTATTTACTACCTTTATATGATTTTTTTTTTAACTTTGATATTTAAAATAAAAAATCTTTATTTCGGACAAACAGGTATCCGTAGAGTGTTAGTAACAAACAAAAATCTTAATCTAGTGTGTCTTAATAATTTAACTTAATTACAATTATACCGTCATACATATTAAACCGTCGATTAAAGGAAACGATGGTTTTCTGTTTTCACTTACTTTCCTTTAATTTAAATTAATCTAACAAACGCAAAAGTGATGAGGCGTAGTTTTATTATTCCTATAGCTACTTCTGGCCTCCATTATCAATTTATCAGATCCGACGGGCTTAATGACATCATACCATTTGATTGCCTGTCAGCATCATCGGACTCTAATAAGCGGTTAAGAAATCTTGTAAAATCTTCGTTGGTCGCCGAAGTAAAATAAAACAAAGTTTTTTCAGCACAGAATCGTTCATTTTAAAACAACTGACTCGCGGCTGCACGAAAAAGCACGATATGAAACGGCTGGAAGGATTTTGAAATTAAAGATGTTGAATAGGTATGTAGTGGAGGTATTTTTCAGTCGGTCTGTCGTGTAAGCGCGCATTGGCGTTTACATCCGGCGCGTTGCATTTTAACGAAGCCTGCAGGCCATGAGTTTCCGATGCTGAACCAGTTTAGGACTCGTGACAAACCAGTGTAACTGTGACCTAGGGATCCATAAGAAGTAGGTTTATTTGTAGTCTATTTATACTGGAAAGCCGGTGTTTGGTAAGTGGTTGGAATAACATACCATGCTGGTGGGATAGCGGAAATTACCGAGCGTACTTCTCAGACCTTATTCTAAAATGTGCATTTGACGTATCAAAATGATATCGAAAACGAGTGATGGCTCGCTCTAGAGGACAACTACATTTATATGTTAGCGCTTAGAACTGTAATTTAGATTGAATTGGTATGACATTGATATTACATTTACGTTTTAGAATTCCCCGCCGCGCTAATGCAGCCGCCTCATACAGATCCGATATTTGCGAGTATCTGAGGATCGGCCGTCAGTCGCCGATCATTAATGTCTTCAACTTTAATGGCCTTTCAATTTGGGGTATTCGTAGAAATGCAGTAAATTTTTGTCTTGATATAAAGATAAGTAATAGTTTGTTTCGATAATATCGGCCTCCTATTAACCTTGCCGGTAGTGACCCTGCCTACGAAGCTGGGGATCCCGGGCACAGGGCGAACACGCCATACTACAAAGCTGTTTTGAGCGCCTATGTGTGCACGGCACGTCTGTACACGCTTCAATGTGTGCGTATATTCTCAGGGCTGTCATTCAATTATTTTTCTAGTTTCCGCTGTCGATGTCGTAACGTCTCACTCACTCTACAGCGAGTTGAGATAGTTGTGTCCTTGTCGGTACTGTTTCGCATGCGAATGCGTAGGTGGACTAAAGGCGTAAAATGACAAGTCACGAACCTGGATTGTTGAGGCACTTGCCATTGTTCGTAATTCGTAAAAAATAATCAAATATGATAAATTTAAGTAGTCCATAGTCCAGGTTGTCCATAGCCATTCAACGTGGTAACGCGGCTAACGTGATGGGAACTTTTGCACCGGGGACAACTCGTGGGGCACTTTTTGAGTAGATTAGTCATAACATAATGTAAGAGTTTCGTTTATTGTTTTTTCTGTGTGTTGCTGTTGACAATTTATATTTGAATAAATTATTTTGTAATTTTTGGTAAATAAAAATAACTAGATACAGATAAAAATAACTGCCAAAATCCTTCATCCATTTCATCAATGACACGTCTTTTCTACTTTGAACAACAAAAAATATGCGTCATATCATGTATTCATGTGGATTCATGTGCTACTTACGATAAAGCATAATAGTTATTTCGACCGAAAAAATACTTCTTTCCTTATTGTATGTAATTACTTTCTAAACACCCATTAACATGACAATACACCTTGTACGGCGACATTTTGCGTTGTTTCTTCGACGCGCTGCCGACCAGCTGACGGCCTACCTACGGCCTGCCAAACGGCCGCCGCGGAGTGAGGTAATTCGAATCGGGGCGGGGCGGAGCGTGGCCATTCTGTATGAAATACTATTATCTCTTCTGTGTCCCGGGTGCGAATTCTAGTAAGGGCATAGATTTGTGTGTTCTTCTCTGAGTTATGGATGTACATATCTATCGATCGATATATCTATATATTGACTATTACATATATCGTCACCTAGGACCCACCACACAAGACTTATTGAGCTTACTGTCCCGTAACATCATTACATCGTTTGAGCGCTGGTTAGAGTTAAAAAATATTTAAATTTTATGAGAAGTGGTAAATCTATTATCGTATTTAGAATACCGGTATGTTTCCCCCTTACAGTAAAAATAATTCGGGTAAATAAGGATTGTTAAAACTTAAACATTCATGACGTAAGGCGGTAATTGGTATTACCGGGATGATTAAATAATGAGGATACGATAATAAATAGTTATGCGAAATTATCAATATATACAAAGTTACAAACACAACAGCAACACCTTTATGCGGCCATCGGTAGACCTTATGCCGTTGCAATAGGATGAATGGTATGAAGGATAGAATGATAACAGTGTTGGCGATGGTACCTACACAACACATACATTTATTGATTAAACACTATATTGGAGTTAATAACGTGATTTCAGAGAGGACAGCACGAAACTAATATGATTTGCCTTTCACAATTATCATACTTTTTGGGATGCACCTATCTGTACGATGAGTATTTTGTAAATGTATATACGCGCAATCAAATTTATGCGATACATTCCAGATATTACATATATTAATGCAGGGTTAACTGAACAACGAAAGGGCGACGAACGAACAAGTTTTAACAAGGGCTTGACGAAATATTGCTTTAATTATCAACTTGTTGATTCCTCGAATACTTTGGAATTTCGGAAGGGCTGTATGATTTCTAGTCAATATTACAACAGTCCAAGCAGAAATGAATTTATATTTATATTTGGAATGAAAGCTTATAAATTGTTTCAAGCACTTTATTCAAAAATTATTCGCGTGCGTTTCGGAGGAAAAACTAGCCTAAATGTTGCTCCGGGGTATAAACTGTTACTACGAGGGTTGCTACTTATATATCCGGAAACAAAAAAACAAACAAACGTACACGGCTGAAAATGGTTTTATTGTTTTTCAAAGTATTCCCCTTGATGATCTATGCACTTTTGCATTCGCGTGAACCAATTTTTAAAGCACTTCTGCCACTCCGCCTGAGGTACCTCCATAACGTGTTGTTTGAATGCGTCGACAGCATCTTCAGCGGTCGAAAATCGTTGACCGCGTAATTTATTCTTTATATTTGGAAATAAATAAAAATCGTTGGGTGCCAAGTCAGGGCTGTACGGCGGATGACCCGTTAATTCCACATTTTGACCCTCCAAAAATAGAGTTGTTTCGCGTGACGTATGACAGCTGGCATTGTCATGATGAAGAATGATTCTTCGTCGCTGGTTAGTTTTACGAATTTGTTCAAATACTTCCGGTAAGCAAATGGTCGTGTACCACTCTGAATTAACCGTTCTACGGTTTTCTAGTGGCACTGTAGCTACATGGCCATTAATACCGAAGAAGCAGGCCACCATTTGTTTCAATGTACTTTTTGCACGAGTAACTTTCGTAGGGTTCGGCTCATTTTGAAACACCCATAACGTTGATTGTTGCTTCGTTTCGGGATCGTATGCATAGATCCAGGATTCGTCACCTGTATAGATGTTATAAACGGCTTTTGAGTCACCACGGTTATATTTTTTTAACATATTATTGCACCATTCGACGCGAGCATCTTTTTGCTCTTTTGTTAAGTTGTGGGGTATCCAACGCGAACAAATTTTTTTTACAGCCAAATAATTATGTAATATGCTATTAATGCTGGTCATAGAAATACCCAGAGTCGCCTCTATCTCGCAGTACGTAACATGTCGGTCGTCCATTATAAGTTTTCGCACAGCCTCGATATTTTGTTGTACAACGACCGATTTCGGGCGACCTGCCTTAACTTCGTCCGTAAGCATACTACGTCCACGATTGAACTCACTAAACCAGTGATACACAGTAATTTTAGATGGGGCTTCATCACCAAAAGTTGAAGTTAGTTGATCTATGCACTGTTGTTGCGTTAAACCACGCCGAAAATCATAATAAATCATAGCACGAATATTTTCACGAGTGAGTTCCATTCTTGCTGCGAGATGACATTTAAAACCCGTCAAAAACAAAACACGAGCGTTAATAAGAAAGAAAAAATATACCGGCCAGTACTTAAAAAAGTTCAAATTTTACCATGGAGGTCAAATATGCTATTTAAGAAGATTGTAATCCCGGTTTCCGGATATATAAATAGCAGCCTATGTATACAAAATTTTATGAAATTCTGTGCAGTCGTTTTGCGTAGTTCGCGAACACAGATTTCTCCTTACGCGTTTTATTATACAGAGGGACATCTGAGACGTGATCACTGATCAGTTATATGTTTTTCTAACTCCATAAACAACTAGCAGTTGAATGCTCCGACTTTTACTAACATCAGACAATATTAGCACTTTTGAAAGAAAAATAAATGACAAAAAATAAAAATTTAAATAATTAATCAATGCCTGATTTTAGTAGGACTCAGGACAATCAATTGATAGTTGTTTATTGAGTTAGAAAAACATACAATATAACTGATAACGTCTCAGATGTCACCCTGTATATTATGTAAGTATGTATATAGATTTAGCCAAGTCTAAAATTACTATTGAAATAGATACGCCAAACGGCAATTAGCAATTACCTACATTACAACCCTAATTAAATGAGAAATCAGAGCTATTTACATTTACACATAAGTACCACATACGAGAAATATTCCAGGATTTCACATCGCGGTAACTAGAAATTGAAACAACATGCACGAAGGAATCGTCGAGTAGGCAGCCAGGTAAAGGTGCGGGCACGGAATTAGCTACCTACTCCTACGTACGACCGCAAATATTTGTTAATTAGCACAAGATAACATAAACGTGTCACTTCATATTTGTTCGCAGGACTGATGCTGTAATAGCTTGATATGACGACGGAGCATCTATATGTATGTACTAGCTTTCCGCCCGCCACTTCGTCCGCGTATAATACGGTTCCTCATACAGAGTTTCATATCCAATTGTATCTTCTTAACTAACTTTTGTTAATCCCAGAACCATCTTCTTAATCTATTTATACTTATAGCTGTACAAACTTTCAACCCCTTTTTTACCCTGTTAGAGGTTGAATTTTAAAAAACGCTGAAATTACTTTTATTGTTGTTTAATTATTAGTAAACGTACGAAGTTTCAAATCTCTAACTCAAAATTTTAAATCCCATCCATACAAACTTTCAACCCCCTTTTTACCCCCTTAGGGGATGAATTTAGAAAAACCCCTTCTTAGTGGATACTAACGTTATAAAAACAACCTATTGTGAAAAATTCAGCTCGCTAGGTCCAACGGTTCGGGCTGGGCGTTGATTTAAGTGAGTCAGTCAGTCAGTCAGTCAGTCAGTCAGGACTTTTACGTTTATATATATAAATTTACATGCCCTGAGAAAATTAGTAAGTATACGCTTTCATTTTACTTTTGTTATTCTCTATTAAGTAAGTAAAATTAAAAAGCGCTGGTGGCCTGGTGGTAAGACGTCAGACTTTTAATCCGAAGGTCGCTGGTTCAAACCCCGGATCGTACCACTGAGTTTTTCTGAACTTATGTACGAAATATCATTTTGATATTTACCAGACGGTTTTTGGTGAAGGAAAACATCGTTAGGAAACCGGATCTAATCCCAACGAGGCCCGGTTTCCTCTCTGGGTTGATAGGTCAGATGGCAGTCGCTTTCGTAATAATTAGTGCCTGCGCCAATTCCTGAGATTAGGTTGCCGAGCGGACCCTAGGCTCAATAGAACAAAAAGCTGGGACAATCGCGTTTTTGCCTGGGTCTCTTCAAAATCGTCTTAAGCGAGTTTTACTGTATGTCTTAATTACAAGATAGTTTGATACACCTAGAGGCAGTTCGCACAGCAATTATAAAACAGACAAGCCGTGTAACACAACATTTCATCGAAGACAACTGAAATGGACCAGTCCGACCGTTACGATTGTTAAGAACGCCAATACTTACTTCCGACGTAATAGCTGCACTGAAGCCAGAAGGCGTGTGTCTACACTCTACACTCCACGAATGTTTCAAACTACTTACGAGACGAACGCTCAGGAGAACCAGTACCTATTTATGCGCTCCCTGGTAACGCATAACAACTATGCGCTTATGCGCATAGTGACCTCGATATTGTTATTATTAACAATATCGAGGTCATTCATATTTACTGGTTTTGCTGAGAGTTTAATTAGTCTGCACTGCACTTTAATAGGAATTTGCAGCTAAGTGTGTTATTAAAATAATTTTAAACAAAAAAGAACCGACTTCACTTAGCATCCACCTTTCCAACAGCAAATGCTCGAGCTGCTGTAAAAAATACTCAAATCACTATAGGTGTGCCTTTAATAGTTGAAGAGTTCCCTCGATTTATCCAGGATCCTATCATCAGATCCTGACCTGGTTACAATGGGACCAATTGTGAAGTGTACTCTTTCAAAAAAAAAAATAATTTTCCAAATCGGTCCAGCCGTCTTCGAATAATCGGTGAACATACATAAAAAAAAATAGCAAAAAAAAAACAAAGATCCCGACGAATTGATAACCTCCTCCTTAGAAATCTTGAAGTCGGTTGATGACATACCCACGAGTGCAGACGCTGCAGACATGTCAAATGTTCAACAACACAAAACTGGTGGTTACAGATCTCGATGTCAAAGGCTACATTGGTACGTCTCACCGGTGGATGCGGTATGCAACGGCAATAAGGCAGACTCCAGACAGTAACTTACGTGCTTGTTTGCTGAGCACACTGGCATTATCGGACGAGTCCCGCAGCGGGACTGTTGTCGAACAAACAACCGCTAACAATGCCATTTTATATTACCTCCCTGACAGCATATTGTTACTGTGTGGTTTTCATAAAATCTCCCCGCTGTATTCGGATTTAATTGCAAGGTTCAGTAGGCACTTCGACTTGTTCCATATTGTTCCCGCTGCATTGCATCTTACCGGAATAAATGTAGGCCAGTACGTCGAACGAACAATAAGATTAAGACTTCCGATTGGTAGATCTATATTACCTACCAATCTGACATCTTTAGTAACATCCGAAAATACTTAAAAAATGCAGGTACCTAGTATACTCAGATGATGTATCCGAGTTTTAGCATGTTAAAAGGAGATTTTCATAAGAATTCCGTGGAGCCAAGTAATCAACGATGTAAACACGTTTCTTGTCACGAGACCCGCGAAAATATCCTTTCGATCAATACATGATTTGATTGTATCCTGCCGTGCTTCTCATAATTTGCTATGAATTTTGCCGCTACCTTGATTTATAGAATTTGGTTGGGAGGCTTCCTGAATAAAAAGCATATTTTACGCATGTTTTTAGGGTTCCGTAGCCAAATGGCAAAAAACGGAACCCTTATGGATTCGTCATGTCTGTCTGTCTGTCGGTCCGTATGTCACAGCCATTTTACTCGGAAACTATATGACGTATCTGAATAAAATTTACGCATAAGGTATATTTTTTATACCGCTACTTAGTTATGTAGTTACATTAAAAAAAAAAAAATTTTAGGGGGGGCGCTCTATACATGTACCTAATTTCAATATTTTTTTAAATCAAATATCAACATGTGACACATCAATCGATAGGTTTTTAAAAATAACATCGAGTTTTTTTTACCATTTTGTGATTAAGTGAATATTTTCTGAAATAATCGCTTCGAAAGTCAGAAAAATTGTGTCCCCCCCCTGTAACTTTTGAACAGTAAGTCCAAAAAATTTGAGGACATGCGCCTTATCATATACTTTCTACGAAAATTGTTTTCAACATTATCGGTTGAGCCATTTTTGGGTTAAGCCCAAAAAACTTCTTCCAGAGGCATTAGATACGACCTTTTGGTATTAGTTTGGTTCTTATAACATTGAAAATACGGAACCCTTCTATGCGTGGTCCGACACGCACTTGGCCGGTTTTTTTAGCAAAGTGCAGCGGGGCAATCTCAACTAAATCAATATATAATACGTGATTAGTTTGGTAAGATGCGATTTAGTTGAAATTTCCCCGCAGTCGAGATGTCCCTAGGCACCTCTTTTTTTTAATGTACGACAGACGACCACCAGACGACAGTGTTTTGTCAAAGCATCCGTGGGGTGGCAGGGCGACAAGGCGGCATCCCTATCTCACTGTCTCACCGATGAGTTTCTTGTAACTCACTAAAACCATAGATAAACGAAATATCATTTCATAGTTTTATACCAGTGGCTCCTCACTGAAAGATACACCGTCAAGAAACTCGCAAAGTCTAGATTATTTCTCCCTAGATTAAAAGCTTTTGTAAAAAAACTAAGAGCTTCCTTAACAAATCGTAGTTATTTACATTTTAGATTTACTTTCCATGTTCCATGGGATCATACTTTGGGCTCATCCATTAATTACGTCACACCAATTTCATGATTTTTGACCCCTGACAAGGGAGGAGCTAGTCGCACTTGGTCACATTTTCCATACCTCCCTCCCCTGGTGTGACGTCTCATGTTAAATAATTTTATTTAACATTGAATATGAAAATAATGTTTAAAATTATTATGACTCTCATTCGTAATATTTTAAATGAAACCAATATAAGAAAAATAACAATTCAAAGTTTTTGAATGTGAGACTACAACAAATAAAGGGTTCCTTTCCTTAAAAAAATAAATTTAAATACCTACGCAATATTTGTATATGAGACATCACAAAAATTGAGCCTCCCTTGTCTTGTGACACTTGTTACACTTTGTTGACCCTCTCCTTCCCCCTTAACGTGTGACGTAATTAATGGATGAACCCTTTACTTTATTAACGAAAAGCAATCAGGTAGATTGCCTTTGCGCTCGTTAATTGTCTTCGCGGCACAAAGCCAATAATCGCAGCATCATATTTTATCCATTTATGAAATCATACACTACTTTGAGGGAGAACAGGTACAGATGAGTTGGAGACCGTTCATTGTTAAACAAAAGTACGTAATAGATATTTGTACAACAAGAGAAGAAAGTTCATATTTACTTCGAGTGCTAATTTTGAGGCCTGAGCAAGCGAAAGATTCTATAATAGAATCACGAGCGTAGCGAGTGATTCTAATTTAGAATCTTGAGCGTAGAGAGGGACTCAAAAGTACAAGATGTAATAGTAGATTGTACACCAAGGGGATAAAGCACTGTTTTATGTCACGGGCGCAATATTGAATCCTGAACGTAACGAAGGACTCCAGATTTTACTCCCGAGCGCAGCGAGGGGCTTATGAGTTAATTCCCGAGCGAAGCGAGGGAATTAAGACTGAGTCCTGAGTGCAGTGAGGGGTTCAAGCGCGCCCGTGACAAAAACAGCTTTATCCCCGAGGAGTATACTCTACTTTTCTCACCTCTTGCGAGACAATAAAATAGCTAAGGCTACTAGAAACGGATTTTTATTAAAGTAAATCAATTTAAAAGTAAAAACCGGCCAATTGCGTGTCGGACCACACATAGGAGGGTTCCGTACCTTCAATGGAATAACAACCAAACTAATACCAAAAGGTCGTATCTGGTGCCTATGTTTTTTTTGGAGATAGCTCAAAAATGGCTAAACCGATAATGTTCAAAACAATTTGCGTACAAAGTATATGATAAGACGCATCTCCTCAAAATTTTCATATTTTTTGGAGTTACGGTTCAAAAGTCACAGAAACCCTTCTGTGCACAATTTTTCTGACTTTCGAAGCGATTATTTCAGAAAATATTCACCTAATCACAAAATGGTCAAAGAAACCTCAATGTTATTTTTAAAGACCTATCATTGATGTGTCACATGTTGATATTCAGTCAAAAAAAATAGTTAAGTACATGTATGGAGCGCCCCCCCACCCCTAATTTTTTTTTAAATCTACATAACTAAGTAGCGGCATACAAAATACACCTTATGTGTAAATTTTATTCAGATACGTCGTATAGTTTCCGAGTAAAATGGCTGTGACATACGGACGGACAGACATACAGACAGACATGACGAATCCATAAGGGTTCCGTTTTTTGTCATTTGGCTACGGAACCCTAAAAATTGATTCTTGATACATTAGTCCATTTTATTCGAATTTTATATTCAATTTTTATAGAACCTGCAGTTTTACTCCGTATACTGCAGCGTCTTATGACACTCGCGGCATTTGTTTTAGGTATTTAAAAAAGGTGGCCAGCACGATTTTCCGAATAAATTCGATTTTCAAATCAGTTCGACGCGGCGGCGCAGGCCCCGGCTGGCGGCGCGGGCCCGTGCACCGTGCGGACTTTACCAAATTAGACTTTAAGTACATAACAATAAGAACTATGGGAAGTGAAATCACATTATTAACCAGCGGGCATTAATGAGATTTAGTACAACATTATAACCCGGCTAAAGCCAAGGGCTATAATGATTTGCTTTCGGTGAGGTTTGCATGATATTTTGGTATTGTCGAGCAGGTGGTGTGAAAATAACTTTATTCTCATGTTGAACATACTATTTTTCACCTCAGCAGTGAGAAGACATGGAAAAATACAACCTGGGTGATGCTTAATCTTCTTTGTCACTTTTTTCACTTGTATTTATTATAATATTCTTACATTTGAGTTCAAAAACCTCAATTATAAGTTAATAACACAAAAAATAATCAAAATAAATTAAATATTTTTAAAATGTCTATACCGCCATTTTGACTTTTGTCAACTTTTTTTTATCTGCGTTCCGTAACTACTGTTTGATCACAATACGAAAGATTGTTGTAAGTAATAATATTTTTCACATGATAGTCTTGTAATTTTTCCGTTTATACTTATTTGATCTTGAAATACAGAACGTAAATTATTTTAGGTGTTGTATGGTTAAACATTTCAAAATTAAAATTTGTTCAAATTATATTTACAAATTAGTACTTCTGCGCATTTCGGAACGTTTCGTTCTGACTCTGTTTCAGGGGTCAAATCAAAATTCAGAATACAAATTAAAATTACATAAAAGTTGATTGAATGACGTTTAAAATATTTCTCTGTTAGAGATATGAAACTTTGTACGTTTACTAATAATTAAAAAACAATAAAAGTGATTTCAGCGTTTTTCAAAATTCAACTTCTAACAGGGTAAAAAAGGGGTTGAAAGTTTGTATAGAGATTATTTTTTTTTTGTGACAGACTTGAAAGTTCGTTTATTATAAGCACTAATTTCAAGGCAAAAAAACGAATTCCAGCGTTTTTCAAAATTCCACCCCAGAGGGGTTGAAACGAGGTAGAAAAGTTTGTATTAAAGGGAGGCCGTAACGACTGAAGCTAGAAAGTTGTAATTTGCAGGACGAGTTAAATTTACAATTTGTACAACTAACAAGAAGCGTTTTGTGACAGACTTCAAATTTCGTTTGTATCTCTAACGAAGTTTCATATCTCTAACTCGAAATTTTAAACCCCATGGTTTAAAATTTTGAGTTAGAGATATGAAACTTCGTACGTTTACTAATAATTAAAAAACAATAAAAGTGATTTCAGCGTTTTTCAAAATTCAACTTCTAACAGGGTAAAAAAGGGGTTGAAAGTTTGTATAGAGATTATTTTTTTTTTGTGACAGACTTGAAAGTTCGTTTATTATAAGCACTAATTTCAAGGCAAAAAAACGAATTCCAGCGTTTTTCAAAATTCCACCCCAGAGGGGTTGAAACGAGGTAGAAAAGTTTGTATTAAAGGGAGGCCGTAACGACTGAAGCTAGAAAGTTGTAATTTGCAGGACGAGTTAAATTTACAATTTGTACAACTAACAAGAAGCGTTTTGTGACAGACTTCAAATTTCGTTTGTATCTCTAACGAAGTTTCATATCTCTAACTCGAAATTTTAAACCCCATGGTTTAAAATTTTGAGTTAGAGATATGAAACTTTGTACGTTTACTAATAATTAAAAAACAATAAAAGTGATTTCAGCGTTTTTCAAAATTCAACTTCTAACAGGGTAAAAAAGGGGTTGAAAGTTTGTATAGAGATTATTTTTTTTTTGTGACAGACTTGAAAGTTCGTTTATAAGCTACTAATTTCAAGGCAAAAAAAAACGAATTCCAGCGTTTTTCAAAATTCCACCCCAGAGGGGTTGAAACGAGGTAGAAAAGTTTGTATTAAAGGGAGGCCGTAACGACTGAAGCTAGAAAGTTGTAATTTGCAGGACGAGTTAAATTTACAATTTGTACAACTAACAAGAAGCGTTTTGTGACAGACTTCATATTTCGTTTGTAGGCTACTAACTTAAAAGCAAAAAAACTAATTTCAGCGTTTTTCAAAATTCCACCCCATAGTAGTTGAAACAGGGCCCAGGGTTGAAAAGTTTGTATAAAAGGGAGGCATTTACTACTCAAGCTAGAAAGTTGTAATTTGCAGGACGGGTTACATTTACAATCTGTACAACTAATAAGAAGCGATTTTGAAAAATTCAACCCCTAAGGGGGTAAAATGAGGGGTTAAAAGTTTGTATCGGTGGGGTTTAAAATTTAGAGTTAGAGATTTTAATGAATTAAACTTCATACGTTTACTATTTAAAAATATTATAAACGCAATTTCAGCGTTTTTCAAAATTCACCCTAGAACGGGGCTAAAAAGGGGTTGGAAGTTTGCATAGAGATTTACTATTTTTTTGGTTTGAGATTTACTAGGAATTATTGTTCCTATTTCCGTTCCATTTCCATGTTCCAGATTCCAGAGTGAGCTCTGACAATAGTTTGGTCATCGTATCACCAAATAAAACCACCACTATATAGTACACGAAGAAGTTACGCAAATAATAGGGTACATTTACGTTATTATTTGCATGTTAACACTTATTTGTAACTGAAACTGTCTACGTTACCCGTTTTTTCGTCAAAATAGATATAAGAATAAATATATTAAGAAGATGGTTCGGGGATTAACAAAAGTTAGTTAAGAAGATACACTTGGATATGAAACCCTGTATGAGGAACCGTATTATACGCGGACGAAGTCGCGGGCGGAAAGCTAGTTATATATAATTATATAACCATTGACCGACAGAAGTTCTGGGCGTATGCGCCGTAAATATTTCAGAAGGTTTTCACATTTCAAACAAAGGTTCAAGTTGTATTTACCTACATTTCCTTACATACATATAGTGGACTCAGAGTTGGCCACGTCAAATATGACACAATAATGAGAGCAATGAAACCTGTATAGTTAGATTGCTTTACAATGCTCATTGCTAGATCCGGGCATCTGGCAGCTTTTAATGGGTGGAGGACGGAGATCAGAATGACAGACCGACAGACAGACAGGGCACAGTAAAGAAAACTAACTTAGAGGGGTTCCGTTGCTCTTATTATCGTGTCATATCTGACGTAGCCAGCTCTCCGTCTATAGGTTTTCTCTGCTTAATTTAATTTGTGTCTAAATCCGTTGCTCTTATTATCGTGTCATATCTGACGTGGCCAGATCTCCGTCTATAGGTTTTCTCTGCTTAAGTTTATGTCTGAATCCAATCTACTACTGGACCAACTGTGGCTGCGGCAATACAAATGTAAATGAGATGCCAAATTAACAAAATTATTGGCCCATACGACTCAATTTGACACGCCTCCGTACTCTTAATACCAACCGGGTGTACGGAAATTTATGCACCGCAGGTTTCGTAAATGCACGCGATACCAATGTCAAACCTGTAATTATTTTGCTACGTGTTCTTGTTTGCGAGTATTTTCTAAGTGTAGGTTGGGTGAGTATCAGACTTTTTTCTTAGCACTTCCTTCGGATATAAAAATATTAATGTGTCGAGCTAACAAGATTGCAATGCTATCTCGTAATGATATTGTACTATGTTTAGTATCGTGGTTCTTCATTTGTGTAATGTGTAGGTACCTACTGAAGTCAACTGACGGAAATTGCTATACTGCTGTTGAAAACTAATAGAGTAGAATGTGCGAAAAGAAAGCTTACATGTTTGTCATTGTTAAATCTCCTCGTTGCCAAGTGTAAACAATATTTATAAAGTTATATTCAGAAACGTACTTAAATAAAATATCCAAAAAATCGTGTTTCCCTTCAATAACACGTAATGAAAATAAATTTAGCTGAAAACCGACCGCCCTACTTACGGAATCGCAATTTGTTTCCGCGAGTTACCGGTAATTCATAGAGCTACAATGTTATTTACTTTGTGAAAATCTACTTTCGTGAACTCATTACTCGTGCACCGAATTCGAGTAAAATTAAGCGAATTGCGGGACTACGTTGCGTCACTTTCGGAACGGTAACCAATGTCATTTCGTAAATGTGAATTTTTCATGTTGGTAACAAAATCCCTTTCATTCCGGAGCGTTTAAATTGGAACCGGGTAGGTTTGTGCTTATGCATTCCACGAGAGTCGCACATTCGGTTTGGTAGCAGCAGCAGCGATGGATTTGTAACAGCTAAAATTGAAACGGCAAAAATGCACCGGCAAATACTGCTGACGCGAAATTACCATTCTGGAAGCCTACGGCCGTATAAATATTTAACATGAATTCGAATTAGTTTTGAGCGGAATAAAACAATGTTAGGTTTCGTTTACTTAGTCACCGTGTATTTTTCTGCTGCTGTGACAACTTGTAATTAAACGTGAGTTAACTACGCTGAACACTATTTTTTAGGTAGTGGCGGCTAGGCTCAGCAGAAAAAGTACATAAGGGAATTATATGTAGGTATGTATGTGTTCAAATTTATCTACACACGCCCTTGCTTAACAACGAAACCGTGGAAAGCGCTTGCGATTGAAGATTACCTAAGAACGAACAGTGTAACTTGACCTCACCTCGAAATCTGTAACTGTAACCCACCGTGGGCACTAGGTAAACAGATTTTCATAACATAGGCCTCCGACTCGTCAGTGTTTTGGCAGCTACTGGAACGACACCCCAGCGGTGACCAGCCGCAATCAGCCGAAGACAGCGCCGCGAGCAAATGGGATTTAACTTTGTTAAACGACCTTGCGTCTAAACGTTTAACTAATCCAGTTGCACTACATATCTAATGTTGCTAAACAGAACTGGTGCGATACACCCGTCAAATGGGGCATTTATTATGAACGTCCAGTGACAGTATTTTGACGTTAAGTTGAGTTATTGCTAGGGGTTTAGTCGCCAATAAACCAAACCAAATTACGTTTGGGAATTAACGCAAACACATTGTATTGAAACTAAATAGGTATTTTGTTATTACGCATGACAAAGTAGTTATTTTTACAAAACTGCAACTGCACCCTGCAACCTTGCTTCCCGCGGATTTTTGAGTACACTGCTGCTTTTGAGTTACGCTAATAGCAACTTATTGCCACGTCCAATATTAGGGGCAGTGTTCTGTGTTCCACATCACTGACTGTGTCACACACCACTGATTGTGTCTCCCGTGTGCGTATGGGTCGACCAAGTCACCCTAGGAGTAAATGATGGTTTTGACTACTCCCATTCTACGAAAAATACCACTACTATCGCCGTATGCGACATCACTTACCATGTCTCCTGTGCGCGTACGGGTCGACCACATCGCCCTCGCGGTAGATGACGGAGTGTGGCCCCCGCGAGCGGGTGCCATTCGGCGGGAAGTACCGCCGCGCGTGCTCGACGTAGAACGCGCCGTCGCTGGCGATGATCTTGCCTTCGAACACGCCGTCCGTCACCGAACCGAACACCTTCGATTGGGCATCGTCTGTGGAAAAAAATGCACTTTTAATAATGTCAATGTGATTTATAACCCTTTTCAACCATACATAATCGATTTAAATTTATTTGCATTAATATAATATATTACATGGTTACGAACACAGTTTGAAAACCATAAAAAAGTTTGCTCCGCACATTTTTGCGCCATTATTGTATTTATTTTCAAATAGTGTGTTTGTATATATGTGTAGGTATATACTGGCAGTACACCTTACACCGCCGTCTCTGGAAACTGGGCATGTAAACGAACATGTCACATGACTTCCGGTTACGTATTTTCCCCTGACAGTTCAATATCCTTGACATTGCACGTCATATTTACATTTATAAAACAACTGACATTGTTTTTATGCATTGTGCTTGAATTGTATTCGGCTGAACATTCTATTGTTTTATTATTGTACCTATCTGTACAATGCGTGTTTAAGCCTTATCTATATTGGGGAGGAAGCTCTATGATTCATAAACCGCAGACCGCTACGAATATCTTACTTCGTCAAATATCGGTAGTCATTTAAACCCGGTTACAAATAAATAATATACTAATACAAATATACCTAACATTGAGTCATTATATTATGGTGTCATAAGGGTGATACAATAATATAGCAATGTAAGTGATGACTGCGATATTGACCGTAAAGTGACCCCCTTTGCAGTGTAGTGTACTTATTCTGGTCACAAATAAAGTAAAGTATCTGTACAATAAAATAAATATCAAATTAAATATTCAGCTAAAATTGCATGTAAAGAATATAGATAGCGACGGGTGATCGAACAGTCAGGTTAGGTATTAACCCCGCATAAATCGTTTCGTAGTTTTATGCACCAATTTTTATTGGTGTAAACATGTTGAACTACCAATAGCCTTTAACAGAGAAGACATTATAACTGTTTTTCGAAACGCTTGTAATTAAATATGTGCGTAATAAACATTCTGGTTCCCGGTATATCAAGCATAAATAATCACGGCGGTTATATAAAAGCCATTTTAATTAAAATTGAGAATTCTATCATCAAATGAATAACGAGTATGAGAGAGATAAAGCAAAATATTCGTCATATTTAGGCACTTACCGTCATGAGAATTCAGGTAGGCTGCGTTTCCACCAGATATGAGTGAGGATGCGTTGCGAAGAATGTGTTTGTTATAAACAATCCTAAAGCTGTACTTTGCGAGGCTATCCTCGCATTACCTATGTAAATGAAGTAATTCTATTGGTTCTTTAAAACACATTCCTCGCTCATCTCTGGTGGAAACGCAGCCCCCGTACACATTTTAACACATGTTTGACGAGGACAAGTGGACGTAGTTTAGCGAAAAGGATCCCTCCTAAAATTTTGTCAATGAAATTAATGACTTATGATTTTGACAGAAAGTTCAAATTGTATAGTCGGATTTTTGTGGATTGGATCTTTTCCCTAAACTACGCCCGTCTACTTTTGTTGCAGGTATGGTTCTATTTCTATATATTTTTTAAATTTAATCTAATTTCTTTTTATAAAAAAATCGGATGAAATCCATCAAATCAATCGACTTCAAAGTCTGGAGCATCGTCGCAAGGTTGCCAGCCTATCTATCTTTTATAGGATACATTTCGGAGAGTGTGCCGAGGAACTGCACAACCTTATTCCTCCGTCTCCATTTTACCATCGGACTACCAGACAATCGGCACTCCGGCATCGCTTCATGGTAAGTATTCCACATATACGAGGGCTGCTATTTATATATCCGGAAACCGGGATTACAATCTTCTTAAATAGCATATTTGACCTCCATGGTAAAATTTGAACTTTTTTAAGTACTGGCCGGTATATTTTTTCTTTCTTATTAACGCTCGTGTTTTGTTTTTGACGGGTTTTAAATGTCATCTCGCAGCAAGAATGGAACTCACTCGTGAAAATATTCGTGCTGTGATTTATTATGATTTTCGGCGTGGTTTAACGCAACAACAGTGCATAGATCAACTAACTTCAACTTTTGGTGATGAAGCCCCATCTAAAACTACTGTGTATCACTGGTTTAGTGAGTTCAATCGTGGACGTAGTATGCTTACGGACGAAGTTAAGGCAGGTCGCCCGAAATCGGTCGTTGTACAACAAAATATCGAGGCTGTGCGAAAACTTATAATGGACGACCGACATGTTACGTACCGCGAGATAGAGGCGACTCTGGGTATTTCTATGACCAGCATTAATAGCATATTACATAATTATTTGGCTGTAAAAAAAATTTGTTCGCGTTGGATACCCCACAACTTAACAAAAGAGCAAAAAGATGCTCGCGTCGAATGGTGCAATAAAATGTTAAAAAAATATAACCGTGGTGACTCAAAAGCCGTTTATAACATCTATACAGGTGACGAATCCTGGATCTATGCATACGATCCCGAAACGAAGCAACAATCAACGGTATGGGTGTTTCAAAATGAGCCGAACCCTACGAAAGTTACTCGTGCAAAAAGTACATTGAAACAAATGGTGGCCTGCTTCTTCGGTATTAATGGCCATGTAGCTACAGTGCCACTAGAAAACCGTAGAACGGTTAATTCAGAGTGGTACACGACCATTTGCTTACCGGAAGTATTTGAACAAATTCGTAAAACTAACCAGCGACGAAGAATCATTCTTCATCATGACAATGCCAGCTGTCATACGTCACGCGAAACAGCTCTATTTTTGGAGGGTCAAAATGTGGAATTAACGGGTCATCCGCCGTACAGCCCTGACTTGGCACCCAACGATTTTTATTTATTTCCAAATATAAAGAATAAATTACGCGGTCAACGATTTTCGACCGCTGAAGATGCTGTCGACGCATTCAAACTACACTTTATGGAGGTACCTCAGGCGGAGTGGCAGAAGTGCTTTAAAAATTGGTTCACGCGAATGCAAAAGTGCATAGATCATCAAGGGGAATACTTTGAAAAACAATAAAACCATTTTCAGCCGTGTACGTTTGTTTGTTTTTTTGTTTCCGGATATATAAGTTGCAACCCTCGTACGCACGAAGCGTTTTGCTTCAACATTCTTTATGCGAACTGCCAAGGAGTGGAACGGCATGCCCGAGTCTGTTTTTCCACTTGAGTACAATTTGGGTCTCTTTAAAGCGAGAGTAAATAGGTATCTCATAGGTAAGCGTGCTCCACCGTACACCGCATCATCACTTACCATCAGGTGAGATCGCGGTCAAACGTCTGTCTATTCTCCATAAAAAAATAATAAAAAAATATACCTAGTGTGCATTACAAAAGAACTTAATGAATAGCTATGTTAATATGTAAACAAAAAATTATGGGACTGTACAGTACCATATCTAGTCTAATCTCATGTTCTACGAACATTTTTCTGATTTACTCCCCCATTAGTGTTATATTGGATAAGTCGGTCATCTAATACGTTATACGATTTATAACGAGAGATAAGTAGGTTATCGGCAACTTTTCCGCAGAACACCACCTAAGTATAGGCGAGCAACTTAGCAGACCCTTAGCGGGCAAGTTGCGAGGCTGGACGGCCGGGCTCTGACGAGAAATTTGCAATCTTAGCAGCTTCGAGTGTTCAAGTAGAGCACTCTTGGAACTAAATGCAGCTAGCACTGAAAAGGCTAAGGGCTAGGACCGGTGGTTTCACTTGGAATAGGTTATATAAATATGTTACAGGATTTTATGGCTAGATATTTTTGCGCGTTGCAGGTCGATACTGATGTGCAAGTCGATTTACCAGAGCTGGCGTAAAAGCTTTGGTTCCATTCAACCTAAATTGCATAATGCCAAATTCTCAAATTGCCTTGTGCTATAAAACAAATTAAAAATTAATAACAAAAGACCTCACTGTACTGTTAAAAAGACCGAAAATCATAATGACTTTGACTTAAAACCATCATTTCCCGAAATGCCTTAATTTTGCAATGTACAGTCAGCAGTAAAGGTATAGCTAAGCAGCTCAGGTGTTCAAAATGATCTCCACGCGCTCTGATTCTCTTAACAATAAAGTCGTGTCAAGCTCATTTTGAACACTTGAGCTGCTTAGCTAGTTTTGCTGCTGACTGTACGTTCCTTTCAAATACCGAATGTCAGATATGACCAAAATGCAAAATGTCACGGTCTCAAAATACCTAAATTAATTTAACAAGATTTTTTACCACATATATTACGTCATTAGCATAGTCCCGACATTGTTTGCCACGGCTCACTAGGCGAGCATGGGGTCCGCTCGGTAACTTAACCCCAATAATAAACTAAAATATACCTTACAAGTTAGGTGGTGTGTTAGGTATTGTCTTAAATACCTAATTTTGGCATCTGGTGTTGTGAAGTTTACTGGTTTAGTCATTATGATACTAAACATATTTTGAAATTCTGTCATAATATAAATCCGGTCTTTTGAGAAATTCAGGGATTCAGGTACTTTGACACTGAGTCATTTTGAAATTTAGGAATTTTAGTAATTGGGTAAAATAAACTTTTGACAGATGACGTAGCAGTTCACTATTGGCGACACCCACCAACAAATCCACACCACCAGTTTCCTTTTCGGGTTTTAATCCCCACCAGGTGAGCAGCGCGTGGTTACCTCATTGGATCTCCAAATATAAATAAATAGTTATGAAGTTGCAATACTTGCACTGTAGTGAACTTTCCAATGTTTAAAAAAAGTAATGGCCTCCTAGCCTAGTCGGTAGTGACTCTGCCTACGAAGCAAGTCCGGGGTTCTAATCCTGGTCAGGGCATTTATTTGTGTGTTTATCACGGATATTTGCTTCTGAGTTATGGATGTTTTCTATGTATTTAAGTATTTATATGTATATATCTATTATATATGTATATCTGCACCTAGTACCCATAACACAACACAAACCTTATTGTGCTTACTGTGGGACTAGGTTGATTTGTGTGAGATTGTCCCGTAATACTTATATTTATTTATACATTATGCGTCTATGTCAAAATGGCAGGTATGTAGGTTAATATTATAGTATAAGAGCTCGCAACACTAAACCTAGTTCGATAAGACTCCCATATGATATATAGTATATAATTAGTTACGTCTTTAATGGGGGAACACGAAATGGCGATGTTACAATGCAAAAAACATGGCGGCGTATAAAAAAAAAACATTTTGGAAAAAAAAAATCAGTTTCTAGTATGATAAGACTCCCAGGTTTCTACTGTTCCTCGAAGCAGGGGAGGGGAGGGGTAGGGCTATACGATAATGCAGTGTTGCAAGACCCCGTGATTTTCCTTATCAGTGGCAGCAGAATTATAGTACATCACAGATAGGCAGTAGTAGATGTACGCCTAAACCTAGCGGCTGATCTTTTTATAACAGTAACGTGACGAAATTATAGGGCAAGAGTACCCCTGTTGCAAGAGGCACATCACTCCCGCGCTTTGTCAGCTACTGCTGGTGGTGACACAAGGCGGAGGAAAAAGCCCATGATCGGGAACTTTGGAGAAACTTGGGGGAGGCCTATGCTGGAAAGCAAGACAATCTTGACTCCGATGTCTGAAAGCGTAAAATAAATTTTAAGTGATAATTCTAACAATAAGAAAATAAGATAATATTGTTTTTTGTAAAACTAGTTAAAGGCTTATTGAATATTGAATCATCTGGGAGTCATATCGAACCAATTTAGTGTCGTGGGCTCTTTTACTAATATCAGAATGCAGTATATTAGTACTGTATTCGTATGAGATGTTTGATATTTTTCTATGCTATGATAGCTGTTGACTACTTGAGTGTCTGTCATATATATAGCTTGAACTGGTCCATCAATTGCGGTTGGTGTAATAAATGTAACTCGCCTTTAGTCGACAGTTAAGCAATTAAACCTTACAGTTTAATGAAAGGCAATGTAATACTGTCAAGAAAACACCCTCCATCCAGACAAGCGCCGGTTATTCTGAAGCTTATCTAAAATAAAACTAAATAGTAGCGTCACGGCGAGTTCATCGACTCTTGCTAAGCACAGACGAGCGCTATTAAGCAATCGGTCGCAAACCTAGCAATAAATAAACAGTGTCATAAAATAAATCTGTACCTCTACCACGAGTCATGCAAATAAGCCCAATTCGAGATTCGTTCACGAATCCGTAAATTATTTGTATGGAGAATTTGTGCAGAGCCTCTAGCGGTCACGTATAGAACTAAAAATTACTGCCATACCATAAGTTAAATTATCGTTTATGCAATTCGCTCACGAAAGTTCGATTGCTTGTTTCGTTTGTGTAGATTTCAATACTTTACAAAGTGACGTGACGTGACAAACGTCACATCCTTCACACCAACCGAAACCAGTAAGCGCCATTTTATATCTATGACCGAAACAGATTGTAGGTAAACCAAAAAGGTTTTACTTCCTAAGTACATTTTATCTGAAGGTTTAGAACTGTAGACAATTATATGAGCAGTGAACAATAATAAGCATAGAAATCGTACTAGCTCTGAAAAATTACCCTACTTTTTGTGGGTATTTAATACGCTTGCTAGGCCGTTAACTAGGAATAATTTACGTTTGTCATCGTGTCCCAAGCGGTAAATTTTAAGTCGTTAAGGGCGGTCAATAATCAAGCTTCGTGATGGTCAGCTGCCGTTCCTTGAGTGGGTTGAGGAACGGCAGCCATTTTCTCACATAAAATACATATAAAATAAAATGACCATCGCGTCCCAGTTGAAACAGGTGATAGTTTATATGCTATTACAAATAAAATAAAAATCATCAGCCGTCTGTATACCACTGAAAAGACCGTAAACTAGTCACATGAATATATGGTATTTAGGGTATCAGCAGACGGTCTTTCTACCTCAATACAGCCGGCTGACGATTTTCCTGATAATAAGAGCATCAAATACTGACAGCTGACCTACGCGAGTCATCATTATACTTCGTCCTTAACCACTTCAAAAATTATCATCGCCTGGGACGCCTTGCGATTGGTCATGAAATTTGTTCATGGCTTACGGTTCATGCCATCGGAGCCGGGAAATACAAGCTATGACAGTAAGCCTTTCATCATCATCATCTCAGCCATAAGACGTCCACTGCTGAACATAGGCCTCCCCCTTAAGCCTTAAGTGTGGTAAGCCTTTACCTTATTTAAACGCGCGTGACTTTGAACGCATAAAATGTTATCAACCGACTTCAAGAGTTCGAAGGAGGAGGTTCTCAATTCGTCAGGATCTTTATTTTCACTATTATTTCATAATGTTCACCGATTGCAACTTTTTTTTAAACAGGGAAATTACGTATTTCGTCATACATATTCAAAGCTAGGAAAAGGGGTGAAAACTGTCAGTACTTCATCCATCCATCCATATACTTATTTTGTCGTAGGATATAGGATTACCTAAGAAAACCAAATTGATGAAATTTCAAATGTACAAATAACACTACTAGTTTAAAACGTCCTAGAACTACGTCCATATGTAATAGGTGATTCTTAATTTATTTGGTTATTTTGTCAACATGACAGTTCGACTTTTAGTGATCATAGTGGATCATAGGTTTATTTCTTATTACTTAGGTCTATTGTATAATCACAAAAGGATAAGTACCCTTTCAGGATGTTGTTGATTCTCTAAAGTATTAGGCAGTGCGCTACTGTTACACATCCCACCTGCGTCGACGCCGACACGTTGGCCAAGTCCTTTAATTTATTTACCAGCGAACAAGCCGGAGCGGCACCCGACATCCGAAATCACTACAAGACTATTAAATATAGTTGTCGTTCGTCTAACTATTGTTGTTGTCGAGGCAATCGATCCGTGGAGCAAGGGGCACGGAGCCTCACGACCTAACAAACGCACAAGGGAAGCTAAAGATGCTCCAGCAAGCCGCCGGTTTTCATACATAACACAACGCAGGATTCTTACATAATGATGGTTTTATTTCTATTTATAAGTTACACGTACGAGTAATTGTTAGTAGTACTTATAAGTTTCTAGTTTGTGACAATGTTACTTTAAAAGGCTATTTCGCAATAAATAAATCTTTAATATAATTATGTACATTATAATTTCAAAGTGCCCTGTATAAATCTGGATGTCTTTTAAGTAAGCACTATTTTATAGTACTTGGATGCAATAATTCGAAGATCCCGGCCTGTAACGCAGTTGTTACTTCTTGAATATAAAATAATACACCTTCCTGGGATAAATAGTTTGCCTTGCTGGTGATAAGTTAGCTGCTACAGCAATCAATCAGAAATGAATGATGCACAAGAACCTGTAAAAGAAGTTTCAATATTATTTGATATTTTTCACAGTTTCATTGTAATTATTATGATTGAAAATGAAAGTGTTTATAACTACGAGTATCATATCAAATTTCAACTACTTACCATTCATTTTAGGTTAGAGTTGGTACTTTTGTGTCGATTTAAAATCAGATTAATTGGCTATTATATACATAAATCTCACAAATATTCAGCAGTTCTTGGGTCTAGATTTCTTTTTTAAAATTATTCTTATTGAAGTGTTGATGTGGATATTTCTATTTCTCATATCGGCTTGAAATTTACCGTTTCGTTTTCCAGTTCCAGTTATCATACTATGCAGTCTTATTAACAAATTATGCTTAATATAAGGCTTTGTCGATATTATTTCGTCAACTAATAATATATAAATATAACAATAAATACGAATGGTTTTCACTTTCACCATGTTTTGACATCTCACCCTACAATTTGATAGTGAAAGAGTTTTCTACAGTCGATACGGTATTTTTCGGTGACGTATATCAAATTAGTGTCTTATGGTAGCGTTTTAATAAAACCTATCGATAACAAACTGCACTGACTACATCCGTCTCGTTCTACCTATGAGACGGATGTATGTCAGCATAGAGATTTCGAATTTCTTGCTGTCGATACCGAAGGAAAACTATTCGAAGCCCGTTGATTCGTTAACGACTGCAGAAAGGTTTCAGAATTTTCTGTAATGACTCGTGGTAGAGGTACTGAGGGGTCGAAGCTTGCCAAAACAAATCGATCGACTGCATTTCATTTGTTACGACGGGCATCAATCAGTTTTAATATGGTTTTAATATATAACGTATGCGGAATGAAATCTGGACAACATTCAATTTCCTATAAAATAAATATAACATAGTTATTTTTATAATATTTTCATGGTTTTTAATAATGTTTTTAATCATATTAAACGCCAGAGTAAGTTTACTCCAATGCGAGGTTTCAAACGAAAGTTGTGGTACTTTATGTCCATCGCTGTCGACAACAACAATGTACAATTTTAAGACGATTGTCGCCGGAGTGTCCTTGAGCGTTTGAGCGCTCTCTATCCGCGCCACCCGCGTACCCCTCTCATTGCGATCGTGCGTAAATCCACCGCGATGCACCGCAACAATGTTCAAAGAATATGACTTTACTCAGAGGCGCGCGGGCAGTTTTATAATAATTATAATCCTTTTGCGGATGTTTTGTGATTTGAATACTGTGATTAAGTACTACGGTGACATTTTTACCTATTAAATAAGATAAGTAATAACGATCTCGATTAGTAGATTTTAATGTAAAAAAATAAAAACCTAGATTTTGAATTTGAAGTACAGTGAGCGGCAAAATATTTATGAATTTACGAAATATATTTAAAAATATTCCGCATATCAGAAAAAAATAAAAAAATACTGAATGCACATCAAAGCGGTGATTTTGTTTTTTTTTGCTGTGCAAGTGAGCTTAACAGATGGTTATTTTTTTGTTGCGATTTTAAATATTAACCGTAAAAATTCACTTAATTACGATAAATTAACAAAACTAAGCCTGTTGTGAGTTGCGAATAGTAAAAATGCACATGTAAGGAGCGGCATTTGTGCACGAAATCGTCAGACAATTGTCATGAGAGCTGTAAGCCCATTAAATTTAGATCTTTAAAATATAACACAGCGCAAACACTTCTTAGGGTTCCATAGCTAAAATGGCAAAAACGGGACCTTAAAAGTTTTTTGAAACATGTCCGTCTGTCCGTTCGTATACTCCGTATGTCAAAGCCATTTTTATTATAAAACATATATTACTGAAATTGTATCTAGAGGTGTGTTTCATGTGCCGCTACTTAGTTTTCTGGCTAAATTGCTAAAAAAACTTTTAGGGGAGGCACTCCATACATACATATGCCAAACTAAATGTCAAAAATATCTTATATATGTATATATAAAGTTTTTAGCAATTTAGCCAGAAAACTAAGTAGCGGCACATGAAACACACCTCTAGATAAAATTTCAGTAATATATGTTTTATAATAAAAATGGCTTTGACGTACGGACGGACAGACGGACATGTTTCAAAAAACTTTTAAGGTTATATATATATAATATACATATAGAGGATTTTTAAAACTGTTTTATTAAGTCAATATTTTCAGAAATAATTGCTTCGCAATAGACGTGTGCGCCGCGCCGGCGTGGCGTAGCCGCGCCGTGGGACCCACGCCGCCGCCGCCGCCGCGGATTTCAAAATCCACGCCGTTGGCCCAAATTTCAGAATTCGGCAAAAATTAGCCAATGACAATTACCGATGAAGGAAAGTCAGTTGAAAATTTAACAACATATATTGACGAATTGAAATAGTTAGGGTTTGGTCAATTCCTTCTATTTCCGGAGATTAAAAGATGTGTATGATTTAACCGCTCACCTAACAAATATGAAGTCGATGGATGTTATTAATAAGATTGGTAACGAAAATAATAAATATGCCAACAAAATTGTCATTGTTATCCTAAAAAAGAAGTGTTTTCGGTGGCAGGATTGATCCTTAATACTGAACAGTATGTATGGACCTACTGAGAGTCAAAAAAGGATCTTCATCATCACTAGTCGTTCCCTCACAGCTGAGGATCATGTCCTTCTGTTGAAGACCAGGTTCCTACATAGGCTTCTATCCCTCGCTAATCGCATGGCTTCTTGCAGTTTTAATTGCATGGGTGCAGTAATTTGGGCACATCATCTTGCAGAGGGAGGGCCTCTTAGTCTTGTGCCTTCAACTTTTCCCGTCATGATGATCTTCTCCAGGTTATCCGAGGAGCGACGAGAGAGGTGTCCGAAGTATGTGGTCCTGGCACGTCGTAGACAACCAGCGTTTTATGCGTAGCTCCTCTAGTATGGACTGATTAATATGCATCGCAGTCCAAGGTATCCGTAAAATCCCTCGCCAACACCACATCTCAAACGCGTCGATACGGCTTTTCAGATCTGCCTTGATAGTCCAAGTTTCAGAACCGTATAGGAAAATTGGAAACACCAGGGAACGCATAAGTCTAACCTTAGTCTGCCTCTGTATGCCGCGATCTCTCCAGATCCTATCTAACCGAGTCATAGCACCCTTCGCTATTTGAATCCTCCGGATGATTTCACGTTCACACCTACCATCACTAGATAGTAGTGAGCCGAGGTAGGTGAAGGCGCTGACGCATTCTAGGTCTTTCAGTGCTATGCTTCGTAGAGGAGACTGTTTCCGGTGTACAAACATTAACTTGGTTTTGGCATGGTTGACGTGACGTCCTAATTCGATGTTCTCCGCTTCTATTCGCCGGAACAAGACACATCTCCTCCTCATTGGAAGCCAAGAGTGTTGTGTCGTCAACATAGCGTAGGTTGCTGATCGTTTTGCCGCCAATTGATATGCCACCGTCCCAGTTCTCGGTGACCTTACGTAAGATGCATTCGCCGTAGATATTAAAGAGCTTCGGAGACATTATACAGCCCTGTCTTACTCCTCTTTCTGGCTTGAACTGGTCCGACAAGGTGTTGTCGATGCGCACTCTGGCAGTACTTTCGGCGTACAAGTTTTCAATAAGGTGAGCTAAATGAGCAGGGACACCCATCTCCAGGAGCACGTACAGCATGTTTTTCCATCTAACACAGTCGAATGCGTTGGCGTAATCTATGAAGCATAGGACTAAACGGCTTGTTCCATCCGTGTCCCTCGCCCAGATAAAAGCTCTGCAAGTATTTGCCGCTCCAGGAACTTTGTCAATATATGTAGTACAAGGGAAGCACGCAGCGACGAGCGACACAGCCTCCTCGTCTCAAAGCTAGCTCACGACTGCCAGCAACGCCGTTTTCGAGCTACCAACGCACGAAATGTGGAATTATGATCAAGTTGTTTAAGAAAATTTAATCAATTTAAATATCCTACGTTGTGTTTGTAGTGTTCTGTAGTACACATTTTTTAGTTCAACAATATTTTAAATGGTATAAGCCGTTCAGTAGATATAAGCAAAATTAACCGAAAAACGACATTTCGTTACATTTAAATAACGGAGAAACTATACGTTACAAGAGTTATTCAAACGTTGACAATGTTGTACATGAAATGGTAATTAACATATATTTTTTTCAAAATTTTTGAATGACTCGTTATTGAAATATATCCCTTAGAAAGTAACAGTTTTCGGCCACATTCAGCGCCTAGCGCCTTAAGATCCCAAGTAGCAAAATTTGGCACTATAAAAGTCCTGAGAACATTTTAGAACGTGCTAATTAGTGTTCATGATTAGCACTATAATGGTGTCGTAAACCTTTACCTAACCCCAAATAGGCCCTAGTTTTATCACTGATTTATTCTATAAACATTACATAAAGGCTCTCACTGTGATAAATCAGCTCTATAATTGAAATGTCTGCAATGTTTATGTCACAATTAGGAACTATTAAAGTAACCAAAACATGTTTATAGTGCTAATTTGCGCCGTAAACGATTCCAGTGATCTTTTTTATCACCAAAAGCCTCGTGTTGTATGCTGTCGTTGTCGTGAGGTTATTTCACAAGAAATTAAACAAATATATTTGTAAGTCATTCGCCATGTCCCTTTAGTTCCTTAAAGTGACATATAAAGGTACATACTAAAAAACATTCGTGAACCGTAATTCTGCCGGTACTTGCACTTGCGAAAATAATTGTATTGACAAAATCATTATGCTGATTTCAAATTTGACAATGCGCCTTCATAATTTTACTGTTTTAATTAAATTTTAATTAATAAAATTAGGACTTGTCCCGACTGTGGCTGCTATAGTACACATGGGCTCCAGTCGTGCTGCTAATGTGCTATCACTTTCAGAAAACGGCAGCCATATTTTAATGGATTTGGGTAGCCCTATAGCGATGTTGAGGGAGCATTTAAAAAGCTAAAACGTTATGTAATGGTCGTGCAAAGTCCTTTTATAGTGCAGATTGATCCTGTAATAGTGTTTGCGATACTGCTACAATACTAGTACTATAAAAGTTAATTCGACGCATTATTAGTGCATAATAGGTACATAAAAGTGTCAGTAAAGTGTCTATAGTATTAAATAGTACTATAATCGCTTTTTGCAAATCTATTACAGTGCAACACTTTAAAGATTCTTTTTTATGGTCCTTTAAGCGTTCTAAGAGCTAACTTATAGAACTAAATTGCTCTTTAATTTATAGAACCAAAACGCTCTATTAAAAACCTTTATAGTACAAGCAGTCACAATGGTTACCATTATAGGCCTACTATATCACTGATTGGTGATAAAAGGCCTTAGTTATAGAAGCTTTTGTTACTTGGGATCTAAATTTATCTTCCATCGGATAACTTTTTAAGGAGGCTTCGTATACTTGACATTTTTCACATTCTTGACCGTAAGATTATTGGTGTTCTCAAAATAATAGTTACCTTGCCACGAATTTCCATTTTAAACAACAGAATATTAGTCATTCAAAAATCCAAAATGAAAAAAACACCTGTTTTTACATTTTTTGACCAAACGACGTGGCCGTATATTCGGTTATTTTTTAAAATTTTTGGACACGATGGGCGTAACTTTTCTTAATTGTTAACTGATACCTATGTCTTCAAGATATTTTAAAACAGTTTTACTGCTACATTTGAATGCCTTTCTGAGTTCTCTATAAGATTTTGTGACTCAGCGGGCTGTCATTTTCTTTAATGGAACTCTCTCTGCAAACTGACTAATGCTGGAATATTTCCCTGAACCAAGCCTTCTTGTGGCAATTTTTGTAAAGAAAAAGGACGCAAAATTATTATAAATAGCTCTTTAGCTCTATCGTATTTCCACATAATTTTCCACGGTCTTCGCTTTCAGCCATAGGGAATTAATACTGTAGAAATTACATACTGTTTCGCGACGTTGTTCTCCTCGATTAACCATAATTTTAAGATAAAGAATCCAATGCCCATTAAAAGTACGGGATTAATTAAGAGCTTTCAATTGGCATTTATATAAAATTTGAGTTTATTTCTTTACTTACTTTTTACGTCTTCAAACTTTTGTCCAGATTTCATTCCGCATACGTTAAATTAACTGTTGGACAAAAAATCGATTTGTTTTGGCAAGCTACGAAAAGTAAATATGTAGGGTGGACCAGAAAAATGGGATGACAAAGAATGCTTGTCAACGATCAAAAGTGTGGCAAAAAACATGAATTCCATGTATGTGTCTAAATTGTCTATGTGAGCGTAAAAATAGTGATGCCAAATACAACAGGTTAATTATCTATCGGTATTTGACCTTCTTATCGATACGTTCTAAAGGCCTCTACAGACGTAAGCGACTAGTCAAAGTAGTCAACTGTGACGTCAGTTGATATCCCCACCCCACTACCAACTTGACGTTTAATTTCACGCACATTTTCGACTAATATTATTATCTAATAGTTAATGACTAATATGTTTTTTATAAGCAAATTATATTCTTTAGTATTAAAAAAATGTAAATAAACAAAATTATTTATTACTAAAAAAAAACAATATTATTTCCTAAAATAATTTCAAATATTTCAAAAAACGGAAAACGGAATTTCAAGTCGCTGGTCGAATGCGCATTCGATTGATCGCACGACCATTTTGACAGCTGACCTCTCATTCCAACTATATTTCTATCTCGTTCTAATCGTTTGACTAGTCGCTTGTAGGCGCGGCCACACTTGAGCGGAATCCAGCTATCATAAATAAAAATCTGCCGCAGTATAAAAGTCGGGAATTTCTTTACGGGAGCTGAATTTTTGTATGGAGCCCATATACAATATAAGCCCGATTTCCGTTTTCGGCTGCTTTTTGACTATGGTAGCGAATTCCGCTAAATGTGTTGAGCGCCATTTTCTAATGATATAATACAAGTACTGCAAGGTAAAAAAAAATCTTTAATAATAAAAAAACCCGTTTAAAACCGGATATAATAAGAACCTAATTTAATCTTCTTACGTAATGACGTAATGTGAATATAAGATTAATTTATTCATCGGTTTTTTTTAAGCAATAATAATTCATATCGAACAGTTATCGATATAAATCCCTAAAACGTTTTGTCAATCCCTAACGTAGAATAAATGTTTCGATTTTTCCATAAAATAATCATGAATATTAACTATTTTGACAAAATATTAGCACACAGTATAAAAACACTACCTAATAATTACTTGTATCTAGTAAATACTTACACGATTTATTTTGCTGATTTGATAAAATATTGTTTCAAAGACATTGATCGGAATAGCATGTAAACCTGTTAAATGAGTAATTACTTGGGCTTTTCCTATGAGTAAATAATAGTCCAATCTGGAACACAACACGACACCATGTTTCTCCTTTTTCATCCCAAGTTATTACGACTGTTTTATTCACGATTGTTTTATGTTTTCCACGCTAAAATATGACCTGTCACGACGTGGGTATGTAAGCTAAGTACCCAAATTCAAAGGCTGTCACTCTTTCAAAATGATCATGTGTCTCTTTTGAACTCGTGGAATGTTCATATACGTGTTGGTTTCTCTTTTGCGCACTTCGTTTATCTAGTTTAGCGTCAAGCGCCATTTTATATCTATGGGCTGGACTGAGAGACAATAATTGACAGGTAGAATGTGAGTGATCAGTTGATGGGCAACTGAGAGATGTCAAAGAATAAGACTTGTCCTCCAGACCTGAGATAAGAAGACATTATAATACCATTTAGTAATAAAGGTACGAACACAGACATAAAAATACAATTATATAATTACGATATGTTCATACGTTAATACATTATTGTTGTTACAAATATTGGTTCAGCTCAGTAGTCAAAGAAGAACTGAAAGTAAAGTATGAACATACGTGTAAAAAAATAAGTTTATGCAGCCACCATTACTACCATCGATGATTGTAGCAATTCATTCGTTTATAGTTTACACCGTCGCTATTTTTTAGACACGAGGGTCTGCATATGCGTAAATAATTTACAATGAGAACACGTCTAATAAACAAATACGTAACGGCCAGTTAGAACCGTTAAATAAAGATTAACCATGCCACCGCCATGGAAATGGTACGGTACCAACTTAGCGTATATTTATGTGTTGTGCTTAATCGCGTATGTATACGAACCACGTGTATCGACGCGTGTCATGCTCATGCCCATGCCCTTTCGTCACAAATGCAATCAAATGAGTCACCGCTCAGCTATTCATGCAACTAGTTTTATAATTGCACCGTAACTTGATAGCGGTCGTAAACTAGATTCATGTAACTAAAGTAGATAAAGTTACTAGTTGAGGTTCGCTGATGGAGCGACGGATGTAATTTGTCTTTGTGTCTGCTGCGTCGGTGATGATCGCGTCAGTCGCGTGTATCGCCCGATAAAGACGACGATACCGCTTTTTAGTAAGAGACCAATGCGTTATCTTGACTTTGTCACATGACAAACGCTACCATAACACGCTATAAAGGGTATTACCAAACATAAAATAAGAAGACACCTTGACTACTAACTACTACCCCAATTGGATTAAATAAATGTGCTTTTTTAAACCCGATGAATTGATAATCCCCAGCGGCGGTTTTCAAGGGTGTGTAAGTTCCGATTTTCTGAACTCTTACATTGAAGCATCAATATTTTTTTATAATTCGAGAAAACCATTTGTACACCTATGCCACCAGATATAGTCGTGTTGTTTTTGTATGCGTTAATAAAATTGCAGTGTTGTCCGTCCAGTTTATCAACGCCAGAGCAGAGGGTTACCGTGTGAAATGTTTCCCCGTGAAATGGAACCCAGTCACGCAACTAAACCAATACAGCTCATCGTGGTCGTGGACAGATACATTTGTTTTGCTTTGGGAATATCATTATAGTTTGCATGCATTAGGATACCTACTCAAACCTATCAATAAACTCTGTTTACCGTCCATGTGCCATGTACATTCAGTTCTGTAATATTTATATGTACAAACTTAGGTAACGGTAAAATAAGAAGGAAGTTTTGCAACGGTGCGATGTCCTTTCCCGATGTAGGTACCCAACTATCCATGCACCACTTCAATTAAATCACAGTTGACAATCTTGCCTACTTACACTTTAACAGCATCTCTCTCAAATACAGCAAGGTTATTTTAAACTACAAAATTATTACTTTAGTTACACATATAATATGTCACGCACGTGGAGGTACTAACTCGTAAATCTTTTTACAAAACAAAACATAGGTAGGTCTTGCAAATCCTTCGTTCCTGAAACCGCGCAAAAATTACAAAGGCTCGAAAAGTAAATAGGGAGGCGATGTGAAATGCTTTCGCAAACCGCAGGGCACCGAAAATGTTTTCAGTAGAATTTAAGAGCTGTGGTGGCAGAAAAATTCCCGTACATTGCGGGGCGGGCGTATTATATTTATCATAAAGTATTTTATTACTTGTTGGAAAATACGCCTACATTAATCCATGTAGGTAATATTTATACATGGTAAAATAATATATTGAAAAATACATTCGGTCTATATTCAGACTTATATTAAAGAAAAATATCTACGGTAAAGAAACCAATGACTTGGTTATATAACAATATTTATAAAATTGTTACCTAAAGCAATAAAACCAATAATGTCTATACGAGTTCAGACCCCTTGGACATAAACAGGTATTTTTTATCGGGAAGCTCTCGACCCCTCATATTTTATGTATGCATTTCCCTTATAGCTATCAGATCTAATATTATAAGCTTGGAAACGAATAGGAAGTTATTTGTAAATAATAACTACGACTGCTTTTTGGCTGACATTGAACTAGCGATAAAAGAAAATGTCTCCAGATAATTCAAAATGTTGCCATAGAACAGATGTGTGCTTCTGTTAAGAGGAATAATTAATGGGTTGTGCCTTCGTCGCTAGACATTAAGAGAGATTGTGCTCACTTCAAAACGTTTCAAGAGGTTCGATAGCGGTCGCATTCGGACACATCTACGTTTACAACGACGACGACTGGTCGCAGGGCCTGCATGCATAATCGCGACTTGGTGGCAAAGTGCATAGAGCCGGTGTAAGTAGGGCGACGAACTGCGATCGATGCCGCTACGCCCTCCGAACAAGTTTATCCATTCGCACTGTTCCAAACTTTAGCGATCATAACATTCATAACCACATCGGTGTGATGCCGCGGGTATACTTGTAAGCACGAACTATTTCGATGCCAGGAGACACGATAACAACTGAATTATGATTTCGCTTGGATATCGTCTTCGCTTGAATGAGTAACACAAGCACACATTGCCAAATACCAGTAAGTATTCAATTCATAGGGTAAACAGATCACCCCTATATGTACGTTCATGAAACCGTGACAACAGTCAACGGTTATCAAGTTATCGACGAGCGTTCAGCAATCGCTGGAGCGATGGGGGCCCAAATCAATATCTAATTATTAGAACACGGCTCGCATGCCTTGCACGGGATGAAACCGTTGTTTACATCATTCCTTTAACATTTCGTAAACGCGGTAAACGTTACCTTCAATTTCGTTCAGAAATTTTAAATTTCTTTAAAGGAATTTGATTTACATTTCGGAATTAGGACAATGTTGGAGAAATTTTCCGACTAAGTAATTATTTACATAGCGTCTGTATAGCAAAGGTAAGCCTGCGGAGCGGGAGCGCCGCCGCGCGGCTCCGTCCGTTCGCCAACATTAAAAGTCGAGTGGCCGCCGAAAGCTCGGAAAGCTCCCAATTAGCTGGGACTTTGACGCCATCCCGACAGTAATTGCAAAAAGAAATATGTTTTAGTGCTCTCCAGCCATTATTAATGTTCAAAACGAGAGATCGGCCCGCTCAATTATACACGGGACGGGCAGATGCGAGGCGAGCGGTGTTTGACTCCTGTTTGATTAAAGAGAAACACAATCGCGAGCAACGTGCTCCAAGCGGGGACTTATTAAATTTTCTCTGGGGGTGAGTCAAACAATGGCGTTATATCTGAGCTCTAAATAACGTCGGTGTTCGCAGTGTTCTCCTCACAATGCGGTGCTGAGCCCGACCACCGTACGCCACCTACAAACTTTGACTACTTGTCGGTGAGTTTACGATCTGCACTATACCGCACAAGAGTTATTTTAATTGTACTCATTGTCACGAGCGTGTATCATAACATTCATAACACGCGTTGTACTTCGAGACAATGGCTCCCATCCCATCCCACATGAAGTTCCCGTTGATAGAGTTGTAGATAGGTGATAAATACTTGGAAAATGTTCTTCAGATAATAACAATGTGAAGTTATTGTTTAAATAGGTAAAAAAAATAAATGACAAGCCCCATGATCACTCATAAATGAGTTTCTAAAAAACAATGCAATTAAAATATTTTTCTACTCCTGTACTTTTAACTGTCATTTATACATTCGTCAACACCTTTATAAGAACATAGATAATACACTCGATGAAAAGTCTATCTAGTCTATTCCCCAAAATAACACTTCTATATTATATATATAAAAGAAGAAACTGACTGACTGACTGACATATCAACGCACAGCCCAAACCGCTGGGTCTAGAGATTTCAAATTTGGCACATAGGTTCCTTATAAGGTCTAGGGGAGCACTAAGAAAGGATTTTTCAAAATTCACCCCCTAAGGGGGTAAAATGGGGGTCCAAAGTTTGTATGGCGAAATTGGCGAAACAAGATTTGTTAGACTATTTTATTCGAAACTTCACAGGAGTATTTCTAACGATAAATGAGTAAACACGTGTTTCAGGTTTTTTGAAATTCAACCCCCAAAAGGGGCAAATGTGGTCACAAAGTCTGAAAATCAACATGGGTATTGTATGCTTTTTGAGTACTTATAGTACGCGGGCGAAGCCGCGGGAAAAGGCTAGTGTTCTATAAAAGCGCCAAAATAGTATCGCGTAATCGCGTGCAAACACGACTATTAATATAAAATAAATTACTGCCAACCTAAGAAACCTAAATAAACGCAGCGTTTTAAAAAAAAAAACTTTAAAAAAAGAAAAAATTAAAAGAACCACAGACCTACTTCGTAGTTTTTTACGTTTCCCGTTCGTTTGTTGGGGCAAATTGCAAACTTTGAAAGTAATGTAGGTATTTTTACTAATCTCTGTAGCTCTTTAATAATTGATCAAATAACGACGGTGTGTATTTATGTTAGTAATGTTAGTATTATTGAAAAATAGTGTTTTAAAAGGTAAAACTTAAATGATTGTTGATTATGTTGACAAAATAACTGCGATATCCATGAAGTTTTCAATTTCGCATTTTATGTAAAAGTAAGTGTATTCGTAGAAAAAGTATTCTATGCAACGTCGTATAAGTAGGTAAAAAAATGTTCGTGGCGTTTTTCATAACAATTTTCGCCTACGGCTCAAATTGTTACCCACGCCACTCACCTTTTTTGACCCCTCTTATACAACTGTTGCATAAACTACTATTAGCAATTTCTAAATCCTAACGCATCGATAGATTTTGACGAGATTGTAGAAAAAAATAAACTAATTTCGCCTTTCCCGTAATCTCTATTATATATATTCCTTTATAACTGGATATTGTATGCTTACCAGCCAATTCCCCGTGATATATGTGCGACGTGTCGACATTGTGTATTTGGCCCTGTGAGCCTTCCACCTGAAACAACGCAAAATTCATTAAAATTATTTACGGTAGCAGCCAAGCAACCGCAATATCGTGTAGAGGAACAATTTCCAAAACTATTTTCAATTTACTATTCGAGCTCTGTTCTGTCCTGTATCGCGTATAGGTAAAGCAATGTAGTGCATAACATTATTACATTCTTTAAGAGTTTACTCTCAGAAAAAAATGAGCGCAACTTATTATAGTCTTATTATAGTCGTCGCAGCTGGGAGATATTCCCGGCTCATTTAGCCATGCTGTCGGAATATCGGAAACCATGCCCGCAAATCCCGCAATGCATCCGATGATAATACATAACACGTCTGATAAAAAAATCTGATCATATGCACCAACTTACCATTTGTCGGATGAGTCGCTAAATAATTTTGGAATGAGTCACCAACAACACTGATGGTCTACTAAAGGTCTCGGAAGTTCTTTAGAAGTCTTCGGAAGCTCATATAATGGCCCCGGCGGAAGACCAGCGCTGGCCTACCAGGCTAGCACCATGCTGAGTCGGGGCCATTTCGTGGCAACCATATAATTAGTTATTATCCTTAGATTAAATATGTTTGTATGCATTTTGTTGTTGTCGCGAATAAATGTTTTCTATTTCTATTTCTTTTGACGAGGGGCGACAGGGAATCAGTTATTATAAGTATTGTTAGGGGTAGACGTACCAGTAGATTTTCGGCTGATGAGTTGGTGCTGTATCTTGCGTTATTAGGTATAATATTAATAACCTACCTGTAGATCCTCATGGAAGGCGGACAGGTCGCGCCTCAGCCGCAAATGGAACCGCCTGCCGTGCGCGCGGAACTTGAGCCGCAGGTCGGCGGGCGCGTCGGTGGAGCGCCGCGCGCGCGTATGCTGCTCGTGCAAGTCACTCGAGTCGTAGTCGAGCGGCTCGTAGTATGTGATGTATTCGCTAAGTTCTCGACGAGTTGCTGCAACAAAAGGTACAGATGTTATATTATATAATATACAAGTATTTTAAATTCTCCACTTGCAAGAAATTCTGAACATGTGAGACGACTTTTTGAATTGAATATTCAAAGTTCAGAGCGAGAGAAGTTTTTAGAACTTTGTAGAAGTCATCAAATATAATCTAAGAACAAGCTTATGTAGCTACATTTATCTTGCAAAATAAACCAACAAGATATCTGGCCAGAGCAAAAAGATTAGAGAATGTGTATTTTAATTTAAGGTGAAGCCATTTCCGTATGTTCCGAAAATTGTATTGACTTATCAGTAATTGTACGTTTTCAATGAAAAGATGAAACAGTGTCATTAACACTCATTATACAGAGTGCAAGAAATTGTTACATCCTGTATGAGAATCCATTCAAATTCTTGCATAAGAATTTCGAATTTCATGTGAAAGTAAAAAACATAATGAAATAAATTTACAATAAGATTCTTCATTTTCTGGGCTTTGGAAACCCAAGTTAATGTCAATAACCACACGAAATGTAAGCTATACATTTAATAAATCCTATTTAAATTTGCAAACATGAACATTAGCTCTAGAACTCAATAACAAATCCGCCTCGCACAGCAAAACTAAGGCAAAACTCGCTAGCAACGTGTCACTAGCAGTCCAGGAGCGGACCCCGTTGAAAGGCTTAAGGCAAAACAATCTGAACTGGAGCACTGACTTCGTTGACATTCAGCAAGCACGCGAGGAAAGCATTGCTCACGTTTTTAATTTGTAAGACAACAACAGGTACGATAACAGCAAACAAAAACCACCCGCGCAAAAAGTACGCCAAAGCTTTTAATCTTAACTAGATTTTTTTCTTTCCTAAATTAAGAATGAAAGTACGGCGGGTAAAGTAGAACAAAAGGGATGCCACAGACAAAGTAGATTTAAAAACTTTTCGACTTGGTTACATAGTTAGGTACTGGGAGAAAACACGAGTTTCAATTTAATTTCGATGGACAATAAACAGTCCTGGAATTGAACATTGAACGCATTTTTGATTTAAGTAGGTCAATTGAGCACCACTAAATCTGAATTCGAGCCGCCCGCTTCACATTCCACTCAGATTGCCTAATAACGATTTCGTTACCGATTTTATACGTTGAAAGCGTAACGAAAGTCCCATGAAAATTATGTGATTATTTATGCTACAATTACTGCTAATAAACAATCTACTGTTCAATTAGTTCATTACAGACCGATGCAGCTAACTTAAATAACTTTTATACCAGACTGACTGTAGGATTGTATGTACATGTACCTAGATTATATTCGCATCAACAAGAATTTTTAAGATATTCGAAGGAACTTACTAAAAGTTGCTCCATATCATACCATTGTCGTACAATTGTCCCGTTGTGGGACCAAGCCTTTAGTCCGCCTTTTGAACTTTTATATTTTTGTGCAAAAAAGTTTATAATAAATAATAATCATTAACAAATATAGTCGGCACTGGCATCGCCGATGATGAATTTAAAACTTACAGATTATACATGATGCCTTTCTTAAGACAACATTAACTTGAGGTCTTAGATATTCTGGACCAAAGAATATAATACTCACTAGTTTCTACCATAGATTGTATGGATTTGACATATTTCAACCATAACTAACAATTACGATGCCATCTGCGTAGAGCTTTGCGCGTTTATCTTCATTATTGAGTGCGTAGTGCGTACTGAGCCGATTCTGTGCGTAGCATTCGCCTTTACGCGCAACACCTTTCATAGACAAAAATCAGCCGGAAGGCGAAAACTTTGTCTATGGTGACTGAATTTTTATATGGAGCTCATAGACAAAATTCAGCCGGAAGGTGTTTTTTAGGGTTCCGTAGCCAAATGGCAAAAAACGGAACCCTTATGGATTCGTCATGTCTGTCTGTCTGTCCGTCCGTATGTCACAGCCATTTTACTCGGAAACTATACGACGTATCTGAATAAAATTTTTCACATAAGGTGTATTTTGTATGCCGCTACTTAGTTAGGTATTTAAATTTGAAATAAAAAAAAATTTTTTTTAGGGGGGGCGCTCCATACATGTAGGTAACTAAATTTCAAAAATTTTTTTTAACCAAATATCAACATGTAACACATCAATCGATAGGTCTTTAAAAAAATTATTGAGGTTTCTTTGATCATTTTGTGATTAAATGAATATTTTCTGAAATAATCGCTTCGAAAGTCAGAAAAATTGTGTCCCCCCCTTTGTAACTTTTGAACCGTAAGTCCAAAAAATACGAGGAGATGGCCTTATCACATACTTTCTACGAAAATTGTTTTGAACATTATCGGTTTAGCCATTTTTGAGTTATCTCCAAAAAACTTCTTCCATAGACATCAGATACGACCTTTTGGTATTAGTTTGGTTTGGTTCTTATTCCATTGAAGGTACGGAACCCTCCTATGCGTGGTCCGACACGCACTTGGCCGGTTTTTTTCTTTTAGTTACAGCAATATTCGATGATTGTTAAAATTGTGTGATGTATGGAACCTTCAGGGCGAAGGTCCCACTCGCACTTGGCTGCTTTTTAAATTGGTTTTCTAATGTACGAGGTTTGAAAGCCAAAATACGAGATTTTTAGTCGTGCATGTACGAGAAAAAAAGTTCTTAGGTTGGCAACCCTGGCTCCTATTATTGAGCTTTCGGTCTCTATCTCAATACTGTGCTGCAGTCACAAAGCTAGAATCTACATCTGACTACTACGTGCATGTTATCATTTGGTTCTATAATTGTTAGAACATGGCACTCTATTGTTTTTTGTTAAATATAATTAAAACAAGAATAACGTGGGATACGAGTAGATAATAGTTTTTGCAGGGTAGTGTTTAGGGAAGGGTCCATTTATTACTTAAGTGTTTCTTGTGAGCAGGAACACAAATTATGTTGCAGTTGCACTATTTAAATTACGGTTTAAAAGTAAACCCCCTAAAGTCACAGGTAATTGTGATGGGTAGCGCTAAACAAATCTCCAAAATTGACTTTCTCAGGCTCCCTCCGATAGTCTTCGATGGTATCCAAATTCCTTTTTCCAACCAAGTGAAAAATCTTGGCGTAATCATGGATCGTTGTCTATCATGGGTGCCTCAGGTGAGTGAAGTGAGCAGGAAGATGTTTGCTGCCATAGGGTCTCTCAGACGGCTCCGGAATTTCCTGCCAATTGCTACTAAAATTGCGCTTGCTCAGTCGTTACTTCTCCCCATTCTTGATTATGCAGATATCTCCTATTTAGACCTAACCGAGGAGCAACTTAATAAGCTTGAGCGTATTCAAAATGCCTGCATTCGGTTCATTTTCGGATTACGCAAATTCGACCATGTTTCTAGTTTTCGTTCTCAACTCAAATGGCTCCCTATCCGTCACCGCCGTAACTCTCACATACTTTCTTTACTCTCTTCTATACTTTTTAACCCTGCAACTCCCCGCTACCTCAAAGAGCGTTTCTCTTATCTTAATTCTATTAGATCCTCTCAAAAATTGCTCCTAAAAGTGCCATCTTCATCTTCCAAATTTTATAATTGCTCATTTACGTTCCAGGCCGTTCGTTTGTGGAATTCTCTCCCTCTCAACATAAAACGCGCGCAATCTATTGGTAGCTTTAAATCACAACTTAAGGAATACTATTTTCACACCACCTGCTCGACAATGCCAAATTATA
This sequence comes from Pammene aurita, assembly GCA_947086415.1. Lineage (NCBI taxonomy): Eukaryota > Metazoa > Arthropoda > Insecta > Lepidoptera > Tortricidae > Pammene > Pammene aurita. The sequence goes on along the minus strand of OX352298.1, from coordinate 22,286,234 downwards.
TATCATGCAAACCTCACCGAAAGCAAATCATTATAGCCCTTGGCTTTAGCCGGGTTATAATGTTGTACTAAATCTCATTATAACCCGCTGGTTAATAATGTGAATTCACTTCCCATAGCTCTTATTGTTATGTGCTTAAAGTCTAATTTCGTAAAGTGCACAGCCCCGCGACGCCAGCCGGGGCCCGCGCCGCCGCGTCGAGCTGATTTGAAAATCGAATTTATTCGGAAAATCGTGCTGGCCACCTCAATTTTAAATACCTAAAACAAATGCCGCGAGTGTCATAAGACGCTGCAGTATACGGAGTAAAACTGCAGGTTCTATAAAAATAGAAGATAAAATTAGAATAAAATGGACTAATGTATCAAGAATAAATTTTTAGGGTTCCGTAGCCAAATGGCAAAAAACGGAACCCTTATTGATTCGTCATGTCTGTCTGTACGAGGGCGGTTTGATAACTCGGTGACTTTAAGTAAAACAAAAATCATTTTAACATATAAACTTTTTAATTACGATTCTGAACTCCTTGGTAGCTGGCAGTTTTTTTTTTTTAAAAAAGGTGGGAAAATAAAAAAGTTATTGAGGCATATGTCAAATACGGTCGGAAAATTGTTGGAAAATGGAGAAAAGCGAATTTCGTGTGTTAATTAAACATTACTTTTTACGTGGAAAAACTATTAAAGAGACTGAAAACTGTTTAAAAAAATATTATGGGGAATCTGCTCCTTCTCATGGAATGGTACATAAGTGGTTTACAGAATTTCGTTCTGGGCGTACCACTACCAATGACGCAGAACGCTCTGGTAGGCCAATTGAAGTCACCACTGATGATGTCGTGAATAAAGTTCACGATATTGTTTTGGATGACCGTCGAGTTAAGATTCGTGAGATAGCTGAGACTGTACACATTTCATCTGAACGAGTTTTTCATATGTTGCATAATATTTTGAATATGAAAAAGCTTTCCGCAAGATGGGTGCCGCGTTTGCTGACAGCCGATCAAAAACGACTTCGTGAAACAACTTCCGAGCAATGCTTAGCCAAATTCAAGCGTAATCCCAATGAATTTTTACGTCGTTTTGTGACGGTAGATGAAACGTGGATCCACCATTATACGCCAGAGACGAAAAATCAGTCAAAACAGTGGACTTCTGCTAACGAACGGGCCCCAAAGAAAGCGAAAACCGTTAATTCGGCAGGAAAGGTAATGGCCACTGTTTTTTGGGACAGCCAAGGGGTTATTTATATAGATTATTTGGAGAAAGGTAAAACAATAAATGGCCCTTATTATGCTACATTGTTGGAAAAATTCAACGCAGAAGTAGTGAAAAAACGGCCACATCTGGCAAAGAAGAAAATCCTTTTTCACCACGACAATGCCCCTGCACACTCGTCGGCAGTCGCAACAGCCAAATTAGTAGAATTGCGTTATGAAATACTGCCCCACCCACCTTATTCTCCAGATTTGGCCCCATGTGATTTTTTTTTATTCCCAAACATGAAGAAATGGCTCGGTGGGAGAAGATTTTCATCAAATGAGGAAGTCATAGCTGAAACTGAAGCATATTTTTCAGGGTTTGATAAAAAATATTTTTTGGAGGGGTTGAAAAGGCTGGAACATCGTTGGATGAAGTGTATGGAGTTGAAAGGAGATTATGTAGAGAAATAAAATTATAAAAGGTCAAAAAGATTTTTTTTTCTGCAAAAAGTCACTGACTTATCAAACCACCCTCGTATGTCTGTCCGTCCGTATGTCACAGCCATTTTACTCGGAAACTATACGACGTATCTGAATAAAATTTACACATAAGGTGTATTTTGTATGCCGCTACTCAGTTATGTAGTTAAATTTGAAAAAAAAAATTTTTTGGGGGGGGGGCGCTTCATACATGTAACAAAATTTTTATTTTTTATATTTTTGACTAAATATCAACATGTGACACATAAATCGATAGGTCTTTAAACTAACACTGAGGTTTTTTGACCATTTTGTGATTAAGTGAATATTTTCTGAAATAATCGCTTCGAAAGTCAGTAAAATTGTGCCCCCCCCCTGTAACTTTTGAACCGTAAGTCCAAAAAATATGAAAAAAATTGAGGAGATGCGCCTTATCATATACTTTCTAGGAAAAATTTTTGAACATTATTGGTTTAGCCATTTTTGAGTTATCTCCAAAAAACTTTTTCCATAGGCATCAGATACGACCTTTTGGTATTAGTTTGGTTCTTATTCCATTGAATGTACGGAATCCTGCTATGTGTGGTCTGACACGCACTTGGCCGGTTTTTACTTTTGATTTACTTTAATAAAAATCCGTTTCTAGTAGCCTTAGCTATTTTATTGTCTCGCAAGAGGTGAGAAAAGTAGAGTATACTCCTCGGGGATAAAGCTGTTTTTGTCACGGGCGCGCTTGAACTCCTCACTGCACTCAGGACTCAGTCTTAATTCCCTCGCTTCGCTCGGGAATTAACTCATAACCCCCTCGCTGCGCTCGGGAGTAAAATCTGGAGTCCTTCGTTACGTTCAGGATTCAATATTGCGCCCGTGACATAAAACAGTTCTTTATCCCCTTGGTGTACAATCTACTATTATCTCTTCCTTAGGTTTTTAAGTTGACACTGTTGTTTCTTACTGTGTGTATTATATATGTACGTATATGTATGTTTATTTTGTATTTATTTAAGTATGTATATTCATATGAATGTGCTGTGTTATCTATTTCGTCTCTTCTGTTTCTATGCACCACCTACTGCTTATTGTTTTTCTCTAGTCTCCACTACCCAAAGGTTGTCTGGAAGAAATCGCTCATTAGCGATAAGACCGCCTGTTGTTACCTCTACCTAAATTTATCTAATTGTAAAATTTGTGCTTGTAACTGTATGAAGTGTGCAATAAAGAGTATTTATTATTATTATTATTATTTGTTTAATATTGTAGATGTAGAATGTAGACAGCCGAAGGCGCAAATAGATACCTAATGCAATCTGGTAGGCCAATATGGCCGGATTTTTATCGTCTGTCACTATGGCTGTCACGTTCTAACAAGTATGTAAGTGCGAAAGTGATGCATGACGTGATAGGCGATAAAATGACAACCATGATACGCGGGAGTCAACCGACGAATTGCAAATTCGGCAAGCGCAGGTAAGGACAAACAGACGTATAGCGGCTTGGCACATCGACTAAATGCAGTTAAGAAGTTTAGGTGCAGCGCAGTAGCAAGATGCGGCGTATCTAAGAGGGGTGTGTTCTCATAGATTTTTGAGCGAACCAGTATAGGTGCGGGTCCGACCTCGAAGTGCGTACCTATTAAGCCGAGCACGAGTTTAAAACTGAGGCGCTGTGGCGCGTCGGGCAGCGTTAATAGAAAACCTACTTCAGTACTTCGTACTTCCCCACAAGCTGAGAGGAACCTAAGTAGCATTTCCATGCGGCAAACTAGCCAAACTGCTCATTAATTACGGTGACGTATTGATATCCCGATTCTCTCTTGATGCCAAGCGGGGACAAGTGGTTACTTGACAAAACATCACTACATGTGGTTTCTTGACAAAACAGCACTAAAAGGTTAAGAACCACTACATGGGCTAACGGAAGGTCTTATCTCATAGGCAATATTCAAAACACTTACGACCGTTTGTGTAGCGTGTGTATCGTAAAGCAGCCAAAACGAAATATGAACCAGTTCCATTACCGAGGCTTCCGACTTCTCTTGTCAGATACTGCGCAACTTGCTTCACCCCGGTGTGTCAAACTTGCCGAGTTTGATTAAACGACACGACACTTGAGCACCGTTCGATTTAGCTGACCGGATTTTTTCCGTTACGTTAATTATAAACTTTTCGAGAACCTTCAATGACACTCGCTAAGACAATAGACGTGGCCCTTGAAATGGAAAACTAAATGCGAAACGAGAAGTTTAACAATTAGATTTAGGTACTTGTTTATTTGTTGGGGAAATGTTAAACAACAGAATATCTAATTACTAAAAAGTATAAGTTATAATAAACCTACTAAGTAAACTATTTAAAACAGGTACATATTTGTTTCTTCTTTTAAGCAGGTTTATTTTTATTAAGCAAAGAAAAAATATTTTTTTAGCTAATTAAGTTGTTCTTTGAGCTGTTTGGGGATAGAAAGAACCTGATATCTGTTTTATCATTTAGGTGCCCTGATATTTCAACGTATTTGTTAACTTTATATCAAAATATATATTGCATATTTTATGCTGAATGATGTTATTAGTACCCTACCTACTGACGGAAATGTCCCTGAATAAATGGACGAGATGGGAAAGGCGCGTGTCTTATGAAGACAGGTACTTCTTATCATTTTTTATTTTCAAAATTTACAACTTGAAAGCGGTTTAGATTTCCTACACTATAGATGTGATTAAACATAATATCTATTATTCCAACGACACTTAATCAAGGGCGTTAAATTAATAAAATAAGCGTTACCAAGTGGAATATGCGTCACACACCAACGCTTAAGCCCCAACTAGCCTCAACATAACTCGGAGGCAAATTATTATTCCCAGTGGGTTCAACGAAGTGTCATAGAGGCGGACGCCAATTGCATCCCGAACTCGGAGCCAGAACCTTCCTGGGAAACTTCAAGCGGAACAACAACCGTGAATATTGATTAATCTAAGGGATTGATATAAACAACCAACTGCCTAGAAGGGAGTTTATAGACTACTCGCTTGATGTGGAGTTCGATGCGACAAAATATAATATCTTATAATTTTTTGGTTAAATTTGACAAGGTCTGTTCATTTTATGTATGCGTGATAAGTTCCCTTATGGAAGAGGTAAGCTGACCTTTTTGAACACGCCTATTGTAGATTACTCTTATCGAGTACTTATTCCATTCTTGTTGAACGATTCCCAAAGATTTACTCAATTTGTATCAGAGTATACATGTGTATTCAACACGTCATAATTTTCCGTATAATTTTCCATTCAACAGTGTTATACCGGGTGTTGCCTGTAACACGAGCAATAAATTAAAACATAGATTCTACTCCTCAAACTAGACAATGTTTGTTCAACGACTTTTGAAAGTTATGTAGATTTAAGATTGTCTCTTTCAAACAAACTAAATAGTATTTTCAATGTACGTTAAAATCCGTCTAATTGACTTCGCTTGTCAGTCTTGTCACCTTACAGACATAATCAATTTCGCAATACATTGCGTGTTCGAATAAACTTTAAAGTGTTCTAAAAATTAAACCACAAGTTATTTTTCAAAGTCGCTGAACAAAGGTCGTTTACTTTGAGGAGTAGAATCTACATTTTAATTTATTGCTCATGTTACAGGCAACACCCGGTATATGGATAATAGGCATGATGACACATGTTGCATTATGCAATTAAATTTAGTTGATAGGATGCAAAATGATCAATATATCCAACTAAAGTGAAAAATTCTGCAAAATTACCTGCAAAATTTCCAAATTTTACGATTTTTTAAAGTGCGAAATTAAAAAAAAACAATGATACCATTAGATTTTTAACATTTTACTGTAAAATAAATTGTATAGCAACCATATACATAAACGCAACCTTTCACTTTAAAAATAGTAATTTCATATTTTTTCCATACTATAAACAGGGCGACTATGTGATCGTGACGTCACTTTTGCACGTCATTTTGTTAGGAGCGTTTTGAAAAACAAATGCAAATCTCGGACTTTAAGTCTCATTTCTGACTTTTGTGTTGCTTAAACGCAATTGGCCCCATATAGACATTTGATCCTCACAACAAAACTAATCGATTGATACCATACATGAAAAAAATTCACCATGCCTATTCTCTGCAGATAACAGGATCTACGGACGTAACGGAACTCGGTACTAAATTTGTATCCAATCTAGAGAAAATAATAATGCGTTCAGGGGACGTAACGGAACTCAGTACTAAATTGAGTAGTTACCAGCTAAGACAGTAAGTAACCTAAATTTATATCCAATCTACAGAAAATAATAATGTGTTCAGGGAGCGAGGGTTAAATGTAGCACAACGTTCACACCCCGACAATCCGCGAGACAAAGATTTAAGTAGACCTCGCAGTTAAGACGGAGCGGGAGCGAGGTGGCTGCAACATTATTTACGCGCAGCTGTAGAATGCAATCCGGAGGCAGTCGCATGAGACGGTGGATTTATTTAACGTCCCATTTGGAATTGATTCCCTAGCGCCGGGCTAATAAAATGCGCAACATGTTACCCTAGCGACGCCAGCGTGGCGTTTTCTTAAAGCAAACTGTTTGAGGGAAAAGCTTTGTTGACTAGTTATTTTGGGTTAACACTTTCGCTTCGTCGAAATAGTCTTTGTATTGGCTTTAGGTGCAAACATGTGGCGAGATTCAAAGTTTAAATAGAAACAGGTTGAACCGGCACTTTATATAACTCTAATAAATAATTGTATCGAACAATGATGTAGGTACTAGCTGGAAGTACCGATCTCAATCAACGCCCTAATGATTTAATACAGCAAGGCTGGCTCGGAGCTACTTATGGTTGATCTTTCGTACCACCTAATTAAGGCATACTCGTGCCGCGTACCGGAAGACAACCCGTAAACAAAATTGCAGAAAAATTGAGATCAACTGAATCCGGGCCGTGTAATGTTGCATCATAATCAATTGTGTCAAGGCCGCAGTACAAATTATCTCTGTAGTTAAGCTACGGATTCACGCTATACCTAACCACATACTGCCAGATTATATGTTATTTAAAACAAGCACCATCTCGAAATAGGAGCTTATGCATTCAAATGTTCACTATTGCCCGGATCATTAACATATACCAGACCATTAAGCTACAGTATGTGTAATAAATGGTAATGGTATTCATAGAACACTTCAACATTGCCATTGTTTGAAACCGGAGTTAAAAAGGATACCTAATATAACGGTTACAGTGATCTCTTCTTGATAATTCAAAACAGGTTTCTTCAGAAATTAATTTTAATTACTATAAACTGGTATCAGAAAAGTACCGGTGTTCTTACCTCTGGGTGCAAAGCTCTCATGCGAATTTTGCAGACATCATAGAGATAAATTGGCGTAATTTCAAAATCAAATGCATTTGAAAATGGAATTCTGTGCTATAAAATTTAGGGTATCCATTTGCATTCAACTTTTTTTTTCGTAATAGCGCTGTTCGGCTTGCCCTACTGGGCAGAATATTGCACATCTAGTATCTAACTACGTTCCTGTATCTACACAGGGTATACAGGTATCTCAAGCATTTTTTTCAGAAATTATTCATCGCCCAGAATACTTCAAAGCATCTTACTTCGAAAGTTCTTAAAACAGGATAGTATTGTATTTCAAAACCTGGTGTTTCGTGTTTTGACGACCTATTTCAGGCTGCAATCGGGGTTGTAATATTTAATACTTTGCGCATTTATTTGTTCAGTCGCACAGAACAAGCAGTTTTTGCCAGCGGCGTGTCACTAGGTCAGTGGGACAGGAGCTCGGGATAGAATCACAAAGCCAGGCTACTGTTAGCACGGTCAGTGGTTACTTCTATTCAGTTCCTAGGTCACTTGCGTTCTAAGGCTTGTCCATTAATAGTACATTCAGAGAAACGGAAACTTGTCCACCATAGAACCAGAAGACATAGTTTAATGTGGTGACCCAGAGACCCATCGTTCTATTTATTGACCGTAACTACAGCTGATTACTCTTTTATGAAACTCACCCTTAAATCAGCAAGGACTGTTAGCGTAAGTTAACCTACGTTATCATTTTACTTACCCTTGCCTTTGTGAGGCTTTACCATTGTTCTCAGCCCTACTTAAGCCTAAGATTAACCAAAGATTGGCTAAATCGATACTCAGCTCAATATAACCTTTGAAATTCATGTTTATAAATAGGTGCTTTATACGCACGCAAACGCCTTGGTCTGAATATACGTAGTTAGAATATTAGGTTATTACAATAATGACAGGAATAATTATAAATAGGTTGACTCCATTATTGCGAAGAAATAAATGTTTCGCTAGAACGTACTCTATCAACGTCAACGTTCATTAATAGTTTGTCAATAACGGTTAGGACGACATACGACGGTTTATTAGACCTTCCAGGACAACTTTCAGTAACTTCAACAAATCAACAGGAATGTTTCCCAGGACATAATTGTTATGATGTTAAAAATCATGAACGTTTGTTAGCGAAAGACCAGGATGAAATGTTGACTAAAAGCCAAAACTGACGAGTAAACGACACCCAGTCCCATTCCCATGTCAACGACACGTTAAATACATACAATATGAATTTATCATACTCCATCCTGTCCTGTTGCTGCAATCAATGGTTAGGTTAGCCAAAGGTTCTGGGTACTTATCTCTTCCTATATTCATAATTTTAACGAATAAGTTAGCTAAAATAGCGACATAATGTCCATATCGCCGTCGTAACGTTAATTTTATATCTTCATTTTTTTTCTTGAACCTGACTTGGGCTTTATGCTTCTGGAGCGGTAAAGCGAGCGGACTGTTTGGTGGGATGGTAGCCGGGGGAAAATCCAGGACCCTTCCGCGACCAGATGTGGATATCTTCAATATGAAGACGGTACGAAACTGAACGAATTCTTGCGCCGCCACCGCACGAGCAAACGCCCCGTTAAATGAACAAGTTTCCCTATTCAAGTCTGAGATAACACTATAACTTTACTTGACGGAGTTCGCAATTGTTACGACAGGTAAAGAACCCGTGGTGTGGAAGTTTCAGTGATAATAGATTTCATTTGTTGCAGGAATGCAGTGAGGTGAGAACTAGTAATGAATGTTGTAGAAAACACTATTCGAAGCTCGAACTTAATACTTTAGGTGGCGTGCCCCTTGTCCAATCTATGTAGTTATGAACTTGTATCATACCTATGTACTACCAATTTGAATCTTAACCGCCTTTACCCTTGAATGTACACCGAATATACACATGCCAAAAAAATCAAGTGTCGTCAGATCTTCTAGCTAGATTCTTTTGATAATACATAGTTAATAGTTAATTAATTACAGAATAGGCTCGGCATTAAAGTACACCAGATATTTAAAATTAATTAAACGCACGGTCACGAAATAATCACGATTTATTTTTTCTTTCTTCAACCGCCAACGGGGAACGCAGGCGGAGTCATTAATAACACTCTAGCTTAATAAATCTGCTCTAGTGGTGCATGAATTATATTACAATTCTACGTAGTTTATAACAGATAGGTATCTAAAGTAGTATTATTCGCTCTGCGAGATTAAAATTACATTTTATGTATCGGGGCCAGCAAGTTTGTCCAACCATTCGATAAGTCACCGACCGACGTGGTGTCAATGACGGGGTATAGAAGACACCTTTTGTTCGAGACAGTCTCACTGTGACGATTGTTATCGTGCACGAAAACGGATACTCAATTAGGAACATTCCTATTGAGTATCTCTTTACAGACAGTTGCTGGCTGCTGCTAACAGATAGCTGGTTCGGCTCAACTCAAACGATGATTATGACAGAGGCTACTGTCTCGAAGGGTGTCAATAAGTACTCCTCTTTTATAAGTGACTAAGTAAGTATCTACATTTCAAATTGAATAAGCAGTCTTAATGTCACTAGCTTCAGAAACTGAACCCAGGAGAACATTGTTCCAAAATTCTAAAAAAAGAATAGATTAGCTGCATCTGAAAACGAAGAACAAACAAGTAGCGGATATAAAAGTGGATAAAGAAATCTTATTAGTTAGCAGCTAACAGAAAGTGCTCTGCTCGCCAACAGCACTAAACAAGCTAGAGCGAGTGCCCCAGGGACGAGGGAGCAATTACTTAGCGACCAGTTACGTCGATACACGCTTTCCCCGTGGCCTGGTGTGCAAACCTACTACTAAATCGCTACACATTTAAACGCTTTCGAAGGGACAGCTACGGTTTTCTGCAAAACGTCCAGACGGTTACGAATGTCTTTTTTTATTAGTTTAATCTGACCTAAGGCAGCATTTGGCCATGATTTGGTATAACATGTTACGCCAGATAAAGCAATATCGAAGAGATATAACATACTCGTAATTATACTCCATATTGCGGCTATGCCTTAAGGAACATTATAGGAGCGTAGATACTAGTTTTCCATCAATGAGAATTTGTTCCGTGTCAATAGATGTCAATTATTTCGGAGTCTCCTGTCATAGAAGCAGATATGACGTCAGATCATTGAACAGAATTCTATGATTTGATTACCTATTATTTAATGAAATGCTCCTCGCAGTCGACATAATAGAACAGTTAACTTTTAAGACATACTTAAATATGTATGTCACGAGAAGTCCATCTAGCTCAGTGTAAAGATTGTCAGGAAGTTCCTCAGCACTTTGCTATGTAACAATTACGAATCGGTCAAATTGATAAATTGCACACGGTCAATTCGAACCTAGCAACTAGCTTGGCCAATTAAACTGGTTACGATCCCACCTCCATCTTGTTATCTACTATGTGCGGCTGAAGCTACGATGCTACTTATAGAGAATTTATTTCTAACCGTTGGATCGGATGACTCAAATTAAATATGAATTATTTTGGTAGCTAACTTCTTTCTCTTTGATGTACTAATAAAAAAATCAACAAATGTTCATGTTTTTAAATGTAAAGAATGTTTACAATTTGTGGTCATTAAATAAATTTTACGTTTTAAAAATTAGAAATTATTAGGTTTTCCGTCCCTGCTGCGTGCCTCTTTCAGTCTTTTATTGTGAATTTTGTAAAACTTCAGTTAAAATTTGCGGAGAGATTGATTGGGTTTCTTGACGAATGTTATTCTTCAATCTTGATGGGGCTGATAGGTTATTGGAGGATAAAAAGAAGTCGCTGGAGTTAAGGCTTCGTGGTGGCCAAGTAATATCACCTTGCCTTGATATAATTTTTTCAAAGAAAGAATTTCCATTGTCACAACTTGTATGGCTGGGTTGCCCCATCCTGCTGAAATCATGTGTTGTTGTTGTAACCATACGAATAATTACGGACGACATCTTCAAGATTTAATTTTTAAAACGTAAAATTTACTTAATTACCTTAAACCGTAAATATTCCTTTTATTTGTAATTTTTTTATTGCATTTATTAATTGCAGCCACCCGTTACAATCGTAAGTCTTTGGTCTCCGATTGACAGTGTACGTACTCTGCGCACGCGTAATTTATGGACATTTAAACACATTGTATGTGAAGATGACAACATTTCTTCTACAGAACGTGATACTGTATAGACAGAAGCCAATCAATGAAATCACGATGTCGCGGTGAGCTTGCTGCGAATGCTGCGTAACCGCGGCGAGCTTGTATCGATCACGCTTCATTGAAACTCGCCCTAAATCTCCATGTGATACAGCCCTAATAGTAGGAGAGAGCTTTCATAAGAAGTCGGCGTCACATGTGGCTAATTGCCGTCGTCGGGCGGCGAGTGCGCCGTACGACTTAGCCGGACCAAATTGTTTTCGTGCGGGGTTCTTTACTAGTCGTAATAGTCATAATTAAACCATTAACATTACTTTTACTACTAAGTATATTTACAGTTTCTCTATGAAAATAAAAAATAAAAGTGTTAAACCTCAGTGGGGGTATTTATACCATACACTCGCAGTATTCAGTTTGGTGTATACTCTCTCGTACAAAAGAGTGCATTATCAGTGCTTTTGGGCTTTGATCCACAGCTTTGCATTTTTTTTTCCTTGCCATGCTGTAGCGAAGGCTTATAATTACATTTCTAAAATGCCATCATAATTTTCCTTGTCATATTCGTGTAGCCGCAACATAGGGTCGGACAGGCCAAAAAAATCGAATAGATACGGCATTACAAGTAATCGCACGTCAATTTTTACTTAGCAGGAATTCATAATCATACATAAATCATGTCTAATACTGAGACTTTGTCTTGTGATTACGTTAAATAAAGACGAGTAGTAAAAGCGATTTATGAATAGTGGCAGTAGTGTGTCGCTCACGGCAACTTTGGAATGCAGAGCGAAGCACGGTAGCTATCATCTATCCATGCAAAAGTTTGTTTACGTTCTGGGCGCCTAATGGCTCGCCCGGGAGCGGGGCGCTTGCTTACTCGCTTAGGCGGGGTCAATGACCGCTAGACTGTTGGATTTCACACATCTGAACTGTATTATGACTTCATGAGTCCTCCCCAGGTAAATATTAATGTTCGGCAATAATTGCTGTCTAAACTAAACACACGTGGTTGAGTAGAGAGGTCAATTAAAGTTAATGCTTCGACCATTCAACGATTAGTGACAATGATAACTATTTAATAGGTATGATAGCTTCAATTACCTACATACTGGATATTAATAATTACTCGTAGATATTGATAAGTAGAATAATAGAAGAAATTGACAAGTAATTTGATCAAATCCCTGTCATAAGCATAAAAAATTAGAAACGCTGTTTTTTGAAACTAGAATACATAGGTACTTATGGTGATACTTAAATCTCGTTAAGATGTCATCCTGGGAGAAAACTTTTTTTGCGAAGGAACCCAGTAATGTACAGTCGCTATCAGATATATCGGAGCGGCCGAGGTGGTCACAAATATCTGAACAACGCCTCTATTGTCAAAGCGATAAAGTGCATTTTCAGATATTTTTGAGTACCTTGGCCGCCCCGATATATTTGATGGCGACTGTGCACAGATCTAAATAGACTACAATTTACTCGTCTATGTTGAAAGCGTACCTATCTATAATAATACGAATGCCAATGAACGCTAATGACGCGTAATTAATGCCTTATAAAATGTAAATGACGTCTGTACCAGAATGGCTACCCTACCTAGTCTTATTAGTGGGCATCGCTGACCTGACCGGAGGTTGAATCACACGCCCCTTTATAGTAGTCAATGCGGCTAATTTACGACGATTCCATTAAGCTTGAACAAAGAAGCAAGTTGTCAAGGGATTTTGTGACGGCTTCTAAATGCTAAAGGAAAAAAATGTTTTTTCCGTGGTCTCGCAAATATGTAATTTGGATAGCCTAATACCTACATAGAACTGGTTTTTTTTTTAGAAACTTAAACCTATTTAACGTTTTTTTTCATCGGACTAGGTACCAACTACGAATATGTATTGGAATTTTAATGGTGCAAATTTACCATTTCATTGTGTAACTAAAACGAAGCAGGTGTAAATGACTAAAGACCACGCCACTTAAAGTAAATTCTCGCACTGTTGTTGTCATGTCTGTACACCACACGTGCGTATACAAGATGTCTGCATCGTGTGACTAATAGCCATCGCTAACGGCGACTTTTTGCAACGATACAACAGCGAGTTTCCAGAATGAGTTACTGCACTGCATCCCTATTGGATCGAAGCCGAACCGACCGAAGTACACGTCGGTACTTCGGCTATAACAGATGATGCAACGTACGACTGTTATGGAAGACATCTGGTAAGGAAATAATGCAAGGTGTATGTAAGGGTAATGTGGTGGCTACAATTTAGTCTAAAAAAAGTTTAGAATACGTCAGTGTAGGTCGGGACCTTATTACTAAGACTCCGCGGTCCGTCTGCCTGTCCGTCTGTCACCAGGTCTCACGAACCGTGATAATTAGACAGTTGAAATTTTCACAGATGGTGTATTTCTGTTGCCGCTATAACACCAACACCAAATACTAAAAAACAAAATAAAATAAATATTTAAGGGGGCTCCCATACAACAGACATGATTTTTTTTGCCGTTTTTATAGATAATGGTACGGAACCCTTCGTGCGCGAGTCCGAGTCGCGCTTGACCGGTTTTTGTTAAACAATGTTGCCAGCTACTGACATGTAGCTCCGACAGCGGTATCAGCGTACGAAGAAGTACAGACCTCATCAGAAGTTCGCCAGTTGCAAGAGTAAAGATAAAAGTATAGTAAAGTTGTCCGTGTAACTTCTCGTAATTAGCGTCATTTCTTTTCTACTCGGAACGAAGTAGCGGGTCGTAGTTCTTAGTTACAGATCTAAAAATACGACTGCAACACATTCAAGACACGTGTGGAGAGTGGCGCGTTTTGTTATGAGGGAATTTGTTCTGTATGTTTAAGCGCGAGGAAATGACGGCAGAGGATCTACTTCTATTTATAATAATATTTAATGAAAACACATTCATGGCGGACTTATTAATAAACACAACAACTAACGAGTCAGATCTCCAAATAAATAAAATAAAAAGTTATACTGCGGCTATAATACGGTATTGATTTCATTACAGGTTAGTGCAGCGAGAATTCCGATTTTATACTTAAAAAAAATGTTTTCGTTATTGCTAGTGATCAGCAATTTGGAAAGCACTAATCAAGTTAAATATTCCTTAATTACTAAATGGTAATACAGCTATTTCATTGTAGATGATACTAAGGTTCAAAACATATCAGCTATTCAGTCTTCAGTCATCTACAATTAGTTTACAACTGGCATGAGAAATACTACCAACTGAGATTATGCAATAACCAGGTCAGGGCATTCTATTTGTTTTAAAAATAATGACATCTTAATATTCAAAGGGTCAGAATTATGTGTTGTTAGTAAACTCGAGTGGGGCTTGGGTTATATAGACACCGGCTGGTATTACATTTTGATCTCAACACTTTTTGCAGTAGGAAGAACTGCGTTGCGAGACAGGCATTTATATACATGTAATTTTTATGATAGCTTTTTTATTCTCGACAAGTGTGTTTACGTAGGTTTAGATTGTTGATTACCTACAGAACAACACTACAGTACGGTTGAGTACCGACAGAATTTCAATAATGAAACTGATAGTGGCCAGACTAAACCACAATACATTATAACTAAGGACATTCCGGTTGAAAATTCCCCGACAACGCTACCTAGTTTTACGAGGAAAACTTTATTTACAAGAGGAGCGTGCGATGCCGAGATCGGACGATAGGTGTAGTAGATTAAAGTTACTGCCATAGTGGACCCTTCACCAACTTCAGGGATGGTTTTCTACTATCATATCGCGTGCGAGCGAGTCAAAACATTCTGTAACCAGCGGAAATGTACTCTCTAAATATACGTTGCTGTTAAAAGAACTCTAGGTAAAAGATACACTGGTTACCCCGTGTTAGAATCGCCAGCGTTCCAAGGGACGTAACAGGAATTTACTGCACTTCGATAATCGCCACAAAACATCGACTAACAAAGCCCCAGACACCGTGTCGGACACAATTTTCCAACGTGGCGTTAGGGATGGAGGAAAAGTGTATTTCAGAAGGTATTTGTTGCCGAGATAGGATCATAGGTACAATAGATTAAAGATATTGGCGTTGGACCGCCGCGTCATGCTCGGCCGAGCGTGGCCGGCCTCCAAGGCTGTAACACGATTTACAGGCTCGCCGCCGGCTGAGCTCCTGTCTACATTTTCATTGCTCAAAGAGCCGAACGCTCAAATTAACCAGAGAGATAACCACCTCGGGTGCCTCAGCTACTACGTAATCGGAAAGCGCGCTTATACTGGTTCGCTTGAGCTCCGTAAGCGAATGCAATCACAATCCTATGCTGC
Organism: Pammene aurita; assembly: GCA_947086415.1. Lineage (NCBI taxonomy): Eukaryota > Metazoa > Arthropoda > Insecta > Lepidoptera > Tortricidae > Pammene > Pammene aurita. Next base: position 22,270,697 of record OX352298.1, on the reverse strand, counting down.
AGCGTTTTTTTTTATCCTCCTCCACCGTAGTGACTCACCGTGTTGATTGAAAAGGAAAACGGTTTACCTCTTGTGCTGGGCTATTAATTTTTCTAATAACAAGTAATACACACCGCTCATTATTATCTTGCACTAATGATCGACGTAGTTTGTCTTTTATTATATTCTTAACCTTATTTTTTATATAATAATACATATTATTTTCGTAAGCATGGATAAATCTTGAAGCCTGTCGCTTTCGTTGCTGCTTTTCTTTTGTGAAAGTTAATAAATGCGATAATAAAGCCAATTTGGCCAAATTGCATTTCATAATGTTAAAAAGTAACACGAAGTTAAATAATAATTTCGATACCGTCTACTATTATAGCAGTATACCATACCATATTTGTATTAATTAAGCGGGTCTGCTGTGTGCTTGCGAGGGGGCGGATTAGATCAACAATTGTGCACTTATTTATTGTGATAGAGCAGTTTTTCTCCCCTAAATGGTTAACTAACTGCTAATAAAATGGTATCCATATATTGCGTAGGGCAGGTTCGTCGGCGTCGTCCCAATTGTTCAATGGGAAACAATCAAAATGACCTTCTATGAATTTAGAGTTTAGTAGGTTACCTACAGACAATGTGCGTGATATGCAACAGAATACAGTACACAAAAGCGTTTTTTCCTTGTTAAGTTTTGCAGCAGACGATAATTGTCTTGAAAAATACTTGAATAATCTTATGTAGTAGGTATATAATAGTACCCCTTGAAGCTACAAGTTTTCAAAAGAACTATGATATTTTATCCTATCTTAAGTAGGTAAAACAAGTTATCATGCCCGCCTGTTTGTAATTTAAACGACTATTTATATAATTTCAATATAATTAATAGTTTTATCTAAAGTGGACATTCAATCTAGCCTAATACAGCCAGAAAGTAAAGTAAGAAAGTTTTCATTATTAATTAATTGCATTTATTTATAATAGATGTAGAGGGTCGGCTAAACACAAGATACGCTTAATTGTCCGTAGGGTAAAAGGGCAGAGATCACTTGCCCACTCGACAGAATATGTGAGACGATAAAACGAAACTCGACCCACCAGTCTAGCTATACAAAAGTTTTCCCATAGTAATTTAAAAGGATTTCGTTTTGTACCAATTCCATTTACAATTGTCTCGGGTACATGTTTTAATGCAATGAAGTGTTTTAATACTGCAACTTAAAATTTTTGCAGTTGCATTCACTTTACAATTGTGCGCCTGAAATTAAATACGGACATAAAAATTTAGTTCCGAATAACAATTGAAATTATATATTAGGGTTAAATAAAAAATATATAATTTTATTTAAATTAGGGTTAAATTATATGAGTAACAGTCTACATACGTACATCAATTTGAAATGATCTTTCATCCCCAAAAAAATCAACTTCTTAAAAGATGTCGTGCCTAAAAGCGGAGTCTATGGCACGTTCTCCACAAGTAAGCGTTTTAATAATTGCATAACGGGAGGGTCGGGATGAGCGGTAACAAAACAACACGTGCAGAGGGAATGTCATTGCACCGTCTCCCTGCATTACCTATTCAGGGATTACTGGCGGCGATGTGGCGGGGTGCTCTAAACGGCGAGACTTGCGCCCATTTCGGGGGTTCAACCGGGGGTATTGGACTAGTGTTACCGGACTTCGGGATTTTCGGGAAATGTCGCGAATTTACGGGTTAGAAATGCAAAATCACGGGGATGGTGCAAACTTGGTGCCAATTTCAGGGGTTTAACCGGAGACATTGGACTAAGTGTTATTAGAATTCAGAATACATATAAGAAAATGTCAAGAATTTTCGTGTTGGAAATTCTAAATAACGGGGTTGATGCCCATTTCAGGGGTTTAACCGGAGACATTGCACTAAGTGTTATTGGACTTCAGAATTTACCAGAAATGAAGAGAATTTTTATGTAAGAAATGCAAAACCATAGGGGTAATGGAGACATGTGCCTGTTTCGGGGGTTCAACCAGAGATATTGCATGGACTTGCGTTACCGAACTTCAGGATCTTCGGGAAATGGCAAGAATTTCCTTGCTAGTAACGCAACAGCACGGGGTGGTGGAGACAGTGCACATTTCGGAGGTTCAACCGTCAACCTAAAAATATTGGACTAGGGTTACCGGTTGCCGGAAGCTAAGTTTTTAGAGGACAGGTCAAGATTTATAATTAACTGGTTAAACATTACCCGCAAATTTACAAAAAAATAAATATAACATGCACTTTCAAGAAATTGTAGTCGTTGATAAATTAAATGAAATAGGCAATTTCATTACTGAAGTTTTTAAATAAAATGTGTAACTAATACTGATTTTAATATTTGTTAACAAATACTTGTAGTAATAAAAGTTATGCGACTTTCGGATCACTGATCTGACTGATCATAATTAATCACGATCAAGGTTTTTCGTCAAAATTATGGATTTTAATCTGGCCACCCCATTGGATCTAGCTTTACAGTGACAGAGATTCCGGTAACGGTCTTAAACAGCGTTGTGTCGCCGTAACTGACCGATGCGACCGTTCAATATTCAAATAAGACTATCTCTATGTAGACTAGAGCATTTGTGAACAGGTATATATAATACAGGGTACAGACTACTCAGAGATTTCGATGTAACTGTTGCCCTACGAAGTTGAACGGACTAATCCACATCATTGTTAGGCGAACCTATTATAAAAGGCTATTCAACTTCACATTCACATATGTATGGATAAGAGGAGCATTAATGTTTATTTTTTAAATAAAATTATAGATGTGAAACTCGTCGAGTACGTTGTATTGTATTGTAGTACGGGCAGGTTTCCGCAACTCGACGTCTAGCGCCTATTTTGCGTACTTTCGTCTCGTCGAGTACGTTAAATTAGCTTCTGAATGCTACAAAGCTATGAATTGATAATTAAGTAAGTCTTTTATTAATCCTTAAGAAAGTGTTTTAATTATTTTAAATGTGAATGACAGCTGTCTTTTGATCGACTCCAGTTCACCAAAAACCTTTATCTAAAGTGTGAACATTAGTAATAATATGTATAATGAACCTTGAACGGATGAAACATAACAGATACCTATTATTATGACTATAAACAAAGTATGCAGGTAACCAAGTCAGCACACTCAAGTGTGTGAACGCGTTGATTTAGGTACATTGTTTACAAATATGATGTAAGCCACAGACAATGACTCTGTAACTACTCTCACGCTACTTCTTTTCGCATGCAATGTGGCATACAGTGTAACAGTCACTATATTGACAAAGTTAATGTTTATAGGTTTTTTTAACGCATTCACTGCCACCAACGCATATATGCGTTTTCGTTACTTTCACCCAGTGCCTTGGACGCACAGACGCGTTCGTAATATTTAGTGACTTTTGTCGGAGGCACTGGGTAATAGTCGGTTGAACTCACATGTGCGTCTGGGGCACACAGCAAAGTGCGGCGCCTGGCGAATGTCCAGGAAAAGAGGGTGGTAGTGAATGCGTTAACAAAACATTTCAAAGGCGTTAAGGGAACGTACCCATACTACGTGACCAATTTTTTTACAATTTTCACCCCTTCCCCCCCCCCTCGGTGACCAACCGTAATATATGCCAAGATCCCCCCCTCCCCCTCTGGTTGTCACGTAGTCATTCTTAATATTGTTTTTTTGCAAACAGAAAGTAAAAAATATCATAATTTGGCGCATATTTGTATTTATTAAAACGGCGGTTGCCGCGTAACGCCTCAAGGTGCGTGCAAACCATAATTAAAAGTGAAAAAAAAAATTGCGCGAGATTTCCCTAGAGCATAATTATAATAAGTATTGATTACGTGACGTAAACCTAAACCCCCCCCCTTGTGACCAAGAGTAGTATTTTGACGACCCCCCCCCCCCCCTAAACGCGTCACGTAGTATGGGTACGTTCCCTAACCTGGTACAAAGATAAATAATGTAAGGTTATTACATCACGGTAGAGCTGCACCGCGATCGCAACACACGGCTCGTTAGATTGAATCACAGTGGACAAGCATGCTTCTTACACCTCCGCTTTAACGATTAGTTACGCACCCATTCGCTTATAGTATTGATGATATTACAATGATGTCATAGTAGGTGCAATATCTGGGTGACCGAGAAAGCTCAGGTAGTGACTGGCGTTTTAATACTTGTTTGTTAATATACATAAGGGATATATGTATAATATAACAGAATGAAAGGATGAAGAATGAAATTATGAAATCTATACTAGGCAGTCGATTGTTTTTTCGAAATTAAAATACAATAAAAATATGTATCAATTTAGTAAAAAACCATCCCACGATTATAGGGTCCCACTCATAAAAGGCAAGCATTCGATCAAGGATATTGCCACTTGGCCCAAATACTTTTTTTTGCATCAGTGCTGTGTACGATCATCTTGTTACACCCACGTGCACGCTTCTCTTTTGAACATGTGCACTGTGATTCCGCCCAAGGCCATAAATCGAAAAAAGTCATAAGCGTATCCCGGTTTAAAAGATAAGTAAAATGATTCACTAATAGACAATCTGTAGAAAACTATAAATTTCACCATAATACATTGCAATTATCATTTGCATTTGTGCAACGAAAGTGCAGATAACATCTCAACCTTCATTAGCAGTACGCCGTTGACGCCGAAACTTAATCACTTTGTTATCGTGTATTATTATTACTATTTATTTATTAACACGTGGTGAAATCATGGAAATCCAAGAAGAAGGTATGTACTTTACTTTCTAATATATTTTATTTATATATGTGTGTGTTTGAATTTTATACATATTTTCTACGAGATGCTTATACTTTTGTAAAAATTATTCTTAACTTCGAAATCAATTTGAGTTATACTTTGATGCCGAGGTAGAGGCATACGTCATTTTGTAGATCTAACTATCCTTAATAAGGGCTGTAAGTTTCATTTGCGTCTGTTTGCTCCTTTTCTAGTTATATGTGTATCAATGAACAAGTGTCGTTGGCCAAGAATAATGAAATTTTTTTCTAACATATTTATATGTTTGTTTTATTAGGTACTTTTATGGGATGTGCTATTTCAAGGCGTGCTATTTTTGATATATGGCACTCCAAAGAAGGCACGGAAAAAGAAAAATCTCAACATGTTCTTGTTACTCTGACTGAAATGTCACCTCTTTCTGAGCACATTGAAAATGTCGATATGAAGATTTTAAATGACAAAATTTGCAATTTGTGTAAACGATTTTCATGTTATTGGAAAAAAATGTATAGAAGTCAGTTTAAAGTAATAGAAAAATATGCAGATTGGCTTGCTGTAACGGAGTATATTGAAATAAATCGAAGTGTTGAGCCGCGTATTTTACAGCAGAATGATAACGTCGATTCGTTCCCTTCTTGTTCGCGTGGCCGTCCGAAAAAAGATTTTAATGAGTGTAGTAAACGTACTAAAAGGAGAACACTTGCTGATCTATCCAACTTAGATACGTCTGCTGTTAGTACGTTGCTCAATACTTCCGCTGATGCCAATTCAAGCTCTACAAAAATCGACGAATGTGATGCTTTGTCGCTTATTGCAGAAGCTAAGTTGATTAGGCACCAATATTTATTAATTAAGAATTTTATAGATACTAAGATATTAAAAGATTGTATGCCTTCCTACCAAAGTATTCTTCAAGCTAAAAGTCAGTGTTATCCTCCTATTATAACTGTAACCCAGTCATCCGCCGAAGTCGAACTTCAGAGTTTGTTAGACCACACTGCCACTCGGATTCTTGAGTCTCAAAAAGATGTTTTAAATAGAGTGCCATGCCAATCTCTAGATAAAATATCTTTAATAGGTAAATGGGGTTTCGATGGCAGTACTGGACATGGCGAATATAAGCAATGTTTTTCTGATCCCAACCTTAAAGATAGTAGCTTGTTTGTAACCTCGTATGTACCACTTCAACTTATTTTTACGCCTGAAAATGAGAAAACCCCTGTGGTTTTGTGGAAAAATCCTCGTCCATCGTCAACTCGTTACTGTAGGCCAATTCGTTTTCAGTTTTTAAAAGAAACCGCTGAGGTAACAGTTCAGGAAGAGACTTCTTTTAAACAAAAAATACATGACTTACAGCCAACGATCTTCAAATATAATGATCGCGAATTTTGTATTACGCATAACTTACAACTTACTATGGTAGATGGTAAAGTCTGTAATGCCTTAAGTGAATTCTGTTCATCCTCTAGATATTATGTTTGTAAAGCTAGTCCTGACGAGATGAATCAAATTGATCTTTGTTTAAGTAAACCAGCTGATGCAAGCAAATATGAATTTGCTTTATCTCCTCTACATGCAATGATTCGTTTCTTTGAATATTTTATTCATATTGCTTACAGGATGGATTTTAAGAACTGGTAAGCATCGAAAGAGTTTAAACCGTTGTACGAAAGTAGAAAAAAAGAAATTCAAAAACAATTTAGGGAAAGATTGGGCCTCATTGTCGATAAACCAAAAAGCGGCGGAAGCGGGACATCGAATGATGGTAATACTGCTAGACGTTTCTTCATGAACTCAGAAATTTCGGCTTAAATAACTGGTATCAAGAAGGAACTTCTAGATCGATGCTGGACTGTACTACAATGTATGAACTCGGGATGTAAAATTGATTCGCAAAAATTTCACGATTTCGCTGTAGAAACTGCTAAACAGTTGGTTCATGAGGATAACTACAAATGGTATAAAATGCCCCCTTCCGTCCACAAAATTTTAGTTCACGGTGCTGATATTATTAATCACAGTTTGCTGTCTATAGGGGAGCTATCTGAAGAAGCAGCTGAGGCGACTAACAAACACATTAAAGCATATCGACGAGACCATACACGACAGATGAATCGCGTTTTGACTAATACAGATTTGATTAACAGGCTTCTTCATTCGGATCCCCTAATTTCAGGTCTAAGAAAGTAACCAAAAAAAAAATTACTGTATTATCGAAATCTGTATTAAAATTGTTATCTTAAAATAAGTAGTTTTCTGATTAACTGTTATTTGCTTTATTATTTATAAGTTTACATTTATACTATTATTACAAATTATACTGTTTCTTATTTTAGTTTTTTGGTTTTATTTGATGTTTATTATAAACAAGAAACATTAATACCACAATTTTTCCACTGAAAATCGCAGTATACAATATTTAAAAAAATTATTGTCTCGAACATCATTTCTGGACATAAAAAAGAAGTATGGGTTTAATATATATACATAAAAATGACACAAATATATCAATTCATATTACTTTCATGGTATTTTAACCTTTATCATAGATAAAAACATCTATTTCGCGATATAGATATTTATGACCGCCCTTGTATGGGAGCGGAATCACCGTGATGTGGCTTAATTTGCCTTGTATCCGGCTTTGTAAACTACCATGCCGCAAGTACCGTGACACACCATCCTATGTTTCCCTGGCGTTGTACTAATTAGAAAGAGGAGGCAGTTTCGCCGAGCAGTGTTATGGGTATTTAGGTATAGGTCATGCAATTTATAGAGAAACGAATGGAACTAATAATGGAAGCAGATATTGAACATAAACTTATAGTACTTACAGTCAGAGATGGCCAAAATGTAACCCACTAACGATTAACACCTACGGTTTAAAAACTTTAAAATGACGAGTAAATTAGACGATTAATTTAATTAGTCGATTAAAATGATGAGTAAATTAGTAGACTAAGAATGACGATTAATTTAATCAGTCGATTAAAATGACGAGTAATTTAGTTACGATTAAATTAATCGTTGATTAATTTCCAACGACAAAATTTTTTGTCGACTAATTAATCCGTTTAATTATTTTCGATTAATATTAGGAACAAAGTATCTATACAAGGTGAAATCAAAATCGTAATTGTGAACAACTTTTACTACGGGAAAATGAAGATAAAGATAAGGATGAATATGGAGATTGAATATGATAAGGAAAATGGGAAATAGAAAATGAAAAATGGAAATGAAAAACGGAAAAGAAAATAAAAATTAAAAATAAAATTAAAATGAGACTAAAAATTAAAATGAAGTTGCCAACCGGATCCCAGGCTCACATTGATTCTCTAGATTCTCGACTGGGGTTCGAGATCTCGCGAGATCGAGATTGCATTCATTATCTAACCAAGACATGTTTTTATAAGAAAAAACCGGCCAAGTGCGTATCGGACCACGCATAGGAGGGTTCCGTACCTTCAATGTAATAAAAACCAAACTAATACCAAAAGGTCGTATCTGATGCCTATGGAAGAAGTTTTTTTGGAGATAACTCAAAAATGGCTGAACCGATAATGTTCAAAATAATTAAATTTTTTGAAATTTAGTTACATCTCTGGAGCGCCCCTTTAAAAATATTTTTTTTTTCAAAATTAACTCCATAACTAAGTAGCGGCATACAAAATACACCTTATGTGTAAATTTTCTTCAGATACGTCGTATAGTTTCCGAGTAAAATGGCTGTGACATACGGACGGACAGATAGACAGACAGACATGACGAATCCATGAGGGTTCCGTTTTTTGCCATTTGGCTACGGAACCCTAAAAACTGAAATTTAATCGACGATTAATTTAATTGTTTTTCGAACAACCGTTATACATTAACCGCAATTAATATCGACGATTGATTTTTTTAAAAACCGGCCAAGTGCGTGTCGGACCACGCATAGGAGGGTTCCGTACCTTCAATGTAATAAAAACCAAACTAATACCAAAAGGTCGTATCTGATGCTGGAAAATGGCTGAACCGATAATGTTCAAAATAATTTACGTAGAAAGTATATGATAAGGCACATCGCCTCCAATTTTTTCATATTTTTTGGACTTACGGTTCAAAAGTTACCGGGGGTCTACACAATTTTTCTGACTTTCGAAGCGATTATTTCAGAAAATATTCACTTAATCACAAAATGGTCAAAAAAACCTCAATGTTATTTTTAAAGACCTATCGATTGATGTGTCACATGTTGATATTTGGTTAAAAAACATTTTTTGAAATTTAGTTACATCTATGGAGCGCCCCCCTAAACATATTTTTTTTTTCAAATTTAACTCCATAACTAAGTAGCGGCATACAAAATACACCTTATGTGTAAATTTTATTCAGATACGTCGTATAGTTTCCGAGTAAAATGGCTGTGACATACGGACGGACAGACAGACAGACATGACGAATCCATAAGGGTTCCGTTTTTTGCCATTTGGCTATGGAACCCTAAAAATCGATTAATTAGTTAATTAAAAAAATCGATTAGTGCCTCTGCTTACAGTACAACGAAGTGAAGATGGCTAATTAACAGTGTCTTAAAATAAACTAGGTAAAAAAACAAAACAGTAATCACTGCCGGACGAAATATAGACAATCTAGTCAGTCATTCTCAATTTTTAGATTCAAAGTTGTAAAATGAAGCTTTGGACTCATTAGCCGTCTCGAGAGTGGCCGGTAAGTGAGTGCGTTAAGCGCACGCGTCACGCTGGTCGTGACCTCGTCGGTTCAACGACACCCGTCACCGTCACAGCGATGCGTCAGCTCAGTTATATTGCAAGTGCTCACAGATTTACAGAGTCCAGTTCTCAGGTAAGTCTGTGAGCAGGAACATGTATCGTTGTTGTGGATCTTGATGGCACAGTAACACCGGTGTGTTAAAGGATCCGACTCGCCTGCGCTCGCGCAATGAATAAGGATATTCGACAGATCCTTGACTTGACAGATGCAAAACAGGTATTTTTAAGAAGGATGCATGTGTATGGAATGGATAGAACTAGCTTAGTTTAGTATTATAAATTGAACAGATATATTGAATGTGTAATCTCGGACCTCGTGGGTTTGCCAGTTTTGAAGGCATACCATACCGTAGAGCGTTTTTTGCATCAGGGTCATCAATGACATATCATAATGACTGTCGATTCATATTTCCACGCACTTATTATCAAACTACGGTTGTGTATGCGTTGACAACTGCAATGAATTTGTTCCTTTGTAGTTTCAAAATTCATGTAAACTATAATAAAACTTTATAAGAGCAATACATGTGTTACATAGGTACTTTGTGTCTGGCGAGTTACACTCAAATGCAAGGGAGACTGGATCTAAATTGGATCTGCAAAAACGTCCTTCATTAAAGTTGGCGAGTCAGACATAAAGGTTCATTGTGTTGACATTGGGATTCGGGTAATTAGAAAGGCGAGTTGACTATGAATTCTTTAGAGCCTGGGCCAGGGAAGGCCGGCAACTCTTGCCCGTAAGTGCCTAAACATTCGAGTAACAAACAAAAGAAATGCAAAACAAAGATTTGTACAAATATGGACGAATGAGTCGCCATCCGGTCTGTCTGAATTAGGTACGGTGATTAATTTAGCGCATGCGACATAGCAAAAGTCACAGGGTAGCCGTACGGACTATCGAGATCAGAGCCCTAAACCTAGTTGGCGATCGAGAAGAACGGAGAGGAGACGAAGATTTACCTACGCAAAATCAGTGACATGAGCTGGATAAAAGTAATCGCAGGAGGATGAAGTAATCATGTCAAGGGTGTAAAATATTCTTAAGCTAGTAATGTAAGAAAAGACGTTCCATCAGAGATCAGAGCCCTTAACCTACTTGGCGATCAAGAAAAACGGAGAGATGACGAAGATTTACCTACGCAAAATCAGTGACATGAGCTAGATAACAGTAATCGCAGGAGGATGAAGTAATCGTGTCAAGGGTGAAAAATATTTTTAAGCTAGTAATGTAAGAAAAGACGCTTTTGCAGCTAGCTCTTCCTAAGTATCTACATTTCACTTACCTGCTAAGTACACTGGCGCATCTAAACACCTTGTCTAGATGACAAAACGAAACAAACGGCGGATTTACGCAATGCCCAACAACAATGGTACTGCAATACAAACACAATTAACTGCTTATCCTTATTAATCATTAGAATTACTTCCATATCTTCTTAATCAAATACGCATCTAAATTATTAGTAGTCTTAGCTTGCAAAAAATATAGAATTTCCTTGGAGCATTTCGGCTCTTTGCGATCCAGAAGGTACCTAGTTACACAAAAAAAATACTTAGGTATTATTAAGTACCTACTTACAATTAGATCAATGGTCTCATTTTTGCGAAAGTTGTCGAGCTGAATACCTACTACCCGCGGGCCATAGTACGGAGACCATCTTAAGCATCACATCACATGCATCATAAACACGCTACTTGATCAACCACCAAAACAATGAGCTGTAATATTTATTGAAAAAACTAATCAATAATTGTAACAAGGTTAGGCTGCAATGCAATACAACATATTAAAGAATACATCTTATCATCATCATGTAGGTAATTTGACGAAACCTAGTGCGAACAAAACAAATATCTACATGTGAAATTGCAGCTCTGTTAACGTACATGCATTTTGAAATCCACTCTTTGACACATTCATTTAATTGTCATTTTAAATTAATTTATTTATTCGATCCGTTAGCGCCAGATTCGTATAGCTAGCCTTTCCGCATCGCCAACTATAGCGATCTATTGTCTGCCTATCAGTCCCTATTAACGATGTCACTCCCCAGTCAGTTGGTCATTCCTCTCTTGTTTACGAACGAATGACAAAGTCCGGTGCCTTCAGCCTAGTTTCTACCCCTAACTGGGGCAGGAATAAATCAGAATCACCTGACGATATCCACTCGCGACTGTCGCTATGCATTAAGGCGACGCCGCGTCCAGTATTTTTGACAGAGTTACCCTTGTCAAAGTCTCGATTATCAGTAAAGGGGAACAGTAAAAAAGGTCACGACACGAGCGGGTCACGTTCTTTTAGATAATGGAAGGTATGTAGTTCCCACTTCCACATAAATTTGTGCTAATAAAGAATAAATGTCGTTACCCCTTGGTTAGTCAACAGACCTCATGATAGTTCAGTAATCTAGTTCCTTTTCTGTCATTAAATTAAAAAGCTGTCTAAATGCGTGAGGATTTTTGCATCCTCACGTTTGTAGCGAGAGCGAGTGCGGCGGACAGCATTATTATAGCAATATGAGACCGCGAACTTGGGGCGTCTTCATTGAATGTAAGTAGGTAGGAGATTTTCACACGAATATTTAATCAGTATTTCTAACGGATTGTTGCTTCTTTACATAGTCATACTAAATATGGAGCTTTTTTTGTCCAAACGCTGCATTTTGGTATGGAAGCATGCCGCTTTTCATGGTAGTAGGGACCCAAAAAACGTTTTTTTTTCCGGAGCAGTACCAGTTTCATCAATTAGGTTTTGGTATGGAAGCATGCCGCTTTTCATGGTAGTAGGGACCCAAAAAACGTTTTTTTTTCCGGAGCAGTACCAGTTTCATCAATTAGGAGGCTGAGATAAGAGAGGTCTGTTTTGTGGCTTTAAATGTTATATAGATAAATTAACGAGAGCATGGAATTCCATATGTGCAATTCCGATATAGATTACAAATTTGGCATTTCCACCTTACGAAAACAAATACAAAAATTAGGATTTAAATGGAAAAAGACCGAGGACAACCGAAAAATATTAATGGAAAGACACAACATACGACTGCTAAGAATAAATTACCTTACCAAAATTGCGGAATATCGGTCTGAAGATAGACCAACAGTTTATACTGATGAAACCTACATCCACACTTCACATGTGTCCGGAGAGGCTTGGACCGATGGAACAGAATTTGGTGTAAAAACAAATCAGTACAGGCCAGCGGTTAATAATAGTGCACGCAGGACGAAAAGATGGTTTTATTCCTAACGCTTTGTTAATGTTTAAGGCAAACCAAATAACGGGAGATTACCATGACCAGATGAACTTTGTCAACTACGAAAAATGGTTAAAAGAAAAATTAATACCGAACCTTAAACCGAATAGCGTACTTATCGTAGATAATGCGTCCTATCACAACAAACTTTTGAATCGTGCTCCAACGTCAAATTCTCATAAACAAGAAATGATGGATTGGTTGACAGAACACAACATTTCGTATAGCCCGTTGATGTACAAAACCAGTTTGTATGATTTAATTAAACAAAATAAAGAACGGTTTCGTGAGTACCACATAGATGCAATTTTAAAAGAACATGGCCACTCCGTTTTACGATTGCCACCGTATCACCCGACATTCAATCCGATCGAAAATATTTGGTCCATGGTAAAAGGATATGTAGCGAAAAGAAACGTTTCATTAAATTACTTGACCGTCACTGGAAGCTTTATAATTGAGATAGCATATCTGTTTCCGTCGAATTATCACCAGCAAAGTGCTTTATTTGACTTTTGATTCCAACGACAGTGGCGACACCTGGCGGATCGCGCCATTTTACACAGGTAAAAAATGTCCGGTGATCGCTTTGTCATTGGCGATCAGTTTCCCGTCGAAGCAACACGTGCACAGCAAATCAGGTCCTCTGATCTGACCGTTACAATTCTAAAATTGTGAAAAATAGATGTTATTTAAAATATATTCGGTGTTAAAGTGTTTTATCAAACATGTAAGTACCCGATTACTAAACTATTTAAGTGGTCATACATTTTACCAGTTTTTCTGTTCGGACCATTACGTAATACGTTTTTTGTGCATAAAACCAGTCTATAGTGTTTTATTTGTAGGTTGTATTTTCTTCCGATTGTATTTTTGTCAAAAAATTCGTTACAAAAATACAATCAGGTGCCATTTTGAACTTTGATTAATACTATTTCTATTTCAGAAATCGATAATACTCAAAAGGTCTCGGCAGAGCCGCAGCCTGACCCAAGTGGTATGCAAATAAGTGTGATAATACTACTGACCACAATAATTGTTATGAAAATAGAACTTGCCATATATTCACATGAAAATCTTTCTTGCCCTGATAATTTGTCAATTTTGTCAGAGGTTAGTGGTGAATTGTATGATAGTAATGATGTTAGTGATGCTCCGTGCCCTAACGCTGAAAGTCAAGACGCAAATTCAAATTTGCTTTTCACTTTTGATAGTGAAACGAAGTTAAAAGAGCCATCTGTCCCTAATCTTCAATTTTTTTTTCTGAAAATGCTTCTTGACGTTCAGCGCTTGGGAAGCGCAGCATGATCTGAGGTTAGATATACACAAAAACTATACAATCACACCCCAGGTTTCGTAGACCTGGAAACAAACGAAGAGGTAAAAATGTATGATACCTTACGTCATCTAGCTTATGCTGATAAATCATATATAGCGGTACAAGATAGTATTCGTAGTCTTTTATCATGGGCAAAGAGTATGAATTTTTCTTATGATTAATTAAACACTAAGGTCGATAAGCTCTTTCAAAAAGGCGACCTACAAAAGATTTCCTCTGATCTTTTACTAATAGTTTGTGGTCACCGCGTCGAAGCTATTGAAAAGCGTAGAGACGCAATTACAAGCCAAATTAAAGAACCACTTGCCAAGGCATTGTTAAATAAGATTCCTCCTTCCACAGCTAATATTTTTGATCCCAATCCTTTTACATCAGCTCTTGCAAAAGCAGGGGGAGTTCGAAAAGCTTTTTGGCAACTCAGCCTAACAGCCGCCCCTCGCGGGGGCAAGGCATAAGGAAACTTACAATTCCATCGCGTGGAATTCTATGCAATGCTAGCTCAGGGTACTTTCCCATGCAAAACACGCATATGCAAACTTGGCACAATGCACCCTCGCGGGGTGTATGTCATTGCCCTAATTGTCAACAACGAAATTTGGCCTCTTAAACAAAATACCCTTGGTAAGGCAACTCAGCCTAACAGCCGCCCCTCGCGGGGGCAAGGCTTAAGAAAACCTACAATTCCATCGCGTGGAATTCTATGCAATGCTAGCTCAGCCCAAGTAACACAGGAAGCATTATAACATATGAATAGTTAACTTATTTCGAACTTAAGGACCGTATAAACTCTTATATACGTTCACCGAGCAACTTGTCGCATTATATGATGCTTTGAGCTGTATAACGGTTGTATAATGGCATATCTAAATGCTTTTGTAAAGCCTTTAGCTTTAGTGCAGCAAACCACAACGCAACTGTACAGCTTTCGACTGTTTAAAAGCACTTAAGTGCTTTAGGTTCTACAATAGCATTATATAATGCTTTAAGCTGTATAATGGTTGTATAATGGCATGTATAAATGCTTTTTTAAAGCCTTTAGTTTTAGTGCAGCGAACCAAAATGCAACTGTACAGCTGAATGCTGTACAGTTGCGTTTTGGTTTGCTACACTAATGCTTCGGTGTGGTTTAGTGCCTTAGGTTCTACAATAGCATAAATAAATGCTTAATGCTGGTTATGAGCATGAATATTAGCCATTATAATGCCACGTAAATCCGGTATACAGCTTTCAGCTGTTTTTAGTGCTTTAGGTTCTACAATAGCATTTTATGATGCTTTACGCTGTATAACGGTTGTATAATGGCATATGTAAATGCTTTTGTTTAGCCATTAGTTTTAGTGCAGCGAACAACATGCAACTGTACAGCTGAATGCTGTACAGTTGCGTTTTGGTTTGCTACACTAATGCTTCGGTTTGGTTTAGTGCCTTAGGTTCTACAATAGCATAAATAAATGCTTAATGCTGTTTAAGAGCATGAATATTAGCCATTTTAATGCCACGTAAATTCGCTATACAGCTTTCAGCTATTTTTAATGCCTTAGGGTGTACAATAGCATTTATAAGTAGGTAATACGTTCCTAATGCAGTATAATAGCAATAATATAAACCATTATAAAGCCAAGTAATTCACTATAAGGGGCTGTTCATAAATTACGTCATTTCAAATGGGGGGGGGGGGGGTCTGGACATCGGATGATGGTAGCATGATGTAGGAGGGGGCGGGGCGGTCACTCCGAAGATCACATCATCAATGTGTAAAAAAGGAATGAAAGTCGTGTTTCTATACACTTTTAATGCTATAAAATATTATCTACTAAATAGTTTTTTATTTTACAATTAAGCTTAAAACGCATTTTTTTTTAATGACGTCACTTTATTATTTTTTTTTAATGACGTCACTTTATTTGGCAGCTTTACTATCAAAAATTTATGACGTAATTTATGAACAGCCCCTATACAGCTTTTAGCGGTTTTAGTGCCTTAGGTTCTACAATAGCATAAATAAATGCTTGATGTTGTTTAATAGCATAATTATTCACGTGTAATGCTGTAGGCATAAATAAGGCATTTTTAAGGGTCACTGAGCTGCTATTGGACTAAGAGCTAGCCACGTCAGATATGACACAATAATGAGAGCAACAAAACCCGTCTGGTTAGATTGCTATACTATTCTTATTGCTAGATCCTGGCATCTGGCAGCTTTTAATGGGTGGAGGTCACAGTGACAGACTAGCAAAATGTTTTAATTGGAAAATAGTAATACCAAACTAGGTAAAAATTGCCGAAGTTGTCTCAGTTATAAAGGACAGGGCCTATATTTTAAGGGGCTCCCTGGCGCCAACGACCTTAGATCTGATTCCCTTAGTTTTCTAATTATTTATATAGCTTATCATATTATCAGTAACGGCTTTAAACAATATAGTATCCTATATTTACTTCAATATTCATTGTCTTCGAGATATTTGACATCAAAGTCGAACCGGTTTAGGCTAAAAAAGTGGTTTTATGGTCATAAATTTTGTTTTAATTAGTTAAAAATTAAAATCTCTCTACAGTTTTTAGAGACATCAAAGAGGAACCCTAATATGTAGATTACGTATATGTAAGATTCTTTACACCATTCGAATATCGATAAAAGTTTTTTTTAGACCATATTTTAAAAATATCATAAAAAAATAACGGCTCATTTATTTCAAGATCCGGCTCTACAGAATGGAGATAAAAGATTCAAAAACCGATAGTCGCTTGCCTTATAATTCTATCTTTAGTCAATATGTTGGAATATCGACTCAAAACTGGTCAAAAATCGATAAAAAAAAAACGTTAGACCAAAAAATATTGTGTATTCTTACTATACATCGGGGTTTTCGGCGCGGGAATGTTTGACATTAGCCAAAGAGTAGGCATTAACTTAAAAAACAGAATGTACTCTAGCACGTTTCTTCCTAATGAATAATTGATCGAAAAAATCATAGGTATATACAATTTATATGAAATAGCTGACTATTATGTATATATATTGTAGGTACATATACCTATGATTTTTTCAAGTATTTTTTTATTAATTCATGTAGTGACTGATCATTGTCAACCTCTTCAGTTAATCAAATAGTTCATAAATATCGGACGTCAAGATTAATATTTGACACTTACTATACCGTGTCTTTGTCTTAGGTAGATCTAGTTAATAAATTTCGGATATGCAATTGCATTTTTAAAATACTAAGTATATAATAGTCAATACAAACATGCCTCTAAGAAAAAAAGCTCGTATCATAGTGTGTAAGCTATTCACAGACAGGTAGTTATTCATTAAGCATAATATGATATTTTCTCAGACTAACTCTCAACCTATCTGTTTATCTCTACTCTTTCTCAAATCGTTCCCGCACCGAAAACCCCGATATATGATTATTACGGAAACAAAAACAGTAGGCGAAAACTATGAACTATATTTTATTATACATCGTTTGGCACTACTTTCTCCCAACATAATTTTTTGTATAATTTCTCTTAATATTGTATAGTATTTGTATAGTTTCTCATAATATTGCATCAAACCCAGATCTCTAGGATTTATTTTCTTGAAATGGTTTGCATTCTTTGACCTCCACTACTTTAAAGCTGCCAGATGTCCAGATCTAGAAATAAGCATAATATACCAAACTGACTAGAGGGGTTTGGTTGCTCTCATTATTGTCATATCCGACGTGGACGTGGCTAGCTCTCCGTCTATATAGACCAACGCCATTTTGTAAATAATTAATAACCTAAAAATAAAATCATGCGGACCTATTTATACAAGGAAAATACCTATATAATAAAGAAATTACTTAATTTAAGACTGCTCAACCAACACTATTGTGTTAATAATGCAAAACTCGTTCTATACGAGGATTACACAATTGTTTTGTTTATTTGACGCATATCTTTTTATAATATTTTATAGCAAAACCACAATAAATCAAAGGCGCGTGAAATTTTTCAATGAAACTTATATACACATTTACAGTAAACTACATTGCGCAGTCATATTTGAAGGATATAATAACGTAAAAGTGTCAAAAACTTTTATAAATTTTGTTAGGATGCAAACAAATATGACGTGTCACTCATTCAGTTTTTTGTACCGTCTTCGTCCATTTTATATTGCGAGACAAAGTAGTTAAATCACAACGTTCATTGTATTATAACATTTGTTCCGTCGGTATTAGAGACGTTTTTGCATTGACGTAAGGTTTATTTTACTACACTCTTATGCTAGTATAATGCGTTTGTATTGCGATTGGCAAGTTAATCGAGAGTACTTATGCTTCTTTACGATTAGCAAGTTTTTTGGCCGTATTAAGGCTTCTTTAATGCAGTCGGCAACTTAATAGAGCGTACTAATGCTTCTTTGAGGCGATTGGCACTTTACATGACAACGATAATGCTAATAGCGCAGACATAATGCGCCTGCAATGCTATTAAATGACCTGTATAGGATCTCAAGCTGGGTAATTTGTGCCCATTTAAGACCTATATCAGCACTATAAACGTTTATAATGCTACTATAAAACGAACTCAAAATGCTAAAAGCATACAGATATGCTGTAAGACGGCCGTTATACTGCTTTGATGTGTTACTTGGGAGGGTACTTTCCCATGCAAAACACGCATATGCAAACTTGTCACAATGCACCCTCGCGGGGTGTATGTCATTGCCCTAATTGTCAACAACCAAATTACCAATGGGTAAATCAACCTCCAAACAATCAGACCGCTTACCACACAAGTGGAAGTGGATCATTTCATGGTCGAGGCTCGCGTTCCGATCGTGGAGGTAATAGAGGACGAGGAAATGCCGCTAGAGGTTACAAAGGTAACCAAAAACAGCAAAAACCATGACTCAGAACCGTTTCAAGCAGGCCAGTTAGCGCACTTCCACACGTAATGTAAGAAAATGGGAGCACCAGAAATAACATTAAAACTAATCAGAGGGTATCGCATACCATTCCTTTCAAAGCCCCCACTGGTGTTTCCCGATGTGAATTCGGGCCCCTTTCACACCCCTGTGTCAATGGAGATGTCTGCAATAGTGCACACAATGAAAACTCAAGGTGTTTTAAAGGTAGCACAGCCGTCACCGAGCTTCATCTCTCCTCTTTTCCTTGTGCCAAAACCAGACGGATCTACTCGACCAAATTTTCAACTTGAAAGCGCTAAACGATCATGTACTGGCCGAACCTTTTCACAACATAAACATGCATCGAATTCCCGACTTCCTACAACCAAACGACTGCAAAGTCGACATATCCCAAGCGTACTTCCATGTGAAAGTAGCTGAGATACACAGGCGCTTCCTGCGCCTACGACGAATTGCTAAAAATGTCCTGTCTCTCGTTTGGGTTAAGCACGGCTCCGAAAACGTTCTCAATGCTGACAAATTGGGTAGCTCAAATCTTGCGACAACAGTGCAATGTCAGAATTTTGGTATACTTGAACGACTTTTTAATTGTGCATCAAAATGCACGAGTCCTCCAAGATCATGTTAAAAATACTTTCCAAACAACAACTAACAGAAAAAGTAATAACATTACGCCAAAAATTTAATCAGGTTCTCGTACAAGGAAAACTGACCTTGAAAAGCACCCAGAGACTAGTAGGGTCCCTGTATTTCGGCAGTTTCGTTGTCCCGCGGGGTCGGCTCAACCATCGACGACTCCTAATGTTTCTAAACTCCCTGTTTCTAAGATACCTCAACCAAACCTTTTCCTATACCGCAAAGAATACTGAACGAACTAAATTGGTGGGTAAGGCATCAACGACCCTGCATCATCCTCCCCCCACCAATTTTCTAGTGACAGATGCGTCGGATCAAGGTTGGGAGGGCACAGTTGAACGACCTAGCTCTCTCGGGGTCTTGGTTACGAGAAGAACAGAATCTTCATTGCAATCAGAAGGAAATGTTAGCTCTCCTTCATGTTCTTCAGGGTTACACTCACCTGTTGCATCACAGTTTGATGCTCATACAATGCGACAACAGAACAGCTGTAGCCCATCTAAGGAAAAAAGGGGGGTCCAAATCGGTAGCCCTCGTAAACATAACCCATCAGATCTTCGATCTCCTAGATCAAAATCAGATATACTTCAGCGTACACTATGTACCGGGCAAGAACAATTGTCAAGCCGATCACCTATCGCGTCATCGTCGTCCTCCGGAATGGCATTTACTACCGGCTTGTGTGGACATAGTGTTTGCGACTCGACAACAGCCCACCTGGTACACAATTATGTATCCCGAGACCTGAAAGACCCTGTAGCCCTTACCACGATGCATTCAGCACTCCTTGGTATTACCCTCTCGCGTGGGTATTTCCACCACCGTTTCTGATACCCAAAGTCCTGTCTCGTTTGAGTCGACCGGGATATTTCTCATAGTAGTTCCTCGTTAGGAGAAAGCTTGAGCGCTAGCTGTGCCGCTAACCCTGAGGAATCTACAAAGAAATCTCGTCAACACGGCGACAGGGCTGCCGCCTCCTCAGGTCGAGAAAATAATTCTCGAGATTTGGAAATGTGGGGGTGGTCCGAGGCGCTAGAGTCTTGGAACACGGATCAACAATCATTGCTTAAAAATTCTTGGAGAAAGTCTACATTAAGAACTTACAAAACAGCTTGGCAGCGTTGGATCTCCTGGTCCAGTTCAAAAAATGTAAACCCCAAAAAATCCCACAGGATCACAATTGGCACAATTTTTATCGGATTTACATTTAATAGATACATTATCTTATAATACCATACTTTTACATAATAATACAGTAGTTTCTATATTGTGTAACACTGAAACTTCAAGTTGCTTAAGTTCACATGTTCTGGTAAAGCATATTTTCTAAGGTGTCCGAAAGTACCTACCTAAACCTCCAGTTTGGGATGTTAGTAAGCTGGCTGATTTTTTAACTGATTAATTTAAACATCGGTATCAACGTTCAAATTTCGTGGCACTTGGTAAGGGTCGCAAAAAAAGAAATACATAGGTATCATTGTTTTATTTATTAGTAATAAATAACATTTAATTTATTTTTATTCTTAATCGTACTTTGGTAAACTGTACATATATTTAAAGAGGTTTATATTCTTAATACGTCATAGAACCTCAATACTCATTTCATTATCCATTTGTAAAAAAAATTCTAAATGCCAAATAGGCAACAAATGTCAATTTAATTGTCATGCAAAATAATATGTGGTAAAATCTTCAACGATAATAGTTCTTAAAAACACTTACAACTACAATTTAGCATTGATAAATCTTTACCCAACTCCCTATCAGACTTGAGAAAATGGATTTGACGCAGTATACTGATTTTATATTCACTAACGAAGGTGCTTGCTGTACTATTTGCGAAATGAATATAAAAAAGAAAAGGTACAATATAGAGAAACATTTGAAATCAAAATCTCATCAAGATAAATTATCTGATTCACGCTGCCATTTACAGGATATAATACGAGATAATGCTGATTTCGAAATTAAAGACGATATCGTATATTGCAAATTGTGTAATTCGAAATTATTTCCCTCTAAATCTAGTATCGACCGCCATTTAAAAACAGATTTACACAACAAAATTCATAAAAATAATGCACAAGAAAAATTTAATAAAGATTTAACAGAGTTTATGATTTGTTCGAATATACCGTGGTCAAAATTAGACAATCCTAAATTTAGAAATTTTGTAGAAAACCTTTTAAATCATAAATATGGAAACGATATTACTGTGCCGAGTGAAACAAAAATACGAGTAAAATGCTTACCTGAATTGTATGAAAAGAAAAAAAATGAATTGAAAGAGAAATTACAAAATAAAATGATTTACCTCAGTGTTGATGAAACATCAGATTCCGTGGGAAAAAAAGTGGCAAATATTTTGATCGGAGCTCTAGATGGAACTAGTACCCAGCCACATTTATTTGCTTCTAAGGTATTGGAGGCGACTAACCATTCGACAATAACCAAACTCGTTGAGGAAACCCTTGAAGATCTTTGGGGCGATGAATACAAAAAAAACATGGATAAATTATTATTTTTAATAACGGATGCCGGTTCCTACATGGTAAAAGCAGCTAAAAACCTTGTTCAGAAATATAAAATTATGACTCATGTAACATGCATAGCACATGGATGTAATCGAGTCGCAGAGATAATTAGAAGTCTTTACCCGACCATAAACAGTTTGATTGACTGTATCAAAAAAATATTTCGTAACGCTCCTTCAAGGACAAATTTATTTCATCAAATGTGTGTAAATATTCCTCTACCACCCCGACCCGTGATAACAAGATGGGGAACATGGTTAAATGCTGCCTCATATTATCACATGCATTATGATAAAATCAAATCTGTCATCGATGCCTTAAATCCGCGTGAAGCGAGTGCAATTTCTAAAGCAAAAAAAATTTTCCGTAACCGGAATTTAAAAACTGAGTTACTATTCGTCGATACACACTTTAGTATAATTGCTAAGTCAATAAAATTATTGGAGGATCCAAAACTGAGTCTAGCAGAATCATTAAACATTGTTCATGGTTTGCAAAAAAAAATATCAACGTTAAGGTTACATCAAAATGCCAGAAAAGTTTATTTTAAATTAAAAAGTGTATTAAAGAAAAATCCTGGTTATAAGACTGTACAAATAATTAACCAACTATCTAAAAACAACGAGGCTGAAATACCAGAAAGTGTAAATAAAAACTGTGTGCAAAATTTTCAATGCTTGACATACCTTCCTATTACCTCAGTCAGCGTGGAAAGATCTTTTAGTCATTTAAAATGGATATATTCTTACAGACGTCAAAGATTGACAGCAAAATCTATGGAACAAATTTTAGTGATCTATTCTAACTCGTAAAATATTGTATGCCACACCTGAACATAAAGTGGCTTTTTCCGCACGCTACGCGTACGGATAGAGCCGCTTTCTGGCCAAATGTGCACATATTTTTCCAACACGGGAGGTAATAAAGAAAGCCCTCGATCGCATAATTACGTCCCTCGCTTGCAGCTTGGGCCGCAACAATTGCGATTGCGCGGCCTTTCTTTGTTTTACCACCCTAATTAGGAAATGTACTATTTAGGGGCTTTTTTATTTACATATACAAAATAAAGGTTAAAAATACTAAGTGATTTGTTTGTATTTATTTTTCTGCCAACCGTACATTGCCACGAAATTTGAACGTTGATACCGATGTTTACAGTGATTATACAGTAGATGAAAACAATATCTTTCAGACAACTCGTCATACAGCCACTTTACTGCTTTGGTAGACGCATACATGATTTGACCTTGCTAACAATTGACCCTGGAAATTGTATAATATCAAAATGAAAGTATAATATTTTGGCCCCAATTTGGCTCAAAAACAGACACAGGTAATTACAGGTAGTCCGGTTAGAAGCTGTTTGCTAACACTAATAATCATAAGCTTAATCTTATTTTTTGGATTGAACGAACTATTCCCCTTTGAATGAAAGACGTAATTCTGCCAAATCGTTAAATTTATTTGTAACTCTGTAGACCGCAACCGGCCTCACGGACGGTTATATTATAGCTAACTGGATTAAAACATTGTTTAAAGAAGCAAACATAATAGTTGCTCGGTAGCAGTAGCAGGTAGCATCCGATCAGCTGTGGCCTCTTAAAGTTGGTGGGAAAATCATTCCCTCGATGAAATTATGGCGCATGGAAATTTGCAATCAGCCAACACTTTCCAGCGATTTTATATGAGAGAAGTAGCAATACCAAGTACTTCTAATACAAATGTCACACAATTATTTAATCCTGTATAGTAATTAGTGATTTATAATAAATAATATAGGCATGTAAATCTGATTTGTACTAAGGCACTTGCGTTGTATTCAATGTTATTACTTACGCAACGTTAAACTTTTTATTTTAAGCAAAGTCAATATATTATGTTATTACAAATTTTAATTGGTATAAGAATTAACTCGTTGAAATTACTATTTCTGTATTTCAATTTATTACATCCGGATACTAATCCATCACATTGGCGTTACATTACATTAGTTTTTTGAGTATCAACCTTAGCAGTGGCGGCACCAGGCGATAACAAACAGGTCTCAATTATAAAGCTTCCAGTGACGGTCAAGTAATTTAATAGACGCGTTTTACCTGAAATAAAACGCATATTAAAATACTTACCTCACTGGAAGCTTTCATTTCATTTCTGCCTGGTGTATTGAGCCAATGACAAAGCGATCACCGGACATTTTTTACCTGTGTAAAATGGCGCGATCCGCCAGGTGTCGCCACTGTCGTTGGAATCAAAAGTCAAATAAAGCACTTTGCTGGTGATAATTCGACGGAAACAGATATGCTATCTCAATTATAAAGCTTCCAGATTCAAAGATTCAAAGAATTTTATTTGCATAGAACACAGTAAATATACAGTTCTTATAAATAAAAAAGTTCAGTGCATTCAGCCTGCATGCAAGCGTGCAAATATTTTCAAACAGGCAATATATATACAGAATAGTACATAAAAGAAAATAAGTGAGGTAAGTATTTTAATATGCGTTTTATTTCAGGTAAAACGCGTCTATTAAACATGCAAGGCATTATAAGTTTAGCAACTGAACGAATGAATACTATTACTGCTGAGGACTGGGAAAATATTTGTCGCCATGTCGAAAGTGAAGAAAATAAATATCGATGTCAGGAAGGGGAAATGGATCGAATTTCAAACAATCTTATTATCAATACTTGTGACAGCTCAGATGAAGAACATGATAGCGACTAAAAGCAAAAAACAGAGGACTTCTACTTATTCCATTTCTTAAGGGTATGTAATTTTATTAAATTAAGAGAAAATTATTCTCCTTTTGTTGCAAATGGTACAGTCGAGGACAAAGAGATGTATACACTTTTGGACCTTATTACAACGCAATAAGGTCCAAAAGTGTATACATCTCTTTGTCCTCGACTGTACAACCACTACAAATGTAATTCCATGATCTCGATAATTCATCTATTTCATCTATACCTAAGGGAGCGTCCATTAATCGCGTCATACGTTTTGGGCTTGATATAGACCCCCCCCCCCCATGGTGATCTTTGGTGATATTTTCAGGACCCCTCCCCCCCTCGTCCAATATAACGTGTAATTTTTTGCTAACTAAAGTAAGTACAGTTTTCTAACACGTGAAAACGTAACGTACGTACACGTGAAGGGTAAAAAAATGAAACTACATGTATGCACATCTCACTATTTTCATTAAAATAATATTGAATAGAAAAGCCGGCCAAGTGCGTATGGTAGGGTTTCGTACCTACTATCGAAAAAGTGATATCAAAAGGTCGTATCTGCCTATGAAAAACGTTTTTTGGAGATAAGTAACTTTATAATTCCTAAACCGATAAATATACATACGAACGGACGGACGGACAGACGGACATAACGAAACTATAAGGGTTACGTTTTTGCCATTTTGGCTACGGAAGCCTAAAAACCTACTGTGAAGAAAACAATATTTCAAATGCCACTAAAAAATATTTACAATCATAGTGCACCTCATAAGAGTCATAACAATTAGTCCCAAGACGTAAAAAACCTTGTCGTGGAGGAGTTCCATTCTGGTCTTCAGAAGCAGTTTCAATTTCACTAAATAGCACTATTCAAATGCAATTGTTTGGTTTTTAGATTTAAAAAAATCGCTATACGTCTCCTTATAAAGTTTCAGGAGTTCCCTTGATTTCTTATGGAACCCGTCATTACATTACAATATGATTTTGATAAAAATGAGATCAATCTAAGTGACCCCGTTCATAAAGCATAGCGACGCCTCGCCCGCGCCTCCTGGATCACTGTGCAAGCAAATCGGGCTGCAACATGATGCGCTGTAGTTGCCAACACGTCGACTTACCATGCACTGCACAGTTCAATTCTTTACAGGAGTCTTTATATACCTCTATAGTAACCAGAAGTAAAAGTAATAACCAGCTAATAATAAATGAATTGACGAAATTATGGCATGTTATTTTTTTTCTGTAGCTTATTGTACTTACATCAATATCAATAACTATACAAAATTAGCTTCTGCAAGCGTCTTTGTCGGCGTAGAAATACCAGTATTACCTCTGGTAATTATTGCACTTATAAGTGTTTATTGTACATGCTTGCGTCTAAGAAAATATCAGTCCAAAGCAAGGACGAGGACGATGGCCGAAAACTAAGCGCCACTTCGAACTCTGCCAAGAGTGAACAAGAAGGACTGAGAACATAAAAGATAAACTACAAATATATAGCATTTGCAGTATACTTAACTCATTAACAATAATTAGCGCTCTGAACCCTTCTTTTATGGAGTCGTCGGTTTGTGATTTACCAACGGGCGATAAGACGTGACCGAAACTAGCGAATGCAATGTAGTCCGCGTTACCAGTTCCGACATAGCCTTCCCACTCAATCTTGTCACCAATACAGATTCGTGCCAATAACGAAATACCGTTACCTAATGTAGCCCACTTCCCATGGCAAGTTGCAGGCTGCAGCGCAGAAATGTAACGCTAAAAGTCTAGATAGCTCGCTGACAGATGGAAGCGTAGCCCAAAAAGGAAGCAAATAGATTTCAAAGTGGGCATTTCCTCCCCACTGCTCGTTAACATATTGCTAGTGACCCTTTCAACATTAACGCTAGAAATAAAACGACGTATGTTCGTAGTAGTATGAATGTGGATAGTGACTTTCTGTTTAAACGTAGCCCTAGTTCCTGGATCGCATTTGTCGATTGTATCTAGGAGGATGTAGGTACGTGCCTTTTTGCAGATATCTGCGAATCTTTGACCGAGCGACTCGAAGGTAAATGAGAGGATTACTGTTCTCCGGTTTGATCGACGATAACTTTTTTACGTTTCTAGGCTGTTGGCTTGTTCTTACCAGAATTCATGGCTGGTGGCCGAAATAAAGTGGATTTACCAGATTTACCTTTGTTATTCTGAGTTAGGTAGGTAGGTAGGTACCCATACATGCGTATTATGTACTAAGACTGGACGTCGAATGAGATAGTGGCCAAAAATTATGACGCAACACATTTATTTTTGAGTAAAGTTGTTATGTATAAAACATACTATGTCAAGAATCTATCACATGCGGCTTAAATATTGAACGTGATGATTTAGCATTAAATTATACAAATACAACTCAGAACCAACAGTGTGGGCTTCACATCTCGTAAGTTAATTTCAATCCACCACTTCCCGGTGTCTGATTGAGCTGATTATGGTATACTTTCATAATTTACATGACAATCCAATAATAAACTAACACGGAGCTGATCTGATGATGTAGTCGTAAGGTGACCTAAGGAATTCCTCAAGGAAGGAATGCAGCCACACTGAGTTAGGTTTTATTAGTAAGGTTTCGAGAGCTTCTTTAATGTTATAGTTAGATTCGCGACGGCTTACAAACTGGCCAATATAACTGACACCTCCGATACAATAGAGATTATTACGGATCGAAGGATTCAAATAATACTAGAAACTGGCGTATGAGTAAAAAACTGTTTATGAATAGGTATTCAGTACGCAAATCAATCGGGCTAGGCTAGGATAACGGTATAGTCGACGTCAAAGATTTGACACTTTTGCACCTTATTACAAAGGCTTAAGGTCAAAAGTGTATACATATCTTTGACGTCGACTGTAAAATACGGCGGATAATGAAGTCATAGACAGATAAATGATGATGATGTGTAGTCTTCAACGCATACACTTCCCAGCGAATTCTAAAAAGTCGTATATACATTAGTTACAATAGCACATACGTGTTTTATATTTATACCGAATCGGTGAGCAATAAGTGGGTGATACGGGTTCCTAGAGTTGGTACTCGTATGATTCAGAATTTTCGTAACTGGTTTTTGCGCCGTAAACTCGAACGTTGACGCTGTGGGAGATGAAAGTAGAACAAAATGGATGCGTTTAAGTTTAGTTAATTGAGTTAATTTATCTATTATATTGATAGCAGCGCCATCTATTATTTCCGTTGTGACACTTGTAAAAGGGTCGGCGGGAAGGGTATCTAACTCTAGTAGTTAGCACCTAGATGTCGCTTACGGCTGCTATAAAGTCGATGTAAAAATAAATGCAAAAAGATGATTGAAGGCATTGAGAATTTCGTCAACTCAGTAACTGAACCCATAGCTTAATTGGTAAAGCGATCGAGCCCCGGTAAGGCGTATCGATGCGAGGTTCAAATCCTGCTGGGTTGATTATTTTTTCAATGTTTTCAGTGTTTGTATTTGATTGAATAACATACTATTAATTTATCTATATATAGTATATATTGTATAAACAGCATAGTAGAACCAATAGAAAACGAAAGCATTGAAAAATATTAAAGCAAGGCCTCTCCAAACTTTTTTATCCGAGGACCGGGCCTGAACTCCGCTTCTTTTTCGCGGGCCGGATTGAATGGTATTATTACTCTAATCTCCTCCTTATTGGTACCTAGGTTCGCGGGCCAGATCCTAGGCCAAATGGCACACGGAATGAGGACAGGAACCCACAGATGGTAAATAATGCCATTTACCGCCATTTTGGAACCATTTACTTGAGGTCTGTACCACAGACTGCATTGACATATCCAAACCAAAACCGACAAGACGTTTGTATTTTTGCGATTGCGGAACCTCTGGTTGTCCGGGTCACGGCCGCCACGTGCCGTTTGTATGGAGTGGCTATCACCTTACAAAAAGCAAGGCCTCTACCGAACAACATCGAGCTTTATAAGTAAACTTGTAACAATTAACCGTAGGTAGGTACTTTGTCATACTAGACAGAGTAAGTAATGGACAGAAGACATTTTCCTTAAAAAATTGATTGACCTAAAGTGTGGTACCTAAAACATACGTTTTTTAGATGAACGAACGATTCATAAACGTCTCTTAGGTCTCAATTAGTTAATTTATGTTTTGTCTGTTTCCAACAAACATAACTGTCAAAGTGACAGATAAGGACAAAACATAAACTAACTAAACCTGAGAGATGTTTATGAATAAGGGGGTAATTCTTCACACTCGTTCGTTAAATTATCGCCCAATATACTATCAATATTACTACACACTGACCAACGTATAGGAACGAAAAACAATAAACTATTCTCAAGACAACTTCGCCATCTTCAGTTTCAACCGGAAGTCCTTCTTTTTAGGGTTCCGTAGCCAAATGGCAAAAAACGGAACCCTTATGGATTCGTCATGTCTGTCTGTCTGTCCGTCCGTATGTCACAGCCATTTTACTCGGAAACTATACGACGTATCTGAATAAAATTTACACATAAGGTGTATTTTGTATGCCGCTACTTAGTTATGGAGTTAAATTAAAAAAAAATATATTTTAGGGGGGCGCTCCATAGATGTAACTAAATTTCAAAAAATGTTTTTTAACCAAATATCAACATGTGACACATCAATCGATAGGTCTTTAAAAATAACATTGAGGTTTCTTTGACCATTTTGTGATTAAGTGAATATTTTCTGAAATAATCCCTTCGAAAGTCAGAGAAATTGTGTCCCCCCCTGTAACTTTTGAACCGTAAGTCCAAAAAATATGAAAAAATTTAAGGCGATGTGCCTTATCATATACTTTCTACGAAAATTATTTTGAACATTATCGGTTCAGCCATTTTTGAGTTATCTCCAAAAAACTTCTTCCATAGGCATCAGATACGACCTTTTGGTATTAGTTTGGTTCTTATTACATTGAAGGTACGGAACCCTCCTATGCGTGGTCCGACACGCACTTGGCCGGTTTTTTTATTAATCATGGAATTTAAACGCAAAATGGTTACTTTCTGAAATCCTTATCTGAAGGGAAATAACCAGTGTTGCCAACTCTGTACTTAGAAATAGAGCTACCGAGTTGTAAAAAAAAAGCTAAAATAGAGCTACTTTTGTACAAGAAAAGGAGCTAAATAAAAAAATATTCATAATCAGTATTTTTAATATTAATCGACACATTTTTATGTTATTAAAGTTTAGGTAAAAGCTAATTAATTATCGTCGTCTGAACTATGATATAATAAATCATCCAATGCCATTCCACTTGTGCTTGGTTCTTCAGCTACTGGGTTTTCATAAGTTGCCATGCTACCAATTTTTTGTAACACATCCTTCGGTAACTCGTAGTTGTGGCAGCATTTTTTTACTCGTCGTAACCCTGACCTGATAGTGAGAATGGCATTAGTGGTTTCATTTTTCAGTCTATTACGGCTTTTGTTTTTTACAATATTTAGTTGACTGAATACTCGCTCAACTTCGCCGTTAGACCATGGCAAAGATATCATGGAAAGAGCGAAAGAACATAATTCTTTAAAGGGGTTGATGTCAGCCGCATTTTTGTATCGCAATACTTCAGACCAAAATGTGATTGTATTATTCTTGTTTTCCCACGGTACTAGGGATATATTATTCCACTGTGTTTCTACTTTATTGATAAATTCCTCATCGTAGCCCATCTCTTGCACCAGTGGTGTAATGCTCTCTTTGACCTGTTTTAAAGTATTTGAAACAGATAATTGGTTCACGTTTTTCAAAACACGGTAGTTGTCTGGGAGTCTTTGTCGGAGTTGTTTAATTAGTTCAATCGTAAAATGTACGCACTTATGTCTGAATTGCTCTTCGTCTTGTGTTGAAAATCGGTTAGTCTCTCTGATTTCTCTGAGCTTGTTTTCTACTCTGAATCCTAAATACGGATGTGGAACCAAATAATCTTCCAAATTATTAATTTCGAATATATCAATTTGTCTATTCGGATTCAGAACCCTTCTCCCGAGAGATTCAATACCCATAATTAGGTCGTTTAATAATTTACTAGGATCAATATTATTAGATTGAAAAACTTTCACTAGACCCTGCAAGTGATCCAAAATGGAATGGACATATAACAAGTATGCTTCATTTGTGGGGTTTTGGTATAGATTAAAAAGAGTTTCTGCACTGTAACACTTTTCAGTATTTCTTGTAAGATTAAAATGCAATTTCAGTTCTAGCCATTAGTCCAACACTCTTTTTATTGCTGGTTCTATTGAAAGCCATCTGGTGGCACAGCTTTGAGTAAGTTTTAATGGTTCTGCATCATTTATCGTTAAATATAGATCTCTGTACTCATTTTGTCTCTTTGACGACTTTGAAAACCAATTATAGGTTTCCTGTACTATATATTCTAAATGTCTCGGTAGATGTTCGGCAGAAGCATGCGAAACTGCGAGCTGGATAGAGTGGCAAGAACACTTGATCATAATAAGATGAGGTACATCCAGTCTCAATTTCTGGTGGACTCCATTGTGTACTCCTGTCATAACATTTGCATTATCAACTCCAATGCCACAAAGTTTTTTGATGTCAAGTCCATGTGCAAGTAAAGTTTTTTTTACAGCATCTGTGATAGATTCAGAGTCTCCTTTGGTTAATTCTGCTAGGGTAAGGAAGGTTGTGACGATCTCGAATGATGATTTGCTAAAATACTGTACAACTACTCCTAGTAACTTGGTTACACTTATATCTGTACTCTCGTCTAGTAATAAGCTGTATGGTCCGTCTTCAATATCATTTCTTAAGTTTGATGCAAAATGTGGAGCTAATACATTCTTTATAATTGCGGTACACTTAGTTCTGTGGAGCTTAATTTCGCTTTTAAATTCTTTTTTGCACAAAACTCCGAGATGATCTACCGGCAAGATAGAAGTATGAGCAGCTATGAATAATGATAGAGAAGCCTCATTTGAACTTTTCTTGTCATCAAACTTGGGCTTTGGTTGAAAAACCAATTTTTGTTGTCGCGTTGAAAATGGCTCTGCTGCTTTGATATGTTTTTTTCGAGTGATGTGATTCAACAAATCACTTTTTTTCGCATTTATTTCACAGCGACAAAAGCTACAATACGCTTTAGTTTTGTCATTGTTGACTGCTTGCAACCAACCTTGAAAAGCAGGCTCAGAGAGCCATTCGTCTCTAAATTTTTGAGTGTATGGCTTACTTGATGCCATTTTACATGTTGCACGCTCTATGAAATTCGAAATTTAGTCACACACCTACACAAACACAAAACACTCCGAACTCTCGTACACAAAAACGAATTAACTAAACTATGAAGTTCCTAGTCCTAGGTCCTACCTAGCCTCGTTGAATGTAATGAATGAATGCAATGCAAGGGAAGGGAAGAGATAGGAATTCCCCGTCCCCGTGGGTGATTGGTTCGGTGATTCCCCGTTCATTCCATTCATAGACAAAGCTAGTACTGATGGTTGCATTCAATTTACAGTGGTCAAACAGGCGCGTTCGATGAACACTCGATATTTTTTCTCGAGTTTTGAAATAGAGCTAAATATCGATAAAAAAAGAGCTATGGAGCTAAATATATTTTATTAGAGCTATCGAATTGCAAAAAGAGCTGTATTTGGCTCTAAAAGAGCTGAGTTGGCAACACTGGAAATAACATAGTCTTACAAGGTTGAGACAATAGGCAACATCCATAAGACCAAACGACCAAACTACGTTATGTACCTATGTCAATATATTATAAGGAAACTACCCAATAGTGTTTTTGGAAAAAACCTATTAACATGTAATGAGTAATGACTTGGTTTTTGGTCTTAACAGAACTGTAAAGATAAAACATTTAAATTGCACAAGCCAGTACAAATATAAATCTATTTCCTTTTATGGAAAACCAATACAGATATTATGGCAAAAAATAATATATAAATGAAGAAATCAAATTATTTTGTGCAAGTTATTTTCTAATGGTTGCCATATTTGAGGATAATTTACACACAACACATTAAACTGACAGTACGACATGCTAGTGTTATTCATTTTCACACACTATAGTCTTAATTTAAATGTGATTTCCTTTTATAACAAACAAGATTTTTAGTATATTCCTATCGTGTAATTTTGTGTGTAATAAGTAAATTGTATAAACTCTTATGGGAATAAAGAATCTTTAAACCGAAGAAATAATGGTCAACATGTCAAGGTGTTATCTTGCAAACTGCAAAGTGCATGGTAAGTGATTTTGTAAAGCTTTTATTCATCATCTAAATAAGAGATAGTATAAAATTTTCATTTATCATATTTATCCACAAAATCCAATAGAGACAATATGTGCATTTAGGGTGCAACACTGTTTGTGGGTTTGTGCTTACAAATGAATTTGATTTGACGTTTTGGTTAAGGTCACGTGATGATGCTTAGATAGATTCGTAAGTTTTATCTTGCTATTATGGCGCTGTTGTAATTATGTGGTCGCTTTAAAATGTACACTTCTAAATATTCAGAATAACAGCACGACTGGATGACATACCTAGGTCAGGACTACCATGGTCTATATTTGGGGTCAATAGAAAAGTAAATTAATGGAAACAAACGCATTTAACGGAAGGACTGTAATACAATATGTGACATCGAGTTCAGGCTTCATTTTTTTTTGTAGCTTCTACTTGCCACAAGACAACTCCTCACCAAATTTTAAGTTGCGGAAACGCTTGGTTTGCGAGATAAAAAATAATCAAAGTTCCATATAAACTCCCGATTTTACACCGCCATGACACAATATTTTGCAGAGGAGAGGGGGGGAGTGTGATAGTGTTAGGTTCTGGCGCTTCGCCGGCCGCTGCCGCGGCACGCTCGCTTCGCTCGCTCGGCTCGCGCGCTGTAGGGTCGCAGTTCTACCTAACACTCCTCCTCGCTTCGCTCGTCGTCGTACCTACACCGACCTGCCCAGTGTTGTTCTTGTTGAATTTTGGGGTTGCCGTATTCCGAGGCGTAATTTGCCGTATCCCTATACAAATTCTTAAAATAATTGCCGCTGAATTGCCGTATCCAGAAAATTGGCGAAAACGTGTCTAAAAAATGTATGAAGATACGGCAATGGGACCGCTGCCGTGTGCCGTATTTTTGACTGTAATGCCCCTGAATTGCCGTATATTACGGCAATTACCGTATCCGGAACAACACTGGACCTGCCTTAGAGTGTCTGAAACTACTTTGAACTAGGGCTCGCGGTCGTTTCCGGGTTTCGGGTACCCGTTTCCAAGATCCGTTTCTGAGTAACACGAACACGGTTTTCTGGCCCGTTTCCCACGTGTAATAAAGAAACGTGTACTTAAGATCCGGTTCCACGAGTAAACGGGTAGCCGAAGCAACGTTCCTTAAATACACGCGGATCTCGAAATGTCCTTGACGAGTGGCAGAGATACGAGTCGAGACGTTTAAGAGCTACTAATGAATACATGTAGTAGCTTAGGGAATTTTAGTCATGTTGAATCTTATTGCGAGTACATAGAGTTGAAATTTAGTTAACGGTTAATTTGAACGAACCTTTTTTCCACGCAGGTAGAAGCACGGGTTTGTTTTCAATAGATAAAGGATGAATTGCCTATATTAAAACAACAATTCTGCCGTTTTAGCAATATAAATATTACTTCGTTATACTCAATACTTATTTAATTGAATTAATAGTGTCTCCGTTCTTTAAAATAAAGGTTCAGGTAATTATTATTTTTATACCACGACGGTGGCAAACAAGCATACGGCCCGCCTGATGGTAAGCAGCTACCGTAGCCTATGGATGCCTGCAACTAATGGGGTGTCACATGCACGTTGCCGACCCTTTACAAAAAGGAGGATTTACTGTGTTGACGGCTAAAGGAACAAGATGGTCCCTCGTCGTCAACACACTGGGTCCTCTTTGAGCTCTTTGTATTAGTTGTTTATTGATAAAAAAAACACTATATTTGATTAAAATTAGATAGTGGTCTGCGGCGGCGGTTAGGACGGTTTGGTTAGGTATTCAAATCCGGGCAAGAAAAATAATTTGAAACTTACAATGCACAGCAGCTGTAGTATATTATTTGGACATTTAATCCCGATTTATTTACCCTAGTACAACGAAAGGTTCTCTAAATTATCGCTGAAAATTGTGTTGCCGATTATCAGTTCCCAACAAACTTTTCGCGTAATTTAACATCGCGGAATGATCATGTGCCAACTTATCAAAAGATTTTGTTTTATTTCTCTCAGTTACCAACTGTACGTTTGGCCTGTTTTTATAAAGTCACTTTTCTAAATGCCGCCTTTCGAGTATAGAATGGTTTAGTTTGCGTAATATTCATTTCGTAAGGATGCCATTTTCACTGTGGGCAAATTATATACAGGTAGTTATTATTATTATTTTAATACAATAGTTTATTCATTAGACTTATTGCTTAGAATATTTTTTATATTAAAAAGTCGATTCTGGCACTCGCCGGCCGTTACGGCGGCACGCTCGCTTCGCTAGCTCGGCTTCGTGCACTGTTTGCTCACGGTAGATCTAATACGCTCCTCTTCGCTTCGCTCGTCGTCGCACCTAACTGGAGTCCGTCACATATGAGATTTCTGTTGTTAATATACTTACTAACGAAACGTTATTCTTTTAATAGTTGCTTGGACTAGTGATAGATTTGACAAATGATAAGTATCCCAAAAGTTTTGAGTCATTATAATAATCAGCTTTAAAACAATTCTACCAAGTGAAACGTTATCATACAAAATTTTGCTAATAGTTAGTTGTTAAAGTGAATCATCAGCGAAATGTTGCTTAGCAAGTGAAATTCGGCCAAAAAAAGTTCGGCGTAAAGGCAGAATACTACAACGAACATGTCCTATTATAAATTGATTACTACCATTTACTAATAAATTGTGTGGAATACAACGAATTGATTTACGGTGCCATTAAAGGTACAACTTACTATTTTAAACTTATGAGCATCAGAAGTAACAGAACGGTCCTTTTTAAATCAACCATTTGTTTCCATTTCGAATCAGTTTATATCTGAAAACAGGTAATTTATTATTTTGGACACTAAAGTATGTCACTATATACATTATAAATGATGTACTCATAACATTATTACTAAATACACTCAACATTATCTTGATTTGTATTAGTTATCAATTAATTGGTATTAATGCTACTTACCAGTTAAAATAGTTCTTTTTTAACAATTTTTTTATATTCTTCTGGGTAGCTCGTTGACATGCAATCATAACAACAAAAGCCAACAAAACAAAAAAAAACTATTAACAAAACAACTAACACTATTTTAAAATGGTAAGATTAACTCGGGAAGACTGTAAAGTATGTCACTATATACATTATAAATGATGTACTCATATCATTATTACTAAATACACTCAACATTATCTTGATTTGTATTAGTTATCAATTAATTGGTATTAATGCTACTTACCAGTTAAAATAGTTCTTTTTTAACAATTTTTTTATATTCTTCTGGGTAGCTCGTTGACATGCAATCATAACAACAAAAGCCAACAAAACAAAAAAAAACTATTAACAAAACAACTAACACTATTTTAAAATGGTAAGATTAACTCGGGAAGACTGTAGTATCCAACTGACCGACTAAGTGGAAAACTGAAGCCATACTAAAACTCAATAGGATATTCTATATCTTAGGCGTGGTTTTTTTAAATCATATTGAAAGCTCCTTCTACCTATTAGTATCACAGTGGAATTTGGCCGCGTGGTGTCAAAACAAAAGGAAATATTTACTATGCTATAGATTAAGTAAATCCTCTTAAAATCGTGCCGCTTAAGGTCTTATGTTTAAACAGATGTGTTGACTTTATTACAACCACATAGAGCTTAAAATAGGTGGCCATTATGATTTGGAAATCTACACGTTTGCACCAAAGGGTGTCGTAAAATCTGCATTTTATTTTATTACCTGAACGCTAATCTCAAAGTGGCCCAAGTCAACTAGCAGTTTATCTGTTTTAGGATCTAAGCTTAATTGAATAAGTTAAATTATCGCGGGATAACCAAATTAGCATAAGTAATATTGGTTCTTTGTTAAAAACACCTGTGCATGGTACTTTGATAAGGCCTCTTAAATTGGTGGTTAGTTTTTTTGCCGCTGCCGCGTATCTCATGGTAGTGAATACCAAGGACCAGATAAAACTAACAGTTCAATTGATGATGATGATGATTTTATAAACTCTTAATATAGTATAATAATGAATACCTAAGATATTTGTAAAAGTTTCTAGTTTCATTGCTGTGGAGTCCACAAAAATGAAACTAGAAACTTTTACATCATTGTATACAAGATGATTCACGAGACGTGAGCAGAAACAACCCTACCCAATTAATTAGTTCACGCTAATGAATCAGCCGCCATCGCCATCATGTTTAAGTGAAACAATAACGCCTTTCTACTTTTTTCACC
Source organism: Pammene aurita (assembly GCA_947086415.1). Classification (NCBI taxonomy): domain Eukaryota; kingdom Metazoa; phylum Arthropoda; class Insecta; order Lepidoptera; family Tortricidae; genus Pammene; species Pammene aurita. Next base: position 22,233,276 of record OX352298.1, on the reverse strand, counting down.
TTTTTGTTACTTATAAATTTTATTATCTGTAATCATAGTCACCTTACACAAACAAACCAATAAAGATAAAACCTCTTTAAGAATTATGACAGAACACTTTGATTATGAAAAAAATTGTTAAATTAAGTGAGATACGACGTTTCCAAAGTAACCAGACATCAATTTTACACCATAGAAATCTAAAGTATAAGGAGAAATGGCATGACAGCTAAAACACTGTCCCTAAATCCTGATCAACTTGATCAGAAAACTCGATCACAATGTCAGTAACATGACAACCGGTGCAGTATAAATTTAATACAAACATAAAATCACTGTTTTCGCCTTTGTTACTTGTACAAATCGCAGTACAACTATTAATTCTGTGGTGTCAATTATCAAATATAAAGCTAATATTGATATGTTTTTGCCAGAAAAATAATTTAAAAAAACGTTTTCCTATGCAAGCTGTCAAAATGGCATCCATTGCTTGATTTGTGTGCTTATTTATTTATTTCTTAGATGTTTACCAAGCTGACGCTCAATGGACAGCGAACTTGTGATATTTGACATTAAGACACAAAATTGAAATAATACGTCAAAATAAATTTGCACTAGTGCCGCGGATCAGTCGGATATTCTTAATTTTATCTTATCGATATTTTTACGAAGACGTGCATGTAATAAGTATTCGAATAAGTAGTAGGTATATTGTTAATTTATAACTATCGATTGTTTGACATACTTGAATATTAAACGTTAGTATGATCGTATTTTTTCATATTTGGGGTCGTCCAGAAATCATGAGATCATATTTGGCCGATTTTTGTACCCTTACACGCTAAGCAAGTCTAATGTCGTTTCTACTGTATTGCGTTCAAGATGCTATCTCAGAAAAACAGGCATCGTAAAAATCTGCTTATGACTTAATATCACAAAATAGAGCGGATTATTTGATCTGATTAAATTTTTGAGTAAAATTGTTGCTTTTGGCTTTCCCGCTTTGAAAAAAAATTATACGTGATATCTTCTCTGACCCCCTCCCCCCCATCGTGATCATTCGGGATATTTTTCTTACAAGCGATTTCATTTTAACAATATTTTATATAATGGGTATATAAAATATTGTTAAAATGATCTCGCTTCTCAAAGCACTAGACTTTATTCTAAAACACTATATAAATGTAATAAGAAAGTAAAAAGTATATTTTATAATTATCGAAACTATGTGTAGGAAGGTATTCATTTTGTCTAGAATACCGATAAATACCTCAATATATAATCATATCTACTTATATTGTGAAGCTGGCTAAACCTAAATAAGTAATTAAAATATCCTACGATGCCATACAACCTCATCTGTAGTCAACTGTAGAGCATTCAATAGTAACCCTTATTTGCATCGGTTCTAACTGCTTCGGACCCGTTCGAGCCGGTATTAAGTACCCGTGTACCCGTAGGAACGTGTCTCGAAACGTTTCCTGGAGACGTTTCCGAATCCCGGCGGGTTCGTGTAAACCGGCTCCTTAGCACCGTCGGTCTTAAGTACACGGGTATTCGTCTCCGCGTGTAACACGTGTAGCGGGAGCTCTACTTTGAACTAACCTAAAAAGTTCCTACAAAGTGTCATGTCGTATCCCCCGCCCGCAGACCCCGCCAATTATATTTGCGTTTTATTTAACGCGTTTTAGTAAAATCGTACCATTTTTGATAATTATTAATCAACAAATTTCCACAAAATAATGCTTATAAATTAAAAGAATCATTGAATAAATATCATGTAACTATTATTGTACACAAATAAGTCGAAAAAACTGTATTTATGTAAAAATTGAACAAAAACAAATCATCACGTTTTAGTTTTTCTCAACACGTTTAACGAAACGCAAAATATTGTGTCATGGCGGTGTAAAATCGGGATTTTATATGGAACTTTGATTATTTTTTATCTCGCAAACCAAGCGTTTCCGCAACTTAAAATTTGGTGAGGAGTTGTCTTTTGGCGAGTAGAAGCTACAAAAAAAATATGAAGCCTGAACTCGATGTCACATATTGTACAGTTGAGCCTTTTCGCCTTCTGTATTCCATCATACACACAGTTTTTTGAATAGCGTTCTTTTGACAGAATTTTTGAGGTGTTTCTCACAAAAAATGTTTTTTACTTAGTTTGATTTGATGAGCTATCTTATACCTTAATAAATTGTCTTTCTTCAATAGTTAACTTTTTTATCTGGCTTCATTTTGAGGTTACATGGAATTTTTAATGTAATGTAAATACATTATTAAAAGGCAAATGCCTTTTTTTATAGAAAATTGCCTCCCATAGAAAAATCATTGTCAGAGGTTAGATTAGAGTCTTCCTGACTATCCTAGCTAAAATACAGTTAATTAATTAATGTAGCTTCTTGATAAGATGAAATTCTGAAAAGCATAAAACGGGTTGTGAAAATGGAAATACAATTGTGGCCTTGTAGCAGATGTAGATTGAAGATTGTCAAATTATGTTGTTCTAAAAGTTACAAAGTATGTTGAAATAAAAACGCGAAAACGTATATATGCTCACATATTTTACTATGATAGTATTTTTATATATTAGTATTGCATCTACGGATTAATAAAATAAATATATTGCTCCAAGATTAGCACTAAATTAAAAATGACACAAGATTGTACACGGCTACTTTATTTCAGGACCACTCCTTACACATAAACTTATTATTTATACCTAGTAAAAATACCCGCTGATAACTTATATTTCAGTAAAAACTAATTTTTTAAATATATTCTGTCATGTGTCAAATGCTTTTTTTGCCTAGAAACGCAAACAACAATAGCGTTGTTTACCTTAATTTATTTTTCTATTGATACCAAATATACCTTTTCCAGTAAATGGCACAAACTGCAAATCAAATATATTATACTCATTCTTTGTATTGCATTTAGTGGAACAAAATTGAGATTTCATTGTAACCCTCCAATCTCAGTAAAAGGAAGGCCAGGAACTGTCCCATTTCAGGTATAGACAGAGAGAATCATACTGCGTTATCACCAAGGATCGGACAAACGCCCGTCATTTCGAAAATATAACCCTGTTCCGTACAGCAGAGACTTCCTTATGTTAATTAAAAAAATAATATTTTATGGATTTATTAATGATCGACATAAATACTATTTTTTTTTATTAACATAAGGAAGTCTCTGCTGTACGGAACAGGGTTATATTTTCAAAATGACGGGCGTTTGTCCGATCCTTGGTTATTACGCAAGTACCCTCACCACCAAAAAAGTTACTGCCACTGTTACTGCACTTTTTGGTTAGCCAGACTATATTTAGTAGAAGTTGATAAAGCAAAAATCAAGCACTGCCAGCATATGCCTAATTAAGTCATAATCCAACTTAGTAGTATGTATGTATTATCTTGAGTGTAATCATTTAAAAGTGTATATTTTTGTTAACGGGTGATAACAAAAAAATGAGAATTCTTTCAGAGGCGAAAAAAAAAATCTTCTCTACCTTTTTTTGAGTTTTGGATGTTCTTAGGCAATTCACACATAATAGTTATTTACAAAACCATCAATGGACATAAGAATAGGGCCCGTGGTCAGCTGTTCGTCAAAGTACAGACACAATGTCCGAACAAGATCGTTGGACGGCATGTTTTTCCCTTTTGTGCACATATGACCTTGATCCCTTCTATCAACTGGGTAAAATTTTCAGCTTTCCGATTGTTTAAATACTAAATTACGACATGACTAAAAAATATTTAGCATCCAGCCACGTTGTGAAAAAAATTTGAGGTATCGGATTTTCACTCGACGTCTAAAATTAATGATTTTCATGTGTGATTTCGAATCGTCCAGCGACACTGTGATATAAAATGTATTTTTGCTGATCTATGTATTCTAGTAATCTTATCTGCTAGCGGCATTCTAGACCTATCTTTTTAAACATCAACAAATGTAGGTACCGTTGGAAAACTTGAAATTTTTCTTGGCAACTCGTTGGCTGGTGGAATCATCATCATTAAAGATACAATTCTGTTTGTCCAGTCTTCCCTTGGTCATTCATTATGTTTGCTAATCTCCCGCAACCATTTCTGTAAACTACAGTCATGGATGTAACAATTCTACAAATAGCAAGATACGGGTACATTTTCCTTTACTAAAATGACATACACAGTGGTTTTTGTCCATGTTTAAGTTTGAAATATAAAAAAGTACAAGGGATTTTCGCATGGCTTCTTGTTTCGACACCATTTTTAGGGTTCCGTACCTCGAAAGGAAAAAACGGAACCCTTATAGGATCACTTTGTTGTCCGTCTGTCTGTCTGTCTGTCTGTCTGTCTGTCTGTCAAGACCATTTTTCTCAGGAACGCGTGGAGGTATCAAGCTGAAATTTATATCAAATACTCAGGTCTATTGCCCCTTGAAGCTGTGAAAAAATCAAACTTAAAAGCCAACGCAATCAAAAGATACAGTCGTTTATGCTGCAAATTTTAGAGTTTTTCGGCACTTGCAAAACCTACGGGGTACTTCCCGTGAACTCAGAAACTTGAAATTTGGCACGAAGCAACGTCATATAGCATAGACAATGGAAAAATTACAAAAAGTAGAAATTTTTGGTAAAATCATACAAAAAAATATTTTTTTAAATTTTAAACTTACTACCTTTTTCCTCGAAAACGCGTGGAGGTATTAAATTGAAATTCATGTCAAATACTCAGCGCTATAAGACCTTTCAAATGTAGCAAAACCAAACTTTTATGTCAACGCAATCAAAAGAAATTGCAATTTAAGTCGCTTATTTTTAAACTGAGTACTCGCAAGTAACTCAAAACCTAAAGGATACTTCCCGTAAACTCAGAAACTTGAAACTTGGCACGAAAAAATTTCATATATCACAGACAAAGGAAAAATTACGAAAAGTAGACATTTTTAGTAAAATCATACAAAAAATATTTTTTGAAATTTTAAACTTACTACCTTTTTCCTCGTAAACGCGTGGAGGTATTAAATTGAAATTCATGTTAAATGCTCAGGGCTATAGGACCTTTCCGATGTAGCAAAACCAAACTTTTATGTGAACGCAATCAAAAGAAATAGCAATTTAAGTCGCATATTTTGAAACTGAGTACTCGCAAGAAACTCAAAACCTAAAGGGTACTTCCCGTAAACTCAGAGACTTGAAACTTGGCACGAAGAAACTACATATAGCACAGATAAAGGAAAAATTACGAAAAGTAGACATTTTTGGTAAAATCATACAAAAAATATTTTTTGAAATTTTAAACTTACGACCTTTTTCCTCGTAAACGCGTGGAGGTATTAAATTGAAATTCATGTTAAATACTCAGGGCTATAGGACCTTTCCGATGTAGCAAAACCAAACTTTTATGTGAACGCAATCAAAAGAAATAGCAATTTAAGTCGCATATTTTGAAACTGAGTACTCGCAACAAACCCAAAACCTACAGGGTACTTCCCGTAAACTCAGAAACTTGAAACTTGGCACGAAGAAACTTCATATAGCACAGACAAAGGAAAAATTACGAAAAGTAGACATTTTTAGTAAAATCATACAAAAAATATTTTTTGAAATTTTAAACTTACTACCTTTTTCCTCGTAAACGCGTAGAGGTATTAAATTGAAATAAGTAATAAACATACTACAACTTTTGCTTGTTATAGGTTTGTACGGAACCCTCGGTGCGCGAGTCCGACTCGCACTTGGCCGGTTTTTTTTTACTAATACAAGTGCTAGAAAAAATAAAATAAACAAAATTAAAGAACCTCTAAGACATCGCCACAACTTCATAAACAAACGATTTTGTTTACGTAAATAGTTAAATTTTTATGTCTAAAGAAAATGAGTCTCATTTTTTTGTTATCACCCGTTACATATTACTTCAAATTTCAAGAGAGTCATTATATCAATCCCCATTGCCCAGCTGCAGCCTGAATTGTGCAGTCCACATGACTTATGCCCACACTTTATAGAAACAAGCTACATGTGGTCACAATCCTCAGCAGTTAGGGAATGAGGAGGAAAGGAGAATCCCCTACTTATCCACTTATCCAAAAAAGCTAGCTTTATGTAACCATGTTTGCAAAGAGAAGACCTAATTTCTGAGTAGCACAAGTTTATATTCTTTACAGTTGCTGACAAGTACAACTATTTTCTAGTGCAACTGTTTTGTATATCAGGCATCAGTGATAATAGGAAGCTTGTGTGATAGTAAAATACAACCTTGAACCATAAGATGGTAGATCAGTGCCAAGGTCAAGTTTCAAGGCAAGGTTTGTCAAAGACAAAGGTATCCTGCAAATATGTTATTATGGACATGCCTTTGTTGATTTTAACAAAAATATCAACTTTCATAAACAATTTAAGATTCATAGAAAAACAACAAAGGGCTAAATTTTATGTTGTAACAATTATTTGTGAATGTCCTTATTTCAAATTGTAAAAAAAAGTCATTTATAAAGAATAAACTGTAAATAATACAGAATTGTTAAACATGTTCATTAAGAAAAACCAAAATTCTCTAAGCATTTAAATACAGCAATATTTTCGTAAGATATTTCGATTTTACAGGATTTTGTAGTTTCTTTTGTACATTCAAACATTAACAAAATACAGAGGGAGATATGGTATTTTCATGAAAGTTTGTATGAAGGGCCCAACTAACTATGGTCATACCAATATCATTACAACTAGGATGATGTATTTAAATAGCTATGTTTATATTATTGTTAGAGATCTCGACTAGACAAACGTAGACTTACCACTTTCTATGTAAGGCAGAGCCAGGAGCACTAACACTGTGTATCCAATTTCACTAATCATTGTCACTTCTTCACACACTGCACGGGCACTAACTCATCGCACATTAAAATAATACAGCTGATTTTCAAACTCCATAAAACCTTTGTCTGTTTTTCGCACTGACGCATGCGCCAGCTAACAATATTTTTTTATTTACATTACAATAATATAAATTCTGTACAATTTATACAAGAAACTGAACTGTTGTCACCTAAATACTCTACAGAATGGTTCAAATAGCGAGTGGAAACACAGATTGTTTCCGTTTCTGTAAACGGACCAGCCCAAAACCACCAACATTTAACAGTTACAGCACTTATAGCACAGCAAATTAAACATTTCACGTTTTTATTTTCATCGTTCTATTTTAAAAATACCACTTTTTTACCCTAAAACTATGCCCTACAATACAATACATTATAAAACTTAACAATAAAATTACAATCCCTGTACCTCACTGCGGAATTGATTGATTACACTGATTTTTTTTTCGTGCTGTCATGTCAAATTTGATGATGAATGAATGAATGGTGATATGAAAGTGAATGAATGAATGGAAATGGTCATAGATATTATTTGTACCGTTATGTTGGCAACCATGGTCATGGATTTTTTTGTTGGTGCGTCCAAAATGAGCAGATAACTCCAATCGACAGAGATGAAGCTAATGTGTAATTATCTGTTAGAGCGAGAGGCTTTCTTTTTAGGAAACGTTGTGTACACAAAGTTAACAGAAGTCGGGATATGATGGCTACACTGTAAAATCTGGCAAGAAAATGTAGACATTTTGCTTATTTCTACATTTCCGCTTACCGCTACGCGCGTATTTATGAATAACGTATTCAATTTATAAATGTGTTCTGCTTTTGGTAGAATTTATTGTCTATTTAATTGGAAGAAAGTGCAATTTAACTACAATTTGAACACTAACACCACGATAAGAAAACTCCTGGCTGTTTCGTTAAACATTACTTTATTGAGTCAATTTGTAACAAATCCTAATTACTTAAATTATCAGTGATTACACAGCGAAATACCTGAGGAACATAAATATCACACTAGTTTGTGGCGAGACTTTCGTATTTCTATTAACCAAACATTTTTAATGTAAAAATTCTTATCAAATGTAGGGCGGTGTAGGTTTCATTAGAGCTAACAGTGTAAAAAAATTGAGCTTTAGTTACTACCTACTGTTCGCCTTTTATATGAGGATAGTGAACGGCGATTTTTCCATACAAGCTTATAAGTATATTTGTATACCATTAATATTATCCATAACTTTCATTTTCGATTTACATAGCTCAGTGTCTACTCCAACTTATCTTTATCACACCGATAGATTAACCAAATTGTATAGGTAGATATTGTGGAATCACAGATCTAAAGCATTAGCGCGATTATATTAATTTATGATATATTTCTATGTGTGGAATGGAATGGATATGAGGGTATATGTCAAATAAGAAACTCAATTTAAACTTGTTATACTACATTGCGATAAAAAAAATGGTTATCGGTAGTAATAATAGTAGTTTATGTAACTGTTACGTAATAAGGGTCCTTAAAACATGAGTGTGGTTTTATGAAATGAGCCGCAGGCGAATTTCATAATAAGATCACACGAGTGTTTTAAGGCCTAATTACGTACAGTTGCATACACTGCTTTATCTACACTCATATTATATATATTAAATTAATTGTTCGGAAACCATAGAATGACCGCCATAGTACCGTCATGGCCTACTCGATTGTGCCGGCGCTCGCGCGGGACCGATCGAGTTGGCCATGGCGGTAACATTATGTTATCAAATTCGATGTTCCAAATTTGAAACTCATTGCTTAACAATATTTGAGCATGCATAGTTAAAATTACGTTACTGCCGCAGATAAGAAACTTATCATAGTTAAATCGTTTGTTGTAATGCTTGTCATTGTCTACGGTTTTTGAACGCATTTTAGAGTACTTACAGTATGAGTGTAGATAAAGTTAATTATGTGTTTAAATTTAAAATAAAATTACTGTTTGATACTTCGTATAGGTAGGTAATGATTACATGTTTTTGGATTATTATCAACTAGATTTCAAGCTTCTGCAGATGAGGTCTAGTTAAATACGCAATAAGCTACAAAGGTATTAAATAAATATGTATAAATGTTGTATTTACTTAGATTTATAAATAATTGGTAATATTGAAGGCACTGGATTAAGCATAAGGTTTTGCTTTATTTATACTCCTTTATTCTGTCGGGCGGGAACACTCCTTTTTCTGTGATGATTCCCGTGATTAGGTTAGCCGGTGTGAGGTCAAAGGAGGGGTTCCAACAGTTGATTCCTGCAAAAAGACAACAAACCAGTTTTATAGTTAATAATAATAATGCTTGCCGTATGGGCTGTTACTATGCATACGTGGTCATGCAGATTTCCTGTAACTTGCAGCTTAGATAGCCGAGTTGTCCACCAAGTACGTAAGACAAATACGTAAAGGCTTTTTAAAACGACGGGAACTGATCGTAGATGGCGCTCTTGACAACAGTAAGGTAATATTAGAGTAATTCTAAATATGCTGAAATGGTGGGTAATTCCGAGAATGAACTCTAATGTAATGGAATAAGAATGAATTTGAAGTGAATTACGGAATTATTCGACATTCGAGATCATCCATATATACTTACCTTCAGTTCCCACTGTTCCCAGGCAATCTTAAGTCAAGATCAAGATTGAATAGACAATTATTGCGTAGACCTGATACGACTTATCTTATCGTTTATCGATAAAAAAAAAGCAGAAAGTAGTAAAAGCCTTGTTACATTTGTCCTAGTTAGCTTTCTAAATGATTTACCCCCTTATTTATAAACGTCTAATAAAGTTAAGAGGCCTCTGATCATCGTTTGTCCCTTTCCGTCCAACCTATATGAGGGAAAGGGACAAACGATTATCAGCGATCTCTTAACTTTAGTGGCCGTTTATGAATAAGGGGGTTAGTTTCTAAATTTAGTCAAGTCTAACCGCATTTAGCAAGTAAATTTACTATTGAAATAAAAAACCGGCCAAGTGCGAGTCGGACTCGCGCACCGAGGGTTCCGTACAAATCTGTAGGTATATAGAGGGGTAGTAACTTTAAAATATTTTTATTATATGATGTAACTAAAAATTTACGGTTTTCGCGTTTTTTCCTTTATCTGTGCTATAAGACGTTGCTTCGTACCAACTTTCAAGATTCTGAGTTCACGGAAAATTTGCGGAAATTTGCGGTATTAACGGCTGTATCTTTTGATTGCGTTGGCTTAGAAGTCTGATTTTTTCACAGCTCCAAGGGACAGTAGACCTGAGTATTTGATATAAATTTCAGCTTGATACCTCCACGCGTTCCTGAGAAAAATGGTCTTGACAGACAGACAGACAGACAGACAGACAGACGGACAACAAAGTGATCCTATAAGGGTTCCGTGTTTTGCTTTCGAGGTACGGAACCCTAAAAAGTTAGGATCCTAATTAGGATACTAAAAAAAGTAAAGTGTAACAGGGCTCTAACCTGGCGCAGCAATCCTATGTTCTCCAATGTGCGTCATTTCCCTGTCCGGCCGTTCCTCTATCTTGATCCGTTCACCAGACGCCAACGACAGGTCCACAGAAGTGAAAGGCGCCGCCACGTAGAACGGAACGTCGTGATGTTTGGCCAGGATAGCTATTTGGTAAGTGCCGATTTTGTTCACTGTGTCACCGTTTGCGGCGACCTGAAAAAAAAAAATATTTTTGAAAATGGCTGACAGCATACCATCCATACTAATATTATAAATGGGAAAGTGTATGTGTTTGTTTGTTTGTCCGTCTTTCACGGCAAAACGGGGCGACGAATTGACGTAATTTTTTAAGTGGAGATAGTTGAAGGGATGGAGAATGACATAGGCTACTTTTTGTCTCTTTCTAACCTCCCACTTCCCTAAAATGGGGGGTGAAAGTTTGTATGGAGCATTCCGAGGGCAATCAGAAATACAATCTACCTAATCTAGTTCGGTTATCGTTGTTGCCCACCAAGTTTGGATGGGCTATATAAAAAAAAACCTATCGTTCTAACCTTTTAGTAGTAGGCACCAATGAATAGTGAGTTGTATAGACAAACTACAACTCTTGGGAGTTCCGTAGGTCATCCCGTTCGGCTTTGGTATTACTAGTAGTCCCGCTTCAAACTGAGAACGCGTGATTGTCTTGCAAACGAGTGACCAATATAACAAGACCCTAATGATGATTTTTTCGAGCCTTAGAGCTCCATAACCCCTTGAATGATCGTGAACGAACTCTCAAATTGTATTGAGCTCTAATACAACCCTAACAAATCTCATATAAATCAGAAAAGCGTTACTAAAGTTATCGCGCGACAACATTTAAAATCCAAAAGCCATCGAAATGCACAGACGTAGGTAGCCGAAGTTGTTTGAAAGAACGCTTCGCTTACGCTCCGCTCGTTCGATTATTACCTTTAGCTACACTCACATTGTAAGTTCTCTAAAACGTGTTCGAAAACGGTAGGCAATGGCTAGCATTACCACAACCGATTTTACTATGATAAGCTTTTTATCTGTGACAGTAACGTAATTTTAACTTTACATGCTCAAATATTTATGTGTTATGAGTTTTGATAACATAATGTACACCTGCACGCGCCCGCGCGACCGCCGGCACAATCGAGTTGGCCATGGCGGTGCAATGGCGGCCATTCTATGGTTTCCGAAAACGGCATTTAGGATAAATAATATGAGTGTAGATAAAGCAGTGTATGCAACTGTACGTAATTAATTAGTACGTAATGCGGCTCGTTTCATAAAACCACATTCATGTTTTAAGGACCCTTATTAGTCTTATTACGTAACAGTTACATAAACTACTATTTCCAGTGAAGTCTCATAATCTCATTATAAGTGTATGCTACATACCCTGTCTGCCCCGACCACGACAGCGTTGATCTTCCGGGAGCGCATGAGCGCGGCCACCATGCTGTCTACGAGGAGCGTGGAGGGGATCTTCTCGTGAACCAGTTCGTAGGCCGTTAGGCGGGCTCCTTGGTTGTAGGGCCGGGTCTCGGTGCAGTACACGCGCTCTAAAATTTGTATAAGCATTTTTTTAAATTAAAAACTGTTTAAAAAATTCCACTTCTTTATATGAGCGTGCCGGTGGTCGGGGAGGAGGGCTGGACTTTCATTACGTTACTAAAGTCGATGTTCCACATTTGAAACTCATAACTTAACAATATTTGAGCATGTAATGTTAAAATTAAGTTACTGTCACAGTTAAAAAACTTATCATAGTAAAATCGATTTATGTAATGCTGGCCATTGCCTACCGTTTTTGAACACATTTTAGAGGACTTACAATGTTAGTGTAGATAGAGATATGTTACGAATATTTGACCAAGTGTGTTGGTGCTTTAAAATCACTCACCTAATCTTTTGGACTCGTGGAGCGATCGTATGACGCCCAGCGCGGTCCCATACCCCGCCGTGGCCAGCGAGCCGGTGTTGCAATGCGTCAGCACTCGAACGGAACCCTCGCCTTCGATGTTCTTTAAAATAGCCTCGGACCCATATTTGCCTATGGCTTTGTTGTCCGCTATGTCTTTGCTCAGCATAGATTCGATGCTGCTGACGAATCTGTAAATAACAGTCGTTTTTTGACACCTAGCAGTTACTAAACATCTAAATTGGTTCTTGTTTGTTTTTCAATGATTAAAAATTAGAGTTAAAATCTGTGTTTCTTTTGTTAAGTAGTCTACAACTACTTGTATTTGAATAATATTACAGTGGAAGTATAGCTGAAGGGAAGGTCTATTGCAAGAACAAGAAAGTTTATAAAAAGTTATTTCTATTAAAATTATTTTTCTATCTGTATTTGCCTAAAATTTAAGAATCTAATTTAATCTTGTAGGACACAAGAAAAGTTTCAGCGTTTTTATTTTTCAATTTGTTACCTTCTATTCACAACTGGAACTTTAATTTGTACTTGTACAAGAACAGTGAGACTTACGAGGATAAGTCTAATCTAATTTCCTTCAAATTTACACATGTGAGATGGTAAAACAGTTCATCAAATAACAGCACATCAGAGCTATTATCACTTTTATAAACACCTAAATGTATATACCAACTTCTCTTTAAATTCCTCCGGCGTAACATCTTCATTGGCACTCAGAGTATTAGCTAAATTTATAAGCTCATCGGCTGCCAGTTTAATATTAACAGCTGTTGGTCGCGCAGACACCAGGTAATTCAGTTTACCTTCAATCTGCAAAAGAAGTGGTGCCAAGTTTAAATACTAATTACAAGCTCCGGTACATATGGCAATTTGTCAAACGTAACTGAAAGTTGAGTCCTGTATTTGCTGATTTATAAATAGTATGGTCATTTATCTTAACTAGATACTAATGTAGCTATAATATGAATCGGTATAGGTACAGTCAACTCATTATAAATGCAAGTTGTCATTGGTTGGTACAAACAAGTATGAATTATGTTATGGCTGTTAAGACCTAATATGTGGACGGGTTTAGGGAAAGGGCCCACTGTCAGTTTACTTGGACACATCATTCTTGTAGTAATAGATAGCATATATTGTGTCATTTTAGGAAGTACCTACTAATAACTAAATAAGATAAAGTGGGACCATTTTCCCTGCACTGATGCATATGACTGGTAATTTTTTTAAACCTGATTAGGCGGCTTTCACACTGGTGCGGTTTCCACGTGCGGCGCCGGTGCGCGAGCGAGATAGCGCACTGCGTGTGTATAGCGCTGTCACGCTTGCACACCGTCGCCGCATCCGGTTGCGGCGCCAGTGTGATAATCGCCTTAGTAGTTACAACTCCCAGTCTAACTATTTATGCCATAATTTTAAAATAGTTAATAATAGTGATTTCAGATAGTATTATACAATGCTATCAGTATTATCAATGACTTACAAGTAAATAAGGTCAGAGTAAAAATTACCTCTTGCCTCATTATCTTCTTGTCCAAACTGTTGTCTTTTAATAATTCGACTGCAAGTGATAGGCAGCCAACAATTGCTATAGCGGGTGCACCTCGCACCTGGAAACAAAAAAGCCCTGAATAAGTACAAGCACGGATACAGGGGGGCCACAGGGGCATTTGCCCCCCTCTCCCTGACACGTAAGCTGAATAAAATCCTGGATCCGAGTCTGAACAAAATGTATGGAGAAAAAAAAAGTTTTAGTTATCCTTCGGGCACAGTAATAAAAAGTTGCTTATTAATGCCAATAAACAGTATTTAAAATTATATAACAAAATGAATTCATATTTTGCCTCTGGATCCATTTAATATAAATATTGTTACATTTTATAGAGTATATCTATGTGTCATCTTCAAACTTTAGCTTAAAATATATACCATTGTTGGCTTGAAATAGCATGGTACAGGTTCAGAGCCAATATATTGAAAAAAAGTAATCAAAAGAGACATCTATTTTCACGATATCCATAGTATCCGTGCATTTTTCGAAAACTTCAACTCAAATCCGGAGGCAGTACAATTAAAGCAAAAAATAAAATAAAAATACATGCAATCTATATAAATTATAATTATCAAATGGCACCTTTTTTCAACTGTACTTCATAATAAAATAAAATAAAGTAAAAATGACCCACCCTACTGAACAAGCATCATTTCAAACTTAACACTGAGTGCCAAGTTTCCTAAATCCTAAACAAAATGAACACTCCTAGCATGTTCCTGGCAGCAAGTGTTAAAATGTTTTTGGGTGGCTCATTAAGTTACCTTTCCTTCTGTAATTAAGTTATCATATAGTTAAGCATAGAGCTATTAAATGGACCCTGCACAGGGTAATGGTAAATGTGGTAACTTGGGGTGTAGGGAAAATAAAGAAAAATCTGTACAAATATGTATTGTGGCCATAAATAATAACAGAGCTTGACAAGGGTGAGCTATTAACTGTGAGCTCACCCTTGCCAAGCTCTGATAATTAAGAATAGGGGTGTAAACACTAAACGTAAATAAATACTTTCCCCGGTAGTGTTTAATATACAATTATCGATAATCACACTTTCATGCTTATTATATTTATAATCTTTTAATTAATTATTTGAACAATATATTTTAACCTTACCCCAAGCTGCATATGATGTAACGTTCCTCTAAACAACATCTTGTCATTGTCATTTGCTAAGAAAATATGTATTAAACCGTTTGTATACATAGAATGATGTTGTTGTTTAGAGGATTGTGACATCATAGCAACGTCTTGACAGAAGTTAGTGTTTTAGCGGCATATTTTAAAATTCAATTTTTTAAGGCTGTGAATAAGTGCTTAGTGAACTTTGATTAAGACTTATCAGCGCGAGCTGCCTGTCTAAAACGATATAATAATAATCATTTTTAAATACATGTGTATATATTTTCTGTCTTATAAAAACATGTGTAAATTATCTAAAATCTATTTATATTATATAGACCTATACCTATAGTTTCCTGTATTTTCATGTATTTTTTTAGATATATTGTATGAATATAGATAACATAAAACGTAAATAAAAAAATTGCCTACATCCCTATTGAATAAATTACAAATTCATTTGAAAATATAACTTACCCATTTTATGAAGATGGTTAAAAATCCAGTAAAACACAGTAACAAATCCTTTTTTATTTAAATTTCCTAATATTTTTTATGAGTAATATCCACCGATCAAATAAGACTAGGGATACACAATCAGCCCAAAAAATGGCAGTAAAATAGTACCGCAAGAATGACTCGGCCCGGACTTTCTTCGAGTCTTATTATATTACGGATGAGACTGGCCAGTTACAAATTCTCATGAGCCATATTTTCAGTAAATCTTGTTCGAGTCTGTACCTCCGTTACATAGTTGCTCGTAGGTAATATCATATTACATAATATATTCACTGTATTTAGTAAAATTACCTGCATTTTATTAATAACCCTCCATCCATCTTCTACTCCTTGAACTTTTATATATCTCGTCTGCAGAGGTAACAGTAGTTGGTCCAAAATTTCCAGCTTTCCCCTTTCATATTTAACCGATTCCAAACTCATTTTATAAAACAAAACCTGAAACTAAAAGATACTGATTTCTAATGATATACTATTACGCTACAAGAAAGATGATTCTCGTGACAATTATAAGACACAGCTGATAAGAGATTCATCTCATACAAAATATGATAAGGGCAAAAGAGATAACCTTTTTTTAAGGAATTCTATTTATCAAGAATGATTATACTAACTTGTTCAATTATTTGGTATCACTAGCAGGGAATTGTGGAGCGGAAAACCATTTATTCTAAATATAATGAAATAAATGTGCACAGGATTTCAGCATTAAATTACAACAAATAAACAATTTAATTTAACATAATCTTCGACTACCTGCTCAACTGACAGTGACAACTGACAGCACGGCCGCAGGTTGACATATATCAATTGCAAACACGTTTCGCGCCACGAGTTTTTTTTTTTTTTAATATAGGATGGGTGTAGAAATGATGAAACCGGAAACGTACCCATTTTTTTTGTACGCAGAGAGAGTTAAATTGCTTCACAAGACTCTGTTTGTATTGACTAGCTCAAATATAATTTATGTTATTAGTGTTTGTAGTTTACCACGAGCTTTATGGAAATGATTAATATTTATTTCAATGTGATTTTTTGTAATAAACTAAATGGTTAATTAATATGATTTACTCATCCTTATACCCGTTCAAAGATTTTACAAAAACAAACCTAAGAAATATTAGGGATACATTATTATTTACAAGAATGTTGAAAGTGTAGGTCTAGCCTATGATGTAGAACAGGCGGATGAAGAATATTCAGTACAACGCTTTGCTTTGTCTATGCTCCATTCCTTTTCCGCCCGGCCCGGCATTGACGAGGGACGCAGACGTACCGTGCGCCATTGTGGTTATACCAAGAGAAAAATTAAGTAGTTTGCGTTAAACTACAAGAAAATGGCTCTACCGCGAGTTTTCTTCGATGTTGCTGCCGACGGCAGTCCACTGGGACGTATTGTTATCGAAGTAAGTAAAATATATTTTTTTCCTTCCGGCCGGCGTGATCGGCCACGCTTTTTCTGGAAGCCGTTTAGCTTAGTGATATTAATACAATTATTTTACATGTATTAGTTATCTTGTTATTGAAACTTAATCATCTAAGCGTTGAAAGCTTCTTCAAACATTCGTGACTACATTGGTTTTTTTACCTTGTCCCATAATAAGTATGTAGTCATCATAAATTAATTCCTTGTCGACCATTACCTCTGATCGTGTGAAGGTCATAAAACGCTTTTGTTAGATATTACAAGTCGAGATTTTCTTTTGATTATTTCGATAGATAGGCTGTTTTAACATTAAGAATGATGCGGCACTTTTGATAAGAACATTTTGGCTTCGTCAGTGTTTACCTAAAAAATGGTTTAGAACAGTATCTTTTGCTATTGTGCATTTGTAACATTAACAATGATGCGGCACTTTTGATAGGAAAATGTTGGCTTAGTCAGTGTTTACCTAAAAAATGGTTTAGAACAGTATCTTTTGCTATTGTGTATTTGTTGAAACAAATTGCAATGTGACATTAATGAATGGTGCTTAAATTGTTTCAGTTGAGAACAGATGTCACTCCCAAGACTTGTGAAAACTTCCGTGCCCTCTGCACCGGCGAGAAGGGCTTCGGTTACAAGGGCTCCACCTTCCACCGCGTCATCCCCAACTTCATGTTGCAAGGTGGTGATTTCACCAACCACAATGGCACTGGCGGAAAATCCATCTACGGTGAGAAGTTTGCTGATGAAAACTTCACCCTGAAGCACACCGGACCTGGTGTCATGTCCATGGCCAATGCTGGCCCCAACACTAATGGATCCCAATTTTTCATCACCACCGTGAAGACTTCCTGGTTGGACGGCCGACACGTAGTCTTTGGCAACGTGATTGAGGGCATGGAAGTCGTCAAGCAAGTAGAAGGCTTGGGCTCCCAATCAGGGAAGCCCTCCAAGAAAGTCACCGTCTCCGACTGTGGACAACTGTCCTAACTCCTCAGACAATTATGTATTAAAATTTAATATGATATCTTAAGTTTTAACATAATGTCCTCCCACATGTAAAACCTTCCCAGTCATACAGAGAAATATGAAATAAAGTTAACTAATGGGTCATTCCAATTACGTTAAGAATTTATAGCTGTGTTTAGGTCGCAACGACTTTATTTCAGTGCATTGTCTATTCATAATAAATTAACTTATACATAAAACACTTGTTTTCTTTCATTATACCAAAGCTAGAGTTACTCATTGTTTGTGAACGGACTGAAATCTGATATCCTTATGTACAGACCTGGTTTAGGCTTTTCTAAACTCTATGACGTGCCCTTTGTTTATACAGTTACTGTCATTTAATATGACTAATCTTATTAAAACTTCCAAAAAGGTAACTCCGAAATGTCCTGTATAAACCTAATTGAAATTAAATTGCTATGTATGACATACGGATGGACGGACGTGACAAAACTAAGGGTTCCATTTTTGCTACGGAACACTTTAAAATTAGGCCAACCATATTAACTCGACTTCAGATCGGTCGGATATTGTATGCCTAGCTGTCAACTAAATAGTTTCAGGCCCAGTAACCAGACCAGACCCAATGTTTCCGCTGAAAGCGTAAACCCGAATCGTTACTATATTCCAGTAATAAGATGTTTGCCATTTAATGTGATGTAAATCGCATTGCGTCATACCTACTTCGACGCTCTAAGTTACAGCAATAAACAATTCTTATCTCTCACCATAGCCTCTACTAAAATATTCCACTGCAAGGGTGTGGCTCTATAGTCATTTAGTCAACACCTGTCACCTATTATAATATGCATGACAGCATCGCGTAGCCATAAATGAATCGAAATGAAGCCTGTAATAGATCTACAACGTGAATTCAACTAGCCGACATCGGGTCAACACCCTATTTTCAGCTGGATACGATACAGGACTGAAAATAACTATCCCGCAGTCTGACACTTCCCTCACTAAAGTTTATTAGCATAAGTTGCGATCAAACCGGAATCTGAGTAGGCAGCATGAAACTATAGCAAAATGAATTAAAAAACGGTTAGGTAATAACAGAGCGTCTGCACATCAAGGTCAAGGCTCTCGTATACATTTGCTGGTAATCAGATACCTATACTTGCGTGTGTTCAACATTGCTCCACGATTTTATGTAGGCACCGTGGTTTAATTTATTTTACTAATACTTGGTACTCAAGGAAAAGGTATAAACCACGTCGGTTTTAAACGCATGTGCGTATGAGTATGATGCGTATCTGCTGTTTCATCTTGATCAGAATCATAAGCCTACCCGTCTTTAACAGACTTTAATTCAAGCAGCTCCATCTTAGTAAGGCCCAATTTACACATTGATTAGTGTTTGGTGCGAGTTCATACATTTGCTAGTTGTGTTTAGTAACAAATTTATGCACTCGCACGAAACACAATGTGTAAATGGGGCCGTAAGGCGAGGAGCATTTTTATGTAGGTACGGTACGGTAGGTACAGATAAGTGATGTGTAACTATACTAGAGCGGTCTCTTTCTACATTGGAGAGAGTAGAAATGCGAGGTAGGTAGTTGGAAGTGAGCAAACAATTCTCTATCTTCTGCCCTATAGGAAACATAAGCCTCGTGGGCAAAGACGTATTAGATATTCTCTGCTATTGGTACGAGCATGCTATGCTACGTAGGTACCTACGGTTCAAAATAAGGTTTATTCATAATCGTTGAAATGTGTTATTTAGGTAAAATTTGATTTCAATATTTGTTACATTTCAGTTACCTATTACCCAAACAAAATGATATTTAACCCTTAAATGCATGATTTTTTACAAAATTATTTCAAAATAAAAATGTAAATATCTAATGGCGTAATAAACACGAGAAAAAAAAAATCTATGGACATATTTTGGGTGAAATTTGTACTACTAAACAAAATGTCGATACAGCTTACATTATGCATTCCCCGCAAAATCAATTAGCCTATACCTACATATACGACGTATGAAAGATGTGAAATACAAAATATTTTTAGGTACGAATTAAACATTTTCGGAAATATATGCTTGTAGTACACGTATCAATTAAGGATCCATAGATTGTTAGTACATACAGCTAGAGAAGACTTAAAATTAGGGTTAGTAATATAGAATTATAAAATAACTAAATAACATAAGAATAAAAACTAAAAAACAGATAAACAATCAGGAACAGTATACTTACATAACATTACATGTCATGTCACAAGTCTAGCTGCACCATTTCTCAACATCTGACTTTGCCACATGTAGGCTATTCCAGTGCTTGAGTAATGGTGCATCAAACCTACCTGCGAACGTCAGGATACTATTGCAACTGCCACTCACTCTCCGCATAAGCGACGCCGATCTGTTGCGTATAATCGCGTAAAAATCGTCCGTGTGCGCCTCCGCAAACATTCCGGATGCACTACAGTGACGTAGCAGTCCCATCAGCATCCTGAAAACGTTGTTATACTGTACCCTTAGGGCGTTGTACGCTCGCTGAGTATAGCTGGCCCACAGGCTGCAGGTATAAAACGATTGGCAGAATGCCTTGAAAAGAGTCTTTTTTACGTCTTTGTTACACCTGGCAAACCTGCGAGCCAGCATATTTCCACGCACAGCTAACGCTCTACGCTCTCTTTCTATGTCGAGGTCATCCTTGAGGTCGTCAGTTACCCAGTGACCAAGGTATTTGAACGATTTAGTGACCTTGAGCAGTTCTCCACCCAAGGTCACAGGGGGTACAGGCTTGTAGGTTTTTTTTCCAGATTTGAAGACAAGTACCTCGCTCTTCTTCCCATTGTACCTTAGCCCATGTTTCACCGAGTACCCCTCACAAATGACCAGCAACTCTTGAAGTGCACTCATGGATGGACTCAACATCACAAATATATAGGAAAATATCTATATAATGTCTATAAAATTCTAGACTAGTTTAAAAAATATCTATATCACTAGCTTCGTTGTGAGCTTTATTACATTGTGGCGCTGCTGTAGAGCATACTCCACAGCAGCGCCACCGTCAAACGTCTATTACGGCTTATCGTACAGGCACATATATGACATCAAATAATTCTATAACAATTCTATACTGACCTAGCTTACGAAAATCCTCATTTTAATTTGAATATACGAACTAACGGGGCCGCAGACTTTTTGTGAGAAGTAATTATTGCAGCGCCTGACTTGAAAATCTAGGCAAACACACAAAAGGTGTAGAAGTAATTACTCTCAGGCTGTCTGTGGCACCGTTAGTTCATATATTCAAAATAAAATGAGGATTTTCGTAAGCTAGGTCAGTATAGAATTGTTATAGAATTATTTGATGTCATATGTGCCTGTACTATAAGCCGTAATATACGTTTGACGGTGGCGCTGCTGTGGAGTATGCTCTACAGCAGCGCCACAATGTATTAAAGCTCACAACGAAGCTAGTGATATAGATATTTTTTAAACTAGTCTAGAATTTTATAGACATTATATAGATATTTTCCTATATATTTATATTCAAAAAAGCAAACGTGGTTCTGCTGTGGAGCATGACGTAATATTACGCCATTTCCGTCACGAGGTGGTAGAGCATCGAAAGAAGTCGGCGTAAAAGAATACTATAGCCACAATAATGGTCTAAGAGCTGGCCACGTCAGATATGACACAATAATGAGAGCAATGAAACCTGTCTAGTTAGACTGCTTTACCATCCTTATTGCTAGATCTGGGCATCTGGCAGCTTTTAATGGGTGGAGGTCAGAGTGACAGACCAACAAAGTTTTTAAGTTGGAAAAAAGTAATACTAAAATAGGTAAAAACTGCCAAAGTTGTGTTATTTATAGAGGACAGGGCCTATATTTCAACATTAGATTAAAAACCATCGTCTATTATTGCGGAAACAAAAACAGCAGGCGACTAACTAAAAAATGCATTATACATCATTTGGCACTACTTTCCCCCAACAGAAACTTCTGGATATGATATAGTCTAATTAATTACATAATTTACCATAATATTGCATCAAACCCAGAACTCTAGGATTTGTTTTCTTCGAGTTATTTGCATTCTTTGACCTCCACCACTTTACAGCTGCCAGATGTCCGGATCTAGAAATAAGCATAGTATAGCAAACTAACTGGAGGGGTTTCGTTGCTCTCATTATTGTGTCATATCTGACGTGGCCAGCTCTCCGTCTATAACCCCGTTATCGACGAAAAAGGGTAACACTCTATTAAAGACAACACATTCTATAAAGAAACACAATTTTGTTAACTAATTTATATTTATATTAAAAATGACAATCTACAAAGCAGTTTTTAGGGTTCCGTAGTCAACTACTCCTTATAGTTTCGCCATGTCTGCCTGTCCGTCCGTCCGTCCGCGGATAATCTCAGTGACCGTTAGCACTAGAAAGCTGAAATTTGGTACTAATATGTATATCAATCATGCCGACAAAGTGGTAAAATAAAAAGTGGAAAAAATTTTTTTATTAGGGTACCTCCCCCATACGTAAAGTGGGGAGTGATTTTTTTTTTATTTCAACCCTAACGTGTGATATATTGTTGGATAGGTATTTAAAAATGAATACGGGTTTACTATAATCATTTTTTGATTATGTAAGTATTTTCGGAAATAATCGCTCCAGAAGTAATAAAAAATGTGTCCCCCCCTCTAACTTTTGAACCATAAGTTTTAAAAATATGAAAAAAATCTCAAAAGTAGAACTTTATAAAAACTTTCTAGGAAAATTATTTTGAACTTGATAGGTTGAATAGTTTTTGAAAAACAATTACAAAAGAATTTCTGAACTAAGTTTGTAATTTAACCATATAAGCAGGTGTTTATTGTACAGTCACCAGCATAAATATATGACTGTGGGCAGCGCTGTAAAAATATATGATTCTCCATTGAGGGCAAAAGTATATGACGACACTTCCACGGTAAAAATATGTGATGGTTTCTGGCCGGCATAAACATCGCTTTGCATCGATCAGCATAAATATCGGATCCGTCCACTTAAAAATATCTGATTACCTATCTAACCTCTGTGAAAGCTTTAACATCGGATGACAAGTCGACCGCATAAATATCTGACATAATAACAAAATCAAAATTATGTCATCCATATACAAAACCAAACCTTATCTAGCTGGTATAAAGCAGTAAATGGTATATGATGGTATGGTTGATATTCATCATGACATTCGTGACGTTTAATATATGTGATAAACCTTCTTATTACTATCCTAAACTATCATTAAAAAGTAAAAATTTTACGTCAATATGGCATGTCACATTAGAAATAAACAAGTTTAATTATTATTTTGCATGGATTGCAACTCGTAATAATTAGATTAATTCAATGCCATGTATAGCGCGTCTTATCAAATCTACGAGCAATTGAAGCATAGGATTATTTAAACATACGAAAAAATAGACCGCTCCATTCAATAATTAATCCATTGAGAGTTTATGTGAGTTGTTTCTTTGTTTACTTACATGATACCTACGTAATCAATAGGTTCTACCGACTTAATAATGCATATGTAATTTAATATTGTTTTTAGATAAATGCCGTGAAATCATGGATTACTTGCAAGTGGAAGATGCAAAATCAACCATCCTAAAAATTTAGGCCGTATTTTTGAAAATACAGCTTAAGACTTATTCAGTATATAACCTGAAGGGCCCAGAATGGTCGAATTTATAATACTGAAGATAAATAGTGCAAAATAAAATTATTGAATATTGACCTTGTTTTATTGCATGTTGCAAGGCACCTGTCCGACAAGTGACATGGAGGCAACAGGAGAGCAATGAGCCAATCAGGGTTGGGCAAAAATTTGTGTATTGAAACTAAAGTTAAAAATTAGAACGTTAATCTTTATCATATAAACATGATTACGATTTCAATCATGAGCTTTCCAATCAGATTGAGCACCGACATGAGTAAATCATGACGATTTTCAGTTTCTATCATGATTACTTAACTGAAGTTATATTAGTAAGACAGATGCTTAGTTAAACGAACGATTTAGTTGTTTTAATTATGTTATAAACAGGATTAGATTTTGCATAGCTACTAGCTCCATTATTTTTTCCCTGACGGAACAGAGGCGGTACGAGTAAGGTCAGTCTCAATAGAAAAGTAAAATAAGGTAAACAAATATGTCTGAATTTATATGCAAGAAAGGCATTTGGCAATATTAAAGAAATCTGTTTGCACTAAAATATGTAAATAATAAGTTCAATGAAGGTAAATGTGTTTGGTTACATTATTTTACTTTTCTATTAACACCGACCTATATACATTTAGGATAAATGGCTATTTGTGACAATGTTTTGGTAAAGGTATCACTTGGTGGTTGGCGCTTACGTCATAAAATGTATTATACAGATTCAATATTGTATTCGAGCAAAAAAAATGTGCTAGCTGCCAAATGTTACCTTTACCAAAATACCGACACATTTGTTTGTTAATTTTTTGGTATGTGTACAAATTAATGCTCCCATTAAACTTTGAAACGGCCCGTCCGATTTTATTGCAGTTTTTGGTTACGGTTAAGGTAACTATCACACTGCTGCGGTTTCCGCATGCGGCGACGAAGTTCGAGTGAGATAGCGCTTTGCATATGTATAGTACTGTTTCCTTGACGGGTGGCTGATATATGTGTCAAAACGTTTAGTTTAAAAGCTAATACCGAGTAATATGGCTGTGATATGCAGATTAACGGACAGATGGGCGAGCGGGTCGCATAGGGCGTATATTCAAGAAATCTCAATCAAAGGTCTAATACTCGTATATGTGCCGCTACTTAGTTGTGTAGAGTGCCGCCCTTAAAATATGTTTAAGGGGGGCACTCCATACATTCAACTAAATGTTAAAAGGATTTTTTGGAGTTTGACCTTGCATAACTTCGAGCCCAGACACGAGATTTTCCGAGATTTTAGAGATAACGTTAAAAACATCATAATGAAAGTATATAAGAGTTTCCACCGTATTATCTCCGATTCCGAGGGTTACCTTAATATGCTTAGGCTAATTTGAATTCTATTTTTATTCCTGATATAAAAAAAAGGAGTTCGGTTCTACAATATCTACCCATTCTATCTGGTTTTGGACGAAAGTAATAATTTAATTTGGTAGATTATGTGGTAAATTCTCAATCTATCAAAATTTGTATTAAAATTAAATCAAAATTGATGATAATGTAAATGATAAAGTCAGATTAGGGCAGATTGAGCGGTCGTTTTAGTAACTGCAATAAAAACTAGAATTTATCGAGAATACTGATGTTTACCTCAATATCTGATCATATCTATATCGTAGAGTAGTTGCCTAAAATTATTTATTTACAAAAAAAAACGACGAAGCGATTTACAACCTCATATATATGTAGTCCACAATAGAGCATTCACTATTAACTGTTCATTGATTTCAATTTGAAAGAAGTAGATAAATAAAAAATAAATAAATAAAGCAGTTAGATAAGACTAACAAAGTCCTCCCACACTTTTCGTTACCTATATTATGATTTAGTTGCTATTAGATAGGTCTATTTTGCAGAAACCTTTTTAGCTTGACAGGATTTTTACAAACCACTTTTTTAAATTAAATTACTCGCTATGCAAAATGTATAATAACGAAAATTTCTACAATTCAGAATAAAGGCCTTATATCCTTGTAATAATGTAAATCAACTTAAAAATATTCCATTCATATTAAACGAATCATGATTGACTTTAGTAGATTAGCATTACTTTAGTTTAAATCAGCACCCGTCGTTAATGATATATGCTTGGCGAAATTACTTGATTGTTTTGTGTTATGAGAACTGCTAAAAAAATCTGTGTGCGTTTCTCTGACTATTATAATTTTAGGTATTTCTATGTAACGTGATACTTATTCAAAATGTACCTTAAAAACTGCTGGAAATCAAGTGTGCATTCCTATAACTATTTATGATTTGAGGTATTTTTATGGAACTTGGTACTTATTCAGAATGAGAATTTTTCATCAAATCACCGACTTCAATTATGAGTCCCCAACTCTGGAGCTCCTAGTGAGTATTATATTCTTTGCTCTGGAGCTAATGAACTTTGGCATCACACACGAATCGTAGAAATAAACCATTTTTAGCTACCATAGACAAATTTAAGCATTTACCTCTGATTTTGTCTACGAATTGATGAATTCAGAACTGAATTTAGATCAAGTGTGTGGAGTGCCGAATACGGTTAACGGCGATCCAGACGTCAAGTTGGTGCCATTACGCGGTGAGTATAGACCCCTTTAGCTCAGTCACTCGCCGGATTTCAAATGGGCGAATCTGCCTCTGCCGGTGTAGGACTACATTTACGAATGGATATGCGAAACTGTGAATATTTTATGACATTCATGCTTTTTCGATTAGAAATCTATTATACTCTCGTTTGCAATATTTCACTTACCTCCCGGTGGTGAGCCTTCCCTAGGGAGTTATGGACTTTATACTAATTTATTAATAAATTTATGATTTATTTAGATATTTTTTGAAAAATTTTTTTCACAAGAGTGATGAATAATTCGTAAGAATATTGCAAACTTGAGTAACAAGGACCGTGAACAAAACAAAAATTAACCTGGTATTGTTCTGACTAGTTAGATATTATTATGTGTCGCCGGGAAGTTATATTATAAAAATACTACCCGTAAATGTTCAAAGTAATGTATTAAATAAACAGTACTGCTTCTTTAAATTGACAATTTATTTGCCCTATATACGTAAATCAACCGTTACCAGTGTTGGTGCGATTTTTTTATTTTATTTAATAAAATAAAATATCGCTTCCCGCAGATTGACGGCAGTCGCACCGAGTCCTAACTGTATGAATAAATCGTAAATATTGTAATTAAGCTTTTAATGCAATGAAACATATGAATTTGAATGTGTCAAATTCGTGATAGAAAATGTGAGATAGACATATGCAATGACAGTTCAATGACAAGTCTGCACTCTTTTCGTGAGTTGTCAAATAGCTTTTTACAATTAAGACCTCTATGCCAGCCAAATATGGTTTGGTTTTGTATGTTGATGACATAATTTTGATTTTGTTATTATGTCAGATATTTATGCGGTCGACCTGTCATCCGATGTTAAAGCTTTCACAGTGGTTAGATATTTATGCCGGTGGCAGTAGTCACATAATTCTGATTTAGATGGGTAATCAGATATTTTTAAGCGGCCGGATCCGATATTTATGCTGATGATGCAAAACGATGTTTATGCCGGCCACAAAGCATCACATATTTTTACCATGGAAGTGTCGTCATATACTTTTGCCCTCAATGGAGAATCCGATATTTTTGCAGGGCTGCCCATAGTCATATATTTATGCTGGTGACTGTACCTGTAATTTCTACAAAATCACAATGAAATGACGTGCTTTCAAATAAAGTAAAAACGGTGAAAATCGGTTCACGCAATAAAGAATTATCCCATAAAAATCATCTTCCATACTTTAAGCTCGCGAGCAATAGTTTACTTAATTTGCCGATAGATGTCGCTGTACGTGGAACGCTCATATCATATCCTACATGGCGGTGTTATTTTAACTCTTAAGTGGGGACACTTACTGTGACGGACGGAAAACTACGGAACCCTACACTGAGCGTGGCCCGACACGCTCTTGGCCGGTTTTTTATTTTATTATGAGTATTATAACACAGAGACACCCTACATTTCTGACAAGTAGTTTGAGTGACGCTTGAGCATTTTGGCATTTTGCATCTCTTGCTTATTTCGCCAAAAGATGGCCAATGGCCAACTTGATCGAGTCTTACGTTTTTCGATGGTGCCACTTGCAATTTTCTTTTCTTGACGACTGGCTGATCTTGTGCAGTACTGGTCCCCGGTCTGCCTCTTTTTCGGTCAAGTTTCTTACAGAGTTCACATAGAGTCTCGGCAGCTTCGAGCCGAAACATAGCTAGCTAATGTTTTTTTTAAGTTTTAATTTTAACAGTGAATAATGCCACCTTGATCAGCCACAAAAAAAGTAAAAAAGTTTTTAACTTTACGGAATTTCAAATAATAATAAATCGAAGATAAATTCCTTACAATACCTTCCTTTAATTGTATATCTAATTAATAAAAGATATGAAATAAAATAACTTAACTAATAACATCAAAATCATATACGAGTTAAATTACTCAGCAAGAGTAATTTCAATACTGCTATTAGTATTGTAAAAGTGCTGAGAATGCATAATGTAAGCTAGATCGTACATGAACAAAGACGCAAATATTGTTTACTTTTAGACTGAGAACTTTATTAAATTTAGTAAACGTAAAATCGGTATGATATGACTATGAGGTACAAAAAAAAAAGTAATTACTTACTTAGATAAAAACCTCCAAACACACTAAACGAAAACCTTCATAATCTAACTTTTTCTAAATTGCCGCCATGTTGCTTATAAACATTTATAACTTTTTTTAAATACAGTTATGCCAACAAATCAGTAATAAATCATTAAATTCATTAGTTTTTCTTATGATATCACTCTTAATATCATTATAAATAGTCCTAATTTTTTATAAATCTTTAATTCTTTGTAATGTACGCTGCATCGTACACCATGCATTTAAGGGTTAAGAAAAAATTGTGTTATGATACCCATATAGGTACGACACAAAGACTGGAGAGTGTTGGCCTGAAGATCAGCAGATCGAAAACAGAACACATGTTCTGCGATTTCGGCGGTCTCACCAGTTCTGCAGCCATAGAACTCGATGGCGTTTTATTGCCGATCTGCTCCGACTTCAAATACCTCGGTTCGCTCGTGCAGTGCGATGGCGATATTGACCGGGACGTCAAAAACCGGATTAGCGTAGGATGGATGAAATGGCGACAGGTCACGGGAACCATTTGCGACGCCCGAATTCCCCTTCGCCTGAAGGGGAAAATCTATAAATCCATTATAAGACTTGTCGTCATGTATGGATCAGAGTGTTGGGCCCTAAAGGTGACGGATGAAAAGAGATTGCATGCAACGGAGATGAGAATGTTAAGGTGGATGTGTGGAGTGACGAGAATGGATCGGATAAGGAATGAATATATAAGAGGAAGCCTGAAAGTCGCACCAATAACTGACAAATTAAGGGCTAATCGCCTAGCGTGGTACGGGCATGTTATGCGGAGGGATGAAAGTCATGTTACGAGAAATGAATGTGGAACGATGTAGGAGAAGAGGCAAACCTAGGAAAAGGTGGATGGACTGTGTGAGAGATGATATGAAAAGAAAGGATGTGAGTGATGAGATGACGGGTGATAGAGATGTGTGGAAGAAAAAGACATGCTGCGCCGACCCCAAGTAAATGGGAAAAGGGCAAGAGGATGATGATGACCCATATAGGTACGAGTAGGTTACTAAATTTGGATTCAAATACGTAACTGCGAGCTATTCAATTTCACGTCTCTGAACTTTGAACTCATAGGGCAGATGCCCCGGATTTGGCCACTTTAAGGAGAGTTTGTCTATTCAGACGTCCGTCATTTTGTGTCAATAAGGAATAATGACACTCTTTACGTACTCGTACTATTAAGTCCTTAAAAATATATTATTATATATTATATTAATACGAATCTCGGCTGTTAAGATTCTGACATTAGATCTTATTTTTTAGGGTTCCGTAGTCAACTAGGATTATAGATTATTAGTTTCGCCATATCCGTCCGTCCGTCCGTCTGTCCGCGGTCTAGTCAGTGACCGTTAGGACTAGAAAGCTGAAATTTGGTATGAGTACGTGCATTAATCACGCCGACAAAGTTGTAGAATAAAAACTGGAAAATATCTTTTCATCTCTCCTGTTCGGAAAGTTTTATTTTCGTGGGTAGATTAGCCAGTTGGAAAATTGCTTTTCCATCCCTAGGGTGGAAAGTAATTAGCTGTGTTAATTGTGGATTGAGCTGGTGCCCACCCGGATGGCCTCCTCTCTGACCACCGGCAAAACATTGAATTTGTCTTTTTCAAATTGTTCAAATTTTACTTAACATTTTTATAGATTATTCTTTATATACCTGTTTTATAAAATGTGCGTGTGGTATTGTACTTTCCTCACAGTCGAAATGAAAAGCAGAGTGTTTAACTCGGGTGAAATTACCCATTTCACCCTCGAACTATTGGCGCTCTCACTTCGTTCGAGCGCCAGAAATATTTCAGGTGAAATGGGTCACTTTCAACCCTTGGTTAACAATCTACTTTATGACACCACCTAATCGTATACGGGCTTTACCTTCCCTGCTAGGAGGGAAGAATGTGGCACTTTTCTGTTCTAGGATATTAGATTTTTTTTCAGCCAGTCTGTCATTAAAAACAAATTTCTTATTGTATTAATCAATTCATCATAATTAGGAAGCACACTAAGCACATATATAGTTAAAATAAATATGATTCAACAATAAAAAAAAAATTCCCTCTAAGGTGGTGTGAAAAGCAGTGTATGTCACACAGGAGCAAAACTATTTTCACCTTGGGCGTTAACAGTTGAATCCCTCACTACGCTTAGGAGTCTACGTTAGAATCCCTCGCTACGCTAGTGAATCTAGGGAGTAATAATAATAGATTCCTATTATTATTACTCCGTCGCTTCGTTTGGGCCCACGCCCTCGCCGTATAAAATATTTCATTTTGCTCCCTTGTTACACAATCTACTATTTATTGGGGTACACAGTACAGTCACCGTCAATAGTATCTGCCTACACGAAGGCCGCAAAAATATATGACAAGCTCTTATTTGTAGGGCCATAAGAGCGTGTCACATATTTTTGCGGCCTTCGTGTAGGAAGATACTATATTGTCGGTGACTGTACAGTCACCAGCATAAATATATGACTATGGGCAGCCCTGCAAAAATATCTGATTCTCCATTGAGGGCAAAGGTATATGACGACACTTCCATGGTAAAAATATGTGATGCTTTGTGGCCGGCATAAATATCGTTTTGCATCGATCAGCATAAATATCGGATCCGGCCGCTTAAAAATATCTGATTACCCATCTAAATCAGAATTATGTGACTACTGCCACCGGCATAAATATCTAACCACTGTGAAAGCTTTAACATCGGATGACAGGTCGACCGCATAAATATCTGACATAATAACAAAATCAAAATTATGTCATCAATATACAAAACCAAACCCTATTTGGCTGGCATAGAGGTCTTAATTGTAAAAAGCTATTTGACAATTCACGAAAAGAGTGCAGACTTGTCATTGAACTGTCATTGCATATGTCTATCTCACATTTTCTATCACGAATTTCACACATTCAAATTCATATGTTTCATTGCATTAAAAGCTTCATTACAATATTTACGATTTATTCATACAGTTAGGACTCGGTGCGACTGCCGTCAATCTGCGAGAAGCGATATTTTATTTTATTAAATTAAAGAAAAAAATCGCGCCAACATTGTTAACGGTTGATTTACGTATATAGGGTAAATAAATTGTTAATTTAAAGAAGCAGTACTGTTTATTTAATACATTGCTTTGAATATTTACGGGTAGTATTTTTATAATATAACTTCCCGGTGGCGCCGGACCGGTCATTGTGGCACTCTTTGGGGGAGGCCTATGTTCAGCAGTGGACGTCTTTCGGCTGATATGATGATGATGATGATGAAACTCCAAAAAATGGGGTTTGCGTGATTATATTGGTTTTTATAACTCCATTTAAGTTGACATCTATTAGTACATTGTAGAGCATAAAATTTGCAACAAGTTTTACTCTAAGATTTCTTTATGCGTTTAACTGTTTACAAGAATAAAGGGTTACAAAACTGACACGTTTAAAGATTCTCGGAGCGATCATTTTTGAAACTATGTACTTAAGCTAAATAATTGTTTTAGCAACTTCAAAGTTATTTTATAAGACCTATCTAATGATATGGCACACATTGATAGTTCCTAAAAATATTATTTTTAACATTTAGTTGCATGTATGGAGTGCCCCCCTTAAACATATTTTTTACTACAAAACTAAGTAGCAGCACATATATTAGACCTTTGATTGAGATTTCTTGAATATACGCCGTATGCGACCCGCCCGCCCATCTGTCCGTTAATCTGCATATCACAGCCATATTACTCGGTACCTTAGGTCACTACGAAAGTTTTGAGATACAAAAAAACTACTACAGGTATTGAAATATTTTTTATTACAGTTTCTCAAAATACTCTCCGTTAGCTTCTATGCAACGGTTCATCCGCCTAAACCATGATTTGTAGCATTCCCGGTACTCTTCTTTAGGAAGGTCTTGTACGGCCTGCAAGTAGGCATTCCGAGCATCCTCAGGACTATTGAATCGCGTGTCACGAAGTCCGAGTTTGATTTTCGGGAAGAAAAAGAAATCGCAAGGAGCTAAATCGGAGCTATATGGAGGATGACACAACTCTTCGATATCCGTACGCTTCAAAAAGTCTTTGGTGAGAATGGCCTTGTGTGGCGACGCATTGTCATGATGCAGAAATAGCCCCCTCAAACCAGATTTAGGTCGTTTTTCAGTCAAATTTTTAAACACAACCAGTAAGCACACTTCAGTATACCACTGAGAATTCACAGTCTTTTGGACATAAACACTCAATGGATTAATTATTTAATGGAGCGGTCTATTTTTTCGTATATTTAAATAATCCTATGCTTCAATTGCTAGTAGATTTGATAAGACGCGCTATACATGGCATTGAATTAATCTAATTATTACGAGTTGCAATCCATACAAAATAATAATTTGACTTGTTTATTTCTAATGTGACATGCCATATTGACGTAAAAATTTTACTTTTTAATAATAGTTTAGGATAGTAATAAGAAGGTCTATCACATCTATTAAACGTCGTGATGAATATCAACCATACCATCATATACCATTTACTGCTTTATACCAGCTAGATAAGGTTTGATTTTGTATATTGATGACATAGTTTTGATTTTGTTATTATGTCAGATATTTATGCGGTCGACCTGTCATCCGATGTTAAAGCTTTCATTTCAAGGAGTGTAAAAAAGAAACTTCCTAGCAACGGTCAAACAAGATCCGGAGAAAGTTTTTTCTTATTAAAATATTTGTACGTAGCTTACTGCTACCCAAGCCGATCCTAGCTTATTTATTAAAGCTATAGACTAATAAAATCTAAACCTCAGCACAGGACCGTAGCCCGAGCGCTCACAAGGGACCTCTACGCTTTCTGGTTGACTTGACAATTAGTTGTCAATCAGTGAAATGTTTGTAAATAAGAGTTTTATTCAACAAATCGAGTAGTAACAACAAGCGTTTGTAGTGTTTACTAGTGCCGTCCGTATTACGTACCTAAAGTAAGTGCATTAAAATATATCGTTATCCCGTAATAACGTGAGAGACAAATTCCCCATCTTTTTTTACGGAGTCCATCCAAAAGCACCATCTCATCAGCATATTACGGCTGATACTCCGGCATAAAGGCCCTTTACCCCCGGTACCCCTTCGTTCGAAGACTGGACACCGCAAAGACAATATATATAGTGTTACATAATACTTTTTTTTTATGTGTTTTTTTTATAATCTTTACCTTTTTATCCTAATTTTAATTAGTTTTAAAAGTTAGTCTAAGTTTTTATATTGTACATATATTTTACCTCTCGTTGATGTCCCTTTCCTGCCCTACTCCAGTTACTGCGTCATCGGAAAACTATGTCCGCTGCCCCGAATGTCTGGAACCGCAGTTTTTCAAAGGCCCCAGAGGCCTCAAAATTCACATTACCAGAAAACATCGCCAGAATCTCAGTCAACCGACACCCTGTGCGGCGCCACGGCTCGGTTCCTCAGCGCCCGCCCAATCGCAGGTACCTAACCCAGACATACCGTTTTGGAAAACCCTCAGCGATTTAAAAAATACACGGCCAGTTTTAAAACGGATCCCACGGGGTGCCCGCATTTCTGTCGCTAAATTTCTATGTAATTTAATAACCGCAATTAAATCAGACAATTCACCTGCTAACTGGGAAAAATTATTAACCTTTTCTTATCACGTGCTGCACATTTTACCGGATCAAAATTCTAAATCTTTAACCAATTTAGTCAAGGACAATTGCCTTTCTTATTCTTCGCTTCCGGAAGCTGAATACAGACCTAGACCATTGAGTAATAATTTGTTTAAAAAAGTAGAAACCAAAGTTTCCGACGGCGACATTAAAGGGGCCGCCCGCCTACTTTTTTCCGATGATGCGGTTGCCCCCGCAAATTCAGAAACTCTAACAGCACTTCTGGCTAAACATCCACCTTCGGACGTGAATCTTCGCCTTCCCGAACCCCCACAACCTGACGATCCTACCCTCACCACCACTACCGAGGCCATCTTCGCAGCCATTATGTCTTTTCCTAATGGTTCCGCTTTTCCTAAGGGCTCGATGGACTGGCACCGCAGCATCTGAAAGATCTTCTCTATTGCGGATGTGGCGACACAAAAGAACTTGTCTTAAAAAGCCTGACCGCCTTAATTAATATAATGCTGGCTGGCAAAGTACCTGAAGCAATCACAGATATCCTGTACGGAGCGAATTTATGCGCTCTCCAAAAGAAAGACGGTGGCATTCGCCCCATCGCAGTGGGCACTACATTTCGCCGTCTCGCCGCCAAAATTGCTTGCCGCTCTATACTCGGAGACCTAAGTGCGGAATTACAACCTGTGCAGCTAGGATTCGGGTCTAAGAGTGGCTGCGGTCACATATTGGTCACACATTGGTACAACATTGGTACAACATTGGTACAATGTGTGACCAATGTGAGACCAATGTTGAATGAAAATCTGTTCGAATAGCAAACGTGAATGTCGTTATAGCGTTGAGTTGAGTTGGGTTGAGTTGGGTTGGAGCTGTGTCTGTCCAGTGTGTGTGTTTATTTTTCGAATCGCGGCCCATATCAAGTGGGGGGTGAATTTTTTTCGCTCCAGCCCTATCGTGTTGGATATCGTTGAAGAGGTCTTTTAATTTTCGAAAATAATACCTCTGAAAGTTCAAAAAAGGGCGTTCCCCCATCTAACTTTTGAACCGTGGGTCCAAAAAAATAAATAAATAAATAGATAAGTGTTCAATGAAAACTACCTATATTGAATAAGATCACTCAAAAACGCATAGTGAGAGGACGTAAGTGCCGGATAGATAAATGACGTAAGCGTCGCCAAATATCCCTTAATAAACGACCTTTTGAACGGATGTATTGTAACAGGTCGGTAACTACTGAGCATGGCCCGACATCCTCTTGGCCGGTTTTTCTTTTCTTTAATGTAATGTCAGAAATGCTTATGACTCCTGACAACTGAATGACAAGTTGACAACTGATACGTACATGACAGATGACAGCGCCATCTGTGCTGCCCTCAAAGTAAGTATCTGGAGGATTTCCGTTTGAGCTTCAAGATGGCTACGTCGTCTTTAGAGTAGTTTTTTGTTTTTTGCTCATTTACGTAGTTCAGTGTGTAATATTGATAGCTTATTGTGCGGTGACCTAACGAACAAGTGTGCAGCTAACATTGAGTAACAGGAGATGACATCCCTAAGAAATTATTTGTACCATGAGTTGTAGTGAAAATCACTAAAAGTCTGACAGTAGCTGTTGGACCACTGACATGATTTCACGCAAGTGTCAAACTTTTAATAAAATCAAATACTAAACGTAAAGGCTTCTTGCATGATAATAAACTGTAAGAATAATTCTAAAAATAGTAATAAAAGCCAGGGAATTACATTCCAAAAGTAAGTAAGTGCAAAGTTTGGTGTTACATTAATTCAAAATATTAATGTTGGCGGTGCGACGCCATATTTCTTGGCGCACAGATTAATGTCGCAGAAGTAACATCATATGTGCCTACACTTGATTTACCAGCATTATTGTTTAATAGTACTCAGCATAAACATATTTACGTAATAAAAATAAACATGTTTTAGATAAGTACGTTAGGTAATGTTTAGTTCATTAAACATATTTTTATTTTACAACAAGGGTGAATTTACTAGAGTTGTTAATGTGATTAAAATACATACAAAAGATTTTTATGATCTGAATTTAAAACTTAAATATCGAAATTTCACTCATGTTATACCTACTCACACAATGTTTTTTCATCCGTGCGACGAAATCAATGTCATTTTAAGTAAATATCAAGGATCATTAACCCTCAAAGTTCGTATTGAAAGGAAGCTTGTCGGCAAAAATAGTATTTTTCTCCATTCGTTCCTAAAACTCTAGGGTAAGGAGCAAAGTAAACATTAGGTAAAAAGAAAACAATCAATAATCATCCAGGTAATTAGGTTTCCTTACAAGATGTGTTTAGGCAGAATATGAATTTTGTCAAAACCATGTCACGTCTCTTTTGTTAAAGCTACTCTTTTATTCAGTGACAGCCACCGCCAAACATGGGGCACAAAGGAGATCGTCAATTTTTGTTAGGCGATTTGCCCCAGATCATAAAGATGCGTATAATTATGAAATAGATATCAAAACATTAGCTTTAATTTCTAGATCAGGGTGGTCATAAAATAATCATGAAATGTAACGGGAAAATTGAGAAATCGGGATGTAAAAACATGAATATGATAAGGACAGTAATTTAAAGCGTACATGTTTATGATTTAAAGTAAAGCATAAAAGAAATATCTGTTTTTTAAAGAATTCCTACAAAATCTGACATGACAATGAAACGGAAATCATAATAAAATAATAAAAAGTCATATTTTGATCCTGCCGCAGATTTCTTGTATTTGGGTAAACAGTGATGGTTTGACAGCCATTAGGCTGTCAAACCATCATTGCTACTATTAACTAAACAATCGTAGCTCTTATTACAAAGAGATAAGGTTTATCACTGTTAGTGCGCTCCTACTAGTATCCATGAAGTTATAATTTTAAACCGGAGCACACTCTTGGGCCTAAAAGCAAGGCCGAAAGAGAAAGTAATTTAGGGAGCCGCGTCCCGCTTCGACTTAGGGAGTTATGACGTCATTAGACAATAATGCCAGCATGACAACAAGTCAAAATGTTAATGTATGTCAATTTTGTAACGAGTTCGAGTGAAACACCGCCCCCCATATTATGCCCTCTATCGGACCGTTTTTTCTAGTCACCTATGAACGACTGTTTTACACGGTAATAAGGTTCATCAGATGAACCTTATAATCTGTGGTTAGGGAAAAAGTGCAACATGGTAGTATCAGACATTACTTAATAGAAAAATAGTCAAAACGAGACGCATCCCCCCCATACCACCAACTCCTTCGGCCCCACCTTGTGGCCGAAGAGCACACTCCAGTTTCAAATTATAACTTCATGCGGCAGACATGAATGACGGTGACGTCATACATCAATAGTGTCAAACTATAATCATAAACAAGATTAGCAAAATAAACGTAACTCCTTACTGAAAATGTCCGTTTCGTCTCGGCCCAGGAGAAGTTAACCTTATGTCAATGCTGTAAAGACGTTAACAACTTATTTAGCACTATTTGGATGGCGGAAGGATCAACGAAATTACTTTTTATTTTTCATTTCTAATTCCCGTTTTATTTTCATGCAATATTTAGTCTAGTTTCGTAATAAAATGGGTATTTGCTTAAAATTGAAGACCAAACTTTATACGAGACCATATCGCAAGTGGGCCTGGAATTGACGATCTCCTTTTGTTCTAGATAGCTCATATAGTAGAATACATAATACATCAATGGCAGCTAATGAAAAATTAGTCCCAAAACCATTGATGTATTATATATGTATTCTACTAGATGAGCTATCTAGAACAAATTTTGTGCGCCATGTTTGGCGGTTGACAGCTGTCACTGAATCAAAGGGTAGCTTTAACAAAAAAGATGTGACACTGTTTTGACATAATTCATATTCTGCCTAAACAAATTTTGTAAGGAAACGTAATTAACTACCTAAATTTATGTAATTGTAAAATTTCTACTTGTAACTGTATGAGGTGTGCAATAAAGAGTATTTATTATTATTATTAACTAAATAATTGTTTCATTTGTATCTAATGTTTATTTTGCTCCTTACCCTAGAGTTTACGGAACGAATAGAGAAAAATACTATTTTTGCCGACAAGCGCCTTTCAATACGAACTTTGAGGGTTAATGATAATGATCCTTGATATTTACTTGAAATTACATTGATTTCCTCGCACGGATGAAAAAAAAAACATTGTGTAAGTAGGTATAGTCTGGCCAGCCAACGAACGCAGTAGCAATGTACAGTGAACAAAAGTATGACAACACTAAAAATCAGTGAAAAAAGCAGCAATGATCATCAAATTTTATGTTTTTAATATTAGTTGGTATTTCCGCCCCTTTCATTAGGCGACATTTACGGTGTGTAAAAAGGAGACGGATATATTTCGTCTGATCTGTCATCAACTGCAACAGATAATCTGGTTGAGGCAATTGACATATGCCTTAAAAATTAATTTAAATTTAATTGGGAACGTTGCAGGAGTTCTATCTCACTCGCGCTTAAGATGAGAGAGTGAAATGCACTAGAAACAAATTCAATGTGAATTGAAATGTTCGTCATGAAATACGGTGTCTCATCACAAAGGGTTGCCACATGTACGTATTTTGAATTTGCCGCGCGTTTCTACTGACAGAAATGGTTTGCCAGACTATATAACATGGATGATATTTAGATATTTAAGTTTTAAATTCAAATCATATAAAAATGTTTGCTATGTATTTTACTCGCATTAACAATTTTAGCAAATTCGCCCATGTTGTAAAATAAAATATGTTTAATGAACTAAATATTACCTAACGTACTTATTTAAAATATGTTTATTACGTAAATATGTTTATGAGTACTACTAAACAAATAATGTAGGTAAATCAAGTGTAGGCACTTATGTTGTTACTTCTGCGACGTTAAGGGTCGGGTATAGGTGGGAGAATTTTAAGATTCTGTCAAAATCACGGATCAGAAGACAATCCGGATAGTACTTTTACTATATTTCCCTAACCACAGTTGAACCTTATTACCGAGGAAAACAGTCGTTCATAGGTCACTAGTAAAAAGTAATAAAAACGGTCCGATAGAGAGCATAATGTAGGGGGCGGTGTCTCACTCGCACAATGCTGCCAACTTATGAAACTTACCATTGTGGTTTTATTTATCTACATTTATTTTAGTAACACACTAGAAGTTACTTCCTACTTATAATAATTTATTGCAAGATTTGAATTAATACTTTGTTCCCTTTTAGCTGCTTTGAATTTTTTTACGACGTAAATATTATTCATTCATTAAATGAAAGACTTGCAATTAATATTGCAGACAGTAGTAAGTTTTGTAATATTTAAAATACGGTCTGGTATCCCCATCCCATCAGTCCCATCACTGACATAATATGTCACTGATATTATTTCAAATGACGCCGCTCAGCTCAACAACATTTCGTAACAACATTTTTAAGTAAAAATGGTCAAGATATGTTGCGTAAAAGGGTGCAGGGGTGAGACTTTACAATAAAGTGGACTTTCCTTTCACCGGTAATCCACAATCATTTAATTTTACGATTTAACAACAAGTTAAGATTGTCAAACAATAGGGTGACTATGATGTCGGCAAGCTGCGGGTCGGTTTTGTTGTTTTTACAGAAATGCACATAAGTACATGGTCTGTTCCTAAGTATTACTTACACAGGACAGGAGTGGCACGCGGGTCTTTTTAGGCCCTTTCGAAAGGGTCCGAAAATGGCACAAGGCCATACAAAAAATTGTAGTAGTGGCAGTATGATAAATAAATATTATGGGACAATCTTACACAAATCAACCTAGTCCCACAGTAAGCTCAATAAGGCTTGTGTTGTGGGTACTAGACGACGATATAAGTAATAGATATATACATATAAATACTTAAATACATAGAAAACATCCACAACTCGGGAACAAATATCCGTGATAAACACACAAATAAATGCCCTGACCAGGATTCGATTTTTTTACCTTTAAGTATATTTAAGTCGGAGACCTGTCCACATTAGATATGACGCAATAGTGAGAGCCACGAACCCCCTGTACTTACTTAGTTTTAGTTTGCTACACTAACTATCCCTTATTTTAAGACGCGGACATCTGGCAATTGTTCATCGGTGTTATGCAACGAGTTGTAAGAAATAAATATCTTACAGTTTTAGGTTTGATGCAGTGCAGTATCATGTAATTAATAAGATTATATAATTTTCAGGAGTTTCTGTTGGGGGAAAATAGTGCAAAATGACGTTACGTTAATGTATTGTTTGTCGCCTACCTACTGTTTTCCGTAGCGATACGCAATGTTTTTACTTTTTTGTTATTATATTAGCGATAGGCTTCGACAGTTTTTACCTATTAACTGGAATATTTTGCTGGTCTGTCACTCTGACGTCCTCCGATAAATAGCTGCCAGATGCCTGGAGATCCAGATCTAGCAATAAGTTTAAAATAGTAAACTAATTAGAGGGGCTCTCTGCTCTCATTATTGCGTCAACGTATCTGAAGTGGCCAGCTCCTTAAGTCAGTAGAATGTATAAGTTCCCATATGAACTATGAGACTTCTCTTTCTGGACAATACTTACTAGACGACAAGCATATTTAATTTTATATTTATCTTCATACCTACTATCCCAATCCCACATAATCATATGGTCACTCTACTTAGAATGAGATGCAGCCCCCTACATTACCCTCTCTTTCGGTCTCACTTTGTGGTCGAAGTATGACCTCCAGATTGTATTTAACTTCATGGTCAAAATACCCTGATTTACACACAACCAGACTTCACGCACACTACCACACTTTCGGGGTACAGGTCGTTGACCGCTTATACTTTTTTACAGGTTGCCAGTTTTATACTAATCACATCTCCTTTGAGAAATAAACTGTATAATGTTTTCCTTTGTAAGAAGACAGAGAAATAACATATTTTATCTTGCTTTCCTTGTCTATCCCGTTCATAGATGAATATGTATATAACTGAGATAGATAGGCAACTCTACGGCTCGTACTTGCAGCAGCTAGTGCCACCATCTAGTTTCATAGTGCTACATTTGATCACGTTACAGGGGAACGGGGGAAGGGGTTTACAGGGTATGGGGGGTGGGAGGGGAGGGGTAGACCTCGTCCCCCTCGCCCCTTCCTGACAGCCGTTCGGCGGGAAATCTAAGTTTGGACGTCCTGTAAATAAAACTAAGTTTATGTCAAATGCATACAATATTTATTGTACATATCATTATATTTCATTAGGTACATACTATGCACAATTGTTATACCCACATATAACTTAATATCTGACAAAAACCTAAAAACCGGCCAAGAGCCATAAATAGGTATATCAGTTTAGTAAATACTATATTATACCTAAATATATTAATTTGAAAAGCTAATTTAAATATTAACCTTAATGTAATGACAGACATGGTGCGGTGGTGCCTAGAAATTAGGCATTTCCTGATAGCAGTTATAAAATGAACCTATCTTAGACGATATTCTTTTTGAAAGATCTCACACAATACTCGTTGAACTGAATAAATTCACCCCCAGTTTATGTGTACGGGAGGTACCCAAACAAAACCACTTTGTTTTACAACATTGTCGGTGTGATTTATACATACACTCATACCAAAGGACCCCGCAGCAAACATAGGGAAAAAGTGGTTTCAGTCAAATCGCTTGAAATTTTAGTATGATGTAGATTCAGGTCTCCTTATTATTTTTTTATAAGGGCTCAACTCCCTCAGAAGTACACTGTCAGAAATAATCAAGTTTATATTATTATATTTCTATGACGTGTTTCTTAAAATCTATACTTTGAAATGACCCACAATGATACTTACTGGCGTTAAATATGATCTTAATAACGTTTCTGTCACGTTGAAATCGCATTTTGTTAGTTATTTATATTAAGCAAAAGCAAAGAGAAAGATTTTACGAAAAATTGGTATGTTACATATGCTTTGTACGAAACAATACTTATTGATTATTTCTGAAAGTATACTTTTGAGTGAGTTGTGCCCTTATAAAAAAATAATCAAGAGACTCGAATCTACATTGTACTAAAATTTCGTGAGATTTGACTGAAACCACTTTTTCCCTATGTTTGCTGCGGGGTCATTTGAGCTTTCTTATACTAACAATATATCACTTAACTAGTAAGCAGACATACAGACAGAAAGAAAATTATTACGAGGAATTTTTTTCTTCTATTATTTGACGTGACCTATCCCACAATACTTGGTGGAAATGTACCTTCAGTCACAATTAACAATTGACATAAATCTAGGTACAGGGAAATTTTATTTTACTAGTATATTACCTAATTGTGGCGACAAAAATTTAATTACGCAAATCTGATATATAATCTGGTACCACAGAAACAATAATTGATCTCGAAACATCGGAGGTAACTATTAAGTTAATATACGCAATTTAGTTCCGTTTTAGTTAATAATCATAATACGTAAAAGCCGTGAAAGTTTAAGTCTTATTGGTGTTGACAATAATAACGATGCGTAGGAAGGTACAATCATACATATATACCGTAATTTACAGAAAGTAAGTGTACAATATACATTCTTCTTGAAGTGATAGGGCTCCAGCCTTTTATGTTGCTACATCACCGTATTCTGGTGGGTTCATAAGCCGACTTAGGTATACCTAGAACATAAAAGTAGAGAATAATTGTACATACAGTTACGATCTAACAAATCTAGTCAATTTTTGTACCAAACTATGTGTGCACGACGATAGTGTTATTTTATGAGATTAATAATTAGAGTCAGTACACAAAAAGAGGCACAGTAAAAGGCGTCGCTCAAGCCGGCTTTTGCCGTAGACATTCGATCATACTAATGGAATTGATAGTCACAAAGAACCAACAAAGCGCTTCGTTATCCGACATTTACATTCAGCCCCTGTCGCTGCCCCTCGCGCTGCCGGCATTAATTCCCTAAATACTGCTGCAGCAGGATCGAGAGGAGTGTGTGTTTACATACTGCCCTACCACTCACTTCGCTTTCAAGTCTCGGCAATGGCAGTGGTTGAAATAATTACAGCGGCCGCGTTGTGTCTTTTGCGATCCTCCAGGTGCTCGACGAGTACTGAGCGACGGAGGAGAATGTAATTGGAAACACGTACTGCCGCTCGCGCTTCCGGTCCTTTGACTTCGCACAAAAAAACCGCCATTTAGGGGAGCGCCGGGCAGCGCGAGTGGCAATAGTAGTGGCATGAGAAGTATCATATTTACACACTCGTCCTTCCCACTTCCCTGCCCACTTGCCTGCTCAATTCGGCTGAATGTAAATGCAGTATTAAAATTAAACCAGCGGCAGCGTATTCCGGATAATACGCTAGTTACTAGGAATTCAGTAAAAATAAATATCGTTAGGAAACCAAACTTCTCACAATAAGGTCTAGTTAAGCTCTGGGTTTGAACTAGTTTAAAGTCCAGATGGCAATCGCTTTTGAAAAAGGTTCGTCTTGAGGATAGATTGCCAAAAAGCTCCTTTACTTATAGCAAAAGTCAAACAACAGGTCATTTTATACGAATGAATGAATTTTTATGGCAGTAACGCATTATTGACAACCTACAATGATGTACCTTTTAGTTGAAAATGACACATATAATCACCATAATATCAAGATCTGTTATCAGCACTCTTTACCTATACAAATCTGACTGTGGTCGTGTGTGTTGATCCTAATATATGTATATCTAAATGAGATAATAAAAGGTTGTCTGGAAGAAATCGCTCATTAGCGATAAGACCGCCTGTTGTTACCTCTACCTAAATTTATCTAATTGTAAAATTTGTGCTTGTAACAGTTGTAACTGTATGAGGTGTGCAATAAAGAGTATTTATTATTATTATTATTATTATAATAAAATTAAAATGTTTACGCAACAATACCTTAAGTCATTGGAGTTATTTCCCCGCTAACCCGTAGATACTGGAGCTTCGGATTCCAAAAACCTGAAACAATATTATTATAACTAGGTATAATTTGACAGTTACTTATATTTTTAAAGTAAATTATGATGCTACCAAATTCCAAATGAAATTTTATTGAAGAAACACACCTTTTCAAAACTAAGCTGAAGTCTCTTCTATTAAAAAAAGCTTACTATTCCATCCAAGAGTTTATGGAGGATAAACTTTTAAAACAATCCAACTTTTAACAAGCTACTTTTTATATAAGCATGGAGACTTTAATTGTGATATAGTTTAGATTTAGGCTTAATTTTAAAACTTGTTTATTTTTAAATAATAATTTAATTTCATGTCTTACCTTGAACAGGCGTAGGCTTTGCAGAAGATACAGTAGACACGGGAACAACGTTACTGACTCCTGCTACGGCCACTTCCATTGGCAGTGGCACATCTGCAAGATATTTATAGAACATACTCAGAACACGCGAGTAACAGGACTTAAAAGTTCAGTACGGGAACGCCTTTTTAACCTATAAAAATGAAATAACTCGCAATTCCGATTTTATATCGTGACCTTCGACTTTTTCGACTTTTTTGACTTTTTTGACTTTTTTGACTTTTTTTGACTTTTTTTTACTTTTTTGACTTGATGACTTTATGACTGACGTTTTTTTGACTTTTTTTTTTACCTTTTTTTACCTTTTTTGACTTTTTTGACTTTTTTTACTTTTTTGACTTTTTTTCACTTTTTTTTACTTTTTTGACTTGACGACTTGATGACTTTATGACTGACGTTTTTTTGACTCTTTTTTTGTTACCTTTTTTGACTTTTTTTGACTTTTTT
Source organism: Pammene aurita (assembly GCA_947086415.1). Lineage (NCBI taxonomy): Eukaryota > Metazoa > Arthropoda > Insecta > Lepidoptera > Tortricidae > Pammene > Pammene aurita. The sequence continues at coordinate 22,188,561 of OX352298.1, read as the reverse complement.
GACTTTTTTTGACTTTTTTGACTTTTTTGACTTTTTTTGACTTTTTTGACTTTTTTTACTTTTTTGACTTTTTTGACTGTTATGACTTTTTTTTATTTTCGTACTAACGCGGACAGACGGACATGGCGAAACTATAAGGGTTCCTGTAGTAGTTCCTATAGGAACCCTAAAAAGGACATACATACAGAGACTATATATACTTTATCTACACTCATATTGTAAGTCCTCTAAAATGCGTTCAAAAACCGTAGGCTATGACCAGCATTACAACAAACGATTTCACTATGATAAGTTTCTTATCTGTGGCAGTACCGCAATTTTAACTTTTCATGCTCAATTATTGATGTGCTATGAGTTTTGATAACATAATGTACACCTGCACGCGCCCGCGGCCGGCGACACCCGCCCGCGCGACCGCCGGCACAATCGAGTTGGCCACGCCGACACAATCGAGATGGCCACGGCGGTACAATGGCGGCCATTCTATGGTTTCCGAATACGGCATTTATAATAAATAATATGAGTGTAGATAAAGCAGTGTATGCAACTGTACGTAATTAGGGCTTAAAACACTCGTGTGATCTTATTATGAAATTCGCCTGCGGCTCATTTCATAAAACCACACTCATGTTTTAAGGACCCTTATTACGTAACAGTTACATAAACTACTATTATTTTGTGCTGAACTCCCACCTTTATCAACCTTGGTTCAATCAAACAGTTTACTTATTCCTATTGTTCATTTTATTTGAGATTAGAAAAAAGTTGACAGAACGATGTACAGGTTTCTTTATCAGGCAAGATACATGTCACATCTGTCAGAGTGCCTACGCCGTCATTAAATATACTAAGGGCCTGTTTCACAATCTCCAGATAAACTTATCTGCCAGTGAAAATTATTGCTATCCTTTTCTCCAGTCATACAAAAGAAAAGGACAGCAAACATTTATCTGACAGATATGCTTTAACTGGAGATTGTGAAATAGGCCATAAATATATTTGTATTTATAGTAAAGCCATGTTATATTGAGTATTTAACAATATTTTGATAGTAATTATTTTTTGGAATTATTTTATTATTAACACTTTTAATGTTCTTGTAAATGTTGCACAATATAAAACCTATAGAAGAAGAGGTTCGAGACGGATGGTTAGATTTTTAAATATTTTCTCGCGTCATCTGTCATTCGTATCTCTCAGACATATCTGGATAGTTTTTAATGTTAAAGCTTATAGTAAAGGTATTTGCTTGTTCTATTATTGTGCGATTGGTTGGAGGGTTATGGAGCAATCAGAGGCAGGTCCGAGTGGCATACAACAATAAAAGCCACCTCGTAGTCCAACAAATCTTTTACCATCACCTAAGACAATTGTTTTATTATTTAGTATTATATAATAAAACGATTAAATATCGTTTAGAAGAACTTTTGTTTACGAAATTTTATTAATAAGTGCATATTATGATTGTCAATTAAATAATTTTCGTGAATACTGATAAAAAACTAGACGTTAAGTTTCCGTTTTAGAACGTACATGCTTCACTGTCTGTTTTTAAATTTTCACGTAAGTATCTCTTACGTGATAATCAAAACGAAATTGTGTTTTTATTGTTGTGTTGGATTATTTAATCTGCAAATTGTTATTATTTATTCACAAATGTGAACTCTTAATCATGTTAACTAATCGCTTGTTGGTGTGTTTGCAGTGTGTTTAAATTGAACATTTAGAACAGGTTGGCAACTACTGTTTCTGTGTTTACTCAATTTCTAATCTCAAAAAAAAACGAAGTATAGTATAAACACAATGATTCCTGATCCCATAGCCTCAATAGCTTTGACACTAATGGGAACAATTCTAATTTCTCTAATTTAGGCATGCACATCCTTATAGCGAACACTGAAGTGCTGGTAGCCTGACGGTAAGATGTCTGACTTTCAATCCAGAGCTTTCGGGTTCAAACCCCGACTCGATTGCGTTTTTATGAATTTTTGTACAAAATGTAATTTGATTTACCCGTCGCTTTTTTCTGGAGGAAAATATCGTGAGGAAATCGGACCTCCTTCTGGGTAAAAACTAGCAGTCGCACTAGTTCATAGGTTTTGGTTGCCGACGGTACCCAGGCTCAGAGCCGTAGCAAAAAAAACCGCAACAAGACGAACGCTAGTCGAATTATGATGATGGTGATTCTAATTAAGCTGATTACATTATAGCGTTAAAACTAACCTGGTAAATGAAGCGTTGGTATAGCCAAGCGGTTGAGGCGCCCATTGGGGTAAATATATTTGGCCTCAAAATGGCGATGGCATACCCGCGCATTATTGTAGATCGCCGTGTCCGCCTTGCCCACAATATTTCCACCGATCCTTATTACCCACGTTCAGAACCTTTCAAGTTCTGAAGGGTTCCTGAGATTGGTGGGATTTGGGAATGCATGCATTTGAATTCCTGAAACAAGCATCATTTTTCGTTAAGTTGATCCGGTCCACGCTCTTGGCAGATTGATTATAGAAAAATAATATTATACTAGCCCTGTCCTCGTTGATTATTGCACACGGGCACGCAGCAATTTGGAAGCGACATTTTTATATGATAATTCATATAATAATTACCCTGCACCCAGAAACTATTTAATTATTTTAGACAACTGTCACTATCTTCAAAGCTTGCGCTAAAAGAAAGAAAGAAAAATACTCCCTGTGCACCCAAACAAAAATTTAAATCGATCGGGTGGTGGGAAGGGGTTGCCAGCGTTAATTAAAAGTACCAAAATAATAATAATTTTCGTGTGGGCTCAGCTGTATTGGCTATTTTTCTGACGCGAGATTAATCAATATGTAAGCCCCAAAAAAATAGCCATGCAAAAATATCGGTGGGAAGGTATCGAAAAAATTGTAAAGTTAATTGACGTCCAATATTTGATTGTCAGCTGTTCCTTCGTATTCATCGGTATCGCTGTCACTTCCGGAGTCGCTCTCACCGCTTGGACGCTTTACATTGCTGCTTTAATGTACATCGCTGCGCTTCTCATTCGCACTGCACTGAAAGATCCGAGAATTTCAACAATTTTTTTCGATACCTTCCCACCGATATTTTTGCATGGCTATTTTTTTTGGGCTTACATATTGATAAATCTCGCGTCAGAAAAAAAGCCAATACAGCTGAGCCCACACGAAAATTATTATTATTTTGGTACTTTTAATTAACGCTGGCAACCCCTTCCCACCACCCGATCGATTTAAATTTTTTTTTGGGTGCACAGGGAGTACAGAGCAACTGTTTGAAAAAAAAATTAAAGTCGCTGAGCCCACATTTTTTTTTTTTTTTCCCCACCCCACTACACCCGCACCCACCGCCCGCGGCCTGCCAGCACGAAGATTATAGGAAAAGGTTGTTCAGGGAAGTAGCTAACGGAGTTTCAATACAGCTGAAGCCACATGACCGATTTGGTCGCTAGCTCTTATACTATAACGAAATGTCGATATTCGAAATTCGCGGTTGGCCTGTCCTGTTATAGACTAGAAGTCGCTTATATAGGCTTAGTGAACGAAAATATGTCTGAATAACTTCTTAAGAGTTATTTCGATGGATTGTAGATTAGGTAGGTACATATACATATATAGGTATACCTACCTATGTCAATTACCCGTGCAAATAAATCTAAATGTTATCCTATTATTAAACAAATTAATGTTATTTACTAATAGATGGAGAGCTAGCCACGGCAGATATGACACAATAATGAGAGCGAGAAAACCCCTCTCGTTAGTTCACTATACTATGCTTATTTCTAGATCTGGACATCTGGCAGCTATAAAGTGGTGGAGGTCAAAAAACAAAAAACATTGCGTATTATTCTAGAAACAGAAACAGTAGGCGACTTAATCCAAAACGACGTATAATGTAATTCATAGTTTGTCGCCTACTGTTTCTGTTTCCAAAATAATACGCAATGTTTTTTGTTCTAATGTTAAAATATAGGCCCTGTTCTTTATACCTGAGACAAGTTCGGCAGTTATTACCTATTTTGGTACTACTATTTTCCAATTCAAAAATTTTGCGAGCCTGTGACTCTGACCTCCGCCCATTAAAAGCTGCCAGATGCCCGGATCTAGCAATAAGGATAATATTGTAATCTAACCAGACGGGTTTTGTTACTCTCATTATTGTGTCATATCTGACGTGGCCGGCTCTTAGTCCATAACTCATGTTTATACTTTATATACTTTCGTGTGAATTTTGTTTTAGTACTGGACCGGCCATACTATAAATTTATCAAAATTCCTACCCGTTGGCTTCCATTTAGCTTTGTAGAGGATATCTTGGAAATCAAGAAAACATAAATCTTAAAGGTCCTAAATTGTCGCTAGTAGGTGTGTGCGTGAATCAACTTTTAGGACACTTATTATCTTTTACGATAGAAAAACTTAGCAGACGACTTTAGAATGATACTAATTATGAAGCGTTATAATAAGACTTCCAAAACAAAACCTGGGGACAACGTGCTTTGCTACGTTACGTTACGACACAAAAATTAAAAATATATATTTTGGTAAACTTGTACATTGAACGTTGGCTTGATTGTCTACTTAATAAACATGTACTTAGCCGAATTGTAAACAATTAATTCTTTTTGAAATTACTTTAAATCCCTTACAAAATAGTACATTACTGCAGAGGCCGTGAAGTGAGGGATTTAAGGACGAGATTGCGGTAGACGATTCCGGATAAAGCGAGTCCTGCAATCCCTGTTCCGGTCAAGGATTGTATAGTGCTATTCTCAAACAATGTAAAAAAAATGTTTATATTGCCGCCTATTTTATTTTTTAAACTTGACATTTGAAAAAGCTATTTGAGCACCATGTTTAACCGTAATTTCTCTTTTTTAATTGTAATGTCGCAAGTATGCTTACAGAGAGAGTGGTCGTTGCCTGTATGTAATATTTCCTTTGTCAGTCTAATCTTAGTGAGCAAATTTAAAAAGTTAGAGCAGCGGACAATAATGTACGTTTCATAATAACTCCCTACTTTACTTCTTGGCCTAGGTCAAGAAGTAATGTAAGGAGCCATAAATGAGCAACTTCATGTCTTCATTTCGTGACATTAACGCATACATTTCGGAGTATGTTTGAGAAAATGTATTTAAATGGCTCAAACACACTTGCAGACTCATACATATCATCATCATCATTCATTGTTTTATCTCGTTCATTGTTTTATGTACTTAGTCTTCAGCTACCCAAAGGTTGTCTGGAAGAGATCGCTTTTAAGCGATAAGACCGCCTGTTGTTACCTAGTTTTAATTTTGATTTTCTGTTTGTTTATTTCTACTTTATGGTGCACAATAAAGAATATCTTTATTTCATTAATTTCTTAGATTAGGTTTTTATAATATTTTTACAAAAGTAAAATATAAAAATACATCTTAAACATACAAAAACAATAAAAACATTATAAAAAACCTAACCTAGGGTGCCGCCGGCAACGGAGCAAGACCCAGGACTATTATTATTATTATATGTAATTACTATGACATATTTTATTATTGCAGATATCATAAAATCATATAATTGTGTACAATACACACACGATATCACACTTCGAAAGCCTAAAATTGGTGTATGTATGTATGTATCACTTTATTGCACATAAACAAGTAGGTATAACATAATAACAACAGTAACGTATATAAAAGATATGCACAAAGGCGAGCTTATCCCTGATAGGGATCTCTTCCAGCCAACCCATGAGAAAATGAGAAGGGTATGTTTATAAACAATGAAAGTATTGCAGCATGTAAGAGTTATTTACGCATACATGATATACTCGTAGTACATGTGTAACTATCTCGTAAGAAAAATATTAATTGTTCAAGTATCATTATTGTTTTACGCCTTATACACGGTGTTGCAATAGGCAGATTTTTTCAATTTGCCGCCTTTATCAGGGCCGAGATATCGTAGACAGAATCTACTACAATGTTCATCTTCATATTTTTTTATAAAACAAAAAGTATAGAGTGGCAAAAGCGATCCCCGATTCAATTGTATGAATCATGTAGAAGTGAAAGGGTTATAAATGTATAAAAATCATTGAAAGAAATTTATTGTTTTTATTATATTGTTAAATGAAAATTTTCATCCCCCTTTTTACCTTCTTATATTTATTTTTATAAAATTTTATTTATCAAACCTAGCAGCGAACTGTAGGCAGATTGGACCTCAGAAGCCAATATTCCATCCGATTTTTGGGAGGTTGCCACTGTTTAATCTGGCACTGAGACAAATGTACAGACAGCTCCATACATTTCTGTCTCCGCAGTAATGAATACTTTTAAAAAGGTACCCCACATACTTTAGTAAGAGTCATAAGATGAAAAATATTACATTATTTCCTTGACATGAGATATGCGAGGAGCTAGAATCTTTAAGGAAAAGTTTTGAGTTCTGAAATCACTCAAATTACTGAGAAATTTTAACGATAAAGGATAGATATGTTGTAAATTTTGAAATACATAAAGCATTTAAACCACCTTAGACGCATAATCTTGCACAAATCGACTTAGTCCATCGGTAAGCTCAATAAGGCTTATGTTGTGGGTACTACACGACGATGTATATAATATATAGACATAGATAAATACTTAAATACATAGCAAACATGCAGAACTCGGGAAATATCTGTGATAAACACACAATAATCCATGGTATTATCATCAAAACCAGCCTCAGAAAAGGGTCTTATTTTTTACAGGTTTATAATATTCGTTTAGTTTATTTTAAATGGTACTGTAATCATTTCGAAATGGTAGGCTCAAAAATAAATTTAGGACATTTTTTACAAATATCGTATTATTCATTCAAGACAGTTATCTGACAGTTGTCTCCGTACAAAGTAATTTACAATGTGGGCCAGCAGCTGTCAGATTACTGTCTTGAATTAAAAATATGATATTTGTCTTAAATCCAAACCGGCTACTAAAATGGACTTAAATTAGCTATGTAGGTATTATTACGTACCTTAAGGGTGGTTTCGGCGGATTAGAGTCTTCAAGACCTTTATGAGAAAATGTGTTCACGAATAGAACGCTTCCTACATCCCTAAAAATATGGAAGCCGATCGATAGGAAATTAGATAACTTTAACACCCGTGGCTCCAATACTTGTAGATACTAGATACCATATTTGGGTAGTGTATTTTGTTTTAAAATTATGGTTATTTACATGCTTTGTTAAGTATGTAAATTCACAGAACATTGATGAAATAACACATTGTTTTTATTCGGGCTCACTTCATTTAATTATTTAGCGTGACTTTTTGAACGCTATCTTATGGACTAAGAACTGGCCACGTCAGATATAACATTATAATGAGAGCAACGAAATCCGACTAGTAAGATTGCGATCCTATCCTTATTGCTAGATTCGGGCATCTGGCAGCTTTTAATGGGTGGAGGTCAGAGTGACAGATTAGCAAAATTTTTCAGTTGGAAAAAAGTAATACCAAGATAGGTAAAAACTGCCGAAGTTGTCTTATTTATAGAGGACGGAGCCTATATTTTAACATTAGAACAAAAAACATTGTGTATTATTTCGGAAACAGAAACAGTAGGCGACAAACTATGAATTACATTATACGTCGTTTTGGACTATTTTCTCCCATCAGAAAGTTTTGGCAATGATATAAACTAATTATTTATACAATTTCTCATAATACCGCATCAAACGCAGAACTCTAGGATTTGTATTCTTAAAGTGGTTTGCATTATTTTACATCCACCACTTTATCCAGCCATGCCAGATATCCGGATCTAAAAATAAGCTTAGTATAGCAATCTAACGAGAGGTTTCGTCGCTCTCATTATTGTGTCATATCTGACGTGGCTAGCTCTCCGTCTATTATGTTATGTTATGTTCTTGGTCTCAGGTAGGTACAAGCGTAGGTATGACTCAAAAGTCCCGTTTAAATGTAAACAATGAGTTAAAAGAGCCTGGTAAGATGTCCGACTTTCAATCCGGAGGTCTCGGATTCAAACCCCGGCTCGTACCAGTTATGAAAATTATATCACATGCACTAAATATCATTTCATAATTTACCAGTCGCTTTTCGATGAAGGAAAACATCTTGAGGAAACCATATCTATTTCCAATAAGGCCTACAGGTTTAATTGAGCCGTGACACAAAGCCGCTAGGAGGATGAGGAGTGAAAATTGAGTTTAAGTCGGTAAACAACATTGTTTATAAGTAAGTCATTTATTTGATCAGAGTACATTTGTGCAACGATAGATAAACGTAAAGAAAACATATAGAAGGTTCAGGCACACAATCTGCTTAGAAATCGCCAAGAGGCAAACTAGGAGTTGGATGCTGTTCAGATGATGTGTTGAAGTGACGTTAGTATCGAAGCTCGAATCGAGAGGCGTATCATGAACTCGCAATGGCCCTTTGTAACTCTGGGGTCCCATAACATAACGTGTATACGACAACAGATGAATGCGCGTATCAATTTATACCTATAGTCTGCAGACGGAGTCGTTCGACGTTCTTCATAGGTACGCATGCGTTGTGCCAATGCCCATGACCAAAAAAACTGACTTGATTGCTCTCCTCGCCAGATTATCGTATATTGCATTAAATTATATTCTATCTTTGATTTGATTATATCTTTTGTATAAGTTAAAGAATCAAGTCTTTTAATATAAAGTAAATAGAGATTGGAGTTATAATAATATTGTCTCAAGTATTTTGACGTTAAAAGTCATGTTAATATGTCGTAATATTATGACCAGCGTAATAAAAATAAAGTCCAGTGATTAAAAACGAATCCAAAAACTCTTTTAATTTTGAACAGGTTTTCAAGCAATTAATTATGAGGATTCCATAGAAAAGTGTCTTTTATTCAATCCTTAGTCGTATTTTTGCATTATTACGATGTGTAAATATAAAAAATCGAATTTAATAGGACTCACGGTCACTAAATATTTTCCCTACTTATTTTGAATACAATCTAGCTACTGGTATCCTTTTTTGTGTACGTATACGATTTTCTGTCAAAATAAATGCCAAAATGAAACGTCATGGCTGCTCATCCAACAACACGTCCGCCTGCGACGAGGCCCGTCGGGCATCTGAGTCACAATGACAATTTGACTTATATGGCGAATGTATGGGAATTTTTCAAAAGTTTATATTTACGTTTCAATTTCTTTGTTGTCTTTATGATGAAAAATATGAATATGCCCTGATGCACTAGTCTAGTTATCTGGCTTTCAAAATAACATAACAATAGAACCACTGTCGAAGACAAAATTGTATTGCAACGTGTTCTAACGGAACGCCATTTTTTGATTTTTTGGTACTTTTGGAGTCGGTTTATAGATAATCAAAGCTTATAAAAAATAAAATATCAATTGGATCATATTATTGCGAATACGTAGCATTAACTATACAAATTCCTTGTTCTAAGTGAGGTCTAAAACGATGTTGTCATTTATTGCGAATACGTAGCATTAACTATACAAATTCCTTGTTCTAAGTGAGGTCTAAAACGATGTTGTCATATATCCGCCCCTTAATCTGTGCGCCAAGGAATATGGCGTCGCAACGCCAACATTAATATTTTAAATTAGTGTAACACCAATCTTTGCCCTTACTTACCTATGAAATGTAATTCCATGGCTTTATTTACTATATTTAGAATTATTTTTACAGTTTGTTATCATGCAAAAAGCGTTTTTGTTTAGTATTTGATTTTAAAAAATGTTTGACACTTGCGTGTAATCATGTCAGTGGTCCAAGAGCCAATGTCAGACTTGTAGTGATTTTCACTAAAACTCATGGTACAAATAATTTCTTAGGGATATCAATATCATTTCCTGTTACTCAATACCCAAAACGCGAGTAACCATCCTTTAGTTGAACAAACGGTTATCCGGGGTCCCGGCCACCCACGTGTTTGTAAAGAGGCTATCACTTTACAATCAACAAGGCCTTAACCGAGCAACGTTGCTTTTATTTTATTTTACGTAAATGAATGAAATCATAAGTGTACCTTGACATTGGCAGAATTCACCTCGCTAAAATCATGAAGTTAATTACAATCTGGAGATCATACTTCGACCACAAAGTGAGGCCGAAAGAGAGGGTAATGTGGGGGGCTGCATCTCATTCTAAGTAGGGTGACCATATGTACTATGATGTATGTGGGATTGGGCTAGTATGAAGACAAATATAAAATATGCTTGTCGTCTAGTAAGTATTGTCCAGAAAGAGAAGTCTCATAGTTCATATGGGAACTTATACATTCTACTGACTTAAGGAGCTGGCCACTTCAGATACGTTGGCGCGATGGTGGGAGCAGGGAACCCCTCTAATTACTTTACTATTTTAAACTTATTGCTAGATCCAGGCATCTGGCAGCTATTTATCGGAGGACGTCAGAGTGACAGACCAGCAAAATATTTCAGTTAATAGGTAAAAACTGTCGAAGCCTATCGCTAATATAATAACAAAAAAGTAAAAACATTGCGTATCGCTACGGGAAAAAAACAGTAGGTAGGCGACAAACAATACATTAACGTAACGTCATTTTGCACTATTTTCCCCCAACAGAAACTCCTGAAAATGATATAATCTTATTAATTACATGATACTGCACTGCATCAAACCTAGAACTGTAAGAAATTTATTTCTTACAACTCGTTTGCATAACACCAATGAACAATTGCCAGATGTCCGCGTCTTAAAATCGGGGATAGTTAGTATAGCAAACTAAAACTAAGTAAGTATAGGGGGTTCGTGGCTCTCACTATTGCGTCATATCTGATGTGGACAGTTCTCCGACTTTAATATACTTAAAGGTATATAAAGAAAACAGCAAAACATCAAACTGCTCAATGGTTGACTGGAAGAGATCTCTTCCATGTAAAAATATTGTATATTCTTCCTGTTGTATTTTTCTTTGTTGTACAAATGTTGTACTATAAAGTCTATTTTAACGGCCTCCTAGCCTAGTCGGTAGTGACCCTGCCTATGAAGCAGGACGTCCCGGGTTGGAATCCTGGACAGGGCATTTATTTGTGTGTTTATCACGGATATTTGAGTTATGGATGTTTTCTATGTATTTAAGTATTTATATGTATATATCTATTACATATATCGTCGTCTAGTACCCACAACACAAGCCTTATTGAGCTTACTGTGGGACTAGGTTGATTTGTGTAAGATTGCCCCATAATATTTATTGATTTATTTATTATACTGCCACTACTACAATTTTTTGTATGGCCTTGTGCCATTTTAGGACCCTTTCGAAAGGGCCTAAAAAGACCCGCGGGCCACTCCTGTCCTGTGTAAGTAATACTTAGGAACAGACGTAATACTTAGGAACAGACCATGTACTTATGTACATTTCTGTAAAAACAGCAAAACCGACCCGCAGTTTGCCGACATCATAGTCACCCTATTGTTTGACAATCTTAACTTGTTGTTAAATCGTAAAATTGAATGATTGTGGATTACCGGTGAAAGGAAAGTCTACTTTATTGTAAAGTCTCACCCCTGCACCCTTTTACACAACATATCTTGACCATTTTGACTTAAAAATGTTGTTACGAAATGTTGTTGAGCTGAGCGGCGTCATTTGAAATAATATCAGTGACATATTATGTCAGTGATGGGACTGATGGGATGGGGATACCAGACCGTATTTTAAATATTACAAAACTTACTACTGTCTGCAATATTAATTGCAATTCTTTAATTAATTGAATGAATAATATTTACGTCATAAACAAATTCAAAGCAGCTAAAAGGGAACAAAGTATTAATTCAAAATCTTGCAATAAATTATTATAAGTAGGAAGTAACTTCTAGTGTGTTACTAAAATAAATGTATATAAATAAAACCACATTGGTAAGTTTCATAAGTTGGCAGCATTGTGCGAGTGAGACACCGCCCCCTACATTATGCTCTCTATAGGACCGTTTTTATTACTTTTTACTAGTGACCTATGAACGACTGTTTTGCTCGGTAATAAGGTTCAACTGTGGTTAGAGGAATATAGTAAAAGTACTATCCGGATTGTATTCTGATCCGTGGCTAAAATAGGCGAGGAGTAAAAGCCATTAATTAAAAGAAAAAAAAAAGTATCTGGAGTTGAAACACGCGTACACCCAAGAAGGACAGAATACACGCAACGCGACTAATTTGGGAACGCAATTCAAGACGGCTGAAAGCATACCGTAGCTAGCCTACATAATTTAGGTTCGGTTTCTTTGTTCCCCTTCAAAAAGCGGTGGAGGGTAGGTAACAAAGAACTCTCTGGTATAGATAAATTAACGAGAGCATGGAATTGCATATGTAGTAGTATTGTATGTTTACAGGCATTCTATATTTGAATTTTCTATTTTCTTGTACTATCATCAGAGCTCGGATTTTTCACGGCAAAACAAAACACTAGCGTAATTTAGCCACTGCTTGAAATATTATTTTATCGACACCTGTCGAGTCTTACTAGAGTATATGACAGGTATTGCCTCAGTACATTTTTTCTTTTTTTATTCGATGGTACACCTATCAGTGTGAATGTCAAAATTTAAAAACTAACAAACGTGCGAAAATTTCGAAAAACAGGAGACTTACTAGAGCTCAAAATCAATATTTTTGAACAGTCTAAGGTGACCTACTGGGGGTTAGAAGGTTGTGCATTAATTACCGGACATCCTGTATAAGTAATAAAATAACTTTTCATTTTAGCTTTGCCATAGTCGAGCAACAAAGAGGTAGGTCTGCATGTACAACTTAGAACGAAGTAACTATACCACCTCATTTAAAATGATAGAAACGACTGCAAATTTCATCTCACATGACATATGACATTCACACTTTAACTGTCATTTCATTACGTATAAAACGTAAATTGCATCTAGGTACTATTTATTTCGCAACGCATTGAATCCGACGTGTTGGATATACGTATAATAACTTAATATTGCAAGGTATCAATTAATACAAAAATGAGTAATGTACAAGATCGGATCAAAACGTGGATTGAAAATCACCCTGAGTTAGTCTATAATGAAGTGACCTCCACTATATACTGCTCTATGTGCGATATGCATCTAAAACTGAAGAAATGCAATATTGAGAATCATGTGAAAAGCAACCGCCACAATTACCGTTCGGGGCAACCAAATAGGAAACATCAATTTTATTTCGATTTAATTATTTTTCTTATTTCATGCAACATACCATGGGCAACAGTCAACAACAATAATTTTTGTCATTTTTTTAACAAGTATTTATGTTGCGACTGCTCTATGACTTCTTTACCGGACGAATCGACCCTGCGAAAAATTTATTTAAATCTCGTGTACAAAAAAACTATACAGGGTATAAGAGAGGTAAACAAAACCAATTATTTGTGGATATCTATAGACGAAACACCAGATTTCATGGGAAAATGTGTGACAAACGTGGTGATTCGGTCTTTGCAAAAAAATTGTTCTAAGCAATTTTATCTTTTGGGGTCGAAGGTTTTAGAGAAGGTAAATGGGGAAACAATAGCAAACCTAATAATAAACCAATTAAAATTTTTGTTTTTAAATTCTTTCAATGACAACGTAAACAATTTGCTTTTACTTTGCACAGATAGTGCCGCATATATGCTTAAAGCCGGTCGTATTTTAAAAGCAACGTTTCCTCGTATGAAACACATTACGTGTTTAGCTCATGGTCTGCACCGGGTTGCCGAAGAAGTGCGAGATAATTTCAAAGGTGTGGATGGGTTGATATCGAATGTCAAAAAGATATTCCTAAAATCTCCAGAGCGTGTACGCCTTTTTAAGGCAAAATATCCGTCCATTCCCGAGCCAATTATCACCAGATGGGGAACTTGGATATCTGCTGCGGTATATTACGCTCAATACTATGAGCAAATACGTGATGTCGTCTCCATACTTGCTAATGACTCGGCAGCTATAAGAGCTGCAAAAAAATGTTTTCAAACACGCAAACTACGACCGGAGTTAAATTTCATTCGCGACAACTACGAAGTAATAGCCTCTTCAATAGAACAATTGCAATGTTCGACTTTATCCATTGCGGAATCCTTCCTCATTCTGGATACTGTTCGTTGCTACGTAAACTGGAGTAAACTTTTACCAGTGATACGTAAATTTGAAGCCGTGCTCGAACGAAATCCTGATTACGAAATTTAAAGAGACATATCTGAAAATATTACCCGAACTGATAATGAATTCTATAAATTTGCTCCCTTGACGTCAACTGAAGTTGAACGTACATTTAGTGTACATAAATGGATTTATAGTGATAAACGCAACTGTTTACTCCCAGAGAATGTTGAAAAGATAATGATCATCTACTCCTATCACTATTACCCAAATAAAATGTCTTGTGCTGCTGTGTGTACTGACGTAGATTTTGAAGAAGAAATTGCGTCTGTTTCTAATATATAGTAACTTTATACAAATGTTTTTATTAGTTTTATTACATATTAATTTTATTTGGTGACTTTTATTTCTTCTAGTTCTGAATTATCGATATCGATAAAATAATATTTCAAGCACTGGCTAAATTACGCTAGTGTTTTGTTTTGCCGTGAAAAATCCGAGCTCTGACTATCATGTTACGGTATCACAAAGTTAAAGGATAGTATTGTAATATACGTTATCAATTAAAGTTTTATTCAGCAAATATTCAGCTGTTTACCTAATAATCAAAAACATTACCGACCTTACACACAGATGCCTCGTTCCGAAGTGTCAACTGTCAACGGTGACTGTCCGATAGTGACGTATCCATTCATTTACTATGACATTACGCACATTAAGCACAGTGTTGCCACTGCAATATTGATAGTCACGTTACAGTCGGCCATCCTTTAGGAACGAGTCTCTTCGTTCTAAGCCTTAGTCTATTTATCCAAGTCCGTTACAATCATAATACTAGTTAATTTCGAGTCGTACACTTATCTATCAAATACACAAGTAAGTATAATAAAATAATTGTGATTATTGACATGAAGTATGAGAGTTATTCTCTCCAACTGCCATACTGTCATGTGTCTGCAATGTTTGAAGCCACTCCTGGGCGGTGAGTTCGTACACCAATCATGCCCGGTTCCAAACACTCTCCCTAAGTGTCTACCTGTTTACTTCTCAATCAAAAAATCATCAAATGATATTTGAGCCACTCCTGGGCGACGAGTTCATACGTCAATCCTGCCCGACTCAATATCTGCAATGTTTGAAGCCACTCCTGGGCGGTGAGTTCGTACACCAATCATGCCCGGTTCCAAACACTGTCGCTAAGTGTCTACCTATTTATTTCTCAATCAAAGAGTCATCAAATGAGATTTGAGCCACTCCTGGGCGGCGAGTTCATACGCCAATCCTGCCCGACTCGAATGTCTGCAATGTTTGAAGCCACTCCTGGGCGGTGAGTTCGTACACCAATCATGCCCGGTTCCAAATACTGTCCCTTAGTAGGTAGACACTAATTCACTTCTCAGTCAAAGAGTCATCAAATGAGATTTGAGCCACTCCTGGGCGGCGAGTTCATACGCCAATCCTGCCCGACTCAATATCTGCAATGTTTGAAGCCACTCCTGGGCGGTGAGTTCGTACACCAATCATCATAACATCACCGCTTGAAGGCGACGTGATCCCAAGACTAAAGGCATCACAGCATAAAACGTCATGAATAAAAACATCACTGCACGGCGGCGTTGTGACTACAGGCTTACCCCATGCTGCTGTCTCAGGTTTATCGGCTTACTGCTTAGTTCATCTCACTGACCACCGCAGCCATGTCCTCGCGCTCCGACCACTCGCCTGATTTTTCATACTGCTACTCCACGCGCTGGTTGCATTTTTCGCCAGCAGCAACATGCCAAACACACGACATACTTGCGCATGTTTATTTGAAAATTCACTGAAGACATTACATTGATTCATGTCATCATATACCATCAATGGCTTTATGCAGATTCATATTGTTTTATACCAGTCGTACGTGACTGGGTCCCATTAGTTAACTATACTACTGTTGTACTTGAAGTTCAACTTTTTATTTTAAGAGCGTTTCCTGTTATACTGCATGCTTTAATCATAATAATAATTTATTTCTTTGTAAAACAAACATTTAATTAAATCAACCAGGAAATTAATTCAATCGTTATGTAAAAATCACTTGCTATTTACTTTTATTATCATTAGTCATTTCTCTCGCACAGTCCTTTACATAGGTAACCTTCTTCCCTTTCTTTATCAATGGAGTCAAAAGTAGAGTCCACATACTGGGACACTTTCCCTTGTAAACCTATTATCATTTATCATGCATGACGACATTTATGACAACTTTGCAGATTGTAAATCAAAACCAGATCAATAAGGACTCACCTTTATTGCCCATGACCAAAAGTCTGTATCGCATTCTTACCATTTATTCCTGTCTGTTCAATTTATTTCATATGTGAAAAATACTAAACACAGGTAGTGGTCCATTAGATTTTTATTTTCCCTTGTGTCAACTTTATACGGCCAATGCCAACTACATACTAGTCATGGTTGCATCATATACTGCTTAAGACAGAGCAGTATACTGTCACCAATATCTTATCTGTAAACATAATGTTAACACACACACACACACACACACTCAGACACAGGAAACTCTCAGTAAATAATAAATAGTACCTCCATTTCTTATTATCTCATACTGTATCTTCTTAAACGGCTTAGGTTCACCCTTAATACAACTCTGTGGCTCCAATGAAAAACTATACAAGTCCCATAAAACTTCTATGAAACCTTTACCGCTCCCCATCATGGCCTAATATTCAAATCTGAGAAAATTATATGAAGTGTCATATTATTTTTTTATTACTAGCTATCATCGAATCTATTTCATTTATATTTGAACATTATCAAACTCAGACTAACAATCATACACCTTTATTATACATAAGGCTTTATACAATCTCACCTTACATGAACTACCTTTATAAATTTATACCTTTGCCTCATGTGCAGTCCTTATCATTAAGTAGTCTTTGGTGCACATAATAAAATTATACCTTTGTCAGTCTTCATTGTTAACTAGTCTTTGGTGCACATAATCAAATTATACATTTGTAGTCTTCATTGTTAACTAGTCTTTGGTACAAATAATAAAATTATACCTTTGTCAGATTTCATTGTTAACTAGTCTTTGGTACACATAATAAAACGATACTCTTGTCTCATTTGTCAGTCTTCATTGTTAACTGGTCTTTGAGACGCATAATAATAACCATATCTTGCTTGTCTTTACTTCCTCTTGTGTGGACTTCATATTATAAAATCAAGCAGCTATTAACATATGCTTGTATCATTTGCAAAAAACAACATTGCTTTACAGATATTTTATCTGTGAACATCTGTGAACATAATATAAGCACACACACAGAATAATAAGAAACAATTAGTCACCACTTCATATTTTTACATACTGTACTATCGGTCTTTATTGTCAACTTGTCTCTGGTATGCATAACAAATATCACATCTTCATTTTGTTTTTGTCCCAACTTACGTGCACTTCATATGATAAAACCAAACCGCTATCAACGTTGTTTGTATTATTAGAAGAAATCACAAGTATTTTATATATGAAGATCTGTGAACATATGTAGTATAACCACACAGACAACACAAATCAATAAGAAACAGTGAGTCACCATTCTATATTTTACAAACTGTATTGCCAGTCTATATTATCAACTTGTCTCTGGTAATCATAACAAATATCACAACTTCATTTTATTTTCATCCAACTTGTGTGCATGTGCACTTCATATTATAACATCGAGCAGCTATTAACTTAATGCTTGTATAGTTGCAGACATCCAATATTTTATCACAATTATTTAATCTGTGAACATATTAATAAAAACACACACAACACAGCAATAAGAAACAGTATTCCATTCTATACATAGGTACACTGTACCTTACCTTCCCATCATACTACTGTTATTCAATTAAAATACAATGTGCCTACTTTAGTACTTAGTGTAGCTACTTTTAGCAATAATCATCATCAACATCATTATACCAACTGAAACTTGGACGGTTATGTGATACTATTACAATTTAAAATTCTATCAAAATAAAGATTGCTAGTAGATTCTACTTAATTTACTTTTCACAAACTTTACTTTCATCATAAAATTAATCATTTCTATTTTTATTTTTACTTAAAACAAGTTTAGAGCAGGAATCACATCCATTGAACGTCACCAGAAGCTAATTTAACATAATTATTCCTGTCTTACCATTTAGAACCATTTGACTATTAAGTATGAATTTCTATACTTGCGGTATGGTTGATCATGTTGAGTGGTCAGTTATTACTCCGGTCACTCCGCTGAACTTCAGCAAACCCTTATTAATGCTAAGTATGGACCTTATTGTATTTGCTCAGTTTCTTGTCATTTATGTATTTCTAGACTTTTAGTAAAGGACACAGCAAACATAGAATTTCAGTCAGTTCATTGCTGACCGATGACTGGATGATGGGTGAATATCCGGGTCCAATATCTTTCTATCTTAGGTTTGTTGTAATCTCTTATCTGGAACTTAAATACAAACACACCACACACCAAGCCAACATTTATAGGTATTATTATTAGCACAAATATTTCAATGTACATGTTTTATGCTACCTTACCCATTTGTTAGGTACAGTACATCTAAAACACATCCAGGAACATTCAGATCATACCAAAATGTGCAAACCAACCACAAACCTCATGATCAAATTCAAATGGCATCCATTATGTGTTAGTTATAGATGCGTATATATTTATATAACTCAAATCTGTGGTATAGTATAGTTGTATGTTGTATGGCAATTCAACATACCTGTATCAAAACCCTTTTGTCACTGTAGGGCATCAACGGCTATCATAATTACTTACAGCTTACATTGCTTCGGATTAGCGGACTTACCGGTAATATTATAATTACCTACTACTTTCATCTTGCCGACACTTCATACGAATTTAACCAATGAACTTATGCGACTGCGTATTTCGTTTCACTTCTTATGTACGCTCGTACATAATGTATTGTTATGAATCCATATTCATCCACTCCATGTGTTGTTATTTCCGTCATTAAACTTACAGTATGTTCTTAGAAACATTTATTCTTTCTATTACTACATGTATTTTTATATTTCAACGAAATATGAAGAATTTTAAAAACATATTATTAAATCCATGTTTATTTATTCAATCATCTTTTATTTTTATGAATAGAAGCACTCAGTTCATGTAATTTGTCCTTAGTCTCCTAGGACCTCCAATTTTTGACGATTTTCTTCCTGTTTTTATAGACAACACAATACGAGTATCAAAATTTCAAAATTGCTCCGATCGTCTACTAGAAATTAGCTCCCATTCAGCATTTTTCATTCTTAAATTCTGTCTTTTCGTCCCAAAATTAACGTACATGCTTCGGTGCAGCCCTTTTTGGAAACATAAAAATTTAATAACGCGTATAGACGCCTTAGTCCAAACCCAATTAGAACTTATTCTAAATTTAAAGCTCACCGAACAATCTTGGCTCCAAGCATCCCTTCCCGTCCGGTACGGCGGGCTCGGGGTGCGCAAAATTTCCAGTGTTGCACTGCCGGCTTTTCTATCGTCTGTTCACAGTTCTGGTGATCTCATAGGCAAAATCCTGAGGGCTTCGCCCACAAACTATGAGATCTCAGACTTGGATGACGCTAGAAATGCCTGGCTGTCTGCGTGCCCGGGGCAAAATCTGCCATTTAATCCAAAATCACAAAGGGGCTGGGATGATGTTTTGTGTAAACTAACATACACCTCTCTTTTGGAAAATAGCACAGGAGCCGAACGCGCGCGACTGATGGCCGTGGGCTGCAAAGAGGCCGGCCACTGGTTAAATGCTTACCCCTCGCCTAACACAGGTACCCATTTAGATGCAAACACCCTCCGGTTGGCGGTCGGGCTACGTTTAGGGGTCCCGGTATGCGCGCCACATAAATGCCTCTGTGGCAAGGATGTCGACCGGCTGGGGCACCACGGATTATCTTGCCAACGTAGTGCGGGCCGTTTTTCGCGTCACGCCGCTTTGAACGACATAATCCGTCGGTCTCTTGCCACCGTCAACGTACCGGCAATACTAGAGCCTACCGGTATAGCCAGAGATGACGGCAAGAGACCCGACGGCATGTCACTGATACCGTGGAGGATGGGACGAGTGCTTGTGTGGGATGCTACCTGCGTGGACACGCTGGCGGCGTCCCATCTCCACGGTACTACAAAGAAAGTAGGCGCGGCGGCGGAGGCGGCTGAAGCCCTCAAACGGCACAAATACAGGAGTCTCGACGCCAACTACAACTTTGTTGCTTTTGGAGTCGAGACTCTTGGTCCGTGGGGCCCAGCAGCACAAAATTTTTACAGAGAGTTGGCTAAACGGTTGGTCGACAAAACCGGGGATAAAAGAGCTGGCAGCTTCCTCGCCCAACGCCTTAGTATTGCGGTTCAGCGAGGAAATGCTGCCAGCGTCCTCGGCACGATGCCACAGGGGCCCATTTTAGAGATAGATTTTTAGTTTTTAGTATTTTTAAGTAAGTTAATTTTAGTTTATTTACATAGTTTATTTAAGTTTTATCCTGTACCTAATATAAATTAATAACAAATCTGTGTACTGCAAAGAAAATTAATAAAGTTATTTGTCCTGTTATTTAACTTTTGACCTATATTTTTGTAATTACTTACCGATTTACAAGAAAAACAAAATATGTAGGCCGAAAACGAATTTTAAAATCCATGTGGATCGGTTCAATAATGAGATATTTTTGAAATATACGCTACCTCGTATGACTAGATATCTTAGTTCTTTCTATTTTCGCTTATATTTTTGTATAACAAATCATTTTCTTTAAGATTTGAATTCAATAAAAGTCGAGCTAATGGCGTGGTACGAAAAGTTTGTTTTTTCGCAACGATCCCTACTTCTGAGATTTTTTTTATTTTTATTTTTTTTCAATATTTTTTGATACATGCGTATTGTTACAAGTTCGCCAAACTAACGTTTAACGGCGATGTTATGCACTCTTTTATCACTTAAATTATTAAGCATGCACCTATAATTACATTAATTACAAATGAAAACAGTTTACTTAACTTTATAACTAACCTAATACTTACTCAATTAATTAATCAATTAATTACTTAATTAATTAATTAATTAATTAAGACTGCCTTAGCGTATCTAATAGGAACTTTTTAACTTTCTTTTTAAATACTACCTTACTACTACTGCTATTGCAAGCATCCTCAAGGAAAACATCGTTAAACATTCTAGGAGTTAAATAACTGCGCATTCTCTTCCCATAATAGTTGTTAGCCTTGGGCTCGACATACTTCCGTACGGTCGTAACTCTTAAGTTGCGATTGTATGATTTAGGCTTTTTAAATTCTGTTTTGTTAAATTGGTCAATTGCTATTAGGTACTTTACTTTTTCATGCACTGGCAAGATGCTCAGTTTTTTATATATATGTGTGTAGTTACGGTATCACAAAGTTAAAGGATAGTATTGTAATATACGTTATCAATTAAAGTTTTATTCAACAAATATTCAGCTGTTTACCTAATAATCAAAAACATTACCGACCTTACACACAGATGCCTCGTTCCGAAGTGTCAACTGTCAACGGTGACTGTCCGATAGTGACGTATCCATTCATTTACTATGACATTACGCACATTAAGCACAGTGTTGCCACTGCAATATTGATAGTCACGTTACAATCAGCACAAAAAGAGGTTTGTTATATATTGAAGAAGTAAATACCAAAATAATGTCAGTGTCAAATTGTGAATATTATTTACGTTGTGCATATATTTTTACGTCAGATTTTATTGTATTCTCACAATTATCAGAATAATTTTGTGTCAGCCCGTACGACTAAGTGTAAGTTACATAATTTTCAAAAAATATGGCAGTGAGTAATTTTGGTCCGATTGAGAGTCAAAGTAAGCAAATTATTTTTAACTGTTATAAATATTTTGAAATTGAACTTAAGAAAAATTTAAATTCCCCTTACACCGCTGCCCAGTCAGTTGAAAAAGCTACAGGTGTTTGTCTCTCTACTGTTTATAACATTGTGTCTGAGAGCAATAGTGAGAAATTCGCAACAACAAAGAAATTCACCTCCCCGAGAAATAAAAAGTTACGTACTTGTCCGTCATCAGCAGTAGACGATTTTGATCAGGAAGTCATCCGGAGAACTATATACAATTTTCATCTGTCCCATAAGCAATTTCCAACCTTAAAGGCACTCCACTCTGTGTTAAAATCCGATATAGATTACAAATTTGGCATTTCCACCTTACGAAAACAAATACAAAAATTAGGATTTAAATGGAAAAAGACCGAGGACAACCGAAAAATATTAATGGAAAGACACAACATACGACTGCTAAGAATAAATTACTTTACCAAAATTGCGGAATATTGGTCTGAAGATAGACCACTAGTTTATACTGATGAAACCTACATCCACACTTCACATGTGTCCTCTCAGAGGCTTGGACCGATGGAACAGAATTTGGTGTAAAAAAACAAATCAGTACAGGCCAGCGGTTAATAATAGTGCACGCAAGAGGAAAAGATGGTTTTATTCCCAACGCTTTGTTAATGTTTAAGGCAAACCAAAAAACGAGAGATTACCATGACCAGATGAACTTTGTCAACTACGAAAAATGGTTAAAAGAAAAATTAATACCGAACCTTAAACCGAATAGCGTACTTATCGTAGATAATGCGTCCTATCACAACAAACTTTTGAATCGTGCTCCAACGTCAAATTCTCATAAACAAGAAATGATGGATCGGTTAACAGAACACAACATTTCCTATAGCCCGTTGATGTACAAAACCAGTTTGTATGTTTTAATTAAACAAAATAAAGAGCGGTTTCGTGAGTACCACATAGATGCAATTTTAAAAGAACCGGAACCACTCCGTTTTACGATTGCCACCGTATCACCCGACATTCAATCCGATCGAAAATATTTGGTCCATGGTAAAAGGATATGTAGCGAAAAGAAACGTTTCATTAAACATGCAAGGCATTATGAGTTTAGCAACTGAACGAATGAATACTATTACTGCTGAGGACTGGGAAAATATTTGTCGCCATGTCGAAAGTGAAGAAAATAAATATCGATGTCAGGAAGGGAAATGGATCGAATTTCAAACAATCTTATTATCAATACTTGTGACAGCTCAGATGAAGAACATGATAGCGACTAAAAGCAAAAAACAGAGGACTACTACTTATTCCATTTCTTAAGGGTATGTAATTTTATTAAATTAAGAGAAAATGAGTCTCCTTTTGTTGCAAACGGTACAACCACTACAAATGCAATTCCATGATCTCGATAATTTATCTATAACAATAGTAGTTTATCTACACTCACATTGTAAGTTCTCTAAAACATGTTCGAAAACGGTGGGCAATGGCTAGCATTACCACAACCGATTTTACTATGATAAGCTTTTTATCTGTGGCAGTAACGTAATTTTAACTTTACATGCTCAAATATTGATAGGTTATGAGTTTTGATAACATAATGTACACCGGCACGCGCCCGCGCGTCCGCCGACACGCGCCCTAAAGATGACCGACCACCAAAAGATGAACGAAACGTCTTAAAATCTAAATAATTAAATCGTGAATTATGCTACACGCTTAAGGGTATTTTTATGTAACGCGTCAACACTTCGTCGGCAATGTCATTTAAACTGCCAGACAGATGCGCCTGGCATATGGCCGTTATCGGTCGCCGAATCTGGGCTTTGCGCCAAAATCGCCATTTCTATGGAAATCTTATTAAGGTAAGCGCTTCAAAATATAAGCTTTTAATTGCATAGAAAATAGAATACAAGACCTACTGACATGGTTTTGGTCATTTTAGATTCTAGACTAATATCCCTTTCGTTCACGTTACTAAAAATACATTTTTATTATTATTTAATGATATATTTGCTGTTAAAGTTATGGTTCCTGTGTATGTACAGCGCTAGAATGTGGGTAGTCTGCGGACAGCAGCGGTGGAGTGCGCACGCTCTGCCTTGTACATGCAGGACAGCCAAAATACAACCAAATAGTGTTTTAATTCAACATGAGACCCTACAAGTGGCGACGAGGATAAAAGTATGCCTTTTACAAAAGGAAAGGAAGACTGCAAACCATTTGGTATTGTACACAAAAAATATATAAGTAGCGAGCAAATCGCGTAATTGCCCTGTTAATATTTCCTGCCTAATTTCCTGGTCATTTAAGATGACAAATTATGATTATAATTACGTAAGAAACTTTTAAGATAATATATGTCAAATCAATTAAACTCATTCGATATCAAACCTTTCTGGCTGGAACGTTAAATAAGTAATACATTTTACTATTATGTGGATCAACCAGAGCATTTCTCCGAGTGCTTACATAAGTAAAAAGGTACCTACCTTTTATAAGCGCTGTATGCGTCAATGGTAACACACCTACACCTCTCACCTACATTATTTAAAGTTAAAAATGTCTAAACTGTAGTAAACCCAGCTAAAATATACTTATTTTGGGTTGCTTGTTTAAATAATAGTACCGACATGTTGTCTTCCTTAATACTTGAATTGTCGATCGCACGAGTCAATCGATACCAAAAAAATTGCGCACTCCACCGGCACACAGACAGTTGATCGCGGTGATACCTGAATATTACTGACTCATACATAAGAGATGAAATCATGTTATACTCGGTTTCGTCCTCTATATTAGCATAAAATACACATGTAGTATCGCGCAGCGCATGCCATTTCACACTATTTTGAGAAATAAATTACTTTTTTTTTTTTTTGTAAGGTAGATTTTGTTACCAGCTCCCGACTGTCTACCCGTACTTCATTCGCTTTTTAGTGCCCCGCCGTTTCACATCGCGCTCCCGTGTATAAGTGATTTATATCAGTGATTTACGAATTAAAGATGCCTAAACGTAAACGCGACTTCTCGCGTTTCCTTCTCCTTCGATAAGGACAGTTATGATTATATCTTAAAGAAAATCAAACGGCTCGAGAAGAGATTGCACAAACATCGCGACCCATCGAACTCGCCATCTGCATCGTCCGTCGAGCAAGCGGCTGAAGAAAAAACAGGTACGCGATAGACAACCTTATTACCATTATATTAGAATATACGTAAATTACGTGTTTTAAAGTGGTTTGCTTTAAATTAGCAGACAAAAGGTCTGAAACAGATTGTGTTTGAATTGAACTGGTGTTTTTTTAAATGATCAATTTCAAGTTTAAACCTTGAAAGTTTAAGTAGTTAGTTGTATTGACGATGTTATTTATTACATCGTGCTACCTACTTCTGTTTGAGTTGATTTTTATTAGGCAACAAAGTGTAATAAGGTTATAGATAGGTACCTACATCATTATAAGCGGAAGGTCTTCATACAAAAAACGTTTAATTACGTTAACGAACCTAATTTACGGTTGCGACCAGTACGTGCTTTGCATTGGGACTGTCCTACCGATAATTTTAACATTGTAAACAATAAAACAAAAGACAAAAATGGCATACGTATTTATTTTTTACCACGTACATTGGACGTAATACACTAAAAAGTGTAGAATAACAGTTTGGGGGCAGTTCTTGTTTGACAAACTTGCGACTGCCACTTACACAGTTATTATACTACATCATAAACATAAGGTTGTGTCTCCGTTTTTCAGACACCGACCTTTTAGACGCATGGGTGATTCCTGAGGATAATGCCTATGATGCGTCACCGGAACAACAAGATTCTGGTCCTATATCCGCCAAAGACTCGCCGCCCATAGCTACCACGCCGAAACAGGCCGCCAATATGCCACGTATAAGCCTGCCACCTGCTCCTGCGGCACCAGCTGCACCAGCTACGCCTGCTAGACCTGCTGCTGTTGATTCTGCCGATGTAGATGTAGATTCTCCAGCTGCTGCAATCGTTGAGAACGTCGACCAGCTAATACCTGAAACAGAAGAAACCTTAGATGCAGATTTGATGGAACTCCTGGGAATTGACCCTAATACTGTAAAAAAATATGGAAAAGGTATACAAAAGGACCTGTCAATCCGATTAGAACATTGCGCAACAAACGGATTGACAAAGGAGTTGCGTCAAGAGTTCAAAGAGAGATATTTGACACCTGATAACTGCAAATTGATAGATCCTCCTGAAATCAACGCTGAAGTCAAGGCAGCGGTATCGGATGTCGTGTTTAAACGCGACAAAGCTATTGAAAATAAACAAAAACAGCTTACCTCTGCCATTAGCTGCCTAGGTCAGGCTATAACGCTACTCATGTCAAATGAAGAGAAAAATACAGCCCTGCTTAAACTTCTAGTAGATTCAAGTAAAATTTTATGCGATTGCCAACACGCTGATACTGTTACGAGAAGGAATTTTTTATTAAACGTCATGAAGAAAGAAATGAGGGATCAGCTTCAGAATACTAAAATTGACAAGTATTTGTTCAGCGAGAACTTAGCTGACACTTTAAAATCAGCTAAAGCCATTAGTAAATCAGGAGAAGACCTTAAAATAACGGCGCCTAAGCCTCCGGTAAAAAAGCCTAATATACCCCATACAAATAAAAATTTAAACTGGAAGCCGGGTCCAGCTCGCAGGCAGCCGGGACCCTCACGAGCGAGGGAGCCTGCGACCTCGACACGTCATCGGCCCATGCACACCTCGAGGCCATCGCAGCATCAGCGGTACAGGTCGAGCAACAGACGTCGTTAACAACGGTAATACCAGGAGGTAGACTAGCTAAATTTTATAATCAATGGCTAATGCTTACGGATGATCCTGTAGTATTATCATATATAAAGGGTTATAAAATTCCATTTTCAAAACCAGTTTCACAACTTTCACCACCTGGTGAAAAGAATTACTCCAATCATGAAAAAATACACTTACGTAATTCCATTTCAGAGTTACTGTTAATTGGAGCGATTTCACAATGTGATGCGTGCGTCGATCAATATTTGTCGCCTGTTTTTCTAATACCCAAGCCAAATGGAAAAATGCGATTTATTTTAAATCTAAAATCCTTGAATAAATTCATAGACACTTCTCACTTTAAATTGGAAGATTTACGCACCGCTTTAAAGTTAATATCAAGGAATTGTTATCTAAGTACATTGGACTTAAAAGATGCTTATTTTCTTATTAAAATACATCAAAATGATAGGAAATACCTCAGATTCCAATTTGAAAATAATACCTACGAATTTAATGTTCTGCCATTTGGTTTAAATTCCGCGCCTCTTGTCTTTACAAAAGTTATGAAACCAGTAGTAAAGTTGCTGAGGTCATGTGGTTACCTATCTACCATCTATTTAGACGATTTACTACTTATCGGCAAAGACTATTATGAATGTCTTACAAACATTAATAATACAAAGAAGCTTCTTACCTCTCTGGGGTTTATTATTAATACAGAGAAAAGTAATCTCAACCCTTCAAACTCTTGCAAGTTTTTGGGATATATTATAAATTCAATTAAATTGGAAGTAACTTTACCAAAAGAAAAAATATTAAAAATTAAATACGAAATCAAAAAATATTCTACAATTAAACGATGCAAGATAAGAGACTTTGCAAGTTTTGTCGGTCTTTTAATATCTGCATGTCCAGCCGTCGAATACGGCTGGTTTTATACAAAACTTTTCGAAAGGTGCAAGTTTCTTAACTTAAAAGATCAAGATAATTATGACATCTTCATGACTATCCCAAACAACTTGCATAATGATTTTGAATGGTGGAAAAACAACATAGAAAATTGTAGTTGTAAAATCAAAGCCGATTTTTATACTGTTGAAATTTTTTCTGATGCCTCAACTACTGGGTGGGGGGTAGCATGCGGCGACCAAAAGGCAAGCGGTCCGTGGAATGCAGATGAATGCAAACACCATATAAACCAATTAGAAATTATGGCTGCATTTATTGGTCTTAAAATATTTTCACGGGATTTGTACAACAAACAAATACTGCTCCGCATTGATAATACTACTGCTATTTCCTACATAAATCGGATGGGAGGTATTCAGTTTCCCCACTTGACAGAAATCACAAAACAACTTTGGCAATATTGTGAAAGTAAAAAACTGTTTGTATTCGCTTCATATATCAGCTCAACTGATAATTTCATAGCAGACCAGGAGTCAAGGCGTACGCATCCGGATATTGAGTGGGAACTTGCGAACTATGCATTTCAAAATATTGTGAATGAATTTGGTGTTCCGAATATTGATTTATTCGCTAGTCGAATAAACAATAAATGTGCAATTTACATATCTTGGCATAGAGATCCCGATGCTTATGCGATAAATGCGTTTACAGTCTCCTGGTCTAGCTTTTACTTCTATGCTTTCCCACCGTTCACCATGATTTTAAAATCATTAAGAAAAATTATAAACGATAAGGCTAGAGGTATAATGGTAGTTCCACAATGGCCCACGCAACCGTGGTATCCTCTTTTAAAAAGTTTATTGGTTTCAAAACTTTTAGTACTTGAAGCAAATAGTAATTTGATTGTGTCTGCTACTTCCAGCCGCCGTCAGATGCGCTCGCAGACTACCCTGGTGGCAGGAATATTATCCGCGAAGCGATGTTAAGAAGAGGTGTCCCATCATCTTCTACGGATATACTTTTGACTTCGCTTTCGGATAACTCATACAAACAGTATGAAGGGTGCTATAAAAAGTGGTTCATTTATTGTAAAGAAAATAAATTGAACATTTATGAGGTATCAATTCCTAAAATCATACATTTTTTAACCTTTTCGTTTAATAAAGGTGCCCAATATGGAACATTAAACTCTTATAGATCTGCCCTCTCCTTGATAGCTAAAGATAAGATTTCTGAAAACGATGATTTAAAAAGATTTTTTAAAGGAGTATTTCGCTCCAGGCCCCCACTTCCTAAATATAATGAAACCTGGGACCCATCAATCGTGCTAGATTTTTTGGCAAAATGGTATCCTAACGAAAATTTAACTCTCGAACAAATAACTAAAAAATTAATAACACTTTTAGCCCTTGTTACTGCTCATAGAGTACAAACGTTAGCCAATATTAAAACATGTAACATAGAAAACTGTTCAAATAAAATTAAAATTAAAATTCCAGATCTCATAAAAACATCTCGTGTTGGTTCTTCACAACCCTTACTGATCTTGCCCTTTTTTGATGAAAGGCCAGAGATTTGTCCGGCAAGAACAGTAAACACATACCTGCAAAAAACTAAAAATATTAGAAACCAGGCAGAATGCCTTTTTATAAGTTTTAAAAAGCCACATAAACAAGTTGGCACGCAAACATTAAGTAGATGGGTTAAAAGTGTATTGACCTTAAGTGGAATTGATACGTCATCGTTCACTGCGCATAGTACCCGCCATGCAGCCTCCTCCGCTGCGCTTAGGTTAGGGGTCAGTATAGATACAATTCGTAAAACTGCGGGCTGGAGTTGTGCCTCACAAACTTTTGCCAAATTTTATAATCGCCCTATTATTGATTCAAATGATGATGATTTTTTTGGCTTGACAATCATGAGAAGTTAACTAGTATATAAAAATGTTATCTAACTAATTAATAAATCAATAAAACATTTTTTACGAGTACCACAAGGTATTTCATTCCATAACTCATAATTTTACGATCATTGTCTCTAAAGGTCTACATGTGTATTTTATGCTAATATAGAGGACGAAACCGAGTATAATTAGAGATTAAGCGAACTTACCTGTAAGTGAAGTTCTATCCTAATTATACGAAGGTTTCGTCCGAAGATATTAGCAACCCTCCCTCCACATTGTGTCATGACATGACACCCCTCTGATCGTAAAAATATGAGAATCTTGCTGTTAGCTATACTCCAAACGAAATGAAGTACGGGTAGACAGTCGGGAGCTGGTAACAAAATCTACCTTACAAAAAAAAAAAAACTAATTTATTTCTCAAAATAGTGTGAAATGGCATGCGCTGCGCGATACTACATGTGTATTTTATGCTAATATCTTCGGACGAAACCTTCGTATAATTAGGATAGAACTTCACTTACAGGTAAGTTCGTTTAATCTCTAATTATAATTATTTATGATATATTTTGGGAATAGATGCATTTTCTTATTATTATGAGAAAACGACTACTCTTTCTACTTTACTATCTACTTTAACCAATATTGCACGAATTACCAAAACCGTCGACGTTCATCGTCGTGATATGATTGTTCGTACGATGGTACCTACAGTCTAACATGATAAATGTTTAATTAGTAATTACAGGTACTTACTTAAAACATTATTCATAAAATATTTTACACTCGTTTTGTTAGAATTCTACTAACACGATTAAGGTGTGTTTAATCAATTTTATCATTTAATAAGGATTAACGCATAGAAATGAGCAGATGACATGGCGCTCTGTCACTACCTATATCAATAATTGACTAAATCCAAAGAAACATTAATCATACCTATTTGGAACAGATAAATTAATCTGTGGATTTTTGACATTATTAATGAATGCTTATTAACTATGATTATAAATTATGATGCTGAAGTAACATTAAGCACAGCAAATAAGTAGTATAGTCACGAATGTGAGGTGTCACTGCTTGATAAAAGTCCTTACAGAAAACCACAGCCAAATAGCACTGGACCCTACTCATGGTGTGT
This sequence comes from Pammene aurita, assembly GCA_947086415.1. Classification (NCBI taxonomy): domain Eukaryota; kingdom Metazoa; phylum Arthropoda; class Insecta; order Lepidoptera; family Tortricidae; genus Pammene; species Pammene aurita. The sequence goes on along the minus strand of OX352298.1, from coordinate 22,157,743 downwards.
TCCTGCTGGTGAGTAGGGTTGCCGAGGAACTCAAGGAAAACCCAGTGTGTTGACGGTGAGGGACCGTCTTGTTCCTTTAGCCGTCGGCACAGTGAATCCTCCTTTTTGTAAATGGGTTGCGGTGGCTGCTTACCATCAGGCGGGCCGTATGCTTGTTTGCCACCGAAAAAAAAAGGTAGTCTGGTAGACCGAACCGTACCCATATATAATACTTAAATCGTTAAACATATATCATAACCTATATAAACTACGGCTATATAACGGCACAGGAAAATTAACTCATTTAGGTGCCAATGTTTTAAAGTTATAAAATATCCAATAGGTGCTAGTTCACCTTTAAACTTGGTATTTCCACTATTGTTACAACAGTTATAAATACCTACTACATAATTAAAGAAAAAGGGCGTTGAAAGCGTTGAAGTCATGTTGAAAGCGTTTATCATAAAATTATATCTAAAACTGATGCCCGAGATAACTCCAGAGAGTTTGGTAGTTAGATTAGAAGCAATACCTCACTCTATGTACAATACTAAACGCTTATCCTTGAAGTTTGAATTAGCATAACTACCTCACTCCAATGATATTTACTATGGATGGGTCATACTCTAACAAAATGAGCACAAAAAATACGTCCAGAGTTATGCCATAGCCTAGCAACGGTTCTTTTATGTTTATCTATTTTGACAATCATTGTATCTTTGTCACTCTCATTGTCAGAAAATTGCAGTTTGTCTCTTTCCCACGCGGGTGGCGGGGGCTCATTGGCGCGTCCGCATCTCTCGCTTGCCGGAGCGTGACTAGTGACAGTTGTTTGAGCTCACTCATATTAAGTGCTTCAATTTTGGAGCGTGCATAGCCCATCTGTCATTATTATATACTAGCTGTGCCCGCGGCTCCGCCCGCGTGGAATTCGGTCTGTGTCAGTAAGCGGCTAATTCACCCCTAATTTCTCTCCCGCTATCCTGGAGGCGGAACGTGAAGTAAAAGTTGATAGATGGATACGCTAGAGGACAGTAGTCCTGATATTTTTTTTACAATTACCACTAAATGAAACTACACTCAAAAATCAATGCATTTTTTTGTCGTTATAATTTTTTTGCCATGATTTAAACGACATAGAGTAGCAGGTGTAGGTATATCGGACGATACAGTACCACTTTCATGTCAACGGCAAATATCATCCAAATCGATCCTCCCGTCAAATCAGTCTAAGCATGAAAGGTAAGAACAGGCGCGGTTTGAAGCGAGTGTAGTGGCTACCCCCCCCCCCCCCCCTTTTACACGTTGACTTTATATAACCTGGCTGGGGCTTTTCTTGAATTGGAATTAGTAATCCTTAAGGGGTGATTTCTGGGATAACAATGCAAAAAAAACCGGCCAAGAGCATGTCGGGCGATGCTCAGTGTAGAGTTTCGTAGTTATATGCGTTTTTGACTGATAATTCAGAAACGGCTGAACCGATTTTATTCAATATAGTTTTTATTGAAAGTTCTTATCAGGCCTCACTTCCATTATTGTTTTCTATTTTTTTGGACCCACGATTCAAAAGTTAGATGGAGGAGACGCCCTTTTTTGAACTTTCAGATCTAATATTTACGAAACTATCAGTTTCATCCAAAAAATGTCTTAGAAGACCTCTATTCTTTTTGAAAGACCTATTCAATAATACCCAACACGAAAGGGTTGGAGCGAAAAAAAAATTCACCCCCCATTTTATGTGTAGGTACCCTAATAAAAATATTTTTTTTAATTATTCTATTACTTTGGCGGCATGATTAATGCACATACTGATACCAAATTTCAACTTTCTAGTGCGTACGGTCACTGAGCTAGACCGCGGACAGACGGACAGACAGACGGACGGACATGGCGAAACTATAAGGGTTCCTAGTTGACTACGGAACCCTAAAATACAAATACAAATAGTTTATTCGCAGTAATATGGTTACATAATGGTCTTAAATTACAATAAATCTGCATATTACACCATATGCTGGCGTGCGAATGTTACTGAGGTCAACTTTTTTTATTCAAAATTAGATCTTGTTCCAGAAGATGAAATTTTAAAATATGATGTACTATTTTTAGGACATTGGTTCACTATTCCACTTGTATTTCAATACCAAATTTCATCTAAATACGTACAGCGGTTATTGGTTGTTTCTTCCCCATGTAAACTTCCACCCCTTTTGCATCCGCTTAAGGTATAATTTCTGAGATAAAACTATTTTATTTCCTTTTCCAGAGCAAATTATCTCCATATCAAATTTTATCTAAATCAATTCTGCGGTTAATAATTCCCTATACAAATTTCCAACTCCCTTTTCACCCCTTTTAGGGTTGATTTTCGGGGTGAAAACTATCCTTTGTCCTTTCTTGAGACCCATACTCTCTCTATACCAAATTTCATCTTTATCAGTTCAGCGGTAAAAAAATCCTCATACCATCTTTCAACCCCCTTTTCACCCCCACAATGGTTTATTATCGGGATGAAAACTATTCTGTCGTTTCTCGGGACTCAAATTATCTCCATACTAATTTCTATTAAAAATTCTCCATACAAACTCAACCCCTTTTTCACCCACTCCAGGGTTGATTTTCGGGATGAAAACTATTTATTATCCTTTCCCAGGACTCAAACTATCTCTATACAAAATTTCATCAAAATCCGTTTAGCCGTTTTCACGTGATGCGCGGTCAAATAAACAGACAAACAGATAAACAGATAAACAGACAAACAGACAAAAATTCTAAAAATTGTTGGAACGTGTTCTGTTATCGATTCTAAGTATCCCCAGCCAACTTTTTTTCGAATATATTCCATGTACAGACTTTCGACCCTCTTCAGCTTTATTATATGTATAGATCATAGCCTCACACGACATATTTCTATGACTTATTTCGGCATGACCACAGTCACTTTGGTTGAATTAAATAAGTAGGCATCTCAGAGGGTTTCTTGGCGTTTCTTCCCTCTGGAGTGTAGGTTAGGAAACGTTGGTAGCATCACTAGTAGTTACTAGTAGAGAAAATAATAATCCCATCAAAAACATAAATGTGAAAGGCTGCCAAGTTCGATACTATGGGAATGCTTCGCCTATAAAAGAAGTGAGATCTGAATAAGTACCAAGTTCCATAAAAATACCTCAAATCATAAATAGTTATAGGAATGCACACTTGATTTCCAGCAGTTTTTAAGGTACATTTTGAATAAGTATCACGTTACATAGAAATACCTAAAATTATAATAGAGAAACGCACACCGGTTTTTTTAGCAGTTTCCTGATAACATTTATTATTTTCAGTACTTTTTAATGATGTTACTTGGCAAGTTTTCACACACCACACACCTTTTCAATGCAATGAATCGACGACACCTTTGGACTGCAATGTGTCAAGTATATAATTTTCTATTAAAATTGCCAAGTTACATCATTAAAAAGTACTGAAAATAATAAATGTTATCAGGAAACTGCTAAAAAAACCGGAACTTGGTACTTATTCAGATCTCACTTCTTTTATAGGCGAAGCATTCCCATAGTATCGAACTTGGCAGCCTTTCACATTTATGTTTTTGATGGGATTTCATTTATTTTTGTTAGGTGTAGGTTCTTTATTATTTTTTTATCACTTTTGCTTTAGGAAATGTCTCATTCCACTTAGGTATGTAGTTATGTACTTTATACTATACCCTTTATACTAAGCGTCTAATTCTATTTTACTATTTATTTATAGGTGATTTTTACAAATAAACTGGCTCCCTACACCTATAAAATGTACCTACTTACATATAATTACATACATCAATAACGTACTTTATTATGTTTGTAAGTACGCTACCTACATAGATAATTAATAACTTGGTAATACCTACCTACCAGTAGGTATTATAATTGGTGGCCTATTATGTAGCCCTAGAAGTGCACCATCCCATCTCATCCCGTGGCGTATCGGAGGGTGAGATGGGCAGTAGTATATATAATTCCATCTTAGAGTACATATGATTTCCATGTTCTTGAATCTGCGATTTTATTAGTTGTAAAATTAGAAATTATTTAGACTATGCGAGAAAAAATAGTCTTTTCATTTTTGTTTGACTGATTTAGCGCACCTAGTGTACCTAGTGACCTGCTTTGCACTTCGTAAATCGTGGGTTCGGTTCCCTCAACAGACACACACAGAGTGGTGAACAATATTATTGTTCTTGTCTTTAAGACAAACATGTATTGTCTTAAATTGGTATGTATCTAAATTTAAATAAGTCTTATCTCATTTCCACTCCATACCTACTTATAGTAGAACAAAATTACACATTCGTTGTTTTCGAAACTGACTCACACTTGGCCGTTTTCAGATTTTTACTTTATTTCGACCTAAAGACAAACCTTCGAGCCAAATTTCAGGTCGGTACGACCATTGGAAGATAGACCCATTTAGTTCATTATGACTTCATAGTAGAACAAAGTTACACCTTCGCTATTTTTAAAACTGACTCACACTTGGCCGTTTTCAGATTTTTCCCTTTACTTTGACCTTAAGACCTATCTCCATGCCAAATTTCAAGTCAGTACGACCATTGGAAGTGGTCTAGGTTTTTGATGAGTCAGTGAGTCAGTGAGTGAGTGTATAGTAAAAATAGCGATTTTCTGACGTCAATATCTCAAGAACTGCTATAGGTAGAATAATTAAATTTTGTATTCTAGACAATTAAGGGGATGTCAACAGACACTCGAAATTTCATATGCGTAGATAAAATATGTTTTGAGTTATAGGGTGGTCGAAATTGGCCCGAAATGGTTCGTGTAATATAACCAACGGCCGGTGTATCGCTTTTTTTTGCTCGAACTTGGCGGACACACTGCCGTGTGTCTAGATAATAAAAAAAAAAAAAATAGTAAAAAAAAAAAGTATTTGAAAAACGCAGTGTTTAAGTTCGAAAAACACCTTGATCTAGCTTACATACATTTACAAGATATGTACAACTATCAAATCTATTCCCGTAGCGTATGTAATAATTTAACAACACACTATGTCTAAACTTAAGAAATAAAACTTTTGTGGAAGTTTGTTGTGGTACATTGCATCATTAAAGACAAACCTAGCTGTTAGAATCGTGGAATTACTAATATTCCTATGAATAAAATTGTTCTTTGAGGGACATATTCTAGAACAGGTGATATAGAACTAGGATTGAATAAATGCTGATTTCATTAAGATATATAGAAGATTAAAATTACAAATCTGTGCAAGCACGTACTCACATAGCTTACGACGGTTAAGTAGCCTTCAAATAAATAGGAAAAATAACAGTTGTTATCTACGGGAGTAATTATTGTGATGAAACAATGATTATACAATACAATGTACTTATACATTCACGATCACGTTAAGGGTCGGGCAATATCTACTGTGTCCCCAGTAAATAGCTTGACCACAGCCAAACAAAACAAGGGCCATGCATAACCAGCTGTAGGTACCTACAGCGAACAGCTAGGCCATGGGTAAATGATTAAAATTAGGGTCATACAAACTCACTGTTTTCAGTGAACAGCTAGACCACTGGATTTAATATATATATATAAACAGGGCCATGCGTAACCTACTGGTTATACAGTAAACAGCTAGGCCACGGGTAAATGATTAAAATTAGGGTCATGCAAAGTCACTCTTTTCAGTGAACAGCTAGACCACTGGATTTAATATATATATATATAAACAGGGCCATGCGTAACCTACTGGTTATACAGTAAACAGCTAGGCCACGATAATGTGAAAACATAGTAAAATCTTGTAAATAGTCGAAAAAGTAGAAAATGTCGAAAAGGTCGGAAAAAACCAAAAAAAAAGTCGAAAAAGTCGAAAATATTAACATGTATTTTAAACTAATTAATTAGAAACTAAATGTCTATAAATAAAACCAAATTCAAGAACTAACAACCTGTTACTAAATAAATCTAAAATATATCAACATATAAGAGATAGTTTGGGGAGGAATTTCCATCACAAGCGAAGGAAAGAGAAGGGAGTATGCTGGAAGTAAAACAACAGATCTGGTATTAGATATAAATGACAAATTACTAACATAAAAATATTGTCATAGATCATAAATTATAATAGCTACCAAAATTAGATCGATGCCGCATATAGTAACAGATGTCACTAACGGCGATGTTACAATGTAAATGATTTGTAGAAATATGTTAATCCTAGTGTTGATGAAGGAAATTAATCTAATGAGAGTTTATTATCAATGAACGACAATTAAATATTGTATGTGAACATTGTCTTCGGAATTACTTGAGAGATGTCAAATGTTGGCTCTTAATTATGACAATTATTATTAATTGTTATAGTGGTTAATTAATGTAATACTAAATTTAAATAAATGAAAATAAAGAAGGGATGTAGTGTATGTACAGCGCTAGAATGTGGGTAGTCTGCGGACAGCAGCGGTGGAGTGCGCACGCTCTGCCTTGTACATGCAGGACAGCCAAAATACAACCATGTAGGGTCTCATGTTGAATTAAAACACTATTTGTTTTAATTCAACATGAGACCCTACAGTTCCAATATTGTGTGTAATTTCCAATAGATGACCGGCGGTCTACTTGTGGGCATGGGCTATTTTTTTTAAATGCTTGTATAAATTCTAATATAAACGATAGACAAACCATATATATGTATTTTAAATTGATTGCTGTCTGGTACACAATTTTTAGACCAAAAGTTGAACAGCACTTTCTTTCGCTAAGACATTTATTTTGGGGGTTTATTTTAGTATGAAAACGTGTTTGTTCAACCGATGTTTCTATACCCAAAAGATGAACTAAGAGAATTTCCTAGTTCATCTGTTGGATTGGATTCCAATAAATGAATTTGGCTTAAAATTAGTTCGTTCATTTTGTCAATATCGTGCCCAAAACTTGAACTAATAAAATTTCTTAGTTCATGTTTTGGCAAGCAGTTTTAAGCTGAACATTTTTAATGGCTAAAATAACTTATTAAATCTATCTTTTTTTTTTTTTTTTTTAATACTACGACGGTGGCAAACAAGCATACGGCCTGCCTGATGGTAAGCAGCTACCGTAACCTATGGACGCCTGTAACTCGACAGGAGTCACATGCGCGTTGCCGACCCTTTACAAAAAGGAGGATTCACTGTGTTTACGGCTAAAGGAACAAGAGGGTCCCTCATCGTCAACACACTGGGTCCTCTTTGAGCTCTATCGCCTTAATAATATCTTAAATTCGTAAAAAAATGTTTAAATACTGCTAACCTATTTAATTTTTTATATATTTTATGTGTAATTAAATTAAATCTGGGGCAAAGTTGGACTGTTATCAGTATGGACCAAATTTAATCTGTTAACCGTCTAACTTTGCCCCAGATTTAATTTTGTTCTAAGTGCTCGTGAGTTACGAGATACAGAATAGAATTACTTATTAAGAAGAAAAACTCTGTGATCACAATTACTTTGGGATGAAGGTAGCAAATTGTACGACATTAATTAAAAAACGTGTGTTTTAATGGTTTTACGGTATAATTATGTATGTGGTCTGTTAAAAAGAATAAATATGATCTCTTAATTTGATGAAAATAGTCCACAATACCCTTATTAAATAGGTAATATTATTAATACTAATAGATATAATGTAGATATGGAAGTAAAAATATATAAATTACTGTACTATAGCAATCCACCATGGAGGATTTGAGTACGATGCTCGATGACCTCAGTAAAGCCTCCGAGCGAGTTGGTCTAAAGATGAACATGGATAAGACGAAGATCATGTCAAATACCCATGTAGCACCGACTCCCGTTACAATCGGAGACTTTACACTCGAAGTTGTGGACGATTATATATACTTAGGACATACTGTCCAGTTAGGTAGATCCAACTTCGAGAAAGAGGTCAATCGACGAATCCGACTCGGTTGGGCAGCGTTCGGGAAGCTACGGCACATCTTTTTGTCCAATATTCCGCAGTGTCTCAAGACGAAAGTCTTTGACCAGTGTGTGTTGCCAGTGATGACATATGGTACTGAAACGTGGTCCCTTACAATGGGCCTCATAAGAAAGCTCAAAGTCACCCAAAGGGCAATGGAGAGGGCTATGATTGGAGTCTCTCTGCGTGATCGCATCAGAAATGAGGCCATCCGCAGCAGAACCAAAGTAACCGATATAGCCCTCCGAATCGCTAAACTAAAGTGGCAGTGGGTGGGGCACATTGCTCGTAGAACCGATAGCCGTTGGGGCGGAAAGGTTCTCGAGTGGCGACCACGAACCGGAAGGCGCAGCGTGGCACAGTGTGAAATTTTACATCAAAATCGGACATGCCATTAACCGGAGGCAGTTTATGACATTAATATATAGCTTTAGAGGTGTTCGACGAAATAGCAAGGTCTGTCTATGCAAATTAATGATTGTTTTTAAGATATTCATATTAATGTGCCGACTTAATTTTTTTTCTAAAAGTGAAATTCTTAATTTTCTCCAAATGCTTTAATTATTGGCTTGAACTTTACCGCTTATCGTCAGTATATTGTTACACAGTATTTAAGTTTCAAATAGCAATGTTCCTAATCCTTAAATAACAAAGATATTGTACTTTGTATAAAAAAACTAAATATCTGTCTTATTACCTTTCGATACTGTAAGCGAAGATAGTTTCAAGAAAAAAATATTCTTTTACTTACTTAAAAAATCATATCAAAAATTCATTAATTATCGTCTCTGGATTTTGAAGTTATTAAAGTTCTATGTTTTTCTGATAATTCTGATCTTTAGGGTTGTCACACGACATTTAGTTTAATAAAACAGAAATCGAATAACAGTAATTACTGTAAAATTACCTAACTATGCTCCGGTCATCCAACTGGTTATTATCAATGATATTTACTATGGATGGGTTATACAAAATGAGCACAAAAAATACTTCCAGAGTTATGCCATAACCTAACAACGATTCATTTATGTTTATCTATTTTGACAATCATTACATCTTTGTCACTCTCATTGTTAGAAAATTACAGTTTTTCTTTTTCCCACGCGGGTGACGGGAGCTCATTGACACGTCCGCATCTCTCGCTTGCCGGAGCGTGACTAGCGACAGTTGCTTGAATTCACTCATATTAAGTTCTTCACTTTTGGAGCGTGCATAACCCATCTGTCATTATTATATATCATTAGTAGGTTAGTAGGTAGTCTGTGATTGGACACCATACGTATAGATCGAGGACTTCACGGTGCTTCAATTTGACCCATTTCCTGCTGCCCAATTGAGCTGAAATATAGTGTAGCTACTTAACTCAGATGACATTACAATGTTTTGGTACCATCGAGCTGGTCTGATGATGGAGATCTGGAGGTAGCCATAAGGACTAGGTTATATAAAACAATGCATTAATTGTGCTTAGAGGTTTGTTAGAATCGTCTCGATGAGTAGTAGACGAGACGACTGTTGAAAGAAAAGTATAGTCGGCGATAAAAGCTTGTCTTAAAGAAAAATATTTTGTCACAAAACTTTGTGACGCAAACGCTCTATGGAATGAAAAAAACAGTGTACATAGGCAAGGTAGAACTCTATCCTACAAGCTAACGTGTGAAGAAACAAGTCAAAACATTTACTAAATTATTTTGCACATGTGTGTGAATAAAGCGACATTTTCCCAAACTATTTTTAAAGGAAAAAAAGTGAGTGAGAAAGTGAGAATAAGATCTCTTCTGATACCTGAATGAACCTGATACCTGTATGAAAGTTTTCTAGGATTTGAATTACTTCGTCCATCACGCCCATGTCACTTTTCTCTAATTTAAATTAAGTAGGTTTTGTAGGTAGGTACACAATTTCTCAATCTCAGTCCTCTGATTCCAATATACAAATGATGGTGGTTAACGTCACGTTTTTTTAATTATGTACCCTTTTCGTAATAATAAAATGCTATGTGGTAACTTTGCTATGTTAGATGTATCAGGCGCTTTACCAAGTAGCAGCCCTAACACAAATATTTAAATTGCTTTAAATTCTAAATCCTTTCATTAACGTTACTCAAATTAATAATGTCGACTAAATATGGTATAAAGAAGATCTCTAGTTAAGAATTAATTCCACATACCTTTGGATTTTTATTTAGAAAAATTAAATGGTTTAACTACTAAATTGCAAATTTCTCAGATCAGAATAAATTTTTAAGGATATTTTTGGTGAAAATAGATGTCATATACTTCAGAAAAAGTGACCAAACCCTCCGGTGTCCGAGGCCAGATTTGAACTGGCGTCTTCAGCTTTCGCGGCTGACGTCCTGACCACTAGACCACCCGGTCACCACCCGGTCCCGGTGACCGGGACGCTGAAGCTGAAGCGGGAAAGCTGAAGACGCCAGTTCAAATCTGGCCTCGGACACCGGAGGGTTTGGTCACTTTTTCTGAAGTATATGACATCTATTTTCAGTTTATATATAGTACTGTAACTACTTAAAAATTGCAAATCAAAAAATATTGAACAAAACAATTTGATTTGCTTCAAGATTTGATATTTTTGGTCTTAAAATTATCAGTCGGAAGAGATATAACGTTTAATATTACACGAAAGTTTATAAAGGCACGTATTCATGAAATATTACCACTTCAATGATTTTTTTGGAGTTTCTGAAAGCAATCTTAAAAATGTGATTTCTTGAAAACTATAAGGGATTAACTAGTGGGGATTACATATTTATATTTAGTATTAATTGAGCGTTATATTACGCCATTATTTATCCCATGTCCGATTTTTATGTAAAATTCCACACTGTGCGTGGGTAGACCCCCCGCAAGGTGGACTGATGACCTGGTGAAGGTCGCGGGAGTCCGCTGGATGCGGGTGGCGCAGGACCGGTCATTGTGGCACTCTTTGGGGGAGGCCTATGTCCAGCAGTAAACGTCTTTCGGCTGATATGATGATGATGATGATGACTATAGCAATCTATTATTTTTATTCTATATCGCTGATTTATCCAAACTATTACCATTGTTAATTTTGCGATAGTCTGATTTTTTCCTAACTATTTATTTTATTTCTACGTATACTTATTTTTTTTAGATTAGATAAATCGTGCGACTGTCATCGTGCGATTTCTGGGAAAACGAGTTTAAAACTCACCAGTTTTACTCTTATTGTCTTAAGCGTATTTTCCCTGATATGGCTGAAAAAAATAAAGACACATGGGCGAAATTGACCGTTATTTTTCTAATCCAAAAAAAGCAAGGTATAGTGTTGTGAAACTGTCAGTACCTAGGTTAGAAATCATTTCCCCTCGGTTATCATAACTAGGTACCATTAATCAGCTACCAAATGAAAACGTATTGTTTATTCGATTAGTTTCAAATGATTAACAAATACTGCTTGTATGATCATTATAAGAGTTTTCCTGTATTTTTGCAACGGCTCGCTAAGGGGGCCTGAGCCCTGCTACCTAATAGCTACCGAAACCTATACTAGTGCTAACTGATAAATTGATAATATCAACAAAATACGTAAGTAGTACACACAGAACTATTTATTTTATAAACCGTTTAATTTCACACAATAATTTACAAATTCGTGATAGTCTGATGATGATATTAATAATCTACTTTCGTTTCTGTTGGGAATTTTTGTTTAGCATGCATAATTTACTTGGGGCAAAGTTAGACTGTTCTTAACAAATGCATTTTGGCCCAATACTAGTTCATCTACTGGAGTCAAGTCGTTCATAAATTGGACACCGATTTATATTTTTTTACTAGTTCATCTTTTGGATCAAAACTTTCATAATTAGGGCACTTTGTTCATCTTCTGGGTAAAATGGCCTATTCCGGCTAATAAACATTTTTATAAAAATATTGTATGGTCATAAGAGGGTTAGGAATAGCTTATTTTAAACTAGATTATATGCAGAATTAAACCGGATGAAAATTGGTTGTACCACACATAAAAAAAATACCAAAGTTGGGGTAGTCGCTTAATTGTTCATCTATTGGTGATCTGACCCTATGGTTTCCGAACACGGCATTTAGGATAAATAATATGAGTGTATATAAAGCAGTGTATGCAACTGTACGTAATTAGGCCTTATTACGTAACAGTTACATAAACTACTATTATGGAACTGTTACGTTTTAAGGCCTAATAACGTACAGTTGCATACACTGCTTTATCTACACACATATTATAAATCCTAAATGAAGTGTTCGGAAACCATTAGAGTGACCGCCATTGCACCGCCATGACCAACTCGATTGTGCCGGCCGTCGGACGGGCGCGTGCCGGCGGCGGTCGGAGAGGAGAGTAGATTTTCATTACGTTACCGTAGGTAAAGACTGTATTGAGAAGTATAAGGACAACTGCAACAAGTCGTCATTCTTGTTTTATTTGTTTTAAAAATATAAATTATTTATTATGTTATAGATGATATGATATTAAATCAATTACTAAAATAGTTTTTTCGGATCACTTTTGATTTAATAAACTGAGAGGCCATACACAGGAGCAACGAAAAATATTCTTGGACAAATAAATTCGAGAAAACGGTATGTCCATAAGAAAGATCGCTAAAATCGTGAGGGTGCGTGTTACTGCGATTTAAATGGCATTAAAAAGTTTGGGTAAGACTTCCTTTTAATGGCAAGTCGAAAAACTCGCTCGAATAATCGCAATATCGACTCAAAGATACATCGAAAAATCAAAAACTCACCAGTGCTTCAATAAGATATGTGGAAAAAACTTCTGTAGGAATGGGTCAAAGGTCCAAGAATCGCAACGACGCCGGAGTAGCACTCGAAAGCAACGGAAGCCAAACCAAGTTCTAAATAGGCTGCAAATGTTAAACACAGTCTTCGAAATTTATATGACACAATTTTACTTAAAAATGAACAGTGCATAATGCTAAGCGACGGAAACCACTTCAAACTGGATTGTTTTGTTCTGCCGGGCCCGTAGTACTCTACTATTCTCAAAGGGGAACACCTGAATGAGAACAAAACGTCAATTTTTGCCGAAAATTTTTGATCTAAGACAATTTGTGGTAGATTTCATACCGCATTCGCATTTTACCTAATATGCGAATGCGGTATGAAATCTACGGCGTTCATCACTACTTCCACGATGACTACCAATCTTTGCATAAAGAAGTGTGGAAAAAATGAATTCTGTCACTGATTAGACGCCACAGGGGCTCTACTTTATTTTGGCCCGATTTGGCTAGTTGCCACTGTGCCCCCTGCATCAGAGAGTGGATGGAAATCCACGACGTGCAACATGATGCTAAGAATATGAAGCCGCCAAATTACCCTTAAGTACGTGGCAATCATGAAGAGAAGACTTCGGCAAAGCTTCTCGGTAGCGGATTCCGTAAAAAAAAAACTAGGCTCAAGCGTTGAAACTGGTCCCAGTAAATGTTGTCCGAATCTGATGAGAAACGTCCGAAGCATATGACAAAAAGTCGCCCGAAAATAAAGGTAACAGGTGTCTTCATCATCATCATCATCCTATCAGCCGAAAGACGTCCACTGCTGGACATAGGCCTCCCCCAAAGAGTGACACAATGACCGGTCCTGCGCCACCCGCACCCAGCGGACTCCCGCGACCTTCAACAGGTCATCAGTCCACCTTGCGGGGGGTCTACCCACGCTGCGCCTTCCGGTTCGTGGTCGCCACTCGAGAACCTTTCCGCCCCAACGGCCATCGGTTCTACGAGCAATGTGCCCCGCCCACTGCCACTTTAGTTTAGAGATTCGGAGGGCTATATAACAGGTCTCTTAGTCAACACTTAAAAAGGTCATCCAACCATATGCCCAGAACATACTTATGCAAAATAATAAACTTTTAAAAAGTAGTTAAGTACACATTTCACTTGTCCTTATACTTCTCAATACAGTATTTAATGAATTTTCTTACGTTTTAACCACACTGCACAGTGGCCTGGTCTTAGGTCATAATTAAAAAAAATGCATGTGTCATTTTTAAATATCCAATGATTGTTTATTATTCACCTATAAATGTACTCCAATCGGGTATAAATAGATCTTGGATTATTAACTATTTTCATTCTCTACCCGTTTCTGCGCGCTCCCTTATCAGCGATTCATTAAGCGATCGGTCATTAGTAGTGAATTCCTGTGAAAGTTGGTATTTTAGTGATTATTAGTATTATGGATCTTCAAGAATCAGGTACGTTATTTCGTTTTACATATAGATTTTGTTCTGTACATGTAATATATAGTAATAATAACGGGTCTACGCCATGACTAACTTACATGCAAAATATTATAAGAATATTTTTTTTTATGAAAGTTTTAGTTATGTTATTAAACTCGCTGAAGGATAAAATTACCTTCATTTGAAAGCTTGATCTTTGTAGATTAATAGACATACAACTTTGTTTGCCTCATTATGCCACTTTAGTATTTAGAATCCTGCTACGCCTAAGTGGGCCTACGCGTAGCGGAACTACGAAAATATTACGTTACAATATTAACCATATATTTTTATTTTTTTCAGATGATATGTACGTCGGATCATTTACAATGGGATTTGTATTTGAACTGTGGCTATCTAAGAGAGGTTCAGATGTAGAAAGGCGTCGCCAAGTGATACAACATTTGATTGAAATGGTCTCATATGCAGATAACGTGAATACTAGCAATTTTGAAAAAGTCATAAAGTACATTTGCGAACGAATTGTGTTTTTTTTCGAAATCGTGTTCGAGAACCAAATCTAAAGTTCTAATGAAACATTCCGAATGGTTCAACGAGTTGCAAAGTGTTAATCTCCTTAAAACATGTACGTTAACCAAAAATACCTTGAACGTGGAATCCCATCAACAATCCGCTATCCGCTGAAATCACCGGTATACAACAGAACCTAATAGAAAGGTGTGAAACTATTTTGGAGTGCATATGATCTGGATATAAAATAAATGTAAATAAATAAATTTGACGAGTATGCTACAGAAACGGCGAAAGAACTGATGAAGGTATACGATTGGTATCCTTTACCATCTTCTGTACATAAAGTGCTCGTACATGGTGCTATAGTTATAGAAAACGCTTTAGTTGCTATAGGTGAATTGTCCGAAGAGGCTGCAGAGTCAACGAACAAAAATATAAAGATCTTTCGACGCACCCACACACGTAAAATGTCTCGGGATCTCAATAACAAAGATCTTATTCACAGGCTTCTGCTGAATTTAGATCCATTTGTCACATTTGTCATTTGTCATTTGTGTGTGTGTGTGTTTGTAGAAAATTGCCCCGAAAAAAAAATCTACTCTCTCTATTGAAGTTTTAAGTTTATTAGATGTTACTGAATAACGTAGAATTTAATGTTTGAATTTATGTATTATTTAATTTTTATATGCACTAATTTTTTATTAATATTTGTTTTGACAATATTTCAAAATTTCCAAATTTTATAAATCGAAAACCATTTCGGGAAATATACTTGTAGAACACAAAAACCATTGTTTTTGATTTTTTTCCCAGTAATTTTTGGAAAAATCACCAAAATATGTAAACCGGAATATGACGTCACACGGCTGATTCAATACTACCACTATGAAAAAACGTTATCTTCCGGGTTTCCGTTTGACAACTTTGACAATTACAACACTACTGACAGTGACAGGACAGCTGACAGTTAATTCATTCAATTCGAATATTTGCTTGTAATTTACGTTTCCTTGGATTAATTTAATTATCTACGTGTTGCGATTTGTCACGGACTCTAGACTGCTTTCTTCTACGACGACCACAACTCGCTTTCTAACAGACCCCGGATTGCATTCCTCAACGACGACTACGATTTTCGCTTTTTCACGGATCCCGGACTGCTTTCTTCTACGACGACCTGACGATGGAATTCAGGGAATCCTCGAAAAATACCCCGGTTGGGTATTGACCAATACCTCTACAACGAAGCGGACACGAGAAACTCAGAAAGATTTGTCAAAGCTGACAGCAGGACCTTGCCGCGTGTGAGTTTTTGCAAAGCTCGGATAAATATAATTTGCCTGGCACAAGAGGTACCGAAGCTTCGTTATCTTCGCGGAGTTCTTATGTACAAACTGGCAAAGGCCTTTATTAAGTGAGCCTCATGTTCCTTTACTATTTGTAAACGAAAACAGTATAGAAGTGATGCTGACGTCCCAAATCTTCAAGAGTTTCTCCAAGAAGCCAACAATCATAAAATGGATGATTGTTTGTGCTTCTCCAAACGGAATCTGTGACGATTTGACTTTCAAGTTGAAATGTCCCTTTACCAATAAAACTGAGAAATTATGTCAATTAAAATGTCACGAGCCAAAGTTGTATTGGATTGTGGTAAATAAATTACATTTTATAGGAAATAAAGTACTTATTTTATTAGTATGAACACTTGTCATTTTTAAACCTGTATCCTAAGTAGGTCCTTAAGTACTTTCTGGTGACTTATCAATAATAATTAATAAGTTAACACATTCAGTGCCGAAAACCCGACCATCGGGTATTTGATGATTTCGTTCCCAGGAAGGACGACCTGATAGTCGGGATCGTGGTAATACAGCTTTATATGACGAAATTTTTGTGGCCTGGCGCGGATGTCTTGTTTGGCTGGGTAGCAATGAATGTGTTAAATATATTTCCTGTACTTAAAATGTTACTACTGGAGAAGTAAAATTCACCATGTGTTAATCAGGGGAGAAATAAAAGGTATATAATAATAAAATTATTTTAATTTCGTTCAGTTATTCATTAGGCGGGTATCTTCATATAACTAGCACATCTGTGGTGGAAACGTGGCCTAATATAAAATATACATTCTCACTTACTTACTTACTGCAGTGGCGCAGCGACCCAAAATGGATCTTGGCCTACGACACCAAAGATCGCCAGGCTTCTCTGTTCACAGCCGTCTCTGTCCAGTCAACGGCGCCCAGCGCGGTGAGGTCCTTCAGCACCTCGCCTTTCCAGCAGATACATTCTCACACAATATAATAAACAAACCAACATAATGACACACATCGGCGCAAGAATAACAACAAGATAGGCCTCTCCTCAGGTCCCTTGTATATAGTCTCAGATAGTACTTCCCTCAGCTGATGGTAGAACAGTAAACTGTGCTATAAAGATGTGTTGCTATTGTAAGTTTTCATTAGGTAATATTTAATGCAAGGCATTTTCAACAATCCTTAAGATATCTTTCGAAGTTAGCGGTTTGATATTTTAAGTTTTGACGTTTATCTTGTGCTTCAAATGTCAAACTGTTTAAGCGCACTATGGTCACGCTATGGTTTTTACGTAAATGTCAATCAATGTAACTATTTCAACGTTTTTTCCAGTGTATGAAACACAACATGTGACGTCATTTAGCCGATACTTCGACGATTGTTACATACGCCCTTTCTGCCCAAGTAATAATATAAATGGATATTTCCACTAAAAAACATGGATTTTCGCAAAAATAAAAAAATACGGGTCTCTTAAAATTGTGAGTTCTTTCGGGCCATACAATAAAAAGTAGCACTCAAAAAAATGAAATGTTGTCAAATGTATTACTTATATTGTATGAAGATTGTATGTATTATTTGTATTGTAAAGCCTGTTATGTTTAAGAAATAGTAAATGTCTAGTTTAAGGAATAGTAATAATCATATACTTTTAAGGTATTTTTACGTTTTTTTTTACATAAACACAATGTTTTTTCATGTACCTATTTTGTTTCATACTTTTTATTAAATTTAGCATGCAATACCCAAATACGTGTCTCATTGAACTTTACTAGTGGTAAATAGTATTTTAAAAGTCTTTGTTACCAGAAAACAAAATAAGTAAGAATCAAATTAATTATGGCCGCCTTACTTAGGCGCGCCAGCCACTGTGCACTGTCACAAATAATACACTGATGTTACGTTACTGGTTGCAATAACGGTGGTAATTACATACAGTTTCCGAACGCGGAATGGAGGATTTACGAGTATGACATTGGTGTAGATAAACGTTTATATTGTACTTAGGGCCTTTTGAAAGTAAGCAATAATCACAATGTGAGACTATGACCATGACCAACGATAATAGCGCCTTCTCTGTCATACCTATTGAATGTTTAATATGACCATCTCGTTCAATCTTGGAATAATAATAATTATTCCCATGCCAGGTCTATTATTATTACCATCAGGACTGGGCTAGTATGTCTATGGTGTTGCCACAATTTACTTGTATATTAACTTATAAACCATAGACTTGTAATTTTTATTATATCTTAATAAAGTTGAAAATGGCCAAAATTGGTGCATCTGTCTTCATACAACCTGCATTAATAGAATCACATTCAACAAGCATTCAACACCAGAAAGTGGCAAAGTAAAACGCGACCCATACGACACCTTTTGCCGAAGAGAGCCGATCATCCTGAGAAAGGAAGACGGACCGAGCGAACGTTTCGTTAAGATAAAACCAGCATAAGCAATAAGTACTGGCGTGATACGACTATGGTGGTCATGTTATACTATTCACGATCTATTCACATAACAGGAATTTATTGAGCCATATTTTGTTGTCTAAATGTTGTTTCAATCTGTGTAATGTAACCTGAAAACCATTTTCTTAAGTTACTTTTAGCGATAGGTATGGTAAATAAAATACTAAATTCGTAAGTAGTAATTTAATTTTGTCTAACTACTTAGTTGTTTTATTGCTACTTAGGAATGGTAATAAAATAACCTAATAACCTGATCTATAATAAGAACATCGTCAATTAGTTATATACATAACTAATGAAGATTACGAGTTTGTAGGTATAGTCAACGACAAATATAAGTATGTAGAAAATATTGAAGAGTAAGTTGCTAAAGTGTATACATATTTTTGGCGTTTACTGTACAGTCACCGGCAATAGTATCTTCCTACATTAAGGTCGCAAAAATATGTGACACGCTCTTATTTGTAGAGCCATAAGAGCGTGTCACATATTTTTGCGGCCGTCGTGTAGGAAGATGCTATTGCCGGTGTCTGTACATAGTTTTGGCCAGAACGGTAACATTTTGACAAAAAAACCTAACTTGCACTTGAATTCTACGACAATGAAATCATCGGAATGTTATAATATGTTATAAGTAGGTAAAGGTATATTCAAAAAGTAATACATATACCTACTTGCGTTGTAATTGCCTAAAATGCGTGTACCAGTTAAAGACCTAACTACCTCAAGAAGTGGTAAGCGTAAGCTCAATAATAGCGTGTGTTTTAACTATAGTGTTTTTGGAGGATTTATGTTTAATTACGAATTAATTATCTTATCACAAAGGTAGGTACAATACTCGCATTTATAGTTATGAATTTTTTTGTATTGAGTACCTATTTATTATAATTTTATAAATGATTAGGTTAACTATTCAGGTAATATTGGTTCCTTTTAAATTCGTAGCAGTATGTACAAGCGAATTAACGATGTGATTTTCAAGATAAGCTTAACTACAATGTGCTGGTCAGCCAATCGTGTCAGTAGATACCTACCTAATGTAAGGCTGATAATATCAGCAAGTAGCAAAGCTTTCATCCGCGATGTAGAGTCAAGCCCAGCGCCGCAGCTCTAGGGCCTCGGTCAGGGAAAAGCGCGAGTTGGTGCCACGCCTGCGTCTATGCAATCTTAGACGCAGTCCATAAACTAAACAGGATATTACAAATAGGATAAAATATCAGGGGGAAAAAAGTAGAGTTATACTATCAGACTCCAAGCAAACGTCCGGTAGCCGATACGGCTGCCTGATTCGGTTACTCGGCCGAAACACACGCACACATCCGGTTGAAGTATTTTGACCTGACGATAGGTTTTGAAATCGGGGGTGCTATGACGGGAAACCTCCTTGAGTGCCAGGGCCATTCTCATTCTTTCTTGATCTGGTTGATTTGGGGTAAAGGGAAGAGTTCCTGGACGGTGCATCCTGGGGCCAACGGTAAGCGATCTCTTCGTGAACCCCAAGGATTTTTTTCCGGTGCTGCTAATATCCTGTGTGCACAGGGAGAGCTCTCATTGTGAGTGAAAACTCCTGAGTGTTGGCTGGAGGGGGCTTTCGGGTCGGGCGGCTTCGGCCGCGGTGCGGGACAGGAATGCCGCTGTCCTGAATAAAACTGCGGCCCCGCAACCTGTCTAGGTAGAGGGCCTATGATGGCGGACCGGGGGTTAACACCAAGCTGGTGCTGGGTGTTGGCTGCGAGCATGAGAACCTCTATAAAAAATCGCGAAGGCAACGTGAAGGTTTTTCCACGTCGTTCCCGGCGTGAAGGCGGCCTGGCACGCTATCTTCGGGAGAGGGAGCTTCGGCTCCGGAGGCTTCGGCCCCAGTGAGGGGAAAGCTTCGGCTGTCTCAGCAGGCGGTGTTCGCGGTTGAATGCTCGCGAACCCGTGTCACCATCACCAACGTTGGAGGACGGGCATGGTTTAGTTGGTAGTGTCGGCCCTTGCCCACGAGTCTAACATACCCGTCCTAGTTCCCCGGCTAGGCGGGAAAAAAAAGAGCTGCCTGATCGGGGAACCGAATCAGGCAAAGGGACCGGTTGCCTGATGTTTGCCTGCAGCCTTAGCATATATCTTGTCATGTTAACGTGTTTGTTTGTTTTCAGATATTTTTCACTTCTCACGCTCAAAAACTGTGTCATATTATGCTTAACAAGGCGGACTAAAGTAGAACATTTAGCCCCTAGGGAAAATATGTATACATATTTTTTATTGACAAAACATTTTAAATTGACCAATCAGAATACTTCACCAATCGCAACACATATCGAAGTCAATCGGAACGCTAGATACTTTTTTGGTGCGTATAGGTTTAGATACTTTTTAAATAATTTAAGCCCTTAAAAAAACATTGTATTTAATCCCAATGAAATGTTCATAATCACAAAACGCAATTTATTTCTTAAAACATGAAGTGTTTATTAAGTTTCTACTTCACAATAATTAAAAAAGCGTGTTTAAAGCGCTAATTATACCGCCGCCTGTGGCGTTTATTTGCGGTGTTTATTTTTTGTATCTGTGTCAAAGAAGTTAAAAAAATAAAAAGACCGTCAAGTTAAACCATAATTTCATCTTATTTAAGTCATTGTGTGTAAATAATAAGAAGTTGTATCTTCTTTTTTTATTTTCTCGCAATCGAAGTGAAAAATAGTATGTATAAATCTGGTCTAAACACCATATTACCACACGAACAATTTTTCCTCACTTCGTTCGGGAAAATAACCACATCCTGGTAATATGGCCTACTTTAGACCCTTGTCAAACAATCTACTATTGTGTTGTGATGCTCATTTAGTGTTGTATAATGTGAATTAGTGTCTACTTTGAGGTTTCTAGTTTGAATTGGACCGACGGTAGGGTCCATTGTGAAATGTCTCGAGAGAAGAATTATACATTATGGATTATGATGATGATGGCGAAGGGCATTTTGTTGTCGAGACTCAACAGTCGATACTGCGGACGAACGCGTAAGTAACTAATAAGTAAGTATTAATTAACATATTTTCCAAACAAGAGTCTACAATTTTGATCCCATCTTTTCTTACTGACTCAATTGGCTTGCCAGATGATATCATCAATAGCTTAGATATGGAGTGATCATAATGTCAGTCTGGTGATGATCGCGATAACGAGTAGAGTGACGGATAGCAGTTTCAGTTGAAGAGTTCCTCTGCTAGCACTGGAGCCGTAGTTGCAGAGAGAAGTAGAGCAACAAGACGTGCAGGCGTAGAGTTTGGTACGTTCGCCGATGATGATGCAGCCGGGCTCGCAGTGTTTGGTGCAGTTCCTTTCGAGTGCCCACATCTTGAGATCGGTCGTAGAATTTTCATTCGACGTCGTATAGGAGAAGCGCTTGACCTGCCGGCAAATTTATAAAAATTAGAACGAGACCCTACGGTCCACCATCCACCACCACCACCACCATCATCATCATCATCATCCACCATCATTGAAAGGTAGGTTAGGCTTTTTTTACGAAAAGAAAATGCAACATATTAATTATTTTATCTACACTCCTATTGTAAGTTCTCTTAAACGTGTTCGAAAACGGTAGGCAATGGCTAGCATTACCACAACCGATTTTACTATGATAAGCTTTTTATGTGTGGCAGTAACGTAATTTTAAATTTACATGCTCAACTATTGATGTGTTATGAGTTTTGATAACATAATGTACACCTGCACGCGCCCGCGCGGCCGCCGACACGCGCCTCCCCGACCGCCGGCACAATCGAGTTGGCCATGGCGGTGCAATGGCGGCCATTCTATGGTTTCGGAATACGGCATTTAGGATAAATAATATATATGAGTGTAGATAAAGCAGTGTATGCAACTGTACGTAATTAGGCCTTAAAACACTCGTGTGATCTTATTATGAACTCGCCTGCGGCTCGTTTCATAAAACCACACTCATGTTTTAAGGACCCGTATTACGTAACAGTTACATAAACTACTATTTCATATATATTTGTAGGTACCAGCTGAGTCAGGCGACGGCAAACTAAACCAAGACGGGATTAACAGGAAACAGGCATAACTTCCCTACAGATACGAGAAGGTAAAGCAGTTGTTAACGGTCAAAAATATTCATAGACAAGACGAAATTAATTCGGCTTTCCTTTTCTTTATTAGCTAAAGGAAAACTTTTCAACTAAAATTGGGCAAGATTGGTAGATTGGTAGACATTGATTTCTACACAGCTCCGCCATTGAGAACAGATACAGTCAGAAGCAATAAAATCCTGCAAAACGATACGCGCAAAGCAGACATGTATAAATAGGGTATATATTCCTCGTTAGCGACATAGGGCGGAAGAGTTTTCCACTTGTCACGATCCTTAGCGGCTAAATCTTCCGGCTCTAAATCAGGAAAATCTTCATAAAATATTAAATAATCATAGGAAACCTCGCCAATATATCCCGCATGGTAGCCAAGGTGTCAGGATCGAACGTGGCGTTGCCTCATTGCACCACGAAACTGATAGCTATTAGGCTTAGGCCAAAAAACATCCTGCCGTAGTGTGTGATTCAGTTTTTCACAAACAGGCTCTATAAGTACTGAATATATTAGTAATGCTTTGATAGTATGACGAACTGTGGATTGATTTAACGATGTTTAGACTGGACTGGAATGAATCGCGTGTACACGTGTTAGTTGTTTGAAAATAGGTGAATATTTAATGCTTTTTGACGTTGATTTGAAGGGCTCGCTTACCACATTATGAGTGCAGCTATATAGGCAACAAAATGCATTTTGATCCCGTTAGAGCCAAGCAAAGTAAGTTTTTTAACCTGTTTTAATTTCTCAATGTTTAATTAGGCAAGATATCCCCCCCTCTGGGCGACTCCCTAAGAGTTTGTCCGGAAACAGAAACATCGTGATTTAATATGGAAACTAATAAATTCTACGAAAATTCTCATTCCGCCCAGACTCTACTCTATAGTCGATATGTGCGTGAATATTTACCATACACATGGGGCGATCGTTGTGGCACTTGGCAATGAGCGCTGAGTTGTTGTGGCGCAGGTCGGCGCACTTGTCCTCCGGGACCTCGGCCAGGCACTTGTAGCACCACAAGTCGTTGTTCGGCCTCGCGGCGGCCGACGTCACGTGGACACTGTCACGGAGCAGATCGCAGTCACCTTCTGGAACAGGTATTCATCGTTTTACTTTTGTTTATGGTGGCAAACCTGCCTATAGGCCTTTCGTATTTCGTGTTAAATACTTCGCGCGGCCATGTTACGCGCAAGGACGATGCCATGGAGAGGCTTGTTGTTTAGGGTAGCGTGGTTGGTACAAGACCCAGATTGCACCCCTCAATGTGACGGAATGACCGAGTGAAGGCTCTCTGGGTCGCTATGTGCGTGCGAAATGCACGCAGTAGAGAATGATGGAGGAAGGATAAAAAGGCCGTGCATCGAACCCAATGAGTGGTCATTAGGTTCGTGTCAGAGTAGTCGTGGGACTACTCTGACACGAGTATTCGACTAAGAAAAATAAGACCTGCCTGGTACGATCATTATTAGTCGTAACCACATCGCTAATTAGTCGTAAGTAACGATATTTTAAAAACATTCTACTTATATTATAAGTATTATAACCAGATACCATTATGCTTTATTGAGGTTAGTCTTTGAACAGGTTATTGTAATTTGCTAAGATATTCATCGCTGAGCTTTCAAAAACATGACATACCTTATACGACATATATATCAATGTAATCAGATAAATAACATTTTTTTTAAATTATCGGGAATTATTCTCAATACATTGCATTGGTGGTATTATTGGGTAACACGATTGTTAATTCTGTTATTAGTTATTACCAAGCGGAAACATTTTGTCATTCATCTTTTAAGGAAAATTCGACGTTAATGAAACAGTCAATGTCTACATTTTGGTATTACAAAAAAATCCTCTGAAATCAACAAAGCCGCCATAGACAAGTCATTTTGACAGTTCTTTTTAAGGTTGTTTTTATCCGTGATTAAACGAACACTATAACTTAAAAACATAGTCACTGGGTTGTATTGAGGAGCTAAACGGGTCAGTTAAATAGGAAAACATTTAGAAATATTTGTTTTGGCATACCTGGAGTTAGTAATGACAGCCAGAGCATCACCAGAGAGCGCATGGTGTAAAATGCACTGCGCGGCGCGCATGCGCCAGCATCCCGCTGATATCGATCTCGCTGGACCTGTTGCTGATCCCGGCTGGCCCCGCCCACTCCCCCTGCCACCCTTGCAAGGTTTGCCGAAACACTTTGATCAAGGAAAACAATCTGAACTTTCGGCATTCTTGGGGAAATTAAAAAGTTTCAACGTCTTAATATGCGTTAAGATGAGTAGGTTAAAGGTTGTGCGATCTTTAAACATCAGTTAACAAGTTACTCCCTTTACAAGATTTTGTTTTATTTTAACAGTAACATGGAGTTTTTTAGGACTAAGTACAACAATTATTTTATCTTACCAACGGCAAAACATTTCTCCGTTCTATTGCGATGACAAATTATGTTATGACAAAATTTTGCAAACCAAATCAGATCATTTGCCGACCATTAATCGGGCTGAAATATCGAAAAGTTAGATAAGCTTCAACATTAATTCAAAGATGAAAGCACAAAGATTATTCGGCTTAATGAGCAGTAAGCTGAAGGTTTCGTGCCCAAGTTCGACTCTCGGTTTGTCTAGTCAGTTACTGAACGCCTTAGAATTGCTGTGTGTATGCTTAATAATTTATACAAATTATAAAGTAGGTATACACGTATTGTGCTTCAATAAATACGACAAAAATATGTAGCTTCCATAATTATTAGATGTTTCAAAGTATACATTGGGGTACATGTTGCTATCTACTTTTATTTACGGTTTGTGGGTGATTATAGAATCTTTGAGTGAAACTGATTTGTGGACTAAATTCTGTCAAAAATATTTCGACCCTTTTGAGTTTATTTGGATTCACTACGGTCGTCTTGATCATTACTATATACAGTTACTTTCTTACCTGCCTAATAATTATCCGATAGGTATCAGTCCTTTTTTCCTTTTCTTCTATTAAAAATATCTTTCGACTCGTCCTAAAAGGAAAGCTTTCATCTTTCAAGCTAGCGGTTAATTCTTAAGTGTAATATAAAAGACGCATTTCATTTCCCCTGATACGGATAACAATTGAATTCTGCTGCTTGCCGAGATTTTACATTTCTAATTAAAAATGGTTTTACTATGGATCTGGGGCAGTTTTTATTTGTTGAAGATACATAGTTACTTACTTGGTAATCTGTTCCTTCATAATTAAGATTAACCAGATAATTATAAAACTACTCAACTAATGCAATTAGTACAAATAATACAATCTGAAAATTATAAAATAAAATTTTGTTTGCAAAATATTTCTGTTAACAAAACTACTTACGATATTTATAAAACTACTATCTAGAGATAAAATCAAACAGTAATTATTAGTTCGCACATTATGTCTCGAATTTGATTGTTGACTTCAGAGCAGCTATGACTATTAAATAAAAAATAAAAATATTTATTAAATTGTACACATTAAAATAAAAATAAAGTTAAAGTAAACATAAAGAAAACATTATGTAAAAACAACTTTAAAATGTGCAGACCCCTTTTGGGTAAATAGCCATTAGTCTCGTATATTATTCTCGTAAAGGTTGTCTGGAAGAAATCGCTCATTAGCGATAAGACCGCCTGTTGTTACCTCTACCTAAATTTATCTAATTGTAAAATTTGTGCTTGTAACTGTATGAGGTGTGCAATAAAGAGTATTTATTATTATTATTATTATTTTACTAAACAGAAAGTTTTCGGTAGAAATTAACGGGCCATCCTTTAATCCATGGAACAGTCAAGCCATGTCCATTAAGTCCGTAAAGTTAGTAAATAAGGGAAGGTGATGTTGAAAGTAAGTGTGTTTACACAGGACCCAGGAGATAAATAAAGGTGTTTGAGGACGCGCAACTACAGGGAAGAGCTTGTCAGGTGATAATTGACTTCACACTCTGTGTAACAAGGTGTGGAGTTCAGAAATTGGATCAGCGATCGTTACCCAGTAGCTCTGTTGCAAACAGCAACGTATCTGCGAGAAAACTAAAACAATATTAAAATGTTTAATGTGCGAGTTTTTGTTCCAACTGGATCAATTTTCGTTGAACATAAGATTTCCTTTCATATATATATACATGATAAAGGCATGTTCGGACTGTTAAAGATAGGTACTTGTTTTGTATTACAAAACTAGACAATTCCTGTCATACGCTATTCAGAATCGTTTTATTATTCAGTAAAACAAATTAAACAAAACTTAAATACTTAACTTTTATCTTTCTTTTATCATATACCTAATGAATGCCGCGAATGCAGAAGACGCTGGTTCGATCCCAGCCCTGGGCACCGGAGGCCTAGGTCACTTTTTCCTTTGTATATGACATCTATATAAGTTTATACATAATGAACTGTCTAGTCCCTAATTAATAGGCTAAAATTCCTAAAATAAAATTGTGATATTCATAGATTAACTTGAAATCTTTAAATATATCTTCTAGCAATGTTTATTTGTAAATGTTCACTTAATTGGCTGAATTATTTTCGTTTATTTGAACCTAGTAGGACTGAACTAAATATTAGTTGTGTTTATATGAGTCAACGTCGTGAGTTATTTCAGATGGTAGATTGTTATCGTTATAGACAACCATTAAATATACACCACCATTGGTGCCGCGACCAAGACTAAACATTGTTTTTAAGTTATTATCCCACCAAAAACATAAATGTAAAAAAGGAGAGCCAAGTTCAATACAAAAATTATGCTTGGCTGTGGGCTTCGCCGCAAAAAGAATGGAGATCTAAATGAGTGCCAAGTTCTATGCAAAATCCAAACATGTATTTATAGGAAAAAAATAGTATTATAAACAAGTATTAAACTCTATTTCTTCGCTTTATTGGATACCTATTATAACAATTGCTGTTATTTAAAAAACCGGCCAAGAGCGTGTCGGGCCACGCTCAGTGTAGGGTCCCGTAGTTTTCCGTCCGTCACAGTAAGCGTCCCCACTTAAGAGTTAATAACACCGCCATGTAGGATATGATATGAGAGTTCCACGTACAGCGACATCTATCGGCAAATTAAGTAAACTATTGCGCGCGAGCTTAAAGTATGGAAGATGATTTTTATGGAATAATTCTTTATTGCGTGAACCGATTTTCACCGTTTTTACTTTATTTGAAAGCACGTCATTTCATTGTAATTTTGTAGAAATTACAGGTACAATAAACACCTGCTTATACGGTTAAATTACAAACTTAGTTCAGAAATTATTTTGTAATTTTTTTTCAAAAACTATTCATCCTATCAAGTTCAAAATAATTTTCCTAGAAAGTTTTTATAAAGTTCTACTTTTGAGATTTTTTTCATATTTTTAAAACTTATGGTTCAAAAGTTAGAGGGGGGGGGGACGCATATTTTTTTACTTCTGGAGCGATTATTTCCGAAAATATTTACATTATCGAAAAATGATTTTAGCAAACCCCTATTCATTTTTAAATACCTATCCAACAATATATCACACGTTAGGGTTGAAATGAAAAAAAAAATCACTCCCCACTTTACGTATAGGGGAGGTACCCTAATAAATAAAAAAAATCCACTTTTTATTTTACCACTTTGTCGGCGTGATTGATATACATATTAGTACCAAATTTCAGCTTTCTAGTGCTAACGGTCACTGAGATTATCCGCAGACGGACGGACGGACGGACGGGCAGACATGGCGAAACTATAAGGGTTCCTAGTTGACTACGGAACCCTAAAAATGATCTTAAAGCAATTGCAAATAACAGCAATTGTTATAGGTATCCAATAAAGCAAAGAAATAGAGTTTAATACTTGTTTATAATTTTATTTTGTTCCTATAAATACATATTTGGATTTTGCATAGAACTTGGCACTCATTTAGATCTCCATTCTTTTTGCGGCGAAGCCCACAGCCAAGCATAATTTTTGTATTGAACTTGGCTTTCCTTTTTTACATTTAAGTTTTTGGTGGGATATCATTACTTTTTGTAAAGAAAACTAGGCAGGTATTGAGATTTAATGTTTTTTCTTGCGTTTCCGCTGCTAGATTTACTTCTGTTCTGTGTATAATTATGTGGTGCTGTGCGCCGCCGACGACACACCGTTGGCCGGTCGTTTAGCGCGTATTACAAGTTTTTTGTATGGGGACCATATGGGGACACCACTTATTTTTTGACTTAACTTTATTTTTATATTTCTGTTATATAGCAAATATAATAATACTTATATTGGGATAGTTTCAAATATCTGCTTGTAACGGTTCCAACGATACAATTAAAAAAAAAAAAAAAAATATGGCGACCCCCCCTATTTTTTAACTTTTTTTTATTTTTAGATTTTTCCCTACGCTTACACACAATTACCGAGCTGGATTCCAAATTTCATCCTTCTAGGTCATCTGGAAGTAGGTTAGGTTTAGGTACTATATGTCAGTCAGTCAGTCAGTGCTAAAATTTACGACTTTTTGACCTTCATATCTTTATAACCGTTTGAGCTAGCTTCATGAAATTTGGGCTTCTAGAGGTCCTTATGGATATAATTAAACACACGTAGTTTTATGTGTTTACGTTAAAGAGGTTTTGAGTTATAGAAGGGTCAAAAGTGGCACCAAGTGGTTCGTGTAATATACACTTGGCGCTGGCTAGCCAGTTCCTTTGCTTGAACTTGGCTTGACACGCTGCCGCGTGTCTACATCATATTTTGGGTCACATAATATCAACAACGTCTATCAATTAGAATAAACTATTATTTATGACTATATGTGTAATAAATAGCTTATTATCTATTTTCTGCACCGACAGAGCTGGGACAGTTTGCACCTTGCGCAATTAGCCGCTTTCTCAAATTATATGAGCTCCGGTTCTTCCCGAGAACAATCCGCGGCCGCTAGACAATGCGAACAAAAGAACCCCACAATCCCCTCCAAGTAAATATTTTGTTTCAATTAAAAACGATACAAACTGTAATAACCAAATTCAAATTGTTTAAGCGCTCGTAATCTCAGCTCGGTCGTCGGCGAAAATTTGGAAGAAATTGAATTATGTTTTGCCATTCGAGGTCCTCGTTTGTCGAATGCGCGGACAACAAATTCTTAGAACTTGCGAGATTCGATTAACAGAGAGTTGAGCGAACTTAATTGAACTGGACTATTATGAGTCGCCGGGACTAGCTTTAATTTACCGTTAACGATCAAACTTCACGATTTCTGATTAATTTTGACGCATTTTGAACCCTTATTTGACCATAACATAGTGAAATGGAAATATCGATACTATTTATCAATCTATCAGTCTATCGACTTAATTCTGTCTTTACCGCCTCAGTGATTGGACTGATTGGTAGGGAGACAGTCTTGATCGACATTATATCCCCTGACTAATTGAGATATTAGTCATGCATGGTTTTCAAAATAAGATTTTTATTGGGTGCCGATTGACTAGCATTGAGCATAAAGAAGTGTGACGGAGGATAAGTCATATTGTCTAAAACTGCTACTCTGTTAATCAAGTTGTTAGGATTCAAACCCGGTATATCTTAGCTTACAGTATATTAGGCAGTAGGTACCACTGCCATTAGGATGACTATGAAGCAGACGACTAATATTGGACAGTTTATATATATCATTAACAACTGCTAATAGGTTTTGACGCTGACTTATTAAGTACAATCACTACATCTAGTGATACCAAATACATAGCCACGAGTAGCTATGAAAGGTGCGGGCGTCTATGCCTGCTGAAACTCAAACGTTAGCAAGGCTTCTCTGTAATTAATTAGTGAGGATGGAACTTGGCAGCAGCATATTCGCATTATTTTTCTGCCGCTTGAAACATTGCAAATCAACGACATAGAATTTACCTAAAAAAGTACCTGTAACTCATCTCATCGTTCGAAAATAATATTTAACCCAATAATGTTATTATTATCATTGATCTCGCTTCCGCGTTTTAAGAATTCGTGCGTAGCGCTTGTACTAGCTTAGTTTTAAATAAAATCCAGTCAACAATTTTTTATACTTTCAGAGTGATAATTTTCAAAAATATTTACCACATCACAAAATGGTATAACAATGTTGATATTTGAAAAAAAAACATTAAAATTATTTTTCCCAATAAATACTACTAAACTAAATAGCGGCAAACGAAACACACCTCCATTTAATAATTTATCAATATTACTTAGAAGGTTTGCTGATTGCGCGTAAAATAGTTATAGCATACAGACGGACTTGACTAAACTATAACAGAATCCGTATTGCCAAAATGGCCATGGAACTTACATATGTCTAACTTCTGATGACAAGGTCGTACGGATCGTACTATCACTTTTTTCGCCATGTGATCGCCATAAGTCACAAGCCAATATAAAAAGTCGAATTGGCCTTTTAGTTCGTAATACGTACGGAGAAAATTACACGAACCGGTACCAAGTGAAAACCGTCGAGGAAACGTTTCCTAACCACGTTATTAGTTAACACTATTTAAATGTATACATAAATATGCGACCGACTTTCGACAATCGTGAACAAGTGAACAAAAAAAAAAGAATTGTGAAAGAGAAGAGATTTTCACTAGTGTAGTTATCAAGCACGCTCGGTTTTCAGCCTGGGACATATAGTATTTATTTATCTATCTTATTTATAAAGTTAATATTACATTTTATCAAAACATGGTGCAGTCGAGTTCTAAAATATAGATGCGATTTATTGGAGAAAAATATATGAACACAACCTTATGTGTATGGGTTTACAGTCGTGTATGGACACATATTGTTGTCATATAATCGCATCGATATTATGTATTTTTAGAACTCGACTGTACAACCCGTATCGTATAAATAATAGCAAAATAAATATTTAAGCAAATCCATCCTGTAAGGGTATTTGGCAATTTATGTGTTTGCGAATTTAAATTTCTCTTCATAGAATTATGTATTACTTCAGGTAGAATTTACACATATTACCCACTTGGTGCAGCTAGGAATTACGAGCTTAAATTCAACACTCAAATCTCTGTCCTGATCTATCTATCTCAAATGTTTGACTCGATCTATGTTGTGGATAAATCAAGGCTTATGGCCTACACCTAATATTTTATTCAAACCAGTCAGACCCGACACTGAACGGGCACTGATAACAAAATCATTCTCAGCAGCCTATTTGTTTGATTCGGTTCCGACAGAGCTTCCGGCCTTTTGCAGTACACCCCAGGAGAGTTTTTGCTCAAGCGAACGACGATAAAAAACGAAGAGGAGTACGCCTTTATCCCAGAAACGTATGTTTTTATAGCGGTTGGTTCGGGAAAAAATACTGCTGGTTTTGCTTTACCTATTATGGTAGGTACGCGCGAGCAAATCACAGCTTCTACGGCTGCCTACGCCTAGAATTTCCAGTTGGAAACCAGCCGGCTATGGTCCTGCAGTGAAGCTAATGAATTTTAGCAGTACACACGTTCAAAAGGGTAGTCTTTAAATGCCTATTGACTTTGCTCATTAAATAGGTATATTTTTTATACTACTTCTAATTTGTAACAGATTTTATCATAGTAGTGATGAGATTTAGATATCAGAAGTCTCAGGGAGGATGGTCGGCGCCGCAGCGCACGTACATCGCCACCGTTCGGTAACTAGATTTGGTCCCTCACAATCGTGCCATTACCTACGCTCTGGGGAATCCAATTCGGAATATTGTCTGCACATTTTCTTTGATTCCTTTTGAGAAACGGCCTCCTTTACTTTATTTGTCACAAAAGCGTATGATAGATGCTTATATTGTCAACCTAAATATGATTTGTAAACGCATAATTTCTTGCCGATTCTTTTTGAGATCGGGGTATAAGAGCGGAGCTGTTTTGTATTTCTTTCCGAAATATTTCAGGGTAATGTGGATAAAATATTACCCTTGAGAGTTTCAACATTTAAGTGCCATAAAAGAGACAATTTCTAAATGAGCGAAACAAATTGATTGAGATGTATGCGTATAAACGTTAATTGGAGGCATACTAAAATGTTAAAAAACAGTAAGCTGTTACGGATATCTCATTAGTTTCATTACATGTTTCATGTAATTTTGGTGTAAATAGTTCATAGGCTCAATTAAAGTACTTAACATCTTGTAACAACTATGATTAGAAATACTAAAGGGCACTCTACTTCGGCGTTTCTCGCAACCCAAATTAGACAATCAACGGCCTCCCCGGCCCCCAAGCAAACATCGTTATTGGTCATAATCAATGGTCGAGTTCAAACAACCACGATATTAGATTGAATTCTTCTTATTAGATTAGTGTCAAACCAAGCTTGTATTTTCGAAGATATTGTTTCGGTTTATTACACTTTTAGAGACACAATTAAACTTGATTTGGTTTTCCAAGCAACGTAATGGCCCGTAAGATCCCGACCCGACTAAGTAAAAGGGTCGGGGATAGTAATAACTGCTACAAAATGTACCTACAAAAATAGGAAATGGTTTTTAATATGAAGAAATATTCTTTTCACAAAACAAAACGAAACATTTGGTACTTGTATCTATTTTATGGTTTACTAATATGTGGCCGAAAAAACTGTAAACAGTACTACTTATATATTAAAATGTATTTTATTAAATTTTTCCCGCGGCTTCATCTGTGTAGAATTAATAATTCACCTCGTTTTCACCTTAAGTAATGATTTCTGGGATAAAAATTGTTTTATATTCTTCCTCAGAATTCTAATTATCTCCATGTCAACTTTCATCTAAATCGATTCAGTGGTTATTAATTGATTCGCCATACAAACTTTCACGCCTCTTTTCAGCCCCTGACCTGGGATAAACATTCTTATGTTCTTTCCCAGGACTGAAACTATCTTCATACCAAATGTCATCCTATACGGGTTTAAGCGTGAAGAGGTAACAGATAGACACACACTTTAGCATTTTTAGGGTTCCGTACCTCGAAAGGAAAAAACGGAACCCTTATAGGATCACTTTGTTGTCCGTCTGTCTGTCTGTCTGTCTGTCTGTCTGTCTGTCTGTCTGTCTGTCAAGACCATTTTTCTCAGGAACGCGTGGAGGTATCAAGCTGAAATTTATATCAAATACTCAAGTCTATTGTCCCTTGGAGCTGTAAAAAAATCAAACTTAAAAGCCAACGCAATCAAAAGATACAGTCGTTTATGCTGCAATTTTAGAGTTTTTCGGCACTCGCAAAACCTACGGGGTACTTCCCGTGAACTCAGAAACTTGAAATTTGGCACGAAGCAACGTCATATAGCATAGACAATGGAAAAATTACAAAAAGTAGAAATTTTAAGTAAAATCATACAAATTTTTTTTTTATTAATTTTAAACTTACTACCTTTTTCCTCGTAAACGCGTGGAGGTATTAAATTTAAATTCATGTCAAATACTCAGGGCTATAGGACCTTTCAGATGTCGAAAAAACTAAACTTTTATGTCAACGCAATCAAAAGAAATAGCAATTTAAGTCGCATATTTTGAAAGTGAGTACTCGCAAGAAACTCAAAACCTACAGGGTACTTCCCGTAAACTCAGAAACTTGAAACTTGGCACGAAGAAACTTCATATAGTACAGACAAAGGAAAAATTACGAAAAGTAGACATTTTTAGTAAAATCGTACAAAAAATATTTTTTCAAATTTTAAACTTACTATCTTTTTCCTCGTAAACGCGTAGAGGCATTAAATTGAAATTCATATCAAATACTCAGGTCTATAATACCTTTAAGCTGTAACAAAATAAATTTTCTATGTCAATGCATGGGTGAACTTTTACTTATATACCTACGGGTTTGTACGGAACCCTCGGTGCGCGAGTCCGACTCGCACTTGGCCGGTTTTTTTAGAACAAACGTTTTTATTTATCTAAGTGCCAGTCGCGGCGCTTCATAAACATTTGTAAGGAAGCGGACGCAATTTTAGTTTTATTTTCCTTTATGAGCCGTAATTTTATTTTTATTTTATTTTATTGGTTTACCAGTAACTGTTACCCTGATGCATGTTTACATAAATTTTGATTTGAAAATATCTAAGAGCTAAGTGTACAATAAAATGGAGGTAAACACTACATGCAATTACAAAAGTTGTTTAACAAAACAAAATTACCAATTACTTATTAACTAATTAACCAGTAATAAAATTATCCGGTTAAAAATTAGGTAACTGGTCAAACCGGTGGTATACGAGTTCTATGAACGCTTTTTAACTGCTCAGTACATAATTGTTAAGTCAGCCCTAAATTTAAAAGGACTTGTCGTGATCACTTACTCTTTTAGAAGCAAAAAGCCACTCTGATTTGTCATTCTAGACAGGCTAATGGGCAATCAGTGGCGAACCGAAGCAAACGTCGTTACAGGACGTCATGGAGGGCTTGGTGTTGTTCTGGCAGCTTACTTTACAGAATCAAACTCTAAGGAAAAACAATATTAAGTTTTTGATAATGCATAAGTTTAGGCGTTTCTTAGCGTAATTTGGTTGTTCGTAGGTACTAATATTGTTTTGCTATTTTGCTAATTAATAACGTGTAAATATGTATAAATTAAAGTTGCCGGCAGCCTGGGCCTTGCCCCGTTGCGGGCGGCACCGTGGTTACGTTCTTTATAATGTTTGTGTGTGTATTTTTTTTAGTTATTTAACTTTTACTAAAATTTTGTTATCGACAGTGTAATCCTTTCCGTCCCCGCCTAGACTAGATCGAGGACAGTATGACGATGGAGGGAACAAATGAGAACGATTCCTAAGAAAAAACAAGTATAACCACCGTTTCCTGGCGGGCAGAGATGGGAATACCTACACTACCTTAACCTAACTTAAGAAAAAGTATGAGAGGATACAGGTTTTTGTAATGATTTGTGTAGGTTGTTGCCTGAATTTAAAGTTCTCATCCTCATACCATGAAAAGGAATAAGCAAATAAATGTAACAAACCAGCACAAAAAAAAATATGGACCTATATCTGAACATCATTTTCGCCTCCGAGGCATTCTGATCTCGCCAGAATAGAGCAGAAGAATTTGATACGAATTTATTTTGTAAACCAAAATAGGATATGTTTGTCAGATGCGTCACCGACATCTGAGAATCTGATTGACTATCTATCAGACAATCGCGTTATTATTTAGTGCGTCTCAAAAAGCAGTTATTCTAGTGGTTATAATTATTTAATATTCACGAGGTCACAGTTACACTAGTTCGATTGTAAGTTCGACTCGCCTAAACTCTTCGTAAACTGTGGGAAAAGCCAGCCTGAGGACAAACACTGCCGTTGAACTGAGACGTCTTTTAACCTTCCAATAATTATATTTGGTACGATAATTTACGGTTGATGTGTCTTACTTTGTAACTAGTTTTTGAAGCGAATTAACGGTATAATCATAGCGAATGTTAGGCTATTAAGATAATGAAAGAGGTCTGTTAATAGGTCTTACATCATCATAAATGTATGTGAATAGAGGGTAAAAAGGCACAAAGGAAACCCTTTCTCGTCCGAGTTTTTAAGCTGAACATGATATTTTAATTAATATAGCTTATATTTTTATTTATGATACTCATCTTATTCAACATGGCCGCGATTCGAAAAATAAACACACACACTGGACAGACACAGCTCCAACCCAACTCAACCCAACTCAACTCAACGCCTTTATCCACTCACGTGCCCTGCGCAACTACGGTTGCATTTTGTCAAAACGCAAAGTGCTCTCGCAACACTAGTTGCGAGTTGGAGTACCAACGGTTTTTAAATGATATCTATGTGCAACGTGTGAAGAGCGCTTTTCTGTTGACTTAGTTAGGCAGAGGATTAACGTGGCAACATTAAAAAAAATAAAAACCGTAGTCTGGGGAACATTTTTACAAACTTCAGATTATTGTTTTGGTGACTGTCAAAGTTCGGTATGTCAGCGAGGGAGCTAGTCATTAAAAAAATGCCATCAGTACTCAATTTCGCATATTTTAATTAGCATTGTATATCAAATTATTCCTTGTTTACTGCTCCATACGATAAAGCATATATTTCAATACTAATTTAAATATAATGTGATAAATTCTTTCAACAAATTAAGTCTAGTGATGAAAATTTTGCGTGTTTGATTTTGAATCGTACATTTATTATACGATTACGCCATATTTCTGTCTAGGCTATTAGAATAAGTTAGTTTGTCTATTAACCTAAGCGTAAATCCTCTTTAAATGAGTAATTATGTATGTTTTGAACAGGATTAGGTGAAATAAACTTGTGATGTCTGTAAGTACAACTGTACGCAACAGTAGTTGCTCGAAGCATTTTAACAGATCCGCACAGGGTCCGCGTTTTATGTCATAAGGCATGGTGCACACTGGGTTTTGGTTGCAGATTGATTTAATTTAGCTTAGTCAATTTTGAGTGTTTTTATTTTCATTTGTGGAGGCTATTACTCATTTTTTGATAATTTTTAGTTTTTTTTATTAATCGGCAAAGGATGTTTTATCTTCTAAATATATAAAAGAAGAAACTGACTGACTGACTGACTGACTGACATATCAACGCACAGCCCAAACTACTGGTTCTAGAGATTCCAAATTTTGCACGTAGGTTCCTTATAAGGTCTAGGGGTGCACTAAGAAAGGATTTTTTAAAATTAACCCCCTAAGGGGATGAAATGGCGGTTCAAAGTTTGTATGGCGAAACAAGATTCGTTAGACTATTTTATTTGAAACTTCACAGGAGTATTTCTAACGATAAATGAGTAAATACGTGTTTCAGGTTATTTGAAAATTCAACCCCTAAAAGGGGGAAAGGTGGTCACAAAGTCTGAAAATCAACATGGGTATTGTTTCTATGGTTTATCGAGTCGTTGATTACGAAAAAGATAACGATTTTAAAATCCAACGTGGCGAACGTGAAATACCATCCGCCATGTTGAGGTGAGATGGGGTTGAAATGTCTAAATATCAATATGGGTGTCGATTTTATGGTATTGTGGGATGTTAATTACGAAAATGGCATCGATTTTGAAATTTAATATTGTGGACATGAAAATTCTTGAAAGTATTTGTACGAAATTGCAATCTAATAACATTAGGTAGCTTTCATCCAGAAAATCAACCCTTAAGGGGGTGAAAAGTGGGTTGGAAGTTTTTATGGCAATTTTTTAACAGGTGAACCTATTTCGATGAAACTTGGTATACAGATAGTTTGAGTCCCGGGAAGGAACATAAAATTGTTTATATCGAGAAAATCAACCCTTAAGGAGTGAAACGGCAACGCTGGCAGCTTCCTCGCCCAACGCCTTAGTATTGCGGTTCAGCGAGGAAATGCTGCCAGCTTCCTCGGCACGATGCCACAGGGGCCCATTTTAGAGATAGATTTTTAGTTTTTAGTATTTTTAAGTAAGTTAATTTTAGTTTATTTAAGTTTTATCAAGGAGTGAAATGGGGGTTGGAGGTTTGTATGGAGAAATTTTAACCGCGAACCGATTTAGATAAAATTTGGTATGGATAACCCTAGGGGTAGAAAAAGGGTTGGTTGTTTGTATGGCGAATTATTAACCGCTGAACAGACGATGGAGATAAAACTTGCTACATAGATAGTT
Source organism: Pammene aurita (assembly GCA_947086415.1). Taxonomy (NCBI): domain Eukaryota; kingdom Metazoa; phylum Arthropoda; class Insecta; order Lepidoptera; family Tortricidae; genus Pammene; species Pammene aurita. The sequence goes on along the minus strand of OX352298.1, from coordinate 22,119,572 downwards.
TGAGTCCCGGGAAACAATATAGGATAGGTTTTATACCGAAAATACCGCTTCAGGGGGTGAAACTGTGGGTTGAAAGTTGTATGCGGAATTAATAACCACTGGGCCTATTTAGAAGATTTGGTATGGAGATAGTTTGAGTTCTGGTGAAGGATATATAATAGTTGTTATCCCTGAAGTCATTCCTTAAGCGGGTAAAAAGGAGGCTGTTTTGTAATTCCACGCAGACAAAGTTCCGGGGAAAAGCTTATATTTAAGAGTAGAAATCTGCATTAATCATAATCTCTTCGTAGTAGTAAGTCGTTGCTGGTATAACAATTAAACAATTATTGCAATCATTTTATTTAAGAAAAAAAATAACGGAACCACCTTCACCAAAACATGGTATACCGAAACTTACAGAGTGTAACAAATACTTTTCCGAAAACCGCATATAAATCGGTTCAGCATGGTACATACAAACATACAAGTCTAACTGAGAATCTCCTTTTATAGTAATTTTAGTACGCGGGCGAAGCCGCGGGAAAAGCTCGTTATTAATATAAATGGTGCAAATTCACGGTGATGCTGATCGTACAATATATAATATGTATAAGAATAAAATCTTATATGCATAGCTTATTTTTAACAGAAATTTTCATGTTGCGTAATATTTTTTTGAACAACATAATCTTGTAGGTACGTAAAAAAACCATTAGCTTACTTGTGAATTGTAACTCCGTTCAAAATTACTCAAATCGGTCAGTTAATTCTGGTTTCAGTAATTTACGAGTAGATATGCTAAAATCTGCCCGTACCTACTATAACATACTATGTTAGTCTTTTGTGTGTAGTTTTTGTTAACATACTATGTTAGTGATATAGATCACTACAGCCACTGTTATTAAAATATAATTTATTAATTCAGGAAAATCAAGTCTGCGGTTCTGCGTGAGTGAGCCGCTGCCCATAATATTTAATTTCGTATCAGCATTTTATACTTAAGCTATAATTATTCATAACTAGCTGACCCGGCGAACTTCGTACCATCAACAATTTTTTTTTTTAATTTCTCCAATATTTTAATAGCTATTCTGCTTTCGAGGCGAAGATAAATCCAACAAATTAATCATCATTAAAATCGGTCCAGCCGTTCTTGAGTTATAAATGGTGTAACCGACACGACTTTGTTTTATATAATAATAATAATAATAAACGTCAAAAAAGGAAAAGGAAAGGAAATGATTACGAGAAGTAAATCACGACAGCAGCAAGCGTCCCCACCAAACGCACGCCCACCATCCTCGCCCGCCTCGTCAGTCTCCTCACCATCGTTGTCGGGCAATGAGTTCGCTACTGTGCCCGACACCAGCGAGTCGAGCGACGAGTGCGGGCCGCCGCCGCCGCCGCCACGACCACCTGCGCGACGAGGACGGCCACCGCTGCCGGCACGCTTGGGGCCTGCGGGACAACCTGTCCCGCCCAGGGCCCCCGCTGCCGGTGGTATAGTGCGTCGCATGAGATGGACTTCATCCATGAATGAAAACGTCATGCGCGCCTATTATGGGGCTACAGAGGGGGGAACTAATCTGTGCGCGTATCGTGACCGGATACTTCCTCTGTTTCAGGCCCTTGAACCAACCATTGACACGACTGCGCAGCGGTTGTCGGATCAGGTGCGCGTCATTCAGCGGCTAAAGCGGTTGGATGACGCGACACTTGATCGGCTTCGCCTGGAGACTCTCTCTGTTCGCGCGACCACCACCTCGGCGCGGGATCCGCTCGCCACGTCGCCGGATCCGATGCCTGCACCCGACTTGGCATCGGGGGCACCGCGGGTTGATCCCAGTGCCGATGAGGAGGGGATCGCGAATCAGAGTGTGAGTAGTTCAGCCAATGAGCAACTGAGGAGGACTTTGGAAGAGGCAATTACGCAGTATCGCTCCACAAACATCCCTAGGCCACGATTACCACGCTTGCCTATAAATAGACGCAATCTAGCGTTAATGGCAGTCCTAAATGATTTGCTAGATCCATTCCTGCGGACTAGTAAAGACTTAGATGATACGCACTCGATAATGTACTGCGGAGCCATCGCGGCGTGCCGTGTTGCTCGAGTCAAGTTTCCGGACGCTGAACGTGCACCTAGGACCGCCGGGGGTGTCCCCGCATGGCAGGTGCGGATCGAGCGTCGTATCAACTCATTTAGGACTCTCATTGCAGAGCTGATCTGCTTCAGGGGGGGCAATAACCGCCCCCGAGTAATGCGCTTTGTGCACCAGGCGTTCGCGGGGACGGATATCGAGCCTCGCGACTACATGGCCAACGTCGTAGAGCGCATCGACTTTCTGAAGCAGAAAGTTTATGCATGGGCAAGCCGTATTCGCCGTTACAGAGAGCGTGTGGACCGATTCAAGCAGAATCGTCTTTTTCAAAGTGACCAAAGGAAGGTATACCGAAGGTGGGAGGAAACCGACCCCCGTGTGTCCGACGTGCGACTGCCGGATGCTACTGCCATGACTAATTTCTGGCGTAGCATCTGGTCAGTGCCCGTTGAACACACGGAGGGCGAGTGGATGAGTGTTGTTGAACGTGAGTGCGAGTCCATCGAACCAATGGGGGCTATCACCATCAGCCCCGACGACGTAAGTTGCGGGATCCGTACGGCCCAGAACTGGAAAAGTCCTGGCCCGGATGGGTTGCACAACTTCTGGCTAAAATGGTTTCGGTGCTCGCACTCGCGGCTGGCAACGCAATTTCAACAAGCCCTTGAACTTGGCTCCCTCCCGCCTTCCTTAACAACTGGTGTAACCTTCCTGCTCTATAAGTCCGGTAGTACCACGGAAGCGAAGAACTACCGACCCATCACGTGCTTGCCTACGCTCTACAAGCTTCTTACATCCATTTTGAGAGCAAAAATAAACGCGCACATGGTCGCAAACAACATTTTGGTCTCCGCTCAAAATGGATGTAGGGTTGGGTCCCGTGGTACTAAAGAGCTCCTCCTCATAGACATGACCATTTGCCAACGAGTCCGGCGGAACAGGGGGGCCCTCTCGGCCGCTTGGATTGACTACAAGAAGGCCTATGATTCGGTGCCTCATTCATGGCTGGAGAGGATCTTAGAGCTGTATAAAATTGATGCAGCTTTAAGATCCTTCCTTGGCGCGTGTATGAGGCAGTGGACCACAGTCCTTCGTCAACCAGGAGGCGGGGATGACCCCCCTGGCCCGCAGGACTTTATAAGGATCGAGCGAGGAATATTTCAGGGCGACAGTCTGAGTCCCCTGTGGTTCTGCCTAGCTCTAAATCTGCTCAGCAATCTGCTGAAGGATTCAGGGCTAGGTTGCCGGCTTCGGAGAGAGGGTGAAGTCATATTTCACCTTCTGTACATGGACGATCTCAAGTTATTTGCACCAAATAATCGAGACTTGTTGGAACTACTGAAGACCACTAAAGTGTTCAGTAGTTCCATCAAGATGGAGTTTGGTGTTGATAAATGTGCGGTTATGCATGTACAGCGGGGGAAAGTAGTAAATTCAACAAATATACAGCTTTCTGAGACAATGACGTTCAGATCTATCTCTGAATCAGAAACCTACAAATACCTTGGTATGTCACAGTCTTTGGGCATTGAGGATGTGGGTATTAAACAGGCGTTGAGGGAGCGCTTCTTTGGTCGGCTGACAAAAGTACTTAATAGTCTTCTGTCAGGTGGCAACAAGGTGCGCGCCTTCAATGCCTGGGTAATGCCCCTACTCACATACTCCTTTGGCATACTAAGGTGGACACAGACCGAGCTGGATGCCCTGGATCGGAGAGTCCGTCTATTGCTCACCACACACCGTATGCTTCACCCACGCTCGTCTGTTATGAGATTGTACATCCCACGGAAGTGTGGAGGTCGCGGCTTTTTAAACGCCAAAAATCTCCACAACCGTGAGGTGTACAATCTCAGGAATGATTTCCTTAACAACGAGTGTGGGATGCATCGTGATGTGGTGGCAGTAGATAAGGGTCTCACGCCGCTCTCCTTGGCAAACAAGAACTGGCGCAAACCTGTGGTGCTAAGCACCGAGGATCGCAAGGCGGTATGGAAGAGCAAGGAGCTACACGGGCGGTTCTACAGGGCCCTCACGGGACCCGACGTAGACCTGCTCGCGTCGGTGAACTGGTTACGATTCGGGGACCTCTTCGGAGAAACCGAAGGTTTTGCCTGTGCAATTGCGGACGAAGTTATCATGACGAATAACTACCGGAAATATATCCTGAAGGACGGTACGGTCGACATTTGTCGGGCATGCCGCCGTCCCGGAGAGTCACTCAGGCATATCATCTCCGGTTGTTCTCGTCTTGCTAACGGCGAGTACTTGCACAGACATAACCTCGTAGCCAGGATTATACACCAGCAGCTTGCTCTCCTATACGGTCTTGTGGACCACGAAGTGCCGTACTACAAGTACACACCTGCACCAGTTCTCGAAAATGGTCGTGCCATGCTCTATTGGGATCGATCTATTATCACGGACAGGACTATTGTAGCCAATAAGCCTGATATCGTGGTAATAGATCGACCGCAACGCCGGGCCATGCTCGTCGACATCACCGTCCCATGTGACGAGAACCTCGTGAAGGCCGAGAAGGACAAGTCCAGCAAGTACCTAGACTTGGCTCACGAGGTAACCGCCATGTGGGAGGTCGATTCGGCGATCATTGTGCCGATAGTTGTCTCTGCGAACGGTCTCATAGCGAAGAGTCTCGACCAACATCTTGAGAGACTTTCGCTACGGGGTTGTGGTTGGATTAAGGGTCAGATTCAGAAGGCGGTAATCTTGGACACGGCGCGCATAGTCCGAAGGTTCCTCACTCTGCGGCCCTAACCACCGGCAGCCTGGGCCCTGCTCCGTTGCCGGCGGCACCCTAGTTTAGGTTTTTTATAATGCTTTTATTGTTTTTATATGTTTTAGATGTATTTTTATATTGTACTTTTATAAAAATATTGTAAAAACCCTAAACTAAGAAGAAAAATAAATAAAGAGTATAATAATAATAAATACTCTTTATTGCACACCTCATACAGTTACAAGCACAAATTTTACAATTAGATAAATTTAGGTAGAGGGTTTATATAAAGATTGATACAATAAAATGTAAATAATATATAATTTCAATGTTGAAGATGTGATTTCGTTGCTTGTGTATCCCGTCCTTATACCGCCGCCATCTTGAATGATGGCCCCGCGAGGCCCGCCCGGTGACATCTAGTATGACTTTTGACACTCTGCACGTGGGTTTGTTTACTTTTGTAATGAAAAAAAAACAGTACATATTGAGTTGGTAATCGTCCTGATATGTATTTATTTGTAAAGTGTGACATGTGAGTGTATTTATGTTAAGTGTATATGTGGTTTGAAGTGGTGGGAATTGTCGGTAATCGGACGTCAAAAAAGGCACTCGTTACGGTAGGTATGTAGGCCTATTTTTTGTTATTGATAATTTGTGACATAAATTGCTGCGAGTTTGACAAAACTGGCACATGTTATTTAAATATTAATAGTATCTCTATCTACGTATGACAATATTTTTGTCCTAATTTGCCTAAATTATTCGTAAAAAAATCATAAACAAACCACGCGGTTTGGCGGTCAATTGCGAAACTGACATTTTATAAATTGCAAATGAAACAAGTTTTATGCTAAATATTTCCCCGCGATCATATACTTTATTTGGTATCAATCGAAGCGTAAACTATTTAAGTTTCAAATAAACATAAAAAATACATATGTTATCGATTTAGATTTTTTTTAATAAATATATTTCTGGCAAAAGTCCCCATTCGAAACTGTATGTCAACTTTGTGATTTTTTTAAATTATTTTTTCTACTATGACCTATTTAATTATTTATATAAACAAATTATCCGTCTCTTTAGCTTTACAACTTAAAAAGAATCATTACAAAAAGTTCAGTGAAAGCCAAGCAATCGATTTATTAACAAAACATGACACGGTGCCGCTGGCGCGCGGTAAATCTTGGGCACTTCACAGCACCTTTTTTTGATTCGCGGGCACTCAAGTGGTTATAAAGACATTGACATTTGCTATTCGAACAGATTTTCATTCAACATTGGTCTCACATTGGTCACACATTGGTCTCACATTGGTACAACATTGGTACAACATTGGTACAATGTGTGACCAATGTGTGACCAATGTGAGACCAATGTGAGACCAATTTTGAATGAAAATCTGTTCGAATAGCAAATGTCAATATCGTTATAGCGTTGAGTTGAGTTGGGTTGGAGCTGCATGTCACATTAACCATATATATACTTAAGTAAAGTACCTCTACACCATAAAATAGAACGGTTTCACTCACGTCTCTTGAGTTACCTAGAGCATATGAAATAGAACTTAGTTTTTTCATGACTGTTTCTATATCCTGAAATATTGAAACTAGCCTGATGTGATTTTTGGAGCATATGTATCTTGAAATAAGGATCAAAATGGATCAATTCGATACCCAAAAGTGTATAATACGCAGTCTATACAGGTATTTTAAAACGTACAGTTAATCTGTAAGCTTTGTCTTTGATAAGGTTTAAACGGCATGATTTTAGTTTTATCAAAATTTATTTTTAAGTTATGTTCATCCAGCCAGGAGAATAAAATCGATAGGGTAGAATCTAATTTACTCTTTAGTTCTACTTCATCCTGGCATGGTAGTACTAGAAAGATATCGTCTGCAAACAGAGAACATGGACAGTTTATATTTTCCGACAGATCGTTTATGTAAATTAAAAACAGGACACTGCCTCGAGGAATAGAGTTTGTTACGGCCAGTTCTATGGTTGTACGGTTCAATTTCTACAATTTGTTTGCGGTTAGATAAATAAGATGATAAACAAATTAAACAATCGTACACTGTGCCTCGGATACCTAACTACATTGTCGGATTTCCTCATTGTCGTAATGTTTACATTTTTTTAGGCATAGCTACACTGTTTTTTAAATATTTTTTTCGTACGTTTTATAATATTTGCTTAAAGTAAGGTTATCTGTTTGAGTAACTAGTAATTTAAGTAGTCTTTTATTCTTTATTCCTACAAGATGTTTTGATACCATATAGCACATGTAAGCCAAGTTTTTTTAACGTTTGGGCTTAATCGTGTGGATACGCTTGGCTATGCAATGATCCAATAAGTCACTTATTATTTATCGTATGGCTATATGTCACTGGATATAGCTACGCTTTTTTTTTATCTGGGGTAGTAGTAGTAGGAAAGCAAATGATGAAGAAAATCCAGTTACTAAAATTATTACATGCATCATAAACGTTTTTATCCTTTGATAATACGTCCTTGAAGTAAATTTTACTCAGTTCGAATTTGATATACTGTTTGAAGTTTCTGTCGTTGAAAAGCCTCTTTTCAATGATCCGAATGTTTCTACATGTACTGTCATTTGTTGATGGAACACTAATTAGCTCGCCCTTATGGTCTAAGATGCTATATTCATTTACTTCCACAGTAAACTTATCTTTCCTGTAGTTAGTAAAACATAGAGATACATGATGTACTACATTAGTTATCCCAGTTAGGTTATTACATATCGATGATCGTGTTCTAAACTCGGAGGTTTTGCATCGTACCTACTGTTATAACAGACATAGAATGCCTACTCGTGAAGGGTCAGCTGCGCTGGTATGGACCCCTCGTGTAAAGCTGTGATTTACTCGGAACTAGCTTCGGGAAAACGCAAGGCAGGTGGGCAATATCTGCGGTACAAGGATGTCTTGAAACGCCACCTAATTTCTATCGGCATATCAAGTGAGTCGTAGAAGGACTTGGCTACTCGGAGATCGGACTGGGGAACTGCAATTGATTGCGGCCCAAGCCCTCCTACATCTACACATATAACTCGAATAATGAGCTTTACTGTGTTTCTTGCTCTCGGACTTTCAAAACAAAGCTTATGTGACATTAAGTCACGCTCTAAAGATCAAGCAAGTACCTAAGTACCTGCTGAATGACTTGTCCAGTTGTCGCCGTCGAAGGATACGTCTGGGAGGGGAGGACATCATCAACATCATCATCACCTGGAACATAAATATGTTGCTATCTAAATCACACTACTACTTCAGATTATATAAAGTGGATAACAAGAATGAGATGGAAGCTCCATTTGTGGCCGCCAGGCTACTCTCTGGCGTCAGTCTGCATCAGCGACAGCACAGTCTAAATATTTATTTATGCGGATACAGAGCATTCGCTGGTTCGGGATCCAATTCCTCCCACTGTGGAACGGGACTCTCAGTAATAACACTCACTGCACTTGGATTCTTATTTATTACTAAAACACAATCACTCGGTACACTTGGCTAACTATGGCTATTTACACTATTTACAACTTATATCCTAGAACAGGTACATATACCCTGTCCGAGGATAGGCACATTTACCCTACTTCGCACTGTCACTAACTTTACTTGAACTACTTAGTCCACGAACAGGTACATATACCCTGCCCGAGTACTGGCACGTTTACCCTAAGAGCACTAGGTACAAACTGAGACACTAACACTTTACTTATAACGCTTAGTCCATAAACAGGTACATATACCCTGTCATATGAACCCTAGGTACGCTAGGCACTAAACTTTAACACTAGGCACATAGAAAGCCGGTACGCACACTGATATACTGATACTGTCGACTACTGGTCACTATTATCTCTTCTTCTTCTTATTTTTCTTGCTGGAACTGCTTGCTGAACTGAACTGAACTACGGCGGTGCGTGCCGGCTTTTATATGATTCGAAAATAGCGAGGGTGGAAATATCTAGAACAATCTGAAACAGAGATCTATCTTCATCTCTTTTACGCTATGGAAAAATCTAGATATTTTAGACAAGGATATCTCTATCTTTTTCATACATTCGAAGACTCTAGAAGTTTTAGACAGAGAAGTCCTTTGTTTACATTGCTATCTCTTTCTTGCACTCGACTTAGGATATTTGCGTATTTATTTACATTTTTGCTTATATCTCGAAAACTACTGGACGGATTTTGATGATTTATACCTTGTTAGAAAGGTCTTTGCAAGATCTGTCTATCTAGGACATTATCTTTACATAATATCAATAAACTAAAAAGTTGCTTTTTCTTATTAGTTAATTTTGTATGGGAGTGAGCTTCTATCTACTCTAACTCCGGTATCCTAAGTCCGAGGCTTACAAAACTATTTCTACTGGATAGTTTACTAGAAAACCTATCTCTAGAGGTATGTATGACCTATGTGGGCTGCGGCATTTTCCGGAAAAATCAAAATGTTTTCGCGGCTCTCGCTTCGGTCAAGCTTTGCCCGCGGTCGTCGTTTGGTAATTACGGCTGCTTGGGTCAACATTCAGTCAAATACGCCGCTCCCCCTCTGCCCGCCCTCAGTCGGGCGCGTACCATCACAGAGGGCACACATACTGTTTTTCAGCGGTACAAACAAGTCTTGTTTCTGCACAGACATTAATCAATCTAGTTTTACTTTAATAAAGTTGACCTGTGTGTACCACTTATTTATCACCTTACCTAGACACCTTATTACTAACTAGGTAGAATACAATTTATTTAGGTAGGGATCTAGGCTGTCCGTAACAGTTCTGCCCCCGCTGACGCTCCTGCGGCTGCTCCTGTTGCAACGGTAGGAGAGCCAGCTTCGTGACGGGTCTCCGGAACACGCCTCCCTTGGTCTGGACGTCGGCTGATCGGACTGCGCCATCTGGTCCCTGGTACACCTTCGTGACGATCCCTCGCGGCCATACGTTGCGTGGTAAATTCCCATCCACGATAATAACGTAGTCGCCCTCCTGGATCGGTCTCACTCCGTTAGCCGCTGACTGTCGTGGTGCAAGTGTGGGTAGGTACTCGCGCACCCACCGCCTCCAAAAATGGTCCGCTAGAGCTTGGCTGGCGCGCCAAGTTCTTCGGTCGGCTTCATCGCATGGTCCTGTCGGTGGAACCCCCGTCGATCCGCCCAGTAGAAAGTGTGCTGGTGTCAGAGCTTCTTCATCTTTAGGGTCCACCGAAACGTGGGTCAGCGGTCTTGCGTTGACGGTGTTTTCTGCTTCGGCTAATACGGTCATCAGTAATTCTTCTCTCGGCGCCTTTGTGTGCAGAGTGGCTGTTAATGCGCTCTTTACGGAGCGCACCAGTCGCTCCCAGGCTCCGCCTTGATTTGGTGCACCGGGTGGGATAAACCTCCACGAAATGTTCTTCTGCACGCCGAACTCTTGAAGTGCAGGTATCCACTCTTTATATGCGTTGCGTAGCTCGATGTCCGATCCCCGGAAATTGGTCGCATTGTCACTGTAAATGACCGCGGGCCATCCTCGTCGTGCCGCCAGTCGTCGTAGAGCCATTATTGCTGAGTCTGTCGATAGGCTGTGGACGACCTCCAGATGCACAGCTCGCGTAGTCAGACAGGTGAACAATGCAACCCACCTTTTTTCGTGTCTTCGTCCGATGGTTACCATGAGTGGCCCAAACAGGTCCACGGCTGTGTTCGTGAACGGTCTTTTATACGGCTCGATTCTTGCCAGCGGCAAGTCTCCCATTGCTGGCACCTTCGGCTGTGTCTTGCGAAGTATGCACAAGCGGCACTTGCCAGCCACTTGTCGCACCGTCGGCCGTAGGTGAATGATCCAGTGGAGCTGACGCAGATCATTCACAACTCGTTCGTTGTTGGCGTGTCCAGCTTCCCGATGTGCTCGAGCGATCATTAACTTGATCACTCGATGTTTGCCGTCCAGGATTACAGGTTTCTTTTCCAGTCCTTGCACCGGCGCTGCGTTGATCCGTCCCCGCATCCTTATTAGACCATCTTCATCCATTACTGGGTCTAATTCGAAGATCCGACTCTTCCGGTTCACTGGCTCTTGCTTAACCAGACTTCGGTATTCCTCCGGGAAACTCGTCCGCTGCACGTACTGGAAGAGTAAGTGTTCCGCTTTCTTCCGATGTCTCACTTGCAGCGGCATTCGTTGTCGGGTCTTAAGGCACTCGACGAACTGGTAAACGCGTGCTGTCGCGTTTAGCAGTCTGTTGTAGTCGGAGAATCGATCGATGTCGGGAATGGGCTCCTTGTTTACCTTCGGTTCTTCTGTCGCAGCGCAAATTATTTCTTCCCTCTCGGCTGGATCCGTAGTCTCCTGGGACATCTTCTCCTTTGGCCATTCGTTTTCTGGTCTCTTCAGGAAGTCTGGTCCTTGATACCATCGGCTGTCGAAGGTGACTTGTCTTCTGTTATCCGGCCGGGTAGCTTCATCTGCCGGATTTTCCTTGGTTGGTACCCAGCGCCATTGACTTGGCTTCGTTAGCTCCGCTATCTCTCCTAAGCGGTTGGCTACGTAGGCGCTGTAGCGTTTGGCGTCGTTGCGAATCCAGTGGAGTACTGTTCCACTATCAGTCCACAAAACGACTCGTGCTGGCGTCAGACGGTGCTCTTCTCGGATGGTCTGCTGCAGTCTCGATCCGATGAGCGCTGACTGAAGCTCCATGCGTGGCACGCTGAGTTGTCTCGTTGGTCCCACCTTACTTTTGGCGGCGACCATGCTGACCAGGGCCGTCCCATCTTCTTGGACGACTCTCCAATATGCCACGCATGCGTACGCCTTGGTGCTGGCGTCCACGAAGACGTGTAGTTCCTTGCTCGCCGCTGCCCCCGTTGACAAGTAGCATCTGGGAATTCGAAGCGCTGCAACGCTGTCCAAAGCCCGTAACCATTCTTCGAAGTCGTGCTTGTCCTCTTCTGGCAGTGGTGAGTCCCAGTCCAGTTTCTTGGCCCACAAGTTTTGTAACTGGACTTTGGCTGTTATTGTGTAGTGACTTAACAGCCCCAGTGGGTCGTACACGGACATCACGGCCGATAGCATTTGCCTCTTCGTCGGCGTAGTCTTCATGTCTCGTACCTCGGCCGGTACCCTCATCATGGCCATGTTAAACCCGAGCTCGTCCGTTTCAGGGTTCCAATACATGCCAAGGATCTTGTTTTCCTTCTTCCCTAGCTGCGCCGGTGCGCTTGCGTGCAGCTCTTGTGGGATACCTTGCAGTAACTTCTTACTGTTGGACGTCCATCCACGAAGCTTGAACCCTCCTTTAGCGTGTGACGATGTTACTTGCGTGGCACGATGTACGAGCTCTTCCTCGTCCGGATAGCTTGCCACGTAGTCCTCCATGTAGTGGTTACGGACGATGTCCTCTACAGCATCCGGGAATTCTTCGGCGTTGTCCTGGGCGTTTCTGTTGCGAACGCTGTGCGCCAGGAAAGGCGAGCTCGCTGCGCCGAACAGCATGCTCGTCATCTTGTAGAACTGCGGGTTTCCGGTTCGGCGATCTCCTCTCCAGACGAAAGTTTGTGAGGGCTGGTCCTCACTCCTCATCTTGATCTGGAGGTACATCTCCTGTAGGTCCGCCACCACGGCGAACTGCCCTTCGCGGAACCGGAACAGTATCCCGATCAGTGATTGTAGTAAGTCCGGTCCTTCCAGAAGAAAATCGTTGAGGCACTTCCCTTGGCTGCGACACGCTGCATCGAAGACTAATCTGATCTTTCCCGGCTTGTTGGGGTTGGTCACAGCGAAGTGCGGTAGAACCCACGCTACGTTGCTATCTGGCGGCTCCTCCAGCGGCTCAGCATACTTCTTAGCAAGCAAGTTATTTACTTGCTCGGTGTAGCTCGCTGCGAATGCCGGGTCACGGTCCATCTTGCGCTCGATGCTATGCAGTCGATTCAATGCCGTGTGCAGGCTCGGCGGCATTCGTGGCTCCTCGTCCCGCCATAGCTGTCCCACCTCGTAGCGTGGTCCGTCGATTTTCTTGACCGACTTCTCGAAGATATCCAGGGCCCTCTGTGTCCCTGGATCTACCTTCTTGACATTCTTGATGCCGAGCGAGTCTATGTTGAAATATTCCCGCAACATAGAGTCCAGGTGCTCGTCATCCTCTTGGCGGCAGTGTAGCGTCACGTGCTTCTCGGGTGGGTTGACTATACGTGGCTTACCTCCGAAGACCACCCAACCTAACCCTGTCAGTACTGCTGCCGGCTCGTCCAGTCCCCGTATTCTCGCCTCCTGAGGTAGCAACACTGGCCATTGGTCTGTCCCCACAAGTAGTCGCGGTACGGCCTCGTCGTAGCAGGCAGTCTGGATATCCTTGAAGTGTTCCATCTCCATGACCTGCTTGCTCATCCTTTGCGTTCGTAGTCCTAGTCTCTTCACTGTGGTGAAGACTAAGTTATACGCGGTCTCTAGGCCCTTTCCTTGTACGCGAACTCTGACTTGTCTGCTTACTTCTGGCACAGCTTCCATGTTGCTTACCCCTGCCAGGCGCAGCGGCGTCTCGGGTCCCGTGGCTCCTATGGCTTCGGCCAAGTCTGCTTGGATCAGACTCACTGTGCTGCCATCGTCAAGCATAGCGTAGGTATCCACCTTCCCTTTTGGACCCTCTACGGTAACAGGTACCATCTTCAAAAATACGCTGGACGTGCTGTTCACTTGTTCCACCGTCGTGTTCGACGTGATCTCCGGCTCTGTTGGTTTGGCCGCCTGCGGATGTCCGGACCCGTCGCGGGCGGCAGGTTGCGGGGCAGGTGAGGCCGCGCGGGGTGGCGGCCGGCGTACACGCGCTTCTCTCTGCGTGCTGCCCTCGCTGTGCAGTAATCGGTGATGCCATCTGGTGCATCCGTTGGAATCGCATGCCTTTGCGTGACATTTCAACTTGGAGTGTTTACCGTTCAGGCATTTGTAGCATATGCGGTTGCTTTTGGCCCAGTCCCATCTCGCGCCTGTGTCCATGACCAGGACTCGCTTACATTCCGTAGTCCTGTGTTCACCGCCGCAGCACAAGCAAGGCTCCCGAATGCCCACGGTGTTCCCTGTTGTGTACGTCTGCTCGGCGTGGTACTGCGCTTGCGTCCTACGCGCGCCTCTTCCCTGGACTGCGCGACTCGGTGATGGTCGAGCTACCTCCTTAGTCGCCGCTTCCCTCCTTTTATTGGTGCCAGGCATGCGAGCGTGCGAGAATTCTAACTCTGCGTCGCTCTCTTCCATTAAGAAGTCAGCCATCAGCATCAGCTCACACTTGCCGCCCTTTATGTGCTCCTTTGCGTAGGCGCACCATCGACTTCTGAGGTGTGGACTCAGTCTGTCTGTTATCTCTCGAACTAACAACGGGTTGTTGCTATAGTTCCTGCTGTCGAGTTCGCAAAGTGTACTTACAATGTTTACAATCTTCGTTGCGAATTCGTTCAGGTCGATGGCACTGGGTCCCAACGGCGGCAGCCGCTTTAGCTCGTCCAGCGCCTTGTCCACCAGTAAGTCGATGCGCCCGAAATTCTTCTTAAGGAGCCTTATTATTAGCTCTGGCTGTGTCGATGTGGATAACAGATGCTGCACACACTGTCGTGCACCCCCACGTAGACAGTTCCTCAGCCGAGCCATGTTCTCGAACGCACTGAAGTTGTACCGTAGGGTTGACTCCGTGTAGGCGTTGAAGAACAGTAGCCATTCGTTAGGGTTGCCCGTGAATGGCGGCAACTCGTAACATTGCTTCGGCGGTGTGGTCCTGACGGCGTCCCGTAGCTGGTCGGCGAGCCTGTTGAATGCTGTCGCTGCATCACTCGGCAGCGGCTCTACCGACGACCTTAGTCTGGCGTTTTCGGAATACGGCGTCCATTCATGTCGTCCTGGTGGCTGATCACGCGGTTCCACGGGCGGCGGCGCTCGTGCCTCAATACGCGGCCCACGCGGCGGCGATTGGGCGTGCCTGACCCGTGACGGTACGGGCGGCGACTCTACGCGCACTCGATGACGCGGCGTGCGTCTTCAATGGTGCGCAGCCACTCGTGCACTCGACTATCGGGTTCAGCCGGTTGTTCCCTGGCCGGGCTGATTGTGCGCGATGACCCCACGGACGATGAGTCAGTTCCAGTTCCAGAGCTCGTTTCTTCGAGTACCTCGTCCCTCTTGAGCTCGTACTCCTTCCTTAGCAGCTCTCGTTCCAACTCGATCTCTCGCCGTTTTAGCTCGACCTCTTTCCTGATTTGCTTGAGTTCGAGCTCTCTTAATTTGGCTGATCGGAGGCTGCTTACGTGTGATGCGTGTGATTTCCTCGACGGATGAGACTTGACCGTCGGTGCCTTGTCTGGTGATGGAGTTGGTACCTTTTGTGTCTCCGTGGCCTTAGGGTGGCCCTCTGGCTGGGCCTCCTTACTCCCTTTTTCCGAAACCGGAGACAAGTTCTGCGCGCGCCCACTCAGTTGCTCGCGCTCAACTCGGCGTTGCTCCGCCTTTTCCTTATGTCGCAGCTGCTTCTTGATCGCTTGCTCGATCCTTCGCCGCTCCAGTGTCGACGACGAACGTGGTGATCCCTTATGGACAACCTTCGCGGGCCCAGACGATACCATGGCTCCAGCTCTTACAGGTACCCCCGCAGAAGATTCTTGACACGGCTGCCCGGCCTTGCCCGTGACCCCATCCTGTGGGGTGCGCACGGTACCGGGTGCCCCTGCCACGTTCGCAGATACGCCTTCCGCAGTATCTTCTAGTCGGCCTTCTTCCTCTCTGGTGCGGCCAGACTGCGACCTCGTTTTTATTCCTGATGATTCCATCTCGGCACTTTATAGCACTATATCACAACACAATGTCACAAATAACACACACGCAAAGTATCAGTAGTCACTATAAGAATCCACTTTTCACTAGTCCAAGTTCCACTGAATCCCCTGATCCGGTTCGAAGGACCATAGAACTGTGGCCGCCAGGCTACTCTCTGGCGTCAGTCTGCATCAGCGACAGCACAGTCTAAATATTTATTTATGCGGATACAGAGCATTCGCTGGTTCGGGATCCAATTCCTCCCACTGTGGAACGGGACTCTCAGTAATAACACTCACTGCACTTGGATTCTTATTTATTACTAAAACACAATCACTCGGTACACTTGGCTAACTATGGCTATTTACACTATTTACAACTTATATCCTAGAACAGGTACATATACCCTGTCCGAGGATAGGCACATTTACCCTACTTCGCACTGTCACTAACTTTACTTGAACTACTTAGTCCACGAACAGGTACATATACCCTGCCCGAGTACTGGCACGTTTACCCTAAGAGCACTAGGTACAAACTGAGACACTAACACTTTACTTATAACGCTTAGTCCATAAACAGGTACATATACCCTGTCATATGAACCCTAGGTACGCTAGGCACTAAACTTTAACACTAGGCACATAGAAAGCCGGTACGCACACTGATATACTGATACTGTCGACTACTGGTCACTATTATCTCTTCTTCTTCTTATTTTTCTTGCTGGAACTGCTTGCTGAACTGAACTGAACTACGGCGGTGCGTGCCGGCTTTTATATGATTCGAAAATAGCGAGGGTGGAAATATCTAGAACAATCTGAAAGAGAGATCTATCTTCATCTCTTTTACGCTATGGAAAAATCTAGATATTTTAGACAAGGATATCTCTATCTTTTTCATACATTCGAAGACTCTAGAAGTTTTAGACAGAGAAGTCCTTTGTTTACATTGCTATCTCTTTCTTGCACTCGACTTAGGATATTTGCGTATTTATTTACATTTTTGCTTATATCTCGAAAACTACTGGACGGATTTTGATGATTTATACCTTGTTAGAAAGGTCTTTGCAAGATCTGTCTATCTAGGACATTATCTTTACATAATATCAATAAACTAAAAAGTTGCTTTTTCTTATTAGTTAATTTTGTATGGGAGTGAGCTTCTATCTACTCTAACTCCGGTATCCTAAGTCCGAGGCTTACAAAACTATTTCTACTGGATAGTTTACTAGAAAACCTATCTCTAGAGGTATGTATGACCTATGTGGGCTGCGGCATTTTCCGGAAAAATCAAAATGTTTTCGCGGCTCTCGCTTCGGTCAAGCTTTGCCAACTCAGTCGGGGCCCGCGGTCGTCGTTTGGTAATTACGGCTGCTTGGGTCAACATTCAGTCAAATACGCCGCTCCCCCTCTGCCCGCCCTCAGTCGGGCGCGTACCATCACAGAGGGCACACATACTGTTTTTCAGCGGTACAAACAAGTCTTGTTTCTGCACAGACATTAATCAATCTAGTTTTACTTTAATAAAGTTGACCTGTGTGTACCACTTATTTATCACCTTACCTAGACACCTTATTACTAACTAGGTAGAATACAATTTATTTAGGTAGGGATCTAGGCTGTCCGTAACACCATTCATATGGAGATACTTACGATACGAGTATTAGATCACATTTCAGATATTGCGTAAATTGGAGGGCGCCAATTCATTGAGGCAGCAGTTCAATTGAGATAAACTGATTGATTTTACGAGTTCAATGCTCAATTGGAAAAACGTTTACCGCTCCATTTGGAAGTTTGATAATTATCTCATTTTAGGCATCCTAGAAATTTTCATTAACTTACCGAAATCAACTTTGAATGCCACTTTGAATTCTATACCTCCAACAAACGATATTCGACATGGCATAACTGACAGTCGCATGCGAGACAACTATGATATCACACTTTTGTGACAGTTGATTCACCTAACCACCTACGTCAAAATCAACAGGTCTCGCTAGAGGAATTTCTCTATTGGCATAGGCGCCATCTTATTGTTTTGACGTTGACGTCAGTAAATTATGGGAATCCCACGTAAGGCATTTGTTTACCTCTAGTAGGTAAAGAGAGCCTTGAAGCGTTTTATGAAAACTCATTTGAAAGCGACATCTCTGAATGTCCTCTGAAACTAAATACGTGTGTGAGTATGTGTGTAAATCATACGTGTATTTTCGTGCTACAATACTAGGCTAGAACTAGGGTAGTCTACATAGACGGCTTACAAGCAATTTTTTAGATTTGACGATGCATTTTTGGGTGTAACAACTATGACGAAACCTGTGCTTTGGGTAAAAGATATGTGACAAATATTACATATTGAATAAAAATGACTGGTATGAATGATTTTAAGATTTCTTGTAACCAATAAATGTTTTTTGTCACAAGAAATAAAACAATACATTGACTTGTAAACCGACCACGTAGATCCAATATTATGTAGAATAGGTTTAGTGTAAATAAATTATAATATCAAGAATACAACCTTGATATCTATCTCACGTGTTTATATCGAGACCCGAAAAAGTGAAAGATTACAAAATTATAACTAGTGTATGGTTAAAAAAGTGGTATCTTGAGCGTTGCGGGGGGCACTAGAAGCAAACAAACTGCTGCCGAGAGTATTACAACATTTTTCACCACGCCACGGCAAAAAAATACAAGCTTAGGTAAATACATAAAACAAAACAAATTAATTCTGCCAAATATTTATGGTTCAAAATCATCGTTCTATAACGTAAAGTAATAACTGTTCTCCCTTGTGAAAAAAAAAACATTTTACTGACGCTTTAAAAAATTCAAGATAGGCGGTGGTGCTGATGTGGTGAAAAAGCATTCATACACAAGAAAATAATTTTAATAAGAAAACCTAACTACTAATAATATAATTATTTAATTTTGCAATGTTTCTGTCTGTTTTAATACCTACTTATAGTGCTGCAGTCTTTGTTACGTCAACGTCTATGGAAAGTTTGAGCATTTCAAAAACATCAGAAAAGAAATTAAATTTGAGAAATAAATGAATCTTACACAAATCGAACTAGGCCCACAGTAAGCTCAGTAAGGCTTGTGTTATGAGTACTAGACGATATATATATATATTAGATAAATATGGATAAATACTTAAATACATAGAAAACATCCATAACTCAGGAACAAATATCTGTGATAAACACACAAACAAATTCCCTGACCAGGATTCGAACCCGGGACCTCCTGCTTCGTAGGCAGGGTCACTACCGACTGGGCTAGGAGGCCGTTATTTCTATCGGTAGCCTGGTAGTCAGTGCCTTAAAGGATTGTTTGACATTTGATACTTCACGCAGATAAACATAGTAGAAAAATGGAGCAACAGTATAGTAATTATCAAAACAAACTCTGGTAGCCTGGCGGCCAGACGCCCGACTCACGCTCTAAGGATCGCGGGTTGGCTCCTACTACTGCCTCCTAACTTAACTAAGGTTTTAGACACTTCAAACAATTTTACACATATTCTTCATAGATTCTAATCTAACGTAAGACTCTTATATTACAAAGGTATTCCTAATCCTGAGAGTTGAGGATGTTATGGAAATATAAACATATCAGGTAAATAACACATACAGTGCACAGTAGTACTAGTCATAATCCTCATGATTATAACTAATTGCCACTAACAAAACCCAAGTTTTGAATTACTATTTAGGAGACTCGGGATATGAAAACCAATGGGTCTTCATTTCAAAAAAGATGTTGACGTTTACTGCAAGTAAATGTAATTGTGTATCTGACTGACTTACGTGTAAGTTATATTCCAATATTATATCATATTATATTTCTTGTATAATGAATTGATATGGTTACACATGGCACTTTAAACTATACATATGTGCGAACTGAAGGCCAAGACAGTTCGGCACGTTCAAGGTAAAGTTAGTGGTGACCCATAAATGAAAATCTGACTCCAATTAATATTATTATATTAAAACGTGTTATTACATTGAAATACATAGAAGAAGTGTCGGGAGGTGTGGGAGCAAACTTGAAGCTTGCAAACCCCCGCGCGTCCCTCGTCGCGGGCGGAATGTGCAGCGTTGTGGGATTCGTAATCAAGTGTGTTCCCACAGTAATCCTCCCCTTGTAAAAAAATGAAATTAAAAATCTAAAAAGTAAACATTGGTTTCTCTTACGGAACCATTACCTTATGCTACACATAACTTTAAATCTAATTACATACACTAACACTAGTACACAGGTTGTGCTGACTGCGTTTGCTGCGGTAGCACATTGCTCACTCGGATAGCCGTGGGAGGCGGCAGCGCCTCGACAGCCTGACGTAACCAGCTCCTAGCGCGGCGCTTGCATTGCGCGCGCAGCGCGTACACCAATATAATAAACAGGACCACGCCAATTGCTATGAGCCCTGTGCCAACGTAATTAAGTTTGGTTTCGACCTGCCCGGAGATCGACTGGACCTGGGCGATCGGTATGTTGCTATTCTGGGACTTTTCGTCTCTGCTTTGTCCCAAACCCATGGTGCACACAATACAAATTATGAAAACTGGAGTTAAAACTGTCTAAATTTAGAATCGTAGCGTTACCGCTGGAATCTGAGTGAAACTGGTTACGTCGGACTTAATAGTTTACTTAAATACACAAAAATAACTCATTTAGCAAAAAGAAATAAATTGAATCTCACAAAAATCTTACATTGTAAGTAGGTTTAGTCTAAAGTACTACTTTACTAGGTTGCAACCTAATGTATTTTGTATAGCGCTATACCTGTTACTACGTTGAGCTGACCTTGTTATCATTAATGCAATTGTATCACGACCGGCCGGACCGTAAAATACTAAAGCAGTAATGCAACTCGGTGCCAGGTACATTTACACATAAGAAAACTGAATGCTTGCTAACATTGTTACCTACGAACATATTTACCAACGTAAAAAGGACTTAGCTTCTTATGCCAAAGAATGCCTAAGTTCTTTTTGTGGACATCTAACAAAAACACATTTATACTTAATCTAAATTATAAAAAGTGAACACATTGACAATCTATAAACATAAATGTAACAACCATAACGACCAACCGTTCACGCAATGCTAAGTTGCGCTACTGTGTCTTCAAGAGACTATGTGCCATAATGCATCTTGTTATTAGTCGTCGATTAGAAACCTAACTGGTCTCTTAACAGCCCTTCCGCTGCGTGTGGTCCGAGTCACCGGTGCAGGTGCGGGTGACGGTGCCGCGGAAGGCGGTACTCGATCCACCCTGTCCTTGGATGTATGATTGTTTGGGGTTCTACGAGTACTACCAGGTCGAGATTTGTCAGTGTCAGTGTCTGTATCTGTCTGGAGTAAAAATGCCGGTTTCACCCGATCGATGGATACACGAGCCTGCCTGCCAGGGAGTTGTAATAAAAATACCTTCTCACCCCTTTCGATGACCTTATAAGGTCCGTCGTAAGGCGGTTTTAATGGCTTACGGACTGTGTCATCCCTGAGGAAAACATGCGTACAGGTAGATAAGCTTTCGTGCACGAAAATGGACCTATCTTGCCTATCTCGTTTAATCGTAGGCTTGAGCTTAGCTATATTATCCCTAATTTTCTCGACTACGCTGTACGGGTCCATAGGGTCTCTGTCTTGCGAAATGTCATAAAATGATCCCGGCAGTCTAAGCGTACGCCCGAACGTCATTTCCGCTGCGCTTACGCCACTGTCGCTCCTACCTGACGTGCGTAACCCGAACATTACACTACGAAGCATGTCTACCCATGAGCTTCCGACTTCGAGTTTGGCCATGAGCGCAGCCTTGAGAGATCTATGTATGCGTTCGAGGAGACCGTTCGACTGAGGCCTGTAAGGGGTGGTTCTAATCTTGTCTACCCCTAGAAACTTCATTAGCTCCGAGAATAACTTACTTTCGAATTGGCGCCCTTGATCGCTAGTTAGCCTTATCGGACAACCATAGCGAACAATCCAGCCCTCGTAGATAGTCTTAGCTACTATGTCTGCGGTTATTTCTTTTATTGGGAACGCTTCTGGCCAACGCGTATACCTATCTATGATGGTTAAAATGTACCTATACCCATCTGTAGTCGTAGTTAACGGTCCTACGATGTCCACATGTATGTGTTCGAAGGCGGCCGATTCGGGAAAACTACCTAGGTCAGACACGGTATGTCGGTTGACCTTCGCCTTCTGACATTGAATACACGACTTAGCCCAGTTGCCCACGTCCTTATTAATTTCGGGCCAAAAATAATTATTACTAACTATCTTCCTAGTCGTGCGAATTCCGGGATGACTTAACGAATGTAAGCTATCGAATATTTTCCTACGGAACTCTAACGGTAGATAAGGACGAGCCTTACGCGTGGACGTTTCACAGAGTATAGGTTTATTGCAGTTAGGTATATTTATCAATTTCAATTCTACTTTGCTCGCGCTGTTACGCCCGGATTGCGACATGTGCAAAACATAGTCGTCCTTTGCCTGTGCGTCGGCTAATTCTGAGAAATCAATCACTGTTGGGCAGTCAATTGTTTCTACTCTAGACAGCGTGTCGGCGACTACGTTATCTTTGCCGCTAATATGACGTATGTCTGTAGTAAATTCGCTAATAAAGAGGAGTTGCCTCGCGCGTCGGGGGCTTTCTTTACTATCATCTCCTACTTTATTAAATACCGTGCATAGGGGCTTGTGGTCGGTATACAAGGTCAACTGGCGACCTTCAAATGACTTCCGGAAATGCCTAATAGATAGATATAGTGCGAGCAGTTCGCGGTCATACGTGCTGTATTTCGTTTGCGCCGGAGACAACTTTTTAGAGAAAAACCCTAACGGCTCCCATGAGTTATTTACCTTCTGCTGCAGAACACTTCCGACGGCGATGTCTGACGCGTCGCACATCAGGGCCAAGACCGCGTCGGGCTTCGGATGTGCGAGTGTAGCGGCCTGTTGAAGACCTGCTTTACACTGCACAAACGCCTCTTCCGCTTGTGTCGTCCACACGATTTTAGTCTTGTCCCTTTTTTTAGTGTTAATTAAATACTTATCTAGCTCGGCTTGTTTGACCGCTGCGCCCGGAATGTGACCTCGATAGAAGTTGAGCATTCCTAAAAATCTGCGGAGCTCTTCCACAGTATCAGGCTTCGGGTACTCGGTGATGGCATTTACCTTATCCTCGAGCGGCTTGATACCTGCTGTCGAGACATGATGCCCCAGAAACTCGACCGACGGCTGTCCAAAACAGCACTTGTCGAGGTTAATGGTTATTCCGTACTTCGTGAATCTCTCGAACACTGTGGCTAGATGCCGTTCATGCTGCTCACTGGTGTCGCTAGCTATGATGACATCGTCTAAATAATTAAATAGGAAATCCAAACCTTGAAGTACGGAGTTGCTCATGAAGCGCTGGAACGTCTGGGCCGCGTTGCGTAGTCCAAAACTCATCCGGGGGAACTCAAATAATCCGAAGGGGGTAATAATACTAGTTTTCTCTATGTCCTCCGGTGCTACGCTAATACAGTGGTATGCGCGGTTAATGTCTAATTTAGTAAACACTTTCTTCCCTGCCAAAATGTAGGTAAAGTCGTGCAATCGCGGAATGGGGTACCTATCGGGCTTAGTTATAGCGTTAAGCATCCGGTAGTCTCCACAAGGTCGAATGTCGCCGTTCTTTTTGGCTACCACATGTAGCGGGCTAGCCCACGCACTTTTTGAAGGGCGACAAATCCCTAATTCCTGCATCAACTCGAATTCCTTCTTAACCTTAATGTACCTATCGGGGGGAAGGGGCCTAGCACGCGCAAAAACCGGTGGCCCTGTAGTTTCAATATAATGAAGTACATTATGCGGTGCCGTCTCTTTAAATGAAGGAGGCTTAGTAATTTCCGGGTACTCGGACAACAAATTACGGAAGGGATGTTCAACGGCTACTACAAAAATAGAGGGTTGGTTGGTACTTACAATTTCCGCCGCGACCTTCAAAAGCGTTGTCAGGTCTATCAACCTGCGCTCGCTTAAGTCGACGAGCAGCTTATGATGGGCTAAAAAATCAGCTCCCAAAATAGGCTGCCTTACATCTGCTACCACGAACTCCCAACGATACGGTCTACGTAACTTAAGGTCCAAACTCATCACTTTAGTTCCGTACGTTTTGATTTCACTCCCGTTCGCAGCATACAGTTTATATCTCGCGCACTCGCGGCTATAAAGTCTATTTTTCGGCGGCAAGATCGACACATCCGAGCCTGTATCGACCAGAAATTGAAGTCCACTTGCCCTATCCGTAATACACAAACGACGGCTAACCGATGTAGTGCAAACCTCCGCCGTAGATTGCACCATCGCCTTTAGTTTCCCGAACCCGATGATTTCCACGCGCACGGTTGGTAACATTTTCGCGCCTTTTCGCCGAATCTGTAGTGGAAAGCACAAAGCCAATCGGAACTGTCCTTTTCGCGACGCGGCGGCTCGCGTGAAGCACTTCTTGCGCGCGACCTTGATCTCCCGAAGCTGCGTTCTCGCCGCTTCTCACTTCCATGACGAGTCCTTGTACGTTCCATGCTTGCCATTCTGGCGCTGAGCTTTGCTACCTGCTTCGTAAGGTCTGCGACTTCCTTCGATGTTCCCGGCGTGGTATCGCACAGTGGCTTGCTCGAAGAGCATGGCGGTTGTCTGACCTCGGACACGTAGTTATGGCGCGTTGCCTCGGCAACGTTGTCGGCAATAATTGCCAACTTGTCCAAGTCGCTCGTTTCGGCAACCGCAAGCACTCCGCGTACGTTCGTAGGGAGGCGACCTTGCCACAAAATCCGTAATGTATCGTCGGGGAAGTTTTCCCGGGCCAGGTCCTTCATTCTGTTCAGTAGCTGGCTGGGCTTCGAATCCCCGAGCTCCATTTCGCCGATTAACTTTTCAATCTGCCGGATCCTTGTGTCCTCAAACAAGGACAACAGCTTGGCCTTGAGCGCGGCAAACTTGTTCACGGCCGGCGGGCGGGTTAGAAAATCCGTGAGCTGCACTATCACTTCTTTCGGCAGCTTCGCAACGACGAGGTCGAATCGCGCGTCATCGCCCAATTTCTGAGGCGCGAGTACGGCCTCGATACGGATGAACCACACCCGTGGTTGGTCTTGCCAAAATTCCGGCAACCTTGACGATAGCGAGATTGCCATGATGTCCGGCTTGATGTCGACGTTGCTTGAAGTTGACGGGGCTGCTGTCGGCTGCGTGTGACCTCCAGCAGCGGGTGGAGCCGCCGCAGGGGGTTGGCCTTGTTGTCCTGCCGGTAGCCCGTGCATCTTCGGCCTTGATGTTCTTTCCAGAAATCACGTCGGGGTCACCACTGTGCGAACTGAAGGCCAAGACAGTTCGGCACGTTCAAGGTAAAGTTAGTGGTGACCCATAAATGAAAATCTGACTCCAATTAATATTATTATATTAAAACGTGTTATTACATTGAAATACATAGAAGAAGTGTCGGGAGGTGTGGGAGCAAACTTGAAGCTTGCAAACCCCCGCGCGTCCCTCGTCGCGGGCGGAATGTGCAGCGTTGTGGGATTCGTAATCAAGTGTGTTCCCACACATACTTGTTTCTTTAAACATCGTTTTTTTTAAGGGTGTTCAGTTTTTCAGCTGCTTTCGCCACCGCATCTGTATGTTTATTGGATCCGGTGAGGTGAGAAGCCGCCAGTGTGTCTACGCAGGTAGTATCCCACATGCACATGTACATGGGGAATGGCTATACAGCCGCATACAGTCAAAGCGTTGTAGGAGATTTATTGCTAGTGGCTTGCTTAATCTGAGGAAATCTACTCTAACATAGCATCCAAATTACACAAAATAATGCAGAGCACAGTGCAGCAGGGTGGAAGAACACCTACAACTCATCGCACTTTTTGATGTTTATCCATTCGCTCCTCGGCCAGATATCGACATTTCTTTTATGGCATGTTAATTGAACTTTAGGTTAAATAGGTAATGCCAATCATATTATATATTTTTAATAAATACCTACAGTTAATAATCATAAAAATTATAAATATTAATGTGCTCTCAGTGAAAATGTCTTAAAATAATATCAATTTTATAATTACTTCTAGAAGTATCTTACCTAGTTGGAATAGTCAGAAATCAACTTCGCGCAAAAGTTTCGTGGGGGCAATTACTAGAGGTCGCCTCCATCATTACTATCGGTAGCCTGGTAGTCAGTGCCTTAAAGGATTGTTTGACATCTGATACTTCACTACTTAAACATTATAGATACTGGTGCCGGCTATACTGTAAATTTATCAAAAATCTAAAATTACCGGTCGGCTTCCATATAGCGTTGACAGCGTTGTAGAGCCCATCACGGAGATATTGAAAACATAAGTCTTAAAGGTCGTAAATGGGCGCTAGTATGTGTGGCGTCAAGTTGAAAATACAAAAAAAAATACGTTAATTTATCGTTACGCTTAAATTTTGACACACGGCGAAGCCCACTTACTTAACCACCCACAAAATCTACATACTTACCAAATTTAAGGCCATTACGGTGGGCGTATAAGGTTTTAAGACCAGTTGAAATCGCAATTTGTTGAGCCTTAATTTATTTTTGAGCTTACTGCTCGAAATTTTTACAGAAGCTATAAGACCCGTTTAGTAAGAAAATACCAAATTTAAGACCATACCGGTGGGCGCATAAGGATTTAAGACCATTTTAAGAAATAGTCGGCTTCATAACATCAACTGTAAGACACTCCTCCGTCTACAGCTCAGCCAGCCTCGTAGGTAAAGTCACTAAAATCTTACAGGACCCCCACCCCCAAACCATGGAACTGTGGGCTTAGAGGAGGCCAAAAAAGCTTGGTGTAGTGGTTGGCGGGTCAGGATGTTTTTACCCATCCAAATTGCCATTGGAGCTGGGACGACGTATTGTGCCAAATTTCTTATGAGTCACTCACTCCTAAGCCGCAGCACTGGCTACCGGCTTACCCGTCACCAAACAGGAGGTTTGTTGACGGGAGGACAGCTTTTCCAGACACTGTCAGTAATAATGAACTCATCTTGCTCATCCTTCATTCATATACATAGAAAAGGATGGGTACAGAAATATTGACATCATTACTGGATAGAAATAATAACATTAAATAATTAAAATACTTAAAAAAAAGAAAAAGAAAAAATATATAAATGTACAAAAATGTATAACAAACTAAAATAAAAACGTCTTCTAAGGCTTTTCCACAAAATATGCACTTAATGAATACACACAAATCATATGTAAGTTAACCAGTGAACGCACCGGGTAGTTCGGTTTAACTGGTCCCTATGCACAACATTACATTGTTGCATTGCGCTTGGTGTTACCGAGCGCCTTTGTTCTTAACTCGTCCACCAGTTTTTGCATTCTACCCTCTCCCATTTAGCTTTAAGATAAATATTGTTTTCTCAGTAAGTGATTTATGTAAATCTTTTTGAGAAATAAATGTCTTAAACCGTATAGTATCTGGACCGGCACCTGATTGATTGAAATCTGATTCCGGCTTTGAGTCCGTGTTTGTGCTCCACACAGGTGTTCTTGCGGTACTTAAGTAAATGCCACATGCGTGCCTGTGGGATGCTATATGCGTAGACACACTGGCGGCTTCTCACTTCACCGGAACCAATAAACAAGCAGGTGCGGTGGCCAAAGAAGCTGAAAAACTGAAGACCCATAAAACATTTTTATACCTTTCGTAGTCGAGACCCTTGGCGCGTGGGGACCCAGTGCTCAGTAACTTTTTAAAGAACGCAAAAAGAGGCTCGTCGACTCAATTGGTGACCAAAGAGCTGGCAGCTTCCTCGCTCAACTCATAAGTTTTGCGATACAGCGGAGAAATGCTGCCACCATCCTCGTTTGTTAGTTTCTAACATGTCGATACATATAATATATCGGAACCTCGACCAAATAAATACCCATAGTAAATACTCCGTTTTAAATAGTTTTTGTAACTTCCATAAAAAAAATTGCGGTCTACGACGTTAATAAAAATTTGTTTTATTTAGAACGTCATATAAATATTGAATACCTTTTTTTTTTCAAAAATAAGAAGATATAAGGATGAACATTTAAAGCATTCTTTTAGAAACATGAATGAATGAATGAAAGATTTATTCATGACAATTACAAAAAACATAATAAACAATAACATATACAACCCGAAACATTAGTTGCCACGAAATCGTCGCAACTCAGCGTTAAATGCCGACAGGGCCAGCGCTGGTCTTCCGTTGCAACCATTTGACGACACGGCGCATTGACGCCACGATCACATCCCCAAAGTAAGAATATCTTAATCAAAACAAGAGAAAAAAAACAATAAAAAACAGGAAAAGAAACATATACCTGTTATACACTTTATAACGGCATGTTAAACTATAAGCCACTTAAACATGGATATCCAGTTATGCGTGTGCCAATTAAGTAAATTTTTGAAACTATTTAAAGTATTTTTTTCAAAACTGTCCCACAAGGTTAACTTTTACGGTTTAAAATAAGGCGGTGAAGTGCCTAGTTTATGGTCAAAAAATTTGGAGTGGTTAGCTCAAAAATAATACAAATGCAAAAATTGCGATTAGATTCGAATCTTAAAATAGGCATGATGACACATATTGATTTATGCAATAAAATTTAGTTGATAGGATGCAAAATGATCAATATATCCAACTAAAGTGAAAATTTATAAATTCTTTTGAAGTGGCTCAAAGATATCAAGCTGCAAAATTTTACGATTTTTGAAAGTGTGAATTGAAATGATTTTTAACATTGTACTGTAAAATAAATTGTATGGCAACCATACACATAAACGCAACGTTTCACTGTAAAAATAGCAATTTCATATTTTTTCCATACTTTAAACAGGGCAACTATGTGATCGTGACGTCACTTTTGCACGTCATTTTGTTAGGAGCGTTTTGAGAAACAAATACAAATCTCGGACTTTAAGTCTCATTTTTTGACTTTTCTGTTGCTTTAACGCAATTGGCCCCATATAGACCTTTGATCCTCACAACAAAACGAATCGATTGATACGATACATGAAATAAATTCACCATGCCTATTGTATGCTCCCACCGGAATTTGGTATGTAGGTTATTTGAAGTAGACTTTACCGTGAGTACAAATTTGGAGCGGTAAAACCACTGATTAATTAACGTTATTTTCTTGTATTTTCAACTTGACGCCATATGATATGATATGATATTTATTCAAGAACAATTTACATCGTGTTATACATACTAGCGCCCATTTAAGACCTAGTAAGACTTATTTTTTCATGATCTCAAAGATGGGCTCTATATCGCTATATGGAAGCCAACCGATAAGGTTTTTGATAAATTTGCAGTGGGGCGGGCTAACAAGGTGTAATCTGTGTTCGTATCACGGATTTATATGAAGTGGATCTTTTTCTTAAACCTTGTCCCTCACCAAGGATGTGCATTTCTGTCATTGAATTTGACAACTAGTATCCGATACGTTTGCGTAAGTGAGAAAGAGAACTTGCCATGCGTGAAGAAGGGACAACATGATTCGTAACGTCAAAGAGGGACCTCTGTATAGTACTATTGTTTACTCGGTGCCCTAGCCACAGTTGAAAATTATTACCGAGTAAAAGAGTCGTTCATAGGCGACTAGCATAAAACCGGCCAAGTGCGTGTCGGACCACGCATAATAGAGGGTTCCGTACCTTCAATGGAATAAGAACCAAACTAATACCAGATGTTATTTTTAAACACCTATCGATTGATGTGCAACATGTTGATATTAGGGGAAAATTGTTTTTTGTAATTTAGTTACATGGAGCGCCCCCCCTAAAAATATTTTCTCCTTCAATTTAACTACATATAGTCTAGCCAGCCAACGAACGCTGTAGCAATGTACAGCGACCAAAAGTATGACAACACTAAGAATCAGTGAAAAAAGCAGTAATGATCATCAAATTCTATGTTTTTAATTTTAGTTGGTATTTCCACCCCTTTCATTACGTGACATTCACGGTGTGTAAAAAGGAGACGGATATATTTCGTCTGATCTGTCATCAACTGTAACAAATAATCTGGTTGAGGCAATTGACATATGCCATAAAAACGAATTTAAATTCAATGTAGAACGTTGCAGGAGTTCTATCTCACTCGCGCTTAAGACGAGAGAGTGAAATGCACTAGAAACAAATTCAATGTAAAAGAAATGTGAATTGAAATGTTCGTCACGAACACGGTGTCTAATCACAAAGGGTTGGCACATGTACGTATTTTGAATTTGCCGCGCTTTTCTACTGAAAAAATGGTTTGCCAGACTATAATTAAATAGCGGCATGAAAAATACACCTTATGTCTAAATTTTATTTTATTCGTCTTATAGTTTCCGAGTAAAATGGCTGTGACATACGGACAGACGGACTGACGGGCAGACAGACGGACATGACGAAACTATAAGGGTACCGTTTATGCCATTTTGGCTACGGAACCCTTAAAAGTACTAAAACGGTCCGATAGAGAGCATAATAGTGGGGGGCGGTGCCTCACTCGCACTCGTTACAAAATTGTCACATTTGACACATATTCACATTTTGATTGTCTGATGACGTCATTACCTTCTTAGTCAAAACGAGTCACTCCCTTAGATAAGCTTCTCAGTCGGCCTCACTTTGTGACCGAAGAATGAGATCCACTTCATATACATCCATGGTTCGATAACTACGTATACCTACTAAAAAAAAACACCAAACTCTCTGCCATGGGATTCCCAATGTCCTGTCAACATATCTAAAATGGTGGCCATAGCCATAGACAAAACGCTCTAGCGAGACCTACTGACAGCTTGACAGTTAGGTGTATCACTCTATCACCTAGTGAGACAAGTGTGAGAGCAACGTTTCGCAGTTTGGCATCTCGAATCGAGGCCCAGAACGCTTGTTAAATAAAAAAAAATACTTTGAATTTTCCTCGATAGCTTTTCATCAAATAATTTACTGATTGATATGTAATTATGTTTTACCATAATTAATATCGTACATAGGCTGCTATTTATATATCCGGAAACCGGGATTACAATCTTCTTAAATAGCATATTTGACCTCCATGGTAAAATTTGAACTTTTTTAAGTACTGGCCGGTATATTTTTTCTTTCTTATTAACGCTCGTGTTTTGTTTTTGACGGGTTTTAAATGTCATCTCGCAGCAAGAATGGAACTCACTCGTGAAAATATTCGTGCTATGATTTATTATGATTTTCGGCGTGGTTTAACGCAACAACAGTGCATAGATCAACTAACTTCAACTTTTGGTGATGAAGCCCCATCTAAAACTACTGTGTATCACTGGTTTAGTGAGTTCAATCGTGGACGTAGTATGCTAACGGACGAATTTAAGGCAGGTCGCCCGAAATCGGTCGTTGTACAACAAAATATCGAGGCTGTGCGAAAACTTATAATGGACGACCGACATGTTACGTACTGCGAGATAGAGGCGACTCTGGGTATTTCTATGACCAGCATTAATAGCATATTACATAATTATTTGGCTGTTAAAAAAATTTGTTCGCGTTGGATACCCCACAACTTAACAAAAGAGCAAAAAGATGCTCGCGTCGAATGGTGCAATAAAATGTTAAAAAAATATAACCGTGGTGACTCAAAAGCCGTTTATAACATCTATACAGGTGACGAATCCTGGATCTATGCATACGATCCCGAAACGAAGCAACAATCAACGGTATGGGTGTTTCAAAATGAGCCGAACCCTACGAAAGTTACTCGTGCAAAAAGTACATTGAAACAAATGGTGGCCTGCTTCTTCGGTATTAATGGCCATGTAGCTACAGTGCCACTATAAAACCGTAGAACGGTTAATTCAGAGTGGTACACGACCATTTGCTTACCGAAAGTATTTGAACAAATTCGTAAAACTAACCAGCGACGAAGAATCATTCTTCATCATGACAATGCCAGCTGTCATACGTCACGCGAAACAACTCTATTTTTGGAGGGTCAAAATGTGGAATTAACGGGTCATCCGCCGTACAGCCCTGACTTGGCACCCAACGATTTTTATTTATTTCCAAATATAAAGAATAAATTACGCGGTCAACGATTTTCGACCGCTGAAGATGCTGTCGACGCATTCAAACAACACGTTATGGAGGTACTCAGGCGGAGTGGCAGAAGTGCTTTAAAAATTGGTTCACGCGAATGCAAAAGTGCATAGATCATCAAGGGGAATACTTTGAAAAACAATAAAACCATTTTCAGCCGTGTACGTTTGTTTGTTTTTTTGTTTCCGGATATATAAGTAGCAAGTACGTTTGTTTGTTTTTTTGTTTCCGGATATATAAGTAGCAACCCTCGTAATAAGCAAAAGAGCGTATACCTACTAGATTTGGAAGTTTATGGCTGTCGATAACTTTTGAGATGAGCTTGAGTAAAAAAAACCGTGTTGCCACTAAAGTAGAGATTCTTAAGACAAGGTCATTAGGCAAAGTTGAAACCGCCCGATTATGAATTTTGAAAATACTAAAAGTAGCTGAATACCTATAGTTTGAAAAAACTGCATTTAGAACAGACAATCTAAAAAAAATTTTATTCCCATAATAATGGTACTGTGGTAAAGAGGGGTCACATAGGGGACAATTGTTCGGGAGTTAAAACTGTCCGATTACGATTTTTGAAAACACTAAAAGTCGCTAAATACGGTACCTACAGTTGGGAAAAACTGCATTTAGAACCGACATTCTGAACATTTTTTTATCCCATAATAATGTTACTGTACTGTGGTAAAGAGGGGTCACATAGGGTACAATTAATTGTTAGCGAGTTGAAACTGTCCGATTATGATTTTTGAAAATACTAAAAGTCGCTGAATACCTACAGTTTGAAAAAACTGCATTTAGAACAGACATTCTAAAAAAAAATTTAATCCCATAATAATGGTACTGTGGTAAAGAGGGGTCACATAGGGGACAATTGTTCGGGAGTTAAAACTGTCCGATTACGATTTTTGAAAACACTAAAAGTCGCTGAATACGGTACCTACAGTTGGGAAAAACTGCATTTAGAACCGACATTCTGAACATTTTTTTATCCCATAATAATGTTACTGTACTGTGGTAAAGAGGGGTCACATAGGGTACAATTAATTGTTAGGGAGTTGAAACTGTCCGATTATGATTTTTGAAAATACTAAAAGTCACTGAATACGGTACATACAGTTGGGAAAAACTGTATTTAGAACCGACATTCTGAACATTTTTTTATCCCATAATAATGTTACTGTACTGTGGTAAAGAGGGGTCATATAGGGTACAATTAATTGTTAGGGAGTTGAAACTGTCCGATTATGATTTTTGAAAATACTAAAAGTCACTGAATACGGTACATACAGTTGGGAAGAACTACATTTAGAACTGACATTCTGAACATTTTTTTTTCTTATAATAATAGTACTGTGGTAAAGAGGGGTCACAAATCGGGGACAATTGTTAGGGAGTTGAAACTGTCCGATTATGACTTTTGAAAATACTAAAAGTCACTGAATACGGTTCCTATACAGTTGGGAAAAACTGCATTTAGAACCGACATTCTGAACATTTTTTTATCCCATAATAATGTTACTGTACTGTGGTAAAGAGGGGTCACATAGGGTACAATTATTTGTTAGGGAGTTGAAACTGTCCGATTATGATTTTTGAAAATACTAAAAGTCATTGAATACGGTACATACAGTTGGGAAAAACTACATTTAGAACTGACATTCTGAACATTTTTCTTTCTTATAATTATAGTACTGTGGTAATTTAAAGAGGGGTCACAAATCGGGGACAATTGTTAGGGAGTTGAAACTGTCCGATTATGACTTTTGAAAATACTAAAAGTCGCTGAATACGGTACCTATACAGTTGGGAAAAGTTGCATTTAGAACATTTTTTTATCCCATAATAATGGTAATGTGGTAAAGAGAGGTCACATAGGGGACAATAACTGTGTATTCACAGCTAAGGCTAGTTAATTTATTACGTATGGATAAGTTAACTTCTAAAATATTTTTTATTTTATTTTATCGTATGGCTACATATGTCACTGGAAATAGATAGGCATTTCTTCCCTGGGGTAGTAGTAGTGGGAAAGCAGATGATAATAAAAATCCAGTGAGTGCTGCGAGGTCCAGATGGGACAGTGCAGCTGCCAAGTTTGTTACTCTTTTAGCACCACCCAGGGATCACGTGTAGGGTTGTCTAAGGTGTTTCCTACGGACGCAGAGTAACATTGATCCCCTAAAAGTATTAAGCTATCTAAAAGCATTAATTCAATTACACTAATTTCAAGTTTTAACTCAATGAGCATAATCATCTAAATTTACCCACTAGGTAGGTACATCAGTGAGCATATCTACATTAATTACAACGGTATTAATATTCATGAAAATTATACATGCCAGTAGACAACATAACATGATCCAAGCCACGCGTAATGTCAAATGTAACACTGTAACGCTTTATATTTTGATTTGGAAATAGGGTGATTGTGCTAGTTTTCGTCCACATATGTCGGTTTTCCGTCCACACTTATTTATACATTTTTTATTCAAGTTTTTCCCAAAAATAAATGCTTAAAAAAATCTACAAAAGAATAAAATATAAATAGAGAATTTGTTGACTTTATAAAGTTTTACAATTAATTTTGTATTAAGCAGAACGTCTGCTAACGATACCACAATGCTTAGAAAAAAAAATGGAAAAGTAGAAAAATCCATATCAAATATAGTGGAGAAATTCGCAGCCATCAGGTGTGTCTCATTAGCTCAGTTGGTCAGAGCGATGGGCATGTATCCCAGAGTCGCGAGTTCGAGTCTCGCCTGAGGCAGTGGATTTTTCTACTTTTCCATTTTTTCTAAGCATTTATAAAAATTTTACCATATATGTGTAGCTGTTTAATCAAGTGGACGGTAAACTGGACCTGGCCGGGAGACTAGCACAATCACCCAACTTATTTGAATTACAATTCTTTTCCAGTAAACTTAATGTAAGTGCTCGACATGTAGTCGTCACTATGTTGTCACCTGTATTGCTAATGAAATAACTTAAGGTTAAAGATGACATGTACTGGGACAGTAACGAGGACTTGGAAGTTTACCTTGTACCCGCTCAAAACACTGGGCCAACGTCGGCCGCACTTAGATGTTTACCTTGTCCCCGCTCAAAACACTGGGCCAACGTCGGCCGCACTTAGATGTTTACCTTGTCCCCGCTCAAAACACTGGGCCAACGTCGGCCGCACTTAGATGTTTACCTTGTACCTACCCGCTCAAAACACTGGGCCAACGTCGGCTGCACTTAGATGTTTACCTTGTCCCCGCTCAAAACACTGGGCCAACGTCGGCCGCACTTAGATGTTTACCTTGTCCCCGCTCAAAACATTGGGCCAACGTCGGCCAATCTAATGGTGAAACCACACTTCGCCTATGCGGACAAATATTCGTGTTGCGTCTCTCTCCTATTCTATACAATAAGAAAGAGATCGCAATATCGCTTGCTCCTTCTTCCGCTTAACTGTGTCCTTTTTGGCCGACGTTGGCCGGTTGGTGTGATCGCCTGATCGGCCATTACACGTGTTTATTTGGATCGTCAAACAAATTATTTGAATGAGGGTTTCAGGAATCGTTTTTTTCACCAGGTGGCGGTATTTTTGCCAGCTGCTATCAAACATGATTATTATGACAGCTAGACCTTTTTTAATTTCAATATACAGCGAAACCTCTCGCCATGGTATGGTGCTGCCATGTGGTGAATAAATCGATCCCGGAAACCTTCATTAGCAGCCCAAAGCGAAATACGACCTGCATGCTTGTTATCGCTACATATGCTTGTTATGTTACAAAATGAACATCGGCATTCCCACAACGACACACCGTCAAATTCGGATTTATACATTCTCGTAGCCGTCCACGAGCGTATCTATACTCGTATGTATACACATGCATCCTTGAGCAGTGCCATATATAAAATAAATAAAAACATTTTAACAAAAAAAAGATAAACCGACTTCAAAAAGGATAAAATAAACTATTATATTATTTATATGCGTTACAAACTGATATGTTTAAAGTCGGTGCCAAGCCAAAAAGTTACAATACCGGCAAATCAGCTTCAAGTCTGAAAATTACAAATCGTGCCAAATTTCAAGTTTATGAGTTCACGGGAAGTACCCCGTAGGTTTTGCAAGTGCCGAAAAACTATAAATTTGCAGCATAAACGACTGTATCTTTTGATTGCGTTGGCTTTTAAGTTTTTCACAGCTTCAAGGGACAATAGACCTGAGTATTTGATATAAATTTCAGCTTGATACCTCCACGCGTTCCTGAGAAAAATGGTCTTGACAGACAGACAGACAGACAGACAGACAGACGGACAACAAAGTGATCCTATAAGGGTTCCGTTTTTTCTTTTCGAGGTACGGAACCCTAAAAATAATTATTCAAATCGGACCACGCGTCTCGGAGTAATCGGTGAACATACATTAAAAAAAAAGCCCGAACCGAATACAGAACCTCCTCCTTCTATGAAATTGAAGTCGGTTAAAAATAAAATAAATATTATGGGGCAATCTTACACAAATCAACCTAGGCCCACAGTAAGCTCAATAAGGCTTTTGTTGTGGGTACTAGGCGACGATATATAATATATATATATATATATTATATACATTTAACGACCTCCTAGCCCAGTTGGTAGTGACCCTGCCTATGAAGCAGGAGGTCCCGGGTTCGAATCCTGGTCAGGGCATTTATTTGTATGTTGATCGCAGATATTTGTTCCTGAGTTATGGATGTTTTCTATGTATTTAAGTATTTATCCATATTTATCTATTATATATATCGTCGTCTAGTACCCATAACACAAGCCTTATTAAGCTTACTGTGGGCCTAGGTCGATTTGTGTAAGATTGTCCTATAATATTTATTTATTTATATATATATATATATATATTATATATCGTCGCCTATATACAGGGTGATTCATGAGACGTGAGCAGGCTTAACACTACGGATTCAGTTAAAAATAAGCTATTGTTTGATATCAGTATTAGTGTGATAAGCGCAAAAAATTTTTTTAAATAAAAATAAAACGTTTGAAATTATTTACAACACGCATGGTCACTTTACAATTAGAATACTCCGTCGAGTACTGATATTCTCTTGTTTTTCTGTGTTATGTGTCAAATTGATGTCTGGTTACTTTTGAAACATCGTATATATCTCACTTAATTTTCTTTTAGATTTTTCATAATCAAAGTGCTGTCATGATTGTCAAAGAGGTTTTATCTTTATTTATTTGTTTATGTGGGGTGACCATGATAACAGAGAATAAAATTTCTACGAAACAAAAAGGTAAAAAAAAAATTAAAGGCGTTATTGTTTCACTTAAACATGATGGCGGTCGATTCATTATCGTTAACTAAGTGTGTAGGGTTGTTCCTGCTCACGCCTCATGAATCATCCTGTATATATATATAGATATATATGTGTTATCTATTTATTATGCATAATGAATTACACTGTTAGTCGTCTGGGGTTACAGGCGTCTAAAGGCTACGGTAACTGCTTACCATCAGGCGGGCCGTATGCTTGTTTGCCACCATAGTGGTAAAATAAAAGATATATTAGTCTCTCTAGACAATAAAGAGGGTGGCTTCTGCACCAACCCCCAGATAAAATAACTTTACACTACAATAAAATATAATAATATGCGGGTAAATTCAAAAAATCCAAAGGAACTAGGTATTTACCTAATACTAAGTGACAAATAATTTGACTTAAATATATATATAACATATTTTGACCTAAACATATATCAAAATTGGGCTGAGAATATTCCCGAACGAAAATAAGGAACATATTATGCGAGCCCAATTTTTCAACTTCTAGACAGATGAAGTCGCGGGCAGAAGCTAGTAATTAATAAAAGAGAGCTAGTCATTAATAAAAAAAATTGTTAGTAATAAAGGAAAGATAAATTAATTAATCAATAAAACAAAGCTAGTCATTAATAATATAAAAGAAAGCTTAGTCATTAATAAAAATGCTTGAGTTGATCTGCGCTAAACCCGGAAAAGTGCTGACATGAGAAAAGGCTTAAAAGTTTTCATCTCGTTTCAAATAATTTATCCCGTGAGCTCGAAACCAGCTACGCAATAGGTCTGAAAATATAGATACACTAGCTTTTGCCCGCGGCTTCGCCCGCGTACTAAAAAAGAACGTAACGCATTGTAACGCATGAAAAGAACATGTCGCGGGGACTGTGCGTTGATAGATCACTATGTCAGTCAGTCAGTCAGTCAGTCACCTTTGAGTTATATATATATAGATTAGATTGTAATTTGGCACAAACACTTTCATGTCCACAATATTAAACTTCCAAATCGATGTCATTTTCGTAATTTACGTCCCAAAAAACCATAAAAACGACACCCATATTGATATTTAGACATTTCCACCCCATCGCACCCCAACAGGAGAGATGGTATTTCACGTCCGCCACGTTAGATTTTAAAATCGTTGTTGTTTTCGTAATCAGCGACCCGATAAACCATAGAAACAATACCCATGTTGATTTTTAGACTTTGTCACCACATTTCCCCCTTTTAGGGGTTGAGTTCTCAAAAAACCTGCAACACGTATTTACTCATTTATTGTTAGAAATACTTCTGTGAAGTTTCGAATAAAATAGACTAACAAATCTTGTTTCCCCATACAAACTTTGGACCCCCATTTCACCCCCTTAGGGGATGAATTTTGAAAAATCCTTTCTTAGTGCACCCCTAGACCTTATAAGGAACCTAGGTGCCAAATTTGGAATCTCTAGAACCAGCGGTTTGGACTGTGCGTTGATAGATCACTATGTCAGTCAGTCAGTCAGTCAGTCACCTTTGAGTTATATATATATAGATTTAATGTGACAAAAATACCAAGACTAGCTGTAGCCAAGACTCTATTACCAAGGCATAAAGTCTTGGATACATGTTTTTGCCACATTAAATGTATCCATATTTTCAGACGTTACCACTATTCATCGCACCGCTAGGCCTTCATGATTACAGGGATATACTTAACATTTAAAAGATAAAACGTAACTATCCGCTTTACCAAGTTAAATATTTCCTTATTAAATTACGTTCCGTTTTTCTTAGTTTTGTGATTTAACTTAATGCCTGTCGAATCTGAAGCCAACATGTATTTTTAAATTGAACTTCCGTTTCTTTATAAGTGTATTTCTTTCTTTATTTGCTGCTGGCGGGTAGATTGTGGAGTTTTTTGTTTAGTTTTTACTGTATATATTTTTATATTTATTGAATATTAGTATACACTTATTATATACTTATTATATTTTTAACTTTATATATATTTTTCAGATGCCTTTCAGTGATAACAGTGATCAGTATTTATCTTTTTCCTCCTTAGATAGTGTAAGTGAAGACAGTTTCCATAGTTTGCCTCCTTCGCTTCACGACTTTCTGGAATCTCAGTTTAATGATGTACCTAAAAATTTTAACGTTGTGCATTTAAATGCGCAAAGTATTCCTGCACATTACAGCGATATGTTACTCTCTTTTGACATTAAGAACATTCATGCTATTTTAATTTCCGAATCGTGGCTCAGACCAGCTTTGCCTTCAACGTCTTACTCTTTACCTGGTTTCAATTTAATTCGGCACGACCGCCTTGGAAGAGGTGGCGGTGGAGTTGCGATTTACCTTCGTTCTTACATCCCCTATTCAATTGTTAATGTATCTGCCAGTTCTTCTACTTCTGATGCCGCAGAGTATATGTTTCTCGACGTTTCCCTCTCTCATTCCAAACTTTTACTTGGCGTTTTTTATTCCCCCTCCCTTCACGTTAATTACTTTGATTCTCTTGCGAAACTTCTCGAAGACCTTATGCCTTCTTATAATCATCACATTCTTATGGGAGATCTTAATACGTGTCTTCTGAAGGATGACAGTCGATCCCGGCGCCTTAAATCCCTGGTAGATGCATGCAATCTAACTATTCTCCCTTCAGACGCCACACACTATTTTCCAAATTGCTCGCCTTCTCTTCTTGATTTAACTTTAGTTTCTTCGACTTCTCGTGTGTCTAAATTTGGACAATACTCCGCGGATGCCTTCTCATATCATGATCTGCTCTATCTCTCTTACAAAATTCGTCCTCCCAAATCTAAATCAAAAATTCTTTTGCAGCGCAATTTTAGTGGATTAAATGTGGAAAAGCTTCGAGATGACGCTTTAACAATCGATTGGAGCAGTATCGATCGAGCGGGTTCGGTAGACGATCAAGTTTCTCTCTTTAATTCGCTCCTCATACAACTTTATGACGCTCATGCTCCTGTTCGTGCAATAAAAGTCAAGCATCTCCCTGCTCCTTGGCTCACTGAGGATATTAAAGCCCTTATAGAGAGGAAGAATCAATCTAAATCTAAGTATAAGGCTAACAACTCTGAGAAAAATAAACTTAAATATCATACCCTGCGCAATCGCTGTAGCACTATATGTCGAGATGCTCAGAGGCGTCATATTCACAATTCTGTTGAAGATGGAAATCCAGCCAAATTGTGGAAATTTTTGAAAGGTCTCGGAGTTGGCAAATCTCAACAGGCAACCAATTTAAACAATATTAGCGTTGACCAACTTAACCAGCATTTTTCATCGTCCACCTGTTTCAGTGGTCCTAAGAAATCTAACTCACTTCATCATCTTTCATCACTTCCTGCCTTAGATTTCTCTTCTTTCTATTTTAGCCATTTCTGTGAGAGTGATGTTAGGAAGGGTATATTGAATATCACTTCTAACGCCGTTGGTGTTGACTGTGTTAGCCGAAATATGATACTCCCTCTCCTTGATTTGTTTGTTCCTATTATCACCGGTATTCTGAATTTTTCCATTTCATCAAGTACTTTTCCCAGTCTGTGGAAGGATGCCAATATTATTCCTTTACCCAAAAAATCCAACCCCAGTTCCTTCTCTGACTATCGTCCCATCTCCATTCTTCCTTTCCTATCCAAAGTCCTCGAACGGCTAGTGCATCAGCAACTAACTTCCTTCCTGAATAGAAATGACCTCCTAAACCCATTTCAATCTGGTTTTCGTCCGGGCCATAGTACTACCTCGGCTCTTGTCAAGGTTACCGATGACATCCGTTTGGGTATGAATGACCAGAAGCTTACAGTTCTTGCACTTCTAGATTTCAGTAATGCCTTTAACACGGTCGATTTTGACATTTTGCTCGCGTTCTTACAGTCTCTTAACATATCGGCTGCAGCGATTGACTGGTTCCGCAGCTATTTGGTTGGTCGTCGGCAAAGAATAAAACTAGATTCTTCGTGTTCTTCCTGGTGTAGCACATCAGCTGGTGTTCCACAGGGTGGTGTGCTGTCTCCTCTTTTATTTTCTATCTTCATTAATTCCATAACTCTTGATCTCTCCTCTTCGTATCACCTCTATGCCGACGACCTTCAAATATATTCGCAGGGTATGCATAGCGATCTCAATTCAGTTATAGAAGCCACGAATCTTGATCTGCTCCGCATATCAAATTGGAGTCAAAATTACGGTTTAAAAGTAAACCCCCTAAAGTCACAGGTAATTGTGATGGGTAGCGCTAAACAAATCTCCAAAATTGACTTTCTCAGGCTCCCTCCGATAGTCTTCGATGGTATCCAAATTCCTTTTTCCAACCAAGTGAAAAATCTTGGCGTAATCATGGATCGTTGTCTATCATGGGTGCCTCAGGTGAGTGAAGTGAGCAGGAAGATGTTTGCTGCCATAGGGTCTCTCAGACGGCTCCGGAATTTCCTGCCAATTGCTACTAAAATTGCGCTTGCTCAGTCATTACTTCTCCCCATTCTTGATTATGCAGATATCTCCTATTTAGACCTAACCGAGGAGCAACTTAATAAGCTTGAGCGTATTCAAAATGCCTGCATTCGGTTCATTTTCCGATTACGCAAATTCGACCATGTTTCTAGTTTTCGTTCTCAACTCAAATGGCTCCCTATCCGTCACCGCCGTAACTCTCACATACTTTATTTACTCTTTTCTATACTTTTTAACCCTGCAACTCCCCGCTACCTCAAAGAGCGTTTCTCTTATCTTAATTCTATTAGATCCTCTCAAAAATTGCTCCTAAAAGTGCCATCTTCATCTTCCAAATTTTATAATTGCTCATTTACGTTCCAGGCCGTTCGTTTGTGGAATTCTCTCCCTCTCAACATAAAACGTGCGCAATCTATTGGTAGCTTTAAATCGCAACTTAAGGAATACTATTTATCTCTTCCTTAGGTTTTTAAGTTGACACTGTTGTTTCTTACTCTGTGTATTATATATGTATATATGTACGTATATGTATGTTTATTTTGTATTTATTTAAGTATGTATATTCATATGAATGTGCTGTGTTATCTATTTCGTCTCTTTTGTTTCTATGCACCACCTACTGCTTATTGTTTTTCTCTAGTCTCCACTACCCAAAGGTTGTCTGGAAGAAATCGCTCATTAGCGATAAGACCGCCTGTTGTTACCTCTACCTAAATTTATCTAATTGCAAAATTTGTGCTTGTAACTGTATGAGGTGTGCAATAAAGAGTATTTATTATTATTATTATTATTATATTCTCTTTATTATTCTTTTTTTCTTAGGCTAGGTCATTTTATAATATTTTTACAAAGGTAAAATATAAAAATACATCTAAAACATACAAAAACAATAAAAACATTATAAAAAACCTAACCTAGGGTGCCCCCGGCAACGGAGCAAGGCCCAGGCTGCCGGTGGTCAGGGCCGCAGAGAGAGGAACCTTCGGACTATGCGCGCCGTGTCCAGGATAACCGCCTTCTGAATCTGACCCTTGATCCAACCACAACCCCGTAGCGAAAGTCTCTCTAGATGTTGGTCTAGACTCTTCGCTATGAGACCGTTCGCAGAAACAACTATCGGTACAATGATCGCCGAATCAACCTCCCACATGGCGGTTACCTCGTGAGCCAAGTCTAGGTACTTGCTGGACTTGTCCTTCTCGGCCTTCACGAGGTTCTCG
The DNA here is from genome assembly GCA_947086415.1 of Pammene aurita. Classification (NCBI taxonomy): domain Eukaryota; kingdom Metazoa; phylum Arthropoda; class Insecta; order Lepidoptera; family Tortricidae; genus Pammene; species Pammene aurita. The sequence goes on along the minus strand of OX352298.1, from coordinate 22,076,817 downwards.
TCACATGGGACGGTGATGTCGACGAGCATAGCCCGGCGTTGCGGTCGATCTATTACCACGATATCAGGCTTATTGGCTACAATAGTCCTGTCCGTGATAATAGATCGATCCCAATAGAGCGTGGCACGACCATTTTCGAGAACTGGTGCAGCTGTGTACTTGTAGTACGGCACTTCGTGGTCCACAAGACCGTATAGGAGAGCAAGCTGCTGGTGTATAATCCTGGCTACGAGGTTATGTCTGTGCAAGTACTCGCCGTTAGCAAGATGAGAACAACCGGAGATGATATGCCTGAGTGACTCTCCGGGACGGCGGCATGCCCGACAAATGTCGACCGTACCGTCCTTCAGGATATATTTCCGGTAGTTATTCGTCATGATAACTTCGTCTGCAATTGCACAGGCAAAACCTTCGGTTTCTCCAAAGAGGTCCCCGAATCGTAACCAGTTCACCGACGCGAGCAGGTCTACGTCGGGTCCCGTGAGGACCCTGTAGAACCGCCCGTGTAGCTCCTTGCTCTTCCATACCGCCCTGCGATCCTCGGTGCTTAGCACCACAGGTTTGCGCCAGTTCTCGTTTGCCAAGGAGAGCGGCGTGAGACCCTTATCTACTGCCACCACATCACGATGCATTTTACACTCGTTGTTAAGGAAATAATTCCTGAGATTGTACACCTCACGGTTGTGGAGATTTTTGGCGTTTAAAAAGCCCCAACCTCCACACTTCCGTGGGATGTACAATCTCATAACAGACGAGCGTGGGTGAAGCATACGGTGTGTGGTGAGCAATAGACGGACTCTCCGATCCAGGGCATCCAGCTCGGTCTGTGTCCACCTTAGTATGCCAAAGGAGTATGTGAGTAGGGGCACCACCCAGGCATTGAAGGCGCGCACCTTGTTGCCACCTGACAGAAGACTATTAAGTACTTTTGTCAGCCGACCGAAGAAGCGCTCCTTCAACGCCTGTTTAATACCCACGTCCTCAATGCCCAAAGACTGTGACATACCAAGGTATTTGTAGGTTTCTGATTCAGAGATAGACCTGAACGTCATTGTCTCAGAAAGCTGTAGATTTGTTGAATTTACTACTTTCCCCCGCTGTACATGCATAACCGCACATTTATCAACACCAAACTCCATCTTGATGGAACTACTGAACACTTCAGTGGACTTCAGTAGTTCCAACAAGTCTTGGTTATTTGGTGCAAATAATTTGAGATCGTCCATGTACAGAAGGTGAGATATGACTTCACCCTCTCTCCGAAGCCGGCAACCTAGCCCCGAATCCTTCAGCAGATTGCTGAGCGGATTTAGAGCTAGGCAGAACCACAGGGGACTCAGACTGTCGCCCTGAAATATTCCTCGCTCGATCCTTATAAAGTCCTGCGGGTCAGGGGGGTCATCCCCGCCTCCTGGTTGACGAAGGACTGTGGTCCACTGCCTCATACACGCGCCAAGGAAGGATCCTAAAGCTGCATCAATTTTATACAGCTCCAAGATCCTCTTCAGCCATGAATGAGGCACCGAATCATAGGCCTTCTTGTAGTCAATCCAAGCGGCCGAGAGGGCCCCCCTGTTCCGCCGGACTCGTTGGCAAATGGTCATGTCTATGAGGAGGAGCTCTTTAGTACCACGGGACCCAACCCTACATCCATTTTGAGCGGAGACCAAAATGTTGTTTGCGACCATGTGCGCGTTTATTTTTGCTCTCAAAATGGATGTAAGAAGCTTGTAGAGCGTAGGCAAGTACGTGATGGGTCGGTAGTTCTTCGCTTCCGTGGTACTACCGGACTTATAGAGCAGGAAGGTTACACCAGTTGTTAAGGAAGGCGGGAGGGAGCCAAGTTCAAGGGCTTGTTGAAATTGTGTTGCCAGCCGCGAGTGCGAGCATCGAAACCATTTTAGCCAGAAGTTGTGCAACCCATCCGGGCCAGGACTTTTCCAGTTCTGGGCCGTACGGATTGCACAACTTACGTCGTCGGGGCTGATGGTGATAGCCCCCATTGGTTCGATGGACTCGCACCCACGTTCAACAACACTCATCCACTCGCCCTCCGTGTGTTCAACGGGCGCCGACCAGATGCTACGCCAGAAATCAGTCATGGCAGAAGCATCCGGCAGTCGCATGTCGGACACACGGGGGTCAGTTTCCTCCCACCTTCGGTATACCTTCCTTTGGTCACTTTGGAAAAGACGATTCTGCTTGAATCGGTCCACACGCTCTCTGTAACGGCGAATACGGCTTGCCCATGCATAAACTTTCTGCTTCAGAAAGTCGATGCGCTCTATGACATTGGCCATGTAGTCGCGGGGCTCGATATCCGTCCCCGCGAACGCCTGATGCACAAAGCGCATTACTCGGGGGCGGTTATTGCCCCCCCTGAAGCAGATCAGCTTTGCAATGAGAGTCCTAAATGAGTTGATACGACGCTCGATCCGCACCTGCCATGCGGGGACACCCCCGGCGGTCCTAGGTGCACGTTCAGCGTCCGGAAACTTGACTCGAGCAACACGGCACGCCGCGATGGCCCCGCAGTACATGATCGAGTGCGTATCATCTAAGTCTTTACTAGTCCGCAGAAATGGATCTAGCAAATCATTTAGGGCTCCCATTAGCGCTAGATTGCGTCTATTCATAGGCAAGCGTGGTAATCGTGGCCTAGGGATGTTTGTGGAGCGATACTGCGTAATTACCTCTTCCAAAGTCCTCCTCAGTTGCTCATTGGCTGTACTACTCACACTCTGATTCGCGATCTCCTCCTCATCGACACTGGGATCAACCCGCGGCGCCCCCGATGCCAGGTCGGGTGCGGGCATCGGATCCGGCGACGTGGCGGGCGGATCCCGCGTCGAGATGGAGGCCACGTGAGCAGAAATAGCCTCCAGGCGGAGCCGATCAAGTGTCGAGTCATCCAACCGTTTATCCCGCTGGATGACTCGGACCTGATCCGATAATCGTTGCGCAGTCACGTTGATGGTTGGTTCAAGGAGCTGAAACAGAGGAAGTATCCGGTCACGATACGCGCACAGATTAGTTCCCCCCTCTGTAGCCCCATAATAGGCGCGCATGACGTTCTCATTAATGGATGAAGTCCATTGCATGCGACGCACTACACCACCGGCAGCGGGGGCCCTGGGCGGGGCAGGATGTCCCGCAAGCCCCAAGCGTGCCGGCAGCGGTGGCCGTCCCCGTCGCGCAGGTGGTCGTGGCGGCGGCGGCGGCGGCCCGCACTCGTCGTTCGACTCGCTGGTGTCGGGCGCAATAGCGAACTTATCGCCCGACGACGATGGCGAGGAGACTGACGGGGCGGGCGAGGATGGTGGGCGTGCGTTGGTGGTTTCCGCTTTTGTCCGACTTCTCGTTATCATGCTATATACGTGTGTCGCCTATATCAGCTTTGAGCACTAGCTGTCAACGTGCTAAATTTGTACGTTCGTGACCCGTTGTTGTATTTACACTCGAATATGTTGGTATTCCACATTTCGTGATTATTGTAGGGATCACTTAAAAGTAAATTTGACAAAGTTTAGGCAAAAAACACGTATAAAAATATATATTTTTAGCAAAATTAGATTTCAAGACGTCTGTCATTGTCAGCGGTTGTTTGTTTTTGTTATTATTATTATTATTATTATCCATTAAGTCAATTTCGCTGCGTTCGTTTTATTAGACCCTACTAGTGTTTTAAGGCCCCTCATTATATATCAGTTGCATAAACTACTACTATTGTCCATCATTAATTCGTAAAAGAAGGGTTTACGAAAAAGGTTATTCTTATAAATGTAGATAGGACCAGTTTATAGATAATTTTAGTGTATGAAACACAACATGTGACGTCATTTAGCCGATACTTCGACAACTGTTACATACGCCCTTTCTGCCCAAGTAATAATATAAATGCATTTTTCCACTAAAAACCATGGATTTTCGCAAAAATAAAAAAATACAGGTCTCTTAAAATTGTGAGTTCTTTCGGGCAAGACAATAAAAAGTAGCACTCAAAAAAATGAAATACATTATGGCTTGTCTGGAATCTCTTGTCCGGGATTCTTGTCTAGAAATTAAGACGTAATAGTGTCTGCGCAAAGGAAAGGGACATAGAATTCATTAGTTGTCTTGTAAATCACAACACTTCCGCACAAACTTTACCATAGAATAGTTAATATCGAGCCCCGGCAAGGCGTATCGATGCAGGTTCAAGTCCTGCTGGGTTGATTATTTTTTTTTTCAATGTTTTCAATGTTTATATTTGATTTAATAACAATCTAATAGTTAATATAGTTGCGTTTGCACACGACGTAAAAAGGTCAAATATGGCTTTTCGTGAACCAAAGATTTCCTAGGGCATGATTATTCCTTAGTATCCAAGCATGGATTTGAGAAGTGGAGCCACCAAGATTTTGATGTACATTTTCATTGTACAATCTCCCTCCCCTAAATTATACCATTATACCATAAATGAATTCGGCATCCCCGATTTATACGAAGACGATACCAAACTTGGCCTAGTAGCGTAACTGATGTAAATATCAAGATAAAGTTGAGAGCCTCCCCCCCACCCTAAAAAATTACATCAGAAATCTTGGTGGCTCCACTTGTCAAATCTATCCTTGGGTCCTATTAGAACTGCGGCTGCGGTAACCAAACCAGAGCTGTTTGTAATTGGTCGGCAAAACGTGTGCAATATCATGAATAAACTGGCAGCTTCGATTGTCATTCAGCTGCACTTCGTGAGCACGATACAACTACATAACCATTCGAGGACCAATCGATTGAGCTTTGTGCATTGCTCATTCGAGAGAACTATAAAACAACGATACAATAGAATACATACATGTCACATTACCCTTTAATGCAAACTCTAAAACACCTATATGCATCTTGCATAAAAACACGTAGAGTTTAAAAATAAAATAAGTATTATTTAAGAAAGAATCAAATATTTTTTTACATTTAAGTAAGTATTATTCTTTTTTAGGTATTTCTGTTTTAAAACAAGGTTGTGAAAGTTTATGGAAAGATGGAACATTCAAGTGGAACCCCACTTGAATGTTCCACATAATTACTTTCGCCCCTTATTACAAAAGTGTAAAGATATCTTTGACGTCGACTGTACAGCGACCCATCCACATCACATACACTTCACACCTACTCACATGTGTACACATACTACATACCTACTTACACTTACACAACACATTTTTGTTTATATTATAATAAATATTATAGGACAATCTTATACAAATCGACCTAGGCCCACAGTAAGCTCAATAAGGCTTGTGTTATGGGTACTAGACGACGATATATATAATAGATACAGAATGGATATAGAATACTTAAATACATAGAAAACATCCATAACTCAGGAACAAATATCTGTGATAAACACACAAACAAATGCCCTGACCAGGATTCGAACCCGGGACCTCCTGCTTCGTAGGCAGGGTTACTACCGACTAGGCTAGGAGGCCGTTGTATTATAGTCTGAGGTTTATCTCATAGACATTAATTTATCTACACCCACATCATAAATTCTCTATTCTGCGTTCAGAAACCGTATATAATTAGTATAATTACCACCATTATTGCAACTAGTACTGTAACATCAGTGTATTATTTGTGCCAGTGTTGTAATTATTACCACATCGATATGAAAATCCAGCCCTCCTCCCCGATCGCGGTTGTCCTCCCTGACCGCCCGCACAATCCAGCTGGCCATGGGGGTGCAATGGCGTTCATTCTAATAACGGTTTCCGAACACGTCATTGAGGATATATATATATATATTTATAATATGTGTGTAGATAAAGAAGTGTATGCAACTGTACGTAATTAGGCCTTAAACACTCGTGTGATCTTATTATGGCTCGTTTCATAAAACCACACTCGGGGTTTATGGACCCTTATTACGTAACAGTTAGATAAGCTACTATTACAGTTAATTAGTTACTGTTCTCAGCATAACAAACTGTGACACTAAGTGCGCTCTAAGATAGCGCTCTAAGCCTAGCTTTTAGTACACCGGACAAACTCCGAACACCGGAAAAACCATATGAATTAATTGTGCTTTGCATATAGCTTCACTTTACTTTAGGTAGGGTAGGTTTATTTAATAACTGACCACAAATTTCGTCTTTTCAACCGACTTTAAGATTTCGAAGGAGGAGGTTATCAATTCGTCGGGATCTTTGTTTTCTTTTTTAGGATTTTTTTTGAATGTATGTTCATCGATTATTCGAAGACGGCTAGACCGATTTGGAAAAGTTCTTTTTTAGTTTGAAAGAGTATACTTCACAGTTAGTCCCATTGTAACCAGGTCAGGATCTGGTGATGGGGTCCTGGAGAAAAGGGAACTCTTCAACTATTATAGGCACACCTTGTATAGTGATTTGAGTATTTTTTATAGCAGCTCGAGCATTTGCTGTTGGAAAGGTGGATGGTAAGTGAAGTCGGTTCTTTTTTGTTTAAAATTATTTACTTTACTATTTGAATGTATTTCATATGTACCTTTAATTATATATGTATTTCTTGTCCATGTCTATAAGAATTTATAAATTTTATCTAGATCCTTGCTTTATAACGTAATTTTAAAATTCGGCCAGTAACTGGAGGGTGGCCAATAATAGTCAATTTTCTCTACTTTCCTTTACTTAGTTTTGATTTTAGTAAGAGGTTTATAATATACTTACCTTTTACCATAACGAAAGGAAAACGAAAAAAAGACACTCCGTATAAAAATTTCCATACAAAGTACTAAAATTGTCGATTTTTCATTCAATTTGAGCGTAGTTTTCGAGCTTTGGATCGACCCGTCTTTTTATCAACCGACTTCAAGATTTCGAAGGAGGAGGTTATCAATTCGCCGGGATCTTTGTTTTCAACCGACTTCAAGATTTCGAAGGAGGTTATCAATTCGTCGGGATCTTTTTTGCTTTTTTTATGTATGTTCACCGATTATTCGAAGATAGCTGGACCGATTTGGAAAATTCTTTTTTTGTTTGAAAGAGCCTCACGAGCTTCACAGTTGGTCCCATTGTGCCCAAGTCAGGATCTGATGATGGGATCGTGGAGAAATCTAGGGAATTCTTCAACTATTATAGGCACACCTATAGTGGTTTGAGTATTTTTTACCTCAGCTCGAGCATTTGCTTTTGGAAAGGAGGTTTGGAGGTTAAGTGAAGTCAGTTCTTTTTTGTTTAAAATTATTTTATTAGTTAATTTAAACAACTTTTGCCACTACCATTCTATACTTATTATACTAATATTACTTTAGTCGGTATTTAGAAACTAATAACCGTTTAAATACACCACCAAGTTGACCAGAGGATGTTAATTTAATCACACTTTGGTACGTGCTGGATTTTGCCGAAGGCTGTTAACCATGTTCATAATTCTCTCACCGATCGTGTTAAGATTAACATCTCGTCATATATACATACTCTCGAATAGTCGGTGGTGTACACTTATTTATACGGAAAATGATGATGATGGAATTTCCATTTGCAGAGCTAATCCTTTAGGCTCTAAGATTAATTTAAGAAGGGGAGCCAATAAAATTTTTGATGCAAATTTTTCACGAAGTGGGGGGTGCCCCCCATAATTAATTAAAAATAAAATAGAGCTATATCAAACTTGACTATATATAGTCAAGTTTGATATCATTTTCATGTAAAGCAAGGATGCTGAATTCATTTTTGGTATTTTATTTATACCTTTCCATATAAGAAAACTGAGAAAACATAAAAAATATGAAATCAACGTTTGATATTTTTTTGAATAAATGCCTATATTTTTTTTATTTATGGCCGTAACCTGAAAAATATATTTGCATTATAAAGCCCTGTTATTCCCCTTTATAAAAAAGTATATAAATCCTATATTGGTTATAATATCTTAAACGAAAAAAAAAAAATAACAATAGGCCTGTTATCAACCACAATCTAATTATGTAGGAAAAACGATGTGGTTTGAGCTCCAATGCTTGCCTAATTATATCTTTCACAACTAAATGGACGTCAACCATTTCAAACGCTATTATTTATCTTGCCTTTGTATGCTTGTTATCCGAAAGTGAAATAAAGAGTTCATTTAGAAGATACCGGAACCGGTTACCAATACCCCTTGGTATTAGATCAAGTAAGTATTTGGTAGGGTAGTATATAAAAACTATCAATTTAGTAAGCACATCATTGAGATACCCAAGGATAAGCGCTTGGCGGGTACGGATTGGAGGAGGACAGCAGAAGATCGAGCACAGTGGCGTGCCATGGGAGAGGCCTATGTCCAGCAGTGGACTGATAGGTACTGGCTGCTGCTGCTGCTGCTGATAATGATAATGTAGCGCTTACCGAAATGAAAATCCAAAATGACGTTTACCTGTCAAGCTAATTCCATCTCTATTGCTAAGACATTAGACAGGGACATAACATTGAATATAGGGTAACCATATAATTTTGTAACCAAATAACAGAGTTATCAAATAGAGGGGTTCTCCAGTCCCTGTTATCTAGTGACGTTTTCAAGTGAAAGCTACATCATTGCGGGTAATCTATTAGGTCCCGTTCATTTTTTTAGAGAGAAAACTTAAGCGGTAGGTATACATCTTCAACTGAGGACAGTCTGTTGGCGAATAGTATGCTCTAAAATAAAAATAACAATTCTGTGTTATACCTACTTAGACATTACACAAACTTATTTGAAAATTTGTTAATTTATTATATCTAATCGTCCGTTCCGTTTTCGAACACTTTTAGTAGTGCAATTTTTAGGGAGTTTTTATCTCATCGGTAGCACGATGAAACCAATCTCATTTGATAGCTAAAGTTATGACCTTTCAATATTTTTTAGTCGGACAGCCCTCGGCCTGGTCCATTTTGTTTTCGGACACTTTTAGTGGTGCAATTTTTTGGGTGTTTTTTGTGATCTAATATTTACATAACTAAATGCAAGTCTGCATATCTACAGCTACATGCTTCATCCCATTTCTCCATAATTTTGTGGTTGAAATTATACCCTCGTTCTGTTGACAAATTGATCCGATATCTGGTGCACACCTTAAGTTCTGATGACAATTACAATTTAATAGATTCAGTATCATTGTAAATCCAAGATAGCTGCCGCTACAGAATGCCGCGTATTACACATTTCTTAACAAACCTCTCAATCAAGTATAAAATGAAAGGGATTTATTAGTAGAACACAGTGTATTGCGGATCATAAAGTAACCGTAGTTTAGACAGATTTAGTAACGTAACAACTTGAAAAGAAAATAAGTATTGTTTAGGTAAATTTAAAAGCTTTTATTGAAAATAAACAATGATATAGATAATGTACAAAAAGCTATAAAAATAATTCGGTAGATTCTAGGTACCAGTTATCACACCACTCTTCTCATCAATGTAGCTAGAGCATTGAAAAGACAAAAAACTAAAATCGTGGGGCGCTTGAATCTTTTATCAACGGACAACACCTAATATCATTATAATATATATGAACTTAGGTTAGGTACGCTAAGCTAGTGGTGTGATGAGTGGTATCTAGGACCTATCGATTATTTTAGCCTTGAGTACATTACCTGCATCATTATTATCATTATTTTCAATTAAACCGCTTAATTACGAAAGTTTTGAGATACTTGAAATTTAAAAAAGGAACGGCACTGGTTTATACTTTTTTTTAAAGATTATTTGTTTAGCATTCAAACATAGACAACCATTTGAGGAATCATTTCCAAATTAAAAAAAATACGGTTATTTTACAATTCAATTCCGCGGTAATTTTTCGTCAACCATGGATTTTTCGCGAGAACATTTCCGTGCGATGATTTTGTACGACTATAAGTTTGGGTTGAATGAAAGTGAGTGCAGAGAGCGTTTAGTTTCAGAATTTGGGGACTGTACACCGTCGCGTGCAACAGTTTTCAGATGGTTTACCCAATTCAAACGTGGAGACTTCTCCTTGAATGACGATGAAAGAAGTGGTCGTCCAGATACTTCAGTTACAAAAGAAAACATCTTAGCTGTAAAAAAAATTATAAAGGAAGATCCAAAAGTGACTTATAAACAAATAGAAGAGGTTCTGAAGATTTCATCGCCGGGCATTAATGATATTTTACACAACCGGCTTGGTGTCAGGAAACTATGTTCACGATGGGTGCCTCACGCATTGAATGAAGAACAAAAAGGAGCTCGCGTCACGTGGTGCAAATATATGCTCAAAAAATTTAACCAGGGTGAGGGACGGACCATCTTTAATATTATTACTGGAGATGAGAGTTGGATTTACCAATACGATCCACCAACTAAGCGGCAATCGACAGTTTGGGTGTTTCCTGACGATGAACCTCCAACAAAGGTGAAACGCGGGCGAAGTGTCGGAAAAAAAATGGTGACCACATTTTTTTCCGCAAGTGGTCATGTAGCTACAATTTCTTTGGATGACCAAAAGACTGTGAATGCTCAGTGATATACTGAAGTGTGCTTACCGGCTGTGTTTAAAAATTTGACTGAAAAGCGACCTAAATCTGGTTTGAGGGGGCTATTTCTGCATCATGACAATGCGTCGCCACACAAGGCTATTCTCACCAAAGACTTTTTGAAGCGTACGGATATCGAAGAGTTGTGTCATCCTCCATATAGCCCCGATTTATCTCCTTGCGATTTCTTTTTCTTCCCGAAAATCAAACTCGGACTTCGTGACACGCGATTCAATAGTCCTGAGGATGCTCGGAATGCCTACTTTCAGGCCGTAGAAGACCTTCCTAAAGAAGATTACCGGGAATGCTACAAATCATGGTTTAGGCGGATGAACCGCTGCATAGAAGCTAACGGAGAGTATTTTGAGAACCTGTAATAAAAAATATTTCAATAGCTTTAGTAGTTTTTTTGTATCTCAAAACTTTCGTAGTGACCTAAGGTATACGATTTTTAACATACCAATTTACTACTATTGGAAACAGGGTGTTTACGTAACTCAAATATACATGGTACCATACCAATTATAATATTTTAATAGTACCTAGTCAAAACAGAAAATAATTATTTTACTTATTTTATTTATGGCCTGGATACGAGACTTTCAAGCCAAATCTTTATTGGATAACTCTGCACTATAATGTGTTACAAATATAACAATTGTTTTCCCCACTTCCCACAAAAGTAGGAACATTCATATATTTTTTGCAAAAACAGTTGAAGTTACCACAAAACTTTCAATAAAGGAAATATTCTTCATGAATACAATTCTTGCCTTTGAAGTATGTTGCTAAGACTTATAGTTTTCAATCTATGTGTCACGAAAATTTTAACCCCCCCTTTTTACCCCCACCGCACCATAAATTTAGGTGGCTCTGCTTCCTAAAATGGCCTATGGGTCCTAATGTCTCACTATGCAAAAAGTGATCCCATCATCACTAAAATCCGTATAATAACCTTTGTTGTCGTGTGCACCACCGACTAGAAGGACAATAACTCTCTTACGGCAGTCGGGTAAATAAACGTTTTTGGAAACATGTTCTAACATAGTGCAGTTAACCATGTTCAAAATATTCAAATTTCTCCTACCGATCATGTTAACATTAATATCTTGTTTTGTGATAATTAAGCGGTGCTGCGCTGTTATCACATGGATGAGGGCCCACATCCGCATGCCGCTCCGGTGTGCGAGCCAGACAGAGCTATGCACGTAGGTATGTAAGTGACAAAGTGACGCATGACGCGATACACGTTAAAATGGCCACCGTCCTATCCGGCCTGAGGTGTGAATATGATTAGAAGTGCACGTTGAGGCACATGACAGTTTCTAGAGTTTCTGTAACGCTGCTATTATCGGTAATTACCGGCCCGGGCTAAGTTTATTTTCGGTATACATCAGCCAATTTCGCCCTTGTGTTAGTGTAGCGACGAAATAATAGAATACACACAAGCAAAAAGCAAAGGTAACCCTTTGTATGGGTATAAGAAGTGACAATTCATACAACCCATGGTCACTTTTATTCTTTATGGTGGACATTGAAACATATTGTAGTAGTAGTAGTTTAATACTAAGGATACATAATATAATATAATAATATTGTCAAGGTGTAATGGTGCGTTTACTCCTAGTGTTTATCCAGGCTTTTAGCTAAGACCAGAGGCCCGCCTGCTTGCAATCTACTCTCAAAAAACTGGCCAAGTGCGAGGCGGACTCGCGTCCTAAGGGTTCCGTACATCACACTACTTTAACAATCAATGAACATATGTAACGAAATTAAAAATTGGATTATGGGTCCATTTTGCACATGCACAAATATTATTTTTTTGTGATGGAACTTTTTGCCATTTTTTATGATTCTGGTCTATGGCAAATACCCTATAGGTATTGTAAGATTGTAAGCGCAATTTTTTTTCTTGTGATGGAACAACTAATTAACCATTTTCGGACTTTTTCCTTTACTTGTGCTGATACTTTTGTGATAGAACTTTTTGCCATTTTTTATGATTCTAGGTCTATGGCAAATACCCTATAGGTATTGTAAGATTGTAAGCGCAATTTTTTTTCTTGTGATGGAACAACTAATTAACCATTTTCGGACTTTTTCCTTTACTTGTGCTGATACTTCACTCCGCGCGTACCTGAGAAAAAAATCTTGACAGACCGACAAACAGACAGACAGTTAGACTGACCACAAAGTGATCCTATAAGGGTTTCGTTTTCTTCTTTTTGAGGTACGGAATCCTAAAAATGGCATAAAGAACTATTGTCTACTAGTTTCTACGAAATATATAACATCTGGTTTCCTAGTAACACAAATGAATAACTTAAATAATAATCATCCAGACTTACAGGATAGCGATCCCTAAACCCCTCGTGAATACCGCTCAATCCTTTAAATTGGTTAATAAACTTTCCCGGCCTAATTAAATTACACCGGCTGGTGGCGGGCGTCGTCCGCAAACATTCCGTAATGTGATATTTTGTTTTCTACTCGGACTTTCATTTAATAATTAGATAATTAATTGATTGAATTGATTGATTCTACTCGTAATTATTTATTTTTGTAGGATTACATCTACGATTGCAGCTACTGGCCGCGTACGGTCTGACGGGAAACGCTGGAATCGGCTACAAGCGTAGCGTTAAGTGTTTGCTGTGTCTGTGTTGTGCGTCAAATATCTACCTCACGTATTTTTAGTCGTATTTGGAGTTATTTTTAGACTGGCGTTTGACCATTTTTCAAGATATTAATGCAATTGGCGAAACCCATAAAAATCGCCTCGTCTCTAGTATCAAAACACATGGAGCGAATGACTGTGCAATGCGGCTGCTTGACGGTCACATGGAAGTTCATGAGTTGATTTTACACGCAAGTCGCTGCAGCGTCACGCTTTGAGCGTTAACGTTCAGAGCGGGCGTACCGTGACCCTTGGTTTACTTATTCGAAAGGACCGACAAAAGTACTTTTGCCTAATTCACATTTTATACTAAATTAAGGCCCGAAACCTATCTTAAATTGACATTAGCAAGAGGCACTTAGACATATCAAATCTATCGTATTATTAACATTCGAATGTGCCTGCAGGCTTGCCTGTAGGCTGCGGCAGGATTTAGCAGCCGCCGGCTACGACTAATAGTTCGTAGGCCGCTACGAAGCTACGATCTCTCAAGGGAGGCTTGTTAGTTCAATCAGACAGGCGAAAACAGCCTTCTATCTAATTAAATGGAACCTACGCTTTGTACTGCTAGTCACCGACGAACACGTTTATTGATTTTATAGAGCTTTAAATTGGAATATAAGTCGATATCCTTTAAACTACTCTACCTACATATTATTTAACGGCTAAATTACACAACGTTTACCTCCTTATTCATAAACGACGTGACGTAAAAGTCTCGTCTCTCAGGCCTCAATTAGTTAATTTATGTTTCTATCAAACACAAATGTCAAAGTGACAGCTAAGGACAAAACATAAATTAATGAATTAAGGCCTGAGACAAGTTTATGAATAAGGGGACACAACGCTAATGCAACCTTAACAATGGATGTCAAAAATATGTTTACACTTTAGCAATTTATTACAAAGTAAGATGTAAAAGTGTAATCATATTTCTGACGTCGACTGTACTTATTTCAAGGTCTGTAATTAATCTTCTTTACTAAAATGAGTTTAAATTAAAGGCTCTCTATCTGAAATTCAGGTAATCCGCAGGTTGATAAGTTAAGCGACGTTAATAACACTTTTCAGCAGGGACGGTATTCCGAAATGCTGGCTGGAACATTTGAAGTCCTTTAAAGAACTGTAATGCTACTTTTACACTACACATTTTCACATTGAGCGTTCAACGCGCGTTTTTTTTGCGTGTTTTATTGTCATGTCATTGTCAGCAGTTATCCGACCAATCTTCCACTACGAGTATATTAAAGAAAGTTAAGATTCACTATTTATTGCCCATTTAATGTCTGTGATTGTGTTGAGGTTGGTAGTTGGTACGTTGTACCTTGGCCGCTCTGATATATTTCACGGCGACTGTACCTCAGCGCTCATCTAAACAAATAGATAGGTAAATGAAAATTCGATCATCATAACGCGCAACTAAAAACCTATATAGTTACCTTATAGGGTAGAGTTATCTTATGCCCTGATTACACCTACCGAGTACAGTGGCGAGTCAGTGCTCTTGGCCGAGTGCTCGCTAAGTGTAAACACATCGAAGATCAAGAAAATGACCGAGACAGTCACTCGCTCCCTAATCTTTTTACTCCAACGATTCCACAAATTCCTTTTTAGGAAAAAAATCTTTATATACTCGTACCTACTTTGAAACGATATTTTATTATTAACAATTGAGTAAGTTAATAAACAAACTGACTGACACGCCTAAAAATTTAAAAACGCGTGTGAACAGTCACTCGGGCACTTTACTGTCTCGGTCGGGTGGCATACTGATGTCTCGCCACTGTACTCGGTAGGTGTGATCAAGGCATTACTATTAGGTGCTAACTGTGCTAAGTGTCTGTGGGAAGTCGTAATTAAGACGCGTAAGCGTTGATGCTTTAATAAACTCGTATTAGCGTGTGAATTATAAAACGACTGGCATCGATTAACGCGTATACGCCCTTACGTGTCTGAAAGGACTTTTATGAATTACCTCAAAACTGAAATATTTTTGTCTTAAAGCGAGGTTTAGACTAGGAAGAACTTGCATGCAATTTTCATTACATTGCTGTAATTGAACGATTAAATACATTGCATTACATTCAGTAGTAGCAATGTAAAGAAAATTGCGTGCAAGTTCTTGCTAGTCTAAACCTCGCTTAACGTTGCCAAATATCCGTGTTGCATCTGTTTCCTTTCATGTAGAAAACAAAACGAATCCTCTGAGGGTGATGCTCCATACTGACATTGAGAGTGAAAATCTTTTGACACCTTAGCCAGGTGTAACAAAGAGTATGTAACCGTTTTTAGGGTTCCGTAGTCAACTAGGAACCTTTATAGTTTCGCCATGTCTGTCCGTCCGTCCGTCCGTCCGCGGACAATCTCAGTGACTGTTAGCACTAGAAAGCTGAAATTTGGTACTAATATGTATATCAATAATCACGCCGACAAAGTGGTAAAATAAAAAGTGTATTTTTTTTTATTAGGGTACCTCCCCTATACATAAAGTGGGGAGTGATTTTTTTTTCATTTCAACCCTAAGGTGTGATATATTCAAGATTCAAGATAATGTAAATATTTTCGGAAATAATCGCTCCAGAAGTTAAAAAAAATGCCCTCTAACTTTTGAACCATAAGTTTTTAAAATATGAAAAAAAATTCAAAAGTAGAACTTTATAAAAACTTTGTAGGAAAATTATTTTGAACTTGATAGGTTGAATAGTTTTTGAAAAAAAAAATACAGAATAATTTCTGAACTAAGTTTGTAATTTAACCGTATAAGCAGGTGTTTATTGTACCTGTAATTTCTACAAAATCACAATGAAATGACGTGCTTTCAAAAACTCTTAAGTGGGGACACTTACTGTGACGGACGGAAAACTACGGAACCCTACACTGAGCGTGGCCCGACACGCTCTTGGCCGGTTATCTTTATTTGTACACGTGGTACAAGTGAAGGCTGAGCTTCGCTGTAACTAGGAACAATGAGCATAAGGTCAGATGGGGTAATGGAAACATTGGGATAAGTAGAGCATTTATATGGAATTTCCATACTGTACCTTTTTCCCGGCGCATAATTTCATTTGCGTACATATTTTATTGCGATTCCTAGTTTATCATGACTCATGAGTTTTAATTTTTATATTGTCAACTTGTGTTAAGAATGTATGATTTATTTCCGCGTATGAGGCCTCGGTACAAACTCGATATGGTTTCACGGAGTTTATACCATCACGAAGTAGCAAAGAAAACTACATGTGTACATTGTTAAAAACCACCGATATGGAATAAATAACTTAATCGTATTTTTAGAGTTCTGGAACAAAAATGGTAAAAACGGAACGGAAAGAAATTGTAGTATAATTAAAAAGGACACTAAAAGTCCAACGTTTGATCTATTACATACACTCGGAGTTTCTTCAACTCGACCGACATTCTTAAATTAAACTGTTGTTTGTAGCGGTTTAATGTTTGGACAATAAACGGGCAACCGTTACGACTTGGCGAACAGCGACCATGATTACACCTTGTGCGTGCCACCGTCGACCGGATTACCCAATCGTTTTAAACAATAAAGAACCGAATTCACTTAGCCTCAACCTATCCAAAAGCAAATGCCCGAGCCACTCTAAAAATATACTCAAATCACTAAAATATACTCAAATCTCCAGGATTCCATCATCAGATCCTGATCTGATTACAATGAGACCAACTGTGAAGAATACTTATTCAAACAAAAAAATAATTTTCCAAATCGGTCCAGCCGTCTTCGAATAATCGGTGAACATACATAAAAAAATGAATTGAGATTATTGAGAACCTCCTCCTTCGAAATATTGAAGTCGATTAAAAACAGTTCATCGAGAGAGTGCCGTATTCTAAATTTTAAAATACATAAACAATACATTGAAAACACAATCTTTTGTCAACATACCTCCAACACACAACAAATAAACAAGCAATATTGTAGTTGTATTGTATTGGAGTTGCATCGGAATAATTTTCAAGCAAATTCGTTGTTAATGCATTGGAGTTGTATTGAAGTTGGATCGTGTATAATAGTAGTTTATGTAACTGTTACGTTTTAAGGCTTAATTACGTACAGTTGCATACACTGCTTTATCTACACTCATATTATTTATTCTAAATGCCGTATTCGGAAACCATAGAATGACCGCTATTGCACCGCCATGGCCAACTCGATTGTGCCGGCGGCGGTCGGGGAGGCGCGTGTCGGCGGCCGCGCGGGAGCGTGCAGGTGTACATTATGTTATCAAAACTCATAACACATCAATAGTTGAGCATGTAAAGTTAAAATTACGTTACTGCCACAGATAAAAAGCTTATCATAGTAAAATCGGTTGTGGTAATGCTAGCCATTGCCTACTGTTTTCGAACACGTTTTAGAGAACTTACAATATGAGTGTAGATAAACGTCTTTTAAAGTAAGAATACGGCCCATGGTATCGTTTGTATAGTTTGTCCGGCGGCTTAAGGACAAATGCTCCATACTTAAGAGTCCGGTAACGATTAGAAAACGAAAATCGCTAATAATGAAATAACGCACATGAATTGTAATTGATAAGATAGTTTGAAGTCTTGTTATTGCAAAAAAATACTTTTGGTACACATTTTTTATTATTTAATACCCGAAAACCCAATTCTTGCGGAGCTTGTTTAGTGAGGACGTTGATTCTTGCAATTTTGTCGCTTGATTTATTATTATTATTTGTTATGCTCTCCAATATGTTTTATATTATCTGATTAAAGCATGAAGCCAAATTTATTTCTAAATTTTAAGTTTTATGGAATACTTTAATACATTCCCATAAATACCACCTAAACTTCGGAAAATTTTCCTAAAGTCGTTCTAGGTAAACATAATCTTGCTTAAAAAATATGTATGAAAATGAAAAAAACTGTTCCACTTATCCCTTATGAAATGACTTATTTTCCATCGTATTTACATATTTTACTTACTAGTTTAACATCATTTTAATCAATAAACATCTTACTGTTTTCACCTCTCCAAGTGAAAATCGCGAAACAGATTAAGGTGAATTATTTATAAATGAAACATAAAATCAAAAAACTCTTCCACTTATACAGTTGAAAAAGGAACTATCTTTCAAAATATGTATACATATTAAAAGTAGTCTTATTAGTTACTGTAAAATAGTATCGAAAAGTTGAGCGAAATCGAAAAATATACTTTACCGGACTCTTAAAGTATGGCGCATTTATCCTTAAGCCGCCGAACAAACTATACATTCACAATAATTTGTGGCTTGTGCTAGACGAACATCGAAATTGGGAAGGCGACTGTCAAAGTGACATCTCCAACATTGTTCCTTAGAAAAGTTAATTTTGTATGGCGCGAAGTTGTTACAATTTATTTTTGCGAAAATGAGTCAATTGTTTAGTCTCGAATTGCTCCGAAATTGAAATCCACCGGTTTCAGGCATCATATCGGTCCTCCGCTGGCCGTGTGTAACTTTTTAGTGGGTAAATATTGATAATTAAATAATTGTATTAACGATTCACGGACTCGTGGCAAAATACGTACCGGAAGTAAGTAATCATAATTATGACAAAAACGGGACTTAATCGCGTACAGTTACTTTTATTATTTTCCTGACGTTTCGAGCGTGCCGTAACGCTCGTGGTCGCAGGCTGGCGAGGAATTGTATCAGCATCTCCTAGCTGCGCGGGTTTTTCGAACTACCCGCACTTGGTCTCGATTATGCACATTCACGCTAGGGTTATAAGCAAATATTAGCAGCAAGGGCTATTACACACGAGCTGAAATTAAGAATTGGAATCTATAGTTACGAAATAAATTCGGAGGGTTCTGATTTTTATGAATATTTTCTACAATAATGCATAAACAGAGACCATAGACAATATTTGTAACGTTCTGAATATATTTAGTCACCATGTACATTTTTCTTCTTAATTTTAACTCATGTAGAATGGCCTTAAGTGCAACCTCTCGAACAGCGCAGATACTGTGAAAAAAAAGTATTTTAGTGGGAAAATTTTAAAAACATTCTCAATATTTTATTATGTTGCGTATATTATTGTGAATTATAATGTAGATACGTTTTATTCTATAATAATTTGGCTATAGGTACAATACAAGTGAATTAGGTCTAGATGTTGTTCAAATGCAAGTGAACATTATACTTAAATGGCCGACGTACGTAATAGTGACAATGAAATGCAGTCAGAATTTAGCAATCCAGCCTTCATAAAGTAATGTTTTTACGCATAATTTTGATTACGTGGTAAGTCTAATTAATATTTTTGTTGTTTATTGAACAAGATGAACATATACTTAGTCGTAAAAGTGGGAAATTTAGTTTTACATGTTTTCTAGAAATTAATGCAAATTTTGGTTGTACGTTTGTGGCTTATTGAACTTATTGTATCATTTTATAGGTAGATAAAAACCTAAGTACGAAGGTGTTTGAAGTACATACAACATACATTATATTATTAATACAAGTTTACGAGTCGAGTATTGCCTTATCTATTTTCCGAATTTTTATTTGATAAGTTTCTTATTTATTTCATTGCATGTTTGAGAAAAGCACTATACATACCTCGGCGTGAAAAGGGGTTGCCGGCCGAGTACATATATACGGCCGAGCGTAGCGAGGCCGGATAGTCACGAGGCCTACTTCCCGGCCTCTGTAGTAATGTACTATTTCTCAAACATGCTCGGAAATGTTCCTGTTACGTTAGTAATTAGAGACCAGTAGGGACTCTATTCCAAGGCAGGTTCAGCGCGACGTACGTAAAGGATTTTCATACAACATTAAATCACTCAGCCAGTAACTGAAGCACTAAACAAGTAATTTTATTTCCTTACATGTTTGAGAAAAGCACTATACATGCTTCGACCGTAATCAGCTTACCTGGCTTCGTATTGTAGCCGTCCTCGTCTTCGACTCGGACGGCTACTAAATACTCAGCCAGGAAAGCTTACTTACTGGTCTCTGCAGTAATGTACTATTATTCAAAAATGTCCGGCAAGGTTGACTTTTACGGTTTAAAACTAGGCGGCGAAGTGCCTAGTTTATGGTCAAATAAAAATTAAAAAGTTGCAGAAATTGCAGGCTCGATTTCGCGACATAAATGTTGCATACAAATTCCATTTTTGTCGAGGTACGGTCACGTCTGAAAATATGTATACATTTAATGTGACAAAAACATGTATCCAAGACTTTACGCTTTGGTAATAGAGTCGTGGCTACATATTTTTGTCTCATTAAATGCATACATATTTTTAGACGTGACTGTACAAACTTTTTAAAAAGTTCAACAGCCATACAAAAATAAAGGCAAAGGTCCTAAACAGCTAAAACACAACATGGGTATTTGTTATTTATAATGTTGGTACCGCGACTTTTTGGTTATCTCAAATAACTTGCGGTACATTTAGAAGAAAAATACACTTTAAACTTTTTAATAAAAATATATTAAGGCGCCAAAGCTGACCGCGAACATAGAAAATTGTAGTTTCGAATATATCTGTCTCTCTCACTCAAAATGAGAAGCGATGGAGATGGAGATATAGGATTGGAATCGAAATTCGATGTTCGCGGTAGCGGTCATTCTTTTAAGGTAGAGGTTATCCTGAAATACATCTAGATCGATTTTGATAACATATCATTACAGTTATACAAAATGAGGGAAGTTTTAAAATAAATACTTAAGTTAAACTACTACAAGATTTCAAGACAAGCGTATTAAGTTGATATTAATAGCCCAGGAGGGCCGCCAGAGGCTATTATTATTACGATGCCAGCCAAGTGTAAGGAGAAACGTTGGAAGAGCCCAAGTATTTTTAATATCGACTCATTAAACGCCCTTTACACGACTGTAATGTCACGTTTGACTGGAAAAAGATTTATGGGCGAGATACGCCTGACATTATCGCTCGATAATGTTTGTACTCATTGACTTCTTTATATGGAGGCACCATTTTATGATTTTTAGTTAGAATTGGTTGTCGGTTTTATAAACTCGGTACTTTGTATAACTAACAAAATATGTATACCTTATATAGAAGGTGTTGTAAATGGGCGGACAAATTTTTAAATAGGGAAAGCCCGGGCAAGACACATATGTTAAGGGAATGATGAAAAAAACCGGCCTAGTGCGTGTCGGACCACGCATAATGGAGGGTTCCGTACCTTCAATGGAATAAGAACCAAGCTAATACTAAAAGGTCGTATCTGATGCCTATAGAAGATGTTTTTTGGAGATAACTCAAAAATGGCTGAACCGATAATGTTCAAAACACCTTTCGTAGAAAGTATGTGATAAGGCGCATCTCCTCAAATCTTTTCATATTTGTTGGACTTACGGTTCAAAAGTTACAGGGGAGGGGGACACGATATTTCTGACTTTCGAAGCGATTATTTCAGAAAAAATTCACCTAATCACAAAATGTTCAAAGAAACCTCGATGTTATTTTTAAAGACTTATCAATTGATGTACCACATGTTGATATTTGTTAAAAAAAATTTTTTTAAATTTAGTTACATGTATGGAGCGCTCCCCCTAAACATTTTTTTTCTGCAATTTAACTACATAATTAAATAGCGGCATACAAAATACACCTCATATGTACATTTTATTCAAGTAAAATGGGTGTGATATAATAATAATAAATATTATTTATTGTACACCACATGAAAAAGAAAAGTATACAGTGATACAGTGATAAAAGCTAGATAACAACAGGCGGTCTTATCGCAAAAAAACCGGCCAAGTGCGAGTCGGACTCGCACACCGAGGGTTCCGTACAAACCTGTAGGTATATAAGTAAAAGTTGACGTAGAAGTTTGATTTTGCTACAGCTGAAAGGTATTATAGACCTGAGTATTTGGTATGAATTTCAATTTAATACCTCTACGCGTTTACGAGGAAAAAGGTAGTAAGTTTAAAATTTAAAAAAATATTTTTTGTATGATTTTACTAAAAATGTCTGCTTTTCTAAAATTTCTTCGTGCCAAGTTTCAAGTTTCTGAGTTTACGGGAAATACCCTTTAGGTTTTGAGTTTCTTGCAAGTACTCAGTTTCAAAATATGCAACTTAAATTGCTATTTCTTTTGATTGCGTTGACATAAAAGTTTGGTTTTGCTACATCTGAAAGGTCCTACAGCCCTGAGTATTTGACATGAATTTCAATTTAATACCTCTACGCGTTTACGAGGAAAAAGGTAGTGAGTTTAAAATTAAAAAAAAATAATTTTTGTATGATTTTACTAAAAATGTCTACTTTTCGTAATTTTTCCTTTGTCTGTGTTATATGACATTTCTTCGTGCCAAGTTTCAAGTTTCTGAGTTTACGGGAAGTACCCTTTAGGTTTTGAGTTTCTTGCAAGTACTCAGTTTCAAAATATGCAACTTAAATTGCTATTTCTTTTGATTGCGTTGACATAAAAGTTTGGTTTTGCTACATCTGAAAGGTCCTACAGCCCTGAGTATTTGACATGAATTTCAATTTAATACCTCTACGCGTTTACGAGGAAAAAGGTAGTGAGTTTAAAATTAAAAAAAAATAATTTTTGTATGATTTTACTAAAAATGTCTACTTTTCGTAATTTTTCCTTTGTCTGTGTTATATGACATTTCTTCGTGCCAAGTTTCAAGTTTCTGAGTTTACGGGAAGTACCCTTTAGGTTTTGAGTTTCTTGCAAGTACTCAGTTTCAAAATATGCAACTTAAATTGCTATTTCTTTTGATTGCGTTGACATAAAAGTTTGGTTTTGCTACATCTGAAAGGTCCTACAGCCCTGAGTATTTGACATGAATTTCAATTTAATACCTCTACGCGTTTACGAGGAAAAAGGTAGTGAGTTTAAAATTAAAAAAAAATAATTTTTGTATGATTTTACTAAAAATGTCTACTTTTCGTAATTTTTCCTTTGTCTGTGTTATATGACATTTCTTCGTGCCAAGTTTCAAGTTTGTGAGTTTACGGGAAGTACCCTTTAGGTTTTGAGTTTCTTACAAGTACTCAGTTTCAAAATATGCAACTTAAATTGCTATTTCTTTTGATTGCGTTGACATAAAAGTTTGGTTTTGCTACATCTAAAAGGTCCTACAGCCCTGAGTATTTGACATGAATTTCAATTTATTACCTCCACACGTTTACGAGGAAAAAGGTAGTAAGTTTAAAATTAAAAAAAATATTTTTTTGTATGATTTTACTAATAATTTCTACTTTTTGTAATTTTTCCGTTGTCTATGCTATATGACGTTGCTTCGTGCAAAATTTCAAGTTTCTGAGTTCACGGGAAGTACCCCGTAGGTTTTGCGAGTGCCGAAAAACTCTAATATTTGCAGCATAAACGACTGTATCTTTTGATTGCGTTGGCTTTTAAGTTTGATTTTTTCGCAGCTCCAAGGGACAATAGACCTGAGTATTTGATATAAATTTCAGCTTGATACCTCCACGCGTTCCTGAGAAAAATGGTCTTGACAGACAGACAGACAGACAGACAGACAGACAGACAGACAGACAGACAGACAGACAGACAGACGGACAACAAAGTGATCCTATAAGGGTTCCGTTTTTTCTTTTCGAGGTACGGAACCCTAAAAAGCGATCTCTACTAGACATACGGACGGACGGACGGACAGACGAACATGACGAAACTATAAGGGTTCCGTTTTTGCCATTTTGGCTACGGAACCCTAAAAACACCCCAATTGTTAATCAAAATAACACTTGATGTTTTTAATTTTTACTACGAGTATGTAGTAACCTTAGCAAAATGCTATCACAAATCCTTAAACTTAAACCACTTCTTATTGGTATTATTTTTTAAACAAATAGTTCCAATTATCCGTTTTGCCCGACCACCTCGTACCATCTAGTACCTTTTTGGAGTTTTCTATACACCCATAGCTATCCGCTTTGCCCATATCCGTCTGCGTCTTGCCCGAAGTACTAAATATTTCAAATTGTTTATGCCAAGAATGCGTTTAGAAGGTGGATAAAAAGTTTTAGCCACAATTGAAGCCAAAGTTTATAGACTATAGTTTTAAATAACCGTATTCGTAAACATACAAAACGTAATACAAAAAGTCGATACTCTTGCTTCTCCTAAAATCACAACAAAACAGTAAAACAGTTTGTTTATTTTTATCCACAACAAGTAGGTACACACGTTGTTTGCTTTGATTGAACTGTCATGGCGTCGTCCTCGTATCGCTACCTTACCGACTTAAGCAAGCCTAGATGCACTAATCTATTGTATAGCTTTGGTAAAATCAGATATTCTTCTTCCCCACACTATGCGTCTTGCCTGGGCTTCCCCTACCGATTGTGGACATTGTGGTGAACAAGCGTAGACCTTTGAATAAGCAAACGCAACCTATAGACAACTTACCACATTCCAAACACCACACGTTCTGACTATTGGGCCAGTAGCATCAAACCGTCTGTCGTAAAATATTTCTTGCATGAAAAGTATGTCAGTAATATTCTATGGGATGAGGGGCTTAGCCAAGATGACAATCGTTTGCAGAAAATAAATCGAAACGCTATCCGTCTCTCTATCGCAGTAATGAAGAGTGAGCGAGAGCGTGTAGCGTTTGTCATCTTGGCTACAGGGCCAGCTGCGATACCCTATTTAGAGTCGGTTGCACCAAAACATCTGTTAACGTTAACGCCTTCGTTGAAAATTCTTGTATGAAAAGTTTGACGGTTTTCTATGGGATGACAGCTCCATCGCCATATTTAACGTTGATCAGTTCGTTAGTTATGCGTGGTGCAACGCACCCTTAATGTTGATCAGGATAGACGCTTGCGACGCCAACATGGCGCCTGTGTCTTGAAGATAGTTTTTTGTTCATTTTCGTTGTTCCGTGTGTAATATATAGCTTATTGTGCAGTGATCTAACGAACAAGTGTGCAGCTAATGAAGAATTAGCCTCAAAACGCGTGTAATCACTGTTTGGGTCCGATATCGGTTATTCAGGCCACGGCCGTCGCGTGTTGTTTGTAGGGAGCAGCTATCTCCCTACAAAAAGCAAGGCCTCTACCGCATAACATGCTATTTATTTACTGAAGTCTGGCGGAAGCCCTAGAGCTGCCATTTCTCTTAAAAAAATGTTGATCAGTTATTATGCGTGGCGCAACCCATCCTATCCTGTCATCGGTCGCTTTTATACTTATTGTGATTCATAAATCGACCATAGGCTATATACTTTTCACTATTTATGAATGAAACCATAGTTTTATCGTGACGTGCCACGGCAAAAGCGATCATTATGATCTCAAAACAGTATAGTCACTACTAACTCAACTCGTATGTTTTCTAAACGAAATGACCAATTATCGTAGTCCTTGTGTAAACTTACGTACAGTCAACCAATTTGATTCCTATTAGGCCACTCTAGAACCTTGTCACAATAGCTAGTTTGGTAGCGAATAGGTTACGTTTATACGTATACACGGGCAACTGCTGTCATTACGACAAGGTTCTACAGTGGCCTAGGAATCAAATTGGTCTATCGTACATGCATGCCTGATTACAATGTAAAGTATTAGACGGTAGTACTATTAGTTATTCTGTGGTATTAGTCTACGCTACTAAGTACTATCGGGTTCAGAATTGCATGGCCAATTTATGAATGAATTCATTGATAAATTGACCATGCAATTTTGAACCTGATGGTACATACAATCACCGCAAACCCTCATGTACGTTGAGGTACGTACATGATACTGTTTCATGTCACGTAAAGGGCTGTATTACTTGTAACTCTTATAAGTACTTTTTATTGAGCAGAATTGATACCTGCAGCTGTCTTTGTAATTTGAAAAGTTTTTCTGCGTAAAAGTTAACAATTTGATCGGCGCGTCGTGCCTGCCAACTTCACCATTGTTCCCCGGCGGGCGACCTTAGATGTCGTCGCTAAGGGCCGTAGATTGCTCTGAGGCTTCCCAACTTTGTCCAAGACATCAAATTAACTTCGATCGAAATTTTTAGGGAAATAAAATAACTTATAACATCGATAAAAACTTTTATTGATAAGAGCCGACCGATCATTCAGTCGCTTTCTTCTATTAAGCGTACATTTCTCCCGAATACTTCATAATTCTGTTTGCTATATAGTTGAATTGTTTAATGTTACAGTGGATTACAAGACACAGATCGTCGAACGACACGGGGCGGGGAGCGGGGTGGGGCGCGCGGCGGGAGACCGCTGAAGCGGCGGAAAACGCGCGCCCGCTCATCACAAATATATTTCTCTATCTAACAATAAGTCAATATTTTGCTTGCTAATATTAAAAATTTACAATGAAAATAGAATTCACTCTAAAAATAATTGCGCGCGAAGCGGGGCGTCGGTCGCAAGTGGAGCAGTCCGATTGTGTGCGAATTCATAGGAGTATCTGAAGCACCGAGCGTTGTGACGGCAATACTGACCAATGATTTTGCATTCACACTTATAAATTAGACTTAACGGGGACGACCGGCGCTAGGCTCAGCGCACAGACTATCACATTGAAAGATTCATAAAGTACAAAAGGTACATCGAACGCGAGGAAGGGACGTGGAATGAGTCGCGGCGGACCACAGACTACAAGCCCCCTCGCACATCTCACTCTCCTTTTAAGAAACCGATCTGTAACGACTAGGTAATAATTTACAAGAGTACCTAATCTGCACTGGGTGCGTCTACACGAAAAGGTCTTTTAATGACGAGCACAGGGTTGCGTCGCAGCCCTGCGCTCCTTCATCGTCTTCGGGCCTGGTGGGACACCAGCGCTCGTCGCCGGGACGACCCGATGACCGAGACCCGCCTGGTGGCTCTGGAACTTTGGGCCGGGCGCCGGTACTCTTTCCCGTTTCTTTTAAAGTGGTTGTTGTAGTGCCAGAAACACCAGGATCTCCCGCTCCACCCTTTCTCAGAAAAACTTCGATAGCACTCCCAAGAGCGCTGGCATCCACGATCGAACCAGACGGCTGATCCCACACCACCGCTGCCGCATCCCCCGGAGCCTGTTTAGAATCTGGTGCAAAAGTGACTTTGGATTTCTTCTGCGGTTCGTTTGCTTTCTTCTTTGTCGCCAAGGTCTGGTGGCGTCGCGTGAACCAAGTAGTGCCAGATCCCGGGGGTTTGTCTCGTAAAGTGGACGCGTCAAAGCTGCTGGAGCGCGTATCGGCTAGTCGTCGAGTTCGTTCGGGCTTGCCGCAGAGGTTAATCTCAGTGGAGGAAGAGGTGAGCGCGTTGAGCATGTGGTGGAGATCTGTGTCGGTGCAAACGACTCCAGCGCCGCTTCGCGGTGGAATAGGTGGTGGCATCTCGGAGGCTCGACGTCGAGCTGGAATCGGTGGTAACGGAGACCCGACGAAGTCAGAGTGTCGTCGGCCACGATTCGTGTATCGCACGGAACCGCTCATCGGGGAACGCTCGTCCAGTGGCTGCACCTCACACACGCGTTCACTAGACGTGTTCCAGAGCCGCATGCGTACTTTTCGAGCTTGAACGATGTCATCCATGATGTCCAGTTGTAAATTATGGGTGCTGCCTAACGTTTCGGTTGCTGGTGGACCTGGAACAGGCCTAGTGATTAGCCTCCGAACAGGGATGAAAAAATATTTTATTTTTTTATAAAATAGGTGGGTACTTTATTTCATTACTCGACTGATGCTTTAAAAATAATCGTAGACAAGGTGTGATAAATGTCAATGTGCACGATTTATACAAACGTTGGAGAAGTCTCACTAAATTCAGAGGAATCTGAAGTTTCTATATAAATTACTTATTTCGTTTAATACTTAAGTTGCAATGCGCCAATTCCATTTCAAAATCGTTTGTAACTATTCTAATAAAAATGTTTAATGCCTGTGACTGTAGAAGGTACTTGCCAACTCTGTTTAGTTGGCGTACCCATAGAGTTTAAGTGTCAAATCTCGCGATACTAACATTTCTTAACCGAGTCCCGGCGGCGGCCCAGCGCGGGGAAGGCTGCAATGGACTCGCGTCGGCCTCGCCCGAACAGCGCTTGTGGCACGCGGGATATTGTCACAACGGAATGTCTGAAACATAATCGCTTAGTTATAAACAACGAAAAAAAATTACCAGCATGCCAAGAAACATTAGTTATCTTGAAAAAAGGATTTGTAGTTTATTTCTTTTACTTCATCTTTTGATATAACTTCGTGGGCCTCTTGCGTTGACGTTTGCGTGCGTGCGGACGTTTTATTGACCAACATTTGCTATTCGGATAGTTGTACTGTACCTTCGACCGCCAGTTTGTGGCTGGACCTGGCTCAGGGTGGCTAGGAAGGCAGCTTCGCGGGCTTCGCGAGCGGCACCTTCCCCTCGTTCTGAGAGACGGCGGACCTGCAGTAAAAATTTTGGATTAAATTGAGTACAATAAAATGAACTAACGATCAATTAAGCCTGTTCGTCTTTAAATAGGAAGACAAATAGGTAATTAAATAAAAGCAACGTTGTGGGGATGGCCCAAAACAATCTAACTAAACTAACAATATATGTGTGAATGTGAATCCATGCGACAGAATTGAATTCCGCATTGTGGCGTCAATCAATCAATCAATCAATCATTTATTTCTAAGAATATGGTACAAAGTTGGTTAGTAAAAAGTGTTAGGTCAACATACTCTGCCGGCATGCATCGGCGTAGAAATATTTACATGAGGAGTCAGCATAAAATTAACAATACTATTATTATCATTTAAAAAATTCTGCTACAGAATAAAAACATTTATCGAGTAAACAATTAAACATTTTTTTTTCAAAAAGACATGTCGGTAGAGTTTTTATGTCGTCTGGCCAAATATTGTTATAGCCATATGGTATGAATTCTTCTTGGACATTTTCAGCCTTTGCCAAGGTTGATATAACTGAAGTGGATTCCTGCTAGGCCTTTCTTTATTTATCACTACATCGTGAAGTGGAAAAAGGTATGGGTACTTTTTAACAAACTTGGTGATTTCTAATATGTATAGACAAGGTAGTGGTAGGATTTTCAGTTCTTTAAATATTGGTTTACAATGAGCGAGATATTCACTGCCATATACAGCTCTGACACATTCTTTTTGAGTCAAAAATGCTCTAAGACTGTCAGTGCTATTGCCCCAGAGGATAAGCCCATATCGTAAAACTGAACCGACATAACCATGATAGGCAGACATTGCAGCCTCTCTTGATACTACTGATCTAAGTCGCCGCAACGCAAAAACAAATCTGTCTAATCTAGAACATACATTCTCAACATGTGCTCTCCAATCTAAATTTTCATCAAGAGTAATACCGAGGAACGTGGTTGAGGTAACAAGTTCCACATATGAATCATTGTAATGGACCTTAAGGCTAATCGTGGATGGATTACAAGTTTTAAAGCTAATCATTTTAGTTTTGGCTAAATTTAATTTAAGACAGTTTTCTTCCAACCATCTCGCTGTCCTTTGTAGTTCACTAACGGCTTCATTCTCTAAGTCATTACTATTACTAGATTTTATAATTAGGGTTACGTCATCTGCAAACATAATACATGTGTGTTTAAGTTTGATTGGCAAGTCATTAATATACGTCAAAAATAACAGAGGACCAAGAACGCTTCCCTGGGGGACACCACAATTGTTAGTTTTTGACGAAGATTTGAAGGTTTTTTCTTTTTATTAACTATTTTAGTTATTTCTGTATATTGTTTTCGCTCAGAAAGATAGCTTTTGAGCCAATCATTAGCCTTTCCCCTAATGCCGTACTTTTCTAATTTTGTCAGAAGAATATTGTGGCAGACGCTATCGAAGGCTTTACTCATATCTAGAAAAACTGCTAAGTTAAGTTGATAGTCATTAAGTGATTTTGTAATATGTCTAATCAAAGAAAAGCAAGCACTGGATGTAGAACTATTCTTACTAAAGCCAAACTGATTTGGATGAATAACACTAGGTTTATCGAAGAAATTATTCATTTTATTGTACATAGCTTTTTCGAAGACCTTTGATAAAACAGGTATTAGTGTAATCGGGCGATAGTTACTTATCATACTCTGGTCTTCTTTTTTGAAAAGCGGTTTCACAATGGTCAATTTAAGACGGTCAGGGAAGCAGCCTTGTTCAAAAGATTATTTAATTAAGAAGGTGAGGGGTGCCGCTAATTGGACTGCGCATTTTTTGAGTATTTTTGTTGGTATTTCGTAATAACCTGTAGAGTTAGTGTCATTTAAAGATTTAATTATTTTTACTACGTCATCTTGATCTAAGGGCGAGAGAAAAATGGTGTTATCGACAGTTTTTAGGAATGAATTATTATTATTATATTTTTTTATATATGAGTAATTAATGTAAAAGTCGTTAAATATCTCGCACATTTTCAAAGGGTCAACTACTACTTCGCCATTTATATTAATATTTTTTATTTCTGATTTATTAATATTTAAGTTTACATTGTTTTTAATTACGTCCCATGTTGCTGTACTTTTGTTTTTTTATTTATTTATGTAAGATATATTGCTTAGTTGCTGTGCCTTGAGAATGCATTTCTTTAGGAGCTTCGAATATTCTAAGTACCTGTGTTTGTTATACTTTTTGTTTGCATCTTCTTTATGGTATTTAAAATATAATTGTCTTTTTTTGATATATGATTGCTTTAGCCCTCTCGAAATCCATTTATTTTTTATGGGTTTGTTCTTAACTTTCACATTAATCATTGGAAAGCATAAGTTGAAAAACAAAATTATTAAATCATGAAACTCTTCGAATGCTGTATTCAAATCTGCTGCTTGCAAAACTTGGTTAAACGAAAGGCACGAAATGTGCTTACAAAATTTATCTACATTTTCTGGACTATAGTCTCTTCTTTGTTCGGTATATTCTATACACTGTCTGGGTTTGAAGTGTTCAGAAATCGGGAAGGATATAGATTGTCCAGTATCATGATCAGATAGGGCTAGGTTGTGTATGTTACATAGTACATTTGACATGTCAAAGTTTGAGACTATTAAATCAATACAAGACTTCTTTCGTGTTGGCGACTTTACATGAATGTTTAGTCCAAAATTTGCTAACAGAGAGATATTAGTTCATTTGTTTGCTTACATTTTTTGAGAATATCAATGTTCCAATCACCGCAAAATATCATTTTCTTATTCTTTTTGCGTATAAGACTATTTAACAGTTGTTTAAATTTATGAATAAAGAGATCTATGTTATGACTAGGTATTCTATAGATGCATATTATAATTAAATCAAAATTGGTTAATTCAACACCACAACATTCAAAGTAGTATGGGGCACATAGTTTCGCAGTGATTTTTAGTGGAGTATATTCTAGACCGTGCTTTAGCAATATACACGAACCACCCCGCCGTTGGTGTTTCCTTGAAAAATACGATGCTAAATTATAGTTGAGTATTTTCAAGTTACTTTCAGATCCAAACTTTATAAAAGCTTCAGTAAGGCAAATGCAATTTATTTCACCAATTTGTTTAGAGAGTTCTGACATAGTTATTTCGAATAATTCTTTTTTATTGAGTACTAGCTTTTTCCCGCGGCTTCGCTCGCGTACTATAAGTACTCAAAAAGGAGGTTCTCAGTTAGACTGGTATGTTTGTATGTACCACATTTTCCCCTTTTAGGTTGAATTTTCAAAAAACCTGAAACACGTGTTTACTCATTTATCGTTAGGAATACTCCTGTGAAGTTTCGAATAAAATAGTCTAACAAATCTTGTTTCGCCATACAAACTTTGGACCCCCATTTTACCCCCTTAGGGGGTGAATTTTGAAAAATCCTTTCTTAGTGCACCCCAAGACCTTATAAGGAGCCTACATGCCAAATTTGGAATCTCTAGAACCAGCGGTTTGGGTGCGCGTTGCGCGTTGGCTGTGCGTCGATATGTCAGTCAATCAGTCAGTCAGTCAGTCAGTCAGTTTCTTCTTTTATATATTTAAAGATACCTGCCACATTTTGATGAAATAGCTGCAGGTTAGAGGAATGTGTATATCATTCTCGAAAAAACTCTTTATCCAGTATTTTAGTGGGCCTCGGTGGTGCCGTTTCCGTATTTGTCATATTTATATTACTTGAGGTATTTATTTTCTGTAGTATAAACTCATTCAGACTCGAAAATGCAGATCTCATGCCAAAATGGGTCAATTTGCCCGAGTTATACGAAAACATATCCAGAGTTAAGTTTCTATTGGTGTCAAATAAATATGCGTGATTATTGCTTTGCAGGTCCATTGCTAGAAGGTTTCCAAATAATTCTACCCTATAATTGTACATAAGAGATCCACATATGTATGTAGGCAGGCAAATTATTTTGTTAGTGTGTGTAATTTTCTTTAAGGTCTCCCGGAGAGAATTAACAAATTGAATACTATCTACATCTTCACTTAAGTCCTGCTCACCGATGTAAATCACGCAACAGTCGTCCATAGTAAACTTATCTAATTTTTTTTCTAAGTTAGTTAACAACTCAGTTATGCTACCATTTGGGATGGTATAGTGACAATACCTAGCATTGCCTTCAAAGGCATATTCGACAGCTTTTAAAATATTATTATTTTTTTGGTTACTTAAAATACACTATTGCATGTTTGCCTCGTTATATGCCGTGGTAGGTAATTTCGGAATAGAGGTGCGGTCGTGGGGAGTAGAGTCCTTATTAGCTATTTGATCCACTCGCTGCTGTTGCCGCGGAGTCTCTTCAAGCTCTTCATGGCGACTGGTGTCCTTGCCGGATATAGAGCTACTAATCTGTAGAGGTACTTGACACGTCGTCTGTGGAGCCCGTAGAGAATGTGTGGCGATGGGCGACAGATCCATGTGTGACATGTTATTGTCCTGCAAGTTCGTTCTATTCACATCATATGTTAGACTATTCTGCTTCTTCTTCGGCGATTTGTTTTTTGCTTTTTTAGACGTAGACGTGCATATGCGGGTTAGGTTGCATATAGTATGTTCGTTATCTTGTATTTGTCTTTTTAAAGTGCCATTTTCTAAGATAAGATTTTCAATTTCATGTTCTGCCGCCTGTAATCTCAATTGTAAACTAAGTATTTTATTTTTATATTCTATCAGCGTCTCCTCAGTTGTAGCTCGGATATTGGGACAACTTCTGTTTAAATTCTCCAATATAGTTTCAGAGTCCAGATCTTCAGAGTCGTTACTTCGAATAGAGCCCACAGAAATGTCGGTAGCACATAAAACTTCTGGTGTTCGAGGCTGGCTAAGCTGTACCGGCCTTCGGTGCACATTATCCAGTGATGGTGTACTTATAGCACTATGGTAGGGATTCGATGGACTCGGCGCGTCCTTAATGGTTGGATCATTATGCAGTGATATGTTATCAGTTGGCAGTATCGATTCTTTCGACTCGCACTGATCCAGGTCCGTAATGGTACTCATCGATTTTTCGGGCTCACCCAGTGAAATATCCGCACTAGGGGAGGGGGACGAGTCCTTGGTAATGGAATCCAAATATTTATAGTCTTATAGTAGAGTGATCCAAGGGGGGGGGGGGGGGGGGGGGGGCGCAGCGAGCGGCTCCAAATTTAAACTGTATAAGGCCTGCACTGCGGCGCAAATTTTTGAGTCCCCAATACAGCCCTTAGAGGGACGTAGTGTTTTAGCATAATGGTGGGTAAGGCGCATAGGGTAAAAGGTTGGGAACCCCTGGACCCCTGCTCTAATCTGACCTGACTAGCAGTAGGTCTGGTAGGCGTTGACAGGGAATGCTTGTGAGTATCGCGGTACAGTGACAGGTGGTACGGGTCGGGCGGCGACTCCTTTTTTTTTTTAATACCACGACGGTGGCAAACAAGCATACGGTCCGCCTGATGGTAAGCAGCTACCGTAACCTATCGACGCCTGCAACTCTAGAGGAGTCACATGCGCGTTGCCGACCCTTTACAAAAAGGAGAATTCGCTGTGTTGACGGCTAAAGGAACAAGACGGTCCCTCATCGACAACACACTGGGTCCTCTTTGAGCTCTTTGGCAACCTTACTCACCTGCAGGAACTCAACACTATGAGTAGGGTCTAGTGCTATTTGGCTGTGGTTTTCTCTAAGATGGAGGTACTTCCACAGGCTGGCTCTGCTCCAGATTTGAGCGAGATGACATTCGCTGAACGTGCCCTACCACACTTAGCCAGATGCCATTCGCAGAGCCCATACCTCTCTTTTTGGCATAGTTTAAGGACATACCCAAGTCCGGACGTAGTTTAAGGACATACCCCGGGTCCGGGCCCGGGTCCTGGTCGATGAAGAGGCCGCGCGTGACCACCGGGTTGTGGTACCTTAACTTCTGAACGTGTCTAGAGGATCTGAACTGACCTGACTAGCAGTAGGCCCAGTGGTACAGGAAGGCGTTGGCAGGGAATGCTTGCGGGTGTCGCGCCACGGCGACAGGTGGTACGGGTCGGGTGGCGACTCCTGGTCGATGGACAGTCCGCGCGTGGCAACCGGGCTGCGGTAGGAGGCCTCCTCTTCAGCTCCACTCTCTTCCACCACTATGAGCGGTTCCCCGCCTCCGAGGATGGCCATTGAGCCGCGCCGCATCATGCCTGGACAAAGGGAAAAAATATTGAAGAACTTGGAGTCGGCTTTCCCGGTCCTGATATGTATCTTTGTTATCTAGATTGATAGGGTTCAGAAGTTAAGCTGTCTTAATTTCTTTAACTTGTAGCGAATGTACATATAGTTAGGTATAGGTATGCTAATAACTTCTGCTAATTAAAAATGTATCTCTATCTCAATATTATGAAGGGAAAGAAGGGTCTGCGCAGCTCGCAGTCAGAAATGTAATATATACTTAGTTCGTAGCAGGTATTCTCAGAGACCATCTTAGCAGAATAACTCATGTGATTTATGACAGTTGATAACGAAGTTTGTTCGAAACTTGATTCAGCTATTCAGACCCGATATTTCGTACCGATTACAGATTTACAACAGAATGACGCAATCAGTTCGCAAGGCGCAATTAATTTGACTACTACGTAATCTTGATGAAGGGGAGAATAGCAGAACGTGGATATTCACATGGTTTCCGAATAATATACTGTAATACATTGAAAATAGATATCTATTGCCATTCAAAGTGGCAATGCGGCCAGCCTTCTGGGCACACTATTACCCATTGGTAGCGAACTTAGGAGATATTTATTATTATATAGAAAATAAATAATTAAATTTTCCTTAATATGATTGGTTTAACCAAGATTCGTGGTACAGTCGAGGACAAAGAGATGTATACACTTTTGGACCTTATTACAACGCAATAAGGTCCAAAAGTGTATACATCTCTTTGTCCTCGACTGTACTTTAAGGTACGAGTACATTGATTTTGATTGTCTGTGTCACCGCGAAACTTCGCTGAACATTGTAAAAAGGCATGCGCCGTTTTTATTAGCGTTTTCATTCACACAAAAGGACCCCGAGAACGGGCTATTTTCATTCAGACAACATCAAGTAAGATAGTTTTTATAGCGCAATGAAAACTCTTTATTACCTAAAACGTATAAAAACACAATTCACCGGAGATTTCGGGTAGTGCCTTCGAAAATTTCGAAAATAATGTTGGTTTAAATATATATTGAAAATGTTTGCGGACGAGATAATTTATCGGGTCATAAATTACTTGCTATTGTTGGAAAATGGGCAGCTGTATAAACTCGGCTACTAAATGTTCAATCGCCGATATATCCAGCATCCACTATCCAGTATCCTCTATCCACATCCGGAATAATACTGTAACAACGTGTAACCGAGCGTGCAAACCACATCAAGGATTATACATGTGATGTACCTAAATACATGTCGTGTCGTGTAGTGTTGTCAATTATTAGTAGAACATTTAATAATATGCATTAGGTACTAATATACAGTTAAAACAAGTAATTTAACATTTTTAAATATAGTGTGTGCCAAATCGATATCCATCCGTCAAAACTTGAGCAAAGAAATCAGTTAGATACCTAGAAGTACGTAGTATTGAGTAAATATCGTGCAAATCATGTTAGAATTTTGATCATACCTAATGTTTGATTTCATGCTTGCTACTTGCTTGCATGGTACGTAAAATTGGACCATTGTTGTGCGACGTGCAAACATAATAAGTATACGCCGGTATTAAAATAACGCAACTGCATCATACATGTACTAAATGTATCTATATACATACTAAGTAGTGAGTTAAAGTTACACTGTAGTATGTATGTATCACTTTATTGCACATAAACAAGTAGGTATTTATTTTATTTATTTATTTATTTAAACTTTACTGCACAAATCAAAAAGTGTACAAGAGTAGGACTTAATGCCTTAAGGTATAACATAAAAACAACAGTAACATATATAAATAATATGCACAAAGGCGAGCTTATCCCTGATAGGGATAAGCAGGCACTGTAGTGTGTAAGCCGACCGGCCGGTTTAGAAAAGTTGTGATCGCATGTTTCTTGTCCAATGGTATAAACGAGCCAAGATTAAAATTTGTCTTTGCTAAATAGCTTTATAAAGGCGGGACTCATTATATTTGTCTAAACCTTATCCAAGTTTATGTACATTCAAAAACACCGTGTAAATATGAGTTTTCAATGTGTCGCCCGGGCACATGTTTTATTTCGTTTTATTGAAAATGCTTGCACCAATAAATACGATTTCAATCTAATACAATATCGTCAAATTCTCATTTAAGAACTAAAACCACAGAGCCAGACCAAAATAAACGTTATGATAAATGTAAATTTTCAGTCAGTTTAAGCAAGTTCACGAATATTTTAATATTTTACCTACTAAAGGGCTTTAGATAATGTTTCGAAGGAATTCACTCTTTCAGCAGAAACATTGCATAGGCCTTCGAAGTTGCTAAACGTTTACGCTTGATTTTCCTTTATTATCTAAACTATGGGTTTCAAAGGTTATTAGTTATTACTTCATTACATTGTTTATCACTTTAATTGAAACTGATTTTGTGGGGAACACTAAGGCGGTCACAAAACACGGTCCGTAACTAGACGAATATATATTATAAAACCACACGCAGTAAAGCGCATTAATTTAGTAATGATAGTGATGTAGAAAGTATAACATAAACATAAACATTACATAAATACTCTTTATTGCACACCTCAAATTATAGACACAAAGTATACACAAGTCACAAACAGAAAAGCAGAGGCAAAACAATTGGTGGTCTTATTGCTAAAGAGCGATCTTTTCCAGACAACCTTTGGTATCTAGGGTAAACTAATCCATTGTCTCTCCCTTAGAATGATTGGCATTCAATTCCAAAGATACCTGTCATTAGTTAGTTAATTAGTTATCCTGGGCGTTTTATACCCGTTTTCATGTATTTAAATGTGTTTTTAAAAGATACCATACTGATATTAATACATTTACTGGTATTTTGAATCCTTTGACAAAAACAGCAATTTCATTCAGAGAAATACAAGAAATAACTATGCGAGTGAGGTTATAGTTTTGAACTTCACTAGGTAGTAGTGGCGGGGCGTAAAGTACTAAGTCGAAGCTAATTTAATATTTGTTTTCTTCATGAGCCGTAGTAAAATGTTTCAATATTCGTACGCTATCGTCTAATGATAGGCAAACCAGCATATACCCCGTCTGTTGGCAAGAAAACTGTAACCTATGGACGCCTGCAACTTCTAGGATGTAAGAAGTAAGAACCTCACACACGGTTCCTCGCGAAAACCTCGATAGGGAGCTCACTCTACACCTGGAGCGTCCATCTTGTAGGTAAGATACTTTGAAGTAAAACTGTGAGATAATAGGATCCTAGTTCCTAAATACGCAGAAACAGCGCGCAATATCCGGCCAAGTGGAAACTGAAAAAGCTGTAGCGCTTAATGGAACGAGCTTTCGTAGTCCTGTAAAGCATTGAAGACGTTTTATAAGTCTCATCGTTAGTGGAAAACTTTCAGTTCTTTTTTAAGTAACAGTGGATTCGCTTCTATGAATTGTTGTCGTTGTATTTATATCTACCACGTTCCATAGTTAAAACACACAGATGTAGGTTTAATAAAATGGTACTTACAGATTTTTTTTATTTCTGTGCTCTGCGATTATTTCATAATATAATCAACTATCTAATCAACATTTCGTTATACCGGGTGACTTTCAATTCGAGATATTCCTTCAAGGACGTAATACTAGAGTTCATTTGTAACAAATAAGGTCCCATTAATAGGGGGTCAAGAGCAAATGGTTATAGAACTGTTAACCTTTGTTTTTATTGACATCTACAACTTAGGTTCCTAATGACTGGATCCGTTATTTTTTTTATAGGTAATCAATTATGTTTAGCACTTTTATAAAAAAGCTGTTAAAATTCTGCAGTCTGAATGGTTTTGTATAATAAATATGACGGAGGGAGAAGGCAGCGGCTTGTCGCAGAGCTAACGTCGTACACATCATAACTGCTAGAATTATGATATCTTGTTGTTTTGGAAAACGACGAGCTATGTTTGCCAAACTGCGAGACGTGGCACTCACACTTGTCTCGCTAGGTGATAGAGTGAAATCCATCTGTCCACACGTGTCCACACCTAACTGTCAATCTGTCAGTAGGTCTCGCTAGAGCATTTTATCTATGGCTATGGCCACCATTTTAGATGTCACTCTTGAGTGATTCCACCTCAAATTTCAACTGTCACAAAAGTGTGATCTCATAGTTGTCTCGCTAGCTACTGTCAGTTATGCCATGTCGAATTGAGGCCCTGGGAGTCATTAAAACTAACGTTTAGATTTACCCACTTTTAAATTAAGAAACCTTACTGCCTGGCCCTCGACTTTAAGACCTTTATTTATCAAATAATGATAATGTGCAAGAATCATTACGTACACTTCAAACCTTTATTTTTTCAAAAAGTTAAAACCAGTTATTTTGACCCCCGGTTAGTGGGGACTTATTTGTTGCTAATGAACTCTAGTATAAGCCCCTGAATAGAGAAATCAATAATAATGTATGTATTAATAAATAAAAAAATATAGCCTGACCTGGGGGGCGATTTTTGACAATCGAGCGCTCGAATTCAAAGAATTTAAGCTCGAATATAACAACAGCACACAAAAGTTTGTCGCCATTATTTACGCATGAATATATAAATAATCATGATTTTAAATTACTATCGCTGTTATTTTTAAAACATAATTTCTTCGTTTTATTCAAAGTTTTGAATGTCATATTCGAGCGCTCGAATCTCAAAAATCGCCCCCCTGAGTGACATGGGTTACATGCATACGTTACATGTTATCCGAATTGAGTAAGATGATGATTTATACCTGCTTCATAAAAAAACTGTCTTTTGGTATTAATTTATATGATTACTTCTTAGAACAAAGCGATTTTCATTTTACTTAAATTACTTTCTTCTTTTTAATTAATTTCTACTTAAATTTAATATTACCTACATAGCAAAATTGTATCTATAAAATATTCCTTCTGTTTTAACATGATCTATCGTATTTACAATTGATTCAGTTTCGAAGTGTAAGATTTTTATATCGACTAAAAATAGATTGAACAAAAATAAATCGAGAGTTCGATTTAGTGGGCGGTTACTTTTATCTCCCAAAAGAAAACAATCACGTGACTTGGTTGAGGAAAAACCAAGTCACGACATTTTTCCTTAAACTTATAATAGACACAAGAGTGAATTTAAAATGCGTCGACGTGATCAGAGGAAATCTGAACCCCTAGTCGGTGAACAGCCTAGCCCGGATATCAAAGAGACTTCTTAAATAATCAAAAAGTAATCCTTTAACCTATTGACACGCACCGCGTGCCAAAAGATTAAAGGATTACTTTTTGATTATTTAATTATAAACGGTTAGGGAATTGTAGAAATAGACAGTAAATTTAATACTATAGAACGAGTTTTATTATGGTAGTAAGTAATTAAGAAAGTAAGGAAAAACCCGCGCAGCTAGATGCTGATACAATTCCTCGCCAGTCTGCCTGCGTGCGACCACGAGCGTTACGACACGCTGGAAACGTCAGGAAAATAATAAAAGTAAATAAATACGCGATTAAGCCCCGTTTTTTCAGAATATTAAGTAAGTAAGTTTTGACATTAGTATTATTTGTTTCGTACTTAATTTTGTTTTTATTATAATTATTTTATTTCGTTTTAATATTTATGAAAAAGCAGAAACCAGTGAGTGCTTTTATTGAGCAAGTATAAATTTTCTCTATAACCAAAGCAAAAATCTAAAGTTTCAGCTACCCGCAACATCATATTTCTTACATAAGTACTCAACACACGTCGGAAGATGTTAATAGAAATCTTAATCCAGTAATTAAAGTTAAGTGTGGTCGGGATTAGCCCGCAACAGGTAGGCCAAGGCCCGGCACTGACCCGCTTCCCGGCCCCCGGCCTCGACCCGCGCCGTGCAACTGTCAAAACTCATCTCGTTCGCAACGCAACAAAGGCGGCTTTTAAATCAACGCCGCTTTGACTCGTAAATGCAGTCCGCATGTCAACGGAGAAATTATGTAAAAGAAAGATATGCTTGGTTGAATAAAATAATTCAACTAGCTTTTCGAACTTTACTACAATTTTATTAGAGTTAGACGTCTCTTTTTCCGTACTAAATCTTGTTAATAAAATTGGGCCTCTTTTAATTTAGCCAAAATCACTCTAAGCTGAGTACTTCCTTCAAAAAATCTTCGATCACAGCCGCGGTATTAATTAACTATTGCTCGATTTGGTGCATCATTTTTACAAAAAAAACTTTGTATAATAGTCGAAAGGAACTTCGTAATCATGCAACGTAGGCTTGTTATGTTTACAAAAGTTAAGCGCCTATAACCGCGAATCACTTCGTTTGATCGTTTTTTTGCATCTATCTTTCAAATATGCAAGTCTGCTGCAAGGCCTCAAAATAAGTGTCAAAAAGACGGAAGTGATGTACTCATATGGTCATAAGACACTGCCCGTAATTCTTGGTGAGGACGTGCTGAAACAGGTCGACAAATTCCGTTATCTGGGGAGCACGATAACGTCGAAGTATGACCTTGACGCTAATATCAACAGCAAGATCAGTGCTGCAGCTGCAGCGTTTGGGAAGCTGTGTCTCAAGGTCTTTTCTCGTACGACCTAAAACTGGCCACCAAAATTTCTGTGTACGTGGCGATTGTGCTACCAAACCTTTTTTACTATTCCGAGACGTGGTGCGTGTGCCTACCGTCATCACATTCGTACCTTAGACCAGTTCCACCTCTAATGCTTGCGTAAGATCATGAACATCAGATGTTCTGACCGAGTGCGAAATTCCGAAGTCCATGCGACGAGCCAAGGTTGGTGGAACAGAGGCTTATCCAGAGTCGTATTTAAAATTTCGCTCCCGGGCCAGAAATGTTCGCCACACCTATGGGCACGAGAAAAAAAAATTAGACTCTTTGAATTCTTAGTATATGACCAAAAGTTGAAAAACGTCTTGCTGATGCGACCGTGTAACGTGTGTGGACTGTGAAGCCGAAGGCTAAAGTGGTAAAGACTCTCACCTTATTCATCTTTCCGAATCATTACCCATACCGTACCTATCATTCCAAGTAATTTGACGGCTCAGCTTATAGGCGGCGAAACTATTTTATGCCAAAAAACTAATACATTCAATTATTATTTAAATGAAAATGTTAAAGTGGAAAGTGATCGGAATTCAATTTAATCAATGGGCAAAAATGCATTTTATCCGCTACCAAAACAAAACGTTTAAATGTTTTCTATTTAGAAAATTAACTTTTAATCGCTGATTTAAGATAATAAATATTTAAAATAATTAATTTGCATTACACTGTAATGTTTCAGGTAGCGACTGTTATTATCTTCCCCTTGCCAGTAATATGTAAAAAACCAGGCTTTAAAAAAGATTTCTTGCCCCATGCTTTGAAACCTTACAACGCTTTCCACTTTAAACTTTTCATTAAACGAATTAAAAGGTTTTTTGATTAAAATTTGTCAACTAGTTAATTTTGGGAAAGTATATGTATAAGGGGCCTAATCCACCACCAAAATTGTAGAAAAATTAAGTAATTAACCATTATAATAACCTGTGAAAATTAACTAAAATTTCCATGGATGTTAGTTTATTTCTTATATTTTCCTTTAATACTGTGGTTGAAAACAAAACGCAATATTCGATCCAAATTGTGACAATAGATTCAAGTTTTATCAGTTTATCACATTAACCTACTTATTTAATCGACGTAACTGAACAGGAATCATCAGTTTATGTGTTTACAGGCCTTTGTTGTAAATGCAAATCACTTCATTTTGATTCAGATGTTAGATACGAATGACTGTTATTCATGTAACAATGGTATGTAATTAACGAATCGAGGTCAGCACTAATGTTGAACGTATAATAAATATTTACAAAAGCTGAAAGGTGATTCGAGTAACCATTTACGTAAGCCTGTCAGTTAGAAATTACCTTTAAATAATATAAGTACGAATAAAGTTAAATTCCCGTCGAATGTTTGGTGGCTTTTGATGCATTCCCGTTGTAAAGTTCTGCCTACATTTTGATAAGTACCAAAATAAGTAATTTATTTTTAATAGTTAGGTAGTTTTTTTCCTACCTCTTATGGTCCCTATATACCAATAAGAGATGTACCTAGGTAGCATTTTCTGCAGGAGTATTTAACGAAATCAATCTTGTAATGCTTTAATTTTTAAAATCATATTTCAATTTGATATGGTCAAAAGTAACGTTTTTCAAATCGTTATTTTATTGATATTAATAAGTTCACGTCAAATACGAGTAGATAGCAAAAAGTGATAGCTTAGCGTGAGTGGAGTACGTTAAACGTTTTTGTACAATTTCTTGACAGTATTTTAATACATAAATGTATTAAAATATTAAAATACTATTATGCAAGTAACTTGATATTTGAGCCAATCAACTTTTTGATCGACAGTTTTGAATGTCTCTTGCGTTACTCAAAATGTCTCTGGAGTTACCAAGAAATCGGGCTTCTAATATACATCGTTTCCTGCACTATTGTTTTTGATCTGTTTAGACTGATGGTTGACTAGTAGAAAATTCCCCGTGGCATTAAATGCGCCCTCTTTACTTTGCTTTAGTGCAATAAAATTAAAATAATTAAATAAATAATATTAATTTGTTTTGATTTTATTTTGACGACAAAAGAACATCATTTGGATAACAAATCCATAAATCATGATTAAAGTTAGAAAACCGGTGCTGGGCCATAACAGTAAGCCGTTTAGTTGCTAACTTCAGTTTTCACCTGTTGTTCAGAAGTTTGTAACTAAATACATACCTCATTCAGGTACTATCTACTGTAATATGTATTGTGGACATGGTTGTCTATTAAAATATGATCATTAAGGATCTTTATTATCATTTTTTCATTCAAAGATAAAGGTTAAGAATCACGAAAATTGCTTAGTAATGAGCCGGGCGTGACAAATTATTACTTCAATACAATAACCAATTAATCCAAAGAAACATCGGGCGGCAACATTCCGTATATCAAAAATAGATATATTATGTACTATTATTGCCATGTACATAACCTTGTTTGGTTCCCATAGCAACCACGGAGAAGAAAATTGACGAACAATAAATTCATATTATTAAAATGCAGGTCAGTGAGACGTTGTCAAATAAATTTACACCTTAAGACAATGGCAGAAGACATAAAGTAAACAAAAGGCCAAAGAGAATTACGATCCTTTTTATTTGAGTTAAGGATATTTT
Source organism: Pammene aurita (assembly GCA_947086415.1). Classification (NCBI taxonomy): domain Eukaryota; kingdom Metazoa; phylum Arthropoda; class Insecta; order Lepidoptera; family Tortricidae; genus Pammene; species Pammene aurita. Next base: position 22,032,925 of record OX352298.1, on the reverse strand, counting down.
TATTGATTTATTTTCCCATGAGTGGAGGTCAAATAAAATTGAACCTTATGAAAATGGCATAAGACACATAATATCAGAAAGGCAAGAAGAGTTATGATCTTTTTCATAAGTCAAAACGTAAGCATTCGATTAATAGTAATTGTGTTTCTGATAGACTAGGAGCTGACCGTGATGGATGTGACGCGATGGGGGAAGCGTTCAGGGTCCGTCTGGTTTAATAGCTATATTATCCTTGATACTTCATTTGGGCACCTGGCGGCTTTGAATGGGTGGAGGTCGAAGTGATAGACTATCGAAATTGTTGTTTTGGAGAATATTAATACCAAAATAGGAAAAGAAACCACCGAGGATCATATAATTTCTCATAATAATTCATAATTCTTTTATTTATTCATTAATCGCTTCATAATAATGTGTTACATAAGGTTTTACGTAAGGCAAGGTCTTACATAGTACTTAAGTAACTAATGTATCTATAATATTGCATCAAACCCGGAACTTGAGGGTTTGTTTTACTAAAGTGGATTGCATTCTTTGGCTTCCGCCACTTTGCAGCTGCCAGATGTTACGGATATGAAGGTAGACATGGTGTGGCGGAATGATTGGGGAATTTCGTTGGTTACATTGTCGGGACGTGCTTGATGAGGCCGGCTCTCCGTCTAATGTAAGCACGGTGTAAGCATCTAAGGTTATAAATAGAGGTGAAAGGGACGCGCGGGCATTCAATTCTTAATTGTCGAACGGATAAGTGACTGGTTTTGGAAATCGTTATTATTGGTACGTGTGAGTGAAATTTTCAGTGTTGCGAAGCTTCGGGCTAGAATTAAAATCAATATGATTTTGTTTCGGCTCAGAGTTAAATCTAGACTTTGCGGATCCGGGAAACTTTGAAAGTACCTCGGAAATGTAGATCTAGATATTTTGCGGCGGTGAAAGTTTCATTTACTATTTCTTGTGGTTTTTTTATTGTTTTTAACTTATGTTAATGGGAGTTTTCATGTAAATTTTCTTGAGTGTTTATTTAAATTATAGAACCAGTTACTGTCTAAACCTAAAAGTGTGGTTATTCAGCTCTATTTCAACCTAACTGGTGCCAACAGAGATAGAGCTGGAGTTCTAGTTTTGTGACGAGCATGTGGAAGCTCGGCGTTGCTTTTTACCAACACAGTAACGTTACATCACCATGTGGTGCCACACTGAACACGAGAGGCCAGCTGTAAGGTTAGATAAGGGCCTCAATTCGATGTTAAGTTGCTGGCCAGCTTGTGACAAGACTTGTCGAAGCCTTACAGAGATCGTGTTCGGGTCTTGTTAAATATATGTAAATATTCTTTATATACACCAGATAGGGACCGATCTTACTTCCACCGCCCTGACGTTTTAGTCGTGGAGGGGGAGATCTGCACAACACCATATTGATAGCTTTGCAATCTCGGATTCATTGGCCGAACTTTTACAGCTTAGGTTTAGGGATACACTTGAGTATTGTCTGGAATATTTGGGCTATGGTAAGTACGACAGATATTCCAGAAATACTAGCAGATGGGGTTAGTGATAGATTAAATTCATACACAATTGGGAAGTAGGCATTTTCTTAAAGCCTTTCATGTTTTTGAAAGCATCATTTTTTATAAAACTTCGTTTCGTCGTTTTTCGATAATATCCTGATTTTAACGTTTTAAAAGCAGCATTCTAATCTTTTGCAATATTTTCAAGTCTATTTGTGAGTTTTCTGGTATAATAAAGGTATAAATAAACATTTCATTGGTTTTATAGTATTCATATAACTCTGAATAACAAATCATTCTGAAACAGTAGTCTGATTTGGTCAGTGGCAAGCAGAGCAGTCCATTGTATTATTTCAAAGTTACATAATGCTTAAATTGGTTAGTTTGACTTCATAAAATTTGTGGTCAACAACTAAGGTTGGTTCTTGGTTCTACATGTTAGAAAACTCAGAAATAATGACTCAGTTTACAGTTTATGGGTTGGACAAGGGTTATTGGCGTTTAGATTTGCTCTCATGTTGTTAAATGAGATTAAAAGGTTGACGATGAATATTTCGGCGGTTTTCTTCATCACAACGTCACCTAAGCTTCCAAACCGTTAGTAGAGTCGCTTGAAGGGTCTTAAACTCCTAGGGTTAGGCAGGTAGGGATAGGCAAGCCCGAATGACTTAACTGTTCGGTAGTAAGGAGCCTTAATACCTCATCGGGCAAGGATGTAGTACCTTAGTGTGATATTCACGCTTATCTAAGCACTCAGAAGATAGGAGTAAATTCTATAATATATGTAGGTTTTAAAATGGACTTATTCCAGGAAGTTTGCTACATCCTTGTTATCCTAAGGACTAAATAGGCCGTTGGGGATCATTACCAAAAAAATTTATTTATTTTTAAACATTTTACCTTACACTTTACAGTAAAAAAAATTATCATTCTGAAATTTTTATACCAAGTGACTCTGTTTCTTGTGTTCTCATTCTATTACTTATTCGTTAGGTAATTCAGGTACATTTATGTGTTTTATTATCCTCCTGGAGGTTACAAGGGGTTAGGTTGCTATTTCCACCGGAGTCCGAAGAATAACTGATCTCACGTTAAAAGAAAATGGGTTACTACGGTACAACATAGTTGTCCTATCACTAGACTGATCACGCGTTTGGCCATTAGTTTAAGTTTACGTTTAGTTTCACGTTAATTAGTTATATATTTATTTTAGTTACATATTAGTTCGTTAATAATGTTTAAAGGTTATATATTAAGAAGGGGGGGGGAGGTACATTTTGGTGCCGAGACCAGTGGATATGTTATTAGGGTAGTTTTTATTTAAGAGGCCTTTTAGGCATTTTGTTGCTGTGAAAATAGAGACGTGAATCAGTTGTTTTTTTGGATTTTGGAGGTTATGGCAATTTTATATTTCATGGGTTTCCTATTTGACATTATTTTCAATAATGCAGTTACGTATTTGCATTAGAAAGAGGCAAAAATACATAACTATTCGTAATATAGTTACATACTGCAAGTTTTAATTCATATTTTCGTTCAAATAACTTTAGTGGTAACAACAAAACTTAAGAAATAAATATGGGCTGGTATTACTTTTGAAACAAACTTTGAGTTCAGTAAGGCTTACCTTATGTTAGATTATTCCACCAATAGGATGATTTGAATTCGCGCAGGCGTATTTTCAACCATAATAATAACACAACTCACTTGATAGTTCACTTTGAAATTAACATGGTTTTCTGGAGTTTTTCATTCACAAATTTTAGTTTCACACAATAAATAATGACCGAGCCACTTTGTCTTATGGGTATTTAATTATTTATCGCACTTTTAACTTCAATATTGGTAAAATAAAACATAAAAAGCCGGTTGAATGATGTTTATCAACAATTTGTCACTGTCAGAGACTAGGGATGTGCTCATGACGCCGTTGTCGACAACATTATCCATTGCGCCGCCGGGAGACTTAGCCGATGCCTGTAGAATATATCGTTCATTTGTCTGCGCCGTGTTCTTTCGAGTATGTGAGTGATAGAGAGGGGAATATTGAGTTTCGATTTTCGGCGTTCGAGACCTGCAATGTGGAATCATTGTAGCACCTTTTTGTTTTTGGCTCTAGATAAACATGAGAGGCGAACATTATCGAACGAGCGGACCATGGGCGAGGCGAGGATCTTGCAGACAACTTCGGACGCGGCGTAGCTGTCAGCCGGTTTCCTGGAAGTCTGCTTAGCGATGGTTTTTGTTAGTTGTTTCGCGATAGCTTTAGTGTTTGTTTTTCTTTTATGGAATTTGTTGGGGTTCAAGCAGAGATGAGCATGGTGGCGCAGAGCAGTCATCATGAGGGTCGTGTTGAATTTGATCAGCTCATTAGAAGGGTGAACGCGAGTTATTCGGTTCGAGGCGGGCTACTAGTAGGCATATAATATAATTATCATTCAACATGCGATTTATTTTACCAATTTCAAATGCGAAATCGGAGGGATCATCATTTATTGATTTTGTGACTTAGATTTATATCTAAGTTACATATAATGGTTGAAAACGTGGTGAAAACCTTAATTGTACAATGAAATTTAAAAGTTTAGGACATATTTGTGTCGATTCGCCCAAATATAACGCCGACGCCGTCAAGTGAATTGTGTCGCATCCCTAGTTGATAACACTATCTCAAGGTTATAGGTTCGAAATTTTACGTTCTGAATGCGATAAAATAAGTGTTAATATATTAATCGTTTCTCTTACCTATGAATTTACTTTCAGTAAATACTTACCTTTAAAATCAATGCCTAGATTAATATATTAATTTGACGTTTTGGATTTTAATTGAATAAGGGTTGTCGTTCTTTTTACTCACTAGTTGGCGCCACTATTGACTGAGGTATCGAAATACAGCTGTAATTTTATTACGTACGTTTGTGAGAGTCGAATTTGCGCTTGAATAATATTTAATACAATGGACCGTGCTGTAATGCTGTCGACGGAGCCGCGGTGTTGCACGGGTCTGCCTTGTTTGTAAGAATAGGATTTTCTTGGTTCCACTATTAAAACATTCTCATTTAATGACTCGTAACTCATATTTTCCATAATTAATGTCCTGGTATGGCAGAGTGTCCACAACATTGTTAAATTAGAAATGATTCCGCGAATCCCATTTAATTGCTGTGGAATTTGACATTTCGAAGACCTCGGTCTACACTAGCGCCCCTAACGGAGGTTTCATACGTGATAGCCCTCATTGAAATTTACTGTTACGCAAGGTATCATTTTTTTTTTAAGAATGACATGACATTTGACGTGTCAAAGGAGTCCGCATATGTCGGCCATTTTGTCTGTACCATGTTTCTAAAGTAAATGACATACACATACTAGATCGATTATTGTCTAGGAGCACAGTACGTAGGACATAGTGTTGACGATAGATGGCGCGTAAATGAAATAATCCGGAAGTTTTACTTTATTTTTCTTAATACCTAGTTATGTTTATAGGAATCAGGACACGTAAACCCGTCACATTTGATATTTATGTATTTGAATGAAACAAAACACAAGATAATTTTAATTTTCAAATATCAAGGATTCGGCGTTACACAGGTTCATCATATCATTCTAATTTAAGACGGTTCTCTTGATGCTGCTGTCTCCTAAGGGATCCATTTCTCTCTTCATGCGATTTAAGATAACTTCGGAATAGGTAGTCAGCTAGGTTTGAACCCTGGAATCAAAGGGAATAAATAGTTACTTGTACATGAATATCAAATTAAGTTTTCGTATACTTTATATGAGTTTTGTTCGCTACTTCGCCGCGTACTAGCGGTGGTAAAGGAAGAATTTCTCAGTTTTGTTCCATGTGTTTGTATGTACATATTAGACGTGTGCGCCGCCATAAAAATCCGCGGCGGCGGCGCGCCGGGAATTTTTGGCGGCGTGGCTGCGCCACGCCGGCGTCAAGGTCACTTCTGCCTGCACTCGCAAGGCTCACGTTTCGCATTAAAAATATGTTAAATATCAAAAACTTTTTAGGAACAAGGAACATAAAACGACGATATATAAGGCCGTTTGCTTATTTCAAGGTGTTTTTTTTCTAGTACACTTCAGTCCTGCCTATTTTTCGGAAATCGATTTTATGTTGATGTTTTTCATAATTGTGATAAGTTAAGATCCTTTTAACCTTTTGACCGCCAAGCATTGAACAAAAATGACGCGCCACCGACGCCACTTAATCGCGTTTTGTCAAGAGAAATTGAACTTTGCGGAAGCCCGCGTAGGTCCCTATTGCATTACAAAACCTGTCGGCTGTAGCCGTCGTTGGCGTCCATGGCACAACTTTTTGATGTCGGCCACAGCCGACTGTGGCGGTCAATAGGTTAAAGCAAACTCCATCTAAAGCGTGTACCAAGGCCAGCTACCATGAAATGTCTTGCGGGAGCTCGCCAGAAGGTTGCCTCTCAAGATAAAGGACGTTATAAGGGATTCTATTGAAGATACAGAGACAACATGGAATGGCTTCAAGGCGGTTGTGTCCGAAACAGCGAAAGAAGTCATCCGCACTCCTGGGAGCCAAACAAGATGGAAACCCTAGATTTCTGATGCTACCTGGGAACTTATTGAGCGACAAAAGACTCTCAAAGAACAAGGCCTTAGCACAGACATAGCAAGAAAGGAGTATTCCAGGCTACACACTTGCGGGAAAAGGGCATGCAGACGCGATAAGAATAATTCAATCCATGCTTTGTGTGACGAAATCGAAAACCATGCTGCAACTGCTCATTCTAAAGACTTGTTCTAGAAAGTGAAACTTCTCATCCGCGACTTCAAACCTAGAAGCTGGCAGATAGCGGATACTGATGAAGACACTTTATCAGACCTGGGAAAAGTGTTGGCTAGATGGAGAGACTATTCGGAACAACTCTATCGAGATGTTCCGGAACATCTTTTAGTGCAAAATGACGCTGTGAATCCACCAGAGCCGGACATATTTATTTTCTGAAGTGGAAGACGCTATCAGACGTCTGAAAGGTAATGCCGTCGGTACTGATGGTATATGCGCTAGTCTCCTAAAGAATCTAGGTGGCGAAGGTACACAGTTCTTACACCAGATTTGCTGCAAAATGTGGAGAGAGACTGGACTGAATTCATGGTTATACCTCTCCATAAAAAAAGGCTCGACGCTAAAATGTGACAACTATAGAACTTTATCTATTATATCGCATGCCAGTAAAGTATTTCTTTACATCATGAATTTGCGATTGAAAAAGTTACTGGAACGGCAAATACTTGCAGAGCAGGCTGGCTTTGTATTTGGGCGAGGGACACGGGAGTAGATTTTCATCGTGCGCCAGATCATCGACAGATGTCGTGAATGGAACAAGCCATTAGTCCTATGCTTCATAGATTATGCCAAAGCATTCGACTGTGTTAAATGGAATAATATGCTGTACGTGCTCCTGGAGATGGGTGTCCCTGCTCATTTAGCTCAGCTTATTGAGAACTTGTACGCCGAAAGTACTGCCAGAGTGTGCATCGAGAATACCTTGTCGGACCAGTTCAAGCCGGAAAGACGAGTAAGACAGGGCTGTATATTGCCTCCGAAGCTCTTTAATATCTACCGCGAATACATCTTTCGTAAGGTCACTGAGAACTGGGACGGTGGCATATCAATTGGCGGCAATACGATCAGCAACCTACGCTATGTTGACGACACAACGCTCTTGGCTTCCAATGAGGAGGAGATGTGTCTTTTGTTCCGGCGAATAGAAGCGGAGGACATCGAAATGGGACTACACGTCAACCATGCCAAAACCAAGTTAATGTTTGTACACCGAAAACAGTCTCCTCCCCGAAGCCTAGCACTGAAAGACCTAGAATGCATCTGCGCCTTCACCTACCTCGGCTCACTTCTATCTAGCGATGGTAGGTATCAATGTGAAATCATCCGGAGGATTCAAATAGCGAAGGGTGCTATGACTAGGTTAGATAGGATCTGGAGAGGTCGCGGCAGACTAAGGTTAGACTTATACGTTTCCTGGTGTTTCCAATTTTCCTATGCGGTTCTGAAACTTGGACTATCAAGGCAGATCTGAAAAGCCGTATCGACGCGTTTGAGATGTGGTGTTGGCGAGGGCTTTTACGGATACCTTGGACTGCGATGCATACTAATCAGTCCATATTAGAGGAGCTACGCATAAAACGCTGGTTGTCTACGACGTGCCAGGACCACATACTTCGGACACCTCTCTCGACGCTCCTCGGATAACCTGGAGAGGATCATCATGACGGGAAAAGTTGAAGGCACAAGACTAAGAGGCCCTCCCCCTGCAAGATGGTGTGCCCAAATCACTGCACCCATGCAATTAAAACTGCAAGAAGCCATGCGCTTAGCGAGGGATAGAAGCCTACGGAGGAACCTGGTCTTCAATAGAAGGACATGATCCTCAGCTCTGAGGGAACGACTAGTGATAATGAAGATCCTTTTTTGACTCGTAGTAGGTCGAAACATACTGTTCTGTATTAAGGATCAATCCTGCCACCGAAAACACTTCTTTTCTCGGGATAATTTAGTTAGTGGTACAATTTTGATGGCAGATTTATTATTTTCGTTACCAATCTTATTAATCAAACCATCGATTTCATATTTGTTAGGTCAGTGGTTAAATCATACTCATTTATTAATCTCCCGAAAGAGAAGGAATTGACCAAATCCATACTATTTCAATGTATAGATGTTTTCATGGTTTAATTCGTCAATATACGTTGTTAAATTTTCAACTGACTGTCCTTCATCGGTAATTGTCATTGGCAATTTTTTTCCGAATTCTGAAATTTTGGCCAACGGCGTGGATTTTGAAATCCGCGGCGGCGGCGGCGGCGTGGGTCCCACGGCGCGGCTACGCCACGCCGGCGCGGCGCACACGTCTAGTACATATGTAGGATACTCCACGATTATCTCGCATTTCTTAGATAAGATATGGTAGGATAAGACATAGCATAATTAAGTTTGACTTGACAGAGAGGGAAATAACTATTTAAGGAGAATAGCCACGGTGTTTTTCAGTAGAATATGTACAGTACATGATGATGAACAAAGTCAAATCTACAAACTCTCATACAAATTAGCAAAAATAGGGAAGTAGTTGAAATGAACAATTTTATTTTAGAACTAGCGTTAGTCTTTAATTTATTTAGGACGAAGAGAATTAATATTCATTAGGACTGGAAATTTTATGAGTAGGAAAATCAGTGCAGAACTCCATGCATACCTTATTTTTCTACAGCATGAGTAATTTAGACATGGAATCTAAGCAGAAATCTGAACCAAAATGGACGGAACGGTCAGTTTTTCAAGTCTCCTTGTGTTGTCATGTACCAGAGATTGAAGATACCCACAGCAGTCCTGCAATCTGTAGGGAGATAAAATAAAATTAGTTCTTATGCAAGAAAAAAAAATATGATAATAAGAAAGGTTTGAGTAGGATCATAGTATTAAAAAAAAAAAAAAAAAATAGGCTGATATTATATTATAACCAAGAAGAAAATAGGAAATAGTGTTTTCATATCTATGTTTTCAGAGCTAGTATTGTGTACGACTATGTTAAAAAGGGCTCTTTCAAGTTATTTATTTATGGGGGCATCCTTAGAAAATCTAGTTTATAGGTATGATATATCTGCCATTAAGTTAATAGGGTTAGGTATACTTTGAGTAGGCTAAATGAAGTCTAATTGTTCCGAAGAGGATTTCAAGTTATTTATTTGTGGGGGCGTTCTTAGACCAGGTATGGGATAGCTGTCCCTAAGTAAATAATTCTAGGAGTACTTTGAATAGGGAAAAATGGAGTCTATTTATTCCTTAGAAATGGGTCATTAGGATCAAGGACATTAGTTTAACAGCATGTCTGAATACTAATTATTAGTAAATGTAATAAATTACCTTTTTTTTTTTTATCATGAGCAGTAACGTTGAGGTCGCTTTGCCTTTTGGACACGGCAGTTTCAGCAGGATGACACGTCGTTAGGCAGTCTGGAAGCGGAAAATTACAAAAACTTAGTAAAAATAGTTTTCATATATACAGTGATATGATAACCCAGAATGACATTAGAAATACCTTTTGAAAGAATGATACTAATTACTGAACAAATTAATCAAGATTGAAGATTATTATTTTTTTGACTGAGAGCAATAGAGATTTTTTTAATTTTTGTTACTAGGTACTGTCAGGTAATTTTTAGACTATAAATAATAGAATCATTGAACTTACTTGGAAAATGCAGTTTGTCTTCAAACACAGACTGATATTTTCGGGGGTTGCGGCATCATGTTTTCGTCTCCGGGGGCGTGTTGTCTGGTTTTGTGGGCAGATTTTGTTTGGTATCAACTGGAAAACGTCAATCAGGCATCCATTTGCTGGAAAAATAACACATTAATGTGTAAAGCTGACAAAATTTTCAGAAGGAAAATTAGTTATACTTGACATCAAACATCTTTTGGATCTGTGTTTTCATTATTGTCTTGGAACAACTATGCAACAGAAGAAAATTTGAAAATAAGTTTGTTATAGATTAATATTGTTGAAAATTATCCAAACAAAAGTCAGCTTAGCTTGGAAATATATTGAAACATTAGCAATAAGGGTTATTTTTAAGGAATAGAGACTGCAAACTTACCAAATTGTGTCGAGAGTTGGTTTTATCTTAGAGTTTTCATGTCATTTGCATTCGGAGTATTTGATTCTTGTATCTTGAAATATCAGTACTTTGATGTGATAAAGCCACTTGTTCGGAAGGCAAAATCGGTAAAACATTCTAGATATTAACATAATAGTCTTCAATTCACTGCGGACTTGCATTATTGCGGTGTTTTGGCGAAAACAAAATAGACACTTGTTGTTGTTGTCTGGCGCGCTTCTGACACAGTTTGTCGTCGCAAAGGTCGGTTTCATGTATATCAGTAGAAACATGTGGACACCTTTTAATATATTTTAAGAAGATGAACCATCAAATCACCTCACGAAATCGAGATTAGTAATATAAATTAGAAACACCGGTTCCGTTATATTTTGACAGGGAAGCGTAGCAGAGATCTCTATGACATTTGTCAACGTTTAAAAGCCAAACTTCATATAAGCGGTCTACACATGTCGCGATGTTGCGTCAATATAATTCTGGGTTGTGACGAATTTTGCGGTTCACACGTGATGAGAGATATGATAGATTTTATAATAGTTTTACTAGCCTGACTGCAAGTTTTGTTTATTTATTCATTAAAGCAAGCGGTTTTTGTTATGTTGCAAACATTTCTCCATGATGGTTGTGTGCAAACAGTAATTTTGTTATTATTTTTCATTTTATTTCCTTTATTCTTTCGTTATTATTGCATCGCTGCATAGTATATTTTCCAAATATTTAAACAGGAATAATCGTTTAAGAAGAAAACATTTTAAACGGAACCATGCTTTTGCATATAATATGCAGGTTGACATAATTATTTATTTATAAGGTAATAGCAAAAGGTTTTATACTTGATAATAGAAACGGTTTATATTGCGCATCATGTAAGATGGTGATAATTATTATGGAACATGACGCGATTTCGAAAATTTTTGTCTCGTTCTGGCTGTCATTCCCTCACGTTCTGGTCGCTTACATGAGTACTGTAGATACCTTTTAAGCCATCCCGAATATTTGTCTCATTCAAACTTTTGTTTCTTCTCACTTTTGTCGGATGACTGATTGTTATGTCAGTAGACCCAACTACATATTTGATCACATCTGAGCTAACAATGCATAAAATCATACTAAAATTTAATCTCTTTTCTTAAAATAAGTTGCGGTTTTAATAACAGTGAACGGAAAATAAATAAGAAGAGATGACATTTCTTAAGGGTTTAATACTTAGACGGTTTTAGAGTAAATTATAGGACTGGCAATACTTATTATGCAGTGTGACATTCGCGATCGTTCAGAAATGTAGTTATGTACTGAAAGTGTTTTAAAATATCTGTGTTTATTTTTGTTTTATTGTTTACATAATATTTATTATAAGCAAATGAAATTGCAATCGAGTTTAAATATAAATATTTAAGTCTGTAAGGAGGAAATATTAAAGTACGAGTTGATTTAGTTTCCTTTGTGAAAAATCATATATCAGAACAGATCAACAAAATGACAATTGACAGTTCAGAGAGGCCGGCAAAACGGGCAAAATGTTAGCTTGTAAAAGTTCGTGTTGTTGTTGAAAATAACTTTCAAACTACTTTAATGCAGAATTTTACCTCTTAATTTACATCATTAGCAGTCGGTTGTGCATTTAGTTTTGGCGATTGTGTTTTGTGTGTATTTCAACAAGGACGGGGTGCCGCGAACTTTTGTTTTCCATCTAAAAATACGTTTTGGTGATTTAGATTACAATAAAGAGCCGTTTTAATCGTACAATAGAGATTTTGTGGGGTTAGATCTCGTAAAAGATTGATCAAAGTGCGCGAGTATAATTGTAAAAAGACCATGTGATTATAAAGTTTAAATTTAGTAAGTGATTAGCGTGTTGATTTCAAAGTCAATATATTTTGACGCTGGTCGAATATTACATCGAAAACATGAAAATTATCACATCGATTCTTCAAGAGTAGCTCATGAGATGATGCCAGGCTGGGATGTGGGCATACAGGTCGCTCTATACAAGACAACAAGAAGTGAAGCAGAGTTTTCTGCCTGCATCTAAAGTTTTTCGACCTGCGGATTCAGAGGTGCCATACAGTAATAGAGGGTTTGATCCGAAGCCACATCACATTATCTCTAGTTTGTCTACATCCATGGAATGCAGAGTGAGAACTTAACATGACTACACCAGTGTTGTCAAGGGATTCTTGTGTTGTTCCTGGTACCAATGAAGCTAATATACTGAAATAAGGCTATTGGTAAGTACATTTAGCTCAATCAAGTTCCTTCAAATGTCTGAATGAATTTATCTGTGAAATGTTATTATTTTGATACATCATCCAGTTGTTAATTAAGTTTATTGCATTTATCAAAGAATTCTGGAGTCTTGTTGTGCTGAATTCAGTTGCGGATTTTGTTTTGGAGTATAATACTGATAATAATATAATTACAGTAAATAATTATACCGTTTTATTTTATTAGTTTTTTTTTATCGAAATTGTTCCATAAGTGAGAAGGGTATTGGGGGCGTGGCCCCACGCTGTTGGGTTTTCCGCTATATTACGGGGATTTTTCGTTGAGAGGTGACGGGGGCGACTAGTAATTAGCACTTTTTATTAAAAAATATATATATATATACATATAATATAAAATTTTAGGTTTGTATGGTGGTTGATTTTACAGAAATAAAATCATAGTTACTTTTCTAAAATATCAAATTAGTTTTCCCTGCTTTAGTTTTTATTTCAGTTGGAATAATTTGATTATCATACAGGCTGTTCATAATCATCGATATATATATATATATTTTTTTTTTGTATTTACTTTTCTTATTTCTGGGTTTTTTTTTTTTTTTACCAAGTTTTCGGGAAAATCAACTATGGGTTGTCCCTGTCCCCAACTGAATGAAATGAAATGAAAAGTAAGGGTTGGGAGTTTTGGTCAAAATGTTAAAAAAAATGTAAAAAAAAAAAATTGTTGCGATTTGAACAATCTGGTAATATGTGTTGAAGTAATAGTAAAGATTCAGCGTAAAATTGATTTTTGACATTTAACATGATGGGGAGATGGTTGTCATAAAAGTTAATAACTTTCAAGTTAGAATATATTTCTTTTACATAAATATTTTAAAAACAAATTAGAATAAAATATATTAAAAACAACGTTTATTATATTATAAGTGTCTATTTTAACATAACAATTCATGTTTAATGCTGATTGCACATCATAGCTTTGGCTGTTTGTAGAAATCGAAGCAAATGTGTAAACGAGGAGGAATGGATACAATTATGAGTAGTAAAGTAATTGTAGAGTTTACGGTTATGTGGATTGAAGTAAGAGATGAATTTAAGATGAAGAAGGAGGGTGAGCTTTTTGCATTACGAGAGAAAGGATTGATACAGATAGACATTGTCTGGAGTGCGATCAAACCTAGAATAGTCGGTATTTGCAGGGGAAAAGAATGGGGGGAACTGGGACAAGCTAGTTGGCAAATTCTTATGTGATAGGTTAAAATCGTTTTACGATTCGATCCATTTATAAGGATAGTTTTTGCTGACTAATTACTATACAAGGTACGAATTATCACGAAAGCACACACCTCATCTGGAATAAGGTATATTCGACAATTCCACATTAAGATGATGGCGAGTCATGACAAAATAAAATAAAATACATGGCTGTTCTTGTTTTGATAGTTTTTTATTTGCAAAATAAATTTGAATTATTCTATTTCAATAAATTTGGGCCGTGATCATTTAGTGGTTGGGACCCTACATAATGAAATTCTATAAAGGAGTTTCATGTCACAAGTTATTTATAAAAAAAAAAAAATGTGGAAACTTTGAGGTTGTTTTGTGAAAAAAAAAAAAAAAAACTCACAAAGTACTCTTGAAGGTCTAATTGCTTTATTCCATGTTGAGACACGCGCCAAGAAACATGATTGCGAGTGGTGGAGCTGAGAAATCAGGTTCGATTTTTGACAATGGAATTTGAACGCTTCATACTTATAAAAAGAGTTTTTTTTGTCTTGCGGGGGAAGTTTTTGTGAGTTCACTAGTTGACTAAAAATAGTCTATCGGTTAATAGGGCGAAATAATACCCGACACAATCGTGGTTAAGGCACAAAAACGGGTTAATAGGACCTACCAAACTCACAATCTGGTATCTCTGGCAAGATGAATATTCTTGGGGAAAAGGTTGTCAAGTGCTTTTGTCAGAAATCAAAGGAGCGGAATTCAAAGCTGTGCAATTTGTTGTCATCCAGTATTGGAGAACACACCCACACCACACGATTAAATCAGGGAGGGAAATTACCGATTAATCTAGAGTTACATTGAAACTTTTCATAAATCACTGTAATTGCTAAAGTGATGTATTACAAATTTAAATGGGGGGCGACTGTAACTAAATACATACCTCATTCAGGTACTATCTACTGTAATATGTATTGTGGACATGGTTGTCTATTAAAATATGATCATTAAGGATCTTTATTATCATTTTTTCATTCAAAGATAAAGGTTAAGAATCACGAAAATTGCTTAGTAATGAGCCGGGCGTGACAAATTATTACTTCAATACAATAACCAATTAATCCAAAGAAACATCGGGCGGCAACATTCCGTATATCAAAAATAGATATATTATGTACTATTATTGCCATGTACATAACCTTGTTTGGTTCCCATAGCAACCACGGAGAAGAAAATTGACGAACAATAAATTCATATTATTAAAATGCAGGTCAGTGAGACGTTGTCAAATAAATTTACACCTTAAGACAATGGCAGAAGACATAAAGTAAACAAAAGGCCAAAGAGAATTACGATCCTTTTTATTTGAGTTAAGGATATTTTTATTGATTTATTTTCCCATGAGTGGAGGTCAAATAAAATTGAACCTTATGAAAATGGCATAAGACACATAATATCAGAAAGGCATGAAGAGTTATGATCTTTTTCATAAGTCAAAACGTAAGCATTCGATTAATAGTAATTGTGTTTCTGATAGACTAGGAGCTGACCGTGATGGATGTGACGCGATGGGGGAAGCGTTCAGGGTCCGTCTGGTTTAATAGCTATATTATCCTTGATACTTCATTTGGGCACCTGGCGGCTTTGAATGGGTGGAGGTCGAAGTGATAGACTATCGAAATTGTTGTTTTGGAGAATATTAATACCAAAATAGGAAAAGAAACCACCGAGGATCATATAATTTCTCATAATAATTCATAATTCTTTTATTTATTCATTAATCGCTTCATAATAATGTGTTACATAAGGTTTTACGTAAGGCAAGGTCTTACATAGTACTTAAGTAACTAATGTATCTATAATATTGCATCAAACCCGGAACTTGAGGGTTTGTTTTACTAAAGTGGATTGCATTCTTTGGCTTCCGCCACTTTGCAGCTGCCAGATGTTACGGATATGAAGGTAGACATGGTGTGGCGGAATGATTGGGGAATTTCGTTGGTTACATTGTCGGGACGTGCTTGATGAGGCCGGCTCTCCGTCTAATGTAAGCACGGTGTAAGCATCTAAGGTTATAAATAGAGGTGAAAGGGACGCGCGGGCATTCAATTCTTAATTGTCGAACGGATAAGTGACTGGTTTTGGAAATCGTTATTATTGGTACGTGTGAGTGAAATTTTCAGTGTTGCGAAGCTTCGGGCTAGAATTAAAATCAATATGATTTTGTTTCGGCTCAGAGTTAAATCTAGACTTTGCGGATCCGGGAAACTTTGAAAGTACCTCGGAAATGTAGATCTAGATATTTTGCGGCGGTGAAAGTTTCATTTACTATTTCTTGTGGTTTTTTTATTGTTTTTAACTTATGTTAATGGGAGTTTTCATGTAAATTTTCTTGAGTGTTTATTTAAATTATAGAACCAGTTACTGTCTAAACCTAAAAGTGTGGTTATTCAGCTCTATTTCAACCTAACTGGTGCCAACAGAGATAGAGCTGGAGTTCTAGTTTTGTGACGAGCATGTGGAAGCTCGGCGTTGCTTTTTACCAACACAGTAACGTTACATCACCATGTGGTGCCACACTGAACACGAGAGGCCAGCTGTAAGGTTAGATAAGGGCCTCAATTCGATGTTAAGTTGCTGGCCAGCTTGTGACAAGACTTGTCGAAGCCTTACAGAGATCGTGTTCGGGTCTTGTTAAATATATGTAAATATTCTTTATATACACCAGATAGGGACCGATCTTACTTCCACCGCCCTGACGTTTTAGTCGTGGAGGGGGAGATCTGCACAACACCATATTGATAGCTTTGCAATCTCGGATTCATTGGCCGAACTTTTACAGCTTAGGTTTAGGGATACACTTGAGTATTGTCTGGAATATTTGGGCTATGGTAAGTACGACAGATATTCCAGAAATACTAGCAGATGGGGTTAGTGATAGATTAAATTCATACACAATTGGGAAGTAGGCATTTTCTTAAAGCCTTTCATGTTTTTGAAAGCATCATTTTTTATAAAACTTCGTTTCGTCGTTTTTCGATAATATCCTGATTTTAACGTTTTAAAAGCAGCATTCTAATCTTTTGCAATATTTTCAAGTCTATTTGTGAGTTTTCTGGTATAATAAAGGTATAAATAAACATTTCATTGGTTTTATAGTATTCATATAACTCTGAATAACAAATCATTCTGAAACAGTAGTCTGATTTGGTCAGTGGCAAGCAGAGCAGTCCATTGTATTATTTCAAAGTTACATAATGCTTAAATTGGTTAGTTTGACTTCATAAAATTTGTGGTCAACAACTAAGGTTGGTTCTTGGTTCTACATGTTAGAAAACTCAGAAATAATGACTCAGTTTACAGTTTATGGGTTGGACAAGGGTTATTGGCGTTTAGATTTGCTCTCATGTTGTTAAATGAGATTAAAAGGTTGACGATGAATATTTCGGCGGTTTTCTTCATCACAACGTCACCTAAGCTTCCAAACCGTTAGTAGAGTCGCTTGAAGGGTCTTAAACTCCTAGGGTTAGGCAGGTAGGGATAGGCAAGCCCGAATGACTTAACTGTTCGGTAGTAAGGAGCCTTAATACCTCATCGGGCAAGGATGTAGTACCTTAGTGTGATATTCACGCTTATCTAAGCACTCAGAAGATAGGAGTAAATTCTATAATATATGTAGGTTTTAAAATGGACTTATTCCAGGAAGTTTGCTACATCCTTGTTATCCTAAGGACTAAATAGGCCGTTGGGGATCATTACCAAAAAAATTTATTTATTTTTAAACATTTTACCTTACACTTTACAATAAAAAAAATTATCATTCTGAAATTTTTATACCAAGTGACTCTGTTTCTTGTGTTCTCATTCTATTACTTATTCGTTAGGTAATTCAGGTACATTTATGTGTTTTATTATCCTCCTGGAGGTTACAAGGGGTTAGGTTGCTATTTCCACCGGAGTCCGAAGAATAACTGATCTCACGTTAAAAGAAAATGGGTTACTACGGTACAACATAGTTGTCCTATCACTAGACTGATCACGCGTTTGGCCATTAGTTTAAGTTTACGTTTAGTTTCACGTTAATTAGTTATATATTTATTTTAGTTACATATTAGTTCGTTAATAATGTTTAAAGGTTATATATTTAGAAGGGGGGGGGAGGTACAAGTTTACCGCTGGCATGAAACATTCGCTTGATCCCTTTGCACTAAAGAGTAGTCCAAATTTTCTGACATGTATTCCTTGGTGATTAAATTCTGGAATGTACCAATGTACTGGCTAGTACGGCGATTATATTCTTATTGATTTGTTATTCTTATACTGATTAACGGAGAATATATTTAAACATAAGATATTATACTCGTAGTTACAGTAAAACTCGCTTAAGACAATCTTGAAGGGACTCAGCTTAAAACGCGTTTTAAGCGGGAAAGCGTACTATGCGGTACATGTCTTGCAGGACCTCGAGTTGCCGGGACTGATATAAAATGGCGCAAGTATAATGTGGTACATGTCATGTAGTTAAAGCAATGACGCGTAGTTTCAGAGGGATGAAATTTCATAGGAGAGGGATGACATTTAGGCATATCGTTTTCCACATCATACAAAATTCTAAAAATAAATGCCATCCGATTTCGATGATTGTAAGTGCGTTTTCCTAAGTTCTCCTCCACCGATAGAAAAATTCACCTTGCGTCCGGCTTCCAACTCTGATGGTTCGATAACTGCCCGGCCTGGGCGGATGGAAATTAGTTTCCGGTGTCTGTATGTGATGAAGAACAGGCATGCTGATTTTCAAGCGGGTGCCTGACTATTTTTTTTTAATTTTTTTCTTTGCTGTCGTACATGGAACCAGTCCAACCAGGAGGGATGGCATTAAAATGTTGTTATATAACCAGGGTACATTCTTTCAGGCGATCGCTGTTTCAATCTTGCCTCGCGATAAAAATATTTCTGCACGCCCCCTCTATTTCCGCTACAGTCCAAGTTGGGCCAGTTCGCGTTGCACAGGGCGGTTCCTCATCACTTCAGCAGGAGCTTAAATACCGCGAGCCATCCGGTTGCCTCGCGGTCACTGAAACTACGCGTCATTGCTCTGAATAATGCGGGACCTCGAGTTGCCGGGATTAGTATAAAATGGCGCAAGTATAATGCGGTATATGTCATGCGGCACCTCGAGTTGCCGAGATTGGTATAAAATGGCGCAAGTATAATGCGGTACATGTCATGCGGCACCTCGAGTTGCCGAGATTGGTATCAAATGGCGCAAGTATAATGCGGTACATGTGATGCGGGACCTCGAGTTGCCAGGATTGGTATAAAATGGCGCAAGTATAATGCGTGAAATCGTATTAAACGTGACCGTATGAAGCGGGTTCTTGTATTTCATGTTTTTCGCTTTTTAGGGCTAGCCAAAATGGCAATACTCGTATCGAAACTATAAAGTTTTGTTATGTGCGTCCGTCCGTCCGTCTGGCCGTCCGTCCGTCCATCCGTATTTCACAACCATTTTACTCGGAAAGATATCTTAATAAAATTTAGATATAAGGTGTATTTTGTATGCCGCTAGTTATGTTAAGTTATGTAGTTATTGCAAAAAAAATTTTTTAGGGGGGCGCTCCATACAAGTAACTAAATAAATAAAAAATAAAGTCTTTAAAAGTAATATCGAGGTTTCTTTAAATAGATTGTGATTTAGTAAATATGCTCAGAAAGAATCGCTTTGAAAGTCAGAAAAATTGCCCACCCCCCCTGTAACTTTAGAACCATAAGTTCAAAAAATATGAAAAATTATGAGAAGATGCGCTTTATCACATACCTTCCATGACAATTATTTTGAACATTATCAGTTCACTAGCTTCTGAATTATCTCCAAAAAATTTCTTCCAAATGCATCAGATACGGCCTTTTGGTATTCGTTTTGTTCTTATTCCATTGAAGGCACGGAACCCTTCATTAACGTTGTGTAACTTGCCACTGCTCGGCACGGTACACAACGACTTCGCGTACACAGGGACTACAGCGGTCGACTGCGGTGCCGGTTTACTAACTGGGCGTCCGCACGGAGGAGTAGCTGTACTATGGAGGAAAACGGTGTTTAAGGACGTATCGGTGGTGAAGTGCGGTAGCGTGCGGTTAGCGGCCATTAAGATTGCAATGACAAATGCTGTGGTGCTAATATTTAGTATTTATATGCCAGTGAATTCCCCGGACAATCTACCGTTATTCACTGAGTGTATGAGTGAAATTAGTGCCATTAGTTAGGATAATCCCGGTATTGCGGCAGTGTACATTTTAGGTGACCTGAATGCGCATCCTAATGAGATTTTTTGCAATGAACTATTGCAGTTTTGTGAAACACAAAGGTGGCATTGTATAGATCTTGAGCTGTTGGGCGCTGACTCTAAGACATATACTTTTACAAGTGAAGCCCACGGGTGTGACAGATGGTTGGACCACTGCATTGTCACAGAGGCAGCGAGAAAAACAGTGCGAAATGTCAGGGTTGAATACAATGTGTATTGGTCCGATCATCTGCCGCTTATAATGGAGTGTGAACTGGACAAAGTTGAGATTGTGTGTGATAGCTCTATGTCACGGAATGAGGGTGTATTTTGGGGTGAAAGAGATGCAGATCAAGTGGAGCTCTACCGAGCAATCTGTCACAGTCAGTTAAAATTGCTGGACTCTCCTGCTGAGCTAACGTCATGCGCGGATAAGCTATATAGCGATTCTAATCATAATTTAATATTAGATAATATGCATAGTTATATAGTGAATACCCTGACGGAGGCAGCAAAAAAGTCTAGCAAGAAAAATCAGGGAAAACACTGTAGACGGGTGGCCGGATGGAACAAGTACGTGGCTCATGCTCACAGGGATGCCAGGGAGAAATTTCTAGTGTGGGTGGCTGCAAACAGGCCTAAAATGGGTCCAGTCTACCGGGACATGTGTGAAGCCAGGAAGCTTTTTAAGTCCAAGCTGAAATGGTGTCAGGACAGGCAAGAACAAATTAAGAGTGATATTCTTGCCTCTAACCGGTCAGCTAAGGACTTTAAAGCTTTCTGGAAAAACACAAATAAATTTAACACGAAGCCAGGGGTCCCTGTGAGTGTGGGGGGGGGGGGGGGGAGTGACAGAAAGGCTATCGCAGACAATTTCAGCAGGATATTTGCCGTATGTCCTTTGCTGAGTTCAACTGTGGCGGGGGTGGGAGATGCTGAGACGGTCATGGGTGAATGCTCCCTGAGTTTTACAGCTAGTGAGGTTGATAATAGTAGTTTATGCAACAGTTGTATAAGAGGGGTCAAAAAAGGTGAGTGGCGTGGGTAACAATTTGAGCCGTAGGCGAAAATTGTTAAGAAAAACGCCACGAACATTTTTTCACCTACTTGTACGACGTTGCATACAATACTTTTTCTACGAATACACTTACTTTTACATAAAATGCGAAATTGAAATCTTCATGGATATCGCAGTTATTTTGTCAACATAATCAACAATCATTTAAGTTTTACCTTTTAAAATACTATTTTTCAATAATACTAACATTACTAACAAAAATACCGTCGTTATTTGATCAATTATTAAAGAGCTACAGAGATTAGTAAAAATACCTAAATTACTTTCAAAGTTTGCAATTCGCCCCAACAAACGAACGGGAAACGTAAAATACTACGAAGTAGGTCTGTGGTTCTTATAATTTTTTTCTTTTTTAAAGTTTTTTTTTCTAAAAACGCTGCGTTTATTTAGGTTTCTTAGGTTGGCAGTAATTTATTTTATATTAATAGCCGTGTTTGCACGCGATTCCGCGATACTATTTTGGCGCTTTTATAGAACAAGTGTTATTTTGGGGAATAGACTAGATAGACTTTTCATCGAGTGTATTATCTATGTTCTTATAAAGGTGTTAACGAATGTATAAATGACAGATAAAAGTACAGGAGTAGAAAAAATCATTAAAAGCATGCAAAGGGGTAAATCACCGGGACATGACGGGCTCAGCATCGAGCACCTCAAGTATGCTGGGGTACACTTGCCGCGGGTGCTGGCAATGTTCTTCACTCTGTGTTCATACACAGGTGCCTCATGGCACACCTATCTGCCCCAGCAACTTACAAGTACAGTGGTAGGGCCGTTGGTCAAAAACAAGACGGGTGATCTAGCGGACATGGGGAACTGTAATTCCCCATGTCCGCTACCTATCTCGCTGGCCACTGTACTAGCGAAAGTGCTTGACAGCTTGATTAACGCGCAGCTTTGTAAACATATCAAAATTCACGACGATCAGTTCGGCTTCAGGCCAGGTCTGTCGACTGAAAGTGCGATACTGTGCGTTAAGCAGGCTGTCAAGTACTACAAGGACAGAAACACACCTATATATGCGTGTTTTCTGGACTTGTTCAAAGCGTTTGACCTGGTTGTGTACGACATATTGTGGGACAAGCTGCAGAAAACCGATCTACCTAGGGAGTGCGTGGCTTTATTAAAATATTGGTACAACAGTCCATCCTATTTAACCTATATGTGAATGAGCTGATCGAACGGCTCAGCAGGACCCATGTCGGCTGTCATATAGGTGATATCTGTTTCAATAACATAAGCTATGCAGACGACATGGTCTTGCTGGGACCGTCGGTTGACTCCATCAGGATATTACTTAGAGAGTGCGAGGGCTACGCTCTACGGCATGGTCTTAAATATAATGCGAGTAAAAGCGAGGTGCTCATTTTTAAGGCAAAAAAATATAACCCAAACACCTTGCCTAAGATCATGCTGGGGGGCGAACCCCTAAAAATTGTGAAACAATTTAAGTGTCTGGGCCACATGCTAACTGAGGAACTAAAAGACGATCTGGATCTGGAGAGGGAAAGAAGGGCAATGGCAGTGAGGGGGAATATGCTTGCCCGCAGGTTTGCACGTTGTAACGATCAAGTCAAGTTGACACTATTTAAGGCATATTGTCAAACTTTTTACACGTGCAGCCTGTGGGTAAGCTTTACACAGAGGTCCTATAACACCTTAAGGGTGCAGTACAACAACATCCTCAGGATGCTGCTGAGGCTGCCGAAGCACTGCGGTGCGTCAGCCATGTTTGCCGAGGCGAGGGCAGATGACTTTTTTGCCATTAGGCGGAAAAGAATCGCCTCGATGCTAAGGCGGGTGCGTGGCAGCAGCAATAGTATGCTGAGGGGGTTGGCGGAGCGCCTGGACTGCCCGCTTACCAAGTACTGGGTGGAGGTGGTCATTGGCAGGACCAGGTAGTAAATAAAATATTTAATACCTGCTCCTGCCAGAGGAACATCACTAAATTATTTTGTGATTTATGTTTTTGCTTCTTTTTATTTATTTATTTATTTTATGTAACACTAACGTAGTCTCTTAAGGTTGTACAACTAACACTTTTATGGACGTATGTCTGAAATAAATAATTTTTATTTTTTATTAAGCGTGGTCCGACACGCACTTGGCCGGTTTTTACTTATTCCTGATGTTTACCCTTAATTTTAGGTCTTAGTTAAAATAGTGCAATTTCGACTTCGTTCGTTTCGTTCATCATACCGTTCGATTAGGAAAATATGCATATTTTTTTGCTTATTCACATACAGAGTTGCAAAATATAAGGCAGGAAATGCTCATAACATAAGAAAAACTCCAGCATAATATCAGTAAAAGCTACCCACTTACTCAGCTGCCAAAAATAACTGACTTCCCGTTATTTCCACCATGTTCGGAAATAAAATGTCGGCCAAAATGAAATCGGAAAGCTAAAGCTAGTTTGTAAAAGCCTGAAGGAAAATCCTTTCCGTTTTCAGATTACCTCCTTTAGGTTCCGCATTTTAAACAGATTCCTATTCTTAATCTTAATCGTAATAACAACATACTCGTAATCTCTTTTACAATTACATTGCTGTAACGCAAACCGTACGAATTAATTATAACACATATACCTGACCACTTTATTCGACAGTAAGCTTTAATGATTATTCCTGAAACTTAATTTCAAGTGATACACTATAGAAAAGGTAATATGGCGGCATCGTTAAAGACATGGGAAGTCTGTCAGTAGAAACATTAAGCATAAAATTTATTTTAGTTCTTTCTAAGAGCCGTTAAGTTTCTCATTAATAATTTGCTTATATAAAACGCCTCTTCATGTTGATTTGAATCATTATTTATAAATAAACGGGACTTAATAGTGTACACTTTTATTGTTTTGCCTGACGTTTCGACCGTGACATTACAATTGTTGTCACAGGTCGACTGGCGAGGAATTGTATCGGCATATTCTAGATAAATATAAATTATGAGTGAAAATCGTTTGAGTTAAATTCAGAACATTGGAATAATGTTAAATGCTCCATCTAGTGCATAAGAGATCTGCCATCTTATCGTACTTCATATGAGGATAATATCGCCTGAGCCGGCGTTATGGGCCGTGAAAGAGTATTGAAAGCCCATTGGCTACAACGGATTGCACATAAAATACTAACACGAAAGCTTACTTCACTGCTATCGTTAACTTTAACGAAGCGTTAATGGTAACGGTTTCTTAAAGATATCTTACGGGTTATGGTTTGATAGATTCGTTTTCAAGTAAAAAAATATCTACTGGTGGCATTGAAGTAAAAAATAAAAGTAAATCAGACACAAACAAAGTGTCACAGAAAATATGGCTTGACAAGTCCGTTTATATTCACAAAACCTATAGATTATATCGCGAGTCAGTGACTAGTAGGTATAACTTGAACTCCATATTCGTAGCATTCACACTATGTCTAGCCTAGGCTGGTAATTTTAAGGACGCGGTTTGTCGGTCCTTTGTTACTAGCAATTTCATTAGGACTTGGATTCAGATTGGCTGTCCACGGAAAAAGTCGTCCTGCTCGCCGCCCTTTATTGTGACGAACCCTTATAGTTTAGTCATGTCCGTCTGTCCGTCCGTCCGTCCATCCATCTGTATGTCACAGCCATTTTACACGGATAATATAAGACGTATGTTAATAAAATTGGTCGTTTGTATGCCGCTACATGTTTTGTAGTAAACTTGCTAGAAAACATATTTTTAGGGGGTATATGAACTAGCTAAATGTAAAAAAAAATTGTTTACCAAATGTTGTATTGTATATGTTGCACATCAATCGATAGGTCTTTAAAAATGACATTGAGGTTTGTTTCAACATTTTTTGATTGTTCATTGTGAATGTCAAAAAAACGTGTCCTCCCCTCCTGTAACTCTTGAAACGATGATCCAAAAAATTTTTATGTTCTTTCAACGAGAATTATTTTGATCATTAACGGCTAAAGGCTCGTCCATAGGCAGATACGACCTTTTGATAATATTTTATTCTTATTCCGTTGATGGTACGGAACCCAGCATTATGCGTGCTCCGACACGTGCTACGCGTTCATGAGGAAAGGGGTAGTAACTTTAAAATTATTCAAAATATTTTTATTGTATGATGTAACCACAAATTTACGGTTTTCGCAATTTTTCCTTTATCCGTGCTAAGATTCTGAGTTCACGGGAAGTAAGTACCCTGTAGGTTTTGATTCAATTGCAAGTTTCGAAAATTTGCGGCATAAAATGGCTGTATCTTTTGATTGCGTTGGCTGACCTGAGTATTTGATATAAATTTCAGCTTGATACCTCCACGCGGTCCTGAGAAAAAGGGTCTTGACAGACGGACGGACGGACGGACAACAAAGTGATCCTATAAGGGTTCCGTTTTTTTCCTTTCGAGGTACGGAACCCTAAAAAAAGAAAATGACTAGAACCGTAAATTGCTAAAGTCCGTGACGTACAATGTACTCCTAATCTAGATCTGAATGTATACCTCGTGTGCTCGTGTCGCATTGAAATGAATATTATATTTGATTACGTTTTACGCATCCGAATCCGCCTCCACGAAATGAGCACTTTACTTTTCGCCCCAGGCCGCGGTTTCAAATACTTTCAATAATACACCAATTTGCAACGGAATATCTTATCGCCAGATTTGCCCTACATTCGCTGCAAAATCTCGCATTACCCATCAGTGACCAGTGATGAGCCGAGGATACATTCCTGTCCCGGATATTCTCCAGAATATTTCCTAATATTCTCATAACATTGATTATTTTGTAACTAGGCAAGTAGGCAACTAACATTCTCAGTAGGTAATTCTTTTTTGAGAAAATATTTTCTGAAGATAACAGGGTATCCAAATGTGAAACGTTTGTTTTGCCATCAGTAGCTTAGTTTTGACAATTAATATTAACATAACATTAGGAAGGCATGACTCATCTTTTTAAACAGATAGGTATACTTATTATTTATGTTTTCTCTGAGCTAATAAATTAGAAAATTAAAGACAATTAAAATGATGATTAGTAATCATATTAGTAGAAATTTTAATTGTTTTTATTTTTTGAATGGTTTTCAGGATGTCCTAACGGTAAACATTGCATGGATTTTGGTGTGTTAAAAATACCTATAGAGCTGATTTATATTACGAGTGGGTTGGTGACCTATGATTTTTTTAAATTCCCGTTATCAGCTTGAGCATAGACTACTCCATGGTACGTTATGCAATCATTTACCATGGAGAATATTCCCGGCTACGCCACATCACTAGCTGTGACCTATATGGATACAGTTTCCGAGTAACTCAAAGCACGGGAGTCGGGAGTGACAGAGGAGTAGGGTATATCTAGCACTCTCACCTGCGGCCGCGCCCTTGTCTATTACCTTACCTTGGATAACTTTGGCCTTGTGGGTTTTACTCTTATAGATATATTAATATATTATGATAATTAGGGTAAAAGTTACAAGTTGTGGAAAATGAAGAGTTAAGACAAATGTGAATTGGCTCACGTTGATATCAAACTTATTTTTTTATGTTACGCAGTTATGTAAAAGTTTATCTAAACATAGGTAAATATTGTAATTGACTAATGGTCAGATAAAATTATTTTGTTAATATTTAAATAGTCCTTTATTACGTCGTTAATTTTAGTAGGAACAAAGGCTTGATATTATGTAAATCTAGCGGATCCAATGTAAATAATGAAATTAAACATTGTCAGTAAATAAATAGTTGTCTCGTATATTAAAGGTGTCGTCCGGCATCATCAAATTTGGAGAGAGGGAGTTAGCTAGCTAAAAGGTCACTTCCGCATGTTGTACAAGTTACAAGCATATTTAAATCGAGTTCTTCGCCTCGCAGCACTCACTGGATTTTCTTCATCATCTGCTTTCCCACTACTACTACCCAAGATAGGAAATGCCTATCTATATCCAGTGACATATAGCCATACGATAAATAAAATCTTCAAAAATACAGAACCTTAATAAACGTAACTAGCTGCTAATCAAACATCGGTTTCAATCCTATGTACCGATCTTCCCATGCAAATCGATTTACCCCGATAAAAGCTTTCGCTGAGAAGCTTGAGCTTTATTGCAGACTTGCAACTAGGGTTGCCACCTTTTTTAGAGAAATATAGTATTTTCCATACTTAAATGAGAAAAATACCTACACATCCTATCTTAACCTAAAGGTTGTCTGGGAGAAATCGCTTTTTAGCGATAAGACCGCCTGTTGCAGGATAATCAAACATCGGTTTCAATCCTATGTACCGATCTTCCCATGCAAATCGATTTACCCCGATAAAAGCTTTCGCTGAGAAGCTTGAGCTTTATTGCAGACTTGCAACTAGGGTTGCCACCTTTTTTAGAGAAATATAGTATTTTCCATACTTAAATGAGAAAAATACCTACACATCCTATCTTAACCTAAAGGTTGTCTGGGAGAAATCGCTTTTTAGCGATAAGACCGCCTGTTGTTTACCTCTATTCTGACTTCATGCATTTTCTGTACTGGTTTTCTTTTTGAGGTGTTCAATAAAGAGTATTTGTATTGTATTGTATTGTAACCTACAGTTGCTGTTATTTTGAAATTCTTGTTTGAAATTCTTTCCACAGTAGGTACAGTGAGATTCAAAATTGCAAAATTGTCCATGCAAGGTTGAATCTGGGTGTTCAAGCCCATAGTACAATAATATATATTATGGTACGGGTGGCAACCCTACGTGCAACTCGCATGTTTATCCAAGCTGTATGTTCCTGAGTTCCTATTGCTAACACGTCGCAGATGAGTCGAACGCTTAGACTGCCCAAACTTTTTAATTAACGACGACTGACTTTTACAAAAAAAATAGACAGTCTACGTGAGGGTGGGTCATTTTTATTTTTTTAATTCTTTTAGGAAGCACAGTTAAAAAAGGTGCCATTTGATAATTGTTCAGAACGCATCCGAAGTGACGTCACGGACGGCCGTTCGCTTCCGAAATTTGAAGATCGGCAACGAATCGGAATAACCGCCGCCGACAGCCAGCAACGACAATCACTTCAAATCCATTGAACGACCAACACGTATACCAAGCTGTAAATTAGACCATAGTTCTAGCAATAAAAATTGTACATAAATTTAAATAACAAGTCTTCATTGAAGATCCACTTAGGCATCCCTGCATCAGCTACAATAGGAGCCTAGGCCTCAACATTGGTCCTTCACCCGTCGAAGAAGAGCGTCGAGTTCAATTTCGGTACCAGCGCCTGCGAAAAACACGTCCACAACGCAGCTTCATCCTGTTTTCCGGAGAGAGGAACTCCGCGAAGCGTCTACAGCATCCCACGAAAAGGACTGGGCGACTCAAGCAGGCGAAGAAGCGACGATTTCAACCGTCAACGGGTTTCATCAAGGGTATCTTCAGCAACTTTCATTCGTCGAAGAGTTGGAGAAGTCTGAAGAAAACTACAAGATCCCGATTTTCAGCGTCATATCGTCGTCGTCGTGCGCAGTGTCATACATCCACTTCAAGATCCCGCGAGAATCGCACAGCGGCAGATCTACAAGAACAGGTCGAATTACGGTTCAACACAAGTAAGGTCGTTTCAATATCCTTTCTTTCATTCCTAAAGAAGTAATTCTTCTTCCCTTCCAGTGGTTAATTACCACACAGCTTCAATATCGAATTGATATTGCTCATTTATAAAAATAATATTTAAATTTTATATTTTTTTAAATCTCAACGGTCAAAGTTAAATTTAAACATATCTTTAAAATTACCTAAACTAATTTGTAGTTATAATAATCAGCTGCGCGCATACAAGTATATCATCGAGCGCATAACAGGTGATCGAATTCACTTTTAGAGGTCAAGGCAACGGTGCATTTAGTATATCCATAGTCACCGAGCGCATCGCATGTTTTCCTTATCGCTAATTAGTACCTATTGTGACCGTGAATATCGAGCGTTAACTATCCATATCTTATTTATTGGTGTTTATTGGTGTTTACGGTAATTATCCTTTAGTGCATTTAAGTTAACGTGTTTTACACCGATTTCTAGTTCATTTAGTGCAAAAAATGTCGTTAGCGCAGTTAGTTAAGGAACATTTAAATGTAAATTAACAATTTTTAAGACGGGCCTTACGCCATATATATCTATTCCAACGTTAAGTGACGTACAAGCAAGTGAAGTTGAGTGCCGTCTTAGTAAGATCGAGGAAATGTATACGGCATTTGATGAATTACAGGAGCAGATTGAAGTAACTTCGGAGACCCCCAGTGAGCAATATGCTGAGCGTCAGGACTTCGAAAACCAATACTTCGCTATTTTGGCTGGCGCTCGGGAATTGCTGCGTAAACGTGGCAAGGTGGATGCCGAAAGTAAGGTTATGTCTGAGGCAGGTTCCAGTTCCTGTCAGCATAAGAATAATCTGGTAAGGCTTCCTAAGATTGATCTACCTCACTTTAACGGCAACTATCAATATTTTTTGGAATTTAGAGATACATTTTTGTCATTGATTCACGCTAACGATTCTATAGACGACATTAACAAGTTCCATTACTTGCGTTCCTCCCTACAGGGAAGTGCGGCGTTAGTAATTAAAAGTCTTGATTTTAAAGCCGAGAATTATAAAACTGCTTGGGAGTTATTGTTAGCTAGGTACGACAATAAGAGGTTATTAGTTAACAATCACGTGAAAGCTTTGTTTAGTGTCGAACAAATTCATAAAGAATCTCACCGGGCACTACGTCATCTTTTGGACATTACAAATAAGAATCTTAGGGCGCTTAACACTTTAGGTCAACCAACCTCTGAGTGGGATACCCTTGTTATTTTCATGATGTCTTCAAAATTAGATTCAGTGACCAGCCGCGAGTGGGAAGAATTTAGAAAAACGTTGGACAATCCTCCGACGTTGGAACAATTTACAACGTTTATTTCAAATAGGGCTGATTTATTAGAGACTCTAGAGGAGTCCAAATCGAGTTCATTTAAAGTTAACCGTAATTCGGATAAACAAAAGAATTTTCTCGTTCTTAATGAGACTAATAAAACAAATAAATCTAAATTCAGTTGTCCTATGTGTAGACAAAATAATTTTTTGTTTTCATGCGATTCATTTCGTAAACTGTCCGTTGACCTTCGTCAAAAGAAAGTCAATGAGTTAGGCATATGTCAACTATGTTTAAGGCCAGGTCACCAGTTGTCCAATTGTCGTTTATCTACGTGTAAATATTGTAGTGAACGTCATAACACATTGCTTCATGCCGAAATTGATAAGGATACAGTAGAGTTAACTGCTGTAACCACTTACAAAAGTGATCCGACTCAACAATCCTCTGCACTGCTTTCCACAGCTTTGGTGAGAGTCAGCGACGCCAAGGGTGCTCTGCACGTCGTCAGAGTCATGCTGGACAATTGCAGCTCAACCAACCTCATCACCGAGAGTCTTCGCAGTAAGCTGCAACTTCCAATGTCTTCCACGAGCTCCACTATGACAGGTATTAACAAATCCTTATTAGCAAAAAGTAATCAGTCTTGCGACCTAACTATACAATCAATGGCGGGAGATTACGAGATGGAGCTTAGGTGTCGTGTGCTTCCTGAGATCATTGATTACTTACCTATGTCATACATAGATACTAAAAAATTGCAAATACCATCGCACATTCAGTTATGTGACCCCAAGTTTAATGTTCCGTCTGCCATAGACATGTTATTAGGTTCGGAAATATTCTGGGAAGTCCTAGGTACCACAAAAATCGATTTAGGTAAACGTCAACCTAAAATTTACAATTCAAAATTAGGTTGGTTAATTTCCGGTTCGGTCCTAGGTAATCAAAAACATCATATTGTCTGTCATGCTTCAGAATTACTTGACACTGACATTGATAATCAACTTACGCGCTTCTGGGAGCTAGATAGTGTCTCGCCGGTTCATAATTTGACCCCTGAAGAACGTAAATGTGAAGAACATTTTGAGAAAACTACAACGCGAACTGACGATGGGCGGTTCGTCGTTAGTATGACTTTTAAAGAATCACCAAAGGTTCTAGGCGACTCATATGAGATGGCTAAGTGTCGTTTCCTATCTTTAGAAAAAAAATTAAAACATGATCACGAGTTTAGGAAGAATTACAACGCGTTCATGACTGAATATCTCGACTTAGGTCACATGTCTCTTTCCGCGCACAAGTCAAATGATAGCGAGGTAGAGTGCCTTTTGCCACATCATGGGGTGATAAGGGAGGGTAGTCTCACGACAAAATTAAGGGTCGTTTTCGATGCATCCGCCCCCACCAAATCAGGCGTGTCCTTGAACGGTATTTAAAGAATTGGTCCTACTGTTCAAGATGACCTAATTTCAATTTTACTAAGATATAGACAACATAAATATGTTATTTCCGGTGACATCGAAAAGATGTACCGCCAGATGCTAATTGCACCTGAACAAAGATGCCTTCAGCAGATTTTATGGCGTTTTAATCCAACTGATCGTCTTGAGTGTTACTCACTTAATACAATTACGTACGGCACAGCTTCGGCTCCTTATCTAGCCTGCCGCTGTCTAAAGCAGTTAGGATTAGAGTCGACAGAGCCAGTTATACAACAATCAATTATACATGACTTTTATGTGGATGATTACTTGAGTGGGAGTACGAGCATTGATGATGCTATACAGTTAGGAATAGGAGTAATTGACACATTAAAATCAGCTCAGTTAAATTTGCGAAAATTACGATCGAATGATGTTGAAATATTACAAGCGTTGGAAAATCATATTCAATCAAATAGTAAATTGCAAAATAGCACAGCAGACAATAAAAATGTTCAATGTTTAAGCATGTCGGCTCCAGCAAAAACTTTAGGTTTAAATTGGCAATGTGACACAGATACCTTATTTTTTAATATAAACTTAAAAGGTTGTAATAACGTCACAAAACGTCACATACTTTCGTCAATCGCGCAAGTATTCGATCCGATAGGCTTAGTTGGACCTTGTGTCTTGGAAGCTAAATTATTGCTTCAGAAATTGTGGCAGGAAAAGTGCTCGTGGGATCAGGAGATACCCCCCACCCTTAAAGCACAGTGGAATAAATTCGAAACCACTTTACCATTTCTCAATGAGATTAGAATTCCGCGCTGGGTTTTAGGGAACTCTAGTCAAGAGGTAGAATTAATTATATTCACAGACGCGTCTGAAGCCGCCTATGGTGCTTGCGCTTATGTGAAGACGAAGGATGGCACAGGGGCGACTACGGTCCATCTTTTAGCCTCCAAGAACAAAGTGGCGCCAATTAAGGCAACCACTATACCCCGTTTGGAATTATCTGGGGCATTGTTAGGAGCAAGACTGTTTACTAAAATACTGAGCTCACTCACAATCAAATTTAATAAATGTACGTTCTATTGCGATTCAATGATAATTTTAGGGTGGTTAGCGTCATCCCCCGCCAATCTTAAACCTTTTGTACGCAACAGAGTGAGCGAGGTACAGGATGTTACTGCCGGTCATACGTGGCACTACGTGCCCTCAAAAGAGAACCCCGCTGATCTAGCGTCTCGAGGTTTAAATGCTAGTCTTCTTGCCACTTCAGACCTTTGGTGGAACGGTCCAGAGTTCCTAAAACAGGATTCAACTGGTCCAAATCACAACCCGAGTTGCCTGAAGATTTACCTGAAATGGTAACTTGCTGGTGACAAACATTGAGGAATCTCCATTTTCTCTTCTCCTGGATCGAGTTTCAAAATTCTCTAAATTAGTTCGAGTCGTAGGATATGTCATGAGATTCATCAACAATTGTTCAAAAAACAAAACTAAAACAACGGGTTTCCTACAAAGTTTAGAATTAACTGTAGCCCGAAAAACAATTATATCTTTGTTTCAAAAAGAAATGTTTGAAGACGAATATGCTGTATTGAAAGCAGGAAAATCCCTTCCTGCTAAAAATAGACTACTTTCTCTCACTCCGTACATTGATACGGATCAGCTGTTAAGGGTAGGCGGGAGACTTGACAACACCTATTACAGTGATGACGTCAAGCATCCAGTCATACTATGTAGTAAGCATCGTCTCACAAAATTGATATTTGTTTATTTTCACTTACAATTTTTACACGCAGGTCCCCAGTTATTGCTCAATAGCGTCAAGCAGCTTTATTGGCCTCTAGGCGGCAGAAACTTGGCGCGAAAAACCGTGGATAGTTGTACCACATGTTGAAGGTTCAAAGGTCAAACAGTACAACCTATCATGGGTAAATTGCCTGCAACACGTGCTCAATTAGAACACCCGTTTTTAAACACGGGTACGGATTACGCGGGTCCAATATTGATAGCTGACCGTAAAGGTAGGGGCTGTAGATTAGTCAAAGCCTGGATATGCATATTCGTATGTTTTGCAGTAAAAGCCGTACATCTGGAACTTGTCTCAGACCTCACCAAAGACGCATTCATGGCTAGTCTAAACCGGTTTATTGCTCGCCGGGGTAAACCACAGAATATATACTGCGATAATGCCACTTATTATACGGGTACTTGTAATGAACTATACAAAGTACTTCAAAGGTCAAATATTGCATCAGATCTAGCTCAATCGGAAATCAACTTTGTTTTCTCACCCCCTTATTCACCGCATTTCGGCTCACTATGGGAAAGATGCGTGCGCTCAGTGAAGCACCATTTGCGACGTATTTTAAATTTAACGCATTTGACCTTCGAAGGGATGAGCTCCTGTCTGGCGGATATTGAAGCTACCCTGAACAGTAGACCTTTGACCCCAATGTCCAGTGATCCATCCGATTTAACCGCTCTCACCCCCTCCCACTTCCTTATTGGACGACCGCTTATGTTTGTTCCTAATTCACAGAACCCTGTGGCTGAGGAGAAGATCAACACACTGCAGCGGTATCGACGAGTGGAGCAGCTGAGGCTTCATTTTTGGAACCGATTTAAATTGGAATATGTATCTCAACTACAGCAAAAAACCAAATGGTTTTCATCACATGACAAGCTAGAGGACGGAGCCCTAGTTATTGTCAAGGAAAAAGGGGTACCCCCGTTAATGTGGCTACTCGGTCGCATAGTAAAACTTTATAAGGGCAAAGATGGAGCAGCCCGAGTAGCCGATATTAAAACGAAACGGGGAATAATAAAACGGGCGTTTAACAATATTTGTCCCCTGCCCGCTTCCATGTAACGTGCATACAGCATTTGCACCATTTCTCATATCCTGCTCTGAATTATAGGTACCTTGAAGTACTTCAACGCCGGGAGCATGTTCAGAACGCATCCGAAGTGACGTCACGGACGGCCGTTCGCTTCCGAAATTTGAAGATCGGCAACGAATCGGAATAACCGCCGCCGACAGCCAGCAACGACAATCACTTCAAATCCATTGAACGACCAACACGTATACCAAGCTGTAAATTAGACCATAGTTCTAGCAATAAAAAATTGTACATAAATTTAAATAACAAGTCTTCTTTGAAGATCCACTTAGGCATCCCTGCATCAGCTACAATAGGAGCCTAGGCCTCAACAATAATTAATGACTGCACGTATTATTATTTTATTTTTAGCTTTAATTTTACTGCCTCCGGATTTAAGTGGAAGTTTTCGTAAAATGTACGGATACTATGGATATCGTGAAAATAAATGTCTCTTTATTGGCTCTAAACCTTTGCCATGCCATTTCGAGCCAACAATGGTATATATTTTAAGCTAAAGTTTGAATAAATTGACAATACATGGATACACTCCGCAAACCATGGAAAATGTTACAATATTTATATGAAAACTTTGAAATGGAATCGGAGGATGTACATTTACGGAGCGGCGGCGCATGGATCTAAGTCGGTGTGATAATTCTTGTCTAATAAAAAATATTTCGATCATAATCGCTCGACGTTGACACTTGTAGCGATGAAAGTGAAAATTTTTACTGTCACTTGCAGCGCGCCT
This sequence comes from Pammene aurita, assembly GCA_947086415.1. Classification (NCBI taxonomy): domain Eukaryota; kingdom Metazoa; phylum Arthropoda; class Insecta; order Lepidoptera; family Tortricidae; genus Pammene; species Pammene aurita. The sequence continues at coordinate 21,997,994 of OX352298.1, read as the reverse complement.
GCGTGACTTGCAAAATTCACAGAAGGCCAGAAGGTTTACAAGAACACTGCGTGATACAACTTCAGGTTTCGTGATCGTTCGGCTCGTCTACATTGGAATGCCCCCCCACCACCAGACAGACACACAGGCTGACTACACAAGGTACGGTGAGACGAACGTACATACATACGTCGAATGAAACCACACAGTTTTGCTCGGAATATAAATGCCGGGTACGGGACGAGTGTGTTATTTGTGTTGTCAAAAAGCCTAACTTGCCTGGCAGAATATGTGATATCAATCTTCTTCTCTTCATCCTTTTGCCCACAGCTGCGATGCAGTCCTCGAATAAAATTCTTCCACTGACTTGATTCCATGTTATATAGATAAAGGATGAAATTAATTACTTTGCGAAAGAAAAATATTTACCTTTAAATATTAAGAGTTATGTTATTGAGAGAATACATATATAAACCATGTTTTATTGATCTCCATAAATTTTAGGATACGGAACTAAGTACGATTAAGGAAACAAATAATACATTACACACAGGTGCGTCATTTTGTAGCGGTGTCATAGACTACAATAATGATTGTATGTAGGCTTAGACAATGAGAAAGATAAAACTGAACTACAGATTATTTCAGAAATGGAGCTAAATATGATACTGGTTACTTAGAGAAATTAACTTAATTTAAGCTCAAGATTGTACCTTTTTAAATTAACGGAAAGAAACAGAGTGTATGAAGAAAATAAAAACATTAAAAAGCAAAAAACTAATTTACGCGAGCATATTACAAAATAAATGACTATTCTCGAATTATATGTAGATAGCATTGTTGGACAATAAACAAAAGGCCTACCTATAAGTAATCTAATGCATCTAAATTGTATATGGTAGTTAGGTACGTACTGTTTGTCATTAATTCTAATATGCAAGGTATCTTTATGATAAAAATGGGGAGCTCTTGAGGTCCCCTATTATAGATTTTAGTTTGATTCATATTAAAGGCGATAGCGTCTATTAGATAACCAATAAACTATAGAGTAGCGCTTTTATACTTACGTAAATATAAATACGGACTACCAATTTTCATTCTATTTAATTATAAGAAGATTCGAATAAAGCAAAATTCTAAATGTAAAAGTAAATGTAAACAACTCATTTGAATGAGTTCAAGAAGAATGGAAGCATAATCCACGAAGATTAATCCGTCCAGGAACGCTCGAGCCCAAGTATTTGAGCAACAATTAATCGCAGCAAAAAGTGTATGAAAAATGAATAAAAACCGTGGCGGTAAAGGCAATAAAACACGGGGAAGCAGGAAAAAATGGGCTTTGTATTAATGAGAAGATAAATGGTGTCAGAGGACGTCAAATATCAATTTACTGGGGTGGGCTTTCGGCGCTGTTAATTGTGGTATTAGCGACTTCCGGGAGCCGACCGGGGAACTAGTCGTGCCGACGCGAAGTAGTGCAATTTTTTTAGAATATAGAAATAATTAATAAATCTTATTAAAGCGTAGAAAGAAATCCCTAAGCTAAATTCAGATTTCCTAATGAGATTTAACTTGTTATTACTATAAATGTTCAAAAAATTTATTCTTTAATACAAAGCAGGAAAAGAGAGCAGGCGTTTGGCCAGCAGTGGGACACAATATATAGGCTCATAATAATGATAAATAATAATTCAAAGCAATATAACTTTGAGAACCTTTCCGAGAATCAGTCATGAAAAGATAAGACAGATTTTTCGGCACTCTTATCATATTGGAGATTTAATAAAAGTAAGTGAAAAATCGGTCAAGTGTGAGTTGGAACTCAGCAACAAGCATTCTAGACGAGAGAGTTAAAATAAGTTAAAGTAGGGAGTTACGAGCAAGTAATGCATCCGTTCTTTATTGAGGTAAGTCGATGTGATAGTTAATACGGCGGCAGTTAATTGTATCATTTGGCTGCATGGAGCTGGAGCTGGAAGCCAGTAGAAAATGGAAATCCCTTCTCAGAGCAATTATAGCAATGTGGCCCGATGAGGTATAAAAAGACACCATCATAGTCATCGTAATAATCATGAGATGAAGTAATGCCCGGCCTACACCTGCGCGGTAATTACGAGTATCGTGTGTCATCCCGCTCGTTTATGTGCAAACAATATAGTGCATCTCTCCGTTAAAGCGATAAGTATATCGCGTTAAGACGCAGGTGGAGCAGTAGCATTAAAATTTAAAGCTAAAGCACAGGTTAATACAAATAACAAAAACATAAATCATGAGACATATCCGTCCTAAGGCTTCGGGCTTTTACTTTTAGGAAATAAGTGTACCGTTTTTATCACTTTTGTACGGAACACCAAGGGACTAGACAAGAGGAAAATGAGCGAGCATTTAATTTGCTCTAATATAAGCGCTCCATCTTATCTATCACGGGACGTAAATTGCGGGGGTGACCCTAATAGTCTAAGCTCCCATTGCATAAAACCTTACCTCACACGGTGGCAAATCAGACATATATTACAGCAATAGATAATACTTAGGGACACTCGATTATAGTAGGTTGCCATGGCATAGCCTGGAAGAACATAGTTTTTTTTTCATTCTCATACCACATTTTTTACCAAAAATTACATCATAAGGTGGCAGATCGAAACATTTACCCGTCGAAAGAGATACTTTTGGTGATCCGATCCCGCATAGGTTGCCAGCCAAAAACCTGGCAGATTTCAAGGTCAGCCATGTTTTATGAGGCCAAAAAATGGGGTAATTTACCTCATCAGGTGGCAAGATGAAATCGATGCAAATCGATAGCCCTAGGCGTGCCATTCACGAATATATAGGGTTGCCTGCCATCAGCCTGGCAGTTTTTCTGGTCAGGCTCCTCAAAGTATCGATGTTAATAACTTGGAACGACGAGAAATTAATGTACAGATGATAATATTCAAGGAATACTTTAATGCAAACAGTTATATTTAATTAAAAACTACACATTGACAGTCTTGCACTTCATACGTGTTGAAATAATAGGGTAAATGAACCAGTTGCGGTAATTTCTCATTGGTATTTTCGAAAATGGGAAAAGTTATGTTGCGGTTTAGGTTCAAGGTTCTGAAGGTTCACTTAATGTTAAACACGACATATACTTAAGATCTACGTACGGTCATACTGGATATTATAATTATCTAAAAATAATATGACATCATTAATCACTGAGTATCTTTCTTTATCTTCTTTTTCCTGCCACTTTTCCATTTCAATTGGAATTTGGCCGCTTTGTATGTGGGCGCCAGGACTTACGGCCCTGGGTTGTCGATGGTGCGATGTTAAGGGCTTTTAGATCCTTCTCGATTCTTGTCCAGCAAATAGAGGAGGATCCTTTAATACCAGGTTTTGTGGATATATTGAGTACTGCCTTTACAGAATAATTGTCGTCTCTTCTATTTTTGTGACCGAACCATCGGAGTCGGTTTTCCTTAAGATTTTCTACCACTGGAGCCACTTTAAATAATCCCCTGGCGTACTCATTGCGAACCTTGTCCAGCCTTGTTACGCCACCTCCCAGCAAACGCAACATATTCATCTCTGCACATCACCCTCTATGGGAGATAAAGTCAACAACAGAGGTAAGTAAGACACTGAGGAATACCTTGTGACTTAAGAGTTCTTAACCTAAGTGCGGAACCAACATTCGAAAACAGAAGGTGCAGTACGATTATTATCTGTCTTCGGAGAATGTAAGTGAACTAGTTGTGGGCTGGCACATCTCCCGAGAGGCCTCTTGTTCAGATCACAGATGGATTCGCAATCCTAGAAAGACAGACCGATACATCTTCAGGAAGACCCCGGGTAAGAGTCTAGAAAAACTCCCTCGAAAGTACGACATTCGGGGGCCAGCACAGATAGAAAAACAGATAAACATCCTAACTTACATCCTAGTAGACATCTGTCACACGGTTTGCCCGCTGAATCCACTATTGGAACCGGCCATAGCAGGTCATCAGTGGTGGGGTCCTGAACTGGAGAGACTCCGGAACAAAGCCAGGAAACTCTTAAACAGGGCTATAAACACCACGGCTGAGGCGGACTGGGCCAAATATTATGATGCCAAAGCCAAGTACAAAAAACGACTGCGGTATTGGAGGTCTCTTTTATAGAAGAACTTCTGCAGCAGCATCGAAACACTAGATCATGCAAATCGGGTAAGGAAAGCCAAAAAATCCATCACTCAGCTGGGATCGCTGCGGAAACTCGAATATTTAGAATACTTTAGATAACAACAAACAAATGGCGAAAAGAATCATCACCGCTAAAAAGATCAGGTGGGCATCGACAGTTTCCATCCCTTCCAGGCAGCCGGTCCGGATGGTATCTTCCCCGCTGTATTACAGTGGGGTTTAGGACTCATCCTGGGAACCCTGATCGAGTTCATGAAAGCCTGCCTAGCCTGGGGCTACGTGCATAGGCTATGGAGGGATAAAAACGTGCAATTTATTTATTTTTATTTATTTATATTCGTACCTCAACTAGGTAAGAGTGACTACACAGGTGCTAAATCCTATACTTAGGCCGATTATTCTCACATCATTCCTGACGAAGACACTGGAAAACTGTGCGACAGGGACCCTAAGGCATCGTTAGATTGTAGCGTTAGCTAAGGAATAAACCGGCGCACGACAACTAACACGCATACTGCATACATCTTAAGTAAATCTACAGAATCGGCTCTTCGCATGGTCGTCAGCCGTATCGGGAAGGCTATTGGTGACAAGGAAATGTACCCCAGCACGTTCATTAACATTAAAGGCACTTTCAATAAGACCAACTTTGCCAGTAAAGGGAATTCCTTAAATAATCACGGCAGGGAACCCGAACTGATCAAGTGGATCATCAACATGCTCAACAAAAGGACTATAATGTATGCAGGTCAGCCGCAGGCCGTAGCGGCGGTGCGAGGATGCCCGCAAGGGGGAGGGAAGTCGTATCACCGCTGTTATGGAACTTAGTAGTAAACAACCATAACCAACCTGAACAAGGAACACTTGTTGACCATAGGCCATTCTCATGATCTGACAATACTAATATAAGGTAAATTCACCAGCACGGTCTGTACCCTCACCCAAACCGCTCTAAAAATCGTGAAGTGATTATGCGAGGAATTTGACCTGTCTGTAAACCCCACCAAGACAGAAATGGTAATGATTACCAACAAAAGGGCACTTGGCAACTTTACCAAACCAAAATTGTATCAATCTAAGCTACAACCTACAACTGACAAATGAGGTAAAGTATTTAGGACTGACTCTTGACAGTAGACTCCATTGGACCAACCACATAACAAGGCGGAAGTCATCTTCTGACGACGCAGAAAGATGATTGGTAACAGGTGGGGACACAACCCAAAAATCGCTCTTTGGCTCTACAAGACGCGCTGGTTTGGTAGCCAAGAACAAACATAGCCAACGTACGGAACAAATTGCAGGGACTACAGAGGCTTGCATGAATGGCTACCACAGGTTGCTTGAGGAGCACTCCGACCGCAGCCTTAGAAGTCATGCTGAACCTTCCACCGCTTCACCTCCACACATATAATACCCTCAACGTATGGTCTTATTTGAATACTCTGCACATAATATGCGAGATCGGATTTACAGACGTGTTTTCTTCGACAAAAGGTACACAATACAGTTACACGAGGACGACAATCATGAAAATCTCAACTCCCGTCTATTGAGAACGGATACGGAACATTCTCAGAAGACCTAAACGTATCTCTAATCACTCCGCTGGGCGCTCACAACTCAGTATTCCATGGGCATCATCAATGCGGCGGCCGCCATCACTGCAAGGAAAGTAACAGGAGCCTTCATCCGTATACTCTCCGACAGTAGGGCTGTACTTATTAGTAGCTATTGCTCTAGGTAGTCACATCATTACATCAACGTTGTTAATGTATATGTTGCAACCTGTTTCTTCCGTGCCTCGGACTTAGTTCGGCTTACTCGCAGCCCGTGACGCTCCAACTCATCAAGCCATGTTAAATGTATTTTTTAGAGCGTTTGTTCGAATAGTAATGGTATTACCGTCTGTTTGAACCTCGTGATATGGTCCATAATAAGGTTAAACAGTGAAAGACTGATTGATCACTTAGTCACTTACATCACAGCGGGCTCTTGATCTGTGTACAAGCACTATCGCATATGTCTTGAATCAAGGTGATGTATGCCGTATGAGTACGTCAGGAGATTATTTAAAGTGGCTCCAGTGGCTGAAAATCTTAAGGAAAACCGACTCCAATGGTTCGGTCACAAAAGTAAAAGTGTCGTCATTTATTCTGTAAAGGCAGTACTCAATAACCCCATAAAACCTCGTATTAAAGGAAAATCCTCCTTTATTTGGTGGACAAGAATCGAGAAGGATCTAAAAGCCCTGAATATCGCACCATCGACAACCCAGGGCCGAAAGTCCTGGCGCCTACATACAAAACGGCCCGATTCCAATTTAAATGGAAAAGAGGCCGGAAGAAGAAGATAAAGGAAGATACTAAGTGATGAATGATGTCATATTATTTCTACATAATTATAATATCCAGTATGACCGTACGTAGATGTTAAGTATATGCCGTATTTGGCATTAAGTGAACCTTGAACCTAAACGGCAACATTACTTTTCCCATATTCGAAAATACCAATAAGAAATGACCGCAACTGGTTCATTTACCCTATTATTTCAATACGTATGAAGTGTATGACTATCAATGTGTAGATTTTAATTAAATATAACGGTTTGCATTGAAGTATTCCTTGAATGTTAGCATCTGTACATGAATTTCTCGTCGTTCCATGTTATTAACATCGATACTTTGAGGAGGCTGACCAGAAAAACTGCCAGGCTGATGGCAGGCAATCCTATATATTCGTGAATGGCACGCCTAGGGCTATCGATCTGCATCAATTTCATCTTGCCACCTGATGAGGTAAATTACCCCATTTTTTGGCCTCATGAAACATGGCTGACCTTGAAATCTGCCAGGTTTTTGGCTGGCAACCTATGCGGGATCGGATCACCAAAGGTATCTCTTTCGATGGGTATACGTTTCGATCTGTCACCTTATGATGTAATTTTTGGTAAAAATTGTGGTATATGAATGAAAAAAAAACCGGCCAAGAGCGTGTCGGGCCACGCTCAGTGTAGGGTTCCGTAGTTTTCCGTCCGTCACAGTAAGTGTCCCCACTTAAGAGTTAAAATAACACCGCCATGTAGGATATGATATGAGCGTTCCACGTACAGCGACATCTATCGGCAAATTAAGTAAACTATTGCGCGCGAGCTTAAAGTACGGAAGATGATTTTTATGGGATAATTCTTTAATGCGTGAACCGAATTTTACCGTTTTTACTTTATTTGAAAGCACGTCATTTCATTGTGATTTTGCAGAAATTACAGGTACAATAAACACCTGCTTATACGGTTAAATTACAAACTTAGTTCAGAAATTATTTTGTATTTTTTTTTCAAAAACTATTCAACCTATCAAGTTCAAAATAATTTTCCTAGAAAGTTTTTATAAAGTTCTACTTTTGAGATTTTTTTCATATTTTTAAAACTTATGGTTCAAAAGTTAGAGGGGGGGGGGACACATTTTTTTTTATTTCTGGAGCGATTATTTCCGAAAATATTTACATTATCAAAAAATGATTTTAGTAAACTCCTATTCATTTTTAAATACCTATCCAACAATATATCACACATTAGGGTTGAAATGAAAAAAAAAATCACTCCCCACTTTACGTATAGGGGAGGTACCCTAATAAAACATTTTTTTTCACTTTTTATTTTACCACTTTGTCGGCGTGATTGATATACATATTAGTACCAAATTTCAGCTTTCTTGTGCTAACGGTCACTGAGATTATCCGCGGACGGACGGGCAGACATGGCGAAACTATAAGGGTTCCTAGTTGACTACGGAACCCTAAAAACTATGATCTTCCAGGCTATGCCATGGCAACCTACCATAATCGAGTGTCCCTAAGTATTATCTATTGCTGTAGTATATGTCTGATTTGCCACCGTGTGAGGTAAGGTTTTATGCAATGGGAGCTTAGACTATAATAGTTAAGTCTCATTTACCTGGAGCGACTTTCTCGCACGGCTTGGAGATCGATAATATAAAGGCGGTAATCAGACGATGATCGTACTTCTATAACATATATTTACATTCAAGTAAGAAAATTAATCACGTCCACGTTTAAATAATTATAATTATGACATGCAATATTCCTACGAATAGCTTATAGGGAAAAAGGCAATTGCCTAAAAGTAATCTCTTATGATTTTTCTTTCGATGGGTGAGTATTGTACGGATCAGCTAAACAATTTTAGAATAAAGTGTTGCTAAAGGAAAGGAGAGCTATTCAGTCTTCGAAGAAAATTTGATTACCTATTACTCTTCTTCTTGCAGTTTCCTACGTGCTACATAGAATGTTTTTTCTTCTTACAATACAAATGGCCTTCAGGGCGAAAAACTCACTCCATGTAAATGGGCCTTAATAACTGAGGGTGTGAATTTTACTGGCGAGAGTAAAAGCCTCGGCAGCCTTTGTTCCTCGCCATATAATAGAGTGCAGGTGCGTGCCGACCTATTTGTGAGCTGTTTTATGCTCATGAAACCCTGGTCTGAAGTGACAGATAGTATCAGTGATGATAATAAAGTTACCAGTTTTTCAACGAACAACACTTTTATAACATCAGTGGTTCTAAAAAGGAAAATGATTGTTGAAATATGTGAAGGGAATGTTCTTTCGAGTACGGCTCGGTTTACAATTCCGTAAAGCCAGATGCAGTTGAGAATTAATAATTTAAAAGAGTACTTAAATCAATAAATTATTCAAATTTTCCTCACTGACACTAATGTATACATGAAGATTTAATACGTACTTACAGACCACTCCGAACCAATTATGCTCATTATATAAAAAACGTCGTTACTTCTAAAAGTGGACGGTTATTATGAAATAAGTGGTGGACGCCCGAAGAAATATCTAAAAGATAGAATAAAAGGAAATATTAATGATTATGATAACAAACTTGAATTTAAGGTCAATGTACATGAAGATTTAATATTTCATGTTTTCGTTGGTGAAATAATATTAAATTACGTTATTTTGTAAAAAGCGGGACTTAATCGCGTACACTTACTTTTATTATTTTACTGACATTTCGAGCGAGTTGTTACGCTCGTGGTCGCTGTCTGACTGGCGAGGAATTGTACCAGCACCTCTTAGCCGCGCTGGTTTTCCGAACTACCCGCACATGGTTGATTATTCACATTTACCTACGCTAGGGTTTTCACTTTCACAACATACATTTTGTACATCCAGTTCAAAAGTTATAGCGACACGCTTTTTTGCGTTTTAATCAAAAAGTGATATAAGAAGCCTAAAAGCTATTTTGAAGACCTATCGAATTATACATAACACGTTGATATTTGCAAAAAAAAAACTTTTGGATATGTATGAAGTGCCTAAATGTATTAATTATAAAACTAAGTAGCGGCACACAAAACACACACCTAGTTAAAATTGCATCAATATACCATCGCTTTACACTAGTGAAATGGCCGTGACATACGGACAGAAGGACATGACAAAACTCTAAGTTTCATTTTCGCCACTTTGCATTCCGAACCGTAATCTAAGAAAGCTGGATATTCTGATGGGTAAAACACGAGGACACGAATAAGCATGGAATTCACATGTATCGGCTTATTTTATAAAAATGGAAACATAAGTGAAAAATAAACGGAACAAAAACTGCACCGCAACCTTTGAAACTGTTTCAATTATTGGCTTTTACCAAAATACTTTTAGCGACACCGATATTCGGTAACGGTAACGCAGACTCGTCGAGCCAAAAGTATTGAAGCCATTAACTTTTACACCGCGGCCCAATTGAGTTATTTGGTCGCACGATTGACACTGGCAAGTTCTCTATAAAATAAAACTAAGCTGTTGCTCGTAGCACCGATCAAAAAATACTAGGGATACACAATAAGCCCAAAAAAATGGCCCCACAATAGTGGCACAAGAACAACTCGTGCGGTACTTTCTTTGACAGTCTTATTACGGTATAAGACTGGCCGGTTACAAATTTTCACGACCCATATTTTCAGTAAATCTTGTTTGAGTCTATACCTCCTTTACATTGTTGCTCGAAGGCTGTTATCAGGGCCGTATTTTCCATAAGGGCACACGGGGCACGTGTCCAGGGCCCCCATCCTCAGGGGGGCCCCGAATGTTTATTTTACAGTCAATGTTGTCCCTAATTGACCGCCTGAGGGCTGATGATAAAGTGCCCTAGGGTCCCGTCACGTATTAAGACTGCCTTGGCTGTTATACTAAAAGCTGGCCACGTCAGATATAACAACATAATGAGAGTAATACTCGTCTAGTTAGATTGCTATACTATCCTTATTGCTAGATCCGGGTATCTGGCAGCTTTTAATGGGTGAAGGTCAGAGTAACTGACTAGCAAACAATTTCAATCGAAAAAGAGTAATATCAAAACAGGGCCTATATTTTAACAAAAGAACAAAAACATTGCGTATTATTGCGGAAACAAAAACATTAGGCGACAAACTACGAATTTTGCAATACTTACTTACCTACTTAACGTGTCTTGTTCAAAAAACTATAGTCACTAAGAGGCCAGAATATCTTTATGAGAAGTTTATATGCAAGATGTGCAAAGCCGAAACACTAGCAATAAAGTGCAAAATAAATTCTCAAGTCAACAACGCTCCACTAGAATATGTACAAGAATACGTCTATTTAGGAAAACAAATATCATTTTCAAAAACAAGACACCTAGACGAAGTAAACAGACGAATACAGATCACATGGAACAAATTCTGGGGCTATAAGGAGGTGCTGAAGTCCAACCTTCCTGTAAAACTAAAAAAGAAAGTTTTAGACACCTGCATTCTTCCATGTCTTTCATACGGCAGTCAAACATGGGTATACAGCAATGATACAAAACACAAAATACGGACGTGCCAAGCGGCTTTAGAAAGAAGTATATTAAATATTAAAAGAAGGGATCGGAAACGTAATTCAGATATTAGGGAAATAAAAAACGTCATAGACGCATTAGAATACTGCAAGACACAGAAATGGGGATGGGCTTGCCATGTTGCACGTATGAATGACAATAAGTGGACATGAAAAGTAACTACATGGACAGGACCACCCAACAAGAGAAAAAAAGGAAAGCCTAGAAAAAGATGGCTTGATGAAATTAACGGAACAGCAGGAAAATAATGGCTTAAAAAGGCAAGAGATAGAGACACCTGGAAGAGTATGGAGGAGGCCTTTACTAGCGAAGAGGTCCTTAAAAAATATTTAACTTAACTTAAAAAAAAATATGCATGTTAAATATATATCGCGAATTGAAATGTAAATGTATTAAGTGTAAGTAATTAAGGAATAAAAAGGCTATATTATTATTATTATTATAAATTCTCCTTACCTCATCACCAAAAGGCTTGGTTTAGAAGGAATTTTAAATTTGCAGCTGCCAAGATTTGGAACGACCTGCCCCGCCGCTAAGAAATAATATGTCTCAAAATACATTTAAAACTATATTGAAGCGAGTATAATTAAATAAACAAAAACCGGCCAAGTGAGTGTCGGACCACGCATAGGAGGGTTCCGTACCTTCAATGGAATAAGAACCAAACTAATACCAAAAGGTCGTATCTGATGCCTATGGAAGAAGTTTTTTGGAGATAACTCAAAAATGGCTGAACCGATAATGTTCAAAATAATTTTCGTAGAAAGTATATGATAAGGCGCATCTCTTCAAATTTTTTCATATTTTTTGAACTTACGGTTCAAAAGTTACAGGGGAGGGGGACACGATATTTCTGACTTTCGAAGCGATTATTTCAGAAAAAATTCAACTAATCACAAAATGTTCAAATAAACCTCGATGTTATTTTTAAAGACTTATCAATTGATGTACCACATGTTGATATTTGTTAAAAATTTTTTTTTTAAATTTAGTTACATGTATGGAGCGCTCCCCCTAAACATTTTTTTTCTGCAATTTAACTACATAACTAAGTAGCTGCATACAATATATACCTTATGTGTAAATTTTATTCAGATAAGTCGTATAGTTTCCGAGTAAAATGCCTGTGACATACGGACGGACAGACAGACAGACAGACATGACGAATTCATAAGGGTTCCGTTTTTTGCCATTTGGCTACGGAACCCTAATAATATTGAAGCGCCGGTTAAATCAAAAACTGTAGTTTTTCATTTTTTGCCCTAGCTACTCGTAACTAACTGTAGTATATATTTTGTAGTATGTTTAGGTAGGTAATCTATACATATAATAAAGCTGAAGAGGGTCGAAAGTCTGTACATGGAAGATAATCGAAAAAAAGTTGTCTGGGGATACTTAGAATCGATAACAGAACACGTTCCAACAATTTTTAGAATTTTTGTCTGTTTATCTGTTTGTCTGTTTGTCTGTTTATTTGACCGCGCATCACGTGAAAACGGCTAAACGGATTTTGATAAAATTTTGTATAGAGATAGTTTGAGTCCCGGGAAAGGATAATATATACTTGTAATCCCGAAAATCAACCCTGGTAAGGGTGAAAATGGGGTTGCAAATTTGTATAGAGATTTTTTAACCGATGAAACGATTTAGATAGAAATGAATATGGAGATAATTTGAGTCTTGAGAAACGTCATATGATAGTTTTCAAACCCTTGTGGGGGTGAAAAGGGGGTTGGAAGTTGGTATGAGTAATTTTTTACCGCTGAAGTGATTTAGATGAAAATTTGTATAGATATAGTATGGGTCTCGAGAAAGGACAAAGGATAGTTTCATTTTCAAAAAAGCCCCCCCCCCCCCCCCCTCCATCTTACTTTAGAACCGTAGGTCCAAAAATTTTTAATGGAAGTGAAGCCTGAAAGGTAATTTCAATAAAAACTATCTATACATAATCTATACATATAATAAAGCTGAAGAGGCTCGAAAGTCTGTACATGGAAGATAATTGAAAAAAAGTTGGCTGGGGATACTTAGTCGATAACAGAACACGTTCCAACAATTTTTAGAATTTTTGTTTATTTATCTGTTTGTCTTTTTATTTGACCGTGCATCACGTGAAAATGGCTGAACGGATTTTGATGAAATTTTGTGTAGAGATAGTTTGAGTCCCGGGAAAGGACAAAGAATAGTTTTCATCCCCAAAGAAAAGGGGGTTTGTAAGGAGAATTTTTAATAGAAATTAGTATGGAGATAATTGAGCTCTGGAAAAGGAAATATAATAGTTTTATCTCGGAAATTATCCCTTAATCGGAAGCAAAAGAGGTGGACCTTTACATGGGGAAGAAACAACCAATAACCGCTGTACGTATTTAGATGAAATTTGGTGTTGAAATAAATTGTAATTTTTGGTTAAGGTGTTCATATTTATAACATGTTACCCATCGATGCTTTAAATTTACCTTTACCCGCTCTTAAGAAATATTTCAAAATGTCATGAATGTCAAAGGTTTTTTTTTTTTGAACCTGACTTGGGCTTTATGCTTCTGGAGCGCTAAAGCGGGCGGACTGTTTGGTGGGATGGTTGCCGGGGGAAAATCCAGGACCCTTCCGCGACCTAACGTGATGAGAATGTCAAAGGGTTATTGCAGGTTCGAGGACTATATATGACGGACAAAGATGCATGGCCCAAACCAAAAAACTACTACAAAATCATCTAACATTTATAGGACACCGTTTAGGTAGGAAAACATATCAAACGTTTTGTGAAGCAGTCAGATTAGGATTTATTTTTCTTTAAAAATAAACAATGGGTACATTATCTGTCTCTCAAGCTGTTTTGATATGTCTTCTTGAAGAAGTACGCATTATTTTGTATCTTTAAGATCTAATAGTGTATTACTGTTTTGAAAAAAAAAGGTCCCGTCGAGTTTCTTTTCGGTCATAATACTTCTTGGGCCAGAGGTGTAGGTTTAGAACCGGTGGTAGTTTTGGATCGAAGTTCCTTATCGGACGGTTCGCGGATGGGGGGCTAGGCGAAAAAAAGTGACCGTCACGAAAAAGCGTCACGTCACGAAAACGCGACACCCATACGATTGAGAATCATGTAAAATGGAAAATCAAAAATGGCAAGATTTCTAAATTTCAAAAAATTCTAAAATTTATAAAATTTCCAAAATTCCCAAAATTTCCAAAATTTCCAAAATTTCCAGTTTCCAAAATTTCCAAAATTTCAAAATTTTCAAAATTTCCAAAAAAAATCCAAAATTTCAAAAAAAAACAAAATTCAAAAATTTCCAAATTTCTAAATAATACAAATAAAAAAATAAAACAATTTGTGAAAAAGTCAAAAATGAAATAAAATTAAATAACATAATATTGTCTTCGGTTGCCGCGATAGTTATTCATGAAATAAAACAACTAAAACGGATTATATCGCGTGTACTGAGCTTAAATTACATCCCGACGTTTCGAACACTTTACAGCGTTCGTGGTCAACGGGTCGACTGAGGAAAATATACAATTACCTCCGTTCCAAAACTATCACAATATGCAAACCTACCCACATATTAAATATTAAACCAAAGTATTTACACATGCCAGAGGGGCCTTTATAAAAAACAAATGCTAATAATGTCAAATACCTAATTTACAATGTTAAATAATTTCAAATAATTTACAAATTAATATAATTGCACACGCCGTAGGGACCTTTATGAAAATAAATATTAATAATGTCAACTAAAATCTTTACAAATGAAATAACAATAGTGACCACACTGTCCAACATTATGGTCTCACAGTCCTATGTCTAGCTTGCTCCTTAAAAATAACTGGATCCCAAGCTGGTGGTACCGAAAAACCATCATCTCTGTTGAAATTTGGATATTTTTTAATCTCGATCGCCTCTCGCAACATTCGGGGAATGTATCGTTTTTCCTTGACGAGGATTTGCGGTTTGTCAAATTTAACTGAGTGATTGGCCCTATTAGACTGCTGACCTTGGTCGACGGTGCTTTACATCGGTAAACGACCGATGATGACGATGATGAAATGATGATATCCAAATTTCAACAGAGAGGATGGTTTTTCGGTACCACCAGCTTTTGACACTAGCTTTTTCCCGCGGCTTCGCTCGCGTTAAATTCGGGGTAACACGGTTCCCCTTTGTCCCCCGGAATGCTCCATACAAACTTCGACCCCCCATTTTAGGGAAGTGGGGGATTAGAAAGAGATAAAAAGTAGCCTATGTAGTGGCATGGAGAGTGTCCATGCCTTCAATTATCTCCACTTAAAAAATCACGTCAATTCGTCGCCCCGTTTTGCCGTGAAAGACGGACAAACTAACAAACAAACAAACAAACACATACACTTTCCCATTTATAATATTAGTATGGATTGTAAATTAGTCATTTGACATTATTAGCATTTGTTTTTTATAAAGGCCCCTCGGTATGTGCAATTACAAAATTTGGTTTAATATTTAATATGTGGGTAGGTTTGCATATTGTGATAGTTTTTGAACGGAGGTAATTGTATATTTTTCCTCAGTCGACCCGTTGACCACGAATGCTGTAAAGTGTTCGAAACGTCGGGATGTAATTTAAGCTCAGTACACGATCCCCTATTCCGCGTTCGGAACCGTATGTAATTACCACCATTATTGCAACCAGTAACGTAACATCAGTGTATTATCTGTGACAGTGTGGTAATAAATAACGTATGAAAGTTCATTACCTACGGTAACGTAAAGAAAATCTGTTCCCCCGACCGCCGGCGCAATAAGGTTGGTCATGGCGGTGTAATGGCGGTCATGCTAATGGTTTCAATGGATTTTTAATATGTGTGTAGGTAAAGCAGTGTATGCTTCTGTACATAATTAGGCCTTATTACGTAACAGTTATATAAACTACTATTTATCTATTTTTAGGGTTCCGTAGTCAACTAGGAACCCTTATAGTTTCGCCATGTCCGTCCGTCTGTCCGCGGTCTAGCTCAGTTACCGTTCGCACTAGAAAGCTGAAATTTGGTGAGGCCTGATAAGAACTTATTATTAAAATAAAAACTATATTGAATAAAATCGGTTCAGCCGTTTTTAAATTATCAGTCAACGCATAGTGAAAGGAAGTGCCGAATAGTAAAATAACGTGAGCGCCGCCAAATATGCCGTAATAAACGACCTTTTGAACGGATGTTTTGTAACAGGGCGGCATCTACGAAACTCTACACTGAACGTCGCCCGACATGCTCTTGGCCGGTTTTTATTTGCATTGTTAATCTGGAAATCACTCCTTAAGGATTACTTATTCCAATTCAAGAAAATCCCCAGCCAGGTTATACGTAGCCTATAAAACTTCAACTTCTAAAAGGGCGGGGTAGCCACTACACTCGATTGAGTTAAATTTGCATGGGTAATGGACCCCCCCCCCCCCCCCCAACGCTAAATCATGCTAAAAAAATAATATGATAAAAAAGTATTCATTTTTGAGTGTAGTTTCAGTGTGGTTGGAAAAGTCCCGTCGAATTTCTTTTCGGTCATAATACTTATTGGGCCAGAGGTGTAGGGTTAGAACCGGTGGTAGTTTTGGAACTAAGTTCCTTATCGGACGGTTCGCGTATGGGGGCCTAGGCGAAAAAAAGTCACGTGACCGTCACGAAAAAGGTCACGTCACGAAAACGCGACACCCATACGATTGAGAAACATGTAAAGTGTAGTGAAACTGAGAAGTGACAAAGTGATAAAAGTGAAAAAGGTCGAGAACCTTAAAAGTCGAGAATTTTAAAAATCTCGAAAATGTCAAAAATTTCGAAAATGTCAAAAATTTCGAAAATGTCAAAAATTTCGAAAATGTCAAAAATGGCTAACTTTCCAAAATATCCAAAATTTCCAAAATTTCCAAAATTTCCAAAAACCTCTAAAATCACAAAATTTACGAAAAAGTCATAAATTAAATAACATAACTTCGTTCCAATCGCACTCGATTCACACACTTTCCACGACTCTCACGTATTTTATTTTACTCTGACGTTCATTAGTGCATTGTAATGTGCTTACATTGACGAACAAATATCTTGATCTACACCAATATCATAGGTAAATCCTCTATTCCGCGTTCGGAACCATATGTAATTAATTACCAACATTATTGCAACCAGTAACGTAACATCAGTGTATTATCTGTGACAGTGTGGTAAAAACGTATGTAAATTCATTACCTACGGTAACGTAATGAAAATCCGCCCCCCCCCCGACTGCCAGCACGCCCCCCCGACCGCCGGTGCAATAATGTTGGTCATGGCGGTGTAATGGCGGTCATTCTAATGGTTTCAATGGATTTTTAATATGTGTGTAGGTAAAGAAGTGTATGCTTCTGTACATAATTAGGCCTTATTACGTAACAGTTACATCGTCATGTCCGTCCGTCTGTCCGCGGTCTAGCTCAGTTACCGTTCGCACTAGAAAGCTGAAATTTGGTGAGGGCTGATAAGAACTTTCAATAAAAACTATATTGAATAAAATCGGTTCAGCCGTTTTTGAATTATTAGTCAAAAACGCATAGTGAAAGGAAGTGCCTAATAGTAAAATTACGTAAGCGCCGCCAAATAAACGACCTTTTGAACGGATGTTTTGTAACAGGGCAGCATCTACGAAACTCTACACTGAGCAACGCCCGACATGCTCTTGGCATTGTTATCCCGGAAATCGCCCCTTAAGGATTACTAATTCCAATTCCAGAAAATCCCCAGCCAGGTTATACGTAGCCTATAAACATTCAACGTCTAAAAAGGGGGGGAGGTAGCCACTAAACTCGATTGAGTTAAATTTGTATGGGTCATGACACCCCCCCCCCCCCTCCAAGTGCACCTCAAATAGAAAAAAATAATTTCTGCATTTGTGACCCCCCGCCTGTTCTTACCTTTCATGCTTTGACTGATTTGACGGGAGGATCGATTTGGATGATATTTGCCGTGGAGTGGACATGAACGTATAAATACAAAAGTGGTCCTGTATCGTCCGATATACACCTACTACTCTCTATGTCGTTTAAATCATGCAAAAAAATATATAATAAAAATGAGTATTCATTTATGAGTGTAGTTTCATTTAGTGGTAATAGTAAAATATTTTATTAGGACTACTGTCCTCTAGCGTATCCATCTGTCAACTTTACTTCAAGTTCCGCCTCCAGGGTAGCGGGAGAGAAATTAGGGGTGAATTAGCCGCTTACTGACACAGACCGAATTCTACGCGGGCGGAGCCGCGGGCACAGCTAGTATAAGCTAAAGTTATAAGAGCATGTTTCTTATATTACACGCCTGTTATATGATTTGTAAGCTGAACGCTCGCAAGTCTAATGTTAGATATTAGTTGTATGGGGGGAACTGAAAACCAGCGCTGTATGTAGTTGTAGTCTGCGCCACAGCAAACTCTAAGTACATCCCCTTTGTCACGCTGTCTGTTTCTTTTCCTTTTGTATAGAGCAATATCCTATTATTATTTTGTTGCTTTTTGCATATGTTATGTTATACGTGACAATAAACCTTTATTCTATTCTATTCTACTCAGAGCCGGATTCAGCATTTCGGGGCTCCTACGCAGTGCAATTCATGGGCCCCCTTATTAGCAAAAAAATCGAACAGTGTATGTATATGTATTAACATTTCTGACTTTTTAGGGTTTTGTGATTAACTGGGAACCCTTACATTTTCGCCATGTCCGTCTGTCTGTCTGTTCGCGGCTTTGCTCTGCTGCTTTGCAGTGGTAGATAGTACCAGGAAACTGAAATTTGATATGAGTGTGTGGTTTTAATTACGCCGACAAAGTGGTAAAACAAAATCCGAAAAAATATTACTTTTCAGGGTACTACACATGAAGTGGGCGTGCATATTTTTTTTTCGCTCCAACCGTATCGTGTGGGATATCGTTGGATAGGTCTTTAAAAAAGTGTAACCCCCCCCACCTTTAACTTTTGAACCAAGGGTCCAATTTTTTTGATAAATTCATGAATGTGAGGCCTGATAAGTATATTTAATAAAATTGTTTGAGCCCAGTAAAAAGACGTATTTGCCGCATAGTAAAATTACGTAATGTCCGCAAAATATCCCTTAATGAACGACCTTTTGAATAGATGTATTGTAACAGGCCAGCAACTATGAAATCCGGTTTTAAGGGATCGTAGTCAACGTAGTGCTCATAGTTTCGTCATTTCGGGAGGTCTGTTAGCTTTGCAAGCACTTCAACTGTTCATGAGCTATCGCAAAAACATATCACTTCTTAAAAAAAAATCTTTTTGATACAAAATAGTTCAAGACTTATCTTGACATTTACCGTTTTTACCGATACAGATCATCTACATAGCAATTGAAAAAATTCTTAAAGTTCGGTCAGCTGAATCATTTTTCCGCAGCTTCTCAGTCGGTGACTCGTTGTCCTTTTTTTACCGACACTGATTTTCCCTTATACAATATTTCAATTCCTGTTGCTAGTAAATAAATAAATAATAATAAATACTATAGGACAATCTTACACAAATCGACCTAGGCCCACAGTAAGCTCAATAAGGCTTGTGTTATGGGTACTACACGACGATATATATATAATACATCAATATGGATAAATATTTAAATACATAGAAAACATCCATACTTAACTCAGGAACAAATATCTGTGATAAACACACAAATAAATGCCCTGACCAGGATTCGAATCCGGGACCTCCTGATTCGTAGGCAGAGTCACTTCCGAATCAATATTTAGTCCCATGACATCGATACAGGGTGGTAAAGCTTACCGCTGTACCTGCTAAAAAGGATCACTCTGTCACAATGTTTTCTGAAAAACCAGTGCACGGAAAAAAATACGAGTATCAACGTGAAACATTTCTCCTCTAAAAACACTCTTGTAGTGTTATGTATTTTTTTACCATTATTATTTGAATGACGCTCGAAAAACCGAAAATATCGTCTCATTGTCGGTGGAAAAAGAGAATAGCCTAAACCAAGATTAATTAATATCTATTTGTAACGAACTTGAAATGCATTTTTTTAGGTAAAAGTGATCATAAATTGGACTCAAAAGTGGTGAATCAAACATGCACACGCGGGGCATATATACAAATTTTTCAATTAATATTTAAACTTTGAAACATTTTAATTTTCCTGTGCATACGTGGGGCCCCTAGCCGAAAAATACAAATTTCCCAATTACTGTTTCTCTCTGATTTTTTAAAATTTCTTACTGTGCACACGCGGTTTGTCTAGCCAATATATTTTTCTAATTAATATAAACTTGTAATGAATTTGTGCGAGTATATAAAATCACCGCGTGATTATTTTCTCCCTCTTTTCTGTACATATGCTTCAATGTTGTCTAGATGTATGCCAAAATATGTAAAAACATATGATATATGACGGAGACGACCACACGGACCACACTTACGCAAGGCATGTTTAGCATAAGTACCTCAACAGTGGACCTCTATATAGTAAAACTTATCCGATATATGCATATACAAATTTTCCAAATTTCATTTTCAATCTATTTCATGTTTTTTTCTGGCCGATGCGGGGCCTCTAGGCAGTTGTCTACTCTGCCTAAAGGCTAATCCGGCTCTGATTCTACTTTCCCCTAATATAAACTTTTAGCAATGATAACATAGTCTAATGATTTATACATATAATTTCTCATAATATTGCTACAGGGCGGACACGTCATGCTACGAAACTATGTTGTTAATGTAATATGTTGTTGTTATATGCTATAAAATGTGTTTAAATCTAAAGATTGACCTTCATCTATCGCGAGAACTATATAGTTAGTCAATGAATTAGTCTGTCATTTTAGGATTTATTTATATAATTCTTCTCGGGTCAGAGGTGTAGGGTTAGAACCGGTGTAGTTTGTTTTTTTTTCTCTCTCTTTTACTTTGACGTGTAAAAGTGCCCTTGTGGCCTACTTACTGAATAAATGTTTGAGTTTGAGTTTGAGTTTGAGTTTATGAATTTATTTTAAAGAGGATTATCTTAAAGTAAATATTTATTTGGAATAGTTAAAGTCCTTACTGTTAGTAAAACCACGCTCCTCCTTCGGTATCAAGTTTTGCACGAGAACTAGGCGCATTACAGATGTACTTAATCTAAAGAAATGATGCATCGGCGTGATCCGCGGTAATCCGGCGCCGTTGGAGCACTTTACGGCGACATTCGCAATATTCCCCGCGTTATTGCTTCCTTCGGTGCAAGTATGCTCGTGGTTCCTTCTAGTATGTAATTAGAACGCAAATACGTGCCTATACGTGTACACGATTATCTTGCGTAAATATATATCGAAACAGTTTATCCGACGCTGTCGGTGCATGCAGTTTACTTTCATTTGCAAAAACAAACATTAGAGATGTATTTTTCAAGAAGAAATGCTATCTGATGTTGTGTTCCATTGGAGCACTACGAGTGTTAGGCTCCGTTTCTAACATTTAAAAACATAAAAAAGAATTCAAAGAATACACCATAATTTTGCTCACACTTATGTACCTACAGCACAAATGTTTTTTACCATTCTATCTAGGACGCAATTAACTTTACGGTCTGGCTGGTCTGATATAAAAACTGGAAGCTAATCATCTTTCCGTCACTTGACAGGTTATAACTGATCCTGAAAACCGTTATTTTAATTAATAAAATACCGACTTACTTTAATTCCTATACCTGTTTAAATCGAATGCACAGAATGTAGGTATTTCACGTTTCGTTCGTTTTCCGCGGCGACAGATTGTCTGAAAACTGATTGGAAATATGTTCCTTTAGAAATGAGATGACGGAACATATAAAATACTGTATGTATGCTGTATGTTGTATTGCTGTTTGACTGTCTTAGTCAATAACTTTTTCTTGTACCACCTTGCCATGCTTACAGACTTATATATCATGCATGCATGTATCACACACATCGATGCATGTACGTTTCGCTCACTTATTGACACTGAAATGAGTTTCGAAATATGGCATGTTCGCCTTGGTGGAATCTAAAGAAATGATACATCGTCGGGATTTGCTGTAATCCGACCTTTGATAATCCGCCGTTAGTGCACTTTACAGTCACAGCGTTTACAATACCTTCCTGTTATTGGTTCCTTCGATGGTGCATGGATATACATATTGTTTTCCTTTGCCCAGTCAAAAATCAAATTTATATTATAAAGTGAGCTGACTTTGTGCCTTAGGTACTTAACATGTCGTTGTTACCTGCTAAAGATTGCCATTCATCTAGTTATCGCGCGAACTAGGCAACATTAAGACTGGAATTTGACATTTAAGTATTTCATATACATTATTTTTTAAAGAGGAGTGTCTTAAAGTAAATGAGCTTAATAAAAGCTAACAGTTTATGTCTGATGACAGTTTAGGCAATAAAATCGTGATGCGAGATTGGTGTGTAAGAATAAGTATGTGAGTCTTGGGGGCACGATATGCTGGCAGAATACCACTGAGCTCATGACGTCCCCCGATAACGGCAGAGTGGGTGGAACCGGTGTGTTTTAGTGGGTATGCTCGTCCCGTCACCATCACTCCGATGGTGGTAGGAAGAGAAAGTCTCCTGCATAACCCACTGAAAGGCCTTCCCCAGGCTGGAGAGTAAATATGAGTAAGTACATAGGTTTGGACACCATCAAAAAATTTTTGAGAACACATGTCAATATCAATTCGTGACAACTTTTATCTTCATTATAGAGCGTAAATTAAGTCAATTATCGTCTTATAAATCATACTGTCATCGGATAATAGACTTGTTAACTATGACAAAACGAACTTCTGTAGGTATTGTTTGAAAGGTCCCAGCGCGCAGCCTTCCCGCACCGAGGCTAATCAGAATAAGTCGTCCGTTAAATATCTCAAGCCGCAGTAAGCAGGAAATTATAACAATTTATTTCGAGTTCCGTGTATTCGATAACAATTTCCGTGCAATAATTTCCTCGAACGATAGCGGTTTACGTTGTCAAACGTGTAATAAGGCAGAGTTTCAGACTTGAGACACGCTTATTTGTTATATTTTCAAGTCAAAGGTGCATCATGTCGGTTGTCAATAAGGCGTTGCTGCCATAAAAAATAATTTTGAAATAAACTTTATCAACAACTGACAATGATGTACCTTTGACTTGGAAACGCCACATTTTAGCGTCTAAAATAGTTTACCCGTTCCGATGATGCGTATAAAGTTCCTAACAAAATATGAGCACTTTATCTTTACCGATGTTTACACACTAAACAAACTTACAGTAAAGTAGATTATGTTTATAATTCACCACGTCATTGTCATGACTCATGTTGATATGGATTAAATGTGTTATGCAGCTTAATGTAAATCATTTCTTAAGTGAGCACGGCTTGGCATTTTGGCATGTGGTGTATAAAATAATGTACGCGCCTTAATTTGGACCAACCCACATAAAATGTCATGTTTAATGATGTCTACCTTAATAGGGTTAGGTGATGTCAACAAACTGATGATGAAGAGCTTACAGGAATCTTCCACTAGGATTCTAACAGGGTTTTAGTCTAGTTGAAAAATGGTATGAAAATGGGTTTTTATATCTTGTTTCACTTTTTATCATCGTAATTTTTTTGACCAAAAAAAATAAACGCGTTATCTTCAAAATCGCCAATGAATAAGCATACTTCTTTAGTTAAGTGTTTATTTAATAGTTAAGTACATATTAAATTTAAACTTTCCTTTATAGGATTTAGCAGACCAGTACAAACCAGTAAAGTGAATGTTCAGCCCGTTGAATAGACACTTTTACAACGGTTCGCAGAGAAAAGGGAAGCCAAAGTAGCTTCGGCTTCTCTACTAATATTTTAGAATCACCGTCACAGTGACGGCGTCACTGGCCACCTACCACATGAATTGGCTACCTTTATCACTCATTATTGCCTACAGTTAATTTATTACATCAAAAGAAGTTGTTTGTCATTAATGAAAGCCCACAAAATTTAAATAGAAATAGAATAAAGATATAATCTAAGTCTTTTTAAACAAAATATATTCTATTCGAAAGATTAAAAAAAAGTTATATTATGTTGTAAATACAGACGTAAATATTGTAGCTCAAAATAAATGTTATAATGTCTTCAAATCATAATGTGACGTCTCGATAACTTGAATGCCATGTAACTACATATATAAGAATACGTATAGTGCATAGGTATTCAGGGCTGGTTTGTTTAGATTTTTCAGTTTGGTTCGCAATGATTCTATATGAATGTTTTCTTTTTCTTCATTTTTACACACACTCAAGGACAATGAAAACAGGCCAAACCTGGCCAGAAATATCAATAAGAAGTGACCCGTTTACATTGTCTTTGAATAAGTTTGAATGAAACATAAGAAGATAATTAAGTTCTCTTTTTGTTCATTTCTGTATTTGGTAGCTAATTAAAATTTAATCTAAAAAATAAATGTTTAGCAAAAAACGCAAGTTCACGGAAACTGAAATATTCACTCCCAAGTTCAACACGATGACAAAAACGACATAAACACGTACATGTAATAATTAGTTGGATATTGCGACGTCAACAGGTAAGTGAAGTTGATCAGTGCCAAACAACGTTGCAGTGTCACTCAAGTAGTCTGAAAGGCTCCGCCAGCCTCGCAAACAACTCTCACTGCATTCAATAATGAATAACCAAGTCGCATAACAGAGTGCCCGCAAACTTTGTCTGCGCTGTTGTGTATTCTTGATTCGATATGTGGCATCAGGCCGAATTCACTTTTCATTGAATTACCATTCTTCAGTATCTGATTCATGTTAAGGATCGTACCAGAAAGAAAGTAGACAACTTTTCGACTGCACAAGTTTTTCCACGTACGCCAAAGAAAAACACCGGTTTTATTAATAGTTATTTGTGCAACAAGAGAGGAAAGTTGGTTTTTCTTGCGAGTGTTGATTTTGAGTCCCCAGTAAGCGAAATATTCTATAATTGAATCACGAGTGAAGCGAGTGATTCTAAGTTAGAATCTTGAGCGTAGCGAGGGACTCAAAAACACGAGATGTAAAATAACTTTGCTCTCGTGTGACACATACAACTTTTCACCTCAGTAGTTAGAACATATTAAATGTTAAAAATATGTATTTCGAATTTGTAATAGACCCCGAAATATAAAGTGGCAGTTCATGGCCTTCACTAAATTAAAAAACTACTTAAAGTGCGACTTTCGTCACTCGCGGGGAAGTAGGCTTGTTCGAGCTGCTGAGGTGAACATTATTTGTCCTTAGCTATTGATAAAATAATAGTACATTACTGCAGAGGCCGTGAAGCACGACTCGGCCGTCTACCGCAATCTCGTCCTGCAATCCCTGTTCCGGCCAAGGATTGTATAGTGCTTTTCTCAAACAATGTAAGAAAATAGTATAATTAAAATAACTACTAAGTAATCAAGTAAATAAGTGTAAATTGCAGCCTTTTTTATTTTTTAAACTTGACATTTGAAAAAGCTATTCGAGCACCATGTTTAACCGCTTATAAATATAGTACCATAGATTTTGTTTTTCTTTTTTTTTTATTGTCACAAGTATACTTACAGAGAGAGTAGTCGTTGGCTGTATGTAATATTTCCTTTGTCAGTCTAATCTTAGTGAGTAAATTTAAAAAGTTAGAGCAGCGGACAATAATGTACGTTTCATACTAACTCCCTACATTAGGAGCCATAAATGAGCAACTACATGTCTTCATTTCGTGACATTAACGCATACATTTCGGAGTATGTTTGAGAAAAAATACTTTTGACATTCCATCATATCTGTTAAAAAAGGGAGGATTTTGTTAGAAGTGAGAAAAGATATTCATACTCTTTATATATTAATGCTCTTTATTGCACACTTCAAATTAAACTGTTACAAATGAAGCATGCTTAAGTGTTGTGACGTTTGTAGTGGCCTTAATGGCAGACACGTTGTCTAATCTGTGCTCTCAAAGAAATACTCATCATACTGAAGACGCTCCTTGTTTTAATTAAATATATATGATTATTCATACTTAAAACCTATGAATACCACATGGCGCTGCGAGACAGAAGACCGAAGAATATAAAACAAATGAAGATTTCAAGAAATAAGAGTAAATAAGAAGAAAATAAGCGAAAAAGAAACAAGAAAAATGGCGGAAACAATAAGAATTAAAGAACATGGTATTGTTAGATTAAGACCACCAGAGAAGCTTTTGAATCAAGATTTCAAGAAATGGAAACAGAAGTTTGAAATATATAGAAAGGCAAGCGGAGTGGATAAAAAAGATGAAGATGTACAAGTTGCATTGCTTTTGCATTGTATGGGCGAAGCATACATAGACATGTGACTCCTTTGGAGTTGCAGGCGTCCATAGGTTACGGTAGCTGCTTACCATCAGGCGGGCCGTATGCTTGTTTGCCACCGTCGTAGTATAAAAAAAAAAAAAAAAAAAAAAAGACATCTATAATACATTTAATCTTGATGAATCGCCGACATACAGCCAGGTAATTAAGGCTTTTGAAAATTATTACATCCCGCTAAAAAATGAGAGTGTGAATTCACATATATTTTTCACCAGAAACCAAAATGAAGATGAAACTTTCGATAGCTACTTAACAGAGCTAAAGAAATTAGCCAAGGAATGTGACTTTGGTACATTAGAAGACCGGTTGGTTAAGGATAAACTGGTGGCTGGTGTCAACAATAAAAAAATAACAGACAGATTACTGAGACAACCTGAGTTGACACTACAGAAAGCTATTAACATTTGTAAAGCTGCAGAATTGGCTAATGAACAAGTAAAGACAATCCAAGGAAAAAGTTCAGAAGTTAAGACAGAGGTACAGGCTGTTAAGAAGAATACAGCATCAACATCAAGAAGACAAACACTTTCAAGAGGGACAGAGAGGAGTTATCAAGGTGGGGCAGCGGCAATTAGCAGTACTGCGGCAGGTTCAAGAGGACCTACTCATCAGCAATATGTAAGAAGACAGTATGCAGAGTGCAACAGGTGTGGTTTCAGACACGGGAAGATTAGGTGTCCTGCCTACGGGAAGCAATGCACGAAGTGTGAAAAATATGGACATTTTATGAGAAAATGCCAGTGGAACAAGATAGGTGCAGTAAGGGTGCAGCTTCAAGAAGAAGGAAGAGAACCGACACAGCGTCAAGACTCCAGTGATAGTGAAGTACAAGAAATGAATATTTCAGTGGTCGGTACCAATAAGAGACAAACCAGTTGGTATGAAGATGTTCATTTTGTGCAGCAGAATAAATAAGTTAAGTTTAAACTTGATACAGGAGCTGCATGTAACGTTATTTCAAGGTCGGCCTGCCACAAAATGAATATTTTCAAGTTTGAAAAATCTAAATTATATTTGACAAACTATAATGATAACAAAATTGCAACAGTGGGAGAAGTAAACTTACTGTGTAGCATATTGGGTAAAGAATGTGTGATCAACTTCCAGGTAAGTAAAAAAGATTATGTGCCAGTACTAGGCTTGCCCTTATTAGATGAGTTAGGTTTGGTTAGGAGAGCTAAATCTATATATAGTACTAATGTGACAGAAAAAATGGAAGGTTTGAAAGATTATGAGGATTTGTTCAAAGGCATAGGAAAGATTAAAGACTATGAGTATAAAATAAAACTGAAGGATGGTGCAACAGGTAAAATAGAACCATGTAGACATGTACCCTTTAAACTGATGAAAGATTTAAAACAGGAATTAGCTTAGAGAGAAAAGGGATTATTTCAAAAGTACAGTCACCCACAGGATTTGTAAGTTCATTAGTAATGACTAGAAAACCTGATATTTCATTGCGTATATGCTTAGACCCTCAGTATTTAAACACTCAAATACAAAGAAAACATATTCAAATTCCTACTTTGGAAGAGATAACAGCTAAATTGACAGGAAGTAGATTTTTCAGCACATTAGATGCAAATAAAGGATTTTTTCAAATAAGTCTGTCGGGAAGACAGCCGGGAACTGACAACTTTCAATACTCCGTATGGGAGATATTTTTACAATAGGCTACCTTTCGGATTAGCTTCTAGTCCTAAGGTATTTCAGAGAGTGTTCAGTAGTATTTTAGGTAGCATACCGAATGTTGAAGTTTATATAGATGACATATTAATTCATGCAAAGACAGAAAGCGAACATGATCAGATTTTAAAACAAGTGTTAGAGAAGGCTAGAGAGTATGGAATAAAGTTCAATGGAGCTAAATGTCAATTTAAGAAACAAGAAGTGAGGTATTTAGGACATATTCTCACTACAGAAGGAATTAAAGTAGACAGTGACAGAATAAGAGCTATTACTGAAATGAAAGAACCAAGTAGTCATAAAGAATTGTTGCGTTTTTTGGGCATGATTAATTATGTGTCAAGATTCATACCCAATGTATCCGAGGTGACAGCACCATTGAGACAATTGAATAAATAAGATGTACCATTTATTTGGACAGATTTACAGCAAAAGGCTTATGACAGACTGAAAGAATTGATATGCAAACCACCAGTGTTGGCATATTTTAAAATAGATGGGCAAATAACGCTAAGTGTGGATGCGTCAAAAGATGGATTAGGATGTGTGATTTTACAAGATAGTAGACCAGTAGCCTATGGATCTAGAGCACTGACACCAACAAAACAGATGTACAGTCAGATAGAAAAGGAGAGTTTAGCTATTTTATTCGCTTGTACTAAATTCCATCAGTATGTGTATGGACAAGACATTATAGTAGAATCAGACCACAAACCGTTAGTGTCAATTTTTGCTAAACCCCTTAATAAATGCCCAGCTAGGTTGCAGAAAATAAAAATGGCTTTACAACCCTATAGTTTCCAAGTAGTATATAAACCGGGCAAAGAGTTGTTAGTGGCGGATCATTTAAGTCGCTCATACTTAAATGATACAACACAAACATATGAATTGGATCTTGAGGCTCATGTAGCTATGGTAGTTGGTAGTGTACAGATAACAGATAAGAAATTACAGGAAATGACAGAAGAAACTAGACGGGACAGAGAGGTACAGTGTGTGTTGAAATATATTTTGAATGGATGGCCGAACAGTAAGAATGACATTGAGAATGAAGCAAAAGTATACTACTTATAGTTATAGGGATGAGTTGACGGAATATAAAGGACTGATTTGCAAGGGCAGTCAGATAGTAATACCTAAAAGTAAGAGAAGAGAAATTTTACAGAAAATTCATTATGCACACTTGGGCATTGACAAATGTAAATCATTAGCTAGAAAAACAGTATTTTGGCCTAATATGTCTAAAGAAATAGAAGATCTGGTTCAAAACTGTGATGCTTGTAAAAGTTTTCAAAATAATAATAGGAAAGAACCGTTAATACATAAGGAAATGCCTGATGAGGCATGGAAAATACTAGCAACCGATATATTTTTCCTCTATGGCGAACCCTACTTACTAGTGGTTGACTCTTACAGTAAGTTTGTGGAAATATGTAAATTACAGGATATGTCCGCAACTTCAGTAATTGATTCCTTAAAATCTATATTGGCTAGACCACGGAGTATGTGATACACTGTACTCAGACTCAGGCTCTCAATTTACCGGATATGAATTTAAGAAATTTGCTCAGGACTGGACATTTGAGCATAAAATTATTAGTCCAAAACATCATCAAGGAAATGGATTGGCGGAACGTTACATACAAACCGTGAAAAGTATGCTAAAAAAGCTGATTTATACTAATAGGGATATAAACTTAGGTCTCCTCATGTATAGGAACACCCCAGTTTACTCCAATCAAACACCTAGTGAGCTATTGTACAAAATAAAAGTTAAGACAACTATACCTTATATGACTGATAAGAATTCTAAGACTGAAAATAATTGTAAAGATGATAATTATAAGCAAACATTGTTAGATAGGCAGAGAAAACAAAAATTGTATTATGATCTGAAATCTAGAGCCCTACCGAATTTAGAAGTAGGAGATAAAGTTAAAATTCAAAGTGAGGATAAAGTGAAGCCCTTAAAAAGTGGCATTGTAGTCGGAAAGGCTCCAGGTCCCAGGTCATACCATATAAAAACTGAAGAAGGTAATGTTATTAAAAGGAATAGATACATGTTAGTAAAGGGTGGGCAGTATAAAGAAAACAAACAGGATTACGATGACATTTTAATTAACAATAATGAAAACATAGTGGATCTGTTTAATGATGGTGATGATATGTGTGAAAGTGTATCCCAACCAGTGTTAATGCCTACACCTGATACATATACTTCCAGATCGGGAAGACAAATCAAAAAACCTGCTTATCTTAATGATTATCTTGTAGAAAAATGATTGTTTAAAAATGTTGAACATTCTTAAGTATGTTTCAATATAAGAAGGGAAGGATGTTATATATGAAGCATGCTTAAGTGTTGTGACGTGTGTAGTGGCCTTAATGGCAGACACGTTGTCTAATCTGTGCTCTCAAAGAAATACTCATCATACTGAAGACGCTCCTTGTTTTAATTAAATATATATAATTATTCATACTTAAAACCTATGAATACTACATAAACAAAAAAGTATACACAATTTACAAACAGAAAAATAAGTGTTGCAAAAGCAAATGAAAATCAACCAAACATCAATAAACTTAGCGTATCAAGTATTTTTTAAGCAAACCAAATATTAATAAATCCATATCCTCTGACAGAGGCCCCTCTTTCTATAATTCAGACCTTTAAAAAATTCTAACTGCATTTAGGTAGACTGAAGGTATACTTCAGTTTGGTTTTACACCACCAAAATATTTCAGATTCCTAATACGCCACTGCTCCTTTCAACCTTTTTTAAGTTCATATACCTATCGTTCTCAATTAAAATATGAACTTATAAAAAATATTGATTTGGCTTTGGAGTAGAAATTTTACAGCAGATTTATTAAACTATATTAAATCTTGTTTAAAGAAATAAACATGGGTACGTTGGGTATTATCAATAAAAAAATTGGTTAAGCACATTCTAAAATATCATCAAATTTCAAATGTCATATGTAGGCAGTTGTATGGACAAAAAACTTACTTATTCTTTAATTATCGGGACACGACTGTGTATACGTATAATATATTACAATCCTGTTACTAGCACGTGCGTCAACAATGGATAGCTTGAAAGTAGATAATGTAGATGTAAGTACGCAGGTATACCTATCTGCCTGGTGTAATTACACCACTGTGTATAATACGTAATTACGCAGGAGTAGTCCATTACAGAAACGCGGTTACGACCATCGTGAAACAGACAATTCAAGTTTTAAGATAGTCCTGGAAACGTTTCTGTTAAAAGAAGTTTTTGGTATAGTATTATGTATATGGATGACTTACTGTTTTATATTACTCCAAAGATTTAAATGGTTTCCACACTTGTTTTAAATAACCATGTCCGCGCTATACACGGACGGCACACCGAACTGCCTCTACGCAGCCTTCTCTGCACTACATGAAAAACAAGCTAATTGAGAAGAGTTGTTTGTAAACTACTGTGTAATCGCGATTTGCCACGCCACGGCCACTGCGGTTCAGTAAACATCTCATAAACATTTGCGACGGGCAAAGGAGCGGGTGATCTAACACGTAATAGGATTTCAACTCATTCGCAGGCAAGCGTATACTCGTACATAACTAAACATATAACATATTACAGTTACAAGATGCGCTTTTACACATATAGTTTACTATATGAATCGGTTCTTTGAAAAAGCCCAGAACATATCTAGATAACGCGAGACTTACCTAATCAAATAACTACTCATGATACCTATCTACATAAGCGATCTTTGACGTCATGATCAAATCACGACAAAGTAAGTATTTAGACTTCAAAGAAATAAAAGTAACATAATTGGACTGGGAATTATTGAACATTGTTTCCTTGTTACAAAAAAGAGAGAATTAAGCAAGTTATGAGACAACGAAACGGTAACAAAGTATCTTTTTGTTCTGAACTTTTTACACAATTTTCCGAGAAGTAACAAAAAGCCTTGACGAACATCCTTTTAAAAATATTGAACCGTGCAACATTTCAAAGAAATCCAGATGAACATAAAACATCAGAAATAACTTATTATAAAAAATGCCATTAAAATCATGACCCCATTGGAAGCTTTTAAATCTATGATGCTGAGTCAAGGAACTGTAGAAAGCTATTTAAATTTATGCAAATATCTGCTGATTTTCCGCCAAATACTTATGGCGAAAGATGAAAGGAGGAAATTTGCTTTAGAGTCAATGAACTTTTTGGTTTTGATTAAATTATGAAGAGGGTGTCTTATTTAAAACCTTTAATAAAATTAGGTTCCGATTCACTTATTTTGTGGTGTTTACCAATAACTTTGTTACAAATTAATTTAATTCATTATTTTTTCTTAAAGTTAGACATTTGCAAACTGCGATAAATAAAATTTGAATTAGATATAAATTACTGTAATTTTATTATCATTAGATCTTAATACTTCTACCATTTAATAACTGGATTTGAATATAAAGTCCGAGGGACTAAGGCCCGGTTTCATGAATTGGTATTTTCGGAGATCTTGTGTTCAAAGGTTTCATGAAACGGGCCACCATTTTATAAAGTTGCAACTTCACAGCTGTATGTTAACCGGCAAGATGTCTTGTATTAGCGCGCCAGACCAATGAGACCTGTCGTTGGCTCAATATTACAGGGTTCCATGTTGCATTTTCGGGGTAGTTAAATTTAGACTTAGTGTCACTATGACAATGTTCAAATTTCAATTCAATAAAAGTGAAACATTGGGGCAGCTCTGTGTTGCTGGTTTAACTTGTACAATTGTAATTTGATACTTTATAAAATGGGATCCGTAATACCATGCAGAGTAAGTATATAGGTAATAAATTGATTAGCCAATGAAGTTCGTGAATTGTCTACTGGTAATATTGTTATCTATCACAATAGTCGCAGGAAAGGGTACCTATAGTTACGAACAGCTTAGAACTTCTCAGAAAGAGAACAGAATCTCATTAAGAATATTTTTAATGAGGACTGACAGTGATGGACAGATAATAATTGTTCTTAATCTTAAGTAATGAAGAGGTATATTAAAATGGGAGAAACGTCGGATCAAAGTTCTACGTACAACCATGCAACATTTATTGAAAAAAATATTTCAAAACAGACACTAACGGGATACATATGGCGCAAAGTGTTCCTAGAAATGGACCATCTAGAAATAGAGCGCGTCCAACTTTGAAAACGAGCCGGTAAACAATGAAGAGTTCTGCGAACTTTAGTAAAACATCGTCGCCCTCTATCGCTTTAAAAAATATAAAGCTAATATATACACCTGCTAATAAAAATAAACAATGAATGTTAAAAGAAGATAAAGTTGTTAGTGGGTGACGGACGTATGCACCGCGCAATATGTATCCACGTGAAGGTCGCGGAGGCTGTGGCCGGGAGGGGCGAGGGCGAGGGCGGGGCGGGTCAGGGCGGGGGCAGGCTTGCATGCGAAATACCGCGTACCGGGGCGGAGCGCGCGGCGTGCGCTCGGGTCGGCGGGCGAGCAGTCACTGCCGCCGCGCGCGCCGCGGCCGCGCCGCAGCCTCCCGGACGGCCGCCCGCCCAATCGCTCGCCCTGTTCCGTTCGAGATCGAAACGGCATCGAGTGAGTTAGTTACGTACTTGTGGTACGTCGCTCGAGTTAATGATCACATTAAAATGTGTGCCGGAAGCCGGAAGATTTTCTGGGGTTTCGCGTTATTTTTTGTATAACATGGTGCCGTGTATAGCCCGTTCACTAATAGACGAAGAGCTAGCCACGTCAGACATGACACAATAATGAGAGCGACGAAACCCCTCTCGTTAGTTTGCTTATTTCTAGATCCGGCAGCTGTGAAGTGCTGGAAAGTGGTCAAAGAATCCAAACCACTTTAAGAATACAAATCCTAGAGTTCTGGATTTGATGCAGTATTATGAAAAATTATATAAATGATTAGATTATATCATTGCCAAAAGTTTCTGATGGGGGGAAGTAGTCCAAAACGACGTATAATTCATAGTTTGTTGCCTACTGTTTCCGTTTCCGAAATATTACGCAATTTTATTTGTTCTAATGGTAAAATATAGGCTCCGTCCTCTATAAATAAGACAACTTCAGCCGTTTTTACCTATTTTGGTAATACTTTTTTCCAATTCAAATTTTTTTCTAAACTGTCACTCTGACATCCACCCATTAAAAGCTGCCAGATGCCCGAATCTAGCAATAAGGATAGTATTGCAATCTTACTAGATGGGTTTAATTGGCCTGATTATTGTGGCATATCTGACGTAGCCAGCTCTTAGACCATAATAAGAGACTGAGTTTTAGGGGGTAAGTAATAGGTTTCCTAAACCTTTTCTTACTTTTAGTTGCTCGAATAAGTGATCATTCGTTTATACACGGTGAATTTGAGTAACCCGACAGATTTTAACCATAAATTGCCCGAGTATTGTATACAACTACCTACCCTCATGTTTATTCTTAACGCTCATTGTGTATTATATTTTTAAGTTCTCATAATAAGTGAATTGTTAATTCTTAATGAGAATAAATCATCTTTAAACCAAAAATTCCTGATCATAATTGGAGACTAAAATGTCCTATAAACTTTTCTGGAATACGCCTAGTTTCAGAGTTAATACCGATTTAAAAAAAATACACTTTTTATTATAACTCATCACAAAATTTCAAAAAAAAAAGTACCAATATGTTTTAGGCGATAATTTTATTAATAACATTTGCTTTTCATGTGCAATAAACATTCAAAAAATGAAAAAAAAAAGAAAAAAAAATTTTTTTTTGGAGAAATTGACCTAAAGTCACATAACATTTTTACTTCTTTTGGTCTTAGAAATTCGTGGTTAAGATCTGTCGGGTTATTCCAGCCCACGGTGTATATCAGCCAGAGAATTCGTAGACTACTGCACAGTCTTGTACGAGCAACAAGCGAAGAGCGGCATTTGTTTCCGTCCCGTCACCCGTGGCGTGTACGATTTAGCAATGATAAATTCAGGCATTTGGCGTATTCACACTGGCTTTCTGTCTTTCTACAAGTATTTCGTTCTCAAACTTTATTCCTGTTACCGCATGTAGGTTTAAGATAAATAAGTACATTAAGTTAGACGTTTTGGAAATACACTTAACGGCCTGGCATATTTTTTATCGAACTAGCGATGAAAAGCCACACGCTAAGGCCGAGTAACTGGATTACTAATGGACTGAGATGATATGGAATCAAATGGTACTCTGGCGTTGCATGTGCCTGCCCAGACTGCATAAAATAAGGTGGGAGGCGATAGCAAGGGATCCTAATAGCCTAAGTCCCTACTTCCCTAGCCCTAGCTTATTCTATGACAAGGATATCTGCACCGGGAGACCTATCGGTAGCAGACGGATTCCCTACGGGGGGGATCAAGGTAAGTGGATGGATACTTGCTGCCGATCGACCAGGCTCAAGCGACCGATTAAGGCTGAAGGAGTCTTATGCCACAGCAAGGGTACCTGCAAAAATGTGGTGGATGGGAGCCTCTACTCTCAGCGAGTCGCCCTGAGCAAGCAGAGGTTTTGGGTATAGAGGTAGTGAAACACCAACGGATAATTGGTATCTGATTTATTTACAATTTACATTGCTTTATATACACTAATTCACCTATAGCACACATATGTAAATCTTAGTTGTATTCTATGCGTGTAAAGTGCAAGCAAGAAAATATATTTGTGCTGGCCTATGCCCTAGATTACGATCGGCGTTGGATCAGCGCGATGCGCTGACGAAATCTGTTTGTTGTATTTTGTTACAAATTCGGGAAAAGTACGTCAGGGTCAATACGGCCCCGTATTCTAAGAAACGTGTTTTAAAGTTAGAAGTTAGAACTTTAAAACACGTTTCTTTGGACACGAACCAACTCCAATGCATTAACTACGCAAATTACGCAATACAGCTAGTCTGGATCAGAAAGATCAGAATTTGCTTGAAAATTATTGGGATGCAACTCCAATACAACTTCAATATTGGTTGATTATTTGTTATGTGTTGGAGTAATGTTTGAGATAGATTATGTTTTTAATGTTTTGTTTATGTAGGTATTATAAATTAGAATACGGCACATTGGCATGAGAGTGGAAACACTTGGAAAAATACCGTTAAAATGTAAATGTAGTTTTCTCGTCGCAAGTTTAAGCTCTTGTGGCATTTGTTTATTTATTCTTGCAAAATTACACTTATTTTTAAAAGAAAGTTCATGATCATGACTGTTCACGATATCAACACTCTATTAACTTTTTTTAAAGTTTTTTTGAGAAAAAATAATACCTACTAGACTACTTTCTACCTACTTACATAAAAATCTCCACTGATTGCCCAAATATAATATCGGAAACAACTCTGCGAAGAGAATATACTGAATTTATATACCATACAATATACATAAAATTACTATACAAACATTATGTCTTCTAATATTCTCATGTCGGGATTTCATAGTAATCAACTCGATAAACAAGTCATGTCTTGTCAAACCAAAAAGTTTGTATGTTTTTTTTTAAATATACGGTACATTGAAAAACATCAACTTTGATATTAAAATCTCTAGTGACGCAAAGTTTATGTTACATCAAAATCTCATCAACTGTCGCGTTAATCTTACGGAGGTAGCGCGCGGCAAAAGCATGCATGTTTGCCGTCGATTACTTACTTTAATTTAAAACACAATCTACTTATCTCAAACATAACTAATACAACAAATAATCAACCAATATTGAAGATGTATTGGAGTTGCTTCTCTGATTCAGACGTATTGCGTAGCTAATGCATTGGAGTTAATAGGCAAGGTGCAATATTTTTAGAATAGACCACGAGTGTATTAAAAAATGAAAATACTATAATTTATAGTAAAAAATTGCTGTTACAAACTGACTATTTAAAGGCTGTAGCCGTGTTTCTATACAAAATTAGCCTTTCTATCAAATGTTCTAGTTATTTTATTTTTAGATACTCCTTGTAGGCAAAGCTCTGTTCCCAAGAGAAGAACCATGTACTTGTGCTTGTCAATTTTCGTAATATGGCGGTTTGTTTTTTTTTTCAGTTTTTAATTATTTTCTTGAATTTGGTCTTTGCGATTTATTTGATTTTTGGTATGCTATGCTACATATTAAAACTCATCACTACAAAAAATATTGTCTGAAACTTTAGTTCAAATATATGTCAAAATAATGGAAACTATTATTTGTCAATTTTTTTTTTGGTGTTCCGGTATAGCGGCACCTACAGTTTTTATTTCATGAATTGCCTATCTATAAACCTACTACATATATTAAATTCAAAATATTAGCTTTGGTGCTTCATGCCAAAAACTAACTACAAATAAACAAGCAAAACTTTTTTTTCTAGAGAATGTTTAAATGAATGTCAAAAAAGAAACAAAATTTTCAAAAATGTCAAATATAAAAATAGGATATAGCAGGATTTCATTCATACAAGTAATTAAAGCAATCCTGTAAAAACATTGAAACATGAAAGGAATAATTTTATTTGTAGTTAGTTTTTGCTGATATTTTTTGTAGTGATGAGTTTTAATATGTAGTTATAGCCTACCAAAAATCAAATAAATCGCAAACACCAAATTCAAGAAAATAATTAAAAAGTGAAAAAAAAAACAAACCGCCATATTACGAAAACTGACAAGTGTACATGGTTCTTCTTTTGGGAACAGAGCTTTGCCTACAAGGAGTATCTAAAAATAAAATAACTAGAACATTTGATAGAAAGGCTAATTTTGTATAGAAACACGGCTACAGCCTTTTCGCGCCTAAACGGAGCTAAAGTTCCTGTGACGTCACTCATGTATGTCATTGTCACTCGCCATAGTCGTGATATTTGTTCATCCTTGGTTCTATGGATGGTAGAAGCACAGAATAACTAATAGTACTACCGTAGTAGAAGGTAAGGATGACAATCTCTATGTTGCAAAAGTGCCCGTCAAAAGGCGTTAAATTCCGTCATATGAGATTGTCATCTTTTATCATCCATAGTTGTCAAAACAGGTATGACGTCACCAGACGATGATTGGTGGATTAAAATACGTTCCGTTTCACATTACTTCAAATTATTGTTTGAAATTAGTATAAATTAAAGTAAAAACGTTTTAATAGCTATTATTTTATGTTTTTTCAACATTTTGATTACAAAATAATGGAAAATATTATAGCTGCATCTTCCCTATTGTATTGATGTTGGATTGTGTCTAAACGTGTTTCAAAGTTAGAATACGGCCGTAGGTTTAATTTGTTTGCTATTTTCATAGTAACATACTAACATATCTTACTCTTGTCTACTGTCTTTGAATTTGTAATAATAATAATTCATAAATTAAAGTATTTAAGAGTCATGACGACGACATACAAGGTGTAACATCAATGCTGGGGATCCGTTTAAGGGGATAATTGGTATTGTATTCTAATTATAAAAAACTAAGAAAAAAAATTTCACGCAAAAAAATAATGGTTTTGTATGGAGGGTCAGCCGCCTCGGATGACGTGTCACATACAATTTTTTTTTCGCGACCAAAAGTTTTTTTCCTCCTTTTTCTCAGTCGCAATACGATAAAATACGATTAAATGGAACACCACTATTTTTGTAACACCTGTAGAGTTACGATTAATTAAC
Source organism: Pammene aurita (assembly GCA_947086415.1). Taxonomy (NCBI): domain Eukaryota; kingdom Metazoa; phylum Arthropoda; class Insecta; order Lepidoptera; family Tortricidae; genus Pammene; species Pammene aurita. Next base: position 21,959,256 of record OX352298.1, on the reverse strand, counting down.
CAAACATAATTTACATAATTAACCAAAATAACACACACTCACACTCACGACACTTAAACACACTCACTCAAACACATTAAATACCGGGAGCCATCCGGTTGCCCCGCGGTCACTCCACACTACGCGTCATTGCTTTAACTACCGGAGCTCTATTTGAACTTCAAACATGTATAACTTGATTTGATACTGATTTAACCATATTCGCAGGGCACCTACAGGTGCACTTACAAGGTATCAATAAGCATTAAAATATCCGAAGGTATAATTGTTTACCGTAATTAGTTGACGTAAAATCGCTCCAGACTTTTGGTACTGTATCCACGTATTTGTTCGCAGTTGTAAGATGGTATTTCAAATAAGATATATTTTTTTATGAATAATATAATTCAGCCTTGATAACTTTGATCTGACTAAATATGTAATGGAATATTAGGTTCAGATATCGTTTTGATTTTTGTGTCAGCCGGTTTCTCCCGGCAACAGTCGAAATATATAGCACTCCGATTAAGGGCCGTGTCTCATTTATCGGTGGGTTTTTCTTCCAAAATAAAATGAGTGTATGTACTTGTAGCGGTAGCAAGACTAGAAATTAATATACGGAGTGAGAGTTGCCTGCTGTTACAACTAATAACTGTTCGGAGCGCTACGACCTTAGCCTGTGCATAGTTTTTCTAGTAGCGAAAATGATTCGTAGAGCCGTAACGAAAATATGTCACGATTAGGTTGGTGGTCTATTTATTATAATCTTATTTCTAAACCGCGATTAAAATAGGATTGATGTAGATTGTCGTTGATGTTCGGTTACATACTCAAGTTGAACTTAATAAGGTAACATGAGGTAAAACGATTCAATGAAGTACAAGAAAGAAAATATAGAAGTTTCTCACTCGCGTCTTGTCAGCATTGATGCTACCAGGTGTATGAAGCAAATATCGCAGAATAAGGTCGCCTGATTGAAATCCGCCCTGTCAGTACCAAATACCATACACCTGAGAGTTGATTGCCTCGGGGGATTTAAGAATTCGGTACGCAGCGGTTGTGCTTAATGGACTGAAAGTAACAGAACATCCCTAATGCCTACTTATACATATTTACATGAGTTGTATGATATTTTGGTAATAGGTGTTTTCGGGCTCTGTATATATTTGTATCTACGTCCAGTTAATTGCAGACTCATTACTTAGTACACTCGTAAAAAATCTTAAGTATCATTGTACGAGTATATTAGGCCTTGAAATATGAGCTTTATTATTTTTCAATTTAGAAAAGTTTGTGATGTACCTATCTAATCAAATCTCTCTAGATTTGTCCCTCGTCTTGATTTCTGTTTGAGGTGACACTTAACATGCCTAATACGTTATACGATAATAAGGCAATGTACCTACCTACCAACAAGCTGGAATGTTTGGACCTAATTATATGTCTGACTTCCTCTACTCTATTTTAAAAATAATATAAAGTTGGGTTTATTTCACAGACATTGTTTTCAACATTATGAACTCTGTAACTGGAAAAGGAACGTTCATGAACGAATCCTTAATAAAGCAGTGAAGAGAGCGTGTGTGGAATGAGGACGAATAATTAGGAGGGCAAAGAAAATGACAGCGTCTGTCGCGCAGGATATAACGTGGGAGTGATATCATCTCCGAGTTATAGTGTAGTTCGGGACGTGATCCGAAAGTGGGCCGACTTTGCCGTTGAAATCATCTGAGACAAGCGTCTTTTTGTATCTAGTCCATTCAGGCATAAACCGTATTGTCTAGCTCTGAAGATTCAAATTGTAATGATGGTGTTTGCAGATTATGCTCATTCGAAATTATTTTGACTATAGAAGCCACGCAACCCTGACGAGAATTTATGGGCCCCATGTCCATTCAGCCGAACAGAGGAGTTTTCCGGTAAAATAACTTGCGAATATTGTCGTTCGTTATATGACAGCAGGCTCGGTTATCCTACGGTAATGATCCCTTCGGTGATGTTTTGTCGAGCGGGAGGAAAGTTAACACCGAACTCAATTAGGAGTCCCCGCTGAGAAAAGGTGTACTTGACGCAATATTTGCAAGCCAGTTCTGGGAAAAGAGATTCAATAAATTGTACTTAGGCCTTTATAAAACGTTTTTATGCAAACGCTGAACGTGTTATTTGTTTTTACACTATTAAAGACTTTGTGAAGCTTATATTTCAACTTGTTTTTGCCCTCGTTATATTTTGCGAATGTAGCCGCGTGTATTGTGTTGTGTACTTTGTGCTTGATTCATAAACTACCTACGTGTTTGTTACTCTACTGCTGAGGTATAAGAATATGAACTAATCAGTAAGAATATGAATAACAACAGTACAATGAAAACGTATCAACTTATAAAGACGTTTTAATACTAAATGAACCGTTTTCTTTGCTTCCGGGGATATAATATAAATAGCAATGAGGGGTCTCCATTATTATCTGAACTAGTCAAAACAGTTAATTCTCTTACCAACACGTAATAGCTGTTGTCACCTTTGGAGTTCTAAACCAAAAAGAATAAAAAAAGTCCACCGTGCAATACTTATAAATATAAAATGAAAGATTTTTGGAAATTTCAACTATATTTTTTATATATTAAAATAAATTCCCCAAATAAGTTTGCATTTACAAAATCTCGAGTAACTATAATTTGATGTGTGGGGTGAGACAGGGTGGGCTGTCTTCCCCCAAATTATTTAATTTGTACATACAAATCAACCAACTCATCGAGGAGCTGAGCAGTACCTATACCGGATGTCGCATTGACGGAGTCGCCGCCAACAATTATAGTTACGCTGATGACATGGTGCTGCTCGGCCCTTCAATCGACGCCATGAGAAGGCTGATAAAAATATGCGAGTCCTATGCTGTGGCCCATGGACTCAGGTATAATGTCAAAAAGAGCGAGGTGATGATTTTTAAAGCTGGTAGAAAAAGTTATCCGACTGTACCGCTAGTGACACTCTACGATGTCCCCTTAAATTTTGTCACTAAGTTCAAATACCTGGGTCACTGGGTAACAGACGACCTGAGTGATGATTTGGACATTGAGCGAGAGCGTAGGTCGTTGGCTGTCCGATGTAACATGTTGGCCCGCAGGATCGCGAAATGTACTGTACAAGTAAAGACTACACTTTTCAAAGCGTACTGTCAGTCATTTTACACATGCAGCCTGTGGACCAACTATACGCAGAGGGCATACAACGGCCTACGTGTCCAATATAATAACGCGTTCCGGGTGTTGATGGGGCTGCCGCGATTTTGTAGTGCCTCTGGTATGTTTGCGGAGGCACAAATTGACAGCTTTGCAGCGATAATGCGCAAGAGGTGCGCTTCACTGATGCGTCGCCTGCGCGGCAGCTCCAACAGCATTCTGAGCGTGTTTATGGAGCGCGAAAATGGCCCCACACTCAACCGTTGGGAGAGACTGCATGCAGTCGCCGTTTAGTTTTTAGTTTTAGTTAGGATTTTAGAGTAGCATGTCGTACTAACACTAGTAATAAAATTTTAATGTTTACTAACCATGTATGGACTTTTAAGTCTGAAATAAATGATTTTTTTAATTTTTTTAATTTAAAAAATCTTTACGTACGCTCTTTGCTAGCGGAATGAAAGTCTCCTAGTTTTTCTGCTTTGTATGTTTCGTCTTCTATTTATTTATGTATTAAGTAAATGTAAATTGTATATGTATGTATATCCATATGTGTGTATTTATGTATTTGTCTCTTATTTTATTAGTAGCACCGCTCACAATATCTCTGCTTTGCCTTAAGGTTGACTGGTAGAGAATGCCTTATAGCATTAAGTCCGCCTTTTGTACTTTAATATTTTCTTTTGTGCAATAAAGGTTAAATAAATAAATAGTAATTAAGTTATTCAAGAAAAATGGTGAAAAGTGACATTTTACGAAACAAATTAACATTGACTATCTTCCAAACACCGATCAAATAATAATAGGGATACACAATCAGCCCAAAAAACCGGCCAATTGCGTGTTGGGCCACACATAATGAAGGGTTCCATACCTTCAAGGGAATAAGAAAAATTACCATCAAAAGGTCGTACCTGCCCATGGAAGAAGTTTTTTTGGAGATAACTCGAAAACGCTTTAACCGATAATGTTCAAAATAATTTTGTTACAAAACTAAGTAGCGGTGTACAAAATACACCTTATACTTATTAAAATGTTATTAAGATATGTCTTATACTTTCTGAGTAAAATGGCTGTGACATATGGACGGACGGACGGACATGACATGACGAAACTACAAGGGTTCCGTTTTTGCCATTTTGGGCTACGGAACCCTAAAAATGGCCCCATAATAGTGCCGCAAGAACGACTCGTGCAGCAGTTTCTCTGACAGTCTTATTAAGGTATAACACTGGCCGGTTACAAATTTTCACGAGCCATATTTTCAGTAAATCTTGTTTGAGTCTGTACCTCCTTTACATTGTTTCTCGAAGCTTCCAAAGCAAGATTTTTGGGGGCCTCTTTGTCACTCCACAGACACAACAAAGAGAACATCGAAAGAGGCAGATAAGGACGCGAGCGAGGCTCGGTGAACTGAGGATCCGGGGGCCGATTTTTGACTTTCTAGCATTCGAATTCAAAAGCGTAGAGTCGAATATTAAGCCATATGGGTTTGATATTTAACTCTACATACGGCTGTACATATGGTTCTACCTTTTCAACTCTACAAATCAGCTTTCTACAAGGCCCCCAGAAACTGTAAGTAATAATGACATTATTTCTCTTCTCATCGGTCATATACGGACGAGATACGTCGTCGGACGTAATCATAGATACGGACGGATACATAAATAATGATATTATTACTGATAGTGTCTGGACAGCTTTAATTTTAAAGTTCCACACATTGTGTTCATCATCTCTATATATTCGCGCTACGAAACACTTAATTTCTTTACTAATAGAATTGAATACGAGGGGTCAATACAATAAAATAGTCTTTGAAATCGAAAGTCGTAACTCGACCCCCTGATTTTTAGTACACAGCGATGGGAACGTCAGAGTGCTTTAGTTTATTGTAAAATTAAATTTAGTGTCTATTTTGTGTATTAAATAACGCATTTATTTTGTAAATAACTATTAAAAACAACTTATTTCGAATAGTTAAATTCACAAGTGTTCGTAGTAGGTACTTATACTAAACTACACTATGCGTAAATTAAAGATCATTACCATGCATATATGGACCATGCATACTCTAACATAGATGACATTGATTTCACACCAGTAAGAAGTGGCATTTCGGACCATGATGGACAGCTGCTTGCTATTAACTACCAAATCAAGGAGTGTAACTATTTGGCAATGCATGAAATGAGACGTATGACCCCTTCTAAATTAAATAATTTCTGTGAATGCATAAAAAATTACGACTGGGAAAATATCATGAGATCATGACATCAGGAAAAGCACCTGATCAGAAGCTTGACTCCATTATCAATGTGTTTATACATACTTTCCAGCAAGCATTTCCTAAACTTAAATATCCAAAAAGAACAATAGACAAAAAATGGGTCTCCGAGGAAATAATCTCCAAAAAGTATATATTAGAGGATTTAAAAAGTCTGTGTAATATATTTCCTAATAACGTTTCTCTTTTGACCTTTAAGGATAACTTCGAAGAGCTATATCAAAAACTGATAACATATAGACGTAGTGATTACTTTAGAAATGAGATCTGTAGCGCAAGTAATGAGGCCAAAGTAGTATGGGGCGTAATTAAATATGAAACTAGTGCAACGAATGGCAAAAGTTTACCTTTTGAGACCTCTAAACCCAACACACTAGCGACAGATATAAATGAGTTTTTTATTAATTCCGTGAAGCAAGTCCGTAGGCAACCGGATATACCGTCGTCACTGTAGCTACTGAGGTCATATATGCCAGCAGTAGAGGATTGTGCAACCCTGGAACCTTTCTCAGTAGGTGAAATTTATCGGCTTATTAAACAAATAAAACCAAAACACACCGGGGATATATATGAGGATCCTACCAGTATTTTACGTCAGCTACCTCCGTCATTCATTGATGTTTTATGTCATAGTATTAACCTATGCTTAAAAAATGGGTCTTATCCCGAAACACTGAAAAATATTAAAGTTGTACCAGTGTATAAAGGCAAAGGAGACAAGTCGGACCTTAAAAGTTACAGACCGATATCGATCATACCGGCACTGTCCAAGGTTTTAAAGCTTGGTCTTGCCAATAGGCTCATAAATCATTTAACGGGTAAGGGTATATTGGCTACGGAGCAATATGCATATCAAACTCATAAATCTACCGTGGACGCGACCAGAAAACTAATTAGAATAATTTTTGATAAATGGGAATTAGGCTGCAAAGTTGCAGTCGTATTATGCGATCTATCAAAAGCATTCGACCTTGTAGACCACGTGCTTATACTCAAGAAATTGCATCACTACGGTGTTCGAGGCACTTTCCTTAAAGTATTTGAATCATTTCTAAATAACAGAAAACAATCCTGTGAAATAGACATGGATGGAAATAAAGGGAAATCAAATTACAAGTCACTTGGCTCCACATCTGTCCCGCAGGGTTCTGTTCTTGGTAACTATTTATTCCTAACATTGGTAAATGATCTATCAGCCTGCACACCTCATGGTCAATTGGTGGCGTACGCCGATGATAGTGCATTTGTTGTATCAGGAGCTAATTTTGCAGATTTACAGTGTAAAGTAAATTATTTGATAATAGACATCGAAAAGTGGTTTAATGTAAATGGTATGCAACTTAACATTGACAAGACAAATGTGATTCAAATCTGTCTTAGGGGTGTACCCCCACAAACGCTTAGAATTGAGCTAGATAATCTTAGCGTTCCTCTGGTAGATAATTCAAAATATCTTGGTTTCATTGTCGACTCTGGTATGAAGTGGAATGTCCATATTGACGAACTATGCAAAAGATTGGGAAAAGGGTGTTATGCTATCTCACGTTTAACAAAAATGCTTGACAGTCAATGTGTTGGAAATGCACACTTTGCTTATTTTCAGTCCATCATCACCTATGGAATTGATATGTGGGGACAGACGGCAGAAAGAGAAAGAGTTTTTATTCTCTAAAAAAGGGTACTGAGAAAAATGGCTGGGGTGCCTTGGTATACGCCTGCCCGCGACCTATTTAGAGCGATAAGAATAATAACCGTTCCGGGTCTATACATATTAGAAGTGTCCAAAATTGTCCGTAAGAATCGGAATGAATTTGGAAAGCGTAAGCCACATCTCCGCAATATAAATAATCTTCTTCCGAACGGACACGATTTCAAAAAATCTGAGCAGTGTGTATGGTATATAGGGCCCAGAATATACAACCGACTGCCTGGCAACTTAAGAATAGATGAAATGTCTGACACCGTATTCGCAAGTAAGCTCAAGGAGTATCTGATAGACAAAGCTTTTTACTCTGTAGATGAATTTATAAATAGATTAGATTGACCCTTATTAGATTATATTGCCTGTATAGCGAACCATACATAATGTAATAAAATTTATGAATATCTACCTGACATAATTATATTTTTCATTGTGGACATACAACATTTATTAGTTTATTACATAATTATGTTTAAATAAAAATGTATTGATAATTCGTGCATGTGTAATATAGTTCTAAATTATACATTTTATAAATTTCTGTATGTGTACAAAACATGTTAAATGTTAAATGACGTGTAACATATGTTATCAATAAAGAATTGAATTGAATTAAATTATGGACGCATAGGTATTTAACAAGCATTTTGTCTGGCTCCAAATGTTTGGGAAAAATATATCGGTGAATCTGAGTAACCCGAAAGATTTTAAGCATAAATTCCTGAGGTCATAAGGAGTAATAAATGTTATATGAATTTAGGTCAATTTCGCCAAAACAACAATTTTATTTTTTTATTTTTTAAATGCTTTTGAACATAAAAACATAAATTTTATTGTTAAAACTGTCGATTAAAATAAATTAGTACATTTTTTTTCGTAAAAAATAGTTTACGTAAAGTAATCCTTGGCACTTTGATACCTGTCAATAAGAATGAGGGCGAAATCGCTATCAAAAAAGCGTTTTGCACTGCGTCACAATAAAAAATGTTTTTTTATTTAGTTGGTTTGGTAGTAACTCTGAAACTAGGCCAATTCCAGAAAAGTTTATACGACATTTTAGTCTCCAATTATGATCAGGAATTTATGGTTAAAATCTTTCGGGTTACTCAGATTCACCGTGTATAGGTGCTAGAAGGACGCCCTGAATATGATATTGATAACGTAATAATACCACCTCTTCGTCTTCGTCTTCGTCTCCTAAGTCAGTGCTTCTGAAAGGTCTCAAGCATTGGGAATACAGAACCTGTTGCTTAGGGCACTTCGGCAAATAGCTCGGGGCACGAAATGTCGATTACAAAAACCAACTTTACTTCAATAATGCTTGTTAGCTTGTTGTTCCCAACATTGTATCATGTTATCAAAATGACATTTTTGGAATAATGGATTAATTGGATGCTGATAAACAATAATGTGTCAACCCACAAAAACACATCAAAATAGATTTGAATGCCATTTTGTAGCCTGTTTACTGATCTACATTTTGAAAAAATGACCGAGGTATGTATTAAAAAAAACAATAAATAAAGTTAACACAAATCCCATATTACGCGATCGGTATTATGCCTTAAGTCATATAACTTGTTTTGAAAACGTGAAACATCCTTTTATAATGTCAAGAAAGTTTTAAGTGTCTTAACACATTATTGTGCAGGTGGAGCTCATCGCTCAACAGGTCGATCAAATAGAAATGCGATCTCGACGCAAGATGCTGGTCATCCATGGTGTTCCGGAGGCTGACAAAGAGGACACAACGGCCCTTGTAGTTGAACAGCTCAAAGCTGTCAAGGCTGACGTGGCTGCAAATGACATAAGACGCAGCCACCGACTTGGCCGTCGCAGAGGCAGCAAACCCAGGGCTATTGTGGTGAAGTTCTGTGAGACTGCCGTCCGTGATAAAGTGTGGTTTGGTAAGGTGGCATTGAAAGGCTCCGGCGTAACGATAGCCGAGTTCTTGACCAAATCACGTCAGCAGACCTTCATGGCAGCTCGGGAGCGGTTTGGCGTCAGAAGATGTTGGACCTGGGACGGCGTTGTTCATGTCTTGGATGCGAGCGACGTGCGCAGGCGTGTGGTGAGCCTTGCAGAGCTTAAGGCGATTTCGGATGCGCCAGAGCAGCCTGTGACTCCGACCCCAAGCGTAGATGCTCCTCCCAAGGCAGATAATTGCAGCAAAGCCGAGAAACCGGAGAAACAGATAAAGCCCAGACGTGCGGCTGCCAAATTGAAGCCTTAGTATGTACATAGTGTAGCTTTCTTCTGTATTTGTTCGGGTTATACTGCTTGACGCTTTTCTATTTCGACGTGTAATCACTGTTATTTGTTGTATACCCTCTTTAATAGTCTCTCGTAAATATTATAAATTAATTCCAATAACTTCATTGCTAACTTTAAATGTCACTTTGCCAAGTTCCAACTGACATTGACAGTTTGACATGTGTGCTGACGGATGGCAGGTATAGTGTTGCCAACTGTTAAATTGCGGTCCGCTTTACCAAGTTAAATATTTCCTTATTAAATTACGTTCCGTTTTTCTTAGTTAATTATTTCCTTAGTTTTGTGATTTAACTTAATGCCTGTCGAATCTGAAGCCAATATGTATTTTTAAATTGAACTTCCGTTTCTTTATAAGTGTATTTCTTTCTTTATTTGCTGCTGGCGGGTAGATTGTGGAGTTTTTGTTTAGTTTTTACTGTATATATTTTTATATTTATTGAATATTAGTATACACTTATTATATACTTATTATATTTTTAACTTTATATATATTTTTCAGATGCCTTTCAGTGATAACAGTGATCAGTATATATCTTTTTCCTCCTTAGATAGTGTAAGTGAAGACAGTTTCCATAGTTTGCCTCCTTCGCTTCACGACTTTCTGGAATTTCAGTTTAATGATGTACCTAAAAATTTTAACGTTGTGCATTTAAATGCGCAAAGTATTCCTGCACATTACAGCGATATGTTACTCTCTTTTGACCTTAAGAACATTCATGCTATTTTAATTTCCGAATCGTGGCTCAGACCAGCTTTGCCTTCAACGTCTTACTCTTTACCTGGTTTCAATTTAATTCGGCACGACCGCCTTGGAAGAGGTGGCGGTGGAGTTGCGATTTACCTTCGTTCTTACATCCCCTATTCAATTGTTAATGTATCTGCCAGTTCCTGTACTTCTGATGCCGCAGAGTATATGTTTCTCGACGTTTCCCTCTCTCATTCCAAACTTTTACTTGGCGTTTTTTATTCCCCCTCCCTTCACGTTAATTACTTTGATTCTCTTGAGAAACTTCTCGAAGACCTTATGCCTTCTTATAATCATCACATTCTTATGGGAGATCTAAATACGTGTCTTCTGAAGGATGACAGTCGATCCCGGCGCCTTAAATCCCTGGTAGATGCATGCAATCTAACTATTCTCCCTTCAGACGCCACACACTATTTTCCAAATTGCTCGCCTTCTCTTCTTGATTTAACTTTAGTTTCTTCGACTTCTCATGTGTCTAAATTTGGACAATACTCCGCGGATGCCTTCTCATATCATGATCTGCTCTATATCTCTTACAAAATTCGTCCTCCCAAATCTAAATCAAAAATTCTTTTGCAGCGCAATTTTAGTGGATTAAATGTGGAAAAGCTTCGAGATGACGCTTTAACAATCGATTGGAGCAGTATCGCTCGAGCGGGTTCGGTAGACGATCAAGTTTCTCTCTTTAATTCGCTCCTCATACAACTTTATGACGCTCACGCTCCTGTTCGTGCAATAAAAGTCAAGCATCTCCCTGCTCCTTGGCTCACTGAGGATATTAAAGCCCTTATAGAGAGGAAGAATCAATCTAAATCTAAGTATAAGGCTAACAACTCTGAGAAAAATAAACTTAAATATCATACCCTGCGCAATCGCTGTAGCACTATATGTCGAGATGCTCAGAGGCGTCATATTCACAGTTCTGTTGAAGATGGAAATCCAGCCAAAGTGTGGAAATTTTTGAAAGGTCTCGGAGTTTGCAAATCTCAACAGGCAACCAATTTAAACAATATTAGCGTTGACCAGCTTAACCAGCATTTTTCATCGTCCACCTGTTTCAGTGGTTCTAAGAAATCTAACTCACTTCATCATCTTTCATCACTTCCTGCCTTAGATTTCTCTTCTTTCTATTTTAGCCATTTCTGTGAGAGTGATGTTAGGAAGGGTATATTGAATATCACTTCTAACGCCGTTGGTGTTGACTGTGTTAGCCGAAATATGATACTCCCTCTCCTTGATTTGTTTGTTCCTATTATCACCGGTATTCTGAATTTTTCCATTTCATCAAGTACTTTTCCCAGTCTGTGGAAGGATGCCAATATTATTCCTTTACCCAAAAAATCCAACCCCAGTTCCTTCTCTGACTATCGCCCCATCTCCATTCTTCCTTTCCTATCCAAAGTCCTCGAACGGCTAGTGCATCAGCAACTAACTTCCTTCCTGAATAGAAATGACCTCCTAAACCCATTTCAATCTGGTTTTCGTCCGGGCCCCAGTACTACCTCGGCTCTTGTCCAGGTTACCGATGACATCCGTTTGGGTATGAATGACCAGAAGCTTACAGTTCTTGCACTTCTAGATTTCAGTAATGCCTTTAACACGGTTGATTTTGACATTTTGCTCGCGTTCTTACAGTCTCTTAACATATCGGCTGCAGCGATTGACTGGTTCCGCAGCTATTTGGTTGGTCGTCGGCAAAGAATAAAACTAGATTCTTCGTGTTCTTCCTGGTGCAGCACATCAGCTGGTGTTCCACAGGGTGGTGTGCTGTCTCCTCTTTTATTTTCTATCTTCATTAATTCCATAACTCTTGATCTCTCCTCTTCGTATCACCTCTATGCCGACGACCTTCAAATATATTCGCAGGGTATGCATAGCGATCTCAATTCAGTTATAGAAGCCACGAATCTTGATCTGCTCCGCATATCAAATTGGAGTCAAAATTACGGTTTAAAAGTAAACCCCCTAAACTCACAGGTAATTGTGATGGGTAGCGCTAAACAAATCTCCAAAATTGACTTTCTCAGGCTCCCTCCGATAGTCTTCGATGGTATCCAAATTCCTTTTTCCAACCAAGTGAAAAATCTTGGCGTAATCATGGATCGTTGTCTATCATGGGTGCCTCAGGTGAGTGAAGTGAGCAGGAAGATGTTTGCTGCCATAGGGTCTCTCAGACGGCTCCGGAATTTCCTGCCAATTGCTACTAAAATTGCGCTTGCTCAGTCGTTACTTCTCCCCATTCTTGATTATGCAGATATCTCCTATTTAGACCTAACCGAGGAGCAACTTAATAAGCTTGAGCGTATTCAAAATGCCTGCATTCGGTTCATTTTCGGATTACGCAAATTCGACCATGTTTCTAGTTTTCGTTCTCAACTCAAATGGCTCCCTATCCGTCACCGCCGTAACTCTCACATACTTTCTTTACTCTTTTCTATACTTTTTAACCCTGCAACTCCCCGCTACCTCAAAGAGCGTTTCTCTTATCTTAATTCTATTAGATCCTCTCAAAAATTGCTCCTAAAAGTGCCATCTTCATCTTCCAAATTTTATAATTGCTCATTTACGTTCCAGGCCGTTCGTTTGTGGAATTCTCTCCCTCTCAACATAAAACGCGCGCAATCTATTGGTAGCTTTAAATCGCAACTTAAGGAATACTATTTATCTCTTCCTTAGGTTTTTAAGTTGACACTGTTGTTTCTTACTCTGTGTCTGTCTGTTGTTATATATGTACGTATATGTATGTTTATTTTGTATTTATTTAAGTATGTATATTCATATGAATGTGCTGTGTTATCTATTTCGTCTCTTTTGTGTCTATGCACCACCTACTGCTTATTGTTTTTCTCTAGTCTCCACTACCCAAAGGTTGTCTGGAAGAAATCGCTCATTAGCGATAAGACCGCCTGTTGTTACCTCTACCTAAATTTATCTAATTGTAAAATTTGTGCTTGTAACTGTATGAGGTGTGCAATAAAGAGTATTTATTATTATTATTATTATTATTATTATTGTGATAATTACGTATTATTGAAAATCTACCAAGCTAGTTCGTTTAGATTTAAAAAAATGCATGTACAGGGATCTCATTGTATTTTATGGATAGAGATGGTTAAAATTAGAAAATATTGTACTTAAGTTATTATTGCAAATGAAAAAGCAACAGTATTTATGAGTTAGCACTTGATTGACTTTTGCAAAATATAGTTTAATGCAGAATATTATTTGAAAAAATGGTACGGGCTTTGATTTTATTTTATGATATAAATGCCACAATTTTAAGTTAAACAGTGTTAAGTGCCATGACGCATATTTAAAGAATTCTAATGGTCTAGAGTAATAAACAAAAAGGCGAATATAGTAGTAACGACAGCGTATCTAAATCAGCGCTGAATGTTAATTATGTACCTATTTGTATCACATGTAAACTATTTTCTGTACTACCCGGACACAAGTTACGTTGTATGTACACGTAGGTATACATAAGTCGTGGAGTAATTGACATTCGCCAACAGCCGTACAATCCCGGTGCCACTAATGGCCGCCGACACACGTCAATCGCGCACACGATCCAATTTCACACAACTCACCCGCTATCCGCATGAAAAATTGATTGTGTGACTAAAAGGACTTTAACAATTTGTTAAGCGTAACACAATTTTCTTTTATAATTAACTAAGGATATTTTAAAACTACGTACTGGTTATAAGTAAAACTAGAGACACGGGATTTTAAACTTTATCATATAGGTATATGTTGTACTGGAGGTTAAAAAACTGAGTTTCACAAAAGGAAAAACCAATCCGCCGTATGTATAATCCGAAACTAGAGCGAGGTGGCTAGTAACAAGTAGTATAAATGGAGTAAGATGCAAAAATGTATACATATTTTTGCCGTTGACTGAACGATTTCCTAGATATAACTTCTATACCCACTCAGTAGAAAATTGCACTTATCCTTGGCTCCACGCATCTGTATTTAAGAATCTACTCAAGTACCACTGTGTACTGTGTACGTTCAATACAAGCGTAGCGCGTAACGGCACGTCAAAAGGAACTAGCTGCAAAATATCGGCAGTAGGTAGTTTGCGGATTTGGCCTCATTCGTGGAAATCCTTTATCCGTTTCCAGATTTCCGTCAACGATGATTGAATTATTTTTCTAGTTTCAATTAAACATAATGGAATATACGCTGCGTTGCGTTGACGTTTTAGGTAGAAATTCTAAATAAGTATGTGAAACTACAATTAGGCATTAATGTCCCGTTAAGTACTTAAAGTTAGGGCTAGACGGCAGATAGCCGCAGATTCTGCCCCGTAACCTTAGTTGAAGCGAGTTGTTGAAGCGAGCGTCTACATGGCTGACAACCAACCAACCGCTTCTGGCAATGGTTGGCAGAGCACGCCTAGCTACCAAGGGCGTTTAAAGGTCATGCAGAATTGGCATCAACCACGGGCTACATGGTTTAAAATCTCTGTTTTCTGCCAAGGTCTCGTGGCAGAGGGCTGTGATTGTATGCCGTCTGGCCCTAACTTTACGCAGAGTCCAGCGTTAGTATCAGCATCATGAAATTAAACCAGAAATTAAAGCATAAGCTATCCGTTTGGGGTCATAATGCCCCTGATTACTTCGGCCATGTCTCCCCACACTTCGGCCATAAGCCACAAAACGCAAGCTCCGAGCGTGCGTGTTCAACGGTGACGCCGGCATGTATGGCGGTCGAGTCGGTGTTAGCATCAAACATACATTCCATGGGCCGTATTCTAACTTTAAAACACGTTCCAACTTCAATACAACTCCAATGCATTAACTACGTGACACAGCTAGCGCCTAAACGTCTGAATCAGATATATCAGAATTAGCTTGATAAATATTTCGATGCAACTCCAATACAACTTCAATATTGGTTGATTGTTTGTTGTGTTGGAGTTATGTTTGAGATAGATTGTGTTTTTAATATATTGTTTATGTATTTTAAAATTAGAATACGGCAACGTGGCTTCAGGTTGAACTTTGTTTCATCTCCCCCCGCCCCTTTTTTTCTGGATTTCAACTCTAAGGGACCGATAACCGACCAGCGGTGTGAATGGCAATTTGCATGCTCGTTCTGCATCACATAAATATACTGGAAATTGAGGGGGGGGGAAAAGACTAATGTGGGTCAGGAGTTGCACAGGATGGTTGCACAACACGTAAGGAGCTTAAATACCGCGAGCCTCATTGCTCTGAGTAAGTCGAGAAAGTCGAATTGCAACTATGTACTCGTATAGCAATTACTTAGTTTATTTAGTACACAAATACCCGCATTTCTGACTTTGAGGGACTAAGTAAACTGGATCCTTTTCAAACTACGCAGTGTCTCGCTAACGGTATGCAGTCGTTTAGAAGTAAAACAGATTGCGGTGTTATGGCTCTTTGAATAAAACATTAATGTCATACCTTTTACGCGGCAAACGACGCAGAACTTGACGTATTCCAAACATCTGAGAAGCATTCTTCTCTCAATTAATACAAGTAAGTTCTCAGTTATAATAACAATTGTGCATGATCTGAGATCATCATTTGTTTGGTTTGCTTTAAATGGTTCGCGTTTACAACGTGTAACAAAAATACTGGTTATCCGTTTAAGGGTTTTTTTTTTTTTTTTTTTCCTTCTTTACTGACTGAATCGAGTCCCCGCGAATGGTACGGGCGGCTAGATTCGCTTCGTCTTTGTTTTTATAGTGAACTATATTAAATATTAGGGTCTGTGTGAGTTATACAATGATGATTGATGATGATATTAGTGAATTAATGAGTTATGTACCGTTGAATTTCTTTAGACTGTTGACTATAGTGGTAACGAATTTGTTGAATGACGATAGTGTGGTTTCTTTTGTAATGAGGTCTTGGAGTTTATATGGGTCGATTTGGAAATTTTGGAAAACGATTTCATGATCCAGTCGTGAGTTGTTAAATTTGGGACAGAGTCTGAGAAGATGATCTATGGATTGAGGGGTGGTTAGGTCGCATGGGTAGAGGTCGTCGGGAGTGATTTTAAAGCGATGTAGGTATGTTTTATGATATCCGTGGCCGGTGAGAATTTGGGTGATAGGTTTAACGGTATGATTGGTATCGTATTCTTATTATTAAGAAATAAAAATAAAAAATGTTTTTTGTATGGACGGTTGACCGGCTGCACCGGCTGAGACGACGTGTCCCATAAAAAAAAAAATTACGTCGAAAGTCGTTTTTGTTACACCCTGTACATATTTAAATGACGGTAATAACAGTGCTTCTATATGTGTCAAAGGCGGCAACAGGTGCCTGATGTTACCAGAGCTTGACATGAAATAATTCAGTGACTAGAAGCATCTTTAATTTAAATATTAAATTCCATATCTGGGTAGATATGGAATTTAATATTTAAATTAAAGATGGAAAACATTGTCCCTTGTTTTCAAAAGTAAACTGGAAAAAATGTATTTATTGATTAGCGCGGTTTTAACCCCCAACGCAAAAAAACGATGCTATATGTTAGATCACTACCTATGTGTCTATCTGTGTATCCGTCTGTCGTAAAACAGCGCTAAAACGGTTGAATCATTTAAATTATCTGTGTATGTATAACATCTGTGTATAAAACATCTATCTTTCCATAAATCCGTTTATTTTTGTGTTTCGTAGTGGACTCTAAAACTACCTTAAACTTTGCTCATAATACACCTACGTATTTAGCTGCAAAGTTAGAACTTAATTAATATTAATTTCAAAATGTTCTCATCGCTGGTGGGACAAAATAATTACCTCTAATTCTCCTAATCTAACACTTTTTAGTCCTAAGTAATCTAAAGTCCATAAAATTGTTTGTCATTAAATCAAATACAAACATTGAAAATATTGAAAAAATAATCAACCCATAAAATTGGCTTATTGAAAGTCGCGTTGCTTTTCAGCGAGGTAACGTAACCAGCCATATGGACACCTTATCAAATACCAATGACATATTAGGGGACATTTTGTATAGATAGTTTAGCCACCGTAGGCTGAGCATCTTTGTTAAATTTGAAATAAAAACCAAGGCGTGTTCGACACAGGTGGCCAAAAGGGCCCTAGACTGATTTCGAGCTCGAATTCCACGATGGCCCCCGTTATTGGAACGTGTAAAAGTAGGAATGCTTCAGTAAATTGAAATCGAAATCAATATGGGGTAGACGAGACCGGGGTAATGTGTAAACAGGACGAAATTCCAGAATGCTTGGCGCGGGCGAATGTAAATCAGGATTTCGTAGTATTTTGCGTTTGCCAACCTAACAGTAAGTTTTGTGAGTAGTAACTATACTTGTAAATAGTTATACGTACGTTATGTAGGGTAAAATATTGTAAAAAAACTCCATATCATTGACAGATGTTCCTGTAGAGGTTGATTTCTACCAGTTTGCCAAGTGTATTTTGAAATAATAAAGCTTATTTTACTACCTACAACAGATATCGATGAAAAAAACAGAATAAGTTTGCTACGGCGTACCCAAAGGATTTGTTTACTCATAGCTACTAGATTGATGTTTAGGTGTGTTTTTAGATTTACGTTATTTATTATTTACTACTCTTCGTTAAATCCATCTTATTTGGGCATTGATTTATTATGTATTCTACTAGATGTGACGTCTATAACAAATTTTGTGCGCCATGCTTCGCGATTGATAACTATGACCGAATCAAAGAGTGGTATAGACTTGTAGTGATTTTCACTACAACTTTTGCCACAAAACATTTCTTAGGGATGTCTTCTCCTGTTACTCAATGTATTTGGGACTTCTTTGAAAAAACATGGCGGTTGTAGCTTAGCTAGGGTCGTAAATTGTGTTTTAAGTCATTTCATTTATACAATTAGTTAGTTAAGTAGGTATTATTACAATACGGCAATAAATGTTGTAATGCCGATTTTAATACTTCAAAACAATTTTATTGATAAATGTAGGTATTATGAATATAACACCTGCAGCAGCCGATGTAATTTATAATATTTTAATGTATCGTACTTTCATTAGCAAAATGCGCATCGGTGTCATGACAGCACTTACATACTCGTAATATCATAAATCCAAGCGCAATATCAGGAGCGGAGGCTTACGAACCAAACCAAATTTTCCAATAATCACTTAACATGGTAGCGAACTGCGGTATTATAAGTATACCTACTGGCGTGTAATAATATCCTCATTAATTAACGGTGTTCGTGATTTTAGGAACTTTGATTTGTTGCCTGTATTTTTTATCCGCAACGGAAGGGAAAGGGTATTTGTGTTTGAGGGTGAGAGGTTATTTGTGAACACAACCAAAATGTTCCCATTTACGGAGGTAAAGTAGGGTTGGTTGGCAGGGTTGGAGAACCCTGAGCGATTTATATGTGATTTAATCTGTATTACAGTATATTTGTGATACAAACGTGATGTTTCTTAGATAGGTATCAAGAAGACTTCAAGATAGAGGTCTAGGCCTATGGACAGCAGTGGCGGCGGGTCAAAATAATTTCTTTGGCTTAAAATTTCTTTATGAGATGTAGGAGAACTGCTCTGGTCCGTGAAAATTAGGGAAACCAGCTGGAAGCGGTGGGCAGTATAGGTTTTGATTCTCATGTAAAGTGTTAGAAAATAGG
Organism: Pammene aurita; assembly: GCA_947086415.1. Lineage (NCBI taxonomy): Eukaryota > Metazoa > Arthropoda > Insecta > Lepidoptera > Tortricidae > Pammene > Pammene aurita. The sequence continues at coordinate 21,940,450 of OX352298.1, read as the reverse complement.
GCTCAAATGGCCGTATATTTGGATATATAAATATTCCGTTTTGTCCTTTTGAGGTACGGAACCCTAAAACATGCTGTACCTAATAGTGTTGGAGCTCGTATAAATACAAAATCTATAAGTGTACGAGTCTACTTGACTTGGCCGTTTTTTCATTCGCACGGCTCTTCCTTTGTGTAATAATAATAAGACTAATAAGTATTTCGTAGCTATATTCGGTCTCAATAGAAATATAAAATAAGGTAAACAAATATGGCTGAGTTTTTTGGCAAAAAAAAAAAACATTTGACACCTGACAAAATATTACTAAAGCAATTTGTTCTCACTGAAATAGAACCGTTTTTCCTCCGAAGGGTAAAAAACGGATATTTAGGTTTCTGCCGTAGCTTAAACCACATATGAGATTACACCCTTGTAACTCAGCTCTAATCGAGTGAATTCCCCGACTAGTAGCGCCATCTGTCGCGCCACTCAGGGACTAATGTCGCCCGGTGCCAGCGCCAGGCTGATTTCTCCTCAGTGCGTTAAGTAAGCCGGCAAGGCCCTTAGGTGTGGTTTAAGCTACGGCAGAAACCTAAATATCCGTTTTTTACCCTTCGGGGTAAAAACGGTTCTATTTAGGTATTCGTTGCCTTCGCTTAAACCACATATGAGACGTGTTTAAACCTCTGCCGGCGCTGGCCCGGGCGTACTGTGATGGTCAGACATTAACCAACAAAAAATTCAGCACAAAATGTGTACACAAGAGATACTTGTTGCTATACGTTATTATTTTGCGCAATAACTTAACTAGCATTTTTTTTTTTTTAATATCTATTGTGAAAATATCCTTATCTGCCGTAATTGGCAGTTTAGCTATTTATTTTAATGATAGAGTTAGGTTAACATCTCCTCCTCCTAGCATTTGTCCCGGCTTGGAGTTCGCTTGACGACAAATTAAAGTGAGTTTTTTTTTCCCGTAGATTAGGAATATTTCTAATAAGATGTACTGTGATCGAAAGTGACAATTTATGTGGCAAACCATAAAACAATCAATCCCGTATTCGTATTTTTATGATTTTAGTTAAGCCAGCTTCGATATTCCTATCTGGAGATATTGCGTTGATAACCTCAGGTAAGATTTCTGTCAAACGGGTCATTAAGTTATGAATGATGAAAAGAGTTATTTGATTTTGCTATTTGGTCACTGATTTGTATGATGTACTTTTTATTATTTATCGTTACATGGCCAGATTGAAAGTTCTTCCAAAAATCTGTTTTAAAAGTTATTCTTGATTGAGGAAACCTGTTTCACATCTGAAATTTTTAGTATTATTCGGCCCTTAACGGTCATTTTAAAGTCTAATTATGTACTGTTACATACGCTGCATTATCTACCCACATATCCCTGTGATGTCTTCAAAGACCGCATGCTACGACCGGCATTGCGGCATTGATCAGACCTATTAGGTAGCGATCATTTGTTAGTAAAACCGAATGGGAAATTCAGGTAATTTTGCGAGATCCTTAGGAAAGACAATGTCTTTAATTACATCCAGACCTTATAGATGTCAATTGGAGTTTTGAGTGAGTATTATAAGAATGCTAAATGTTGACGCCAGTAACTATGAATTTTAGAACTAAAATGGTATTGCTAAATTGACAATACTCCACTGGAAACCGACCGGGTATATTAGGTAAGCAAGCTCCGAGTTAGTTTATATGATTTTCAATATAATGTTTATAGGTTTGAGAGAAGGACGAAGGTGAAACAACCATACCGATAAGAATATTAATTAAAAATGATGCTATCGTCTTCAAGGGCTGTAGGTATATTACTATGATATAATGTTATTTGTATGTATTTAACGTTTAAATACCTATACCATTTACTCGTTGACCTTACGTCTACCAACTAAATACATCTCTATCTCTCTTGATTATGTAGTTATTTTCTGTAGCCGGAATGAAGATCATTGGGTTCACAAGGATAGTCCGAGTCTGTAATTTGAGCTTGTACACTCTCTGTGGCGGCGATCTGATTCACAAAGCCAAAGCTAGAGGTTTTATGCCTTGCTTGTGTATGTTTTTTATGTTTTATTATCCAATATCCTTTGTGTTACGTCGGTAAAATATTATCTAAGTTGCATAGTATAGATAATAAATATGATGGTACACAACGAGAAGTCTAAACTGTTTAGGGTAGGACCTTGAAGTTTAAAATTTATAATCTTTGGATGTTTTGGAGGTCCATTAAGAGATAACTTTTCCAAATTCAACATCTAATGGCGTGAAAAAGAGATTCAACAATTTTGAATTTTTTAGCGGGTAAAACCATTGGAAGTGGCTAGTATTATAATATTAAGGTTAACATTAAAAGGACCTTTGTTTACACCCAGAGATTGTAAAACCCTTAATGATTCTAGACTCTAATGAGCCGATGAGGCGACATATTCGCATTTAGTTTTAGTGCAACCAAAAGTCACGTATTGACGGGTCATACCTACTGAGTATTACACAAGTGTATTCTCTTCTGAGTATTCTCTTATACCTTTGCATTCTTAAGTCTACAAATATATTACTTGAACTGAGGATATGATTGTATTTTCTAATGCCTTCTTGCTTAACTTTAAAAGCAGCTGCATTTCAATCGTCCATATGTATAATAACCACGACACGATACAATCATTTTTGGGATGCTCTCAGCTCTTTATTGGTTACGCTGCCAATATTGTTTACAGTATACCTTAGTATGCTAAATTAAGTCTGCTGCATCTTGCTCGCATTTCTACAGAAATACAGTGTTTATTCGTAAAAATTGTAAAAACACATTAATACACGTCATTAAAATTACATACAATAAGTAAGTATACCATAACTTATTATCATTATTACATGTTAAATTATATACATTAACAAATTTGTAGGTAGCTACCTAGTAGGTAGAACCTGTTTTCGAACGCTGCTGGGTCAATGATTCACCGGCGCAATCATGAAGTCATCGATACGATAATATGCTGACATTTTTGTACAACAGGTTAAATGCAACACTAGACATATACCCGCTTAGCTATGCCTGTTGTAAGAATACTCTACGACGCGCCCTTCAGAAAATGACGTACGATGATACAGAGAAATTACTATTAGTCATAAAATAACTACCTATATACTGTCCTATATATTTAATACTTAAGAACCTACTTATTTTGTTAAGGTGATAAGAGTTTTATTGTGTAATGTTTATAGTTTATAGTTAAGTGAATAATTAAAAATTAACTAATATTGTCCTTCGCTGCCTGAAACACAGGGAATCCTAGTTCAGGCATTCGTTAACTACTTGTCGTTAAAACATCTTAGTCCGTAAGAGCAAACACTGTACTATACTTTTCTCAATAAATTATTTGTATTTGTATTTTGTATTTGTATTCAGTTTGGCCAATAAGCTTTACACTGGCGACACATAACTGTCGTCGATTTTAAGAACATGTTGAATTCATTCTGGATCCTTATTCGACAAGCAATGACAAACTGTGACACGATATCCTTGCGAGATCATTATGTACTCGTTTGACATATGTACTAGAATGTGTCAAAGTGGTCTCACTATCGAATGTCTGTTTTCGGTTGTATAAAACTGGCGACCATATTGTAGTCTTATGTCACTACGAAAGGTTGCTGAACTTGGTATCAAAGACACTGACTGGTCTTTGATGTGCTTTTTATATCATATCATACATATTTAAAACCTCGAAAGGGTTAACGTATTTATATGAGTATTATTACCCTAACAGTGCGTTAGGTTTACCTACCAGTGACGACACGTCCAAAATATTCGTAGACAAGCCGTGGCAAATTTGGTTATCATTTTCTTCATAGCCCACAGAAAAGTCGCGAAATGAAATTAGGCAAGCCGTCGGGAATCGAGTTTTATGGGCGCTTTGCCACCGCTACCTACTTGACTATCTGACGGCATGTTAGTGTTGAAGAATCTTTATATGGGTCCCCAAACGGGTAGCCCCTTGAAGTATGATAACCATTTCATCCAATTTTGCCTAAATCACCATGCTAAAAGGCCACCTAGGTTTACGTCGTCGCCATTCACCTGATTTGCCACGCAGTACAAATTTCTTTGAGGATTTTGAAGTGGGATCGTTACATTTGACTTGGATCTAGAGTATGGTTAAAATCCCTCGAGATGCCATTTTTCATTAATTTATCACTTCCTTCTTTGTTTACTCTTACGCCTCAAAGGAGACTTCCGATCCTCTATAGAGAGCCCTCCTACGTGTAAACCTGCAACGCGACTAGCAAGCTCTGCTGCTATAAGTATAGAGGAGTATTTAAAACTGAGTTAAGCCTAGCCAGTCATTTTAGGGGTCAGAATAACCAACTTCCATTAGGTTAGCTTTTAAGCTCGCTGGCATCGAAATCGATGAGGAGGACTATATATAATATATTTAGGAAAAAGTTTGGTAAGTTTCCACTGTTACTAAATATTTTAAGTTTGTTGTCATGCCTAAGTAGGAGTTAATTCTATCGAAATGGAATCTTGTAAACTTATCTTTATACCTAACCTGATCAACTATATTTCTAATGCCTCTGTTGTTATACTAATTACAAGTCTATTGAACCGCTGCTATTATAGTTTCGTGGCATGTGTCTATCGTACTTTGAAATCTTTCAAACTAGAGCTTGTTCTTCTAGCAGTCGCACTGAAAACTCACACGTTTTTACGTTTTGTGATGCGAATGAAGTGATATGAATGGAATGTTTTTGTCAGCATGGCTTGCTTAGTTAGTGGCATTATGTAAATCATTTTGTTTACACAGCTACATACTAATTAATGAGGACGTCTTAGTTTAATTTAATCAAAATTGTAGCTTTTTAGATTTCTTGGATATTTTTATTTATTTCGGTGTTAATTTACTCGTTAAATAATTTGTTGCTTGACAAACAACAATCCTTCTTTGTGTCAAACGTTTATTTGGTAACTAATAATCATTGTTTGTGAGGTGTTTCAGTATGCCTGAGGACACAATCAGAATTTGACTCATATGTGCCTCCAAGGAGCAGGCGTTTGCTGTTTAGATTGATATGAGGTGATGCCGATTATTCACCTCAGCTAACAATTCTACGGCATTACTACAAATTTATTGTTTTTGATGTTATACGACAGAGACAAAACGGTTGTGTTATTCCTTTTCTAAATAATACCTACTGCGGTTAGCGGAGGAGAGAGTTCTAGACTTCCTACGTCTAAGGTTGTTTTTCCTTGCCTCCCTTTCTTTTAAAGTAAAGGATCTGGTTGCGTGCTTACAAAACCTTGTCGGTTTTGACTTCTACAGAGATCTTGATCTAAATAGCTTATTTTGCGTTTATTCGCATTGATTTGTAGTATAAACTGTATTTGGCAAGATTTTTAAATCATTATAGGCTTACGTGTACCTACTTCCTGGGTTAAATCGAAATGTCCCCACACCTATTTATTGGTGACTGTGGACAACTTTTATACAAGCAAGTCTACAAGAGACCACGTGTCTTCCATTCTTCCTAACAGATGTACCAGACAGTTATTTTACCCATGAACCATGCTTTAGCGATTGAAAGAATTTGCTTATTCTATTTTTCGTATCCGAGGTACGAAGACATAGGAACGACATTTGAACTTCGTTTAATAAATCGATATTATATCGTTCAATATCGTGACCGATGTCAAAATAATTTTGACTGTGCAAACGTTGGCGTCGTCTGTTAAAGGAGTAGATCGGCCAATAAGATGGCAGTTTTTTTAAACTGTATCCATATAGATGTACATAGCCTGTGGAGCGACAGTTACAAAACGATGCATGGACATTACATGACGTCTCAAGGGACGACGCCATATTATGATACAGGTCGATGCAAACCATCTGAGATGATACAATGTCATCTCCCAGAATGATAGACATGAGCACTCCGACATTTGCGACATTATATCATGTCCAGGACGACACAATGTTGTCTTACAGGACGATGCATATTGCATCACGGGACGATGCAAGTCGTGTCCAGGGATGAAGTAGTGTAGTCTTACAGGCTGACACAATGTCGTCGCAAGGGACGACGCAATGTAGTCACAAGAGACGACGCAATGTCGTCTTACAGGAAAACGCAAACAAGACGGGATGACGCATGACGCACGTTTTCTCACAGGACGACACTATGTCGTCTCCCAGAACGATGCATGTCGGCTCACGGGACAACGCCCGTCGTCTCACGGGACGATGCCTGTCGTCTCACGGGACGACGCCTGTCGTCTGACGGAACGACGGCTGTCATCTCACGGGACGACGCCTGTCCTCTCGTGGGACGACGCATGTCGTCTCACGGGACGACGCCTGTCGTCTCACGGGACGACGCATGTCGTCTCACGGGACGACGCCTGTCGTCGCACGGGACGACGCCTGTCGTCTCACGGGACGACGCCTGTCGTCTCACGGGACGACGCATGTCGTCTCACGGGCCGACGCCCGTCGTCTCACGGGACTCATTCTCATTGTGTTTTGACGGTGCCTATTGGAGGTCACTGCATCTCATCGCTGGGCCATGAGCACCGAGCGGAATGTCACAATATCTGAAGTAGCAATAATGTCGTTTCATGGGACAATGCATTATGTTTTGACGGTGCCTATTAGAGGTCACTGCGTCTCGTCGCTGGGCCACGGGCACCGAGCGGAATGTCACAATGTCTGAAGTAGCACCAATCATTATAGAATTTGCTTTTATTAATTTACATCTTTATGCAATTTGCACAAAATAAATTCCAAAGAAACTGTGCAATCATTACACAATTTGTGTTTGCAATTTCCTTTTCGATATTTTTTAAACTTGATTGAGCACGTGTTGCTCGGCTGAGTTACAAAAGCGTACTGAGGAGAAATCAGCCTGGTGCTGGCACCGGGCGACATTAGTACCTGAGTGGCGCGACAGATGGCGCTACTAGTCGGGGAATTAACTCGATTAGAGCTGAGTTACAAGGGTGTAATCTCATATGTGGTTTAAGCGAAGGCAACGAATACCTAAATATAAGTAATTAACGGATAATTTAAATAAAAATGAATATTAATAAAAAGTTTATGAGTATAAGCTAACAATCAAACCATGGTTGTTCTTTGAAAGTAAGTGATTGCGAAGCAACGAAGCTAAATGCGTTTGTTTAGATTATTTTACTTTTCTATTGACCTCGAATATACGTGCGAGGCTGTTATTGGCTCTCGTATTTCAGCGGCGCGAAGGTATTGGCATATTTGAGCTTTCATTTTAAAACTCTTGTGTTCAGCGTACCTTGACTGGGGGGTTGCCAAGTTAACCGTATTTATGTATTTACCGTATGGCTTCATGTCACTGGATATAGATAGGCATTTCTTTAACCGTATATTTATTGTGACTGAAAGCTATTTATCGATGAGACTTTCAAAACATTAATTTAAATTAGATTGAATTTAAAAGGTATAAGTTTAGAAACATTTGTAATATATAAAACGCGTTTCACTAAATATTTTTAGAGTTATTTCTTGGAAAATATTAAACGACACTTTGCTTAAACATGGTACCTATTCCACACAGATATTTATACAGAGTGTTTCCTGTAATAAGAGCAATAAATTAAAACGTAGATTCTACTCCTCAAACAATGAAACGTTTGTTCTACAATTAAAAAAAATATGAAGTTTTTATATTGTCTCTTTTTCATACATACTAAATAGTATTTTCAATGTACGTTAAAATCCGTCTAATTGACATTGCTTGTCACTCTTGTCAGCTTGTCACCCAACAGAAATAGTCAATTTTGCAATACATTGCGTGTTCGAATAAACTTTAAAGTGAAATAAAAATCTAATTATAAGTTGTTTTTAAAAGTCGCTGAACTAATATTGTCCAGTTTGAGGAGTAGAATCTACGGTTTAATTTATTGCCCCTATTACAGGAAACACCCGGTATACAAAATTGAACAACTTTTATTAAAGCGTTTGTTATCTCCTAATTTATTGGGGTACTCAACGTTTAAATTTTTGGGAGACTTATCACATACTGTCTTTATTATTTACTTACTTACTTTCGTTGCACCTACAACCGTTTGTGGTCACGAGAGTTGATGTATTTTTCGGCTTGCTCCTTAGTCTTTTCTATTGTAGTGTCATATGTTTTATAAAGAGTTAGCGCTGCAGCGCTCGGAATGGCGTTCTACTATTCGTAAAAAAGTGGACCAATATAAACATAGCGTTTAGAACACCTGGATGATAGACGGCATATAAGAAAGATTCGCCCTAAGCCGTCCTACAGATACAACCCAGCTGGTCAACTTCACTGCGCCTCGTGTGGCTGTGTCTTCAACGACGAAGTTTGGTTTTGCAAGTTATACCCGAGGATTCCATAATCCGGAATGGAATGATTGACGAAGTCGCTGTCGCCCAGTGGAATGATGATGATGATGATTTGTTATAGTTATTTTATCAGGCTTTACTAGTATTTCAAAGTAGCCCACGCATCTGAGCCTGGCAAATACTTAAGCGGTTTATTATTCAGGTATATATAGCTAAAAGTTACAACTTTCGTTGAAAGAGCAAAAAACAATCCAGCAGTAATGGCCAAAGTTCAACGCTCAATATCTGCAGACAAACGTTCAATATTCCGAGCATTCGTCGCTTAATGGCCGGGCGCTGTACAAAATTACGAGCGACGCAATAAAATAACAATGTCAATTAAATTTTGGTTTCCGATGAGAGGGGCCTGTCAATCCACCGGTTTTCGTGATAGATGTCTCGAGTTCGGGCTAATAAGCGATGATCAAAATGAACTCATCAGCTCGCTTAAGGCTTTGTTGGAATAACTTTCTAAGTTGGCGATGAGTTTCCTCCTAAAATTCGTTATTTAACGAGCGCTTAACCATACATTGTCACTGCTTTGGAATTAATGATTTATCGGTCTCAGAGTTTAGGGCAGTTGTTCATAACTTTCATAAGATGTTTAAGCCTGGTTTATCTTTTATCTAGGTACCGAGAATTTACTTGTTATTTTCTATGATTTTGATTTTATTTATAAGATTCGTAATGATATGTAATTTAGAGTGTAATTAATGTTTACGTTTAACCAAATTCATAATAAATAAGGTTTTTAGGTCTACGGCTTCAAGTCATAACATGAACAAGTAAATGTAGGTGTTGTTATTTCTCTGGCCTTGATATACCAATTTCGAATACTTTTTATATTTGGAAGAGAATTCTGCATTTGACTGGCAGAACCGCGTTCTTAATTCCTCATTCATTACAAATTGATAAAACCCTTTAAATATTTAACGGCCTTCGTAGCCTAATCGGTAATTTCCATCGCTTAAGGTTAAGGAAAATCTTAGGTACCTTTAGAAAAAAAACAGTTGGTTGCCGTGTTAATACAGTTGACCGGAGACAGTGACATCCTTGATCTATTGAGGGATTCCGGCCATTATATTCTCAGGAACACAGAGAATGTAGCATGTCAGTAATTTGATTTAACAATACATGCAATGAGTAAATATTATATCAAGGACTGGGGTCACATAAACTTATTTAGGAAACCTATAAAGCATGAATAACAGCGAAATATACTATACTATCTGGGCACATATACATTTTTGTGAGATGTATTAGTAATTACTTACAAAAATGCAGGAGGTTTAATAAAATTACTAAATAATTGAATAATGGCCTAGACTCGCTTAAAAATATATACCGTGTTTCAGGTTCTGTACCTGCTTACCATCAGTCAGGATTTATCTTTGTTTGCCAGCGACGTGGTATTGCAAAAAAAACCCTCTGCAGTTATAATTCTGAACTTTTCTAATATATTTGCCAACGATATCGCTGGCTGTGCAAGTAGATAGGGCCTATAGGTTCAGCGCATCTGTCAGAACATAATGAATTGCCTTCATCGTGGATGCAAATCTAGTTATTCAACCAACTGGAATTCAATCCAGGTCTAGCTCGCTGGGACACCGTTGTGAGTTAAATTGTTATTTAATTTCGGTTATAAATCCAGTTTACAGTTTTCACTTTTCAAAAAATTTTTGCTACCTATAGGTACTGAGTTCATTTCTTTTACAAAAGTAAGGAAAATCTAACCATATAAGTTATTAGGTGTAGTTCGCCCTCTTTATGTTTATTCAGGATGTTGTTATCACAATGACCAAGCGGTCAAATTTGGTGGCTTGCATGCTTATTGTTATAGTTTCACTTCACATACCTATTGTCTGACAAGCCTCTCCAACTATACTATGCTGTTGCAAAACTGTTGTAATTAAAGTGGAGTACGGGAACGCCTTTTTAACCTATAAAAATAACATAAATCACAAGTCCGATTTTATTTTGTGACCTGTTAGAATACGCTAAGTACTAATAATAAAAAATATTTTCTAACAATTGTTAGCATTGCGCTAGGTACGATACATATATGTATTTGTTTGCTACACATAGAAAAGATTATGTAAGTTCTATTTTTCTCCACCAGGTTATCGCTTTTTACTATTGCAATATAACTTCACATTTTATAACGGTTTTGTCAAGAGCATATGTCGTCTTAGCCATTTGTAATTTGTTTAGAATTCAAGGTCACTTATATTTTGACAAATTGTTTTAGATTATGCTCACATAATCTACTGACCAAACTGTTATAAAATGACAGATGATTATGAAATAGTTGAATGCAATAGTATGGTAAAGGAAAATATATCTTGTATAATATTTTCTTGTTGTTATTAACAAATATCTATATAATACCTAGCGCGACGTCAAAAACTGTTAGAAAATATTTTTTACAATAAGTTATCATATCATATTCTCTAACTAAAAAATAAAATCGTACTTGTGAGTTATCGAAGCTCAAAACTGTTCACGTACTGTAGTATTAAGTTAAAACGCGTTATCCATACTCCATAGTTGCAATTAGTTTTCCGGTAACCTTTTCACGCAATTTTCACTTATTTCACTTCTTTAACGAAACCGTGACCAAAGCGCCATATTCAGCTTATTTATATTTTTGTTATGACATTACTCGTAATTTAGAAACTATTTGTATTACGAGTATGTACTTAGTTTTGACTAATGAAAAGTCGACACTAGTGTTAACCAAGAACTGTAATGAACTGAAAATAATTTAAAATTCCCGTTAAAAATGCACTCAGCCATTTCGGAAAATTACCTACTTAGTTTTAACTTAGGAAAACGCGCTTTCACTAAAAACGTGACGTTACACAGTATACACAACTCAACTTCCTTAACCATGTGTTTCGTTTTCAATTAATTATCATGTATCGGTAAAAACGCATAAAAACGTAAAAGTTTGCGGTAAACTTGTGAAAATGAAGTCAACGCCAATATGTATCGATTGGCAAAGCTAATGCTCACAGTTCCGACCCTCGTCACGCGCAGACTCTATATACGGAGAAACTACGATACAAATTGACATCTTAAACGCCTCTGCCAGTAAAAGTGTTTGTAACTTTTCTACAAGTATCTGGTCAAGAAAATAGTTATTTTATTAATTTATTATATAGAGGAGAAAAGTTGTTGTTTAACCTCTCGTGCTTATATTGAGACCCGAAAGTGAAGGATTCCAATATTGAAAAAGGGAATCTTGAGCGTGCGAGGGGCTCAAGCACAGACTACACAGACTCAACATTAAGCTTTTACAAGGAGCATGGGGTCTACACACATCAGCGCCATTTTATTCGTTAATTTCTGCGATTCGAACAGCACATCTCAATAGTATTCTACACGATTCTGTAGTATAATAATCCAGGTTAGTATATATAACTTGAATTTTGTGGATATTTTTAATTCACATGAGTAATGATCAAAAACGTTAACTCAAATGAAATAAGCGGTCGCGCTCTTAAACTAAATTAGTACGGGAGCGCTGATGTGTGGTGACCTCGAGTTGTACTTATGATCTATCTAGTGGTTGAGGTTATCTGTGGGATCAAGGTACGAGAGGTTGAATAAATTAGTTATGTTGCCGTTAATACAACATTTATCACCACAATTTAAATGCGAAGAAACTACAAGTTGTAAAATATTACAAATGTAATCAATATTAATGTGTTTCAATATTTAGCATTCAAAATGATCATGTGTATGTATAAAAGTATATCTAATAAGCTAACGCATGGAAAACAAGTCAATTACTTTCCACTCTAGAAAATAAAACGAAACTTTCCACACACTTATTAAAGGATAAAGGGAGCCTTTCCGAGCCGGTGTAATGTAAAATAAATACATAGGAAATATCATCAAATCAGGAAAGTAAGCAATGTACCATTTCAAAATTAAATTGTTCCGCGAAAAATGTTACCAATATTCAAATTAGTCACAAGCTGTCGCCAAATAAAAATACGAAGTTCATTAAAAAACATAAAACTTTGAAAGAATGCAGCTGCTACAAGCGGCTTATGAAAAAAATATCATCTACTTTGAGGGATTTTATTTGATTGCTGTTTATACTGAATCAGCCCCTTTTTGTGTTTTTCTTTATTTAGACATTGTTTAAATTAAAAAGTAAAGTAGGCATTGGAATTGCATTTGTAGATGCTAATATACAATGAAATTTAATTAATTATTTTGTCCGTCGCTTTTAATTAAAATGGGAATAGATATCTAAAAATGTACAATAGGTATGCAATGATAGATTATTAGCTAGTTAATTAAACTGCTTCATAAAGAATAAAGAGATGGAGATTTGTTTTCCTAGTTAACTACAGCTATCTCTCGGAACGGATACAGAACGCGATTTATGCACAATGCGCGCAGACAACTAGCTGTATCGTAGCGCAGAGACAATGGACGCAGAGTGACTATTCCAGAAGCCTTACAGAAAACATCTAAATTCGAAATTTCGTTATCTGCATCTCTTTTGCTCGAGTTAGCAAGTGCGATAGAGTGGGAGATAACTTTCGTTCGAAGTTCACGGTAGGCCTACTCTTGTGGAGGCTGATCATCGGTTCAGTCGGGGATCAATGTTACTCTGCGTCCGTAGGAAACACCTTAAATTTTAGCACCACACGTGATCCCTGGGTGGTGCTAAAAGAGTAACAGACTTGGCAGCGGCACTGTCCCATCTGGACATCACAGCACTCACTGGGTTTTCATTATCATCTGCTTTCGCACTACTACTACCCCAGGGAAGAAATGCTTATCTCTATATCCAGTGACATGTAGCCATACGATAAATGAAATAAATCGGCTCAGTCATCCGTCCACGTCACGTCCACATCAGTCGGTAGGTATGTATGGTATGTCCACACTAGGTGCGCTTTCAGTTTTTATTGCTACTTTCTTAAAAGCCCTTTAACATATCCACTGGCGCCACTCGTAAATAATGGTTATTATTTAAATATAAAGATATATATTTAGAAAAAGGGGCCAATATGTACTGTATTTCGTATTTAAGTACGCTTTAAATACATCCAATCCAATAGTGAATGAGTGGCGGGAATCTCTGTAAGGAACCAAATTAACGTACCTATGTCAAAACCACAATCTCAAATGGTCAATTCTATTAATGCAATCTTTTGTAAATGCGGCTAAACGGAAATAATTACTATTTAAGGCAGGGTGAATCCCGGCCATTCTGTATGAAATACTTTTTCAATGCTTTCGTTTTTCTACGTATACAAATGAGTCAATACATGAAATTAATAAAATGCTATAATGTACATATTAGCGCTTAGCTACACTGTTTATTTTATTTTAAGTATGTAATGTTTTCTTTCGTCAAGAGTGGCGAGATAATTATATTTATAGGTAGGTACTCTAAGTAAACATGTACCTACTTACTGAAGCATACTTACGGTAAAAATGTGAGGCCTAATACAAGGCTGACCGCATCGATCAGTACATGAGTAATTAGGTATATCGCAGCCAGTCTCGTCGTACATAATAGATGGCGAAATGCCTTAGTGACCGACCAACTCCCCACACTTAACAAACGTTCTTTAAATGTCAAATGCGAGAGAGGAATATTTGGGTCACATAGCCAACTGATATGAACGGTAGTGTAAAGATGTTTGTGTATGTTTATTAAGGTCATAATTTTGATCAGTGGCTCTAGATAAAACCGAAATCATATTTTCCGTTTACTAGTAGTTAGGGAAACCAACAAATTTAAAGATCCTTAAAACTAATTTATCACTTATTACGTTCGACACATTGTTCGTTACGCCTTTACGAAGCAGTGCTTAGCAGGTGCCTTATTCTAATTTTAAAATACTTAAACAAAACATTAAAAATACAATCTACCTCAAACATAACTCCAACGCACAACAAATAAACAACCAGTATTGAAGTTGAGGTGGAGATGCATCGGAATAATTTTTAAGAAAATTCAGATATTTCTGATTCAGAGTTTCAGACATTTATGCGCTAGCTGTATTGCGTATTTAATGCATTGGAGTTGTATTGAAGTTAGATCGTGTTTAAACGTGTTTTAAAGTTAGAATACGGCCCCAGGTGCAGTATTCTAATTTAAAAATACATTAAAATAAAATAATCTAATACCAAACATAACTCCGACACACAACAAATAATCAACCAATATTGAAGTTGTATTGGAGTTGAATCGGTATAATTTTCAAGCAAATTCTGATATTTCTGATTCAAATGTTTAGGTGCTAGCTGTATTGCGTGTTTTAAAGTTACGAGTAGAATACGGCCCCAGTAATACCTATACACGGAAACCGAACACATGAGGAAACCGAATAATTTTAACAGCGTATTCCTGATCATAATTGGAGACTAAAATGTCGTATAAACTTTTCTGGAATTCGCCTAGTTTCAGAGTTACTACCAATTAAATAAAAAAACATTTTTTATTGTGACTCAGTGCAAAACGCTTTTTTGATGGCGATTTCACCCTTTATGGGGTCTAGTCTAGACATTCTTATTGACAGATATCAAAGTGCCAAGGAATACTTTACGTAAACAATTTGTTGAAGAAAAAAAGTGTACTGATTTATTTTAATCGACAGTTTTACCAATAACATTTATGTTTTTATGTTCAAAAGCATTTAAAAAATCGAAAATAAAGCAAAAAAAAAATTTTTTTTTGGCGAAATGTGTATAAATTCATATAACATTTATTACTCCTTATGACCTCAGAAATTCGTGTTTAAAATCTCTCACAATGCTCACGAGCACTGTGTATAATACGTATATAACGCGAAACTCGGATCATGTTATCGGCTACGACGTAGCGCTACGCCCGAAGCAAGGAGCGAGAGAGTAAAAATAAGAAAATCCACGGAATTTGGTCACGTTGGATTTTAAAATAGCGAAAGAAATATGGATGACTACAAATATCGATGTCGATCTACCCTTACTATACCATCAACGAATCCCATGTTTTCGTAAAAACATATTTATTTCAAAGATCGCCACCTAAAGTAGATATTAATTTTCGATGGAGAGGCTGTCAGTGCGTTCACTTAAGGAAGGTAAGATTCAAGAATAAGTTCAGATGCTCCGTTAGGTTAGGTTTATTGAGTAGCAATGTAATAGTAATATCATGTCATGCTGGCACCACACTTCGCCTATGCGGACAAATATTCGTGTTGCGTCTCTTTCTTATTGTAAAGAATAGGAAAGAGACGCAACACGAATATTTGTCCGCATAAGCGAAGTGTGGTGCCACCATCAAGGGGCCCTATTCTAACTTTAAAACACGTTTAGACACGATCCAACTTCAATACAACTCCAATGCATTAACTATGCAATACAGCTAGCGCCTAAACATCAGAATCAGAAATATCGGAATTTGCTTGAAAATTGTTCCGATGAAACTCCAATGCAACTTCAATATTGGTTGATTATTTGTTGTGTGTTGGAGTTATATTTGAGACAGCCTGTGTTTTTAATGTATTGTATATGTATTTTAAAATTAGAATACGGCATCAGGTAGCGCCTAAATGTCTGAATCAGAAATATCGGAATTTGCTTGAAAATTATTCCGATGCAACTCCAATACAACTTATATAATTAATATTGCAACTCCAATACAACATATATTTATATAACTTAAATAACAATAATAATATTGGTGATTATTTGTTGTCCATTAAAGTTATATTTGAGATGATTGTATTTATAATGTAGGGTTTATGTATTTTTTAATTTGAATACGGCATATGGGCTCGAAGCTCGACTGTAGCCATTGAGTTTTAGTATACAGAATTTATAAACAAAAATTCGATGACCGCAAGTTTGGTATACAGTCATGCAAAGCGAAAGGTGAATGAATGTGAATGAATGAATTAATGTGGAGGGATGTAAGACGAGAGGCACACCAAAGAAAAGATTGGTGAATGGTGTAAGAGACGACATGAAAAGAAAGGGAGTGAATAACGGGATGACGGGTGACAGGAGGTGTGGAAAAGGAAAACATGCCACGCCGACTACAAATAAAGGGGTTAAGGGCAAGCCAATGATGGTGGTTCGCGTAGTACCTACCCACTAGTTTTTCGAGGAAGGAAATCACCATGGGCAAAATAAACTAATCCGATTAGGTCCGATAACAGTAATTTTAATAACATACTTAACTAAATTCCTACCTAAATCTGGCATCTATCTGGTCTGGCTTAGGTATCTATCTAAATCTGGTATACAAACAATTTTGATCTACATTAATCTAATTAAGATAGTGTTAAACCCAAATCGATTTTTTCAAGGTCGTAACCAAAGTTCAAATATACTACGGCCTGAATAAAATACATGTTATTAATATCGGTCCGGTATTTTTCGAAGAATTTTTAATAATACACGAAATGCTCCGCTCGCCCAGATGGAAATATTAGTAGAAGTTCGCATGGATTTTGTGGAAAAACACATTTGTCCGAGGGACGGTGTCTAAGGATTATTTGGGGAGAGCGTGGGCGAGGCTTGTATACGCTGGATAATTGAGTAAGCTGATCCGTTGCCTGTGGCTTTACCACATATACAGAATGTAATCGTTAACGGTTTACAGGCGATTACTCCGTAATAAAATATATGAAATATTTAAGTAATATCGAAAGTTGATACTTTAGCCCGTAGGTAAAGTCTTATTTCGTTGTATTAATTTCTAGGAAAGTAGGTACGATATTTCTAGGAATACTAAAACAAGTTATAGATGTGATTTTACTCATACTTTTTCCTAGAAATATCCAAAATATTCAGTTTAAATGCTTCCATACATTTCGTATAACGTTTGTTAAGTGATTTTATTTATCGTAAAAGATAAAAGCACAAAACCATGATACCTACTATTCATAAATATTTTTATCTCTTCCAGTAAAGAAACCAAACTGCTTGACGAACGTCGTACGAAATGTATAGGAACATTCAAACTAAATATTTTGGACATTTGTAGGTTTATTTGTAAAAAGGTATTGACGTAATTTAACTCCATTGCCTAACGCACTTTCGATATTAACAGATAGTTTTTTGATGTATTTTATATTTACAGGATAATCGCCTGTTGGTGTAAACAATTAACGATAACATCCGGTATAGAACAGGTTGGATGAGGGCAAAGTAATGCATATAAGGTACATGGTGTTTTTAGGGTTCCGTACCTCGAAAGGAAAAAACGGAACCCTTATAAGATTATTTCGTTGTCCGTCCGTCCGTCCGTCCGTCCGTCCGTCCGTCCGTCTGTCTGTCAAGACCCTTTTTCTCAGGAACGCGTATCAAGCTGAAATTGATATCAAATACTCAGGTGTACTGTCCCTCAGAGCTGTGAAAAAAATCAAACTTCTAAGCCAACGCAATCAAAAGATACAGCCGTTTATGCAGCAAATTTCCGCAAATTTTCGAAACTCGCAAGGGAATCAAAACTTACAGGGTACTTCCCGTGAACTCAGAATCTTGAAATTTGGTACAAAGCAACGTCTTATAGCACAGATAAAGGAAAAATTTCGAAAACCGTACCTTCAGGTTTGTACGGAACCCTCGGTGCGCGAGTCCGACTCGCACTTGGCCGGTTTTCATCATTTTCATTATATTTAAGTAGGTACTTTTTGGTGCCACAAAGAGTATAAATACATGCATTGGTTTGCCTTGCACTCTTAGTGCTTGAAAATGGAGACTTTTTTTTTTTTGACGGAGTGAAATGCGTTTTCGCATCCCCCCAGCCCCGGGGTAAGGGTCTTGCGGGGGGTATGTGGGACTCGCTCTTCTGCCTCTCTTCTATCAAAGAGAGGGTAAAGAGAATACCCACTAAAACACTCCGGGCTAACCGCTTAACCGTTCGTGGGGGGCATCACGGGTCCATCAGTCATTCTCCGCGATACCCCCCCGGTTGCCCCTTTTAGAGGGCATACACCTGGGGAGAGGAGTAGAGCCAGTCCGTCCTCTCATGCAAGTAGGGCCTCAATGGCGGATCCCCGTCCGCCGACCCTACAGGGGGTTAGGCGTCTCGCACATATTGTGCTCGCCTTCTTCCCCTCCGTCTTCGACGGAGCTGTGGCGCATCTGCAGCGTCCTCACGCTCCCGTTCCGCAGCCTCCTTCTGCAACATTCATTACTGTTTCGCAGAAGGAGACTACTGCCTCCCAGTTTCTCTCGCTACTCAGCATCGCCGTGATGACGCTGTGCAGCGAGAGGTTCTCTCCGGTGTATGCTGTCAGGATGCGGTGCTCGTCTGCCCATTTTTTGCACACCTCTAGGGTGTGCTGGGCAGTGTCGTCGTCGTCGCCGCATTCATGGCACTGGGGCCCCTCTTCTCTGCCCATTCGACACAGGTAGTGTCCAAAAGAGTGTAAGACGTCACTTTCATTTCAGGAAACATCGTGAGGAAACCGGATCTAATCCCAACAAGGCCTAGTTTCCCCTTTGGGTTGGAAGTCGCTTTCGTAACTAGTGCCTACGCCAATTCCTGGGATTAGGTTGTCGAGCGGACCTGAGGCTCAATAGGGCAAAAAGCTGGGACACACGCCAGGAAGAAAAAGGAGATGCTATCTCTACATATTTGCAGACTAAACTAATTATTTACGACATGTACCTTATAGATAACAGGAGATGTGTATAACGGTAATAAGATTATAACGATATGTATAATGACCACGGAGAGACGCCTTCGAATAAGTAAATTGCCAATCCCGGCAACTCGATGCTAAACAAAGTAGAGGTCAGGATGCAACAGGCCACCGTGCGAGATAAAAAGGGTATTTATATTTATAAACTTTATGCGAATAGCCGATGCAACGATGGAATCGATTTCTATTAGGTATCGTGAATACTGAATAGATTTATAGGACGAACACTTTTAAGTCTTTGAAGTCTTCGTTGCATCTTAGTACTTACTCACTTGCATTCAGCAATATTTAGCAATATTTTGTGTTTAATATTATTTTCGTTCACTCGTCGGTATTGGTATTATCTTTGGTATAATTTTGTGATTCACAGCATAAACTTAACAGTAACAAGGCTCATAGGTATACAGGTTGTATTTAATTGTTAAGTATAACCAGGCGATTTTTCCGTAAATACACGGTGTTCGTGAGCATTGCGAGAGATTTTAACCACGAATTTCTGAGGTCATAAGGAGTAATAAATGTCATATAAATTTAGGTCAATTTCGCCAAAAAATTTTTTTTTTTTTTCGTATTTTTTAATGCTTTTGAACATAAAAACATAAATGTTATGGGTAAAAACTGTCGGATTAAAATAAATTAGTACATTTTTTTTCGTAAAAAATAGTTTACGTAAAGTATTCCTTGGCAGTTTGATATCTGTCAATAAGAATGTCTAGACTAGACCCCATAAAGCGTGAAATCGCCATCAAAAAGCGTTACAATAAAAAATGTTTTTTTTATATTTAATTGGTAGTAACTCTGAAACTAGGTGAATTCCAGAAAAGTTTATACGACATTTTAGTCTCCAATTATGATCAGGAATACGCTGTTAAAATTATTCAGTTTCCTCATGTTACACCGTGTATAACAGATATCAGAAAACTTCAAACTGATATCAAAAGTATGTTACCCAAAAAATCACATCAATAACTTTTTTTTAAATAAAACTAGAGATATCCCAAATATCAAACCCTCCCATAAATTTAGTACGTTCGTTGAGTTGTCAAGGCTTTAGTTTAAAAGGCTACGGTAACTGCTTACCATCAAGCGGGGCGGGCCACATGCTCGTTTGCCACCGTCATTTCACCATTATCGTATGATTCATGAATTGTTTTATTTTATCCACTTATCCACATCAATCAATTGTTATTAGTTTATTCGTGTAAATTATGGATCTTTAACAGTTTTATCTTTTACAGTAGGGAAATTACAGCCTCAAGTAACGTCGTACTAAATGTATGGGAGCGTTTAAACTTAATATTTTTAACATTACTACTTTTATTTAAAAAAGTTATTAATGTGATTTTACTCATTGGGTAACCGTACATTCGATATCAGTTTCAAGTTTTCTGAAATCTAATATATTTACGGAATAATCGTTTGGCTACACGTAACGATTACACCCCTGTATGGGTACGGTCAGCATCAAAAGTAACTACGCAATCGAAGACGTCAAAAGCTCTTATTCCCTTTTAAAAAGGACTTTTGACGTCTTCGTTTACGTAGCTACTTCTGATGCTGACTGCACTACTAGTTATCCAAATGTAGTTAAGCAAATACTGACTGTACAGTAACAGAACATGCTATTAAAGTTGGTTCAAAATAAATTTAAAGAACCTTGTTGTTAAGTTAAGTTAATAAGATGTTTATCCATAATAAATAATGTTAAACAAAAAAACTGACTTACCTAACCGACCACCGACCGACTTGCCTCCACCTGTCCAAAAGGAAATGCCCGAGCTACTGTAAAATATACTCAAATCACTAAAGTGTGCCTATAATATTTGAAGAGTTCCCTCGATTTCTCCAGGGTCCCATCATCAGATCTTGACCTGATGACAATGGGACCAATTGTGAAGTATAGTCTATAAAAAAAAAAGAATTTTCCAAATCGGTCCAACCGTCTTCAAATAATCGGTGAACATACCTACATTAAAAAAATAGCAAAAACAAAGATCTCGACGAATTGAAAAATTTGAAAATGGTTTTCACTTTGATAACATCAGTAGGTACGTACTGCCAAACCACTTGATTTTTGGCAGATGTAACAGCGCGTACAGGTCATTATGAACACATTATCCGTTAATCTACTTCTGTTGCTGTTGTTTTTTCGTAGTCGAGTTATTACTATCATCGTCATAATCTTCCTCAAACAATGTTTTGTTTTGTTTTAGAACCGAGAACCTTTCGGAACCGAGATCTCGAGCACGGACTATAATACTGGTATAATTTTATTACGGAACCGTTAAACGCTGTTTTTTCACTGCAGAAATGGCCGGTAATCTAAAGGGCAATCAATGTAGTAAATTCAAAGACAACTGTTTTCAGAAATAGCACGTTTATTAATTTTATTATGGAAGTTATGGCACTTCGTTACGTTTTATTTATAATAAACTTCACATGTAGTGGTACGCTTAAAAACTTATAAATGGGATACAGACAGCAAAATACAACACTAAATACATATACTTTGTTTACGAAGGTACATGTGTGTGCTTAAAGAAAACGCAAACAGAATAAATAAATATGTTTACATTTTCTGGATTTCTGCTATCCATTTAAGTAGGTAATTTTCTATTTCCCTAAAATCAATTTTCTTTTTTATTTCTGTAATAAACATACCTACTTATTTCACGATTAAAGGTAGGTTAGAAAGAACGTAATTTAGGTCATGTTTATAATTATAAAAATCCCAAAGATCAATTGAACGAATAAAATCTACAAAATGAATATAACACAAAATGAATAGAATAAGTAGTGGCAGGTTTCGATACTTAAATAAAAAATGCGTTTTTATTAATCTTGATTAATCTTAACTAATACGGCACTTGACCTAACTGAATACTGTTTCTAAAATCTAATAATGTAATCAAGATAATCAAGATACATAATAACCGTTTGCTAATAATAAAAAGTTATAAATATCTTGTAGAAACTCAATACTGAAAGGGTTTCCAATGAGTTTCAATTATATACAACTAACGAGACGCAGAAATATTAAAGCTCTTAGAGGCGCATTAATCTTAATATCGACTCTATTGCAGTGATAACAACAGTTTTGAGTGCGATATCAGCACAGCTATTTTCGCAGCACCATAATAACAGGCAGACATCTAGCCAACGTCCTGGACTGTTCGGTCGGCAACGGCGCAAGCGTTGCAGCAAACCTTCCTGAACTGAGGAAGAAAACAGTTCCTACGAAGCTGCTCAGGAGGGAACAGCTCGCAGTACTTGAGAGTGTCGGCTGAGCAGGGCGCGGGGCGAGGTGCGGGGCAGCGGCGCAGGCGGCAGCGGCGCCGGCGCTCGCGCGGCCGGGCGCCGCACAGGAACTCCTGCTCGGCGGGACACGCCAGCGGCCGTCGCGATATGCCGCGCCCGCACGTTGTTGAACACTGCGGTATAATGATGCATTAACAATGTAAGTATGCACGACGATCAAAAGAAAGGAACGGCCTTGGAAGCAAGTTACAGTGATAATTACTCGGTCATCAGCAGTTTTTATCAGATTATGTAATTGTTGACAGGCGATGACTGCCATTAGATACAATCTCTTCAATCTTGCTGACATTCCAAGGATTACATATTTACACCCGTAATCTTGGCACGTGAGTAACGCTTTTGTAGTTATACGGCGCGCGGCGTAGGGCATGCAGGTTCTTAAATAAGATATTTTTTAAAGTAAGTGTAAGCGAGCCAATATAAAACTTTACTTGAAAGTATGAAGGTTATTTTGAAAGCGTGTTATTGGCGCTACGGGCACGACTACTCATCAAGTCATGACACCTTTAGGTTTTCTTGGCACCGAACACTCCGAACAAAAAAGTTAAAATAATAATAACAAGAATCCGCCGGGGTTTACCGGTGTCCAGGGCATCTCCTGCCAGTACACGGGGCAGGGCAGACGGTTGCAAGGCTGCTGCTGCTCCGGTCGGGGCTCGGAACAAAGCGCTGGCGACACCATGGCCCTTATCAGATCCCTTCTGGTTGTGGAGCTGCAAAAACAACAAGAGATTTTAAGTTTAGTTTTTCTACCTTTTTTTATTTAATTCTATGTATCAACTCTTGATAACTCTCGCTTCTGAACAAAAATCGACTTAAATCCAGTAGCAGATAAAGCAGAACGAAAAGGTGGAGACGCTGAAATCACGAGTGTTAAAGAGGTATGGAAGAGAAATTATGCCGTGCCGCAAAATCCTAAACGGGAAAAGGGCAAGTGTACTTTGTCAAAGACCAAGTTGAATGTCACAAAATCATGCTTTTAAATGTAATGAACTAGTTTTCCTCTGATATAGTTAGTGGTGTAAATTATACGTATTTAGCTATATAAAGATTTTACATTTAGGGCCTTTTTATGGCTCATTTTGACGACGGGAAAAAGTAGTATTTTCACGGCAGTAAAACGTGCTGCTGTTACGACTTGGTCACGCCTGACGAGTAAGCTCTTGAGTAAATAAATTTGTTAGTGCTACGTGGCAATTTAAGTATATAAATATTGTCTGCATCTTAACTAATTGCAGATGTGTCGTGTCTCACCACCGGACTACCGTCTGCCTCTCCTTTGCGGATCTACCTAAAGTCTTAAAGACCTAAAGAAGCAGACCACGATGGGGTTGCATAAAAAGAGAAAGGAAGGTTCGAAGATGTTGACATCTATCTTGTTATCTAGCCATGCGTAGATGAAATTAAATATTTAGTCGCAGGTCCCCAATTTGGAGACAGACTGAAACAAGCTAAGCAGTTAGTATACAATTGAAGAGCGCTAAGTTAAGCACAGGCTGAAAATGAGTTCCATACTTAAGATTAACGGGCACGCAGAAGAGCTGCCGCTCCTGTAGGCCAGAGTCGCCGCACGTCGCGCTGCAGGACTCCCACTCGTACGCTGACCACCGGAACTCGCATCTGAAGATAAAGCTATCAGTTATTATGTCGTCTATCTATTTGGATGTAATACAAAAGGATTTTACAGGAGGATAGGTTATTTTTAACCAGACCAGACAGCGAATTTCATATCGAAAAATATTGTTTTATTAGGTATCCAATAACCGGGGTATCATCTCCATACATTGCCTTACAATATGTGGTGTAGAAAATGTTTTAATGGATATTGGTAGGCTACAAGGTGTTTATTAAAAATCTAGATTTTAGACCTTGAGCGAGGGGAGCGTTGGCTGCCATCTTGGTTTAAAGGTGCCAAAATTCAGTTTTATAGCCTTAAATCATAAACGGTTGTCAGTATGACTAAAGTGTCTTTGGAATGTATAAAGAAGATAAAATTATCTACAAATTTTCCATACACAATAGATCTGTAAGTCTTAGATAAAAAGATACAGGGGGTGAAAAAAGTATAATTTTTTACCGGTGTGAAGTTAGCGGCCAAAGTTATCGGCGAGCGATAACCCTTCCAAATTAAGATGTCAACTTTTTTGGATCGTGTTTGCTCATGAATAAAGGCTTAAATAGCTTAATTATGGGACAAAATAGAAAACATGCCTCGTAACAATAACAAATTATATACATTTTAACGACTACATACCAAAATAAGACTGTGAGGTCCCAACTTATTGTAGTACAAAGACGAAAAACATATTCAATTCTAGACAGTAAGACAGTTTCAAACATCCATTTAGGAGAAATAAAAACCTAAATCTTTCGTGAAAAGCTTTTAGAACGCACTTACCTCATTTACTGTAACAGCCGTAACTGAAAAACTGTTACCGGTCGCACAAAGTCCAACACCTCGAACTTTTTAACCATTGCTAGACATTAAGACAGTTATAAACATTCATACTCGTAAATAGAAGCTTTAGATCAAGGCGTTTCAAAGAAAGCTTCTTGAACCAACTAACTTTAGTTACTGCAAGTAAAAAATATCTAGGGAAAAAGTATCAAAATTCAAAATATGTCACTGATTTTGAAACACATTTAGACAATAAGACGATTCAAAACATACACAAACAGAAGCTTTTGATCAAGAGCTTTCATTCAGAGTATAAGAATCTTAGAAACCACACTAAACTTAGAAGCTGCAACTCAAAAATATTAAGCGGCGGAGTAGCTTTCAACACATTTCTCTGACTTTGAAAAACTTCTAGACAATAAGAAGGTCTGAAACGTATTTATGAAAAAGCTCTAGGTCAAGAGCTTTTATATAAAGTTTAGAGAACGAACTAAGCAAACGAACTACAGTAGCTGTGACTGAAAAATAGTTAGCGGCGGAGCAATCTTCAACATATTTCGCTGACTTTGAAACAATTCTAGACAATAAGATGGTCTGAAAAGTATTTAAGAATAAGGTCTAGGTTAAGAGCTTTCATGTCAAGCTTAGAGAACGAACTAACTAAACGAATTACAGTACCTGTGACTGAAAAATTGTTAGCGGCGGAGCAATCTTCAACACATTTCACAGATTTTGACCACTTCTAGACAATAAGACGGTCTGAAACTTATTTGAACAGATGCTCTAGATCAAGAGCTTTTATGCATAGCTTACATATTGTACTTACCAAACTTACTACAGTAGCTGTGACTGAAAAATTGATAGGAAAGGAGCATTTTTCAACACATTTCTCTGACATTGAAACACTTCTAGACAATAAGACGGTCTGAAACGTATTCGAGAATAAGCTCTAGGTCAAGAGCTTTCATGTAAAGCTTACAGAACGAACTAACCAGAACGAACTACAGTAGCTGTGACTGAAAAATAGTTAGCGGCGGAGCAATCTTCAACATATTTCGCTGACTTTGAAACAATTCTAGACAATAAGACGGTCTGAAAAGTATTTAAGAATAAGGTATAGGTTAAGAGCTTTCATGTCAAGCTTACAGAACGAACTAACTAAACGAATTACAGTATCTGTGACTGAAAAATTGTTAGCGGCGGAGCAATCTTCAACACAATTATCAGATTTTGACCACTTCTAGACAATAAGACGGTCTGAAACTTATTTGAACAGATGCTCTAGATCAAGAGCTTTTATGCATAGCTTACAGATTGTACTTACCAAACTTACTACAGTAGCTGTGACTGAACAATTGACAGCAAAGGAGCATTTTTCAACACATTTCTCTGACATTGAAACACTTCTAGACAATAAGACGGTCTGAAACGTATTCGAGAATAAGCTCTGGGTCAAGAGCTTTCATGTAAAGCTTACAGAATGAACTAACCAAACGAATTACAGTATCTGTGACTGAAAAATTGTTAGCGGCGGAGCAATCTTCAACACATTTCACAGATTTTGACCACTTCTAGACAATAAGACGGTCTGAAACTTATTTGAACAGATGCTCTAGATCAAGACATTTCATGCATAGCTTTCAGATTGTACTTACCAAAATTACTACAGTAGCTGTGACTGAAAAATTGATAGCAAAGGAGCATGTTTCAACACAATTCTCTGACATTGAAACACTTCTAGACAATAAGACGGTCTGAAACGTATTTTCAAAGTTTACGTTACAAGTTAACGTGTTTTTTAAAGTTTACACAACGAACTACCCAAACGAACTGCAGTAGCTGTGACTGAAAAATAGTTAGCGGCGGAGCAATCTTCAACACATTTCGCTGACTTTGAAACAATTCTAGACAATAAGACGGTCTGAAACGTGTTTATAAAAAAGCTCTAGGTCAAGAGCTTTTATATAAAGTTTACAGAACCAACTAAGCAAACGAACTACAGTAGCTGTGACTGAAAAATAGTTAGCGGCGGAGCAATCTTCAACACATTTCGCTGACTTTGAAACAATTCTAGACAATAAGACGGTCTAAAAAGTATTTAAGAATAAGGCCTAGGTTAAGAGCTTTCATGTCAAGCTTACAGAACGAACTAACTAAACGAATTACAGTATCTGTGACTGAAAAATTGTTAGCGGCGGAGTAATCTTCAACACATTTCACAGATTTTGACCACTTCTAGACAATAAGACGGTCTGAAACTTATTTGAACAGATGCTCTAGATCAAGACATTTCATGCATAGCTTTCAGATTGTACTTACCAACATTACTACAGTAGCTGTGACTGAAAAATTGATAGCAAAGGAGCATGTTTCAACACAATTCTCTGACATTGAAACACTTCTAGACAATAAGACGGTCTGAAACGTATTTTTGAAAAAGCTCTAGGTCAAGCGCTTTTATATAAAGTTTACACAACGAACTACCCAAACGAACTGCAGTAGCTATGACTGAAAAATAGTTAGCGGCGGAGCAATCTTCAACACATTTCGCTGACTTTGAAACAATTCTAGACAATAAGACGGTCTGAAACGTGTTTATAAAAAAGCTCTAGGTCAAGAGCTTTTATATAAAGTTTACAGAACCAACTAAGCAAACGAACTACAGTAGCTGTGACTGAAAAATAGTTAGCGGCGGAGCAATCTTCAACACATTTCGCTGACTTTGAAACAATTCTAGACAATAAGACGGTCTAAAAAGTATTTAAGAATAAGGTCTAGGTTAAGAGCTTTCATGTCAAGCTTATAGAACGAACTAACTAAACTAATTACAGTATCTGTGACTCAAAAATTGTTAGCGGCGGAGCAATCTTCAACACATTTCACAGATTTTGACCACTTCTAGACAATAAGACGGTCTGAAACTTAGTTGAACAGATGCTCTAGATCAAGAGCTTTTATGCATAGCTTACAGATTGTACTTACTAAACTTACTACAGTAGCTGTGACTGAAAAATAGTTAGCGGCGGAGCAATCTTCAACACATTTCGCTGACTTTGAAACAATTCTAGACAATAAGATGGTCTGAAACGTATTTATGAAAAAGCTCTAGGTCAAGAGCTTTAATATAAAGTTTACAGAACCAACTAAGCAAACGAACTACAGTAGCTGTGACTGAAAAATAGTTAGCGGCGGAGCAATCTTCAACACATTTCGCTGACTTTGAAACAATTCTAGACAATAAGACGGTCTGAAAAGTATTTAAGAATAAGGTCTAGGTTAAGAACTTTCAGGTCAAGCTTACAGAACGAACTAACTAAACGAATTACAGTATCTGTGACTGAAAAATTGTTAGGGACGGGGCAATCTTCAACACATTTCACAGATTTTGACCACGTCTAGACAATAAGACAGTCTGTAACTTATTTGAACAGATGCTCTAGATCAAGAGCTTTTATGCATAGCTTACAGATTGTACTTACTAAACTTACTACAGTAGCTGTGACTGAAAAATAGTTAGCGGCGGAGCAATCTTCAACACATTTCGCTGACTTTGAAACAATTCTAGACAATAAGATGGTCTGAAACGTATTTATGAAAAAGCTCTAGGTCAAGAGCTTTAATATAAAGTTTACAGAACCAACTAAGCAAACGATCTACAGTAGCTGTGACTGAAAAATAGTTAGCGGCGGAGCAATCTTCAACACATTTCGCTGACTTTGAAACAATTCTAGACAATAATACGGTCTGAAAAGTATTTAAGAACAAGGTCTAGGTTAAGAGCTTTCATGTCAAGCTTACAGAACGAACTAACTAAACGAATTACAGTATCTGTGACTGAAAAATTGTTAGCGGCGAAGCAATCTTCAACATATTTCACAGATTTTGACCACTTCTAGACAATAAGACGGTCTGAAACTTATTTGAACAGATGCTCTAGATCAAGACATTTTATGAATAGCTTTCAGATTGTACTTACCAAACTTACTACAGTAGCTGTGACTGAAAAACTGATAGCAAAGGAGCATGTTTCAACACAATTCTCTGACATTGAAACAATTCTAGACAATAAGACGGTCTGAAACGTATTTTTGAAAAAGCTCTAGATCAAGCGCTTTTATATAAAGTTTACACTACGAACTAACCAAACGAACTACAGTAGCTGTGACTGAAAAATAGTTAGCGGCGGAGCAATCTTCAACACATTTCGCTGACTTTGAAACAATTCTAGACAATAAGACGGTCTGAAACGTATTTATGAAAAACTCTAGGTCAAGAGCTTTTATATTAAGTTTACAGAACCAACTAAGCAAACGAACTACAGTAGCTGTGACTGAAAAATAGTTAGCGGCGGAGCAATCTTCAACACATTTCGCTGACTTTGAAACAATTCTAGACAATAAGACGGTCTAAAAAGTATTTAAGAATAAGGCCTAGGTTAAGAGCTTTCATGTCAAGCTTACAGAACGAACTAACTAAACGAATTACAGTATCTGTGACTGAAAAATTGTTAGCGGCGGAGTAATCTTCAACACATTTCACAGATTTTGACCACTTCTAGACAATAAGACGGTCTGTAACTTATTTGAACAGAAGCTCTAGATCAAGAGCTTTTATGCATAGCTTACAGGTTGTACTTACCAAACTTACTACAGTAGCTGTGACTGAAAAATAGTTAGCGGCGAAGCAATCTACAACATATTTCGCTGACTTTGAAACAATTCTAGACAATAAGATGGTCTGAAACGTATTTATGAAAAAGCTCTAGGTCAAGAGCTTTAATATAAAGTTTACAGAACCAACTAAGCAAACGAACTACAGTAGCTGTGACTGAAAAATAGTTAGCGGCGGAGCAATCTTCAACACATTTCGCTGACTTTGAAACAATTCTAGACAATAAGACGGTCTGAAAAGTATTTAGGAATAAGGTCTAGGTTAAGAGCTTTCATGTCAAGCTTAGAGAACGAACTAACTAAACGAATTACAGTATCTGTGACTGAAAAATTGTTAGCGGCGGAGCAATCTTCAACACATTTCACAGATTTTGACCACTTCTAGACAATAAGACGGTCTGAAACTTATTTAAACAGCTGCTCTAGATCAAGAGCTTTTATGCATAGCTTACAGATTATACTTACCAAACTTACTACAGTAGCTGTGACTGAAAAATTGATAGCAAAGGAGCATTTTTTAACACATTTCTCTGACATTGAAACACTCTAGACAATAAGACGGTCTGAAACGTATTCGAGAATAAGCTCTAGGTCAAGAGCTTTCATGTAAAGCTTACAGAATGAACTAACCAAACGAATTACAGTATCTGTGACTGAAAAATTGTTAGCGGCGGAGCAATCTTCAACACCTTTCACAGATTTTGACCACTTCTAGACAATAAGACGGTCTGAAACTTATTTGAACAGATGCTCTAGATCAAGAGCTTTTATGCATAGCTTACAGATTGTACTTACCAAACTTACTACAGTAGCTGTGACTGAAAAATTGATAGGAAAGGAGCATTTTTCAACACATTTCTCTGACATTGAAACACTTCTAGACAATAAGACGGTCTGAAACGTATTCGAGAATAAGCTCTAGGTCAAGAGCTTTCATGTAAAGCTTACAGAACGAACTAACCAGAACTAACTAAGCAAACGAACTACAGTAGCTGTGACTGAAAAATAGTTAGCGGCTGAGCAATCTTCAACATATTTCGCTGACTTTGAAACAATTCTAGACAATAAGACGGTCTGAAAAGTATTCAAGAATAAGGTATAGGTTAAGAGCTTTCACGTCAAGCTTACAGAACGAACTAACTAAACGAATTACAGTATCTGTGACTGAAAAATTGTTAGCGGCGGAGCAATCTTCATCACAATTATCAGATTTTGACCACTTCTAGACAATAAGACGGTCTGAAACTTATTTGAACAGATGCTCTAGATCAAGAGCTTTTATGCATAGCTTACAGATTGTACTTACCAAACTTACTACAGTAGCTGTGACTGAACAATTGACAGCAAAGGAGCATTTTTCAACACATTTCTCTGACATTGAAACACTTCTAGACAATATGACGGTCTGAAACGTATTCGAGAATAAGCTCTAGGTCAAGAGCTTTCATGTAAAGCTTACAGAATGAACTAACCAAACGAATTACAGTATCTGTGACTGAAAAATTGTTAGCGGCGGAGCAATCTTCAACACATTTCACAGATTTTGACCACTTCTAGACAATAAGACGGTCTGAAACTTATTTGAACAGATGCTCTAGATCAAGACATTTCATGCATAGCTTTCAGATTGTACTTACCAAAATTACTACAGTAGCTGTGACTGAAAAATTGATAGCAAAGGAGCATGTTTCAACACAATTCTCTGACATTGAAACACTTCTAGACAATAAGACGGTCTGAAACGTATTTTTGAAAAAGCTCTAGGTCAAGCGCTTTTATATAAAGTTTACACAACGAACTACCCAAACGAACTGCAGTAGCTGTGACTGAAAAATAGTTAGCGGCGGAGCAATCTTCAACACATTTCGCTGACTTTGAAACAATTCTAGACAATAAGACGGTCTGAAACGTGTTTATGAAAAAGCTCTAGGTCAAGAGCTTTTATATAAAGTTTACAGAACCAACTAAGCAAACGAACTACAGTAGCTGTGACTGAAAAATAGTTAGCGGCGGAGTAATCTTCAACACATTTCACAGATTTTGACCACTTCTAGACAATAAGACGGTCTGAAACTTATTTGAACAGATGCTCTAGATCAAGACATTTCATGCATAGCTTTCAGATTGTACTTACCAAAATTACTACAGTAGCTGTGACTGAAAAATTGATAGCAAAGGAGCATGTTTCAACACAATTCTCTGACATTGAAACACTTCTAGACAATAAGACGGTCTGAAACGTATTTTTGAAAAAGCTCTAGGTCAAGCGCTTTTATATAAAGTTTACACAACGAACTACCCAAACGAACTGCAGTAGCTGTGACTGAAAAATAGTTAGCGGCGGAGCAATCTTCAACACATTTCGCTGACTTTGAAACAATTCTAGACAATAAGACGGTCTGAAACGTGTTTATAAAAAAGCTCTAGGTCAAGAGCTTTTATATAAAGTTTACAGAACCAACTAAGCAAACGAACTACAGTAGCTGTGACTGAAAAATAGTTAGCGGCGGAGCAATCTTCAACACATTTCGCTGACTTTGAAACAATTCTAGACAATAAGACGGTCTAAAAAGTATTTAAGAATAAGGTCTAGGTTAAGAGCTTTCATGTCAAGCTTATAGAACGAACTAACTAAACTAATTACACTATCTGTGACTCAAAAATTGTTAGCGGCGGAGCAATCTTCAACACATTTCACAGATTTTGGCCACTTCTAGACAATAAGACGGTCTGAAACTTAGTTGAACAGATGCTCTAGATCAAGAGCTTTTATGCATAGCTTACAGATTGTACTTACTAAACTTACTACAGTAGCTGTGACTGAAAAAT
This sequence comes from Pammene aurita, assembly GCA_947086415.1. Classification (NCBI taxonomy): domain Eukaryota; kingdom Metazoa; phylum Arthropoda; class Insecta; order Lepidoptera; family Tortricidae; genus Pammene; species Pammene aurita. The sequence goes on along the minus strand of OX352298.1, from coordinate 21,908,184 downwards.
AGTTAGCGGCGGAGCAATCTTCAACACATTTCGCTGACTTTGAAACAATTCTAGACAATAATATGGTCTGAAACGTATTTATGAAAAAGCTCTAGGTCAAGAGCTTTAATATAAAGTTTACAGAACCAACTAAGCAAACGAACTACAGTAGCTGTGACTGAAAAATAGTTAGCGGCGGAGCAATCTTCAACACATTTCGCTGACTTTGAAACAATTCTAGACAATAAGACGGTCTGAAAAGTATTTAAGAATAAGGTCTAGGTTAAGAACTTTCAGGTCAAGCTTACAGAACGAACTAACTAAACGAATTACAGTATCTGTGACTGAAAAATTGTTAGGGACGGGGCAATCTTCAACACATTTCACAGATTTTGACCACGTCTAGACAATAAGACAGTCTGTAACTTATTTGAACAGATGCTCTAGATCAAGAGCTTTTATGCATAGCTTACAGATTGTACTTACTAAACTTACTACAGTAGCTGTGACTGAAAAATAGTTAGCGGCGGAGCAATCTTCAACACATTTCGCTGACTTTGAAACAATTCTAGACAATAAGATGGTCTGAAACGTATTTATGAAAAAGCTCTAGGTCAAGAGCTTTAATATAAAGTTTACAGAACCAACTAAACAAACGATCTACAGTAGCTGTGACTGAAAAATAGTTAGCGGCGGAGCAATCTTCAACACATTTCGCTGACTTTGAAACAATTCTAGACAATAATACGGTCTGAAAAGTATTTAAGAACAAGGTCTAGGTTAAGAGCTTTCATGTCAAGCTTACAGAACGAACTAACTAAACGAATTACAGTATCTGTGACTGAAAAATTTTTAGCGGCGAAGCAATCTTCAACATATTTCACAGATTTTGACCACTTCTAGACAATAAGACGGTCTGAAACTTATTTGAACAGATGCTCTAGATCAAGACATTTTATGAATAGCTTTCAGATTGTACTTACCAAACTTACTACAGTAGCTGTGACTGAAAAATTGATAGCAAAGGAGCATGTTTCAACACAATTCTCTGACATTGAAACAATTCTAGACAATAAGACGGTCTGAAACGTATTTTTGAAAAAGCTCTAGGTCAAGCGCTTTTATATAAAGTTTACACAACGAACTAACCAAACGAACTACAGTAGCTGTGACTGAAAAATAGTTAGCGGCGGAGCAATCTTCAACACATTTCGCTGACTTTGAAACAATTCTAGACAATAAGACGGTCTGAAACGTATTTATGAAAAACTCTAGGTCAAGAGCTTTTATATAAAGTTTACAGAACCAACTAAGCAAACGAACTACAGTAGCTGTGACTGAAAAATAGTTAGCGGCGGAGCAATCTTCAACACATTTCGCTGACTTTGAAACAATTCTAGACAATAAGACGGTCTAAAAAGTATTTAAGAATAAGGCCTAGGTTAAGAGCTTTCATGTCAAGCTTACAGAACGAACTAACTAAACGAATTACAGTATCTGTGACTGAAAAATTGTTAGCGGCGGAGTAATCTTCAACACATTTCACAGATTTTGACCACTTCTAGACAATAAGACGGTCTGTAACTTATTTGAACAGATGCTCTAGATCAAGAGCTTTTATGCATAGCTTACAGGTTGTACTTACCAAACTTACTACAGTAGCTGTGACTGAAAAATAGTTAGCGGCGAAGCAATCTACAACATATTTCGCTGACTTTGAAACAATTCTAGACAATAAGATGGTCTGAAACGTATTTATGAAAAAGCTCTAGGTCAAGAGCTTTAATATAAAGTTTACAGAACCAACTAAGCAAACGAACTACAGTAGCTGTGACTGAAAAATAGTTAGCGGCGGAGCAATCTTCAACACATTTCGCTGACTTTGAAACAATTCTAGACAATAAGACGGTCTGAAAAGTATTTAGGAATAAGGTCTAGGTTAAGAGCTTTCATGTCAAGCTTAGAGAACGAACTAACTAAACGAATTACAGTATCTGTGACTGAAAAATTGTTAGCGGCGGAGCAATCTTCAACACATTTCACAGATTTTGACCACTTCTAGACAATAAGACGGTCTGAAACTTATTTAAACAGCTGCTCTAGATCAAGAGCTTTTATGCATAGCTTACAGATTATACTTACCAAACTTACTACAGTAGCTGTGACTGAAAAATTGATAGCAAAGGAGCATTTTTTAACACATTTCTCTGACATTGAAACACTTCTAGACAATAAGACGGTCTGAAACGTATTCGAGAATAAGCTCTAGGTCAAGAGCTTTCATGTAAAGCTTACAGAATAAACTAACCAAACGAATTACAGTATCTGTGACTGAAAAATTGTTAGCGGCGGAGCAATCTTCAACACATTTCACAGATTTTGACCACTTCTAGACAATAAGACGGTCTGAAACTTATTTGAACAGATGCTCTAGATCAAGACATTTTATGCATAGCTTTCAGATTGTACTTACCAAACTTACTACAGTAGCTGTGACTGAAAAATTGATAGCAAAGGAGCATGTTTCAACACAATTCTCTGACAATGAAACACTTCTAGACAATAAGACGGTCTGAAACGTATTTTTGAAAAAGCTCTAGGTCAAGCACTTTTATATAAAGTTTACATAACGAACTAACCAAACGAACTGCAGTAGCTGTGACTGAAAAATAGTTAGCGGCGGAGCAATCTTCAACACATTTCGCTGACTTTGAAACAATTCTAGACAATAAGACGGTCTGAAACGTATTTATGAAAAAGCTCTAGGTCAAGAGCTTTTATATAAAGTTTACAGAACCAACTAAGCAAACGACCTACAGTAGCTGTGACTGAAAAATAGTTAGCGGCGGAGCAATCGTCAATACATTTCGCTGACTTTGAAACAATTCTAGACAATAATACAGTCTGAAAAGTATTTAATAATAAGGTCTAGGTTAAGAACTTTCAGGTCAAGCTTACAGAACGAACTAACTAAACGAATTACAGTATCTGTGACTGAAAAATTGTTAGCGGCGGAGCAATCTTCAACACATTTCACAGATTTTGACCACTTCTAGACAATAAGACGGTCTGAAACTTATCAGATGCTCTAGATCAAGACATTTTATGCATAGCTTTCAAATTGTACTTACAAAACTTACTACAGTAGCTGTGACTGAAAAATTGATAGCAAAGGAGCATGTTTCAACACAATTCTCTGACATTGAAACACTTCTAAACAACAAGACGGTCTGAAACGTATTTTTAAAAAAGCTCTAGGTCAAGCGCTTTTATATAAAGTTTACAGAACCAACTAAGCAAACGAACTACAGTAGCTGTGACTGAAAAATAATTAGCGGCGGAGCAATCTTCAACACATTTCTCTGACTTTGAAACAATTCTAGACATTAAGACGGTCTGAAAAGTATATAAGAATAAGGTCTAGGTTAAGAGCTTTCATGTCAAGCTTACATAACGAACTAACTAAACGAATTACAGTATCTGTGACTGAAAAATTGTTAGCGGCGGAGCAATCTTCAACACATTTCACAGATTTTGACCACTTCTAGACAATAAGTCGGTCTGTATTTTATTTGAACAGATGCTCTAGATCTAGAGCTTTTATGCATAGCTTACAGATTGTACTTACTAAACTTACTACAGTAGCTGTGACTGAAAAATAGTTAGCGGCGGAGCAATCTTCAACACATTTCGCTGACTTTGAAACAATTCTAGACAATAAGACGGTCTGAAAAGTATTTAAGAATTAGGTCTAGGTTAAGAGCTTTCATGTCAAGCTTACAGAACGAACTAACTAAACGAATTACAGTATCTGTGACTAAAAAATTGTTAGCGGCGGAGCAATCTTCAACACATTTCACAGATTTTGACCACTTCTAGACAATAAGACGGTCTGTATTTTATTTGAACAGATGCTCTAGATCTAGAGCTTTTATGCATAGCTTACAGATTGTACTTACTAATCTTACTACAGTAGCTGTGACTGAAAAATAGTTAGCGGCGGAGCAATCTTCAACACATTTCGCTGACTTTGAAACAATTCTAGACAATAAGATGGTCTGAAACGTATTTATGAAAAAGCTCTAGGTCAAGAGCTTTAATATAAAGTTTACAGAACCAACTAAGCAAACGATCTACAGTAGCTGTGACTGAAAAATAGTTAGCGGCGGAGCAATCTTCAACACATTTCGCTGACTTTGAAACAATTCTAGACAATAATACGGTCTGAAAAGTATTTAAGAACAAGGTCTAGGTTAAGAACTTTCATGTCAAGCTTACAGAACGAACTAACTAAACGAATTACAGTATCTGTGACTGAAAAATTGTTAGCGGCGAAGCAATCTTCAACATATTTCACAGATTTTGACCACTTCTAGACAATAAGACGGTCTGAAACTTATTTGAACAGATGCTCTAGATCAAGACATTTTATGAATAGCTTTCAGATTGTACTTACCAAACTTACTACAGTAGCTGTGACTGAAAAATTGATAGCAAAGGAGCATGTTTCAACACAATTCTCTGACATTGAAACAATTCTAGACAATAAGACGGTCTGAAACGTATTTTTGAAAAAGCTCTAGGTCAAGCGCTTTTATATAAAGTTTACACAACGAACTAACCAAACGAACTACAGTAGCTGTGACTGAAAAATAGTTAGCGGCGGAGCAATCTTCAACACATTTCGCTGACTTTGAAACAATTCTAGACAATAAGACGGTCTAAAAAGTATTTAAGAATAAGGCCTAGGTTAAGAGCTTTCATGTCAAGCTTACAGAACGAACTAACTAAACGAATTACAGTATCTGTGACTGAAAAATTGTTAGCGGCGGAGTAATCTTCAACACATTTCACAGATTTTGACCACTTCTAGACAATAAGACGGTCTGTAACTTATTTGAACAGATGCTCTAGATCAAGAGCTTTTATGCATAGCTTACAGGTTGTACTTACTAAACTTACTACAGTAGCTGTGACTGAAAAATAGTTAGCGGCGGAGCAATCTTCAACACATTTCGCTGACTTTGAAACAATTCTAGACAATAAGACGGTCTGAAACGTATTTATGAAAAAGCTCTAGGTCAAGAGCTTTAATATAAAGTTTACAGAACCAACTAAGCAAACGATCTACAGTAGCTGTGACTGAAAAATAGTTAGCGGCGGAGCAATCTTCAACACATTTCGCTGACTTTGAAACAATTCTAGACAATAATACGGTCTGAAAAGTATTTAAGAACAAGGTCTAGGTTAAGAGCTTTCATGTCAAGCTTACAGAACGAACTAACTAAACGAATTACAGTATCTGTGACTGAAAAATTGTTAGCGGCGAAGCAATCTTCAACATATTTCACAGATTTTGACCACTTCTAGACAATAAGACGGTCTGAAACTTATTTGAACAGATGCTCTAGATCAAGACATTTTATGAATAGCTTTCAGATTGTACTTACCAAACTTACTACAGTAGCTGTGACTGAAAAATTGATAGCAAAGGAGCATGTTTCAACACAATTCTCTGACATTGAAACAATTCTAGACAATAAGACGGTCTGAAACGTATTTTTGAAAAAGCTCTAGGTCAAGCGCTTTTATATAAAGTTTACACAACGAACTAACCAAACGAACTACAGTAGCTGTGACTGAAAAATAGTTAGCGGCGGAGCAATCTTCAACACATTTCGCTGACTTTGAAACAATTCTAGACAATAAGACGGTCTGAAACGTATTTATGAAAAAGCTCTAGGTCAAGAGCTTTTATATAAAGTTTACAGAACCAACTAAGCAAACGACCTACAGTAGCTGTGACTGAAAAATAGTTAGCGGCGGAGCAATCGTCAATACATTTCGCTGACTTTGAAACAATTCTAGACAATAAGACAGTCTGAAAAGTATTTAATAATAAGGTCTAGGTTAAGAACTTTCAGGTCAAGCTTACAGAACGAACTAACTAAACGAATTACAGTATCTGTGACTGAAAAATTGTTAGCGGCGGAGCAATCTTCAACACATTTCACAGATTTTGACCACTTCTAGACAATAAGACGGTCTGAAACTTATCAGATGCTCTAGATCAAGACATTTTATGCATAGCTTTCAAATTGTACTTACAAAACTTACTACAGTAGCTGTGACTGAAAAATTGATAGCAAAGGAGCATGTTTCAACACAATTCTCTGACATTGAAACACTTCTAAACAACAAGACGGTCTGAAACGTATTTTTAAAAAAGCTCTAGGTCAAGCGCTTTTATATAAAGTTTACAGAACCAACTAAGCAAACGAACTACAGTAGCTGTGACTGAAAAATAATTAGCGGCGGAGCAATCTTCAACACATTTCTCTGACTTTGAAACAATTCTAGACAATAAGACGGTCTGAAAAGTATATAAGAATAAGGTCTAGGTTAAGAGCTTTCATGTCAAGCTTACAGAACGAACTAACTAAACGAATTACAGTATCTGTGACTGAAAAATTGTTAGCGGCGGAGCAATCTTCAACACATTTCACAGATTTTGACCACTTCTAGACAATAAGACGGTCTGTATTTTATTTGAACAGATGCTCTAGATCTAGAGCTTTTATGCATAGCTTACAGATTGTACTTACTAAACTTACTACAGTAGCTGTGACTGAAAAATAGTTAGCGGCGGAGCAATCTTCAACACATTTCGCTGACTTTGAAACAATTCTAGACAATAAGACGGTTTGAAAAGTATTTAAGAATTAGGTCTAGGTTAAGAGCTTTCATGTCAAGCTTACAGAACGAACTAACTAAACGAATTACAGTATCTGTGACTAAAAAATTGTTAGCGGCGGAGCAATCTTCAACACATTTCACAGATTTTGACCACTTCTAGACAATAAGACGGTCTGAAACTTAGTTGAACAGATGCTCTAGATCAAGAGCTTTTATGCATAGCTTACAGATTGTACTTACCAAACTTACTACAGTAGCTGTGACTGAAAAATTGATAGCAAAGGAGCATGTTTCAACACAATTCTCTGACATTGAAACACTTCTAGACAATAAGACGGTCTGAAACGTATTTATGAAAAAGCTCTAGGTCAAGCGCTTTTTTATAAAGTTTACCCAACGAACTAACCTTACAAACTGCAGTAGCTGTGACTAACGAATAGTTAGCGGCGGAGCAATCTTCAACACATTTCGCTGACTTTGAAACAATTCTCGACAATAAGACGGTCTGAAAAGTTTTTATGAAAAAGCTCTAGGTCAAGAGCTTTTATATAAAGTTTACAGAACCAACTAAGCAAACGAACTACAGTAGCTTTGATTGGAAAATAGTTAGCGGCGTAGTAATCTTCAACACATTTCGCTGACTTTGAAACAATTCTAGCCAAAGTTTATGCGTCAAACAATGAAACACCTCGTCTTATCGGTTCCTGTGGCTAGTTATGCTGATATCCGTATAGTTTGGCCAGTATCATATGCGTGATAGAATATGATCGATTGTGGGCATGAAGCTAAGTTTTCCCGCAATAAACATATCTTACTCAATTTGCTGTGCTTTGTAGAGGATAGTCCATGCATTGAATTTGTTAGGATGTCAAGGGAACACCATATGTGACACTTTATCTGAATACCTCAAATGATTGTTATGTATTTTCGAAATTATTTTTTTCTAGCCAAAGTATATGGGTCCTTACGTCCAAAATGCCTGAACAAATAATAAAATACCTCGTTTTATCGGTTCCTATGGCCAGTTATGCTGATACTCGTATAGTTTGGCAAGTATCGTATGCGTGAAGACAGCCGCCCCAGTACTTTTCTATAGAAATGTTGTATGATCGATTGTGGGCATATCGCTTAGTTTGCCAGCAATAAACATATCCTAATCGATTAGGCGTGCTCCTTAAAGGATAGTCCATGCATTGAATTCTTTAGGATCTCAAGGGAACACCATATGTGACACTTTATCTGAATACCTCAAATGGTCGTTATGCATTTTCAAATTTTTTTTCCAGCCAAAGTATATGGGTCCTTACGTCCAAAATGCCTAAAACAAACAATAAAACACCTCGTTTCATCGGTTCATGTAGTCAGTTATTATGATATCTGTATAGTTTGGCCAGTACGATGTGCGTGAAGACAGCCGCCCCAGTACTTTTCTATAGACATGTTGTATGATAGATTGTGGGCATGTAGCTAAGTTAGCGCGCAATAAACATATCTTAATCGATTTGCCGTGCTTTGTAGAAGATAGTCCATGCATTGAATTTGTTAGGATCTCAAGGGAACACCATATGTGACACTTTATCTGAATACCTCAAATGGTCGTTATGCATTTTCGAAATTATTATTTTTCTAGCCAAAGTATATGGGTCCTTACGTCCAAAATGCCTGAACAAACAATAAAACACCTCGTCTTATCGGTTTCTGTGGCCAGTTATGCTGATACCCGTATAGTTTGGCCAGTATCATATGCGTGAAGACAGCCGCCCCAGTACTTTTCTATAGACAGGTTGTATGATAGATTGTGGGCATGTAGCTAAGTTTGCCCGATCCTAATCAATTTGCCGTGCTTTGTAGAAGATAGTCCATGCATTTAATTTGTTAGGATCTCAAGGGAACACCATATGTGACACTTTATCTGAATACCTCAAATGGTCGTTATTTATTTTCGAATTTTTTTTTTCTTGCCAAAGTATATGGGTCCTTACGTCCAAAATACCTGTACAAACAATAAAACACCTCGTTTCATCGGTACATGTAGCCAGTTATTATGTTATGATATCCGTATAGTTTGGCCAGTATCATATGCGTGAAAACAGCCGCCCCAGTACTTTTCTATAGAAATGTTGTATGATCGATTGTAGGCATATAGCTTAGTTTGCCAGCAATAAACATATCCTCATCAATTTGCCGTGCTCCGTAGAGGAAAGTCCATGCATTGAATTTGTTAGGATCTCAAGGGAACACCATATGTAACACTTTTTCTGAAAACCTCAAATGGTAGTTATATATTTTCGAAATTATTTTTTTCTAGCCAAAGTATATGGGTCCTTACGTCTAAAATGCCTGAATAAACAATAAAACACCTTGTTTTATCGGTTTATGTAGCCAGTTATCCTGATATCTGTATAGTTTGGCCAGTACGATGTGCGTGAAGACAGCCGCCCCAGTACTTTTCTATAGAAATATTGTATGATCGATTGCAGGCATGTATGCTAGGTTGCTTGCAAACAACATAATATCAATTGATTTAGCATGCTTCATAGAGGATAGTTCATGTATTTAAATCGTTAGGATCTCAAACGTATACCATGTGTGACAGATTATCTAAATACCTAAATTCCTCTGACCGCACCACTTTAATAATAATAGGACAACTTTTCCAGTCGGGTACTTACGAAATTCCGTTATGTTTTCGCGTGAACTAACGAATATCTACCGATTGCCATCTATAGAAACCTTAAAATCCGTTTTAGGGGGGTAGCGTGACGTTTGCTGCCCCACTTTAAAAATTAACAAAAAATATATACCGAATCGGGTCCTTACGAAATTTCTTTGTGAATTCGCGCGAACTAACGAATATCTACCGATTGCCATCGATAGAAACCGAAAAATCCGTTTTGGGGCGGTAGCGTGAAGTTAGCCGCCCCATTTTGTTTTAAAAAAAAATAGATGTTGGAGTCGGGTCCTTACGATTTAATATACTGAACTAACGTGAACTAACGATGAACTAACGATATAGATACGTAAATTCAGGATACTGAGTTTGGGGCGGTCAACTTCACGGACATTAAGTCCTCTAAAACGTGTTCAAAAACGGTAGGCAATGGCTAGCATTACCACCACCGATTTTACTATGATAAGCTTTTTATGTGTGGCAGTAACGTAATTTTAACTTTACATGCTCAACTATTGATGTGTTATGAGTTTTGATAACATAATGTACACCTGCACGCTCCCGCGCGGCCGCCGACACGCGCCCGCGCGACCGCCGGCACAATCGAGTTGGCCATGGCGGTTCAATGGCGGCCATTCTATGGTTTCGGAATACGGCATTTAGGATAAATAATATGAGTGTAGATAAAGCAGTGTATGCAACTGTACGTAATTAGGCCTTAAAACACTCGTGTGAAAACCACACTCATGTTTAAGGACCCTTATTACGTAACAGTTACATAAACTACTATTATGTTTATGTTATCACATTCTCATAGCATCATAAGAGCATACTAACCTCACTGATCCATTAGAAAAAAACCGGCCAAGTGCGTGTCAGACCACGCATAGGAGGGTTCCGTACCTTCAATGGAATAAGAACCAAACTAATACCAAAAGGTCGTATCTGATGCCTATGGAAGAAGTTTTTTGGAGATAACTCAAAAATGGCTGAACCGATAATGTTCAAAATAATTTCCGTTGAAAGTATATGATAAGGCGCATCTCTTCAAATTTTTTCATATTTTTTGAACTTACGGTTCAAAAGTTACGAGGGGGCTACACAATTTTTCTGACTTTCGAAGCGATTATTTCAGAAAATATTCACTTAATCACAAATTAGTCAAAGAAACCTCAATGTTATTTTGAAAGACCTATCGATTGATGATGATGTGTCACATGTTGATATTTCGTTAAATTTTTTTTTTTAAATTTAGTTACCTGTATGGAGCGCCCCCCTAAAAATATTTTTTTTTTCAAATTTAACTGCATAACTAAGTAGCTGCATACAAAATACACCTTATATGTAAATTTTATTCCGATACGTCGTATAGTTTCCGAGTAAAATGCCTGTGACATACGGACGGACAGACAGACAGACATGACGAATCCATAAGGGTTCCGTGTTTTACTATTTGGCTACGGAACCCTAAAAAGGAGACCCAAAATTACCGTCCGATTGCTGTACTCAGTACATTTTCAAAGATCTATGAAACTATTATGGCTAACCGTCTGACATCTTTCTGTAACAAATTTAATATTTTTGATAAACGATAATTTGGATTCAGAAAACAAAGGTCCACAACACTCACAGTATACAAATTCATTCAAGAAACCTTAAAATTAATAGACAACAAAAAAATGTGTTTGGGTTGCTCCTGGACATGAGCAAAGCATATGATCGAGTCCGGCACGACATTCTATTAATAAACTTTATGGAGTAGGAATTCGAGGTGCCGCGTATGAATGGTTTACGTCTTACCTTAAGAACCGCCAATCAATAGTCGAAGTCGAATTCTATAGGTTCTTAGTCCATTGAGTAGTAATTAAAATCGAAAATCTATTAAATACAAAAGGATTAAAACCATTTACTTACCAAAATTCCGATTTACTGATGTGCTGCTAATTCCGAAAGATCAAAAACGCGGGAAATAGCACTTGCTCACAAAAATGGCGCGCAACTCACGTGATTCCATCGATGGCGTTCTGAGCTAACGGATGCGGGGGGCCAGTTAAATGAGCGTCAAGAGGACTGTTGCTAGCGCGCATCCCAAGTAACACAGGAAGCATTATAACATATGAATAGTTAACTTATTTCGAACTTAAGGACCGTATAAACTCTTATATACGTTCACCGAGCAACTTGTCGCATTATATGATGCTTTGAGCTGTATAACGGTTGTATAATGGCATATCTAAATGCTTTTGTAAAGCCTTTAGCTTTAGTGCAGCAAACCACAACGCAACTGAACAGCTTTCGACTGTTTAAAAGCACTTAAGTGCTTTAGGTTCTACAATAGAATTATACAATGCTTTAAGATGTATAACGGTTGTATAATGGCATGTATAAAGGCTTTTTTAAAGCCTTTAGTTTTAGTGCAGCGAACCAAAATGCAACTGTACAGCTGAATGCTGTACAGTTGCGTTTTGGTTTGCTACACTAATGCTTCGGTGTGGTTTAGTGCCTTAGGTTCTACAATAGCGTAAATAAATGCTTAACGCTGTTTATGAGCATGAATATTAGCCATTATAATGTCACGTAAATCCGGTATATAGCTTTTTTTTTTTAGTGCTTTAGGTTCTACAATAGCATTTTATGATGCTTTACGCTGTATAACGGTTGTATAATGGCATATGTAAATGCTTTTGTTTAGCCATTAGTTTTAGTGCAGCGAACAACATGCAACTGTACAGCTGAATGCTGTACAGTTGCGTTTTGGTTTGATACACTAATGCTTCGGTTTGGTTTAGTGCCTTAGGTTCTACAATAGTATAAATAAATGCTGAATGCTGTTTAAGAGCATGAATATTAGCCATTATAATGCCACGTAAATTCGCTATACAGCCTTCAGCTATTTTTAATGCCTTAGGGTGTACAATAGCATTTATAAGTAGGTAATACGTTCCTAATGCAGTATAATAGCAATAATATAAACCATTATAAAGCCAAGTAATTCACTATAAGGGGCTGTTCATAAATTACGTCATTTCATGGTAGCATGACGTAGGAGGGGGGGGCGGTCATTCCGAAGATCACATCATCAATGTGTAAAAAAAGGAATGAAAGTCGTGTTTCTATAAACTTTTAATGCTATAAAATATTATCTACTAAATAGTTTTTATTTTACAATTAAGCTTAAAATGCATTTTTTTTAATGACGTCACTTTATTTGGCAGCGAGAGGGTTGGATGATTTTAGGGGGGGGGTAAAAAATCATCAAAAATTGATGACGTAATTTATGAACAGCCCCTATACAGCTTTTACCTGTTTTAGTGCCTTAGGTTCTACAATAGCATAAATAAATGCTTAATGTTGTTTAATAGCATAATTATTCACGTGTAATGCTGTAGGCATAAATAAGGCATTTTTTAAGGGTCACTGAGCTGCTATTGGACTAAGAGCTAGCCACGTCAGATATGACACAATAATGACAGCAACACAACCCGTCTGGTTAGATTGCTATACTAATCTTATTGCTAGATCCTGGCATCTGGCAGCTTTTAATGGGTGGAGGTCACAGTGACAGACTAGCAAAATGTTTTAATTGGAAAATAGTAATACCAAACTAGGTAAAAATTGCCAAAGTTGTCTCAGTTATAAAGGACAGGGCCTATATTTTAAGAGGCTCCCTGGCGCCAACGACCTTAGATCTGATTCCCTTAGTTTTCTAATGATTTATATAGCTTATCATATTATCAGTAACGGCTTTAAACAATATAGTATCCTATATTTACTTCAATATTCATTGTCTTCGAGATATTTGACATCAAAGTCGAACCGGTTTAGGCTAAAAAAGTGGTTTTATGGTCATAAATTTTGTTTTAATTAGTTAAAAATTAAAATCTCTCTAGTTTTTAGAGACATCAAAGAGGAACCCTAATATGTAGATTACGTATATGTAAGATTCTTTACACCTTTCGAATATCGATAAAAGTGTTTTTAGACCATATTTTAAAAATATCATAAAAAAATAACGGCTCATTTATTTCAAGATCCGGCTCTACAGAATGGAGATAAAAGATTAAAAAACCGATAGTCGTTTGCCTTTTAATTCTATCTATAGTGAATATGTTGGAATATCGACAAAAAAAACGTTAGACCAAAAAATATTGTGTATTATTACCATACATCGGGGTTTTCGGTGCGGGAATGTTTGACATTAGCCAAAGAGTAGGCATTAACTTAAAAAACAGAATGTACTATAGCACAAAAAATCATAGGTATATACAATTTATATGTATGTGCTGACTATTATGTATATATATTGTAGGTACATATACCTATGATTTTTTTTATTAATTCATGTAATGACTGATCATTGTCAACCTCTTCAGTTAATCAAATAGTTCATAAATATCGGACGTCAAGATTAATATTTGACACTTATTATACCGTGTCTTTGTCTTAGGTAGATCTAGTTAATAAATTTCGGATATGCAATTGCATTTTTAAAATACTAAGTATTTAATAGTCAATACAAACATGCCTCTAAGAAAAAAAGCTCGTATCATAGTGTGTAAGCTATTCACAGAGAGGTAGTTATTCAATAGGCATAATATGATATTTTCTCAGACTAACTCTCAACCTATCTGTTTATTTCTACTCTTTTTCAAATCGTTCCCGCACCGAAAACCCCGATGTATGATTATTACGGAAACAAAAACAGTAGGCGACAAACTATGAACTATATTTTATTATACATCGTTTGGCACTACTTTCTCCCAACATAAACTTTTGTATAATTTCTCTTATTATTGTATAGTATTTGTATAGTTTCTCATAATATTGCATCAAACCCAGATCTCTAGGATTTATTTTCTTGAAATGGTTTGCATTCTTTGACCTCCATCACTTTAAAGCTGCCAGATGTCCAGATCTAGAAATAAGCATAGTATACCAAACTGACTAGAGGGGTTTGGTTGCTCTCATTATTGTGTCATATCCGACGTGGCTAGCTCTCCGTCTATATAGACCAACGCCATTTTGTAAATAATTTATAACCTAAAAATAAAATCATGCGGACCTACTTATACAAGGAAAATACCTATATAATAATGAAATTACTTAATTTAAGACTGCTCAACCAACACTATTATGTTAATAATGCAAAACTCGTTCTATACGAGGATTACACAATTGTTTTGTTTATTTGACGCATATCTTTTTATAATATTTTATAGCAAAACCACAATAAATCAAAGGCGCGTGAAAATTTTCAATGAAACTTATATACACATTTACAGTAAACTACATTGCGCAGTAATATTTGAAGGATATAATAACGTAAAAGAGTCAAAAACTTTTATAAATTTTGTTAGGATGCAAACAAATATGACGTGTCACTCATTCAGTTTTTTGTACCGTCTTCGTCCATTTTATATTGCGAGACAAAGTAGTTAAATCACAACGTTCATTGTATTATAACTTTTGTTCCGTCGGTGTTAGAGACGTTTTTGCATTGACGTAAGGTTTATTTTACTACACTCTTATGCTAGTATAATGCTTTTGTATTGCGATTGGCAAGTTAATCGAGAGTACTTATGCTTCTTTACTGCGATTAGCAAGTTTTTTGGCCGTATTAATGCTTCTTTAATGCAGTTGGCAACTTAATAGAGCGTACTAATGGTTCTTTAATGCGATTGGCACTTTCCATGACAACGATAATGCTAATAGCGCAGACATATTGCGCCTGTAATGCTATTAAATGACCTGTATAGGATCTCAAGCTGGGTAATTCGTGCCCATTTAAGACCTATATCAGCACTATAAACGTTTATAATGCTACTATAAAACGAACTGAATATGCTAAAAGCATACAGATATGCTGTAAGACGGCCGTTATACTGCTTTGATGTGTTACTTGTGATTAAAATGCCGCGTTTAGTAGAAATTTGCAGTTTTCGGAATTTCCTAAATTACACATATGTAAGTTGTTGACTCAAAGACGGACTTTTTAATATGACGGCCACTTTTGAGGGCAAAATGAGAAAAAAAAGTTTTGCAAACTCTATTGTTTTACATCTATATATATATATATATAAATGCCTTTGTCCTGACTGACGGACTAACTGACTGACTGACTGACTGGCTGACTGATCCACGTAGAGCCGAAACTACAGATGCTAGAAAGTTGAAAATTTCAGGTCTGATTACATTTATAACGTGTACAAGTAATAAGAAGCGATTTTGAACAATTCAACCCTTAAGGGAGTAAAAAAAGTATGGATGGGGCTTAAATATTAAGGTTAGAGACTTGAAACTTCGTTTATTTACTGATAATTAAAAAACAATAAAAAATATTTTAGCGTTTTTCAAAATTCTACCTCTAACGGGGTTAAAAAAGGGTTGAAAGTTTGAATAGAGATTAGTTTTTTTTGTGACAGACTTGAATTTTCGTTTGCAAGCTAAGAACTTAAAAGCAAAAAAACTTATTTCAGCGTTTTTCAAAATTCCACCCCAGAGGAGTTGAAACGGGGTTGAAAATTTGGTATTAAAGCGAGGCCGTAACAACAGAAGCTAGAAAGTTGTAATTTGCAGGTCGGGTTACATTTCTAACGTTTACAAATAAAAAGAAGCGATTTTGATTAATTCAATCATTAAGGGGGTAAAAAGGTGGTTAAAATATTGTAGGAAGTGTACTTATTAAAACACAATAAGTACTTTTAGCGTTTTGTAAAATTCTACCACTGAGGGGGTAAAAAAGGGGTTGAAAGTTTGTAGAGAGATTACAATTTTTTTTGTGACAGACTTGAAATTTCGTTTGCAGGCTAATAGCTTAAAAGCAAAAGAATCATATTTCAGCGTTTTTCAAAATTCAACCCCAGATGAGTTGAAAAGTTGGTATTAAAGCGAGGCCTTAACAACTGAAGCTAGAAAGTTGCAATTTGCAGGTCGGGTTACATTTCTAACGTGTACAAATAATAAGAAGCGATTTTGAATAATTCAACCCCTAAGGAAGTAAAAAGGTGGTTAAAATTTTGTATGTGTAGGAATTTAAATTTTAAGTTAGAGACTTGAAACTTCGTACGTTCGCTGATATTTAAAAAATAATACAAATAATTTCAGCGTTTTATATAATTCCACCCCTGAGGGGGTTAAATAAGGGTGCAAAGTTTGTATGCGGGAAACTTATTTCTTTGAGTTAGAGACTTAAAACTTTGCAGGAATAATACTTCTGCAGGTTAAAAGTATGTATGTATAGGATTTTAATTTTTAAGTTAGAGACTTGAAACTTCGTACTTTCGCTGATATTTAAAAAATAATAAAAGTTATTTCAGCGTTTTGGATAACTCCACCCCTGGGGGGAAATAGGGGTGCAAAGTTTAACAACTGAAGCTAGAAAGTTGTAGAATGCAGGTCAGGTTACATTTATAATTTATACAAATAATAAGAAGCGATTTTTAAAAATTCATCTCCTAAGGGGGTAAAAAGAGGGTTAAAAGTATGTATGTATAGGATTTTAAATTTTAAGTTAGAGACTTGAAACTTCGTACTTTCGCTGATATTTAAAAAATAATAAAAGTAATTTCAGCGTCTTGGATAATTCCACCCCTGAGGGGAAATAGGGGTGCAAAGTTTGTATGCGGGAAACTACTTTCTTCGAGATAGAGAATTCAAACTTTGTAGGAATATTACTTATTGGAGTACAAAAAAGTACTTTCAGCGTTTGAGTTAATTTCACCCCTGAGGGGGTTAAAAAGGAGTGTAAAGTTTGTATGGGGGCAATTTATTTTTAGAGCTAGAAACTTTTAACTTCCTAGGAATATTACTTATTCAAATATAATAAAAAAGCTTTAAGCGTTTTGGATAATTTCACCCTTGAGGGGGTTAAAAATGGTTGCAAAAATTATATAGGGGAAATTTATTTTTTTGAGCTAGAGACTTTCAACTTTGTAGGAAGATTACTTATTAAAATACAATAAAAGTACTTTCAGCATTTTGCCAAATTCTACTCCTAAAAGGGTTAAATAGGGGTGCTAACTTTGTATGGCGGAAATTTCTTTGTTTAAACTAGAGCTTTTAAACTCTCTGGGAAAATTACTTATTAATACACAATAAAACTATTTTCAGTGTTTGGAAAATTCCACCTCTGAGGGAGTTAAATAGGGGTGCTAAGTTTGCATGAGGGAAATTACTTTTTTGAGCTAGAGACTGTTAAAATCGTGGGAAGATAACTTATTAAAATACAATAAAAGTCCTTTCAGCGTTTTGGAAAATTCTACTATTGAAGGGGTTAAATAGGGGTGCGAAGGTGTTATTCTACGCGGACGAAGTCGCGGGGCGGAAAGCAAGTTTCAAATAAAAGGGCTCATTATGGCCATCTTAAATATATATTTTTTAATAATTTTAGGGTAAATAGAAAATAGATGTCATATACTTAAGAAAAAGTGACCAAACCCTCCGGTGTCCGAGGCCAGATTTTTCTTAAGTATATGACATCTATTTTCAGTTTATATATAGTAGTGTAACTACTTACAAATTGCAAATCAAAAAAATATTGAACAAAATAATTTGATTTGCTTCAAGATTTTTAGGGTAAATAGTTTTGAGATTATTTAAGAAAAAAGGCGAAAATTTATCATTTTGAGAATTATATTTTTTATTATGCAAGGTACCAATAGAAAGCTTGCAAAAAATTAGGACTGATTTTTGGACGTAAGGACATTGGCTAGAAAAAAAAATTTAGAAAATGCATAACGACCATTTGAGGTATTCAGATAAAGTGTCACATATGGTGTTCCCTTGACATCCTAACAAATTCAATGCATGGACTAGTCTCTACGGAGCACGACTATTCGATTAAGATATGTTTATTGCTAGCAAACTAAGCTACATGCCCACAATCTATCATACAATATTTCTATAGAAAAGTACTTGGGTGGCTATCTTCACGCACATCGTACTGGCCAAACTATACAGATATCATTATAACTCCTTTGCTATCAATTTTTCAGTCACAGCTACTGTAGTAAGTTTGGTAAGTACAATCTGTAAGTTATGCATAAAAGCTCTTGACCTAGACCAACTGTTTAAATACGTTAAAGACCGTTTTATTGTCTAGAAGTGGTCAAAATCAGTGAAATGTTTCGAAGATTGCTCCACCGCTAACAATTTTTCAGTCACAGCTACTGTAGTAAGTTTGGTAAGTACAATCTGTAAGCTATGCATAAAAGCTCTTGATCTAGAGCATCTGTTCAAATAAGTTTCAGACCGTCTTATTGTCTAGAAGTGGTCAAAATCTGTGAAATGTGTTGAAGATTGCTCCGCCGCTAACAATTTTTCAGTCACAGATACTGTAATTCGTTTAGTTAGTTCATTCTGTAAGCTTCACATGAAAGCTCTTGACCTAGAGCTTATTCTCGAATACGGTTCAGACTGTCTTATTGTCTAGAAGTGTTTCAATGTCAGAGAAATGTGTAAAAAAATGCTCCTTTGCTATCAATTTTTCAGTCACAGCTACTGTAGTAAGTATGGTAAGTACAATCTGTAAGCTATGCATAAAAGCTCTTGATCTAGATCATCTGTTTAAATAAGTTTCAGACCGTCTTATTGTCTAGAAGTGGTCAAAATCTGTGAAATGTGTTGAAGATTGCTCCGCCGCTAACAATTTTTCAGTCACAGATACTGTAATTCGTTTAGTTAGTTAATTCTGTAAGCTTGACATGAAAGCTCTTAACCTAGACCTTAATCTTAATTACTTTTCAGACCGTCTTATTGTCTAGAATTGTTTCAAAGTCAGCGAAATATCTTGAAGATTGCTCCGCCGCTAACTATTTTTCAGTCACAGCTACTGTAGTAAGTTTGGTAAGTACAATCTGTAAGCTATGCATAAAAGCTCTTAATCTAGAGCATCTGTTCAAATAAGTTTCAGACCGTCTTATTGTCTAGAAGTGGTCAAAATCTGTGAAATGTGTTGAAGATTGCTCCGCCGCTAACAATTTTTTAGTCACAAATACTGTAATTCGTTTAGTTAGTTCGTTCTGTAAGCTTGACATGAAAGCTCTTAACCTAGACCTTATTCTTTAATACTTTTCAGACCGTCTTATTGTCTAGAATTGTTTCAAAGACAGCGAAATGTGTTTAAGATTGCTCCGCCGCTAACAATTTTTCAGTCACAGCTACTGTAGTTCGTTTGCTTAGTTGGTTCCGTAAACTTTATATAAAAGCTCTTGACCTAGAGCTTTGTCATAAATACGTTTCAGACCGTCTTATTGTCTAGAATTGTTTCAAAGTCAGCGAAATGTGTTGAAGATTGCTCCGCCGCTAACTATTTTTCAGTCACAGCTACTGCAGTTCGTTTGGTTAGTTCGTTGTGTAAACATTATATAAAAGCGCTTGACCTAGAGCTTTTTCAAAAATACGTTTCAGACCGTCTTATTGTCTAGAAGTGTTTCAATGTCAGAGAATTGTGTTGAAACATGCTCCTTTGCTATCAATTTTTCAGTCACAGCTACTGTAGTAAGTTTGGTAAGTACAATCTGTAAGCTATGCATAAAAGCTCTTGATCTAGAGCATCTGTTCAACTAAGTTTCAGACCGTCTTATTGTCTAGAAGTGGTCAAAATCTGTGAAATGTGTTGAAGATTGCTCCGCCGCTAACAATTTTTTAGTCACAGATACTGTAATTCGTTTAGTTAGTTCGTTCTGTAAGCTTGACATGAAAGCTCTTAACCTAGACCTAATTCTTAAATACTTTTCAGACCGTCTTATTGTCTAGAATTGTTTCAAAGTCAGCGAAATATGTTGAAGATTGCTCCGCCGCTAACTATTTTTCAGTCACAGCTACTGTAGTAAGTTTAGTAAGTACAATCTGTAAGCTATGCATAAAAGCTCTAGATCTAGAGCATCTGTTCAAATAAAATACAGACCGTCTTATTGTCTAGAAGTGGTCAAAATCTGTGAAATGTGTTGAAGATTGCTCCGCCGCTAACAATTTTTCAGTCACAGATACTGTAATTCGTTTAGTTAGTTCGTTCTGTAAGCTTGACATGAAAGCTCTTAACCTAGACCTTATTCTTATATACTTTTCAGACCGTCTTATTGTCTAGAATTGTTTCAAAGTCAGAGAAATGTGTTGAAGATTGCTCCGCCGCTAATTATTTTTCAGTCACAGCTACTGTAGTTCGTTTGCTTAGTTGGTTCTGTAAACTTTATATAAAAGCGCTTGACCTAGAGCTTTTTCAAAAATACGTTTCAGACCGTCTTGTTGTTTAGAAGTGTTTCAATGTCAGAGAATTGTGTTGAAACATGCTCCTTTGCTATCAATTTTTCAGTCACAGCTACTGTAGTAAGTTTTGTAAGTACAATTTGAAAGCTATGCATAAAATGTCTTGATCTAGAGCATCTGATAAGTTTCAGACCGTCTTATTGTCTAGAAGTGGTCAAAATCTGTGAAATGTGTTGAAGATTGCTCCGCCGCTAACAATTTTTCAGTCACAGATACTGTAATTCGTTTAGTTAGTTCGTTCTGTAAGCTTGACATGAAAGCTCTTAACCTAGACCTTATTCTTAAATTTTTTTCAGACTGTCTTATTGTCTAGAATTGTTTCAAAGTCAGCGAAATGTGTTGAAGATTGCTCCGCCGCTAACTATTTTTCAGTCACAGCTACTGTAGTTCGTTTGCTTAGTTGGTTCTGTAAACTTTATATAAAAGCTGTTGACCTAGAGCTTTTTCATAAATACGTTTCAGACCGTCTAATTGTCTAGCATTGTTTCAAAGTCAGCGAAATGTGTTGAAGATTGCTCCGCCGCTAACTATTTTTCAGTCACAGCTACTGCAGTTCGTTTGGTTAGTTCGTTGTGTAAACTTTATATAAAAGCGCTTGACCTAGAGCTTTTTCAAAAATACCTTTCAGACCGTCTTATTGTCTAGAAATGTTTCAATGTCAGAGAATTGTGTTGAAACATGCTCCTTTGCTATAAATTTTTCAGTCACAGCTACTGTAGTAAGTTTTGTAAGTACAATCTGAAAGCTATGCATAAAATGTCTTGATCTAGAGCATCTGTTGAAATAAGTTTCAGACCGTCTTATTGTCTAGAAGTGGTCAAAATCTGTGAAATGTGTTGAAGATTGCTCCGCCGCTAACAATTTTTCAGTCACAGATACTGTAATTCGTTTAGTTAGTTCGTTCTGTATGCTTGACTTGAAAGTTCTTAACCTAGACCTTATTATTAAATACTTTTCAGACTGTCTTATTGTCTAGAATTGTTTCAAAGTCAGCGAAATGTATTGACGATTGCTCCGCCGCTAACAATTTTTCAGTCACAGCTACTGTAGGTCGTTTGCTTAGTTGGTTCTGTAAACTTTATATAAAAGCTCTTGACCTAGAGCTTTTTCATAAATACGTTTCAGACCGTCTTATTGTCTAGAATTGTTTCAAAGTCAGCGAAATGTGTTGAAGATTGCTCCGCCGCTAACAATTTTTCAGTCACAGATACTGTAATTCGTTTAGTTAGTTCGTTCTCTAAGCTTGACATGAAAGCTCTTAACCTAGACCTTATTCCTAAATACTTTTCAGACCGTCTTATTGTCTAGAATTGTTTCAAAGTCAACGAAATATGTTGAAGATTGCTCCGCCGCTAACTATTTTTCAGTCACAGCTACTGTAGTTCGTTTGCTTAGTTCGTTCTCTAAACTTTATATAAAAGCTCTTGATCTAGAGCTTTTTTTATAAATACGTTTCAGATCGTCTTATTGTCTAGAAGTGTTTCAAAGTCAGAGAAATATGTTGAAAGCTACTCCGCCGCTTAATATTTTTGAGTTGCAGCTTCTAAGTTTAGTGTGGTTTCTAAGATTCTTATACTCTTAATGAAAGCTCTTGATCAAAAGCTTCTGTTTGTGTATGTTTTGAATCGTCTTATTGTCTAAATGTGTTTCAAAATCAGTGACATATTTTGAATTTTGATACTTTTTCCCTAGATATTTTTTACTTGCAGTAACTAAAGTTAGTTGGTTCAAGAAGCTTTCTTTGAAATGCCTTGATCTAAAGCTTCTATTTACGAGTATGAATGTTTATAACTGTTTTAATGTCTAGCAATGGTTAAAAAGTTCGAGGTGTTGGACGTTGTGCGACCGGTAACAGTTTTTCAGTTACGGCTGTTACAGTAAATGAGGTAAGTGCGTTCTGAAAGCTTTTCACGAAAGATTTAGGTTTTTATTTCTCCTAAATGGATGTTTGAAACTGTCTTACTGTCTAGAAATGAATATGTTTTTCGTCTTTGTACTACAATAAGTTGGGACCTCACAGTCTTGTTTTGGTATGTAGTCGTTAAAATGTATATAATTTGTTATTGTTACGAGGCATGTTTTCTATTTTGTCCTATAATTAGCTATTTAAGCCTTTATTCATGAGCAAACACGATCCAAAAAAGTTGACATCTTAATTTGGTAGGGTTATCGCTCGCCGATAACTTTGGCCGCTAACTTCACACCGGTTAATTTTTTGGATTCCGTAGCCCGCCCGTCTTAGTCTAGTACACGAACAAAATCAGCTTCGATAACTCACAAGTGGCCAATTTTTTGTAGTCGGTTAGAATACTCTGAGAAATACTCCTTATAAAAAAATATATCGGATTTTGGTGTAGATTTAGGTATAAAGTAGGTATTTGTTAACAGGCCTTCTTCATTCAAGGTAAGATTATACAAGTGGCATTTTTCTTCATGACATAACAGTATTTGACTGTTTGAACATCGGCTGTCATTTAATAACGTATTTTTCAACCGCTTAATTCAGTATATTGTAAAACGTAAAAAAAAAACATATTTCTACATAAACATTTTTCAAGTGTTTTATGATGACTGCATTGTATTGAAAGCTCTGTAAAGTAACTATCATGTTTAAATTATAATAGATTCATCAATAGATTGATTTTATTACAGCATTTGAATTTTAAAAGCGTTGTCTTGACCATAAAAGAAATCTCCGAAATTTTCAAGTCAGCGTGTTTAGTTTATTATTATTATAGTAATAAATCTTGAAGCAAATCAAATTATTTTGTTCAATATTTTTTTGATTTGCAATTTTTTTTTTAAGTAGTTACACTACTATATATAAACTGAAAATAGATGTCATATACTTCAGAAAAATGTTATAATGTATTATAGTAATGTTTATTAAAAAGAAATAACGAATTTATCAATCGCTGTAAGTTTTATGAACTTATCAGTTCAATTCGTAATTTGAACGCATGGAGATTGGCGCGGGAGTCTTGTGCGCAGTAGGCAACGCGAGCCGGTCCACCAATCACGACGCGCCGTGTCACTGTCTTTGTTTGTGTTTAACTCTCACCGTTCAACCGCGATGGCGATGATCCTCTCAAACAAAACAAAATGTCGAAAATAAGTGCATTTTGTGGTCAATTATTGAATTTTACATGGACATGTATATTTATGTTTTGTGTTAGCATCCTCTACCTTGTCGGCGCCTAAACCAGTATAATAAGACCTACGAGAGCGCCATATGTTGCGAGGCATCGAAGTTACCGGCCTATGTCATCATACGTTACGAGAACACCGCCTATGATGGCGCCACTGAGCTTTCGACCTACGTCATTAATCGATTAATTTATTTAATTTTTACTTTTAGTTAACATGTTCTTATAAATTCAAATGTTTTGACCATTATTAATTATGTTCGCGAATTATGAGACTTGTACGTAATAAATTGTGGTAGATAGTGATTATTAAGTACGTTAAATGATTACTTAGATTCAAGTCATGGATGGAGCATGATGGACGTGACTTTTGCTTTCCTTTACAACTTTTGTTCTAATCACTTGGATAAACAATAAACCAGCGTCACAGTATTAACGGTTTTATTCTGAAAGCATCGTGTTCCTACTTCCCATCCTGAGAACTATATTTGTGCCGAATTCAAATAGCTGTCTGTGGTGTTGTGGATTCAAATAGCTTTCATATACGATATGAATATTACATTACTTATCCCAGTAGTGGATCGACAAGTTTAAAGAAGTAAATTGTAAGTCTTATCGTTTTTTGATGTTTTTGTTAAGTATATTCTCACCTGTCTCCGCCTGTGGTCACGTGGGTTAGGCACAGATGGAAAACAAACTGTTCCCTTCGGTCCACGGTGGGCACAGATGGGAAAAGTTACATTGAAAGGCTGTTATCGTTTATTAATGAATGTCTTTGGTTAGATGTTTAAATTAAATAACTTATTCCAGTGGATTGACTAGTTCAACTAAATAAATATGAAAGACTGTAATCGTTAATTGATGCCGTTACTTAAGATGTTCCTTAATTTGTACAGCCAGCAGCAGAAGTAGCTTAACGGGGAGGTGTTCAAAAATTTCTTGACACTACTTTATTGTTAAGAGAATAAGAGTGAGTGAACGTAATTTTGAACACCTCACCCACTAAGCTGCTTCTGCTACTGACTACGCCAGTTGTAAATGACTTGGTCAAACAAATAAATATGCAAAGTTGTTATCGTTCATTAACTAATGTCTTCCTTTAGATATTACATAACTTCGACTGGATTGTTTAGTTAAAAATAATAAATAAGATAATTTATTGTGTAACTTACAGTAGCTGAGCTAGTATCTCGTTAATATAAATATTTTTGATACTTGCATCAAGAGATACTGCTCTTCCACAGGTTACAATGATAATGATAATAGTTTCAGTGACCGCGACGCAACCGGATGGCTCGCGGTATTTAAGCTCCTGAAGTGATGAGGAACCGCCCTGTGCAACCCGAACTGACCCAACTTGGACTGGAGCGGAACTAGAGGGGGGGTGCAAAAAACATTTTTTTTTACCGCGAGGCAACCGATTGAAACAGCGTTTGCCTGAAAGAATGTACCCTGGTTATATAACAAAATTTTAATGCCATCCCTCGTGGTTGGAGAGGGACGAAGTTTCATAGGAGAGGGATGGCATTTGGGCATATCGTTTTCCACATCATACAAAACTCATAAAACAAATGCCATCCGATTTCAATGATTGTAAGTGCGTTTTTCCTAAGTTCTCCTCCACCGATCGAAAAATTCACCTTGCGTCCGACTTCCAACTCTGATGGTACGATACCTGCCCGGCCTGGGTGGATGGCAATTTGTTTCCGGTGTCTGTCTGTGATGAAGAACAAGCATGCTAATTTTCAAGCGGTTGCCTGACAATTTTTTTTCTTCGCTCTCGTACAGGGAACCAGTCCAACCAGGAGGGATGGCAATAAAATTTTGTTGTATAACCAGCGTACATTCTTTCAGGCAACCACTGTTTCAATCGGTTGCCTCGCGATAAAAAAAAGGTAAACGGAAAAGGGATTCAAAATGATCTTGACACTACTTTATTACATAACTTGTATCAGTTGTAGATTGACCAGATCAAACAAATACATATGAAAAGTTGTTATCGTTTATTAACTAATGTCTTTGTTTAGATGTTACTGTTAAGGATTGTAGCTTTTAAATAATTTTGCCTGGCAACATTACAACTAGAAGTTAAAAAAAAATATATAGGAACTGTCGATTCACTTCAATTCGTATCGCTGTCATGTCGGAACGCGAGCGTTGCCGCGTAAATTACATTACTACTTACTTTAAGTAATTACTATAAGTAAAATGATACACCACTAGTCTAGTAAGACTTAGAGATGTATTGTGTATGGAAAAAATGTAAACTATTATCTTCTTTATACGGTCCATAGACGCTTTAGTCATACTGATAACCGTTTATGCGTCAAGGTTAAAAAACTGAATTTTGGCACCTTTAACCCAAGATCGGCCAACGCTCCGCCCCCTCAAGGTCTAAATCTAGATTTCTAATAACTAGCCTACCAATACCCATTAAAACATCTTCTACAACACCTTTTGTAAGGCAAAATGCTCCAATAGTTAGTAATGTCATCCCACTTTAATTATCTGCATTCATTGGTAGAACTATGCATTAATACTTAAAATAAATTAACTGTCACCATTTTAATAGCTAATTGACTCGTTGAGCAATGCAATGATAAAACGGCAAAATAAATGATTGCTAGACTTATTGTTAGCAGTCGCACAGAATACTGAGCATCATTTTTATTTCATATTCAAAATAAAGGCAAATAAATGTTGAATAGCCGTGATAAGTTTTAAGCAAGTTCCGTGCAAACCTAAACAAACAGCAATCAAATTTCGGTAGGTAAATACGCCTCGAGCTAAAATAGCGCAACTACAAAGCCATATCATCTCGCCTCGGACTCTCCACCTTTGAGAGGGTAAAGGAGTTTTGTTACTATCTCACCATCAGCGCAATGCATCAAGCAAACTAGAATAAGCGTGATTTTCTATCAAGCGTAGCTTTTATGAATCCCCAGATCAGTTTTATTGGCCGTTTAAAAATAGTTCATCGCACTTGTTAGATTATGGTAATTTTAATGTTATTTACTCTTTCGATCCTTAAACGAGAAAAAGTATTTTATCGTGCATTTTTCCCAGGTACCGTAAATTTAAGTCGTAAAATGAAAAATGGAAAGAAAAAATCTGGGACACTGTTTGCTCCCATCATGTTCGAGAGTACTCGTGGTGTTAATACATCAAAAAATCTTGAAAATCTAAAAAGAGCATGATCCCTATTTGACATGGCAATATGACTGTCGCTTGCAATACAATATCTCTCTTTTGAGAGACGCTAAATAACATAGCTTCACTATTAGTTTCTACAACCGTTTCAAGTGAATATTACTATATTACTCGCTCTTTCGCAGATGCTTTCAGTTGTAAATAATACGAGGAAGACGAATCTGATATAAGTACCTACCTATAAGTACTAACAACAAAATTGTGCTACAAATTTAGTAATCTCCCAAGACTGAACGAGGAAAAAGTTTGTGTAAAGATCGTTTGAATGGAAAGGTAGCTACATTTCATAAAATATTGTGCGTCAACCGCAGGCGTATAACTGGTTTGTGTGGGGCGATCAATCGGTAAGTAACGCTGATAAGAGGCCAGGACTTTAACGAACCGTGGCAAGCGTCTAGGCGCTAACGTCAGAATTGCCTCACTGACTTTATTAAATCCGCTTCAGCGCTCACAAAGCATTTCAAAGCGTTGTTGCTAACTCGGCAATACTGTTTAAATGAGAACGAAATGAGACAGAGGCTGAATAATTTACTAGATATTGTGACATTACTAATCTGTAAATTGCCGTATAATATTAAATAATGTAGGATTAAACTGTTTTTGAAATGTACTTTGTATTTAAAATATAACAGAAATAACAAAATATATGAACCACCCTGGGAGTAATGGAAACTTGCAGAGACAAATCCTGTTCATATTATATAAGTACCTAATTCATTATACAGTGTGTAAATTTTATACGGGCGTATATTGAACTGGCGATTAGTATTGGAACTAGGGGACCTATTTACATTTATTTCTTTATGAAAATAAGGTTTTTTTTTCATACATAATAATTTAGCTTGTAATGTATTGCATCCATGGTAATTAACTTACCGATGCGTCATGTCAGTTATGTCAGTTTTAAATCAGTTGGATAGCGTACATTGGTGCCCGGTAGGACTTTAAAAAATCGTTACACTTAATTAATAACACTATTTAACAAAATTATTATACTATATGAGTCCTATTGCTGGATACTATAGGTGGATAAAGTGTACGTCCGTATAAAATTTACAGGCTGTATAATACTCGTAATTCAAGTACTTTATTTAATTCAAGAACTTGATGTAAATCCCAGACCATATAGACTCTTGTCCTAAGCCCGGGATCGTATTCTAACTTTAAAACATGTTAAGGCACATTCCAACTTCAACACAACTTCGATGCATTAACTATGCCATACAGCTCTATCGCTTAAACGTCTGAATCAGGAATATCAGAATTTGCTTGAAAATTATTCTGATGCCAATTCAATATAACTTCAATATATTTAGGTTTGATTATTTGTTGTGTATTGGATTTATGTTTGAAATAGATTGTGTTTTCAACAGACTTTTTCAACTCCAATATTGCTTGATTATTTGTTGTATGTTGGGGATAAATGGTGTTTTTAAAGTAAGATAACGGCACCAGCTGGCAGAGTTAAAAGTACCGGTGCGTGTTGCAGGGCTCGTAGCGCGGCGCGGCGCACTGCTGGCCGCGCAGGCAGCGCGGGCGCACCACGCGCACCCCACCGCCGCACGACGCGCTGCACGGCCCGCGAACTGGCCATCTACAATAAGAATATAAACCGATAAATGGTAAACAGTCGCTACAATCTTTTGTTTTTTGGAACCTTATATATTTTTAGATACTTTCTATTGGTACCATATATAGTCAATGGATTTGACATACCTAAGTACTCATCCGATCTTTATAGCAGCCATCTCCTATTATTATGAGTAATGGATGTAGGTACCTTGAATTGTACGATGGAGTCTACTTATCTTGTGTACTTCTAACTATTGAAATTATTTGGTTTTGCACAAAGTCTCTATTAACACGCACAAGTCACCCTGTAGATGTAACTACTTCGTAATAACTCTAGCTTTGTCTTAGGATTATTTTAATGGGGAATAGGTGAATCAATAGTTAAACACAAGTTGAATAAATGGAGATAACTACTTAAATGAGTGATAAGTACTGTAAAGGGAACGTAAGAAGTATGAAGAGATTGCTGATTTTGTTATACGCTGCTGCTGCTGCGATTGCTGAGTTTCATATACTTAAGCAGCAAAGAGGTTGGAATAAGAATGGCGAGATGCGTATAGAAGAGTCGGTGTGATAGCTGAATTGGTTGTGTTAACCGGGCGAGATGATATGATGAAATTGAAATTATTTGGTTTTGCACAAAGTCTCTATTAACACGCACAAGTCACCCTGTAGATGTAACTACTTCGTAATAACTCTAGCTTTGTCTTAGGATTATTTTAATGGGGAGTAGGTGAATCAATAGTTAAACACAAGTTGAATAAATGGAGATAACTACTTAAATGAGTGATAAGTACTGTAAAGGGAACGTAAGAAGTATGAAGAGATTGCTGATTTTGTTATACGCTGCTGCTGCTGCGATTGCTGAGTTTCATATACTTAAGCAGCAAAGAGGTTGGAATAAGAATGGCGAGATGCGTATAGAAGAGTCGGTGTGATAGCTGAATTGGTTGTGTTAACCGGGCGAGATGATATGATGAAATTTCTGCACACCTTCCTCCCTCTTCCCTCTAGGGAGAGGGCCTCTTGTTCCTTTAGCCGTCAACACAGTGAATCCTCCTATTTGTAAAGGGCCGGCAACGCGCATCTGACACCTTTGGAGTTGCAGGCGTCCATAGGCTATGGTAGCTGCTTACCATCAGGCGGGCCATATGCTTGTTTGCCACCGTCGTGGTATTAAAAAAAACATATTTTTTATTATTATCTGCTTCTCGAAATATCAATATAAGTTACTCATATCCTAGCACTATTAATAGCCATTTCTGTCACTTCAGACAATAACATGTCAAAAATACTGACACGATCGATTCCTATAGAAACCATAGACAAGGGCGCCTCTATCCTAAACGCTTAAAGAGGTTGGTGTTCTGTGTCAGGCAGGTACGTACGGTCAACCAATTTGATTCCTAGGCCACTGTAGAACCTTGTCGTAATGACAGTTGCCCGTGGATACGTATAAACGTAACCTATTCGCTACCAAACTAGCTATTGTGACAAATGAGTTAGATATATTCCTGACTCCGGAACCGAGTTTTTTAGCGTCAGCCGGGCACTACCTTGAGGCTTCAGTAGCCCAGAGTACCATTAACTGTGTTTAATGATAGTAATTTAATAATAATAATAATAAATTTTTTAATCTTATTGTGACAATTGTGGTGTGATTTTAATTCTAAATGTTATATAATATCTGATATTATATTATATTTCCATGTCATGTTTGGTTTATAACTGTAAGTGACATTGTGATGAATAAATAAACAATAAGGTTCTAGAGTGGCCTAGGAATGAAATAGGTTGACTGTACATGAATCAAAATATTTAGTGATGACTAAATATGGACACATTTTTAAATAACACAGATTCAACCAAACAGAAATATACATCTAATTTTACACTATATTTCGTAGCACATAATTTTCTACAATTCTTTGTTGTGAGTTTCGACCATTTGTCAGGCCTATACGAAGTAAATCACACGGGCATTCAATTTGCGAGACGGGTACGACCGAGCTCGACCTAGCTCCACCAACATTATCATGGATAAGCCCATAGACATATTAAATAATGAGACGTAACGCCGTGAAGACAAAACTGTGATTCCATGATGCCGATTTCTTTGTGTTTACGCGCGACACGCACACATATACAACTCCTGGACGAGTAGTGATTGGTTCATACATCAAAAGTGAGTGTATGTGCACGAGACCGCGGCATATTATGGAATTTACTTATTTTATGTCTATGGATAAAACTACTTCTGCTGCTGACGGTACCTCTCTATTCTGCAAGGATTATGCTAAACCTTGAGCTAGTTCCTACTATAGTATGACATTAATCATCAAAAAAACTATAAGTAAATAATCGGATGTCTGAACTATACTGGTTTGCATGATAGCGCGCTTTGCGCTTACATTGAATATTGCTCGACCATTCAACGAATGTATACTTATTAGTGGGCATTTGACTTGAACTAGTAATATGCCGACCGAAAAGTTATAGATATTCGTTATTAAATTAAAAAACATATCTACGAGTAAGAGCTTTTCTTAAAAGAAACCTCTCATTCTTGATGATTAATTATAAATTATACTGGAGTATAAAGAAAACTTATCATATTTAAACATCCATACAAGCTGACCCGTTTTCATTGTCTTTGAGCGTAGATTGTGTTAGGAAAATACACAGCTCTTCAAAAAAAAATATTTTATATAAATAGTTATGATATTTGAAGATATAATACATAGTCTTATTTTAGAAAACTAACAATTTATTCCAATTAAGTAATCTAATTCTAAAACAAAGTTGTTATGAAAATTCGGTTGCAGTGCGCGGGCACTTTCCGCTTAATTTTTCACCATTCATGTTGTAAATGTTCCGGAAACTGAAACACACTTCCAACTAGGCTGCTAAATTCACTATTACAGTACATTGGAACTGTAATATCCGTATATATTTTGATATTCGTATTCGCAAAATTCAGTGCGAATATTTTGCATATATTTTGTATCTTTTATTACATTTCCCCCCAAATTTTAGAAATAAAGGATTGATTGAATGATAAGAAAATAATATTGAAGAGAAAATTAAAATAATTTCAAACGGTTTTTGATTATATTATTCGACGAAAATAATATGTATACATATATTCACACAATGGTCTCTAGTCGCGCACCAGCAATCGCTCATGCGGACGTGCTAATGAGCTCCCGTTACTTGCATAAGAAAGAGGCCAACTGTTATTTTCTTACGAGAATGACAAAGGTGTAATTATTGCCAAGATAGATAAAAGTAACAAAATCATTGCTAGTTTATTAAATAAATTTGGAGGTATTTTTTGTACTCGTTATGTTAGAGTATAACCTATGCATAGTAAAAAATATTGAGAAACAAGTGAATGTACCTGTTATACCTGTATTCCATAGGCCGGCTCCGGCCGGCGGGAGAGCTGTAATTGACGGACACCTCGACGGTGACTGGCTCTTCGGTTTGTAATTCGTGCTCGGGTATCGCCTAGTCAATTATAAAAAAGTAAAATAAACCGAAAAGATATTTAAAAAAATGGGACAATCTTACACAAATCAACCTAGTCCCACAGTAAGCTGAATAAGGCTTGTGTTGTGGGTACTAGGCGACGATATATATAGATAAATACTTAAATACATAGAAAACATCCATAAGTCAGGATCTGTGATAAACACACAAATAAATGCCCTAACCAGGATTCGAACCCGGGACCCCCTGCTTCATAGGCAGGGTCACTACCGACTAGGATAAGAGGCCGTTATAGATATACATCTTATACAATCGTGTTTTGTTTAAAATATTGTTTTTATCCGACATTGAAATTCTAACAATTACCAAAAATCCCCAATTAAAAATAACACAGTGGTTAAACAATCAGAAATTCCAAATTACTCCGTCCGCTTTTTTAAACGAATTTCACTGTAACATTGAAAAAAATGCTGAACCTTTTTGAATAAAATACGATAAAGGGAAATGAGATATGAAGTCTGTGGAGTGAGTTCTCAATTAACCCCGGAGCGTGGATTCCCATCGACAAAGGAGTTTAGGTGAGCGCTCCTTTGACGAGAACCAAAGTAAATGTGATCGCCGATGACACGATAATGTGATCTCGAGGTTACATTTATACTGGTTGGATTGACTTGATGTCGGTCGGTAAGCGAGGGTAAGGCAATTGGAATAAACTCAGGAGCGGAGTTGAAAGGGCTTCTGAATAATTAAGCCTTGGTCCCTTATCATCAAATGTTTCACTTTGTTACACTTTTCATAGTTTAGTCCCTTTTTGTTACCG
Source organism: Pammene aurita (assembly GCA_947086415.1). Classification (NCBI taxonomy): domain Eukaryota; kingdom Metazoa; phylum Arthropoda; class Insecta; order Lepidoptera; family Tortricidae; genus Pammene; species Pammene aurita. Next base: position 21,875,333 of record OX352298.1, on the reverse strand, counting down.
TTTATTTGACGGTTTTATAATATAAAGTGTGTTAGACAAACACTTGAAACGTTTGGGGATTTCATTTTGTTGCTAAAGGTTTGCCTCGGTAAAACCAAGCATTTGTTATTTATAAATCTCGCAAGCCTCTCTGTCTTCAAAGATTCAAGAACGGTTGTATTCCTTATCTGTGTATCTTATTCAGGTAGGTATATACGATTCTGCTTATTGTTAATACCAATAATATACACGCACCATAATAAAAAATAAAATAAAATAAAAGATAATAAAAGAGCTCCGGTTTAGTTTCCCCTCTGGGTTGGAAAGTCAGATGGCAGTCGCATTCGTAACAACTAGTGCCCACATCAGTTCATGGGATTAAGTTGTCAAGCGGACCCCAAGGCGGGACCAACGCTAGGAGGAAGAAGAGATACACTCACCATTATCATCAGATCAGTCTGCAACGGCGACTTAGCCGATATATGCACATCATTATCCGTTTGAGTCCAAAGCAGTAAACTGCTCGCGGCGACAACCTGCCCCTCCCAACCGAACCGTTCCTCTTTAATATCAATCACGTTGCTATCCAGGTCTATAATCTGCAGATTCTGCGGCACATTCGGGTCGTATTTGAGGTAATTATGCTGTTGTTCGAGTTCGACCCGCTTGGAATGTTTTCGCAGCTCTAGTATGTGTTTGTCGCGTTTGCGTTCTCTAATGGCGATGCTGAGCGGGATCGGGGTCGCAATATAGATGGAGAGCTGGGTTGCCTCGTGCGGGACCATGGTGATTCGTGTCCAGCCTGTTACATATACATATATAAGTAATGACAATGACGTCAACTTGGAGAATACACACATAACAATTATCTAAAAGGGGCTCTTAAGTTGACCGCCATGTGTAGATTTAGAGAGTTCCCAAGTGAAATTAGTAACACAAATCTGTTGAACAAATAATTAGGGAGTCTGCCGTGTACTTTAAAAATAGAAAACACTAATTAAATCTAAAGACAGGTAGGTAAACTACAAAAAAATATACAAACAAATTATTTTTAGACAGACACACAGACAGACACGTTAAATTTATAACACCCCTCTTTTTTGCGTCGGGGGTTGAAAATTATCCCAAAATTTAAAGTATGAGAATCAAAGTTGTGTCTGTGACGTAGTGATGGCGATACCTTGTTAATTGTACATTTGTCACGAATTTATTTCAATAAAATATTTTTACTAATTAAAATCCAGCAGACGACTCTCACTCCTGAAACCTCAAGTTGAGTGTTAATTGTCCGACCATACATTATAATCAGAGATCGGACCGATTGGCGTCATTGAATTGTCATAAGTTTTAAAATTCCGTAAACGTCATATAATGACGCCCATCTATCTAATATAAAATTATAACGCCTATACTTTTTACGCAGTGTGTTACAAAGATCACTAAACACGTAATCGTAAAATCTGGAATGATTATGATCGCAGTAAATAAAAGATGGTCGAATTATTAAACAGTTGCCATAGGGTTTTTTGTTCTACAACCGACGGCTGCTTGGACAGAAAGGCGTTTCATCACATAATAAGGACAACGGGCTAACGAGACACGGCCGCGTCCGAACGTAATTACTCCAGGCTGTGAAGGTTGGCATGCCGAGATCAGCCATCTTTGTGAAAATTAAATCATGAAAGTCCTTTTATTACCTCTATTATTTGCCCTTCGGTGGGGAAACAATATTGTTGTTAACGGCATCGTGTTTTGTTTTGTGCCAAAATTTGGTAAATTCAACAGTGTCAGATGTTAAGGTGAGGTGTTTTGGAATAAATTAAGGAAAAAATTTCGTAGTACTGTAATTATCGTCGATAAATCATTATGAGTTAACTGGACAACACTTAAATTGTATAATTATGATCTTATATAATCTTTTATGTGTGTTTAACACATCAAAGATCCCAAATATATAATTTAATTCGATTTAGCTATTATAATGGTGTCTCCATTGGGCGTAATGGTACGGTAAAGATGAATTAGACAGAAACTTACATAATTAGGGTTCCGTACCTCGAAAGGAAAAAACGGAACCCTTATAGGATCACTTTGTTGTCCGTCTGTCTGTCTGTCCGTCTGTCTGTCTGTCTGTCTGTCAAGAGCATTTTTCTCAGGAACGCGTGGAGGTATAAGCTGAAATTTATATCAAATACTCAAGTCTGTTGTCCCTTGGAGCTGTGAAAAAATCAAACTTAAAAGCCAACGCAGTCAAAAGATACAGTCGTTTATGCTGCAAATTTTAAAGTTTTCCGGCACTTGCAAAACCTACGGGGTACTTCCCGTGAACTCAGAAACTTGAAATTTGGCACGAAGCAAGGTAATATAGCATAGACAATGGAAAAATTACAAAAAGTAGACATTTTTAGTAAAATCACACAAAAAAATTTTTTTTTTACATTTTTAACTTACTACCTTTTTCCTCGTAAACGCGTGGAGGTATTAAATTGAAATTCATGTCAAATACTCAGGGCTAGAGACCTTTCAGATGTAGCAAAACCAAAGTTTTATGTTAACGCAATCAAAAGAAATAGCAATTTAAGTCGCATATTTTGAAACTGAGTACTCGCAAGAAACTCAAAACCTAAAGGTTACTTCCCGTAAACTCAGAAACATGAAACTTGGCACGAAGAAACTTCATATAGCACAACAAAGGAAAAATTACGAATAGTAGACATTTTTAGTAACATCATTAAAAAATTTTTTTTTTAAATTTTAAACTTACTACCTTTTTCCTCGTAATCGCGTAGAGGTATTAAATTGAAATTAGTAATAAACATACTACAACTTTTGCTTGTTACAGGTTTGTACGGAACTCTCGGTGCGCGAGTCCGACTCGCACTTGGCCGGTTTTTTTTTACTTACCTTTGCCCAGCTGTCTATGATAAAGATGCGTGTTGTTGCTACAGTAACCATCAGGACACCAGTTGCAACTCGAGTCTGACGGGTTGCATTGGCCTTTTACACATGCCCCCTATATAAATAAAACACAAAATAATTACTCTCTCTTCATTAACTATTTATTTAAATAAGTCACAAACCGGTACGCTAATAGCAATGACCTCTTCCAGAAAATAAAAATGTGTATGTGGGTAAAGTAATACCTCACGGTACTGCAAGCTAATATTCAGACCATTGTAAGTCATTATCACCCTAATTACATGAGCTACGTATTCACCCTTTCCGAGTATGTAGTTATCTACTATTGCGTTAAGTACCTGGTAGCAAAGGTCGTAGGGTCTATCGTAGCTGCAGGGCGTGGCATCAGGCAGAGACCCGTAACTGGAAGGTTCACCTCCCGTGTAATCCACACACCACATTTCACATTGCTGGGACTCTACGAACAGATTAAGAATCATTGTTAAGTACAAAATGCTGACCCGTCTCTTGCTACAACATAAGTACATACCTAAATGGTTTGAAATATTTGAGTTTTGACCACTTTGACATATTTACCTTTACTCTTTGTCTAAGCCCGTGTTGGATTTATCTAGTCAAGGTTCAAGGTCAATCATGGACTGAATCAAATAATATATGAGAGTAGAATCTCCTTTTTAGGCGTCAGGATACTTGAAATTGGGAGGCCGAGGTGTCGGTGTGCAAGTTTTTTTATAAGATCGAGGTAGCATTGATGTACTTAACTTGTTCTGGATGGATATTAGGCACCTGTATAGTTGACTCCTATATATCATAATTAGGAAAATACTGAGTATATGGAGGGTCCTTTTTTAATAGATAATAAAAAGGGCAGCTACCTGATTCCCTGTCGCTAAACAAAAATGATCTTGGAAGCTTCAATTCAACCTTCCCTAACTGTTTAATGTATGAACATTTCCATTTTGCGTTTACTAGCCCCTCTGAACGGTTATCCCCCTTTTCGCAGAATTGGTCACACGTGTCGGTCGATGTACCCGCGTTTACCACGCAGTTGATTAGCAATTACATGACCAACCCGTGTTCATGATTGCGTACAATGTCACTTAGAAATTAATTTACGGTAGGTACTTCAGACTAGTTATGATTAGGTTTGCTGAACATTAAATTCAAGACGGAGGCTAGACAATCAGTAAATGCTGTCTATAAACGTGGAAAAGTTACGTACTGGGCTTATTCTGTTGAACAAGTAAACAGAGAAAGCTTTGACATAACTTTTAACAACTCATTTGTTATTATATCCTAGATTTCCGAACGAATAAGGGTGGGTTGCACCAAACCGCCTGTAAAAGTAAGCCAAATGTTACGCTAATCGGAGCTACTTAACGATTGCTAACATAAATGGGTTGCACCAAGTGCAAAATAACAGAACGTAAGAGTTAAGCGGGATGCCACTGTCTAAACGCATTTCTACTCACATTTTTATGGTAGAATATTTATTCAATATGGCAACACAACCATAAATGCCAAACTAAACTTGTCAAAATCGTCACACGAAGAAAAAATCTAAAGAAAGGAGCGCGAACTAAACTTAACTTGGCACCCTGCAGCTTGTAAATCAAGAATATACAAACATTTAGCCATTCCTGAACATGTCTATTACTCAATCAAAAAGTGGGCTATCCATTGCGCCTTACGAGGAAATTTTTTCAAAGGATAATGCAACTTGTGTTGAGAGTGGAGTTTAAAGCGAAAGCCAGAATAGTCGGCTGGTGTATTGTGCATTATATTATAGTAAGTAAATCATCCTGCTTGTTTATTACTACTTACAGAACCCTAAACAAGTAAAGCCGTTGCTGGAAGCACCAAATGGCGAGAAGGAGCCCAATCGCAAAACAAACGCATCACTAGTTTTAACTCTTGAAAATTCGTAAAAATAGGGTACTGAATCCCTCGAACCTGGTTGATTATGGCTGGCACTGTAACCAACGTCCTAAATATTGAACTTATACATGTACTTACTTATTAAATGAGTGTTCTAAAGCATCTTTGTTAACAAATGATGAGTAGCACCTATGTTACACTAATGAATAATGATACACAATGTTTTTTATTTCAGGTTTGAATTTACCTTTGGTATTGAAGACAAGATGAAATCGAGGCTTGTTATGCTACTCAGTGCTTAATTCCAGGATGTTTGAAAGTAAAAATGCAGTGATTTCAAGAAATTGGTAGAATCTCAATGTAAAAATAAAGTATAATTATATTAACCTAATCAATCAGTATTTCAATTTTGATAATAAAATACATAATTATATTTATTTAGTTACCTTATTTTTGTTTTATTTATTATTAAAACACTGGCATAGGTTTCCTTTGTAGATGGAAGCAAGATCCTCCCCCCTCCAAACATATTTCTACTGCAAATATTAATCACCAGTTTTCTAGCACTTGGCATAAATAATCAATGAAACTTGACACTTGAAGTATTTTAAGTCAGGTCAATCAGTTCTTGGATAGTGTGAAGCGGACCCTTGGCCAAAGTGAGCCAGCTTATTGATCGGACAAAAAACTTCATATACTGAACCACAGATCTTTGATAATGGTTATTAACAATACTCTACTCTTGATACATGTTACAAATATTATTCAGGTAAAAGTGACCATAAAACATTAGTGTGGCTAGGATTCCAAAAATGTTTTCTTATCACTTGTATCTTAATAATCATAATCATTTATTTCTTTGTAATGATATATGTTTACAAGTCATACAACAGCCATGTAGGTAGGTACCTAGTTACTATTATGTTTTATTTGTAAATAGGTACCTAATGCTGGTTGGGAAAGATATATGATAAAGAGAGACCTTTATTATTTAGGTATTACTAATAAATTCATAGTAAAATCATAACATAACACATATTTTATAATTGATTTTGAGCACTGATGATAGGACTAGGACTAATCAAAAATGCATGCATACATACATCATCTTAGGAAGCTTTTTCCCTTATAGAAATGTAAGTATGGAAATATATCTACTTTTTATACTTACAAAATGAAATGCATGTACTTATTTTGCGTACAGTCACCGGCAATAGTATCTTCCTACATGAACTGTACAGTGAGTACAATTTGGATTAAAAAAAGCATGTTCATAATAATGTCCGATTTAAAATATACTAATGGGGAAGGTATCTGTCAAAAGTCAGGAGGTGCCAGCATAAGTAGGCACCTACCACTAGTTTTGTTGAATGAGATTTGGCTTAAAGGGCTAAAATTAATGCCAGTAAATTCCAATAAAACAAGAATTTTACACTATTGGTAGGACTGAGACTACAACCTATGCCGGCACCATCTGTAAACACTTGATTGGCCATAATCCTGATTGCAGCGACGAGCAGCAAATGGTAGGTAACAATTGCCATAGAAGAGCGACACACATGAAGTCAAATTAGTTAAACCATGCTATTACCAAATTGTCAGTAGATAGTTTATTTATTTATATGGGTTTAATGTTTCAATAGATCTGTAAAATCTTTGTGTTTATTTCACAAATTAGCAAACAGTGTAAGCTCTTTATCAACACTCAAGGGACCGGACATTTTGTGACATTATCACAAGTTGTCATTAAATAGAGGCCTACTGTGCTTGTTTTAAGGCAAATAATGAAATCAAATAAAAAACAAGAATTATATGAATTACTATAATGAATTTTCATACACATTTGAATTTGTGGATACCTAACCATTGTTGAACTATTTTTTTATTGTCCCACAGCACATGACACTCTTATTTACTTGATTGTAAATTCCGCATCACACTTTATTTACATGTACTGTTCTGAACATGGTTTAGTTAGGTGTCGAGGCTCGATTTCTGTAGGACATTGGCGATAAATGTTTGGTGGTATAACTTCATGCCCTTATTAAAAGCATTAAAGAAACCTCTCTGATCATCTGGCATCTTTTGAATCGTATGACTTGCTCCCATCAAGTCCCGTTCGTGGCCTGTTCTACCGTGTCATAAAACTTGTTTTTCTTCTTGACCTGGTCATTCCACCGCGTCGGAGGTTTACGTTCCCTTTTGTCTTCTACCTTGCAGTATTCAAGTCAACCGTTGTTTCCAAAGGTTTGGTCTTCATTGACAAAAACAGAGTGGTTTTTTAATGGTTGTCATGATTCTGGTCCTGCTCATTCTACGGCTGTCGGCTTTCATGACAATGACTGTAGGTTCTGGTATGTTTGTGATACATAACAGAAGTCTGTACTATTTCAACCTGAAGTCACTCGGCACTCGATTTTACCTAAATAACGCACTTTTTACAAAGAATTTTATGTACTTATTATTTAATACCGTTATCTGATCTGAAAATTGTGAATAAAACCAAACGTCAATCGTATACGCCTTTTTACGTTCAGATACTCGCATATATTTATTACTACAAACAATATTTTAATATTTTTCATCAAATATCACTGTCTTTTTGTCTAATAATGCATTTATCCTTGAAATACGAGACATTTTTGCAAACTGTCAGCCATATTTAAACGTAGATTTGAGTTAACCAGTGCTCGACGGCTGGTTAAGGTTAACGTAACTTTCTGACTGCTAAAGTGCATGGTGCAACGGAAAAACGGACTTGACGTCTACTGTAACCATGATGAGTTCGTTAAGTGTGCGTGGTGCAACCCGCCCTAAGAGTGTGAGCTAGACTTTTACTGTTTGTGTGTATAATAATAAAAAATACTGCCAATTCATGTGATTCCAGAATCAGTAAATATCATGTCTATCACAGAATTTACTGGAGGTCTATCCATTGCCTAACCAAATTAAAGCTTAATCATTTAATAAGAGTGTGAGCTAGACTTTTGCTGTTTGTGTGTATAATAATAAGGAATACTGCCAATACATGTGATTCCAGCATCAGTAAAAATCATGTCTATCACAGAATTTACTGGAGGTCTAGCAGTTGCCTAACCAAATTAAAGCTTAATCATTTAATCAAACGGTAATCATGCATGAGGTTGTTATTGGGCTCGTAATACGTTTAAAGCGTCAATATCTTTGTTTGTTCTGCAAAATGCAAATGATTAAAGCGCGTGCGTTTAAACGTTGTTCAACTTTTGTTACATTTATTGTTTACCTACAGCTTAACTGAATCAGTTCGTGAAAAGTTTTAGGATGGTTTACGAATGTGTGCTTAAAGTATAACTTTACTGTGCGAGCCTATGATTCTCGGTAATATAAATAAAATACCAACTGAGAACTACCTACAGCGGGTGTACCTTCCCCATGAACTCCCGTTTTAGAGACCATCATACTAAACTGATATATATCGATATAGCGTCAGGGTCTATTTGTCGTGCGTGTCAATGAGCCACGCCAGTGGCAGCACCGTCGGAGCGGGGATATAAAACTACACTACGCCGCTGTGCGTGCAAAAGTCGCCATGTGTTTTTAACCTACTTTACAGGAGACACAAAAAACTAATTATTTCGATACTGCTTTCACATAAGTACATGAATATTTTTTTAGTTAAAATATGCACTCTTTTACATTCTTTAAGTTTCTCGTGGAAAGATAAACGTGTTTAAATAAATGAAAATAAATACATATTCATAAATCTGTCACATAGCGATTTTTGTTTGAGTCATATAATAATCTCTATGTGCCTTACCAATACTTAGCTATATTAAATTATATAGGAGCGTATTCAATTTGTATGTTTTATTGTCACATAGTTACTTTATGAAATGATATTAGGTATTTAAAAAAAAACAAGAGAAGTATTGTAAGACAAATATAATGAAAAATCAATAGGATCAATCTTCGGATTTTCTTGTTACTTTTCATTGAGTTAGAATGTAGGTAGAAATACAGTCTAAAACAAGATTTACCGAAAATATGGCTCGTGAAAATTTGTAACCAGCCAGTCTTATACCGTAATAAGACTGTCGGAGAAACTGCTGTACGAGTCGTTCTTACAGCACCATGGCGGGGCGATTTTTTTGGGTTGATTGTGTATGTGTAGCCCGTTCTTTATTACATATCGATGTTACTTTCATTATCTTTTTAGATAAGATCATAATTAGAATGAATCCATAGCTTTAAGATATTTTTTTAATCAAATATTTCTACTCGTAGAAACATCTCCTTCCAGAGCCGTATTTTTAATCCGTCCTGGCATGGCAAATAACAATAAAATCCGGAAGACTTTTTAGCGTACACCCAGATTCAAAATTGCATGGACAACTCATGAATTAATTAATTGGCCGTAATAAATATGTTTCGTACCTACTTTAATCACTCCATTGAAGTATGATTTATTAGTACTCCATGTTGATGAGGGTGGTTACCCTGAGGAAGACCATTCTTCTTCTTGCAACAGCATTATTCATCGTTTATACAAACGATCAACCCATAAAGGAGAACTAACGTTACTTCCACTATGCCGACTACCTGGCCCTAACATCATAGGAAAAATCTTTCGAGGAAGTAAAGAGTGGATCGGCAGAAGGTCTGGCATCCCGTTCAACGTACTACCAGAAGATATCAATCCAGACCCAACCCACACAAAACAGAAAGCGGCGGCGAGAAACAACATCATTTGTCGGATCACTGACACCACATGGTGTGCAACTCCACATACACTTAGCACTACTGCACTTGCGCTAAGTTTCTCGGTTGCAGAGTATACATGCCGTATGCCCAGTGAGAAAAGAATTCTGCACTGGATCAGAAAGATACTGCTCTCAACCTGTCGACTAATCACTGGATGCCTTAAACCTACCAAATGCGACCATCTTTACTAAAGGAGCGGAATTACTTCTCCTCGCATACTTATAGACTTGGCAACTGTTGTAGAACGCGAAAGCAACTGCGGGATTCCCGACATACAACGGTCACCTGGGAGTCTCTAAACAGACTAAAGTGAGATATTGGCCGATCCAAAGACAATCTTCTTAAATGGGGAATCAGCCTGGGACAAAGAGATGCACAATGCGAACGTGGGGACTTACAAACAAAGCAACACATGATACAGTGTTCTCTGTAATCAAATATGTGTAATACAGTAGACTTCATGAAAGCTACTTCTCGGAGATTAAAGGTGGCAAACCACTTGCAAAAAATAATTAAGCTTAAGTTTTTGATCCTGTCATACGAAAAGAAGAAGAATTTGATTTACCTGCCAGTGACAGCAAAATGGTTTAGTAAAAAACATATTTATTTACTTGAAGGTAGATTACACGTGGAACATGTGGTCGACTGAATATATTATAGAAAAATCTCGCTATGTACCGTAAAGCAACGTTTGACGCCGCGTCGACGACCATAACATCGATCCAAACTAGTACAAAAATATCTTTATGTGCTAAATGCTACATAGCGGGTGAAACTCTCTGATTAATCTAAGTGAAAAATACAGCTATGTGTCAAGAATCACATATTTAGGCGCATTCTAATAATGACCATAGTGGCAAACTAAAGTAGTTATTTGATTTATTATTATAGAAGGCGCATTCAACCTATGAACATCACATAGCTAGATTTGGTAAATCCTGAAATATTGAAATTAGCCTGATGGGATTTTTGGAGCATATGTATCTTGAAATAAGGATCAAAATGGCATTAAAAACGAAAAATCGACTGTGCGGTATGAGCGAGCCGCGTAGACGACGGCACCAGTCGGAGCGGGCATCGCGGACTGCTGCACAAGTGCTACCCAGCACATCACCTGTGTTTCACTGTAACTATAGACAATCATACCATCTTGGTGTATGTGCGGTATGAGCGAGCCGTCGACGACGGCACCAGTCGGAGCGGGCATCGCGGACTGCTGCACAAGTGCTGCCCAACACACCACCTCCAGTGCTTGACTGTAACTATAGACAATCATACCATCGGGGTTTATGTGCGGTATGAGCGAGCCGCGTCGACGACGGCACCAGTCGGAGCGGGCATCGCGGACTGCTGCACAAGTGCTGCCCAGCACACCACCTCCAGTGCTTGACTGTAATTATAGACAATCATACCATCGGGGTGTATGTGCGGTATGAGCGAGCCGCGTCGACGACGGCACCAGTCGGAGCGGGCATCGCGGACTGCTGCACAAGTGCTGCCGGCCCAACACGTCGCCACCTGCGATGCGCCGCCCTCGCACGCACTCTCTGATACCTCCCTGCAATCAGAAATAGACTGTACATGTTAATATGCGGAGACTTGTTGTGGCAATAGTAATCTCCAGCTATATGAATTAAATGTAGTCCATCAATTTCGATGACGGCGACTCCAACAGTTAAGGATTTATCATTTTATGAACCTACGTAACAAACACCGTCTAGTTACCTATAACATACGAGTAGATAATTCAGAGAAACACTATTTACCTTACCTTAAATATATGAATTCAACTTTACTTGTTTTATTAATTTATTACAGGATTTTTAATCTATGCAGGCAATGCAAAAAATATGGAAATTAAATATTATAGACATATTAGATTTACATATATTCATCCAAGATTATAGAGATGTCATTATCGTTTTTTATGTTGGACCAAGGCGGTAAAAACACACTTTACAATTACTTATAGTTACACATATTTTAAAACCAATTTGTTTTTTTTTTCAAAAGTGTTTATCGTACAGTTCTGCATATAAATTGTAGTCGACGAATAGACTAGCATAAAAATTTTAAAAGTTAGCAACAGCAGCATTTGAAAGCCTTTTCTGTTCACTACAAAAACTGCACTCTTTGTCGTCTCGACTGACTAGGTACCTACATGAAAACAGCCTTATTCTTGAATGTGTAATTCAGATAAAACAAGCATTTACATTACATTACATTTACATTTACATTTACATTACATTTATCCCTAAAAGCAACTTACTAGTGGCAGCGCGTCAAAAATATTCGTAGGGAAACTGGAGCTAAGGTCGTAGGGTTTTAAGGTCAGCAACGGTCATGTGACACTTCTAGAGTTGGAGGTGCCTATGGGCTGCGGTAGCTGATTAACACCAGGTAGGCCGAACGCTTGATAAAAAAATAGCTAAATTCGATTTTTATCGAGTGCCGTTCTAAATGTACACAACTGGTTGAAAGTTTGTACCTCCCCCCCCCCTAAAATATAACCTTTAAACATTATTAACGAACTAATATGCAACTAAAATAAATATATAACTAATTAACGTGAAAGTAAACGTAAACTTAAACTAATGGCCAAACGCGTGATCAGTCTAGTGAAAGGACACCTATGTTGTACCGTAGTAACCCATTTTCTTTTAACGTGAGATCAGTTATTCTTCGGACTCCGGTGGAAATAGCAACCTAACCCCTTGTAACCTCCAGGAGGATAATAAAACACATAAATGTACCTGAATTACCTAACGAATAAGTAATAGAATGAGAACACAAGAAACAGAGTCACTTGGTATAAAATTTCAGAATGATAATTTTTTTATTGTAAAGTGTAAGGTAAAATGTTTAAAAATAAATAAATTTTTTTGGTAATGATCCCCAACGGCCTATTTAGTCCTTAGGATAACAAGGATGTAGCAAACTTCCTGGAATAAGTCCATTTTAAAACCTACATATATTATAGAATTTACTCCTATCATCTGAGTGCTTAGATAAGCGTGAATATCACACTAAGGTACTACATCCTTGCCCGATGAGGTATTAAGGCTCCTTACTACCGAACAGTTAAGTCATTCGGGCTTGCCTATCCCTACCTGCCTAACCCTAGGAGTTTAAGACTCTTCAAGCGACTCTACTAACGGTTTGGAAGCTTAGGTGACGTTGTGATGAAGAAAACCGCCGAAATATTCATCGTCAACCTTTTAATCTCATTTAACAACATGAGAGCAAATCTAAACGCCAATAACCCTTGTCCAACCCATAAACTGTAAACTGAGTCATTATTTCTGAGTTTTCTAACATGTAGAACCAAGAACCAACCTTAGTTGTTGACCACAAATTTTATGAAGTCAAACTAACCAATTTAAGCATTATGTAACTTTGAAATAATACAATGGACTGCTCTGCTTGCCACTGACCAAATCAGACTACTGTTTCAGAATGATTTGTTATTCAGAGTTATATGAATACTATAAAACCATTGAAATGTATATTTATACCTTTATTATACCAGAAAACTCAGAAATAGTCTTGAAAATATCGCAAAAGATTAGAATACTGCTTTTAAAACGTTAAAATCAGGATATTATCGAAAAACGACGAAACGAAGTTTTATAAAAAATGATGCTTTCAAAAACATGAAAGGCTTTAAGAAAATGCCTACTTCCCCATTGTGTATGAATTTAATCTATCACTAACCCCATCTGCTAGTATTTCTGGAATATCTGTCGTACTTACCATAGCCCAAATATTCCAGACAATACTCAAGTGTATCCCTAAACCTAAGCTGTAAAAGTTCGGCCAATGAATCCGAGATTGCAAAGCTATCAATATGGTGTTGTGCAGATCTCCCCCTCCACGACTAAAACGTCAGGGCGGTGGAAGTAAGATCGGTCCCTATCTGGTGTATATAAAGAATATTTACATATATTTAACAAGACCCGAACACGATCTCTGTAAGGCTTCGACAAGTCTTGTCACAAGCTGGCCAGCAACTTAACATCGAATTGAGGCCCTTATCTAACCTTACAGCTGGCCTCTCGTGTTCAGTGTGGCACCACATGGTGATGTAACGTTACTGTGTTGGTAAAAAGCAACGCCGAGCTTCCACATGCTCGTCACAAAACTAGAACTCCAGCTCTATCTCTGTTGACACCAGTTAGGTTGAAATAGAGCTGAATAACCACACTTTTAGGTTTAGACAGTAACTGGTTCTATTATTTAAATAAACACTCAAGAAAATTTACATGAAAACTCCCATTAACATAAGTTAAAAACAATTAAAAAACCACAAGAAATAGTAAATGAAACTTTCACCGCCGCAAAATATCTAGATCTACATTTCCGAGGTACTTTCAAAGTTTCCCGGATCCGCAAAGTCTAGATTTAACTCTGAGCCGAAACAAAATCATATTGATTTTAATTCTAGCCCAAACGATTTCCAAAACCAGTCACTTATCCGTTCGACAATTAAGAATTGAATGCCTCGCGCGTCCCTTTCACCTCTATTTATAACCTTAGATGCTTACACCGTGCTTACATTAGACGGAGAGCCGGCCTCATCAAGCACGACCCGACAATGTAACCAACGAAATCCCCCAATCATTCCGTCACACCATGTCTACCTTCATATCCGTAATATCTGGCAGCTGTAAAGTGACGGAAGCCAAAGAATGCAATCCACTTTAGTAAAACAAACCCTCAAGTTCCGGGTTTGATGCAATATTATAGATACATTAGTTACTTAAGTACTATGCAAGACCTTGCCTTACGTAAAACCTTATGTAACACATTATTATGAAGCGATTAATGAATAAATAAAAGAATTATGAATTATTATGAGAAATTATATGATCCTCGGTGGTTTCTTTTCCTATTTTGGTATTATTATTCTCCAAAACAACAATTTCGATAGTCTATCACTTCGACCTCCACCCATTCAAAGCCGCCAGGTGCCCAAATGCAGTATCAAGGATAATATAGCTATTAAACCAGACGGACCCTGAACGCTTCCCCCATCGCGTCACATCCATCACGGTCAGCTCCTAGTCTATCAGAAACACAATTACTATTAATCGAATGCTTACGTTTTGACTTATGAAAAAGATCATAACTCTTCTTGCCTTTCTGCTATTATGTGTCTTATGTCATTTTCATAAGGTTCAATTTTATTTGACCTCAACTCATGGGAAATAAAACAATAAAAATATCCTTTACTCAAATGAAAAGGATCGTAATTCTCTTTGGCCTTTTGTTTACTTTATGCCTTCTGCCATTGTCTTAAGGTGTAAATTTATTTGACAACGTCTCACTGACCTGCATTTTAATAATATGAATTTTATTGTTCGTCAATTTTCTTCTCCGTGGTTGCTATGGGAACCAAACAAGGTTATGTACATGGCAATAATAGTACATAATATATCTATTTTTGATATACGGAATGTTGCCGCCCGATGTTTCTTTGGATTAATTGGTTATTGTATTGAAGTAATAATTTGTCACGCCCGACCCATTACTAAGCAATTTTCGTGATTCTTAACCTTTATCTTTGAATGAAAAAATGATAATAAAGATCCTTAATGTTCATATTTTAATAGACAACCATGTCCACAATACATATTACAGTAGATAGTACCTGAATGAGGTATGTATTTAGTTACAGTCGCCCCCCATTTAAATTTTTAATACATCACTTTAGCAATTACAGTGATTTATGAAAAGTTTCAATGTAACTCTAGATTAATCGGTAATTTCCCTCCCTGATTTAATCGTGTGGTGTAGGTGTGTTCTCCAATACTGGATGACAACAAATTGCACAGCTTTGAAAACCGCTCCTTTGATTCCTGACAAAAACACTTGACAACCTCTTCCCCAAGAATATTCATCTTGCCAGAGATACCAGATTGTGAGTTTGGTAGGTCCTATTAACCCGTTTTTGTGCCTTAACCACGATTGTGTCGGGTATTATTTCGCCCTATTAACCGATAGACTCTTTTTAGTCAACTAGTGAACTCACAAAAACTTCCCACGCAAGACAAAAAAAACTCTTTTTATAAGTATGAAGCGTTCAAATTCCATTGTCAAAAATCGAACCAGATTTCTCAGCCTTACCACTCGCAATCATTTTTCTTGGCGCGTGTCACATGCTAGAATGAAGTAATTAGACCTTCAAGATTACTTTGTGCGTGTTTTTTTTTTTTATCACAAAACAACCCCAAAGTTTCCACATTTTTTTTATAATAAATAACTTGTGACGTGAAAACTCCTTTATGGAAGTTCATTATGTAGGGTCCCAACCACTAAATGATCACGGCCCAAATTTATTGAAATAGAATAATTAAAATTTATATTACAAAACAAAAAAACAAAACAAGAACAGCCATGTATTTTATTTTATTTTGTCATGACTCGCCATCATTTTAATGTGGAATTGTCGAATATACCTTATCCCAGATGAGGTGTGTGCTTTCGTGATAATTCGTACCTTGTATAGTATTTAGTCAGCAAAAACTATCCTTATAAATGGATCGAATCGTAAAACGATTTTAACCTACCAAATAAGAATTTGCCAACTAGCTTGTCCCAGTTCCCCCCCCATTCGTTTCCCCTGCAAATACCGACTATTCTAGGTTTGATCGCACTCCAGACAATGTCTATCTGTATCAATCCTTTCTCCCGTAATGCAAAAGTTCATCCTCCTTCATTATCCTACTTTCATCTCTTACTTCAATCCACATAATCATAAGCTTAATGTTTAATTATTCATAACATCCTTTTTCCCTTCCTCATGCGCCTTTTCGCTACGATCTCTACAAACAGCCAAAGCTATGATGTGCAATCAGCATTAAACATGAATTATTATGTTAAAATAAACACTTATAATATAATAAACGTTGCTTTTAATATATTTTGTTCTAATTTGTTATTAAAATATTTAGGTAAAAGAAATATATTCTAACTTGAAAGTTATTAATGTTTATGACAACCATCTCCCCATCATGTTAAATGTCAACAATCAAATTTTATGCTGAATCTTTACTATTACTTCAACACATGTTACCAGATTGCCCAAATCGCAACAATTTTTTTTTTTTTTTACATTTTGACCAAAACTCCCAACCCGTACTTTTCATTTCACTTCCTTCAGTTCCAGGGACAACCTATAGTTGATTTTCTCGAAAACTTGGTATAGAAAAAAAAACCAAGTAATAAAATAAATACAAAAAATATATATATATTGATGATTATGAACACCCTGTGTGATAATCAAATTATACCAGCTGAAATAAAACTAAAGCAGGCAAAACTAATTTGACATTTTAGGAAAAGTAACTATGATTTTATTTCTGTAAAATCAACCACCATACAACCTTAAAATTTCCTAATTATATTACAATTTTACCACCTATTTCCTTCTCTTAAATACATTTAGTGCTAATTACAACACGCCCCCGTCACGTTTCAACGAAACATCCCCGTAATATAACGGAAAACCCGACATCGTGGGACCACGCCCCCAATACCCTTCTTACTTATGGAACAATATTGATAAAAAAAAAATCTAATAAAATAAAACGGTATAATGATTTACTGCAATTATATTATTTTCAGTATTATACTCCAAAACAAAATCCGCAACCCCCGCAACTGAATATAACCAGCACAACAAGACCCCCTAGAATTATTTACGTTAATCATAAACTATTATCAAAACTATTCCTGAACAAATATTGAGAACCAAAATCATTGAAAACCACTGACTCCCCAGCAACCAGTTGACAACCCAAACGCGCCCGATCCCGATTAATAGAACCTCACTCCGTTAAGCTCGCTCGTCCGAAAATCTTCTGATATCATTTTTTTTTTTTTTTTACAAGTAAACATGAATAGATACCCTACAATAAATATAAATAGATACAATCTTAAAAAATAATTTAACCCTTCAGTGAATGAGTATACAGTTTCATTTGAAATGGTAAAATAATTACTCTTCGTAAAGGTCATTCGCATTAAGACACCATCATTGTTTGCAACGCCCATAAACGTGATTGTTCATACCAAATTTTGAAAAATACTAAAGAAATCTAGTTTGTACCAAAAAGACCAGAAATTGTACGAAGAAGGAGTCACCAACGTAACGCATAACAAAATGTGTTTACAAGACTCTAGACCCCTAAGTTATAAAGCCATACGATTTAGAAACATGTAAAATGAATTGAAATAAATTTAGAGTAGATTAATGTAAAGTGAAGTGAAATAAAATGAAAAGTGAGAAAGTGAAAAGTCAATAAGAAAAATAAATCAAAAGAGGTCATAAAAAAAACGAAAATTACTAAGATGTCAAAAATAAATAAAAAGTAATAAAATTAAATAACATAACTTCGCTCCAACTGAGCGCTCCACCCTTTTTTTTTTTAATTTCTGTATGTATATAGTCGAAAATGTTAGATAGCTCCTGCAAAAAGAAACATGATTAGTAATATTCCCAGAGCAGGCACTCATGTGATAGGTAGACAACTAGACAGGTATATGAAACCCAATGGTAGAGGTTTCGCTCCAATACATCCGCAGCAGCTAATCTGTAGGTGGCGGTCCATTGAGCCATTAATCACCAGTTCCTGCTGTGGTCGGTGAACCAGTCACATGGTGAACGTTTTCCGGTCAGCTCAGTTTCCAAGGAATAGATGTTATCCAACTGAAAGCTATCAACGGCATATTGCAGTCTGTGGGCTGTAATGAATATTTAAATTAAACAAAAAACAACATATTCGATTCACAGGTTGTTTATTTTAGTCTAAATTGTATGGCACACAAACAAATAATACACTTCTATAGACACACACATAATATTAGTGTTAACTACACAATCCCTGAACAAGAGACTGAGACAAAGCGAATATTTAAAACTAGTATGACAACAGAAAAAAAAATTGATTCGGTATCACTTTGCCGTGTCGACTGTCGCGACTATCACAAACCATATCACTTTGTCAGCTAACAGGACTGTTTCTGATTTGATGTTGTCAACTCTTGATGTAGTAGTCTTCAGTAGCCAGCTTCTTGTATTCATTATACCCAGTAGAGTTTTGAGTTTTCTTCAAAGACACAGCAGTGTTCCCGCGAAGTTCAAAGTAAAATGAAACTAACAACACCACAGACGCACATATACTTATCCAAAATATTGAAATAAAAATCTTCTTGTTGACACTACTTGTATAATTCAGTAATAATTAATCCTATTACCAATATTTTGCGTAAGATAAAAATCACATTCACTAATAATCATAAACAAAGTGATTTGTTGACCAAGAGTAAATATACCCCTAAGATGCATAAATTAAATTACATATACTTACCAATAGTTCTCTGTCTCTCTCTTTCACTATGCACATTATCCTTATTTCAGTATATTATCCTTACTTCATTGGTACAATGGAACAACACAAGAATCCCTTCACAACACTGGTGTAGTCATGTTAAGTTCTCACTCTGCACTCCATGGATGTAGACAAATAAATTTAAACTTTATAATCACATACGATTTTCACAATTATACTCGCGCACTTTGATAAATCTTTTACGAAATCTAAGCCACAAAAGGTCTCTGTTCTACAATTAAAACGGCACTTTTTCGCAATCTAAATCACCAAAGCGTATTTTTAGATGGAAAACAAGAGTTCGCGGCTCGCCGTCCCTGTTGAAATACCCACAAAACACAATCACCAAACTAAATGCACAATCGACTGTTAATGATGTAAATTAAGACGTAAAATTCTGCATTAAAGTGGTTTGAAAGTTATTTTCAACAACAACACGAACTTTTTCAACCTATTATTTTGCCGGCCTCTCTGAACTGTCAATTGTCATTCTGTTGATCTGTTCTGATATATGATTTTTCACAAAGGTAACTAAATCAACTCTTACTTTAATATTATCTCCTTACAGACTTAAATGTTTATATTTAAACTCGATTGCAATTTTATTTGCTTATAATAAATATTATGTAAACAATAAAACAAAAATAAACACAGTTATTTTAAAACACTTTCAGTACAAAACTACATTTCTGAACGATCGCGTATGTCACAATGCATAAATAGGTATTGCCAGTCCTATAAATTACGCTAAAACCGTTTAAGTACTAAAGTCTTGAGAAATGTTATCTCTTCTTATTTATTTTCCGTTCACTGTTATTAAAACGCAAATTATTTTATGAAAAGAAATAAAATTTTACAATTAATTTTATGCATTGTTAAATCAGATGTTATCAGATATGCAGTTGGGTCTACTGACGTAAACAATCAGTCAACCGACAAAAGTGAGAAGAAACGATAGTTAGAATGAGACAAATATTCGGGATGGCTTTAAAAGGTATCTACAGTACTCACGTAAGCGACCAGTCGTCCGACAAGAACGAGAGGGAATGACAGCCAGAACGAGACAAAAATTGTCGAAATCGTGTCATGTTCTTTAATAATTATCACCATCTTATGACATGATGCGCAATATAACCCGCTTCTATTATCAAGTATAATTCCTTTTGCTATTACCTCATAAATAAATAATTATGTCAATCTGCATATTATATTATAAAAGCATGGCTCTGTTTTAAAATGTTTTCTTCTTAAACAGTAATTCCTGTTTTAATATTTGGAAAATGTATTATGCAGTGATGCTAAAATAACGAAATAATAAAGGAAATAAAATGCAATATAATAACAAAATTACTGTTTGCACACTACAATCACGGAGAAATGTTTTCAACATAACAAAAACCAGCTTGCTTTTAATTAATAAATAAACAAAATTTGCCGTCAGGCTAGTAAAACTATTACAAAATCCATCATATTTCTCATCATGTGCGAACAGCAAAATTCGTCACAACCCAGAATTATATTGACGCAACATCGCGACATGTGTAGACCGCTTATATGAAGTTTGGCTTTTAAACGTTGACAAATGTCATAGAGATCTCTGCTACGCTTCCCTGTCAAAAAATAACGGAACCGGTGTTTCTAATTTATATTACTAATCTCGATTTCGTGAAGTGATTTGATGGTTCATCTTCTTAAAATATATTAAAAGGTGTCCACATGTTTCTACTGATATACATGAAACCGACCTTTGCGACGACAAACTGTGTCAGAAGCGCGCCAGACAACAACAACAAGTGTCTATTTTGTTTTCGCCAAAACACCGCAATAATGCAAGTCCGCAGTGAATTGAAGACTATTATGTTAATATCTAGAATGTTTTACCGATTTTGCCTTCCGAACAAGTGGCTTTATCACATCAAAGTACTGATATTTCAAGATACAAGAATCAAATACTCCGAATGCAAATGACATGAAAACTTTAAGATAATACCAACTCTCGACACAATTTGGTAAGTTTGCAGTCTCTATTCCTTAAAAATAACCCTTATTGCTAATGTTTCAATATATTTCCAAGCTAAGCTGACTTTTGTTTGGATAATTTTCAACAATATTAATCTATAACAAACTTATTTTCAAATTTTCTTCTGTTGCATAGTTGTTCCAAGACAATAATGAAAACACAGATCCAAAAAATGTTTGATGTCAAATATAACTAATTTTCCTTCTGAAAATTTTGTCAGCTTTACACATTAATGTGTTATTTTTCCAGCAAATGGATGCCTGATTGACGTTTCCAGCTGATACCAAACAAAATCTGCCCACAAAACCAGACAACACGCCCCCGGAGACGAAAACATGATGCCGCAACCCCCGAAAATATCAGTCTGTGTTCGAAGACAAACTGCATTTTCCAAGTAAGTTCAATGATACTATTATTTATAATCTAAAAATGACCTGACTGTACCTAGTAACAAAAATTTAAAATCTCTTATCACTCTCAGTCAAAAAATAATAATCTTCAATCTTGATTAATTTGTTCAGTAATTAGTATCATTCTTTCAAAAGGTATTTCTAATGTCATTCTTGGTTATCACTGTATATTTGAAAACTACTTTTACTGAGTTTTTGTAATTTTCCGCTTCCAGACTGCCTAACGACGAGTCATCTTGCTAAAAACTGCCATGTCCAAAGGGCCAAAACGACCTCAACGTTACTGCTCATGATCAAAAATAAAAGGTAATTTATTACATTTACTAATAATTAGTAGTCAAGGATGCTGTTGAACTAATGTCCTTGATCCTAATGACCCATTTCTATGGAATAAATAGACTCAATTTTTCCTACTCAAAATACACTTCAAAATATTTACTTACTGACAGCTTTCCCATACCTGGTCTAAGGACGCCCCCGCAAATAAATAACTTGAAGTCCTCTTCGGAATAATTAGACTTCATTTAGCTTACTCAAAGTATACCTAAACGTATTTACTTTGTGGCAGATATCCCATTCCTATAAACTAGATTTTCTAAGGACGCCCCTATAAATAAATAACTTGAAAGAGCCCTTTTTACACAGTCGTACACAATACTAGCTCTGAAAACATAGGTATGAAAACACTATTTCCTGTTTATATCTTAATTATTATATCAGCCTATTTTTAAATACTATGAACCTCTCCTTACAGATTGCAGGACTGCTGTGGGTATCTCCCATCTCTGGTACATGACAACACAAAGGAAACTTAAATCTGACAGTTCTGTCCATCTTGGTTCAGATTTCTGCTTAGATTCCATATCTAAATTACTTACGCTGTAGAAAAATAAGGTATGCATGGAGTTCTGTACTGCTCTTCCAATAATAATTTCCAGTCCTAATGAAAATTAATTCTCTTCGTCCTAAATAACTCAAAGACTAACGCTAGTTCTAAAATAAAAATGTTAATTTCTACTACTTTCCTATTTCTGCTAATTTGTATGAGAGTTTGTAGATTTGACTTCGTTCATCATCGCCAGTTTGTACATACTACTGGAAAAAAAAAAATCCGTGGCTATTTTCCTTAAATAGTTATTTCCCTCACTGTCAAGACAAACTTTATTATGCTATGTCTTATCCTACCATATCTTATCTAAGAAACGCGAGATAATCTAGGAGTATCCTTCATACGTACTTACATACAAACAGACGGAACAAACTGAGAAATTCTTCCATTACCACCGCTAGTACGCGGCGAAGTAGCGAACAAAACTAATATAAAGTATATGCAGACTTAATTTGATATTCATGTACCAGTAACTATTTATTTCCTTGTTTTCAGGGTTCAAACCTAGCTGACTACCTACTCCGAAGTTACCTTAAACCACATGAGAAAAGATATGGATCCCTTAGGAGACAGCAGCACCAAGAGAACCGTCTTAAAATAGAATAGAATGATATGATGAACCTATGTAACTCCGAATCCTTGATGTTAGAAAATAAAATCATCTTTTGTTTTGTTTCATTCAAATAAGTACATAAATATCAAATGTGGTGGGTTTACGTGTCCCGTTTCCTATCAACATAACTAGGTATTAAGAACAATAAAGTAAAACTCTCCCGGATTATTTTATTTACGCGCCATCTATCGTCAATACTACGTCCTACGTACTGTGCTCCTATACAATAATCGATCTAGTATGTCATTTACTTAAGAAACATGGTAGAGACAAAATGGCCGACATCTGCGGACTCCTTTGACACGTCAAATTTTCAAGGAGGGCTATCGCGTATGAAACCCAGGGGCGCTAGTGTAGACCGAGGTCTTCGAAATGTCAAATTCCATAGCAGTTAAATGGGATTCGCGGAATCATTTCCAACCCAACAATGTTGTGAACACTCTGCCACACCAGGACATTAATAATTATGGAAAATATGAGCTACGAGTCACTAAATGTGAACGTTTTAATAGCGGAACCAAGAAAATCCTATTCTTACAAACAAGGCAGACCCGCGCAACACCGCGGCCCCGTCGACATCCTCACAGCACGGTCCATTGTATCAAATATCATTCAAGCGCAAACTGACTCTCACAAACGTACGTAATAAAATTACAGCTGTATTTCAATACATCAGTCAACAGTGGCGCCAACTAGTGAGTAAAAAGAACGATAACCCTTATTCAATTAAAATCCAAAACGTCAAATTAATATATTAATCTAGGCATTGATTTTAAAGGTAGGTATTTATTGAAAGTAAATTCATAGGTAAGAGAAACGATTAATATATTAACACTTATTTCATCGCATTCAGAACGTAAAATTTCGAACCTATAACCTTGAGATAGTGTTATCAACTGTGGATGCGACACAATTCACTTGACGGCGTCGGCGTTATATTTGAGCGAATCGACACAAATATGTCCTCAACTTTTAAATTTCGTTGTACAATTAAGGTTTTCCACACGTTTTCATTCATTATATCTAACTTAGATGTAAATCTAAGTCCCGAAATTAATAAATGATGATCCCTCCGATTTCGCATTTGAAATTGGTAAAATAAATCGCATGTTGAATGATAATTATATTATATGCCTACTAGTAGCCCGCCTCGAACCGAAGAACTCGCATTCTCCCTTCTAATGAGCTGATCAAATTCAACACGACTCTCATGATATATATCATGCTCATCTCTGCTTGAACCCCAACAAATTCATAAAAGAAAAACAAACACTAAAGCTATCGCGAAACAACTAACAAAAACCATCGCTAAGCAGACTTCCAGGAAACCGGATGACAGCTACGCCGCGTCCGAAGTTGTCTGCAAGATCCTCGCCTCGCCCATGGTCCGCTCGTTCGATAATGTTCGCCTCTCATGTTTATCTAGAGACAATCAAAACAAAAAGGTGCTACAATGATTCCACATTGCAGGTCACGAACGCCGAAAATCGAAACTCAATATTCCCCTCTCTATGACTCACGTACTCGGAAGAACACGGCGCAGACAAATGAACGATATATTCTACAGGCATCAGCTAAATCTCCCGGCGGCGCAATGGATAATGTTGTCGACAACGGCGTCATGAGCACATCCCTAGTTTCTGACAGTTACAAAATGTTGATAAACATCACTCAACCGGCTTTTTATGTTTTATTTTACCAATATTGAAGTTAAAAGTGCGATAAATAATTAAATACCCATAAGACAAAGTGCCTCGGTCATTATTTATTGTGTGAAACTAAAATTTGTGAATGAAAAACTCCAGAAAACCATGTTAATTTCAAAGTGAACTATCAAGTGAGTTGTGTTATTATTATGGTTGAAAATACGCCTGCGCGAATTCAAATCATCCTATTGGTGGAATAATTATGTATTTTTACCTCTTTCTAAAGCAAATACGTAACTGCATTATTGAAAATAATGTCAAATAGGAAACCCATGAAATATAAAATTGCCATAACCTCCAAAATCCAAAAAACAACTGATTCACGTCTCTATTTTCACAGCAACAAAATGCCTAAAAGGCTACTTAAATAAAAACTACCCTAATAACATATCCACTGGTCTCGGCATCAAAATGTACCTCCCCCCCCCCTAAAATATAACTCTTTACCCCATTAAGTTAACTTTAAGTAACAAATACTATTTAAGATAACTAACGAAAATCTAACATAAACTTAAACTAAAATAAATATATAACTAATTAACGTGAAAGTAAACGTAAACTTAAACTAATGGCCAAACGCGTGATCAGTCTAGTGAAAGGACACCTATGTTGTACCGTAGTAACCCATTTTCTTTTAACGTGAGATCAGTTATTCTTCGGACTCCGGTGGAAATAGCAACCTAACCCCTTGTAACCTCCAGGAGGATAATAAAACACATAAATGTACCTGAATTACCTAACGAATAAGTAATAGAATGAGAACACAAGAAACAGAGTCACTTGGTATAAAATTTCAGAATGATAATTTTTTTATTGTAAAGTGTAAGGTAAAATGTTTAAAAATAAATAAATTTTTTTGGTAATGATCCCCAACGGCCTATTTAGTCCTTAGGATAACAAGGATGTAGCAAACTTCCTGGAATAAGTCCATTTTAAAACCTACATATATTATAGAATTTACTCCTATCATCTGAGTGCTTAGATAAGCGTGAATATCACACTAAGGTACTACATCCTTGCCCGATGAGGTATTAAGGCTCCTTACTACCGAACAGTTAAGTCATTCGGGCTTGCCTATCCCTACCTGCCTAACCCTAGGAGTTTAAGACTCTTCAAGCGACTCTACTAACGGTTTGGAAGCTTAGGTGACGTTGTGATGAAGAAAACCGCCGAAATATTCATCGTCAACCTTTTAATCTCATTTAACAACATGAGAGCAAATCTAAACGCCAATAACCCTTGTCCAACCCATAAACTGTAAACTGAGTCATTATTTCTGAGTTTTCTAACATGTAGAACCAAGAACCAACCTTAGTTGTTGACCACAAATTTTATGAAGTCAAACTAACCAATTTAAGCATTATGTAACTTTGAAATAATACA
Organism: Pammene aurita; assembly: GCA_947086415.1. Classification (NCBI taxonomy): domain Eukaryota; kingdom Metazoa; phylum Arthropoda; class Insecta; order Lepidoptera; family Tortricidae; genus Pammene; species Pammene aurita. The sequence goes on along the minus strand of OX352298.1, from coordinate 21,849,404 downwards.
ATGGACTGCTCTGCTTGCCACTGACCAAATCAGACTACTGTTTCAGAATGATTTGTTATTCAGAGTTATATGAATACTATAAAACCATTGAAATGTATATTTATACCTTTATTATACCAGAAAACTCAGAAATAGTCTTGAAAATATCGCAAAAGATTAGAATACTGCTTTTAAAACGTTAAAATCAGGATATTATCGAAAAACGACGAAACGAAGTTTTATAAAAAATGATGCTTTCAAAAACATGAAAGGCTTTAAGAAAATGCCTACTTCCCCATTGTGTATGAATTTAATCTATCACTAACCCCATCTGCTAGTATTTCTGGAATATCTGTCGTACTTACCATAGCCCAAATATTCCAGACAATACTCAAGTGTATCCCTAAACCTAAGCTGTAAAAGTTCGGCCAATGAATCCGAGATTGCAAAGCTATCAATATGGTGTTGTGCAGATCTCCCCCTCCACGACTAAAACGTCAGGGCGGTGGAAGTAAGATCGGTCCCTATCTGGTGTATATAAAGAATATTTACATATATTTAACAAGACCCGAACACGATCTCTGTAAGGCTTCGACAAGTCTTGTCACAAGCTGGCCAGCAACTTAACATCGAATTGAGGCCCTTATCTAACCTTACAGCTGGCCTCTCGTGTTCAGTGTGGCACCACATGGTGATGTAACGTTACTGTGTTGGTAAAAAGCAACGCCGAGCTTCCACATGCTCGTCACAAAACTAGAACTCCAGCTCTATCTCTGTTGACACCAGTTAGGTTGAAATAGAGCTGAATAACCACACTTTTAGGTTTAGACAGTAACTGGTTCTATTATTTAAATAAACACTCAAGAAAATTTACATGAAAACTCCCATTAACATAAGTTAAAAACAATTAAAAAACCACAAGAAATAGTAAATGAAACTTTCACCGCCGCAAAATATCTAGATCTACATTTCCGAGGTACTTTCAAAGTTTCCCGGATCCGCAAAGTCTAGATTTAACTCTGAGCCGAAACAAAATCATATTGATTTTAATTCTAGCCCAAACGATTTCCAAAACCAGTCACTTATCCGTTCGACAATTAAGAATTGAATGCCTCGCGCGTCCCTTTCACCTCTATTTATAACCTTAGATGCTTACACCGTGCTTACATTAGACGGAGAGCCGGCCTCATCAAGCACGACCCGACAATGTAACCAACGAAATCCCCCAATCATTCCGTCACACCATGTCTACCTTCATATCCGTAATATCTGGCAGCTGTAAAGTGACGGAAGCCAAAGAATGCAATCCACTTTAGTAAAACAAACCCTCAAGTTCCGGGTTTGATGCAATATTATAGATACATTAGTTACTTAAGTACTATGCAAGACCTTGCCTTACGTAAAACCTTATGTAACACATTATTATGAAGCGATTAATGAATAAATAAAAGAATTATGAATTATTATGAGAAATTATATGATCCTCGGTGGTTTCTTTTCCTATTTTGGTATTATTATTCTCCAAAACAACAATTTCGATAGTCTATCACTTCGACCTCCACCCATTCAAAGCCGCCAGGTGCCCAAATGCAGTATCAAGGATAATATAGCTATTAAACCAGACGGACCCTGAACGCTTCCCCCATCGCGTCACATCCATCACGGTCAGCTCCTAGTCTATCAGAAACACAATTACTATTAATCGAATGCTTACGTTTTGACTTATGAAAAAGATCATAACTCTTCTTGCCTTTCTGCTATTATGTGTCTTATGTCATTTTCATAAGGTTCAATTTTATTTGACCTCAACTCATGGGAAATAAAACAATAAAAATATCCTTTACTCAAATGAAAAGGATCGTAATTCTCTTTGGCCTTTTGTTTACTTTATGCCTTCTGCCATTGTCTTAAGGTGTAAATTTATTTGACAACGTCTCACTGACCTGCATTTTAATAATATGAATTTTATTGTTCGTCAATTTTCTTCTCCGTGGTTGCTATGGGAACCAAACAAGGTTATGTACATGGCAATAATAGTACATAATATATCTATTTTTGATATACGGAATGTTGCCGCCCGATGTTTCTTTGGATTAATTGGTTATTGTATTGAAGTAATAATTTGTCACGCCCGACCCATTACTAAGCAATTTTCGTGATTCTTAACCTTTATCTTTGAATGAAAAAATGATAATAAAGATCCTTAATGTTCATATTTTAATAGACAACCATGTCCACAATACATATTACAGTAGATAGTACCTGAATGAGGTATGTATTTAGTTACAAGTTCTATTAACGATCGGCCACTCTGTACTGTTATCTACTGACATTGAGAGCAATTTTTACCTACGTGTATCTCTGTCACACGCACACATACACACACACACATGCGCAAACACACGTATCGTAATTGCACGTTCTAAAATACGGTTGGTCAGGCATAACTGAATGTGTGTATTCAAATTTTGCTTGCGCAGGCAAGGAGTCATCATATGTCTTATACACGTTCAGTTATGCCTGCACAAATTAACTGTGCAGGCATTATCATCGGTTATAACCTAGCGTTTGTGGCCGGCTTTAGTACGGTTTTCTAATAACAACCTTACATCATTGAAATAGGCAATCCTATTAATCTGTTCATGCTTCCGTGAGATGCAGAAATTATACACATTAATTATACAATTTCATACAATAAGTAAATGTAAATTCTCATTGTAAGTGAATAGTGTATCTTATGAGAATAAATGTCTTAAACCATAAAAAATAGAAACGATTCAGAATACAGCTTCAGTATAAAACAATTTTCACCGAGATCGAAAAGCTGAACGCACATTGACTGTAACTTTTCAACTTATTCTAGAAACAAGTGCTAGTTTACAAAGAAAACTTTTATTTGACTCCCGTCATTGTTGGCTTCATTTGTTAGAAGTTCTTGAGAGGAAATTGTTAAAGTATAATGGTACTGTTATCCCATACCTATTTTATTTTATTCCGTTTAATGGGTACCTACATGTTCGTAGACAATTTGAATAAATATTTATACAGCGGTAGTTAACTACTACTGCTAGGTACTTTAGTACTTATATAGTACTTATATTAGGTATTTAATTTAATTTCCGTTTATATTGTACAGTATAATTAATTAAATATTGTTTGACTTGGGCGGGTAATTTTCCAACAAAAATATTTTATGCGTTACATCGTTGACAGCTCAGCCACCCAGCTATCACCTCACTCCCCTTAGTGCATTCGTAGATTCTAGCCTGTATTTGTATTTGTATTTGTAGATTCTAGTCTGTGACCGATGATTCCGTGGAAACAGAGAATTGCATATTCTCTATACAAGCAGCGCCGAGATCTCATCCGTAGACCATAACCACATTCAGCATGGCATGGCATGCCATGGCACCCCCACTCCCCCCAATGTGGCCGATCGTGTCCCTCTGCGCTGTCCTCCAGGCCGTACCAGTCTAGAGTGTGTATTAAACGCCGCAACCTCGTCCCTAATCCGTAGTCGTAGTTAGCATTTCATATCTAGTAATGCCCTCCACTTTTGACAGATTCGCTTCAGCGGTTTTAACCTGTCACTGATGACTTCTAGCCTGCCATCACTAATTTTACATAGTATACACACCCCTTATACCAGCAGCGCCGAGATCTTATCCGTAGTCCATAGCCGCAGTCAGCGTTGCACACGCTCCATGGCCCCCACTCGTCCCAATGTGGCCGCTGCGGTTGTTCTTCTCTGTCCTCACTTCTGTCCCCGTGGCCTGGCATTGGTTCGCAGACTCGATCCACGCACCACTGCAACAAATAATTACATACATTCGTGTCAAATGAGTCTACCCAACACATTATAATTTTAAACGAAAAAGAACCGACTTCACTTAGCCTCCACCTTTCCAAAAGCAAATGCTCGAGCTGCTGTAAAAAAGACTCAAATCACTATAGGTGTGCCTGTAATAGTTGAAGAGTTCCCTCGATTTCTCCAGGATCCCATCATCAGATCCTGACCTGGTTACAATGGGACCAACTGTGAAGTATACTCTTCCAGACAAAAAAATAATTTTCCAAATCGGTCCAGCCGGCTTCGAATAATAATCGGTGAACATACATAAAAAAAGCAAAAACAAAGATCCCGACGAATTGATAACCTCCTCCTTCGAAATCTTGAAGTCGGTTGAAAACCAAAATGGAACTCTCTTTGCTATAGATTATTCCTAAAATGCATTAAAGGAAGTCCTTGATATGTTTAATACAACTACAACATTTACAACCGTACTAAAACTTTCTGTCGTAAATTTCAACTGAAAGGTCCTGCACCCAACATCGGTAAAGTGCTTGCTCTCGGTTTATCCCGTAAATAGGAACTTATTTAGTAGGTAGGAAATAGGACATATAAAATGAAAATCCAGTCTTTCGGGATTATGATTAAAGTTTTACAGGCATAAATAGCAATGAAAGCTAATAGATAAAGAGTAGGCCGTAGGCAACCCTACCTCATTGAGTAGCAGAATTCGGCTTTAGTAGGGCACGGTAAAAAGTCATGTATTTTAGTACTTGGTAGACTGATCAAAACTTGGAGCATTTTGTACAGTCGCCATCAGATATATCGGAGCGGCCAAGATGTTCACAAATATCGGAACAACGCCTCTATTGTCAAGGCGATAAAGTGCATGTTCAGATATATTGCCATTCGAAAGTACTAATAAACCTGATAATAACTAAGAATAGGGTCATATTTTGCTGACAAAATGCTCCAACTTTGGCTTAGGCTAGCAGGTACTAAAATACGTAACATTTAACCGTGTATTGCCCAACATAAGCCGAATTCTGCTACTCGATGAGTTAGGATTGCCTACAGCCTACTCTTGATCTATAATAAATTTGTATGAAGTGTTAGTCACACTAAAATTAATAAAATTTTCCCCTATTCTAATATCTAAAGACAACAATATCTCTTAAAACTCACTAAACAGTCTCAGGACTTAGAGAGTGCCACAAAAACAGATTTGCATTTGGGACATACCTATTATGTGTTATACATATGTACACTTATAAACATTACTAATTACTTTCTACCTTCTCGTGTTAACCCATTTCATGTCGGTTAAGATGCGTACAAATGAACCTGGCATGTAAACAAAAAATATTTTCCCAAAGAAATAAATTCTAAAGCGACATTCCAGGCCCGTTGTAGAGTTGCAAACTGCAATCAACGAATTGCTCTGTTAAAATAGTTTTCCGTGCATCTGCATGAGAATAGACAATATTTACGGCGCCACATCCCTCGCGGCGGGCGCCCGATATGTAGCAAATTAAATCAGCACCAGAGTTTACTGCGCGCCAGATGTGCCGATAAAAATATCATCCTGATCTATTGAGTAGTTCTCATAATTGTGCGTACATTCTTGAGGAGAGACGATAAGTAATTCTAATTATAAGACATAATCCAAAATTAAGTGTAAGTAATGCAAGAGTTTAGTGACACCCAATTCTGTACTACTACTCTCCAGAGAAATATCCCCAAGACGTTAGAAACAAGATGCATCATGATTTAAATTTAGTTCTAATTTGGGTGCAATACCGGTATTTTTTGTAACGGCAATCCCGGTATACCGGTATTGGGCTAATCAAATAGTTTATTTGTACAACATGGGTATATAGTACAAATAGAGGTACAGGGGCCCATTTCTCAAAAGCTTGTAACTTGCAATACAAGCGGAAGTCCCTTTCTAGCAAAATATGTCGAAAAGTGACATCCGCTAGTATTACAAGTTACAAGCCTTTGAGAAACGGGCCCCAGGTCTTACAGAAATAGTGTAGCATCGCCATGTCGGGGCACAGAGTATTTAAATTTTAGTGTTTTTTCTTTAAATCTGTAACTACATGTTAATATTAATACGAATACGTGAGTAGGTACTGGGTTGCTAATTGGAACGGCTTTGGTGCGCTCGTTGTGTCATTATTCTTATTTCAGTGTAATGTATATGATAAAGGCTCGAACAGACTGCCAGCGGGACGGTAGCGGGGCTTGATGAGGGCGTGATGCCGGCGGGATGCCCGGTCACACAGAGCAAGCGCGCATCGCGCTGGCCTCGCGCCATCAACCCGCCAGCAACGCGCCCGCATCGCGCGCGGGTCCCGCCCGCATCGCTCACACCCGCTCGCTCGCTGTGGTTTGGTTGGTTTGGTCATTCGTTTCGAAGCATCGTTACGAGAATGTCGCTATCAAGGTTGTCAAGAATTTTAAATAAATCTGACGATTCTGACGTAGAGGATGTGCTGTTATTATTGGCAACCGCTTCTAGGAAGCGTAAAAGACAGTGGATTCATCCTATAAGCCAGAAAAGACTGGAATACGGCGAATATAATAGGCTGTGCTGTGAGTTGTTATCTGACGAAGAAAAGTTTTTTAAATACTTCCGTATGTCAAAACAACCTTCGAAGAATTACATACATTATTAGAGCCAGTTATAACAAAACGCGACACAAACTGGAGACGGGCTATTAGCTCAAAAGAAAGACTAGCGATTTGTTTGAGGTTTGTACTTATTATTTGATTATTTCCTTAAGACTATGATTTATAATATAATTAAGTAATCTCACTTACAATCAGTCTGAAGTATATAGCGATTTGTTTTATTTTAAGTTTGTGTTTATTATTTCCTTAACGCTATAATTTATAATTAAGTAAACTCACTTGCAATCAGTCTTATAAAGCGATATGTTGGAGGTTTAAATTTATTATTTAAGTACTATGATTTATAATTTAAAAACAAACTGTTATAATCCGTCTTATAGATCGTAAATTTAAATCGAACAAACAAAAATGATAGATCAGGTACCTATATTATAAAATACCACACCCAACCGCGCGCTGCGCTGTCTGACGTCACACTGACATTCGCGTGATTCGCGCGGCGCGCCCGTCGCGGTCGCGCGCCCTCGCGCGACGGGCTGCGCTGGCGGGACGCGACAGAAGCGGGGCGCGATGCCGGCGGGGCGCTGCCTGTTTGACCACGCTAGCGGTTTGTATGGAAATATCGCGCTGCGCGCCCGTCGCGCGCAAGCCGCGCGACCGCGACGGTTCTGTTTGTTCGAGCCTTAAATTTGTCCAATCGTTAATCTTAAAAAGCTTAAAGCTCGGGGTATTTAGTTCCGTTCACCATCAACGGGTTTTTCCAATTTCCCCGGAAATACTAAACCAATATAAGGGATATTGATGCTTCAATATTCTATGTCATGCTACACACCGTATATTAGCCTCCCGAACAGCGATTGGATCGCGGAGTATTCGGCCCGGTATTCCACGCGCGTGTGTCGGCATAAAACCGTCGCATCGACGTGAAAAGCCCAGGAATATTTTACCTGCATGCAAATTTCAATGCTGCATGTCGATGATAACACATGTTATTATCCATGCGCAGCAGACTGTACCGTTGAACGTAAGTGAAAATTTATAGAAAATTCTAGTACGGTAATTTATAGTTTCTATTCAAAAATCGTTATTAGTTTATTTTATTTTCTATAGCTATAGACTAAGAGCTCATAGCTCTCACCTAGCCCCGAAAAATCTAGTAAGTTTGCTATACTATTCTTACAGAGGTTACTCGTTAATTCTGCAAAACAACTTTTTTTTTTTATAATCGCTCAAAGTAATTCCTGTCACAGTTAATACACTATTCATGCGTAAAAACCAATCATCCATTTGTTTTCTGGTAGTACAGCACATTCATGATCCCAAGCTCTTAAAAGTTCTTCATCGCTGGTAAATTTCCGCCCTTTCAGTATTTCTTTAATAATAAAACAAAGTCACATTGGGGCTAAATCGGGGCTGTATGGCTTTTAAATTATACAAAAAATAGGCGCTAGGTTTTGGCGTACATCTACAAGCTTATGATACTGCTGCCACTGATAAGGCCAGTACTGCATTATCGGATTGCCCTACCCCTCCCCTGCCTCGAGGAAAAAGAAAACCTGGGAGTGGAATATTAGAGACCGGTCTTTTTTTTTAAATACGCCGCCAGGTTTTTTGCATTGCAGCATCACTATTTCCTGTTCTCTTATTAAAAACGTAACTAAAGCATATTATATCATCTGGAAGTCTTATCAAACTAGGTTTATTGTCGTGGGCTGCAGAACAACATGGAATTTTATTTTTGAAAATGATCAATTTATTAACTTTTCTTAGGTACGGTACCTCTACCTTTCAGGGCAAAGTTGGCGACTTCACGGATTCCAATTTTATACAAACTAAGTTGGTGTGTTTGCGTCTCGGGTTGAAAGTGAACCTTTTATCCATCGGTTTCTCCAAAGTTCGGAACATTATTGGCTCAAACTAAGTGAAGCTAAGGAGAGAGGTCGCATGTTCCCTTTGCTTAAACAACAAGCATAGCGTTTCTCGACACGCCCTTCGCACAAAGGAGCTTGGTCATAAAGAGAAGTTTTCTAATACCTACTTCAAAGTACTTTAAGGGAATATGGCACGCGCGAAAAGGGGCCCAATGTAAAAAATTCGTTTTCTAAAATGCCAGTATTAGCTCTAGTTCCTAAATAGTTTCAGCTCCGAAGTTGATTTCTAGCTGACCGCTAAATTATAAAATTATATAAATACATTATTAATTATAGTATGGGTACTTTTATTGTTGTAAGTAATATATATATATGTATTTATGCTTCCTATTGATAACACACTGTATTTTTGTAACATATAAGCCGAGCAGTATGCTATCCCGCACACCTTACTGGCTCCGCAGAAAACCAGCACCGTTGACAACGCCAAGTCGTGCCAACTGCATTGCTAAGTTTTTCAGCCTCACCATTTCAGCCTCAAATCTTTTCTGTTATGTATACTTCTTCTTTAATATTTCTGTAAATGTGCTGATGTGTTGTCTGAATAAATTTTATTCTATTCTATTCTATAGAATGTGTCTGTCGTTTTGAATCCGTCATATCAACACTTTACGGAATTAAGCAAAAAATAAAACAACTTTTTGTTTCACAGCGAGGCCGTATTGGTTTTACCTCAGTTAAATTGAAATGTTTCACTATGAAATCAAACGGATGCGGGGCTTTCAATAGCCATTTAATACTGCACGAGCACGGATATCAGCCTCCAGCTAGTGAAACAATGCAGCCTGCGCTATCTTCGTTCAATCAGTTCGCTAGTTCAATTTGACAGGGAGCTGTTTTTTTCAAAGCGCCGTTTTTTTATTTACTGTAAATCAGGTTTTAAAAACTGACCGGTGCTTATACTTATTCAACTGAGCCTAATACCGATACGCGTACTTTGGAACTTTCCGTCTGAGCTAATGTAAAAACTTCAGAGGTTAGGTACCTACTCCTGCACCATCAACCAATTAAGCAGCATGCCGCGCTCGTACCGATCGATACTCGCTAGTTTGAGCATTCTACGTTTGCGAGAGCCTTCTGCTAGACAAAGCATTTTAAACGTTTTTGGTTAGGAGTTATAGTTTAGCTCTTCAGAACCTCCTGCAAGCAGTGTCCACCGAGTTGGTGTCAAACGTCAGTGATTCTGTGCAGTTGTTGCTTGTCTGAAAGGCGTACCGTCAAGCGGCTAACCTCGTTCCAGCGACACTCGTCCCAAGTATTTAACACATCAAAGCAGTATAACGGCCGTCTTACAGCATATCTGTATGCTTTTAGCATTTTCAGTTCGTTTTATAGTAGCATTATAAACGTTTATAGTGCTGATATAGGTCTTAAATGGGCACGAATTACCCAGCTTGAGATCCTATACAGGTCATTTAATAGCATTACAGGCGCAATATATCTGCGCTATTAGCATTATCGTTGTCATGGAAAGTGCCAATCGCATTAAAGAATCATTAGTACGTTCTATTAAGTTGCCAACTGCATTAAAGAAGCATTAATACGGCCAAAAAACTTGCTAATCGCAGTAAAGAAGCATAAGTACTCTCGATTAACTTGCCAATCGCAACACAAAAGCATTATATATAGCATAAGAGTGTAGTAAAATAAACCTTACGTCAATGCAAAAACGTCTCTAACACCGACGGAACAAATGTTATAATACAATGAACGTTGTGATTTAACTACTTTGTCTCGCAATATAAAATGGACGAAGACGGTACAAAAAACTGAATGAGTGACAAGTCATATTTGTTTGCATCCTAACAAAATTTATAAAAGTTTTTGACTCTTTTACGTTATTATATACTTCAAATATTACTGCGTAATGTAGTTTACTGTAAATGTGTATATAAGTTTCATTGAAAATTTTCACGCGCCTTTGATTTACTGTGGTTTTGCTATAAAATATTATAAAAAGATATGCGTCAAATAAACAAAACAATTGTGTAATCCTCGTAGTTTTGCATTATTAACATAATAGTGTTGGTTGAGCAGTCTTAAATTAAGTAATTTCATTATTATATAGGTATTTTCCTTGTATAAATAGGTCCGCATGATTTTATTTTTAGGTTATAAATTATTTACAAAATGGCGTTGGTCTATATAGACGGAGAGCTAGCCACGTCGGATATGACACAATAATGAGAGCAACCAAACCCCTCTAGTCAGTTTGGTATACTATGCTTATTTCTAGATCTGGACATCTGGCAGCTTTAAAGTGGTGGAGGTCAAAGAATGCAAACCATTTCAAGAAAATAAATCCTAGAGATCTGGGTTTGATGCACTATTATGAGAAACTATACAAATACTATACAATATTAAGAGAAATTATACAAAAGTTTATGTTGGGAGAAAGTAGTGCCAAACGATGTATAATAAAATATAGTTCATAGTTAGTCGCCTACTGTTTTTGTTTCCGTAATAATCATACATCGGGGTTTTCGGTGCGGGAACGATTTGAGAAAGAGTAGAGATAAACAGATAGGTTGAGAGTTAGTCTGAGAAAATATCATATTATGCCTAATGAATAACTACCTCTCTGTGAATAGCTTACACACTATGATACGAGCTTTTTTTCTTAGAGGCATGTTTGTATTGACTATTATATACTTAGTATTTTAAAAATGCAATTGCATATCCTAAATTTATTAACTAGATCTACCTAAGACAAAGACACGGTATAATAAGTGTCAAATATTAATCTTGACGTCCGATATTTATGAACTATTTGATTAACTGAAGAGGTTGACAATGATCAGTCATTACATGAATTAATAAAAAAATACTTGAAAAAATCATAGGTATATGTACCTACAATATATATACATAATAGTCAGCTATTACAAATAAATTGTATATACCTATGATTTTTTCGATCAATTATTCATTAGGTAGAAACGTGCTAGAGTATATTCTGTTTTTTAAGTTAATGCCTACTCTTTGGCTAATGTCAAACATTCCCGCACCGAAAACCCCGATGTATGGTAATACACAATATTTTTTGGTCTAACGTTTATTTTTATCGATTTTTGACCAGTTTTGAGTCGATATTCCAACATATTCACTATAGATAGAATTGTAAGGCAAACGACTATCGGTTTTTGAATCTTTTATCTCCATTCTGTAGAGCCGGATCTTGAAATAAATGAGCCGTTATTTTTTTTATATTTTTAAAATATGGTCTATAAAACACTTTTATCGATATTCGAATGGTGTAAAGAATCTTACATATACGTAATCTACATATTAGGGTTCCTCTTTGATGTCTCTAAAAACAGTAGAGAGATTTTAATTTTTAACTAATTAAAACAAAATATATGACCATAAAACCACTTTTTTAGCCTAAACCGGTTGGACTTTGATGTCAAATATCGTGAAGACAATGAATATTGAAGTAAATATAGGATACTATATTGTTTAAAGCCGTTACTGATAATATGATAAGCTATATAAATCATTAGAAAACTAAGGGAATCAGATCTAAGGTCGTTGGCGCCAGGGAGCCCCTTAAAATATAGGCCCTGTCCTTTATAACTGAGACAACTTCGGCAATTTTTACCTAGTTTGGTATTACTATTTTCCAATTAAAACATTTTGCTAGTCTGTCACTGTGACCTCCACCCATTAAAAGCTGCCAGATGCCAGGATCTAGCAATAAGAATAGTATAGCAATCTAACCAGACGGGTTGTGTTGCTCTCATTATTGTGTCATATCTGACGTGGCTAGCTCTTAGTCCAATAGCAGCTCAGTGACCCTTAAAAAATGCCTTATTTATGCCTACAGCATTACATGTGAATAATTATGCTATAAAACAACATTAAGCATTTATTTATGCTATTGTAGAACCTAAGGCACTAAAAACGCTAAAAGCTGTATAGGGGCTGTTCATAAATTACGTCATAAATTTTTGATGATTTTTACCCCCCCCGCCCCTAAAATCACAATAAAGTGACGTCATTCAAAAAAATGCGTTTTAAGCTTAATTGTTAAATAAAAAACTATTTAGTAGATAATATTTTATAGCATTAAAAGTTTATAGAAACACGACTTTCATTCTTTTTTTTACACATTGATGATGTGATCTTCGGAATGACAGCCCCCCCCCCCTCCTACGTCATGCTACCATCATCCGATATCCAGACCCCCCCCCCCATTTGAAATGACGTAATTTATGAACAGCCCCTTATAGTGAATTACTTGGCTTTATAATGGTTTATATTATTGCTATTATACTGCATTAGGAACGTATTACCTACTTATAAATGCTATTGTACACCCTAAGGCATTAAAAATAGCTGAAAGCTGTATAGCGAATTTACGTGGCATTATAATGGCTAATATTCATGCTCTTAAACAGCATTAAGCATTTATTTATGCTATTGTAGAACCTAAGGCACTAAACCAAACCGAAGCATTAGTGTAGCAAACCAAAACGCAACTGTACAGCATTCAGCTGTACAGTTGCATGTTGTTTGCTGCACTAAAACTAATGGCTAAACAAAAGCATTTACATATGCCATTATACAACCGTTATACAGCGTAAAGCATCATAAAATGCTATTGTAGAACCTAAAGCACTAAAAACAGCTGAAAGCTGTATACCGGATTTACGTGGCATTATAATGGCTAATATTCATGCTCATAAACAGCATTAAGCATTTATTTATGCTATTGTAGAACCTAAGGCACTAAACCACACCGAAGCATTAGTGTAGCAAACCAAAACGCAACTGTGCAGCATTCAGCTGTACAGTTGCATTTTGGTTCGCTGCACTAAAACTGAAGGCTTTAAAAAAGCATTTATACATGCCATTATACAACCGTTATACAGCTTAAAGCATTATATAATGCTATTGTAGAACCTAAAGCACTTAAGTGCTTTTAAACAGTCGAAAGCTGTACAGTTGCGTTGTGGTTTGCTGCACTAAAGCTAAGGGCTTTACAAAAGCATTTAGATATGCCATTATACAACCGTTACACAGCTCAAAGCATCATATAATGCGACAAGTTGCTCGGTGAACGTATATAAGAGTTTATACGGTCCTTGAGTTCGAAATAAGTTAACTATTCATATGTTATAATGCTTCCTGTGTTACTTGGGGTTAGGATGAGTACGATGAACGCAAGGTGCGTTGTGATCCTTCAGGCCGGTTTACACTTGCAAGTAGGGTTTCCAACTTTTTTTGAGAGAAATATAGTATTTTCCAAACCCACATGAAAAAAATATAGTAGGTACACCTTGTTGTTACCTCATGAGACGCTCCAAAAATATAATTTATTTCCCCTTTTTTGCATTTGTTCAACAGTACACCAAGCCAAAATATAGTACAATACTATATATTATAGTACGGTTTGTAACCCTACTTGCAAGTTTACTTGGTGCAAGGACGCAGCTATATGCAAGAATGGAATAGTGATATTTATCTCTCATTCTGAACTATAGCTGCGTCCCTACATGTCGCAAGTAAACTTGCAAGTGAACGAGTCGGCCGCATGCCAAACTTGATCGTATACTTCTAGCGATGCTTTAGGAAGTCGGTATGATTTTCACAGCTACAAGTCGTTCGTTACCTGTCCGGGTCCACAAGGCGTCCCATCAAGCGGCGCGCCACGTTTGGAGCGGCACACATTGGGTTGAGCGCGATGCGCGCACCAGAGTCGCCGACAAGCCGACCGCACCTTCACCGATTTGCACACCGAAAACCTGCGAATCATTTTCACGTCATGAGTGGACCATTAAACGCACGTTCCGAGCGTGACCGCTGGACGCTTATCCAATATATGTATAGCTGTCGGATTCTACCATCGTCTACCAACTATGGTCGAGCGTCTAGCGAGGATTGCGTTGCGTCCATTAGTTAGGTAGGTACTATGTAAACTATAAATGAAAATGGTTATGATTGGCTTACAACTATCGGTTTTTTTGTACAATCCAGACAAATAGTAGTAAACCATCAAAATATTTAAAAAATACAGTCGAATTAAGAACCTCCGCCTCTTTTAAAGTCCGTTAAAAACAAAAAAAACATCGAATTAACCGATTTTGATGCGATTGCACTACAAAACTTTTAATTACATGTATACATACATTATGTACTTAGGTACTTACATAAAAAGTTACCTGATGTGTGATATAGAGCACCGTTATAAACATAAAAAGTTGACTTGTAATACTTACAAGTACATAGGTTGCTACTTATATATCCGGAAACAAAAAAACAAACAAACGTACACGGCTGAAAATGGTTTTATTGTTTTTCAAAGTATTCCCCTTGATGATCTATGCACTTTTGCATTCGCGTGAACCAAATTTTAAAGCACTTCTGCCACTCCGCCTGAGGTACCTCCATAACGTGTTGTTTGAATGCGTCGACAGCATCTTCAGCGGTCGAAAATCGTTGACCGCGTAATTTATTCTTTATATTTGGAAATAAATAAAAATCGTTGGGTGCCAAGTCAGGGCTGTACGGCGGATGACCCGTTAATTCCACATTTTGACCCTCCAAAAATAGAGTTGTTTCGCGTGACGTATGACAGCTGGCATTGTCATGATGAAGAATGATTCTTCGTCGCTGGTTAGTTTTACGAATTTGTTCAAATACTTCCGGTAAGCAAATGGTCGTGTACCACTCTGAATTAACCGTTCTACGGTTTTCTAGTGGCACTGTAGCTACATGGCCATTAATACCGAAGAAGCAGGCCACCATTTGTTTCAATGTACTTTTTGCACGAGTAACTTTCGTAGGGTTCGGCTCATTTTGAAACACCCATACCGTTGATTGTTGCTTCGTTTCGGGATCGTATGCATAGATCCAGGATTCGTCACCTGTATAGATGTTATAAACGGCTTTTGAGTCACCACGGTTATATTTTTTTAACATTTTATTGCACCATTCGACGCGAGCATCTTTTTGCTCTTTTGTTAAGTTGTGGGGTATCCAACGCGAACAAATTTTTTTTACAGCCAAATAATTATGTAATATGCTATTAATGCTGGTCATAGAAATACCCAGAGTCGCCTCTATCTCGCGGTACGTAACATGTCGGTCGTCCATTATAAGTTTTCGCACAGCCTCGATATTTTGTTGTACAACGACCGATTTCGGGCGACCTGCCTTAACTTCGTCCGTAAGCATACTACGTCCACGGTTGAACTCACTAAACCAGTGATACACAGTAGTTTTAGATGGGGCTTCATCACCAAAAGTTGAAGTTAGTTGATCTATGCACTGTTGTTGCGTTAAACCACGCCGAAAATCATAATAAATCATAGCACGAATATTTTCACGAGTGAGTTCCATTCTTGCTGCGAGATGACATTTAAAACCCGTCAAAAACAAAACACGAGCGTTAATAAGAAAGAAAAAATATACCGGCCAGTACTTGAAAAAGTTCAAATTTTACCATGGAGGTCAAATATGCTATTTAAGAAGATTTTAATCCCGGTTTCCGGATATATAAATAGCACTCGTATATACCCGAATATCATACCTATACGTATATCAAAAACCTACACATTGCATTTACTACTTTTATTTTGCTAGCGGATTTTTATTGCTCAATTCTTTTTACTGTTTTCAAGCTTTTAAAAGTGTTATATCAGTAAGTAACTATTGTAAAGAGCTTTTATGATTTCTTTTCTAGACATGTCGCTTAAATGCAAGTGAAAACCTAGAAAAATAATAAAAATAATGAAACTTCGTAGGTGTTCTGTCTACGTACCTACTTACTAAAGTTTCTGCTGATAAATAAGTACTTACCTAGTTTATTCGCATTATAGCATAGTAATTATTCAATACAAGGTGTAAAAAAATGCTGGTGATCCTTTTAAGGGCATAATTGGCATCGTATTCGTATATCGAAAAAAAAAACCCCGAAAACAAATTTCGTTTTGTGTGGAAGGTTGGCCGGCTGGGACTACGCGTCCCAATAATTTTTTTTTTTTCGCGTCAAAAATTTTTTTCTGCTACTTTTTCTTAGTCGCAATTAAACGAATCACCGAGTGTTTTTGTTACATCCTGTATAAAGAACTTGAATCTACTTTCAACTTGATCTATCTTACTTAGAACTTTATATATTAACTAGCTGTACCCGCGGCTTCGCCCGCGTCTGTGGGAGGTTTTGTAGAATTTTCGCGTTCTACATATAAATATCTATCTAAATTTATTAGTTCATCCGTGATAAAGATAACTGACTAAAAGGCGTGCGTCGAGGGGAATGTGCTTCGAAATTCGAACAGAGGGTCAAATGCTGAAGGTACTGGTGCGAGGTAGCGTGTGAGCGCAACGTCCCAGCTAGTCTTTGCGACAACTGCTTTTGCAGCAGCAGGCCAAAATCTAATAAGGCCAAAGGCAGCAAAAATTGTTTCAGCAGGAGCATGAAAGGGTCCCCACAAAACTCAATGGTCAAGTTTTTTGGTGAACCCGAACGCCGAAGCCGTGGCATGGTGAGCGGTAATATCGCGAAAGCCATAGGGCGAGTACCGCACGCAGGACCGAGGCCCGGAGGATCGCAGCGAGAATTGCTTCAGCAGAAGCAGCATGTCAGGGACCGGACAAACTTTAATGGCGAAGTGTCTTAGCGATTCGTGGGCTGCGGATGCGGACACGTTCACCACGTGGGTGAGCGGAAATGTATGTGAAAGTCAAAGGCTGAGTACCGCGTAAGGTTCAGGCTCGGAACATCGCAGTGAGAACTTCTTCAACAAGGCGAAAGAGTCTTAGCGAACCCGAGGGCTGTCGCTCTAGGGTGAGCGGCAACGTCTGAGAAAGCCAAAGGCCGAGTACCGTGTAGGGCCCAGGTCAGCAGCAGTACCATGACAGGGACCGGACATATCTCAATGGTGAAGTGTCATACATAAGGCCCGAGGGTGAGCGGCAATGTCTGCGAAAGCTATAGGCCGAGTACCGAGTAGGCCCAAGCCCGGAGCTTTGTAGCGAGAATTTATTCAGCAGCAGCAGGCAGCATGATAAAATCCGGACAAAACTCAATGGCGAAGAGTCTTAGCAAATCTGAGGGCCGGAGGCCCGATGGTGAGCGGCAATACCTGCGAAAGCCATAGGCCGAGTACCGCGTAGGCCCAGGCCCGGAGCGTCGCAGCGAAAATTTCTCCAGCAGCAGCAACATAATATAATCCGGACAAAACTCAATGGCGAAGAATCTTAGCTAATCTGAGGGCCGGAGGCCCGAAGGTGTGCAGCAATGTTTGCGAAAGCCATAGGCCGAATACCGCTTAGGCCCAGGCCCGGAGAGTCGCAGCGAGACAATTCTCAGCAAGCAATCTTCAGCAGTAGCAGCAGCAGCATGACAGGGACCGGACATATCTCAATGGTGAAGTGTCATACATAAGGCCTGAGGGTGAGCGGCAATATCTGCGAAAGCCATAGGCCGAGTACCGAGTAGGCCCAAGCCCGGAGCGTCGTAGCGAGACAATTCTCAGCAAGCAATCTTCAGCAGTAGCAGCAGCAGCATGACAGGGACCGGACATATCTCAATGGTGAAGTGTCATACATAAGGCCTGAGGGTGAGCGGCAATATCTGCGAAAGCCATAGGCCGAGTACCGAGTAGGCCCAAGCCCGGAGCGTCGTAGCGAGAATTTATTCAGCAGCAGCAGGCAGCATGTCAGAATCCGGACAAAACTCAATGGCTAAGAGTCTTAGCAAATCTCCCTCGCCCTCCCCTCCCTCCCTCGCCAGAGGCCCGATAGTGAGCGGCAATATCTGCGAAAGCCATAGGCCGAGTACCGCGTAGGCCCAGGCCCGGAGCCTCGCAGCGAGAATTTCGTCAGCAGCAGCGTGACAGCTAAGTAGCAGCTAGTAATTGCTAGATTCATGGCTACCCTTTTTAGGGTTCCGTAGCCAGAATGGCAAAAACGGAACCCTTATAGTTTTGGTCATGTCCGTCTGTCCGTCCGTCCGTATATCACAGCCATTTTACTCGGAAACTACATACAACGTATCTTAATCAAAGGGTTTAGCAGGCTAAGGAAGGACGTGTGGCCCCTGTGAGGAATAGCTGAATTGGTAAATGTCAATTGTTTGTCGCCTCATAACTAGTAATCACTCCAACTTTCAGCTCTCTATCTTGAACTGTCAAAGAGATAATGTCAAAAATGTATTTTCTTAATTTTTTTTTTCAAACTCGTATATCTCCTAAAAAAAAAAAAAAAAAATTGCTCCTAAAAGTGCCATCTTCATCTTCCAAATTTTATAATTGCTCATTTACGTTCCAGGCCGTTCGTTTGTGGAATTCTCTCCCTCTCAACATTAAACGCGCGCAATCTATTGGTAGCTTTAAATTTTTTTTTTTTTTTTTTTTTTATACCACGACGGTGGCAAACAAGCATACGGCCCGCCTGATGGTAAGCAGCTACCGTAACCTATGGACGCCTGCATCTCCCAATCGCAACTTAAGGAATACTATTTATCTCTTCCTTAGGTTTTTAAGTTGACACTGTTGTTTCTTATTGTGTGTATTATATATGTATATATGTACGTATATGTATGTTTATTTTGTATTTATTTAAGTATGTATATTCATATGAATGTGCTGTGTTATCTATTTCGTCTCTTGTTTCTATGCACCACCTACTGCTTATTGTTTTTCTCTAGTCTCCACTATCCAAAGGTTGTCTGGAAGAAATCGCTCATTAGCGATAAGACCGCCTGTTGTTACCTCTACCTAAATTTATCTAATTGTAAAATTTGTGCTTGTAACTGTATGAGGTGTGCAATAAAGAGTATTTATTATTATTTATTATTATTATTATCTCCTAATCCATAGCAGCTAAAGCATCAAAACAAAATCACAGCAACGTAGTTTGAGTTGAAGTATATATCCTATAATTTTATTAATATTTGATACGTGAAAAATCTATATCTATACATATAATAAAGCTGAAGAGGGTCGAAAGTCTGTACATGGAAGATAATCGAAAAAAAGTTGGCTGGGGATACTTAGAATCGATAACAGAACACGTTACAACAATTTTTAGAATTTTTGTCTGTTTGTCTGTTTATCTGTTTGTCTGTTTATTTGACCGCGCATCACGTGAAAACGGCTGAACGGATTTTGATGAAATTTTGCATAGAGATAGTTTGAGTCCCGGGAAAGGATAATATATAGTTTTAATCCCGAAAACCAACCCTGGTGGGGGTGAAAATGGGGTTGAAAGTTTGTATGGAGAATTTTTAACCGCTGAAACGATTTAGATAGAAATGAGTATGGAGATAATTTGAGTCTCGAGAAACGTCATAGGATAGTTTTCAAACCCTTGTGGGGGTGAAAAGGGGGTTGGAAGTTGGTATGACGAATTTTTTACCGCTGAACTGATTTAGATGGAAATGTGTATGGAGATAGTATGGGTCTCGAGAAAGGACAAAGGATAGTTTTTACCCCAAAATCAACCCTAAAGGGGTGAAAAGGGAGTTGGAAATTTGTATAGGGAATTATTAACCGCAGAATCGATTTAGATAAAATTTGGTATGGAGATAATTTGAGCTCTGGAAAAGGAAATAAAATAGTTTTATCTCGGAAATTATCCCTTAAGCGGATGCAAAAGGGGTGGAAGTTTACATGGGGAAGAAACAACCAATAACCGCTGTTCGTATTTAGATGAAATTTGGTATTGAAATAATTTGTAATTTTTTGGTCAAGGTGTTCATATTTATAACATACCCGTCGATGCTTTAAATTTACCTTTACCCGCTCTTAAGAAATATTTGAAAATGTCATGAATGTCAAAGGGTTATTCCAGGTTCGAGGACTATATATGACGGACAAAGATGCATGGCCCAAACCAAAAAAACTACTACAAAATCATCTAACATTTATAGGACACCGTTTAGGTAGGAAAACATATCAAACGTTTTGTGAAGCAGTCAGATTAGGATTTATTTTTCTTTATAATTAAACAATGGGTACATTATCTGTCTCTCAAGCTGTTTTGATATGTCTTCTTGAAGAACTACGCATTATTTTGTATCTTTAAGATCTAATAATGTATTACTTACTGTTTTGAAAAAAATAAGTCCCGTCGAGTTTCTTTTCGGTCATAAATGTCATAATACTTCTTGGGCCAGAGGTGTAGGGTTAGAACCGGTGGTAGTTTTGGAACGAAGTTCCGTATCGGACGGTTCGCGGATGGGAGGCTAGGCGAAAAAAAATCACGTCACCGTCACGAAAAAGCGTCACGTCACGAAAACGCGACACCCATACGATTGAGAAACATGTAAAATGGAATGAAATAAAAAATATATAAAATAGAATAAAGTGAAGTGAATGAAGTGTAGTGAAAAGTTAAAGTGAGAAGTGACAAAGTGATAAAAGTGAAAAAACTGAAAAAAGTCGAGAACCTAAAAGTAAAAAATGGCAAATATTTCAAAAATTTCAAATAATTTTTTTAAATTTCAACAATTTCAAAAAAATACAAAAAAAAATTCCCAAAAAAAATTCAAAAATGAAATAACATAACTTCGTTCCTAGCAGCTAAAGCAGTGTATGCTTCTGTACATAATTAGGCCTTATTACGTAACAGTTACATAAACTACTATTTATCTCTTTTTAGGGTTCCGTAGTCAACTAGGAACCCTTATAGTTTCGCCATGTCCGTGTCCGTCTGTCCGCGGTCTAGCTCAGTTACCGTTCGCACTAGAAAGCTGAAATTTGGTGAGGCCTGATAAGAACTTTCAATAAAAACTATATTGAATAAAATCGGTTCAGCCGTTTTTGAATTATCAGTCAAAAACGCATAGTGAAAGGAAGTGCCGAATAGTAAAATGACGTAAGCGTCGCCAAATAATAAAGTGTTTATCTATCTATCAAATATCCCTTAATAAACGACCTTTTGAACGGATGTTTTGTAACAGGGTGGCCTCTACGAAACTACACTGAGCATCGCCCGACATGCTCTTGGCCGGTTCTCATCTCATCATGCTCAAATTCAACGTCTAAAAGGGGGGGGGGGGTAGCCAATACACTCGAGTTAAACTTGCATGGGCCATGGACCCCCTCCCCCCTCCAAGTGCACCTCAAATAGAAAAAAATCATTTCTGCATTTGTGACCCCCCCCCCCCACCCCAAATTTCAACAGCGCCTGTTCTTACCTTTCATGCTTAGACTGATTTGACGGGAGGATCGATTTGGATGATATTAGCCGTGGACATGAACGTATAAATACAAAAGTGGTCCTGTATCGTCCGATATACACCTACTACTCTATGTCGTTTAAATCATGCCTAAAAAAAGGTATTCATTTTTGTTTCAGTGTAGTTAGTTTCATTAAGTGGTAATTGTAAAATATTTTATTAGGACTACTGTCCTCTAGCGTCATCTGTCAACTTTACTTCAAGTTCCGCTTCCAGGGTAGCGGGAGAGGAATTAGGGGTGAATTAGCCGCTTACTGACACAGACCTAATTCCACGCGGGCGGAGCCGCGGGCACAGCTAGTAATAGAAATAAATGTCAATTTATTTTTTGACAGCTCTTTCCAACACGTTTTTTTGAAAGTACAATTATGGAAAAAATCATGTAAATTGCTTATAGTATTAGCTATTAGCATACAAAAAATCAATTGATTATATTTGGTGCAACATACTGTAAAAAAAACTAACGAAAGTATTCAAGTATCATCGCATCAGACCGTCCTTTGTTCTCAGTTATCACTTATCAGACAACACGAGTCGAGCTCGGATAACTTTTCTTGACCCAAATTCCGCTGAATCGCTAGGTATACAGTCGACTACAAAGATATGTATCCACTTTTTCACCTTAATCCGTTGTAATAAGCCCCAAACGTGGATACATCTCTTTGTAGTCGACTGTACATTCAGAGCTGTTGTAATTCAAGTCGAAAAAACTCGGCCTAGAATTGCGTTTCGAACTTTACTATTGATACCTAACATGATGTATTTAGGTAGAATAGATTTTATTACTAGAAGATTTTATTATTAGTAGAATTTTGTACCTATACTCGTACTCTATCTTACCAATGTGTCAGTACCTAGTATACTTTTAAAGAAAAAAAAAACCGTTTTCACTTACACCACTTCGACTCCACCTTCCCAACATCAAATGCCCGAGCTACCGGAGCCTACCGTCATAAATACTCACATAATTATAGTTCTAACAGTCTGCCTATAATATTTAAGGGTTTCCTCGTTGTATACAGGATCCTATCATCACATGCTGACTTGATGAAAATGGGACCAACTGTCAAATGATATCAACCCTTATCCTTAAAACCAAAAAATAATTTCCAAATCGGTCCAGCCGTCTTCGAATAATCGGTGAACATAGTCGTTTGAAAATGCGTAAAATTCAAACTTTCTAATATAGGGGAGATCGATCCTTCACGCCTAGATTTATCAATTTGCCGCTTTATTCTACTGACAAATTGATTTGCCAGTAAAGTGAAAATAGATGTCATATACTTCAGAAAAAGTGACCAAACCCTCCGGTGTCCGAGGCCAGATTTGAACTGGCGTCTTCAGCTTTCGCGGCTGACGTCCTGACCACTAGACCACCCGGTCACGGCGGAACTTGACAAATTTTCTCATGTATATGCAATCTCTGAATTTGAAACGGCTAGGCGCCGTTGACCATACTCTAAGGGCATGCGCAGTACGTGCTTGCACCTCCTATCCGAAACACTTACGTGATTCTGGTATAGCGAGAGAGATGGTACTGCCATCTATGAATCTTGAAGCAAATCAAATTATTTTGTTCAATATTTTTTGATTTGCAATTTTTAAGTAGTTACACTACTATATATAATCTGAAAATAGATGTCATATACTTCAGAAAAAGTGACCAAACCCTCCGGTGTCCGAGGCCAGATTTGAACTGGCGTCTTCAGCTTTCGCGGCTGACGTCCTGACCACTAGACCACCCAGTCACGGCGGAACTTGACAAATTTTCTCATGTATATGCAATCTCTGAATTTGAAACGGCTAGGCGCCGTTGACCATACTCTAAGGGCATGCGCAGTACGTGCTTGCACCTCCTATCCGAAACACTTACGTGATTCTGGTATAGCGAGAGAGATGGTACTGCCATCTATGAATCTTGAAGCAAATCAAATTATTTTGTTCAATATTTTTTGATTTGCAATTTTTAAGTAGTTACACTACTATATATAATCTGAAAATAGATGTCATATACTTCAGAAAAAGTGACCAAACCCTCCGGTGTCCGAGGCCAGATTTGAACTGGCGTCTTCAGCTTTCGCGGCTGACGTCCTGACCACTAGACCACCCGGTCACGGCGGAACTTGACAAATTTTCTCATGTATATGCAATCTCTGAATTTGAAACGGCTAGGCGCCGTTGACCATACTCTAAGGGCATGCGCAGTACGTGCTTGCACCTCCTATCCGAAACACTTACGTGATTCTGGTATAGCGAGAGAGATGGTATCTATGAATCTTGAAGCAAATCAAATTATTTTGTTCAATATTTTTTGATTTGCAATTTTTAAGTAGTTACACTACTATATATAATCTGAAAATAGATGTCATATACTTCAGAAAAAGTGACCAAACCCTCCGGTGTCCGAGGCCAGATTTGAACTGGCGTCTTCAGCTTTCGCGGCTGACGTCCTGACCACTAGACCACCCGGTCACGGCGGAACTTCACGTAAGTGTCTCGGATAGGAGGTGCAAGCACGTACTGCGCATGCCCTTAGAGTATGGTCAACGGCGCCTAGCCGTTTCAAATTCAGAGATTGCATATACATGAGAAAATTTGTCAAGTTCCGCCGTGACCGGGTGGTCTAGTGGTCAGGACGTCAGCCGCGAAAGCTGAAGACGCCAGTTCAAATCTGGCCTCGGACACCGGAGGGTTTGGTCACTTTTTCTGAAGTATATGACATCTATTTTCAGATTATATATAGTAGTGTAACTACTTAAAAATTGCAAATCAAAAAATATTGAACAAAATAATTTGATTTGCTTCAAGATTGCCAGTAAAGCTTATTTCATAATTTGTAATAGAATTTATCAGTATATTTGGACTTAATTTGCAGGTACAAATAATTCAAAAAATCAATACGTTTACATTTACACGTATGGTACCTAATAAATATTTTTAATTACTATTCACTGCAATTTTTGGGCAACGAAATAAATGTTAAAGTTAAAGTACTACTAACATTTTTAAAGTCGGGGCTAAAGGTTTGGATAGTGAGTGAGGAGCTCACTTCCCCTGTAACAAAGCGAGCGTGGTGAAAGGGTGAGCGTCCGGCGCGCGCTCCTTTGTACAACCACTTTTTCATTTCAATTTGTAAGAACTGTATATTTAATGTGCTCTGATCTCTCTGACGTTCAGTAGCCTCCCCGAAAGGTAAGCGTAATAAGTGGACTCTGTAATGTAAATCGTAGAGAAAAGTTCGTGTTTTCTAGGTAACTTGGGTTATAAATTGAGGAAGCAAAAACGGACATAAACCATGTCAAATGCACACGGATAAAAATACGCTTTGGGAATTGTCGCGCGGATTTCAGCTTCGATAATAAACGGCGTCGGTATTCTAAAAGGATTTATAATTTTCATCCGACTGTAAGAAGGTTGTTTCCCGTAGAGAAATTGAATTGTTTCATAGCAGATTAACATCAAATTTATGGAAATGCACCGAATAATACAAGATCAAACATGTTTTTTTCCTTTCGATTATTTTTATATCAATCGTATTAAAAGCAGGTGGGTGCAGAGTTGGTTTTCATACTAACATTAGGTTAGTAGTCCACTGAACTCCGAAAACTTCTTAGGTAAGAAGGTAGATCAAATCACAATTTAAGATACCGCTACAGTAGGTTACTAAGTAACTACATATGTATGATAATTAATTGTAAAATAGGTTAGAGTGAGGCAATAAAACGGTTTGATGTGTAATTAAACGTTACGTTAAACCTTTACCAACCAAACGTTATTTCTTTGAATCTGTATGAAGCTATCTTCTGTAATCTGTAAAAAGAACACTTTGAAATAAACAAACCATTAAGTAGGTAAATAATACTTATTTACCCGCTGCCTCGTTTCCTAGATAAGCGTAGAAAGCGCCCAACTGTAATGTAATGACAGAAATGGATCTCGGCAGCGGTTCTAATCCCTCATAAGGGGATTGTGGAAAAACCCTTTGTGAGCGTTACACTCGTCCTCGTTTTATTTGGCTACACAGTTGTTTGGCAGCGTGCCGTAAATTTTCTATGAGGATCATGCCCCCGCATACGATCCCACTCTGTGAGAATTTTTAAGCTGTCAAAGTATAAAAAACACAAACCGTTTACCTACGCGTTAAGTTTATATTAATAACTCTAAAATAACATTAAAAAAACCCACAAATTACAATAAAGCATTTAACGGGTTACAACATATCTAAGGTATACACCTATTATTATCACGATCTATACGGTTAAGCCGTTTTGTTCATACACAAACAAATAAAATAAACAACCTGTCTTCTTCAAATGCATATATATATATATATATATGGACCAAGTGATTAATGCGGGCATTATGAATAATGCCCAGCTGTATCAGGCCAAGTGATTAATTATTATCTAAATTTCATTATTTATCACATTGTCTGGTCATTATGAATAATGCTACGTGACCATTGGGCAATTTGATAATAAAGTTATGTTGGACGGGTTGCGGGGAGGGAAGCAATCGTAGCAGTGGGGAAATTTTAGAGATGAGCCTGAAATAATTCTGGCCAAGCTAATGACAGAAAAAAAAATACGAACCCCACATACAAGAACATATTTTTTATTACTCTGCCCATAGTTGATAGACATTATGTATAAAGCCCGGACAATTTAATTGTTTGAATAACTATTATCGAAGGTCTATTACTCTGATAAATAGGGGATGGGTATTATGTATTTATGTATAATGCCAGGGCAATTTAATCATTTGAATAGTTATTATCAAATTGCCCACTCATATTGGTCATAACTCAGAATGCCCGGGCTTTATATAAAATGACCTATTTATCACTTAGTCCATAACATATACAGGATGTTTCCTGTAATAAGAGCAATAAAGGAAAACGTAGATTCTACTCCTCAAACAATGAAACGTTTGTTCTACAATTTAAAAAAAAATGAAGTTTTTATATTGTCTCTTTTTCATACATACTAAATAGTATTTTCAATGTACGTTAAATTCCGTCTAATTGACATTGCTTGTCACTCTTGTCACCTAACAGAAATAATCAATTTCGCAATACATTGCATGTTCGAATAAACTTTAAAGTGAAATAAAAATCAAATTATAAGTTATTTTTAAAAGTCGCTGAACTAATATTGTCCAGTTTAAGGAGTAGAATCTACGGTTTAATTGATTGCCCCTATTACAGGAAACACCCGGTATATGTCGCAGGGAAATGATTAAAACAGAGATTTGAACAAATCTCTAAGGGATATGATCAAATTACGCAGGATGTTAAAATGGAGACTCCATATCATCATTTCCCTAGAAAAATTCAGTAATTTCATCAAATCACTGACTCTGTTTAGTGGGAGGACAAAATCGGCCAATAAGCGCGATACGCTTTTTCATTTCACTAGATTTGTTTAGGAAATTGACAAAATCCCTAACTACGACAGTAAGTTGACGAAACGAACTCAATAAGTCAGCTAGTTTTATCATTTCGCTAAACGAGTTTAGTGAAATAATAAAATCTCAACTGGAAGATGGTACATGGTGATTTGATTAATTCTTTTAACTGATTTAGTGTAATGACGAAAGCAAGTACCGAATACAACATTTTACAGTAAAGCGATTTGATCAAATCTCTGACTAGATAAGTGAAACAGATTTTAACATATCTCTAAGGGATATGATCAAATCACGCAGGAGGTTGAAATTGAGAATGCATTTCCCTAGAAAAATTTAGTCATTTCACCAAATCACTGACTCTGTTTAGTGGAAAGACATAATTTGAAGGTGCGTTATTTGTGAAAATCCAGTGCATGCTCACGGTCACTATAAGATGTTGTTAGATTAGCTAATTACGTAATAACTTAAGACAGAAGGTCCCTTAAGTAGGGGAGGGACTGAATAAATTAACCGACTTGGTATTACATGGATCTCACAACTTTTTACGGTAGAAGAACTGAGTTGCGAGCCTTGCTTTTTTACAAGTTTTGTTTTTGATGGCATAAACAACTTTGATACCTACTTTTGACATTTTATGTAACAATTTCACGTAATATAGTCTATATCTTTAATCTTTCTTTAGTATATGTTCAAAAATTTTGCTGCATTTTCCCTCTCAGCTGTAATATTGCTTTCTTTTTGACAAAATTGGCATTTAACAACTAAGTCTTAACCTTCCTCTCCAACAGTACTTCCACATGTTGCATGCACTGGATGTTCACAAATACTGCACCGGCCGATTTTGTCTTTCCACTGAACAGAGTTAGTGATTTGGTGAAATGACTGAATTTTTCTAGGGAAATGATGATATGGATTTTCCATTTTAACATCCTGCGTGATTTGATGACATCCCTTAGAGATTTGTTAAAATCTCTGATTTAATATCTGTTTCACTTTATCTAGTCAGAGATTTGATAAAATCGCTTAACTGTAAAGTAAAATATATTGTATTCGGTACTTCCTTTCGTCATTTCACTAAACTAGGAGTGCGATTTTTGAATCTCACCAAGTGACTAATTCTCACCGATGTGAGTGATTTACTTTCGGAAATCACTCACATCGGTGAGAATTAGTCACTTGGTGAGATTCAAAAATCGCACTCCAGTTCAGAGATTTAATCAAATCACCATATACCATCTTCCAGTTGAGACTTTATCATTTCACTAAACTTTTTAGCGAAATGATAAAACTAGTCGACTTTTTGAGTTCGTTTCATCAACTTACTGTAGCGGTTAGGGATTTTGTCAAATTCCTAAACAAATCTAGTGAAATGTAAAAGCGTGTCACGTTTTTTGGCCGATTTTGTCTTCCCACTAAACAGAGTCAGTGATTTGGTGAAATTACTGAATTTTTCTAGGGAAATGATGATGTGGAGTCTCCATTTTAACATCCTGCGTAATTTGATCATATCCCTAAGAGATTTGTTCAAATCTCTGTTTTAATCATTTCCCTGCGACATATACAAGGTGATCAATCCAAATGGGTCAGTAGGGAGAATTCAGAAACTATGAGAGATAGCGACATCTGTTCTTAGGAACCATGTCTTCGATTTTAGATTTAATAATAGTGGCATTTTTTTTTAAATCTCTATACATAACCGGGAATCGAACCTGGTCGAAGTCTATGAAAACAATTTTAGGTATAAATTGACCAGGTTAGATTCCCGGATATGTGTGAGAGTTAAAAAAAAAGTTGTTTTTAAACTCATACATAACTGGGAACCCATTTAGACACCATCCAACTCCAATGCATTAACTACGCAATACATAGGTAGCTAGCGCCTAAACGTCTGAATCGGAAATATCAGAATTTGCTTCAAAATTACTCCAATTACTCCATTCAATATTGGTTGATTTTTGTTGTGTGTTGCAGTTATGTTTGAGATAGATTGTGTTTTTAATGCATTGTTTATGTATTTATTTTAAAATTATAATACGGCATCTTCTCCGTTCCGAGAGACGATCGAATATACTTAAAATTATACATACCTAAGTACTTATAAATAAACAACCCCATGGAACCTAAATTAATTCCTACTTAAAACAAAGTTCTATGGCGATGAATTAAATCTATATCAACTGGTACCATCTATCAAAGCACAAATCCTGAAAGCCCCAATTCGTCTTTGCCTTT
This sequence comes from Pammene aurita, assembly GCA_947086415.1. Taxonomy (NCBI): domain Eukaryota; kingdom Metazoa; phylum Arthropoda; class Insecta; order Lepidoptera; family Tortricidae; genus Pammene; species Pammene aurita. The sequence goes on along the minus strand of OX352298.1, from coordinate 21,820,237 downwards.
TTAAAGCCAAAGCTGACCTGATTAATCCAAAGAGGGCGCCAGGGTATAGGTAATTACTTTCTTTTATTCCACCCAAAGATTGAAATGGGAGTATTGTGTTTAGGCTGAGCTGTCTGGTATAACAATAAGCCGTATTCGGTGGATTAGTCTTAATTAAACTGTGCTATCTACTTCGAAACAGTCAAGAATATTTTGTTAACTTGGGAAACCAGGAGTTGAAATGTTTATAAATAATATTTTGCTGTTTAGATATTTAATCTATTCCTCAATATGAAATAACAGAGTTAAATATGAATCAGATTTGATTTGTTCCATTGCTTGAATGGTATTTTACTGCTTAATTTTATGTCTTAAATAAATAGGTTAATAGGGTAATGAGGAGTTATCTTATAATATGTGTGTAGAAAAGTGATGTATGTAACAGTATATAATCCTTATTAAAACACTCGTGTGATATTATTATAAAATCATTTCGTTTGTTTTATAAAACCACACTCGTATTTTAACGCTCTTCATTATGTAGCAATCGCATTAACTACTATTATTGACTTTCACCTGCCCCTTTGTCTGTTGAATCTTGCAAGTTAAATTTGACCCACTTCCCAATTTCCATTTGAGCTGCAATTTTGCTCGCATATGAATCTATATCGCTTGACAATGCAACATTATGATGACACGGAGCTGGGGGGCGATTTTTGAGATTCGAACGCTCGAATCTGACATTTTAAACTCTGAATAAAATGATGAAATGATGTTTTAAAATTAACAGCGTAGGAATTTAAAATCACGATTCATTTCATGCAAAAATAATGGCGACAAACTCTTCTGTGCGATTATTTTCGTGCTTAATTTCTTTAAATACGAGCGCTCTAAGGTCAAAAATGGTCCCCTGATCTGATGATGGAGACCTAAGGTGGTCATGAGAACTCTATGATAAAACAATGGAAGCTCAGTGTGTTTGGGTTTATTAGAATCATCTCGTTGAGCAGTAAATACAAAACTTATTTACCACCCAAGTACAGTCGGCGTTAAAAGCTTGTATTGAAATATGGAACGTTCGACATAAACTTATTTAGAAATATTTTTATCGCATATCGTTCTTGTCGTTTTTACGAACTACCTTGGTCACACAACCCAATACCGTTCAAAAAATAGGTCAATTCTGTGGGACTTTGTTGGATCAAGTCTTTAGGCTCATTATGAGGGCATTAAATAGTTTAAGAAAGCTGATAGCCTGTTTGTGTTTACCATCATGGAACATCTCCAACTACGCTCATTAGTCAGTATTTACTGTTGGAAGATCGTATTATCAAAGAGATATAAATAGAGTAGCACAGTCTAAGAACTTTTTGAGGCTCCAAGTTTGATAGCTTTACTAGATGGAGCTATACGGCCATATGGGGCCATGGGGAAAATGTATGGAATGCATAATGATGGCGGTAACTCTGAAGTGCCCTCTGAACCAGAGTTGCCGCAGTTACCGCGGGCTGTACAGCGCCATCTAGTAAAGCTATCAAACGAAGAGCCTCAAAAAGTTCTTAGATTATGCTGCTCTATTTATACATTCCCTTTCGTATTATTTAACAAAATCTTTTAAGCGTTTGTTGATGAAGGTTATCGAAAGGTTTTACCAATGCTTGGTGACGAACACCACATCGACAAATTCCCTGCTACACCAGATACTTATGTATTTTGAGACACTATATTTCCATTATTTCATGGGAATCGCGAATAATTTGTCTTTCAGTAAAGGTATAATACTGGTTAAAATGTTGTGTTGAAAATTAGTTTTACTCAGATTTCGTCGCCAAGTTTTTTATGTTTTTGACAGCATGTAGCGGCTAATTATTTTAGGTGTTGGCTATGGTTCTTTGTTGCAATTTCCTGAGAATTCGCAGTAAAAATATATTTTCTCTGGCAATTTCTGTGGTGAAGTGTATAAATAAAGTATTCTAGAAAATATTCAAGAAAATACATCCTGTATTTGGCGGATTTATAACAAATCAGGCCTTAAAAAAGTGTCAAAAATTACTATTATGTACATATATGTATATATTTTGAATACCAACACGTGCTTAGCAATTTTGTATTGAATGTAAGATGGTGAGCATGTATTGATTTAGTACCTATATCGTGTGTGGCCTATAACACGAGCAAACAATTTAATCGTAGATTCTACTCCTCAAACTAGACAACGTTTGTTCAGTGACTTTAAAATGTAACCTGTGGTTTGATTTTAGTCGACTTTAAAGTTTTTTCGAATACGCAATGTATTGCGAAATTGATTATGTCTGTAGGGTAATAAGACTCACAAGCAACTGTCAATTGGACGGATTTTAACGTACTATCGGGTTCAGAATTGCATGGCCAATTTATGAATGAATTCATTGATAAATTGACCATGCAATTTTGAACCTGATGGTACATTGATAATACTATTTAGTTTGTATGAGAAAGAGACAATGTAAGGACTTATAATTTCATCTAAGGACTCCATATTTTTTAAAGTTGTTGAACTAAAGTTTTATATATAGTTTGAGGAGTAGAATCTAAGTTTTAATTTTTTGCTCGGGTTACAGGCCACATACTGTATACTAGATTGGCAATAATGTAAGCTACTAAAAAAAACATTATTAAGTCCTCTGAAAGCTCACCCGTCGCCGAATTCGGTTCGGCACTGCTCGTCCATGGTGAAGGCGTACTTGGGCAGCTCCCTGGCGCCACCTAGCTCCACCCCCTCATCCTGGCTTCGAGTGTGGAGGCACCACCATTTCCTGGAAAAGGTAGGTACACATTGTATCGGGCGAATCCTGGGAAGCATTCTTATCTTCTTCCTATCTTTTTTTATCGTGGTCGTTATTTTTGTCATACGCAAGAATATGTAAGTTTTTCCTCCCAAGTATTTATGAAGGCAGCTTGTAATTTAAAGTTTTTAAAAACACTTCTTGGGTTATTTCTAAGAGTAGTTTTGACGGATATAACATTTCACCCTCAAGGTCGATGTGTACATGTTACAGTAGTACAGAGTTTAGGTACCTAAACCTTCTCTAATTAGAGTGAGTGTTAAAACTGTCGCCAGTTCGTCTGGGCGTTAGGTCGCCCGCTTTGACAACGACATTATAGTGCAGCTACTCCAAATTGTCTCTAATTGTTCCGCTTCTCGTCGTTTCGAGTCATGTATTACGTAATTCCCTTAAAGGAAGATGTAGTACTTACACACTAAACTGTCGATTGAATACAGTCAGCTGCAGAAATAGCGAGCGAGGTGTTAACAATATTTTTAAATGCTTTTGTTGTCTTAACAATAAGGTTGTGTCGTGCCAAGATTATTCAGATAATCATTGTATTTTATAACCTTCGACGTCACAATGAATATTTGCGAAACAAAATGATTATCAACAAGTACTTATTTTAAACTAGCTATTTCCCGCGACTTCGTCTGCGTGGGATTAACATTCGCCATAAGGCATGAATAAAACACCTTATGTGCTATTTTACCCCCTAAAAGGATGATTTCTGGGACAAAAACTATCCCACGTCCTTTCCCGGGACACAAACTTTCGTTATACCAAAATTCATCTCAATCGGTTAAGCGGTTTAGATGTGAACAGGTAACAGACAGACACACTTTCGCATTTATAATATTAGTATGGATTGTATCTAGCAATACCTATTATCAACGACTAGGGACTTTTGACAGATTCCTTCCTTTGTTGTTCATTCATAATAATGGCTTGTTTAGATTAAATTATTTATAAGCTATGTAGCTCTAACTAGTGGAGTAGCTACCTAGTAATGCTACAAGTAGTTCACTATGTAGAACTTTATTTTGTAAAAGTTAACCTTCTTCATCCAAATATAATACTTAAGTAGTATAAGTATGTACCTAGATAAGACATCTGTTCGCGTCTATCTGAACAATACGTATATTGCTTCAAATTTGAAACTTAGCGCACTTGTATTCTCAAATACACATGGTAATTCCACGATACCTTAACAAAGTGAGAGCTGTACTCTATTACCAAGAATATTGATACAAACAACTTCATAAATGCAACAAGTCAACTAAGTAACTTAAATGGGCTTCGTTGCGCTCGCAACGCCCCATTTACTCCAGTTAAACTCATCAAAGAAATTCAACTCGGTGCAACGGATGTATTAACGTTTATATAGACACGTCACATTCCTACAGGGCCATTACCTTAAAATACTAATGCTTTACCTTAATTACCTTAACCACCACTTACTACTATTACTATGAAAATGGCAATACCTTTAATTAGCACTTCCCTATCTTACCTGCAACTCTGGCTACGGCTCTGCATTCCTACAAGTGTTTTGGTATTGTATTCCCTTCAGCTATTAACATAGTTCCTTCTATAGCTACCAAAATAGTACACGTGAAACTTCTAACTTGAACCTTTCCAAGAGCAAATGCCTGAGCTACCTGTACTGTAAAAAATACTCAATTCATATTTAAAGATTTCCTATAATATTTCAAGAGTTCCCTTGTTTTCTCCAGGATCTCATCATCAGATCCTGGCCTAATGACAAACGGACCAACTGTCAAGTATACCTTTAAAAACAAAAATATTCCAAATCGGTCCATCCGTTTCGAATAATACAATACAATACAAATATTATTTATTGCACACCTCAATAAAATAAAACAGTACAGTACACAGATTAAAAGTAGAGGCAGTCAACAGGCGATCTTATCGCTAGAGAGCGATCTCTTCCAGACAACCTTGGGGTAGCGGAAATCTAGTCGAAAATAATCGTATGAGTAGGTGCAAGGCAAAAGAAACAGTGAAAATCCAGTAAACTATAACAAATAACATAAAATACAATAGCTTAATTATACATAAACGTACACAAATAAAATAATCAATAAACATACATAAACTACATACACAGAGTAAATAAAAATAAAATAATAAAAACAGTACAGATACAGTCAGAAAACATTTGTGTTAAGGGAGAGATAGATAATACTCCTTAAGGTGTTTTTTGAAAACAGTTAGGGATTTTGCACGCCTTATTTCTAGAGGTAACGAGTTCTACAGGCGTATGGCCTGGAAGGTAAAGGAACTATTGTAGACTTTTGACGAAGAGGATGGGACATTTAGAAGCAGGTTTTGGGCGGATCTAGCCGAACGAAGGTAACTGTAACGCTCTTTGAGGTAATGGGGAGTTGCGGGGTTGAATAGAATACTGTACAGAAGGGACAGAACATGGGAGTTACGACGAACAGCGTAATCCTGGATGGGAAGAAGCAAAGTTTGAGCTAGCGCAATTTTGGTTGCAATAGGAAGGAAATTACGTAGTCTCCTAAGGGAATTTACTGCTGCAAACATCTTCCTACTTACTTCGTTTACCTGGGGCACCCACGATAAGGTTCTATCCGTTATGACACCGAGGTTTTTAACTTGTTGTGAATACGGTATAAGGACACCATCAAAGTCAATCGGAGATAGGTTATCAAAGTCAATTCCGCATATTTGTCTGGGACTACTAAAGACAATGGCTTGAGTCTTATCAGGATTGACCTTGAGACCAAAATTATGGCTCCAATTTAGGATGCTCACCAGATCTCTGTCTACAGTAGCAATAACATTCGGGAGATCACCAGCTTCACCTTGCGAGTAGATCTGAAGGTCGTCGGCATACAGGTGATAACGTGAAGAAAGATTTTGAGTGATGGAATTAATGAAAATGGAGAATAGCAAAGGGGACAACACGCCACCTCGCGGAACGCCAGCCAGCGTGATGGACCAAGAAGAATATAAATCATCCACCTTAATACGTTGCCGACGACCTAACAAGTAACTATGAAACCAGCTAATTGCTGTGGGAGAAACATTAAGGGAACGCAATATACCAATTAAATCATTTTAATTGTGTCCTTCGTCATCGAAGTCGACGGTATTAAACGCATTGCTGAAGTCAAGAAGCGTCAATACCGTCAGCTTTCGATCATTTATTAGAATAATCAGTAAACCTACATAAAAAATATCAACAAAAGATTCCGACGAATTGAGAAACTTGTCCTTCGAAATCTTGAAGTCGGTTAAAAATAATAAAGATAATCGTACACGTAATTATTCATAATATTTCAAATATTTCTGTAAAACTTCATGTTCTGTCAAAGTCATTCATTTCAATATTTAAATAAACTTAAATATATATCATCCTTTTTCTGAATCTCTGCCGTTTATTACTTGTATAAACATGGTATAAACTTGAGGTTTCAGTTTGAACCATATTTACTTAGACAATTAGTTCCGGAAGAATAAACAAAGATTCAGCCTTGGAGCTGCACAAGTATACAAACGAAAGTTAAAGTCCCTACTCCGCGTACAGAAACAGTAATTAAGAACGGAATAACTAAACTAATCAAGCTTTAACTTAAGGATACTGGAATTGCAACTGAGATTGGTTTAGTACAGAACTAAAGCTAAAAATCATACAACCTACAATTTTAACACAAATTGTTTGGTGGTCTTAACAAAAACATTACGACACAACATAAGGCAAACATTGAAGCACAAAAATAAACTAAATCCGTACTTGTTATTGATAAAAACTTTAACTGGAAGCCTCACGTTGAACATGTATGTAACAAGTTAAGATCACTGCGTTCTAAAATGAACATACTGAAAAATAAATTGCCGTTTAATATACTTAGATTATTATATATTTCGCTAGCAGACTCCGTGATAAGCTATGGGTTAAGTAGCTACGGACGAACATACAAAACATACATAAATTACATATACAAACTACAGCTTAGTATACTTAAGATCATTATACCCATATACTTAAAAAATAAATTCGATAATGAAAATGATATTTTTAAGCACTGTACAGTAATGTCTATATTAGATAAAATTAAGATGTCGATAATCCTGGATGAGTATCTATTCTATACATATAATAAAGCTGAAGAGGGTCGAAAGTCTGTACATGGAAGATAATCGAAAAAAAGTTGGCTGGGGATACTTAAAATCGATAACAGAACACGTTACAACAATTTTTAGAATTTTTGTCTGTTTGTCTGTTTGTCTGTTTATCTGTTTATCTGTTTGTCTGTTTATTTGACCGCGCATCACGTGAAAACGGCTGAACGGATTTTGATGAAATTTTGTATAGAGATAGTTTGAGTCCCGGGAAAGGATAATATATAGTTTTAATCCCGAAAATCAACCCTGGTGGAGGTGAAAATGGGGTTGAAAGTTTGTATGGAGAATTTTTAACCGCTGAAACGATTTAGATAAAAATGAGTATGGAAATAATTTGAGTCTCGAGAAACGTCATAGGATAGTTTTCAAACCCTTGTGGGGGTGAAAAGGGGGTTGGAAGTTGGTATGAGGAATTTTTTACCGCTGAACTGATTTAGATGGAAATGTGTATAGAGATAGTATGGGTCTCGAGAAAGGACAAAGGATAGTTTTTACCCCAAAATCAACCCTAAAGGGGTGAAAAGGGAGTTGTAAATTTGTATAGGGAATTATTAACCGCAGAATCGATTTAGATAAAATTTGGTATGGAGATAATTTGAGCTCTGGAAAAGGAAATAAAATAGTTTCTAAATATCTCGGAAATTATCCCTTAAGCGGATGCAAAAAGTTTACATGGGGAAGAAACAACCAATAACCGCTGTACGTATTTAGATGAAATTTGGTATTGAAATAATTTGTCATTTTTGGTCAAGGTGTTCATATTTATTTATAACATGTTACCCGTCGATGCTTTAAATTTACCTTTACCCGCTTTTAAGAAATATTAGAAAATCTCATGAATGTCAAGGGGTTATTCCAGGTTCGAGGACTATATATGACGGACAAAGATGCATGGCCCAAACCAAAAAATTACTACAAAATCATCTAACAATTATAGGACACCGTTTAGGTAGGAAAACATATCAAACGTTTTGTGAAGCAGTCAGATTAGGATTTATTTTTCTTTATAATTAAACAATAGGTACATTATCTGTCTCTCAAGCTGTTTTGATATGTCTTCTTAAAGAACTACGCATTATTTTGTATCTTTAAGATCTAATAATGTATTACTTACTGTTTTGAAAAAAATAAGTCCCGTCGAGTTTCTTTTCGGTCATTAATGTCATAATACTTCTTGGGCCAGAGGTGTAGGGTTAGAACCGGTGGTAGTTTTGGAACGAAGTTCCTTATCGGACGGTTCGCGGATGGGAGGCTAGGCGAGAAAAAGTCACGTGACCGTCACGAAAAAGCGTCACGTCACGAAAACGCGACACCCATACGATTGAGAAACATGTAAAATGGAATGAAATAAAAATATATAAAATAGAATAAAGTGAAATGAAATGTAGTGTAAAGTTAAAGTGAGAAGTGACAAAGTGATAAAAGTGAAAAAACTGAAAAAAGTCGAGAACATAAAAATGAAAAAAATTCAAAAATTTCAAAAATTGCAAAAATTTCAAAAATTTCAAAAATTTCAAAAATTTCAAAAATTTCAAACATTTCAAAAATTTCAAAAATTTCAAAAATTTCAAAAATTTCAAAAATTTCAAAAATTTCAAACATTTCAAAAATTTCAAAAATTTCAAAAATTTCAAAAATTTCAAAAATTTCAGAAACTTCAAAAATATACAAAAAGAATTAAATTTCCAAAAAAAAATTCAAAAATTTAATAAAATTAAATAACATAACTTCGTTCCAATCGCGTGTTCCACGATACTCACGTATTTTATTTTTCTCTGACATCATTAGTGCATTTTAATGTAAGTTACATTGAAAAATAAATATTTTGATTTATCTGTGACAGTGTGGTAAAGACGTAAGAAAATTCATTACCCCCGACCGCCGGCACGCCCCCCCCCCCTGGATTTTTAATATGTGTGTAGGTAAAGTAGTGTATGCTTCTGTATATAATTAGGCCTTATTACGTAACAGTTACATAAACTACTATTTATCTCTTTTTAGCGTTCCGTAGTCAACTAGGAACTCTTATAGTTTCGCCATGTCCGTCCGTCTGCCCGCGGTCTAGCTCAGTTACCGTTCGCACTAGAAAGCTGAAATTTGGTGTGGCCTGATAAGAACTTTCAATAAAAACTATATTGAATAAAATCGGTTCAGCCGTTTTTGAATTATCAGTCAAAAACGCATAGTGAAAGGAAGTGCCGAATAGTAAAATGACGTAAGCGCCGCCAAATATCCCTTAATAAACGACCTTTTGAACTGATGTTTTGTAACAGGGCGGCCTCTACGAAACTCTACACTGAGCATCGCCCGACATGCTCTGGGCCGGTTCTCATCTCATCATGCTCAAATTCAACGTCTAAAGGGGGGGGGGGTGTAGCCAGCCACTACACTCGATTGAGTTAAATGTGCATGGGTCATGGACCCCCTCCCCCCTCCAAGTGCACCTCAAATAGAAAAAAATCATTTCTGCATTTGTGACCCCCCCCCCCCCCCCATTTCAACCGCGCCTGTTCTTATCTTTCATGCTTAGACTGATTTGACGGGAGGATCGATTTGGATGATATTTGCCGTGGACATGAACGTATAAATACAAAAGTGGTCCTGTAACGTCCGATATACACCTACTACTCTATGTCGTTTAAATGATGCCAAAAAAAATTATATGATAAAAAAAAGTATTAATTTTTGAGTGTAGTTCATTTAGTGGTAATTGTAAAATATTTTATTAGGACTACTGTCCTCTAGCGTCATCTGTCAACTTTACTTCAAGTTCCGCCTCCAGGGTAGCGGGAGAGAAATTAGGGGTGAATTTGCCGCTTACTGACACAGATCGAATTCCACGCGGGCGGAGCCGCGGGCACAGCTAGTGATAAAATAAAATTAGTAGTAAAAAAATGTAGGCATATAAAATTGCGTAACACAGTTCACCAACCTCGATATATTCTACCTAGGCAAGTTAATGAGTACGGCAAAAGGACGTGGGAATACATCTTACCTAGCATACTTAATGATTTACCAGAAGATATATATACCAATACCCTTAAAAATAAAAATACATGTAAAAACGCATTTAAGAAAGTATTTGTTTACAAAAAGGATGACGTTGTGTGATGGGTGATTACGCTGTCATAATTTATTTAAATTGTTGCAAGCGATGCGATGCATTTGCACCACGCATAAATCTTAACAGGTTTCAGTGGCGCATCTTAGTTAAGGTTTATTTTCTGTATTTCCTTATGATATAAAAAAAAAAAACTTATCTACAAAGTTCGGAAATCAAACTAGGGATCTTTTGATTCTTTCATTTTCATTACCGTGCCCATACTGCCCATATCGTAGATACCACACAATTTTTGATTGTGTTTTTTGCACAACGTCTTTTGTGTCTTTTGTTGGTAAAATTAATCTGTCATTGTGTCGTTAATTCCGTGTCGGTGAAACTAGTAGTTTATGTAACTGTTACGTAATAAGGCCTAATTACGTACAGTTGCATACACTGCTTTATCTATACTCATATTATTTATATTAAATGCCGTGTTCGGAAACCTTAGAATGGCCGCCATTGCACCGCCATGGCCAACTCGATTGTGCCGGCGGTCGGGAGGGAGCGTGCCGGCGGTCGGGACGGAGCGTGTCGGCGGCCGCGCGGGCGCGTGCAGGGTATATATTATGTTATCAAAACTCATAACGTATCAATATTTGAGCATGTAAAGTTAAAATTACGTTACTGCCACAGATAAAAAGCTTATCTTAGTAAAATCGGTTGTGGTAATGCTAGCCATTGCCTACCGTTTTTGAACACGTTTTAGAGGACTTACAATGCGAGTGTAGATAAAATACTTTAAAGAGACTGAAACACCTAGTCGTGCAATGAACAGCAACGCATAGTCTGTTCCAACATCGAACGATTTCAGAAGGTACTATGGCCCATCATAGGTGAACAACGGACTGGGTTGTAAGGAGTTACATACTTGGCCTTGTCATGGAGCTGTTTTTTGGAGCAGGCAGACCAGGAGAAGTTGTGCAGCGACGCGAGCACAGTGGGTGCCATCACCGAGCCGCGGTGCGCCGCCGCCGCGCACTGGTTGTCACCGTCGTGCGTGAGGCCCAACCTGGAGACAAAATGCTTAATCAGTTCACTTCAAAATGGTAATAAAAGACATGAAATTATAGCAAGAACGGAAGAAAAAAAAAGGGTAATTAACGTTTTATTGATAAAATTAAATTCATTATGTTTTAATCAAATATAATTATAGTGATCACTGACAGAGTCAAAAAAAGTGGTTCAGAATCACGACCCAGATTTCACCCTGTATATATAAGCTAATTAACGCTTCTGATAGTTCTGATATTTGTTTGTGTTCCATATGTAAGTATATGTGGCGCAAATTCCTAATGGAGCCATGTCTAATGCAATGATGCAGGCGCATAGTTCGGAAATTAACACGAATTGTTTACGTTAGTTAATCCACGTGCACCACAGTACACGGAGATTTCGTCCGAAATAGACAAAATATTTACGAAGTTAGTTTTAGTATCGGATGTTACAATAAAAATAATTTATTGAGATAATAACCCAAGTAACAAAAGCTTCTATAACTAAGGCCTTTTATCACCAATCAGTGATATAGTAGGCCTATAATGGTAACCATTGTGACTGCTTGTACTATAAAGGTTTTTAATAGAGCGTTTTGGTTCTATAAATTAAAGAGCAATTTAGTTCTATAAGTTAGCTCTTAGAACGCTTAAAGGACCATAAAAAAGAATCTTTAAAGTGTTGCACTGTAATAGATTTGCAAAAAGCGATTATAGTACTATTTAATACTATAGACACTTTACTGACACTTTTATGTACCTATTATGCACTAATAATGCGTCGAATTAACTTTTATAGTACTAGTATTGTAGCAGTATCGCAAACACTATTACAGGATCAATCTGCACTATAAAAGGACTTTGCACGACCATTACATAACGTTTTAGCTTTTTAAATGCTCCCTCAACATCGCTATAGGGCTACCCAAATCCATTAAAATATGGCTGCCGTTTTCTGAAAGTGATAGCACATTAGCAGCACGACTGGAGCCCATGTGTACTATAGCAGCCACAGTCGGGACAAGTCCTAATTTTATTAATTAAAATTTAATTAAAACAGTAAAATTATGAAGGCGCATTGTCAAATTTGAAATCAGCATAATGATTTTGTCAATACAATTATTTTCGCAAGTGCAAGTACCGGCAGAATTACGGTTCACGAATGTTTTTTAGTATGTACCTTTATATGTCACTTTAAGGAACTAAAGGGACATGGCGAATGACTTACAAATATATTTGTTTAATTTCTTGTGAAATAACCTCACGACAACGACAGCACACAACACGAGGCTTTTGGTGATAAAAAAGATCACTGGAATCGTTTACGGCGCAAATTAGCACTATAAACATGTTTTGGTTACTTTAATAGTTCCTAATTGTGACATAAACATTGCAGACATTTCAATTATAGAGCTGATTTATCACAGTGAGAGCCCTTATGTAATGTTTATAGAATAAATCAGTGATAAAACTAGGGCCTATTTGGGGTTAGGTAAAGGTTTACGACACCATTATAGTGCTAATCATGAACACTAATTAGCACGTTCTAAAATGTTCTCAGGACTTTTATAGTGCCAAATTTTGCTACTTGGGAACATAATATTTACTACTCTCATGCATTAAGCGAGAGCGTTAGTTTAGGTACTAATCTATACATATAATAAACACGTAAGGAGAAAAAAAATGTGCATTGAAGATATTTTAGAAAAACTTATTCGGGGGGTCTTAGAAACGTTGACTGAACCCATTTCTGTGATTTTTGGAATTCTTGTCTGTCTGTCTGTGAATTTGTCCGCGCACTACGCAAAAACTACTGCACAGAATTTGACGAAATTTTGTATAGTAACAGTTTATACCTCGGAGCAACATATAGTGTAGTTTTTATTCTGCTTATAAAAAAATATATTTTTCATTAAGGCGCGTGCCTACCTGAAATTACGTAAAATGGTTACTTTTAACGGCCTAAGACTCGTAATCTATCCAATCAAAAATTCTGAAAAAAATACTATAACTATTGATTTGTGAATAATATAATTATTGTTTGAAAAAAAGTAATTATCATGGCAAAATAAAATATTTAAATTAGGACGTTTTCAACATAAAAGTGGCTTCTGCTCCTAAACTGCAAAAGATATTTTCACGGTGCTTTCGACATAATATTGGCAACATATTTATCTTCAAAATTATTGTTTGTTTTTGTTTAATTTAAAGATTTCGTTTAACAAAAACCCTTTTTAGGGCGATTTGGTGCAGTAAAACCATGCGCGAGCCTCAGTGTAACTCTAGCGTTCGAAGGGGGAGGCTGTGCGCTGCGCTGCCACGATCGCGTACACAACGCGACCTTGTAATAGTACGAGAGACCGATGCTACTTTTTGTTTGGAGCCTATGCTTAACTTGTACATAACGAACGATGCGCCAAGTACCTGCAATTATAGCGGTCTAGCATATTTAATGCCATAACATACATTTACGGGAGGTTGTGAATGAACTCGATCGACGTATAATCAAAATTAAGGTAAATGTACGCTTCAGCGAACGTGCCGTATCGCCGAATATATTCCATTTTAAGCTATAAGTCGATTACTTACAGCAGATACTACGTTGTGATATTTTTTTCTGTGAGCTACATACCCACCCCTACGAATACGCGTCAGAGACGGCCATGTTGGGGCTCAGTTGCGACATGACAACTGATCTAGTCGGTCGAGTGCCACTTTGTATGGGCGCCCTTAACAAAATCGTTAAGAAATCGCGTGCACTTCTTAAGATCATAGAATCGTTTAAAACTATATGTGGGTTCCAAATTGTGGATTTAGAGTGGTGTTATTTAATAAGTTTATGTATTTTGGTATTTTAAGTGAATTTAGTGCAGTTATATTCTCAGAATTTGAGATAAATGTGAATCCGGTGATGTGTGACCCAACTTTTTGACTGGATGGTTTTACCGAACAGCGTACGGAATCAGGGAAAGCGTATGTTTTTGAAATTATTTTTTTACTGATTTATTATAAACTATTAATATAAACTTGTTGATTTTTCTAATAATGAAAAGTATTTGTAATTTTATGAGCATTTACCGAACGTCAGTATACAGTAAAGACTATAGTAAATCCGCGTTTGAAATCTTATAGTTTTACGACTTTTTGAGTTAAAAATAAGCCTTTCGACAAAGCTATCTTTAATATTTTTTATAGTTATTTTACGGCAATATTAGTGAAGACTAAATACATGAACGGATTCATAATCCTTCTAATTATTTGTTTCAATGTTAAATTTGTGGTTATGTCACAATTGTTGCAATTTAGATACTATTTTCAAAATTTGTTCGCGTATTAGGTTCCACATATTTTGCATGGTTTATTTACCGAATGCGCGTTCGGTAAATCGTGCCCATAGTCTCTACTACCGAAATCGTATCTGCCTCGGCCTCGTTTGTATTCGATAGACATTAAAATATCATCCTTATTTCTCTCACAGCTAGGTCGACATTAAAATGTATTATTTTTTCTGCCTTTTTATAAAGGCCAGCGCTTCTAACATTTAAACATGTTCATGGGCCTGCTGTTGATAGGTCGTTTTGTATAATGAGAAATTGTATAATAATAAAATAAAATATGAAATTGTGTTTTTTTATATTTTTAGATAAAATTTAACTTTTGAATTAATATTGTAAAAACTTCTATTACGTAAACACCCCAAAAAACGATAATGATGTTTATGTAATATATAAAAATAATGGTTAGGTATTTTGAATAAATATAAAAAAATAAGGTTACTTTTGTTTTGTATGAAGAAATTCAGTAATGTATGGAGACGCAAATTTAGCGCAGTTAGATGACATTATCTGAACAGCGAGACATTTTATGTTTGAGAATCGCTCAACACCATATTCCCATACATTTTTCTTCTAGTTCGGTAAAGTGGTCACGGTAATACATGCAAATCATGTTTCTTAGTTCGCTTAATGGTACAAATCATGTAAGGCAGTCTAAAAAACTTTAAAATTATTTTTTAAATATGTCTAACCTTACAAATAATTTCTAAGTGCAATAAAATGATTACAAATGTATTTAAGTTACCAGTATAGTATTGACAATAACCGTATGAAAATGCCAGACCTTATTAAAAAATGAAACGTACATCCAGGTCTTAAGCGTTCGTGGAAACGTACATTTACCTTATAATAATAAAAAATCCTAATAATTTTTTAAGATTGTTTTTTTTATTGGTATTTAAAATTAATTACAGTTAATTAAAGGGTACCGCTTGTGGGCTTATTTTTATAAGATTAACGAGTTATGAAAATAATTTTACACTTTTTATATAAAATATAAATAATTAAACCGGCCAAGTGCGTATCGGAATACGCATGATGTAGGGTTCCGTACCTTTGATGAAATAAGAAGAAACTAATACCAAAAGTTCGTGCTTTAGTAAATTTTTATGATTTCCGAGTAAAATGGATGTGACACACGGACGGACGGTCCTCCGTTTTATTTTTATTTCATTTTGGAACAAAGTTCCTTATCGGACGGTTCGCGGATGGGGGCTAGGCGAATAAAAGTCACGTGACCGTCATGAAAACGCGACACAGAGCCATACACATGTGAAATAAAATAGAATAGAATAAAGTGAAGTGAAAAGTCAAAAAAAGGCAAAAAGTAAAATTTGTAGTTCATTTTTATTTAATTGTTATTTCGTTTTTATTTCGTTTTTGTTTCGTTTTTTTTTCGTTTTCGTTTCATTTTTGTTTCGTTTTTCTTTCGTTTTTGTTTCGTTTTTGTTTCGTTTTTGTTTCGTATTTGTTTCGTTTTTGTTTCGTTTTTGTTTCGTTTTTGTTTCGTTTTTGTTTCGTTTTTGTTTCGTTTTTGTTTCGTTTTTGTTTCGTTTTTGTTTCGCTTTTGTTTCGTTTTTATTACGTTTTCATTTCGTTTTCATTTCGTTTTCATTTCGTTTTCATTTCGTTTTCATTTCGTTTTCATTTCGTTTTCATTTCGTTTTCCTTTCGTTTTCATTTCGTTTTTATTTTGTTTTTGTTTCGTTTTTTTTTCGTTTTCGTTTCATTTTTGTTTCGTTTTTATTTCGCTTTTATTTCGTTTTTATTTCGTTTTTATTTCGTTTTTATTTCGTTTTCGTTTCATTTTTGTTTCGTTTTTCTTTCGTTTTTGTTTCGTTTTAGTTTCGTTTTTATTTCGTTTCTGTTTCGTTTTTGTTTCGTATTTGTTTCGTTTTTGTTTCGTTTGTGTTTCGTTTTTGTTTCGTTTTTATTTAGTTTTTGTTTCAATCTTGTTTCGTTTTTGTTTCATTTTTGTTTCGTTTTTTTTTTATTTTTGTTTGATTTTTGTTTCATTTTTGTTTCGTTTTTGTTTCGTTTTTGTTTCGTTTTTATTTCATTTTTATTTCATTTTTATTTTCTTTTTATTTCGTTTTTATTTCGTTTTCATTACGTTTTCATTTCGTTTTCATTTCGTTTTCATTTCGTTTTCATTTCGTTTTCATTTCGTTTTCATTTCGTTTTCATTTCGTTTTCATTTCGTTTTCATTTCGTTTTCATTTCGTTTTCATTTCGTTTTCATTTCGTTTTCATTTCGTTTTCATTTCGTTTTCATTTCGTTTTCATTTCGTTTTCATTTCGTTTTCATTTCGTTTTCATTTCGTTTTCATTTCGTTTTCATTTCGTTTTCATTTCGTTTTCATTTCGTTTTCATTTCGTTTTCATTTCGTTTTCATTTCGTTTTCATTTAGTTTTCATTTCGTTTTCATTTCGTTTTCATTTCGTTTTCATTTCGTTTTCATTACGTTTTCATTTCGTTTTCATTTCGTTTCCATTTCGTTTTCATTTCGTTTTCATTTCGTTTTCATTTCGTTTTCATTTCGTTTTCATTTCGTTTTCATTTCGTTTTCATTTCGTTTTCATTTCGTTTTCATTTCGTTTTCATTTCGTTTTCATTTCGTTTTCATTTCGTTTTCATTTCGTTTTCATTTCGTTTTCATTTCGTTTTCATTTAGTTTTCATTTCGTTTTCATTTCGTTTTCATTTCGTTTTCATTTCATTTTCATTTCATTTTCATTTCATTTTCATTTCATTTTTATTTCATTTTTATTTCATTTTTATTTCATGTTTATTCCATTTTTATTTCATTTTTAGCTGTACATTTTGTACCTGTGGATTACAATTTTTATTGTAAAAAAATTGATTATGATGATTATTAACAGAATTCACATTGCTTTACCTAAAGTTCTAAACATGCGTGATATGTATCCCAATTTGTTTGATTTTTGTGTTGTTTTTATTTCGTTTTTATTTCGTTTTTATTTCGTTTTCGTTTCATTTTTGTTTCGTTTTTCTTTCGTTTTTGTTTCGTTTTTGTTTCGTTTTTATTTCGTTTCTGTTTCGTTTTTGTTTCGTATTTGTTTCGTTTTTGTTTCGTTTTTGTTTCGTTTTTGTTTCGTTTTTGTTTCGTTTTTGTTTCGTTTTTGTTTAGTTTTTGTTTCGTTTTTGTTTCGTTCTTGTTTCGTTTTTGTTTCATTTTTGTTTCGTTTTTGTTTGATTTTTGTTTGATTTTTGTTTCATTTTTGTTTCGTTTTTGTTTCGTTTTTTTTTCGTTTTTATTTCATTTTTATTTCATTTTTATTTTCTTTTTAATTTGTTTTTATTTCGTTTTTATTTCGTTTTCATTACGTTTTCATTTCGTTTTCATTTCGTTTTCATTTCGTTTTCATTTCGTTTTGATTTCGTTTTCATTTCGTTTTGATTTCGTTTTCATTTAGTTTTCATTTCGTTTTCATTTCGTTTTCATTTCGTTTTCATTTCGTTTTCATTTCGTTTTCATTTCGTTTTCATTTCGTTTTCATTTCGTTTTCATTTCGTTTTCATTTCGTTTTCATTTCGTTTTCATTTCGTTTTCATTTCGTTTTCATTTCGTTTTCATCTCGTTTTTATTTCGTTTTTATTTCGTTTTTGTTTCGTTTTTTTTTCGTTTTCGTTTCATTTTTGTTTCGTTTTTCTTTCGTTTTTGTTTCGTTTTTATTTCGTTTTTGTTTCGTATTTGTTTCGTTTTTGTTTCGTTTTTGTTTCGTTTTTGTTTCGTTCTTGTTTCGTTTTTGTTTCATTTTTGTTTCGTTTTTGTTTGATTTTTGTTTGATTTTTGTTTCATTTTTGTTTCGTTTTTGTTTCGTTTTTTTTTCGTTTTTATTTCATTTTTATTTCATTTTTATTTTCTTTTTAATTTGTTTTTATTTCGTTTTTATTTCGTTTTCATTACGTTTTCATTTCGTTTTCATTTCGTTTTCATTTCGTTTTCATTTCGTTTTCATTTCGTTTTCATTTCGTTTTCATTTCGTTTTCATTTCGTTTTCATTTCGTTTTCATTTCGTTTTCATTTCGTTTTCATTTCGTTTTCATTTCGTTTTCATTTCGTTTTCATTTCGTTTTCATTTCGTTTTCATTTCGTTTTCATTTCGTTTTCATTTCGTTTTCATTTCGTTTTCATTTCGTTTTCATTTCGTTTTCATTTCGTTTTCATTTCGTTTTCATTTCGTTTTCATTTCGTTTTCATTTCGTTTTCATTTCGTTTTCATTTCGTTTTCATTTCGTTTTCATTTCGTTTTCATTTCGTTTTCATTTCGTTTTCATTTCGTTTTCATTTCGTTTTCATTTCGTTTTCATTTCGTTTTCATTTCGTTTTTGTTTCGTTTTTTTTTCGTTTTCGTTTCATTTTTGTTTCGTTTTTGTTTCGTTTTTGTTTCGTTTTTATTTCGTTTTTGTTTCGTTTTTGTTTCGTATTTGTTTCGTTATGCCAGAACCTACAGTAATTGACTGACTACAGACCAGACTTCTGTTATAATAGACATACCAGAACTATGCCAGAACCTACAGTAATTGTCATGAAAGCCGACAGCCGTAGAGCGAGCGAAACCTTCAGAACAATCATGATAATCATTTTAAAAACCACTCTGTTTTTGTCAATGAAGACCAAACCTTTGGAAATAACGAATGACTGACTACAAGACTTGAATACTGCAAGTTCTTTAAGGTAGAAAGCAAAAGGGAGCGTAAACCTCTGACGCGGTGGAGTGAACAGGTCAAGAAGAAACACGTGTTTTATGTTATGACACGGTAGAAAGCCTCGATGGGAGCGTCATACGATTCAAAAGGTGCCAGATAACCAGATTATAATTTCATGCCATAGCAGCAGTGCTATTATATATATCACCAAACATTTATCGCCAATACCACCGAAATCGAGCCTCGACAATGTTCTACTCAACTAAACAATGTTCAGAACTACATGTAAATAAAGCGTGATATGGAATATACAATCAAGTAAATTAGAGTGTCAAGTGTTGTGGAACAAAAATAGTTCAACAATGGTTTGGTATCCACAAATTCAAATGTCTATGAAAATTTATTATACTGATTCATTTAAATCTGGTTTTTTTATTTGATTTTATATAGGCCTTAAATCAAGCACAGTAGGTCTCTGTTTAACGACAACTCGCAATAACATGAAAAAAATTCCGGTTCCTTGAGTGCCGCTATATAGTTTACACTGTATTTCAGTTTCATTTGTGAAATAAATTCACAGCACAGATTTTACAGATCTGAAGAGACAATAACCCCATATAAATAAATAATTATCTACTGAAAATTTGGTAATAGCATGGTTTAGCTAATTTGACTTCATGTGTGTTGCTCTTCTGAGGCAAATTATTGTTTTACTTGGAATTTTCTGGCATTAATTATAGCCCTTTAAGCCAAACCCATAGAACAAAACTAGTGATAGGTACAAAGCTATGCTGGCACCATCTGACAAACCTTTGATAGATGCCTTCCTCCATTCCCCATTAGTATTTTTTATATCGGACATTATTATGAACATGCTTTTTTTCATTCAAATTGTACACAAAATACATGCATTTGCATTTTGTATCTGTTTCATGATGGGCTAAAAAGGAAGCAAAGACCTGGCCTTGGGCTTTGGCTAAAAATGTTAGATCCTATGAGAGTTTATGTACTGTACTCTAACATAAGTAGGTACCTAAAAACTCATTAGTAATAAATAATATAGGTCTCTTTTTATCAATGTCATATATCTCTACTAATCAGGATAGGTACCTATTTACAAATAAAACATAATAGTACAGTCAGTACATACATGGCTGTTTGTATGACTTGTAACATGTATTTTACAAAGATACAAGTGATAATAAAACATTTTTGAAATTTACTCTTATGACTTTGGGACAATCTCACCTAGCCAAACTAAGCAACTACAGCAATTTATACTATCTATTTATATTGATAAGTAATGTTTCATAAAACATTACTTGACCATAGTCACTTTGACCTGTATCATATTGTTGATAACCATCTGTGGTTCAGTATATGAAGTTTTTTCTCCGGTCAACAAGCTGGGTCACCTTGGCCACAGGTTGGATTTATACTATCTTAGATTGATCTGGCCTAAAATACTTCAATAGTTTCAAGTTTAGTAAGTATGAGACTGCATAACAATGCAGTCTGCAGTTGACATTAATAATCAATATGAACATTGCCTGTAACAACTGGCAATGTTTATATTGATTATTAATGTCAACTGCTAGAAAAATTAACTTATATAGATGTCATATACAAAGGAAAAAGTGACCTAGGCCTCCCGTGCTGAAGATGCTGGTTCGATCCCAGCCCTGGGCACCGGAGGCGTAGGTCACTTTTTCCTTATATGACATCTATATAAGTTTATAATTTATATAGTAGTGTGTCTACTTAAAAATAAACAAATCAAAATATTTATTAAAATAATTTGATTTGTTTTTCAGTTGCTAGAAAAATGGTGAAAATAATCATTGCATGTTATTGTCTTGCCCCTATCTACAAAGGAAACCTATGCCAGAGTTTGAATAATATATAAACAAAGTAGGGTAACTAAATATATTATGTATTTTATTGACAAAATTGAAATAAGTATTGATCATGTTAAAAAAAATATTCTTTATTTTTACTTTGAGATTCTACAAATTTCTTGAAACCACTGCACTTTCACTTTAAAAGTTCCTTGAGTTGAGCACTGAGTTGCATAAGCCTTGATTTCATCTTGTCTTCAAAACCAAAGGTAAATTCAAACCTGAAACAAAAAACATTGTGTATTATGAATGTAACATAATTATGTGCTATAGGTACTTCACAAAGATGCTTTAGAACACTCAATAAGTAGGTACATATATAATAAGTTCAATATTTTGGTCGTTGGTTACAATGCTAGCCATAATTAACCAGGTTGGAGGGATTCAGCGCCCTATATTTACGAATTTTCGAAAGGAGAGTTCTCAAAACTAGTGGTGCCTTTGTTTTGCGACTGGGCACCTTCTCGCCATTTGGTGCTTCCATCAACCGCTTTACTTGCTTAGGGTTCTGTAAGTAGTAATAAAGTAGAAGGATAATTTACTCACTATAATATAAAATATAATACACCAGCCGACTACTCTGGCTTTCTCTTTAAACACCACTCGCAACACAAGTTGCATTATCCTTTGAAAAAGTTTGCTCGTAGGGCGCTATGGATAGCCCACTTTTTGACTGAGTAATAAACATGTTCAGGAATGGCTAAAATTGTTGAATATTCTTGATTTTCAAGCTGCAGGGTGCAAAGTTTAGTTCGCGCTCTTTTCTTTCCTTTAGATTTTTTTTTCGTGTGACGAATTGACGATTTTGACAAGTTTAGTTTGCCACTTATGGTTGGGTTGCCATATGAAAATAATATTCTACCATGAAAATGTTGTTAGAAATGCGTTTATACAGTGGCATCCCTCGTAACTCTTACATTCTGTTATTTTGCACTTGGTGCAACCCATTCATGTTAGCAATCGTTAAGTACCTCCGATTAGCGTAACATTTGGCTTACTTTAACAGGCGGTTTGGTGCAACCCACCCTTAGGGCGGGCATACTTAACGAACTCATCATGGTGACAGTAGACGTCAAGTCCGTTTTTCCGTTGCACCATGCACTTTAGCAGTCAGAAAGTTACGTTTACCTTAAGAGTCCGGTAAAGTCTTTTTACAATTTCGCTCAACTATTTGATATGATTTAGCCATTAAAGAGTACTAAATCAACAAATTTTTAAGCATAAATTGAAAGATCATTTTAATAGGGACTGTATAAATACAAAAAATTATCTACTTTATTATTGTATTTTGAATAATTGACCTATTCCCAACAAGTGTTTTACCAATTTTAGCTCGGGGAGGTTCGGACAGATATCAATTTGGGGATTTTATTGATGTCGTATTGCTACAGTTTTTTTTGTAATATTGAGTTTATAGTCTTCTATGGAATAAATATAAAAAATTCTACCAATGTCATACAAAATTACTCAGAAAAAAAATATTTAAATCAGTCAACTTTCGGAAAAAATACACAAAGAATAACCGCGGTTTCTGACTACATACATGATTATTTATGAAAAAAATTAATACTAACATAAACTTCAGCTTATTATGAACCTAAATAATGTAAAATATATATACCACTTGATAGTAAATATTCGTAAATAGAGCACTTCAAATTAACTATAAACTTACAATTAATTATACGAAGCAAGGCCGGGCAATTTAGTCCGCTCGCTGAGCTCACGGAGGCAGGACGTGTGTCGCTCCCCGCTAGAACGCTAGCGTGAATTCGAAAAGTGCAAAGGCACCCGTAAATTGGGAAAATTTTTTTATCACCCAGTCGTTGACATCTGGGGACCTTTGGAACACTTGGTAGGTAAATTTTTATTAAGTTATTTCGTAATTGTTATGAAATTATATCATTTACCTTATTCGCCTCGTAAATATAACGCGCTCCACTCCAAATAGTCTTGATCTTAGGTACGTTACGTACGTACGTTAATTTTTATTAAATATTTTGCGATTTTCATATATTTTTTGAGTTAGAACCTAACTTAGCCAAACAGAAACATACACAAACGGTGTAAGAATAGTTGAACGGTCCTGTATAGGAATACAGGGTGAATTTTCCAAATCGGCCAGAGAGGGCAGATACTAGATCTCACGAAGCTACATTTTAATTGGCGTAAGGGCGATCAACATACACATTTATGAAAAATGTACGTGAGCGAGTAAATTGCATTATATTTTTTATGCCAATTGAACCCGTTTCGAACAGAAATCAATAAGTAGTAGATTGTGTAACAAGGGAGAAAATGAAATATTTACGGTGAGGGCGTATAGTAAAACCCAAAACATGCGACTGAGTCCATCATAGAATCCCGAGCGTAGCAAGGGATTCTAAAGCAGACTACTGAGTGTAGTGAGGGGTTCAAGTGTTAAAGCCCAAGGTGAAAATAGTTTTGCTTCTATGTGACACATACTGCTTTCAACACCACCTTAGAGGAAAATAAAAAATATTTTAGTAGAAACATATTTATTTTAACTTTATATGTCCTTAGTGTGCTTCCTGGTTGTAATTAATCGATTAATTTAATAAGATTTTTTTGTAATGACGGACTGGCTGAAAAAAAAAACTAATGTCCTATGACAGAAAAGCGCCACTTGGTTCCCTCCTAGCAGGGAAGAAAAAGCCGGTGTACGAATAGGTGATGTGAAAATAGTTATTTATTACACAAAGGAGCAAAGTTGTTGTTTAACCTCGCGTGCTTATATTGAGATCCGAGTCAGCAAAAGATACCAAAATTTAGCCACGAGCGAACTTTGCTGCCGAGCATAATTCAACATTTTTCACTACAACACCGCGAGGAAAAATACCAGTTATAAAATATTAAAAATTAATGCTTTCAAAAGTCTTTTACTTGCCAACGCAGTTTAGGGATTGCCCTTTTAGGGATTTCTATTGAGAAAAGCCACAAATAAAAAAATGCGTTCTTCAAACATTTACTATGCGAAACTGTATGGAAATCGTAATTATTCATTTGTGACTTTTCAAGTGTCTTAAACTGGACTATTGTGTTTGATAACTGGTAGAAAACTGATTGATTGACATCAAAATAAACATTGAATTTACTTTAATCTGTAAATGTCAATCGGCGTTAGTCAAAAAGTTACGAAAGGTCCTAAGCCCATTGGAATGTCTAGTCTGTATTAATATTATAAAGCCCTATAAAATGCCCCACAGCTTGGTCTAACACACAACATATCCTCATGTTTCATTTGGATGTTTCACTAGGTAATTTTTAATTAGTTTAATTGTATACGAGTGTTTTAATGTTGTTCTTAAGCCAGATTTAAACTTCTAAGTTTTGTTTACCTACGAAGGGACGCTGTTGTAGGTCAGAATGAGATACAGATATTGTTTTCTCATTGTAGAAAATAGCTTCGTCCCTTACAAAAGCGAAACTTACAAGTTTAGTGTCAATCCAGCCTTACAATATTAAAACATACATATGACCCTACACGACCTTATTGCCATGATATTTTTGTCACAGGTGGTTTTTAGCTGGAAGCCTTTAGAATGCAGATATTATCGAAGACTTTGCTTGATATGCAAGTACACAGCCGTGCAATACAACGCATATATAACACTAATATTTCAAGGCATAGTCCATGAACTTGCCTTTAAAATAATCTACAACTATAGTATTGAGCTACTCGAATCCTTGTTTGTGTGTTTACGCAAAACTACAACAGGACCATACTTATTTCCATTTCTTTGTCCGTTGCAGCATTGTTTCTGCAGAATCCTACTAACAGCACTCAAATCACGCTGCATACAAAATATGTTTAAAACTTAAACTAATCTTTGTGGCTTTTTATTGATAAGACGCTTCATATTTTTTACTAAATAATAGTGTTACTATTCTAGGTTTCATTATGGTTGGTTACAACAAAAAGCGTGCGTTGGGCGCAGTAAAAAGAAAAAAAAATCCATAGCGTAAGAAAACCAAATAAAAACAGCAACGTATGTATAGATATAGCTTTAGTGCATAATACGTTATAATAAATAACATGGTGTATTAAATGGTTACTAGATTTACCTTTAGTTTTATTTTACCTAACAAAATTTCTGATATTACGCAAGAGCGCCTAAAGTATCAATATTGTTCATTGCGGCCGCGCACGTGCACGCGCCGGTGGTACCTAGAAGCGTTCGGTTACTGTGTAAAACTCGTATCTTCGCTCGATTTCAAAGCATTACCGGACTCTTAAGCAGCCGTCGAGCACTGGTTGACTCAAATCTACGTTTAAATATGGCGGACAATTTGCAAAAATGTCTCGTATTTCATGGATAAATGCATTATTAGACAAAAAGACAGTGATATTTGATGAAAAATATTAAAATATTGTTTGCAGTAATAAATATATGCGAGTATCTGAACGTAAAAAGGCGCATACGATTGACGTTTGGTTTTATTCACAATTTTCAGATCAGATCACGGTATTAAATAATAAGTACATAATTCTTTGTCAAATGTGCGTTATTTAGTTAAAAATCGAGTGCCGAGTGAGTTCAGGTTGAAATAGTACAGACTTCTGTTATGTATCACAAACATACCAGAACCTACAGTCATTGTCATGAAAGCCGACAGCCGTAGAATGAGCAGGACCAGAATCATGACAACCATTAAAAAACCACTCTGTTTTTGTCAATGAAGACCAAACCTTTGGAAACAACGGTTGACTTGAATACTGCAAGGTAGAAGACAAAAGGGAACGTAAACCTCCGACGCGGTGGAATGACCAGGTCAAGAAGAAAAACAAGTTTTATGACACGGTAGAACAGGCCACGAACAGGACTCGATGGGAGCAAGTCATACGATTCAAAAGATGCCAGATGATCAGAGAGGTTTCTTTAATGCTTTTATTAAGGGCATGAAGTTATAGCACCAAACATTTATCCCCAATGTCCTACAGAAATCGAGCCTCGACACCAAACTAAACAATGTTCAGAACAGTACATGTAAATAAAGTGTGATGGGGAATTTACAATCAAGTAAATTCATGTGTTGTGGGACAATAAAAAAATAGTTCAACAATGGTTAGGTATCCACAAATTCAAATGTGTATGAAAATTCATTATAGTAATTCATATAATTCTTGTTTTTTATTTCATTTCATTATTTGCCTTAAAACAAGCACAGTAGGCCTCTATTTAATGACAACTTGTGATAATGTCACAAAATGTCCGGTCCCTTGAGTTTTGATATAGAGCTTACACTGTATTTCAGTTTCATTTGTGAAATAAACACAAAAAATTTTCAGATCTATTGAAACATTACACCCATATAAATAAATAAACTATCTACTGACAATTTGGTAATTATTTTTTATTATTATTTAGCTTCTTTCCCACATTAGTGGTCCCCAAGGGTATAAGCCTCCTCCATCTGTCTCCACCTCTCTTTGTCGGTGGCAACATCAATCCATTTTTTTCCCGCAGCCTGTACGATGTCATCTGCCCATCTTTTTCTTTGCCTTCCCGCTCTTCTTTTTCCAGCTGGGCCTGGCCATTTGGTTACAAGATTTGTCCACCTTTGATCCTTATATCTTGCTATATGACCTGCCCACCTCCACTTTTGTTTTAAACTAAACTGCAGGGCGTCTATTATCTTTGTTCTCTTGCGGATATCTATATTTCTTGTTTTTTGTATTCTTCTTAAATTTAAAATACTTCTTTCCATTGCATGTTGGCAAGATAGAATTTTGTTCTTTGTTCTTTCCGTGTAAACCCATGTTTGGCATGCATATGTCAAACTTGGAAGAATACAAGAGTCCATTATGATCTTTTTCATGTTAAGATTGTAATTGCCTTTGAGAATTTCTTTTTGTGCCCAGTATTTCTTCCAGGTTGTGTTTATTCTTCTATTAATTTCATTTTCATTACTGTTTGTTTCTAAAGATACTAATTTTCCCAGATATACATAGTCTTCCACATAATCTATGGGTTTTTCCCCGATTTTGATAGGCTTCTTGCTGTAGTTTGACATGATCTTAGTTTTAGATGCATTCATGTGTAGGCCAATTTTTTTGCTTTCAAAGTCTAGTTCTTGTAGCATTTTTTCCATGTCTTTTGCTGATTCACTAAAGATGGCTATGTCATCAGCAAATCTCAGATGCGTTAGTTTTTTGTTTGATATCCATATTCCTTTTCGATTCCAGTCCATCTTCTTGAAAATATCCTCCAGAACCGCTATAAATAGTTTTGGAGAGAGTGGGTCACCTTGTCTCACTCCTCTCCCAATTGTGAATGGTTCGCCTTGCCTTTCCAGTTTAACTCTGCTTGTGCTTTTTGAATAGATATTCTTTATTATGTTTATATATGTGTTGTTGATTTTATTGTTTCTTAGGGCAAGCAATATGGATGACTGTGTTATACTATCAAAAGCTTTCGAGTAGTCCACAAAAGCTATATATAGTGGCCTATTAAATTATTTGTATTTTTCAATAACCTGTTCCATGGTGTGAATGTGGTCAGTTGTAGAATAGTGTGGTCTGAATCCTGCCTGTTCAACCGGTTGATTTTTGTCGATATTTGGAGCTATTCTACTCAGAATTATTGATGAGAAGAGTTTATATGTTGTTGATAGTAGGCTTATAGGTCTGTAGTTGCTGATGTCAAGCGGGTTCCCTTTCTTGTAGAGTAGTGTTATGTTGGATTCATACCATTGGTTTGGTACTTCCTTGTTTTTCAAAACTAAGTTGAACAGTTTTACTAGATATGTGATTAAAATTGGAGCACCTATTTTTAAGGCTTCATTTGAGATGTTGTCCGCTCCTGGGCTTTTCTCAAGTTTTAATTTTTTTATATGATTTAAGATCTCATTTATAGTTATTTGCTCTGGGATTGTTTCTGAAGTGTCTTCTTTATTATAGTTATAGTTATTTTCTTCCTCTTGTAATGGTTTTTTGTAAAGTTCAGCGTAGAAAGTTGTGGCATGTTTCACTATATCATATCTGTCCCTAGTTTCTCCCTTTTCATCATTCAAAGATTGTATCCAATTTTTGTAAGTAGCAAGTTCTTTAAAAGCTCTCTTTGAGCTTCTGAACTTTGACATGTTCCTTTCTATTACTGTTTGTCTGTGGCTATCATAGTCTTTTCGAATTGCCTTATTGGTTTGTTTGAATATCATTTTTAATTCATCTTTAATTTCTCTGGTTCTTGGCTTCTTGGTCAATAATTCATATCGTCTAGAGATTAGACTAAGTGTTTGATCGGTAAGAATTCTGTGTTGGGTAGTGCTTGGTTTTTTAGTAGATTGTAGACTTTTTGTTATTATTGTTTCCAATTTATTACTAAGGGATTCGACATCTTCGGACTCTATCAGTGAATTTTCTGACGCTGTTACATAGTTTTCTAGATTTTGAATATAGTTACTTCGTTCTATAACACTCTTCAGATTGTTGGGTACTGTATTAAACACTCTCCGACTGACTTTAGGTTTTTCTGTATTAAGAGTACATCTTACTAGTCTATGATCCGAGGGAAAGCTTACATTGTTCATCACCTCGTTTTTTATAGTATTTGGGTTAGGGCTGAGAATAAAGTCGATTTCATTTTTTGTGTTGTTATCAGGTGAGACCCATGTCCATCTTCGAGATGCTTTCTTTTTGAAGTATGTATTCATACATAGAGCATGGATATGGGGAAAGAAATGCCAGGGGCGAACGCCTAATACAGTATGCATATGAATGCATACTGTATTAGGCGTTCGCCCCTGGCATTTCTTTCCCCATATCCATGCTTTCCCATTATGGTGTTTACTTCGGGTTTTGGATGTCCAATTTTAGCATTGAAGTCCCCGATGATGATTATGTTTTTATCAGCTAAGCTTTGTGCTTCCGATAGATCATTATAAAATTTAGTGATGTCTTCTTCACTTGAGCTCTCAGTAGGGGAATAAACTTGTATTATTGACAGTGGTCCATCTTCAAATTTCATTCGTAGCAATGCAACTCTCTCTGATATTGCCTTGAAACTTAAAATATTGTTCTTTAATGATTTTTGAATGATGAAACCCACTCCATAGAGGCCCTTAGTTTCACCCTTATAGCACATTATATATTCTGTATGTTCTTCAATAGCACATCCCAGTTTTCTCGTTTCTGCAAGTCCTATGATGTCCCATTTAATTTTTTCTAATGCTTGGTTTAGGTCTAGCATTCTTTCTTTTGTTGATAGTGACCTTACATTATAAGTGCACACTTTAAGATAGTTATCCTTTTTTGATATTGTTTTCTCTTGTGGTTTGATGCGGTTAGTGTTGATGGTGATTGTCTTTTGGTGTTTAGAATTAAATTTTGTTGATTTTTTGTTGGATGGAGGGTAATAGTCATCTTCCCCCACGGTGACAAGCCGGGTTGGGGTGCTTTTTTTTTTCAACAATTTGGTAATAGCATGGTTTAACTAATTTGACTTCATGTGTGTCGCTCTTCTATGGCAATTGTTACCTACCATTTGCTGCTCGTCGCTGCAATCAGGATTATGGCCAATCAAGTATTTACAGATGGTGCCGGCATAGGTTGTAGTCTCAGTCCTACCAATAGTGTCAAATTCTTGTTTTATTTGGAATTTACTGGCATTAATTTTAGCCCTTTAAGCCAAATCTCATTCAACAAAACTAGTGGTAGGTGCCTAATTATGCTGGCACCATCTGACTTTTGACAGATACCTTCCCCATTAGTATATTTTAAATCGGACATTATTATGAACATGCTTTTTTAAATCCAAATTGTACTCACTGTACAGTTCATGTAGGAAGATACTATTGCCGGTGACTGTACGCAAAATAAGTACATGCATTTCATTTTGTAAGTATAAAAAGTAGATATATTTTCATACTTACATTTCTATAAGGGAAAAAGCTTCCTAAGATGATGTATGTATGCATGCATTTTTGATTAGTCCTAGTCCTATCATCAGTGCTCAAAATCAATTATAAAATATGTGTTATGATTTCACTATGAATTTATTAGTAATAAATAATACAGGTCTCTCTTTATCATATATCTTTCCCAACCAGCATAGGTACCTATTTACAAATAAAACATAATAGTAACTAGGTACCTACATGGCTGTTGTATGACTTGTAAACATATATCATTACAAAGAAATAAATGATCATGATTATTAAGATACAAGTGATAAGAAAACATTTTTGGAATCCTAGCCACACTAATGTTTTATGGTCACTTTTACCTGAATAATATTTGTAACATGTATCAAGAGTAGAGTATTGTTAATAACCATTATCAAAGATCTGTGTATCAGTATATGAAGTTTTTTCTCCGGTCAATAAGCTGGCTCACTTTGGCCAAGGGTTCACTTCACACTATCCAAGAACTGATTGACCTGACTTAAAATACTTCAATAGTGTCAAGTTTCATTGATTATTTATGTCAAGTGCTAGAAAACTGGTGAATAATATTTGCAGTAGGAAATATGTTTGGAGGGGGGAGCATCTTGCTTCCATCTACAAAGGAAACCTATGCCAGTGTTTGAATAATGAATAAAACAAAAATAAGGTAACTAAATAAATATAATTATGTATTTTATTATCAAAATTGAAATACTGATTAGGTTAATATAATTATACTTTATTTGTACATAGAGATTCTACCAATTTCTTGAAATCACTGCACTTTTACTTTCAAACATCCTTGAGTTAAGCACTGAGTAGCATAACAAGCCTCGATTTCATCTTGTCTTCAATACCAAAGGTAAATTCAAACCTGAAATAAAAAACATTGTGTATTATTAATGTCACATATTTGCTACTCATAATTTGTTAACAAAGATGCTTTAGAACACTCTTTCAATAAGTAGGTACATATATAAGTTCAATATTTAGGGCGTTGGTTACAGTGCCAGCCATAATCAACCAGGTTGGAGGGATCCAACACCCTATTTTTACAAATTTTCAAGTTCTCAAAACTAGTGGTGCCTTTGTTTTGCGATTGGGCGCCTTCTCGCCATTTGGTGCTTCCAGCAACGGCTTTACTTGTTTAGGGTTCTGTAAGTAGTAATAAACTAGCAGGATAAATTACTCACTATAATATAATATACAATACACCAGCCGACTATTCTGGCTTTCGCTTTAAGCACCACTCACAACACAAGTTGCATTATCCTTTGAAAAAATTGGTCGTAAGGCGGCTATGGATAGCCCACTTTTTGACTGAGTAATAAAAATGTTCAGGAATGGCTAAAATTGTTGAATATTCTTGATTTTCAAGCTGCAAAGTGCAAAGTTAAGTTTAGTTCAGCGGTCTTTTCTTTAGATTTTTTTCTTCGTGTGACGATTTTGAGTTGACAAGTTTAGTTTGGCACTTATGGTTGGGTTGCCATATGAAAATAATATTCTACCATAAAAATGTTGTTAGAAATGCGTTTATACAGTGGCATTCCACGTAACTCTTACGTTCTGTTATTTTGCACTTGGTGCAAGCCATTTATGTTAGCAATCGTTAAGTAGCTCCGATTAGCGTAACATTTGGCTTACGTTTACAGGCGGTTTGGTGCAACCCACCCTTAATATTTCATTCTTTAAGGACGTCTTTAGATTAAATTAAGCGATTTGGTCTGTTGTGTTCCGCCGAGTTTTAAACTATAGATTTTGAAATGCTTTCCCAATTTAATTAAGGATTGCGGGTTAAATATTTTTTAAACGTGTTACTTCGTTTTGGAAATTGTAAGTATCTGGACATATATTGTGATCCATTAATACCTATTTATCAATACATGAAACCTACCTAACGATATACGTAAAAACAAATAAAACAGGTAGTTAATATTTATCCATTTCGATTTACCCGACAGCAAAAATTGTACCGTTTGTGAGAGCAACATGTTTTATCTCGCTTTAAAAGCTGATTACAATGAAAAGGATAGTCATGAATCTAGCAATAATTAATAGCTGCTAGCTGTAACGTTGCTGCTGAAGAAATTCTCGCTGCGACGCTCCAGGCCTGGGCCTATATACGCGGTACTCGGCCTATGGCTTTCGCAGACATTGCCGCTCACCCTCGGGCCTCTGGCCCTTCAATTTGCTAAGACTTCGCCATTAAGTTTTGTCCGGATTATTTCATGCTGCCTGCTGCTGCTGAATAAATTCTCGCTGTGACGCTCCGGGCTTGGGCCTACTCGGTACTTGTCCTATGGCTTTCGCAGACATTGCCGCTCACCCTCGGGCCTTAAGACACTTCACCATTGAGATATGTCCGGTCCCTGTCATACTGCTGCTGCTGCTGAAGAAATTCTCGCTGCAGCTGCTGAATAAATTTTCGCTGCGACGCTCCGGGCTTGGACCTACTCGGTACTCGGCCAATGGCTTTCGCAGACATTGCCGCTCACCCTCAGGCCTTAAGACACTTCACCATTGAGATATGTCCGGTCCCTGTCATGCTACTGCTGCTTCTGAAGAAATTCTCGCCGCGGATGCTGAAGCAATTCTAGCTGCTAGCTGTAACGTTGCTGCTGAAGAAATTCTCGCTGCGACGCTCCAGGCCTGGGCCTATATACGCGGTACTCGACCTATGGCTTTCGCAGACATTGCCGCTCACCTTCGGACCTCCGGCCCTCAGATTTGCTAAGACTCTTTGCCATTACGTTATGTCCGGATTATGTCATGCTGCTGCTGCTGCTGTAGAAATTTTCGCTGCGACGCTCCGGGCTTGGACCCACGCGGTACCCTGCCTATGGTTTTCGCAGATATTGCCATACACCCTCGGGCCTTAAGACACTTCATCATTGAGATATGTCCGGTCCATTTCATGGTACTGCTGCTGACCTGATCCCTACATGGTACTTGGCCAAAGCCAAAGGGCTTTCTCAGGCTAAAACACTTCACCTTTAAGTTATGTCGGGTCCCTGTCATGATGATGTTGAATAAGTTCTCGCTGCGATGTCTCGGGCCTCTATCCTACGCGGTACTCGGCCTTTGACTTTCACATGCATTTCCGCTCACCCTCGTGTCCGCAGTCCTCAAGTTCGCTGAGACACTTCGCCATTGAGTATATTTCATATCTCCGATCCCTGACATGCTGCTTCTGCTGAAGCAATTCTCGCTGCGATCCTCCGGGCCTGGGTCCTGCGCGGTACTCGCCATATAGCTTTTGCGATATTGCCGCTTACCGCGCCACGGCTTCGGCCTTCGGGTTCACCAAGAAACTTGACCTTTGACTTGAACTTTGTCGGGACCATTTCTCCTATTGAAACAATTTTTTCTGCCTTCGGCCTAGTTAGATTTTTGCCTGTTGCTGCATAAGCAGTTTCCGCTGGGACATTGCGCTCACACGCTACCTCGCGCTCCTACCTTCAGTGTTTGACCGTCTGTTTGAATTATATTCTCCTGGAGGAACTCTGCCATTAGCATTTTCGGGTCTCGACGCACGCCTTTTAGTTAGTTTTCGTCTTTATCACGGATAAACTAATAAATTTAGATAGATATTTACATGTAGAACGCGTAAGCTCTACACTAATGGATAGTAAATGAAAATGACAAAATCTCCCAAACACACGCGGGCGAAGCTGCGGGTACAGCTAGTAATATAATAAGTAAAGATCTTGTTACTTTTTGCTCTTCGAAGCAACTTAAAAGCTTACCCAATTACGATTCATTTTTAAAGGGATCTTTCTACACTATTTTTTAATAAACAACGAGTTTACTTTTTTAATCTATATGTATAAAACAAAGTCGTGTCAGTTACACCATTTATAATTCAGGAACGGCTGAACCGATTTTATTGAGGTTTGATTTTTTTGGTGTATCTCCGCCCCGCTTAACAAAATAACTATGAAATTATTGAAGAAAATATGTTGTTGGGGGTAAGTATTTTTATTTAATGTATTATTACAGCAGAGAGAGAGACTGCATGGTAAAACAGGAATCACGACAGGGTATAGAAATATAGGAAAACGAGGCTAGGAATCTGTTTTCACGCCGAAGTACCTATAGTGTTTTTCTTAAATATGCAATGAAATGAATAATAAAACTTAATAAAATATATAAGTGCTGTATCTTACTTCTCTTCTATTTAGTATTCTGACTACAAATAGGATAACAGTTCTGTCACGGGAAAAAAATCAAAATCAACCTTTCGTTTAACTTGCCGCCATGTGTGACGCCAAGTCAAGAATACTTTGCAGGGCCTAGGCCTGGAAATTTGTATGAAATCCCATTACAACTCCCTCGAATCGCTGCGTCCCAATCCCAAACAGGATACTTCCGATCCTAAAGTTGCTTTAACGGAGTCAACCTCTGATCGGATGTTATAAAGATTCTAAGAATTTTATTTGCATAGAACACAGTAAATATACAGTTCTTATAATTAAAATAAACTTCAGTGCATTCAGCCTGCATGCAAGCGTGCAAATATTTTTAAACAGGCAAAATATATACAGATTAGTACATAAAAGATAATCGTAAAATTTGTAAAATCATGTCAGGACTATCCTACATAGTATTAATATTAAATATGTCAATGATTAAGGTTAGAATTTTGTATATATATGTAAACCAAAAAAATAATTACACTAGAAACATTCGTCCAGAAGCCAGCTAGTAAATTTTTTCTTAAAACTATTTCCTTGAAGTATTTTTATGTCATTAGGTAATCCATTATAAATAGTTATTTATAGTTATACACACGTTAAATACGTTTTTGTCATAAATCATTTTGTAAGCACGTGGTTTGTACAATAAATTCATAATTTTTTGTCGGGTTACCCTGGTCATTACTTCACCACGTGTTTTAAATAAATGTCGGTTGTTATTAACTATGACACATACGTCTCTTATATATAAACAAGGTAGAGGGAGAATGTGCAACCGTTTAAAAAGGGGGACACAATGAGCATCAGGCCAAGCACCAAAGACAGCCCGAACACATTTTTTCTGAACTATGAAAGCTCTCTCTACATCAACAGAATTACCCCACAGTATCAGACCGTAGCCAGGCCTATTAATCATGCCCGCGCGAGCGAGTTATATACCTACGTTTTGCGCCTCCGCCGAGGGAGCTAAAGTCAGTGGGTTACCAACGCGCTCACTGAACGCACGTCGTACCGCGCGCCACGCTACTCGGAACTGGGCACAATGTCATCACGAAAAAAAAAAATTATTGCGATGTGGTTGGATGTAAAAATAGCAAAGCTAATAAAAACTTATCGTTTTTCGCTCTGCCGACGGATGGGGAAAGGTAAGTAGGCATACAAACTTTTTTTTTATACCACGTTGGTGGCAAACAAGCATATGGCCCGCCTGATGGTAAGCAGCTACCGTAACCTATGGTCGCCTGCAACTCCAAGTGGAGTCACATGCGCGTTGCCGACGCTTTACAAAAAAGGAGGATTCAATTAGAATAAGATTAGCTGTCAATCCATATTAATTTTGACAGTGTGTGGCAAATCTGTCAAGATTAGCGGCAACAAAATATCAATAAATATTACTCATGCAACTGTAATTGTTATGCACCATGTGAACCACTTAAACACTGAATCAATGCAAAATATAACATAAATAAAACATTTCCAAACATAGGCGACCCTAGCGATTGTGCGGGTGCGCGGGAGGTGCGGGGTGCCGCGCGTTGAAGGCCGCTCCATTGTATTATTGCGTAGGTACGTAAACCGTAGGTATTTGCTTTTTCTATGAGTGATTCATATATGTTCGTAAGAACTATTATATAATCTGTGCTGTAGCCGAGAACAGAGGACACGTATCCATGATAAGCTGTCAAGGCAGCTTCCTCAGAAACAGTGTTTCTCGGTCTACGGAGAGCAAACACGAATCTGTTTAGTCTGTTACAAATTTGCTCGATGTGATCTTTTCAGTGCAGATGTTCATCTAAAGTGAATCCTAGAAACTTAACACTGGTTACTTCATCTACGTTTTCAGTTTTATATTTGACTGTTATTGGCATGGTATTAGAATTATATGATTTAATTCGCATAAATTTAGTTTTACTAATGTTAATTTTTAAGTTCATGTCCATCCAATGTATTATGTCATTTAAGGAATTATTAATTTCTTGATTGAAAGTTGCCTATTATTACATTTTATCATAATTGTCGTATCGTCCGCAAACATTATCACTTTATTAGGAGTTGCTTTGGGCAAGTCATTAATATATATGATAAAGAGTAAAGGGCCCAAAATGCTGCCTTGTGGCACACCAGTATAATTAGTCTTGTATTGAGATCTAAAAACTTTCTTAGTAATAACATTATTTTCTTCGACAAATCTACTTATTTCGGTACATTGTAATCTATCTGCCAAATAACTTCTTACCCAATCGAGTGCCCTGCCCCTAATACCGTAATATTCGAGCTTACTTAATAGTTTCGAGTGAGTAACAAAGTCAAACGCTTTTGTCACATCTAAGAAAAGCGATGCAACTGGAATACCTTTATTGATGCTCTCTGTAATGTACTTTACAAATTCAAAACCTGCATGGGTTGTGAATTTCTTTTCACGAAAGCCAAACTGTTCCGGGCAGAGTACGTATATTAAATCTTATTAAAAAGTTACTTAGTCTAGTGTAGAAAGCCTTC
This sequence comes from Pammene aurita, assembly GCA_947086415.1. Lineage (NCBI taxonomy): Eukaryota > Metazoa > Arthropoda > Insecta > Lepidoptera > Tortricidae > Pammene > Pammene aurita. The sequence goes on along the minus strand of OX352298.1, from coordinate 21,783,674 downwards.
TCGAATATTTTGGATATTATGGGTATTATTAATGCAATTGGTCTGTAATTGCCAGGGTCTTTCCGGTCATCCTTCTTAAACAAGGGCTTCACTACAGATATTTTTAGCTCTTTTGGAAATACACCTACAAACGATAAGTTCATAACATGAAGCAGTGGAGGACAGACGTATACTGCACATAATTTCATAACTTTTGTGGTTATGCCGTCATATCCACTGGCCTTACTATTATTTAAGGACATTATAATCTATACATATAATAAAGCTGAAGAGGGTCGAAAGTCTGTACATGGAAGATAATCGAAAAAAAGTTGGCTGGGGATAATTAGAATCGATAACGAACACGTTCCAACAATTTTTAGAATTTTTGTCTGTTTGTCTGTTTATCTGTTTGTCTGTTTATGTGACCGCGCATCACGTGAAAACGGCTAAACGGATTTTGATGAAATTTAGCATAGAGATAGTTTGAGTCCCGAGAAAGGATAATAGATAGTTTTAATTCCAAAAATCAACCCTGGTGGGGGTGAAAAGGGGGTTGAAAGTTTGTATAGATATTTTTTAACCACTGAAACGATTTAGATAGAAATTAGTATGGAGATAATTTGAGTACCGAGAAACGTCATAGGATAGTTTTCAAACCCTGGTGGGGGTGAAAAGGGGGTTGGAAGTTGGTATGAGGATTTTTTTACCGCTGAACTGATTTTGATGAAATTTGGTATAGATTGCAGTAAAACACTTCTATAATTGCATTAACACGTTTAATTTTGAAGATTAAGTAAATTATTTAAAATTAGCAACAATAATCAGAATATTTAAAATTAGCACTTCACATAAAAATGACGATAACTGTATCTATATAAGGATATTTCACATTCAATAACTTCCTTAGTGGTTAGAATGTAATTAAATTACAATAATCAGAATATTTAATATTAGCACTTCACATAAAAATTACGATAACTGTATCTATATAAGGATATTTCACATTCAATAGTTACCTTAGTATCGTAAACGTCTACTTTCCGCACAAAAGGAAAATAAAAAGGATGGAGTACTAGCAAAACTGGTAAGTACAAATATAGACTCGGCTGGTAATTTGGCTGCAGGAAAATAATGGATTAATGAGGCGGGTGATATGGTACCTACATACATTTGCGGAGCGATAGAATATAACTGTCGTGTAGAGCTGTTTAATAGTCTGCTCAATCTCGACAACTACACAAATAAATACGCTTACTTTTATGGTTCTAACATGGACCTTTCTCTGGATATGTTCTCGCATCAAACTGGAAAGATAATAAACCGAGGGATAAAAAATATACACCACAATGTTAGTAAATTGATCACAAATATGGCAGACCCAAACGAGCTGAGCGAGACAACCATGCCGGCGGATACTTCTAAATCATCAAAATGTACAAATAACCCACGAACAGGAAACAATGAAAACTGTTTTTTTCATACACATCCATCCACATATTGCACCAAAATATAGCGGGGCTTTTAAATAAAGCTGATGCTTTAACCGTCCAGTTAGATGAGCTAGAAACCATACTCCAGTTGATGTACTTTGCGTCACAAAGCACTTTATTCCAGAAGGATCGGAAGACTTAATCACAATACCGAACTTCACCCTTGCAACCAGTTTTTCTAGGGACCAAAGAAGAGGAGGCGCCTGCATATTTAACGTTTAAGTTTAACGGCCTCCTAGCCCAGTCGGTAGTGACACTGCTTACGAAGCAGGAGGTCCCGGGTTCGAATCCTGGTCAGGGCATTTATTTGTGTGGTTATCACAGATATTTGTACCTTTGTTATGGATGTTTTCTATGTATTTAAGTATTTATCTATATCTATCTATTAAATATATCGTCGTCTAGTACCCACACCACAAGCCTTATTGAGCTTACTGTGGGACTAGGTCGGTTTGTGTAAGATTGTCCTATAATATTTATTTTATTATTTATTTATTTATATTAGTCAGAAATCACCATGAATTTAAGGAACTGGATATAGTTAAGAATTTCTCTATTAAATACTCTATTGAATGCTGCGCTATTGAGCTGCTGCATCATCATATAATTGTTATTTGTTTGTATAGAACTCCGCAATCTAACCTTAAGATATTTTTCTCTAAACTGGATGACTTGTTATACAAGATTTGTAATCTAATCACTCACAAAAGAAAATTATCTTATGCGGAGACTTTAACATAAATATACTAAATAGAAATTTAAACACGCTAGAATTTGAACATCTACTGCTGAGTTATAACCTACATCTAGAGATTAAGGAACCAACTAGAATTGTAAGCAATACATGCATTGATAACTTTGCCCATAATATCAAGGGTTGCAAGGGCACTGTTATTGACCTAGCGTTATCAAATCACACGGCCCAACTACTTAAGTGTCCGGTGAAAAAAACATGCGTACTAAAATCCTGGAAAATAAAACGCCGCGACTACAGCCCTGAAAACTTATCTCTGTTTAAAAAATGCCTCGATAGCCTATCTTTTTCAGAAGTACATAGTTCCAACGATGCTAACGAGGCCTATAATAACTTCCTAGAAATTTTCAGCTGCTTTTATGATTTATGCTTTCCGATGAAGACTATAACAATAAAAACAAACAAAAAGCCCAAATGGATTTCACGCGGCATTAAGCTTTTCAGTAAAAAGAGAAGACAACTTCTTTGGAAATTTAGACTGGAACCAAATACAAATAATAAAAATAGGTATTTAGATTACAACGCAAACAATACAAAAAAAATATTTCACTAACCCGAAAGTCGCAAAATAATTATCACATTAAATCTTCGGAAAATAAATCTAAAGCGACTTGGGAAATAATTAATAGTATTAAGCACAAATTCCCAAAGGAACCAATAAAAAAGCTAAAAATAGATAAGTTTACGACCTGTAACCCCGAAATTATGGCAGATACATTTAATGACCACTTCATAGATCAAATACAAAACACCAACCAGCTGTCTACTCGGAAGTTTGATACGAAAATAAATTGTCCTCACTCAATGTTCATGCGGCCAGTCACTGTCCCAGAAGTGGCAAATGTAATAAAATTACTACAAAATAAAAAAAAGTGTTGGTCAAGATGGCATCTACACCAAAGTTATCAAATATGTCTCTCATACTATTGCATATCCGTTAAGTCACATATTCAATGTAAGCATCTCTTCTGGAACCTATCCCACTAAACTTAAACCAATAATTGTTAAACCGGTCCATAAAAAAGGCGATAAAGAGGATGTAAAAAATTACAGGCCGATCGCATTAGTATCTGTCTTCTCTAAGGTTTTCGAAAAAATTATCGGCGAGGCTCTTTATTCATTTTTGGAAAAATACAACCTATTAGCTAAGGAACAAAAAGGTTTCCGTAAGGGAAAAACTATAAACATGGCCATTTTTGACCTAATTAAACCTTTAATTGAATCCATGGACAAGCGAAAGTATATATGTGCGATTTTTATGGACATGACCAAGGCGTTCGACCACGTAAACCATAAAATCCTAACAAATAAGTTAGCAACCTATGGTATCCGTGGCAACATCCTTGACCTGCTTAGATCGTACCTTGTGATAGGGAACAGGTATCTGAAATTGTCCAAATTTGTACAAAAACGAAAACAGAGAGGTCATATGTCTCTAAAAAACGACAAATAGTATATGGAGTCCCCCAAGGAAGTGTCCTAGGGCCTCTGTTATTTCTAATATACATAAATGACCTCCCTAGACATATTAAGTATCCAATGACCCTCTTTGCTGATGATAGCACTGTGATTATTGAATGTGAAAATAGTGATAATTATGAATATGAAATTAACATGACATTATGTAATATTATTGAATGGCTTCGTTTTAATAATCTGTTAATTAATTTGACTAAAACGAAAATTATGCATTTTCATCAATGAAAAATACCTCTCCTAATAAATTGCGCATACCTAGGGTTACAAGTTGAAGCAGTGAGTTCAACAAAATTCTTAGGCATATTGCTAGATGACCAACTGACCTGGAAACTACACACTGAAGAAGTCTGTCGGAAACTCTACTCATTTTCCTACGCACTCCGTAGACTCACAAAATTAGCTGATAGAGAAGCTATTATGGCAGCCTATCATGGTTATGTTGTGTCAACCCTAAGGTATGGAATTATATTCTGGGGCAATTCCACAAATAGAGGATTAGTCTTTAAGGCCCAAAAAAGGTGCATTAGGGCAATATGTGGCTTAAGATGGTTTGATAGTTGCGCCACACATTTTAAATGTTTAAAATTACTTACACTGCCCTCACTTTTCGTTTATGAAATCGCAATGTTTGTCCAAACAAATCCCACACTATTTACAAAAGTGACGTTTTCATGAAGCAAAAGAATAAAGCCAAGAGACTTCCATACTGAACCTGCAAATACTGCTCTAAAACTTAAGAGTGTGGTTTGCTTGGGCAGCAAAATATATAATAAGTTACCTGAAGTGATAAAAAATAAAACAAACAATGAATTTAAGCGATCGCTGACATTATATTTAATAAACAATACTTATTATTCTCTGACTGAACACTTAGATCATTGACATATTTTCTTTTATACTTCAATTATTTTTGCGACATATATAATTTTATGACATATTGATTCTATTCTTATTTTATTTTTTATGACCTACATATTTTTCATGAAGATCTTATGTTATTAAATTAGTATTTTTTATTTTTGTTATTAATTAATCTACTCATAACACATTGACATCTGTTTTTTCATTGCTACTTGACTGATTGTTAATTTAATTTTGTACATTATTATTTTATAAGTGCCAAATCATGTAAGTAGTTACTAATTAAGTAGTTTAATCATATGCATGCTGCATGCCAATTGTAGCTATTTGTATACCACATGGTGGAACATAGTGATACACACCAAAATATTGTAAGACCTTTCAATGTACCTATGTTTTACAAATATATTATTTGAGTTTTTGAGTTTTTTTTTTATGGACGGTGACAGATGATTCGCTGGCTGAACGTAGCCTAAATTAAAGAGCCAGGTCTTTGTATGCCCGTCAAACGAGGCAATTAGAATTTTGGGAATATTTTAGCAAAACAACAAAAAAAAGCTATTATGGCACAAAAACACTGGATACAAAAAAAAAGGAATCGGATTTATAACGTTTTTAAAAAAAATGAAAATAATATGATATTCTCGAAAGACAGGATGGCTAAAGCTGTAGTTGAATTTGAATAGAGTTCGTGGGCAAGCGTCCCCTTTGGTTTAGGCGGACCCAACAGCTCGCTGAACTCTCTTTCTCACTTGGAGAGCCCGCTGGATGCGAGCTCTAATTCTCCGACGACGGTGAAGAATCACGCGGAACACGCGGCGGTTGCAGACCGTCTCGCCGGTCCGGCACCCACAAGCGCCTTCCGGAGTCCTTCCGGCTCAGGCGGTCCCACTGGTGGCCTTTTTGTCCGGCAACGTATTTGGTTTTTAAAAATAATTTGTATTTAATTCAATAATGTATCAGCACTTGCTATATAATGTTTGAACGCAAAGATCTAGAGAAATAGATCGCACTTCAACATGTTGCAACTAAGCAAATTATAGCAAAACCCTCAGACTAAACCAGAATATGTTTTTTTCTTTAAAAATCTCCTCGTCCATCTGACACACTCCATCAAAAATCAACTTTTCCCTTTTTTGACAATCTGGAATACCTCAAAAATTCATATTCAAAATTAGCGCGAATATTATCTCAATTTATAACTGCCAGTCGTGTATCTCAAAATGCGGACTGATATAAGCGCCATCTACCTGCAATGCCGTGAATCACAATGTACGCTTTTTTTATATATCAACCGCAACCTAGCCTTAGACCTCCCTTAGACACAGAAGTTCTAAAGAAAGTCGACAGATGTCGTACGATAAACGTAGCGTCATGCTACAAGAGATAGTATGGGTCTCGAGAAAGGACAAAGGATAGTTTCATCTTCAAAAAAGGGCGCCACCTCCTCCCCCCCATCTTACTTTTGAACCGTAGGTCCAAAAAAATAGAAAAAAATATTAGAAGTGAAGCCTGAAATGTACTTTCAAGAAAAACTACATTGAATAAAATCGGTTCAGCTGTTTGAGTTGTCAGTCAAAATCGCACAGTGATAGGACGTAAGTGCCGGATAGTAGAATTACAACGCCAAATAATTAACCCACCACGCAATTATTAGTTTATGACGGAAGCGCCGCCAAATATCCCTTAATAAACGACCTTTTGAACGGATGTTTTTTAACAGGGCGGCAATTACGGAACCCTACACTGAACATGGCCCGACATGCTCTTGGCCGGTTTTTTTTTGCATTGTTATCCCAGAAGTCACCCGTTAAGGATTACTAATTCCAATTGTCAAGAAAATCCCCGGCCAGGTATAGGTAGGCTATAAAAATTCAACCCCTAAAAGGGGGGTAGCCACTACACCCGATTGAGTTAATTTTGCACCTGAATCTTATGGCGCTACTTAGGGAGGAGGTGCAAACTTTTTTTCCAAATATGTCCTAAGACTAACGAGTACCCTGCATAACTAACAGATGGCGCTGAAATTAATACGTTGTGACATTAATAATCCACTTAGGAAGGATTTTGCCAAATTAATCTAAGTTTAGAAGTGGGGGTACGGATATCAACAAATTTAAATGAATTATTGACTTAATAGTACAACAAAATTAAACGACAATAAATTAATTGCGACACGTTGCACAGTGCATGTAGATACTCAGCCTCACGATTTTGATATCTATTCTCCTTTTCTCTAATCTTACTTCTAAGGGTGGGTTGCACCACGCACCACTAACGAACTCATAGGAAGGATTTTGCCAAATTAATCTAAGTTTAGAAGTGGGGGTACGGATATCAACAAATTTAAATGAATTATTGACTTAATAGTACAACAAAATTAAACGACAATAAATTAATTGCCACACGTTGCACAGTGCATGTAGATACTCAGCCTCACGATTTTGATATCTATTCTCCTTTTCTCTAATCTTACTTCTAAGGGTGGGTTGCACCACGCACCACTAACGAACTCATCAACATAAAATATGTCGACGGAGCTGTCATCCCATAGAAAACTGACAAACTTTTCATACAAGATTTTTTAATGATGATGTGACGTTAACAGACTGTTTGGTGCAACCGGCCCTAAGTCTTCTAACTAATGTTAGACCTAAATTCGTATATTCCTTAATAAGTTGTTAGGTTATGATATGAAGTATGGATTTTTATGTGTATATTTCTTACCCAGACGCGGTCCGATCGATCCGATGGGGTGGGGGGGGGGGTTACATGGGACATGACCCCTCCCCCAAATCGTACACGTCAAATAGAAAAATTCATTACTGACCCCCAAAAAAATATCATTTCTGCATTAGTGCCCCCCCCAATTTCATAGTTAACCCCCCCCCCCCCCAAGTTGGTTTCAGAATCAGCTGACTAAATTAATTAAAATTTATTATATTTATAGTTTTAAATTAGACGCATTGAGCATTAAAAACAACAAAAGTGATACTGTAATTGGTTTTGTCAAAACAACAGCGTAAAATCGCAAAATTGGACTTTGAACCGGGGTAACTGTTAACGCATATCACCGTTGGAATTTGGTTTTTGAAACTAAGGAAGTATTCGTTCTTTTTTCTCATTATTACTACACAATTTCGTGATAAGAGTATCGTATGTTATACGTAAATTATATTATTTTCATACAAAGCTCACTGTTATAGCCGTGAGCAACGTCAAACCTACTACATTGGCACAGTGTGGTTTCTCTTTGCTTGACGAACTTGTGGAAGCATAAGTTGAGACTACACATTCGCCACAGACACTGCCCACCACTGACACACTGCACACATTATTATCATTCTTACCTTCTAGCAGTAATCTAACTTACCATCTTAGCAAAACATTTCATTATCAATATGAGAACTTTCAAAATTTTTTTTAACATCTTTTAGATAACCTGAGAAGTGAAAATGGACAACGATCGCAAAGCCACAGCACGCGAGCTCTCGCGCCAGTGAAAGACCTAAGGGCGGCCAAGGCCTTATCTGACCAGCGGATGCAGGAAAGGGATGACAGTGAAGTGGAACTCAAGAGTATTTTAGACAAAAACACAGCATTGAGAAGGGAGCTTGCAGACAATGATGTACAGCTGACCGAGGCTCGTTGTGAAGTGGACCGTCTACAAAAAATAGTGGACTCGTTTAATCATTGTGCTTCTACACATGAAGTGGCCTTAAAGCGTATTGCAAACCTGGAAGAGGAGCTGGGTGATGCAAATGAAGAACTTGATCTGCTTAGAAGTGAACGGGAGCGCTATAATACCTCGGGGCTCCAGAATGTTTATCAAGAGTTGAACGGTGAATTATTTTTTAATAGTAGCAAGAAGCTGAAAAAGTATGTAAAGATAAATAGGTATATTAGGAGAACCCAGAAGCTTATCAAAAGCCAAGCATGCATAAAAAATGTTAATAAATTAAAGTTTGCATTGTCAGTAACAAAAAATAGGGTTAAAAACTGCCATTTAGAGCTTGCAACAAAAGAATTAAATTTACAGGAGTTGCATGCTGAGATAAATAGGTTAAAGGATGAGCTTGTGGTAATATCCTCTAGTTATAAAACTAGTATTGGGCAAGTTGAGGAGCATACTAAGGCTTTTTCTAAACTGTTGGAAGAAAATCATAATTTAGAAGAGCGTTGCAAGTTGCTTCTTAATAGTAACGTTTGTAGTTGTGAAAAAACACCACCTACAGTGTCTGATCAACCCAGTGTGGCCCTCAAGGCACCTAAGCTGGCTGTGCCAGCAGTTAATAAACCTGTCAAGAAGACGGTTATTTACTCTGATGAGATTGGGTTAGGAATGGGCCCCTTATTGAACCTTGGACTGAGACAAAAAGTGTCAAATTACTGTTACCGCAACATAACTTTGTCTCATTTATGTGACCTTATTTCAAAGGGATGTTATGATAATAGCACTACATTGGTAATTTTAATGGGAAATAGTCTAAATGTTGATAAGCCAAGTATAGATAAGCAGATGTCAACTTTAAATGATATTGAAAGATCTGGCGTGGGCAAAATTATTTTATGTGCATTGCCATATTCAGAGAATATGCCTTATGACTACAATAGTAAAATATCACGCTACAACTCTTTAATGTGCAACGCCATATCTCTCAATAATAAGTATCATTTCTTTGACTTAAATAAATTCATTGAGCGCTTTTGGCTAACCCCGGGGAAGATTTTTTTGCCAAAGAAATGTACTATGAGTATTTCTGATTTATTGGCCTTTAATATTGAGCCAAATAGAAATAATAGTGTTATAAGAGGATCTCGGCAGACGCACAGCACCACCTTGTCACATTTAAACTAGATTGTCAGACAGCGGAAAAACATCTTAATATGAATGTTGTTCACCAGAATATTCAGGGTCTTTCCAGCAAGGAGTTAGAGCTAGGTTTATTCTTAGATAATAATGATGTACAAGTTATGTGTATTACAGAACATTGGCTTAAAGAAGAACATTTAATATTTGACTTTGTTAACTTTAAATTAGTCAGTTACTATGCTAGAAAATCTGCCATTCATGGTGGTTCCCTTATTATTGTTAAAAATGGTCTAAGATCTAAAGAACGGAAGGATGTTGTAAAATGTTCCATAGAGAGGATTGCAGAAATTTCTTGTGTAGAATTAGAAAGTTATATTGTTATTTGTGTATATAGGCCACCAACAGCGGCAGCAGCTGATTTCAACAAATTTGAAAATACCATGGAAAATGTGCTGAAATTAGTGACTAATAGCCGAAACTGCCGAAAGCATGTTATATTTAGTATGTGGAGATTTTAATGTTAACTTGCTTGAATCGTCTAATAATTCTGTTAAATTGCTATGTTTGTTTAAATCGTTTAATATGTTTAATTTGTTCTTTGAATCTACCCGGGTGGGCGTCACTAGTGCAACATGCCTAGATAATATTTTTTGTAACTGTGAATGTCTGGATAAGCAAATATTTAACTGTTTTAATTCTGATCACAGCGGTCAAAGGGCATCTTTTATAAAGCCAATTCAGGAAACTCCACAAACTGCAACATATAGACCCATTAATGGTTATCGTTTGGAATTATTCAAAAAAGAAATTCAAAATCATCTGTCAACACTGCCTTATTCACATTTTTATGAGTCAAATAATTTGTATGAAGATTTGTTTGGTATGATTCTTTGTCAATTTAACAAACATTTCAAATTGAGAACTATTAGTGGGTCAAAGACTAAATCTAAATCAACGTTTAGCGAATGGGCTACCGTAGGCATTCATAAAAGTAGAAAGAGGCTTTATGAACTTTATGGAGAGAGAGAACTGAACAAAAATGCAGATTTTCTGAACTATGTTAAGAACTATTCAAAAATTTTCAAGAAAGTGTGTTTGACTGCGAAGAATTTCGGACAACAAGGTGAAAACAGTATGGAATATTATAAATAAGGAAGCTGGTAAATGTAAATCACGCGATTGTCAAGTCAACATTGTCTCAGAGGAACAGCAGGTCTTGTCAAATGACGATATTGCCTCGGCATTCGAAGATTATTTTTCTAACATAGCATTAAATACCACAAAATGTCTAAAATCATCTTCGTTTCAAGCTCATTCCTTACTTTGCACTAATATTAAGAAATGTCAGATGATATTTGAATTTGACCTTGTAGATTCAGAAAAAATTGTAAAAATATTCAAATCTCTGAATTTAAAGAAAACAGAAGACTTATGGGGTACATCAGTTATAGTCATCAGTCATATCATAGACGTCATAGCGCCTTACTTAGCCTTAATTTATAATAATTCAGTTTCACAAGGCGTTTTTCCAGATCTTATGAAATGTAGTAAAGTCATACCTCTTTTTAAATCGGGTGATTCTAGTGATCTGAATAACTTCCGGCCGATATCAATTCTTCCTGTACTAAGTAAAGTCTTTGAAAAGCTAATGTTAAATGATCTACTGGGCCACTTCAACAGACATGGATTGCTTACAAGCAATCAGTTTAGTTTCACAAAGGGACGTTCCACAACCGACGCTGCTGCGGTACTCATCAAACATATTTTCATTGCCTGGGAAAAACATTACGATGCAATTGGTATATTCTGTGATCTTTCTAAAGCGTTTGATTGTGTAGATCATACAACCCTCATTCTTAAATTAGAACATTATGGTTTGTCAGAAAATGCCTTAAATCTCATGTCTTCATATCTTAGCAACAGAACACAAACAGTTGTTGTAAATAAAACCCAGTAGACAGGGTTTTATTTACAACAACTCCCTTACTGAAGTCCCTTTAGAAAGGGACTTCAGTAAAATTAGGAGTGCCACAGGGTTCTATTTTGGGCCCATTCCTGTTTTTTGGTTTATATAAATGATTTACCTTGTGTAGTACAAAACCTTTGTGATATCGTTCTGTTTGCCGATGATACATCTTTAATTTTCGAAGTTGACCGGCAATCTACCGATTTTACTGTAATCAATAACACACTAGCTGCTGTACTGAACTGGTTTACTATTAACAATTTGCTACTTAATGCTAAGAAAACCAAATGTATTAGATTTGTTTTGCCAAACGTTGCACCGGTGGACACTAAGATTCTCCTGAATGGTGAATGTTTAGAGATAGTAGATAAAGCAGTGTTCCTTGGTTCGACGTTGGACAAAAATCTACAATGGAGTCCTCATATAAGAAAACTCGCTCTTCGATTAAGCTCGGCCGCTCATGCCGTTAGGAGAATTAGACAATTAACGAATATTGACACAGCTCGCTTAGTTTATCACAGTTATTTTCATAGTGTAATGTCATATGGTATTCTGGTTTGGGGCAAAGCAGCTGACATACAGACTATATTTGTTTTACAAAAAAGAGCCATCCGCTTTGTGTATAACTTAAAGGCAGGTGCATCAGTTAGAGAACTATTTAAAGAAATTAATATTTTAACTGTTGCTTCCCAATATATCTATGGCAATATTATTTTTGTTGTAAAGAATATACATACATTCAAAAAAAATTCTGACATCCACAGCTATAACACTAGAAATAAAAACAAGCTTGCTATCAGAAGTAGTCGTATCCGCAAAGCATATAAGTCATTTTATGGTCAAGGTATTCACATTTATAACAAGTTACCCGTCGATGCTTTAAATTTATCATTTCCCGCTCTTAAGAAATATTTGAAAAAAAATTTAATGTCAAAGGGTTATTACAGGGTCGAGGACTATATGACGGACAAAGATGCATGGCCCAAACCAGAAAATACTACAAAATCATCTAACATTTAGAGGACACAGTTCAGATAGGAAAGCATATCAAACGTTTTGTGAAGCAATCAGATTTGGATTTTATTATTATTATTTTATTTTAATTAAACAATACGTACATTGTATACGCCTTGTTATAGAACTACGCGTTATCGTGTATCTTTAAGATGTAATATTACTGTATTACTGTTTTGAAAAAATTAGTCCCGCCGAGTTTCTTGCCGGTCATAAATAATTCTTCTCGGGTCAGAGGTGTAGGGTTAGAACCGGAGGTAGTTTTATTTTTCTCTCTGACGTTCATAAGTGCATTGTAATGTGCCTAAATTGAAGAATAAATATCTTTTATCTTTTTTATCTTTTTTCCAATTTTAGGCTGCTACCGCGCCTGTTCTTACCTTTTCATTCTTAGACTGATTTGACTGGAGGATCGATTTGGATGATATTTACCATGGCCATGATATGAATAGGTACAGTCAAGGACGTATAAATACAAAAATGGTACTGTATCGTTCGATATATACCTACTATTCTATGTCGTTTAAATCATGTCAAAAAAAATTATAAGGACGAAAAAGCTATTGATTTTGGAGTGTAGTTTTATTTAGTGGTAGTTCCGCCTCCAGGGGGAGGGAGAGAAATTAGGGGTGAATTAGCCGCTTACTGACAAAGGCCAAATTCCACGCGGGCGGAGCCGCGGGCACAGCTAGTTGTAAATAGTTCTTGACTACTAACAGGGCTCAAAGGGTATATTCATAGTAAACATGTTCCGCTAGCAAAATACACAAAAAAATACAAAATACACAAATAAAAAGCAAAATACAAAATACAAAATACTCGAGATTTTGGACTTTGTCCTTTTTCAATAGCATTTTGCTGTTACATCACCTACAATCACATGCTGACCGAGATATTTAATCACACTTATTTGATCCTACAGCTCGATTAGTGCCAATTAAGGATACATAACTATCAATATCCATTTATCTTTTAGAGTGTAATAAAATTACGTACAGACCTACTTCTACAATCTAATGTGAAATCAACTTGCATTTTGGCGCCATTGACAATTGAGTATTCAAAATTGCTTCCGTTCTAAATTATGAAGACTGAAGAAAATGTTATTAAATAAATTATTTATGGCCTCGCTGATTTTCCATAATTTATGCATATCAGTAAAGTGGGACCCTAATCCACTACCATGGAAGTTAAGCACCGAAAACGCCGTCTTAAATAAGTGTTTTTGTTTAGTGTTATTTTGATCCGACAAATGATGGATTTTAAAGCAGTTTTTGCTCGTTTTAGTGCAGGATAAAAATAATTATACTTGTACAATTACGAGTACATATGAAAGGAATGGAGGACCTCCTTTTTCGAAGTCTTTTAAAAATAAAGTTTTTATATTTTCCTAGTAATACCGAAATTGTCTACGAGGCACAAGGCCGTATACTTGTATTAACTATGTCAATGAACTAGTAGCGAAACAATACAGGGTTAGTACTAAGGAGCGACATTTGGTTAGCGCGTGTTCGCGGTCACTTTTGAACTCTGCTATCAATTCTCATCGCGTCCACAATTAGCCAAGACACGAAACGGCACGGTTCAATAATATACCATCTGTTACCGTCCAGTCAGAAGTTACCCGGACACAAGATTAGTACAAACACAAAACGACATCTCGTAAATAACTGATCGGTGAAGCAATAATCATGGAGAAAGAAAAGATAAAACTCGGAATTTTTATTTATTCGACCCTTTGCATACTGGCTATGCTTCTATCGCCATCACACTATATTCAGAGAAAATCATATGCTAAGTAAATGCGTGTCGCCTCCGCAACGAAACAAAACGTTCTGTGTTTTCCTGGACCCTCGAATGATCGAGCCCGGAGTGACTTCATCTAGCTAGTCAATCCGAATTTCACATTACTTAGTTATCCCAATTAATTTGATTTTTTTATACATTTAAGGTGAACGCCCGATTGCTAGTCACTGTCCCAGTACATGTCATCCATAAATTATTATATTATGAATTACTATAAATTAAATTATTATATTATTTTATTATGAATTACTTATAATAAAGGGTGTCAACCATTGGGCATTAGCGTGTTGAGCACTTAAATATTTTTGATTCCTAATTCTTTCATTCGAGCTCCCGCCGAAACAATAAATTAATCGCCATATTTTTTAGTATTTTATAAAAATTACGAAAATTTGTCACAGCCTTGTAAAATTACAGTAATAGTGACATGTATTAAGGTGCCTGTAATCCAACCAATAAAACAAAGAACGCTAAGGAATCCTTAGTAAGTGAATCCTCCTTTTTGTAAAGGGTCGGCAACGCGCATGTGACTCCTTTGGAGATGCAGGCGTCCATAGGTTACGGTAGCTGCTTACCATCAGGCGGGCCGTATGCTTGTTTGCCACCGTCGTAGTATAAAAAAAAAAAAAAAAAAAATATTTGTGAGTAGCGATTTCGAGAGATCTGTATTCTTAGAAACAATAACAAAAATATTACAACCAGAACGTAACGAGTGGCCACCGACGTAGGATATTCTTAGAAATGCTTAATTTGAAACTTCATGATCAATCCCTACCAATGAAATATCTTGGAAGTTAATATAAAGCCGGTTTTAACTTGTAACACCCCCTTGCCATTATGCTACCCTGCTACCCCCCCTAGCGAAGTAAATATTAGGTATTAAGTATAACGACATATTGATATCTAGATAGATACTTGCCCACCCAGTAGTACCTACATAGGTATATGTATTTTACTTAATGTAAAAAAAAAAACATCTACATAGTATGATGTGCATACTTCGTCCTAAAATGGGAATAACTAGGTCGTTTACCTTATAAAGGACAATTTAACTGGTTGGCATGGCATCCAAGTTGTCGTGCGTTGCCTATCGCGTAGGTATGTCCGTAACATACCTACTCGTAGAGTTACTAAAGGACATGCATTAAACATGCCCGTACCCATGGCTAGATCAGTATTGGTAAAAGGGACAAGGCGTAGGCATATTTAGCAACATGTCTGTGCATTTTGTTGCCTATATTTTGCTGTCTAAAGATATGCCATTGAATAAAATCATTGTTTCGGTTAAAATACCATTTTGAGACCAGCGCATAAGTTTATATTGCTTAAATACGATATTGAATCTGTACAACGTACTACTTATACGCCCTCCAAATAGTTTTTTTAAACGCCCTTTATCAAAATAATGGCATAATTTAAGGTAGATATTACGAGGGCTTGCAATACCGATAATTTTTGTATATTAGGCAATGCTGGAATTCTGCTATAAAATACCCATAATACCTACCGGTATGGAATCCAGGTACTTATAACGTCATCATCATCATCATCATATCAGCCGAAAGACGTCCACTGCTGAACATAGGCCTCCCCCAAAGAGTGCCACAATGACCGGTCCTGCGCCACCCGCATCCAGCGGACGACCCGCGACCTTTACCAGGTCATCAGTCCACCTTGTGGAGGGTCTACCGACGCTGCGCCTTCAGGTTCGTGGTCGCCACTCAAGAACCTTTTCGCCCCAACGGCCATCGGTTCTACGTGCAATGTGCCCCGCCCATTGTCACTTCAGTTTAGCAATTCGGAGGGCTACATCGGTTACTTTGGTTCTGCTGCGGATGACCTCATTTCTGATGCGATCACGCAGAGAGACTCCAAGCATAGCCCTCTCCATTGCCCTTTGGGTGACTGAGCCTTCTTATGAGGCCCATAGTGAGCGACCACGTTTCAGTGCCATATGTCGTCGGCGGTGGTAGCTGGATCTTTGCCGGAGATTCTTAGCACCCCTGACCCCGCTAGTACCCTGGCCGCTACCATAACCAGGGCACCGGGGGTCGCTGGACACTCGGGGCCGTGGTTTTTGTGTGTATTCCATGGGGGGTGAATGCCATAATCGCCACGCTTGGCATGCGGGTTGGCGATCGCAGTATCTCCACCGTACTCCAAGGATGCTGCTGCCCATCCCCCGGTGGTCTTGGCCGTAGTTTTAGGACATACCCGGGTCCACTTATAACGTAATACGTGCAAAATATAATAGGTACATATTAATTAACAAAAACTGAAACAGAAATACATATTTTGATCTAAAAAAACGTGTCATTACATGTTGTTATGCTTTTTTATAGTAAAAAAACCGGCCAAGAGCGTGTCGGGCCACGCTCAGTGTAGGGTTCCGTAGTTTTCCGTCCGTCACAGTAAGTGTCCCCACTTAAGAGTTAATAACACCGCCATGTAGGATATGATATGAGAGTTCCACGTACAGCGACATCTATCGGCAAATTAAGTAAACTATTGCGCGCGAGCTTAAAGTATGGAAGATGATTTTTATGGAATAATTCTTTATTGCGTGAACCGATTTTCACCGTTTTTACTTTATTTGAAAGCACGTCATTTCATTGTAATTTTGTACAAATTACAGGTACAATAAACACCTGCTTATACGGTTAAATTACAAACTTAGCTCAGAATTTTTTTTTCAAAAACTATCATCCTATGAAGGTCAAAATAATTTTCCTAGAAAGTTTATGAAGTTCTACTTTTGAGATTTTTTTCATATGTTTAAAACTTATGGTTCAAAAGTTAGAGCATATTTTTTTAATTCTGGAGCGATTATTTCCGAAAATATTTACATTATCGAAAAATGATTTTAGTAAACCCGTATTCATTTTTAAATACCTATCCAACAATATATCACACGTTAGGGTTGAAATGAAAAAAAAAATCACTCCCCACTTTACGTATAGGGGAGGTACCCTAATAAAAAAAATTTCCACTTTTTATTTTACCACTTTGTCGGCGTGATTGATATACATACTAGTATTAAATTTCAGCTTTCTAGTGCTAACGGTCACTGAGATTATCCGCGGACGGACGGACGGACGGACGGACGGACGGACGGACGGGCAGACATGGCGAAACTATAAGGATTCCTAGTTGACTACGGAACCCTAAAAAGGTGATTTCTGATTTTACACCTGTATTTAATGCACTTTAAATAATTTAATTGGATTGATCAATGATATTGATATTGATCAAGTATTAATAATATAATAAAATAATTTATTTAAGCATTGACACATATTTTTTCCATCGCCTCATATTTTTTCGTCCATCCGAATTTTGTTGCGTGTGCAACGCGACTAATTTAAAAACCTTTTTTTAATACAATTGCTCAAAAAGTTTAGTTTACGTAAAATTCGATTTTATGCACTAGTGCTAAAAAGTAATCTGATCTGCAAATCGTGCGTAAAGTTTGATTTTACGCACGATTTGCGATCAGAATTTTAAATAAATGAGTATTATGCGAGGCCCGCTTATAAATGACCCACCTGAACCTGAACTACGCGCGATTGGGCATAAAGGAATATTATGCGAGACCCAATAGTATTACTTGAACAACGCGCGATTGAATGAAGCTGTCTTTCGTACACTGACAGAATATAAGTGTATTTTTGTTTCATTGTAGTTTTTTCGCAATTATATTAAAAAACTTGGTTCGACACACGTGCGGAAGTGTCATTTTCACTCGTCCCGATTTTCTTCCTGTCGGCTCGGGTCAAGTAACCTCGGTACTCGTGCAAAATGACATACTTCTCGCACTTGTATCGAAAAGTACTATTTCAAGATGGCTGATGATAGCATGCAGTAGAGTTTTGGCCTACTAGTGGAAAATATTATAGACTCGTGAATATGAAATATAGGTATTCTTTTAACCTACGAAAACCTTTTTTTACGTAATAAACAGACCTAGGAATCCGTGGGGCAAATTTTGTTGAGAGGTAGGGACTTCCTATGTCGACAAATTAAATTATCGGTGTTCTTTCTATATACTAGTGATCACCAAGGATCGGACAAACGCCCGTCATTTCGAAAATATAACCCTGTTCCGTACAGCAGAGACTTCCTTATGTTAATTAAAAAAATAGTATTTTATGGATTTATTGGACCATAATTTATATCCAGTGACAAATTAATTAATGATCGACATTTCGAAAATTACTTTTGCCAATAAAATAGAATGACCAATTTTTTTTCTAAATTTTCACTTGTGAGCCTATAACGATGTGAATTTAGGACCCATTTATGCGTTGAAAAAGTCCGTTCACAGTCTACGGACGTCATAGGGGCATATGTAATCGTTGACAATGGTACCTATACTGTTCTTCCAATATGCTTGTGCGTCGGAGTTAATTTTTTCATGTATTTCTTTCACGGTGACGTAATCAGGATTACTATTAAAAATTGCTTGAAATTTTGATATAGCTCTAAAGAACTATTATATAATCTGTGCTCTAGATCTAAAAGAAAGGACGAAAAGACGAAGTTACACATAAAAGTATCGTTTAAAATTGTTGAGGACATACATATTGTTTTACAAAATATTTCCGGGAGTTTTAGATCTAGAGCTTTAGTGGGAGTTTTAGACAAGTGAAAATTTAGAAAAAATTTTGGTCATTCTATTTTATTGGCGAAAGTAATTTTCGGAATGTCAATCATTAATTAATTTGTCACGGGATATAAATTATGGTCCAATAAATCCATAACATACTATTTTTTTTTATTAACAATTTAACATAAGGAAGTCTCTGCTGTACGGAACAGGGTTATATTTTCAAAATGACGGGCGTTTGTCCGATCCTTGGTGATCACTCAAGGGGTCACATATTTTTACAAAAAAATTTGTTTTTATTTAAAGTAAAAAAATAATTAAATAATAACTCAATACTCTTCCTCGTTTTTAAAGACAATTTATAAGGTTGAGATAATTATAATTATTAACGATTTTGTAGTGCAATAGGTATTACACCCTACCTTTATATAAGTAGCCTAGCGATTATTTAAAATATGCTATGTTGAACAATAGAACAAAAAACACATAATGTTGGGGGCGATCACTAGTATATAGAAAGAACACCGATAATTTAATTTGTCGATATAGGAAGTCCCTACCTCTCAACAAAATTTGCCCCACGGATTCCTAGGTCTGGTAATAAAAGTACCTATTACCAGGGGAAAAATATGTCGGTGCATCTACCAAACACACATTGTAATTGTAAGATAAATTGCCTAGTTAAAATCTTTGAGTCATACGACCCGCTTCATCACTTAACGACGCTGTTAAATTTGGAACGGCGATAAACTAGCCGAGGCCCTTTATGTCCCGCGGTATGTAAACATCCCATACATGTGAAGTAAATCATTTTAGTCATCGCGGCGCTAGCATGACCGTATAGAGAAAAGTAGAGCTAAGCTGTTATTGTAATGCCTTGACGAACATGTGGTAGCTCTAATGCTTCTAATACGTGGCGGGGTGTCAGTAGAAGTCGATTTCCATCGGCTTACCTAGATTTCAGACTATTATAGCAATTTTATACAGCTCATTAAAAAGGGAAGTCAATACAGTGTACGAATTGAATCGTCTACGAATATTTTTGACGCGTCGGTATTTAAACAAAGTGAGTTGGGCCCGAATAAGTCGATAGGCATATAGACGAAAAATGGCAACAGTGGCTTTTGATAGGTTTAACTCAATAATACGTATATATTTGATAGACCGAAAATTATAAGAGCTTTTAAGACTCGTGACCACAGTGTTGACTTTATTGGATTGTATCCTACTCTTCTTGTTGTCTGTTTCATTAACCAGAAAAAATATATTGTTAGTAATATTATTAATTAATAAATATTATACTATCTTACACAAACCGACCTAGTTCCACAGTACCGTCCTCTACTACCCACATACAGTTGTGGATAGTAGAGGACGATATATATAATAGATAGATATATGTAAATACTTAAATACAAAGAAAATATCCATAACTCAGGTACAAATTTCTACACACAAATAAATGCCCTTACTAGGATTCGAACCCGGGACCTCTTTGTAGGCAGTGTAACTACCGACTGGAATAGGAGGCCGTTAAATTCAATAAAACCATAGGGTTTAAAAGCGACTCAAAAGATGTACTTATCCATAGCAACATATTAAGTAAGAAATTATATCTAAATGATCGTCCTATTTACGTATATTATCCTAATCACTTAAGGTGACGGCTCGCTTTAGCTGCGACTATAACAACAAGCATTGTAACTAGTTCACTTTAGGAGCTGCACGTCTAGAACACGTCGCCGGCTTGTAAATATCGCAGAGATAATCTGCGTGGCTCTGTAAACTATTGTCATCTAGGTAATGGAGATAAGCTTCCATGTGCACCTAAACTAAATGTAGAAACTTAAACGCACCTTTAACCTTTAGTTAGATCCTGTAAGATATAAAACCTGACGTAAGTCAAAAGATGATACGAGTTTGGTCGCGTTTTATAAAGCTGTTATTTATAAATTCGCTTTGATTTCTCTTTATAACTATTAAAGTTATTGACTTTTTGGTAAATAATATATTATATTTTAACAATTCAAAAAGAATTAGGTATACCTAGGTCGTTTTCACCAGATAAAGCATTTATAAAATTCCACATAACAAAGTACCTATACACCATTTTAAGCGTATAAATACTTAAAAAACTCTTTATACCTAACATAGAATACTTACGTACCTAACCTCTATACCTTAAGATCAATTGTAAAAAGTAATGAAATAAATGCATTTGTATTTTGTAAAAAATCATTTAAGCCGCGGAGCGTAACGAAACACACAGTTTTCTTAAAAAATTGAGCACCCTTCTTTCCTAGTCAGAGAGTTAAAACGAAGATATGTAAATGTTTCTACATTAAAATCTCATTTATCTACTAAATATTTAAATAGATACTTTGATCCAAAAGGTATCAACGCCCCCGTTGACGTATTTGCACGCTGATTCGAGATCCACGTGGAGAAAATCCAGGTAGAGACCGAAACCTTGCAAACAGATTATCTCTCTCGGTCGAGACACGACTACGAAATGGCGAATCTTTTTGCATTTATCCCTTGAAAAGGACATAAAAATGCAGGGTACATAGGGGACAAAGAAAAACGGACAAGTGTGGAATAGCTACAGTTGGATCCCTCGTTTAAACAAGTGACAGATGACCGTAACGCAACGGAAATACATTTGCGGACACGCCATCTGAACCACGAAAGGTCCTGACCTGCCCTGGCATGTGTGGAAGTAATGTTATTTTTAAATATCGTGCTGACAGCAGCACCGTGCATGGAGGTGTCATTACATTCGCTTACCAAACCGATGGGCGATTGTAGGTAACACCATACCAGTGTAAGTTATTTATTTTTAATGATGACGCATTCCCACGTTATCGTACGTTACGTCTTATCAGGCATACTGGCTCTTTATCCAACTATTTCGCTAGCCTGTCACCTCACGCGAAAACCGCAGCAGTATGTTAACAGACTAATTTGTTAAGTTGCTACGGATCTGAATGGCATGTTACATTGCTTATAATTCTTATAAATCAACTGCCTGTAGGTACTATTAACTCAACTTATAAATCAACTGATAATAGCACTAAGAGCCATTTTAGGTCTGTGGATAGGCGAGGAATAGGGAGCGCGGGCTATCACGCCGCTGCATTTAAGCCAGGTGGCCAGTAATTACGGGCTCGTTAGTCGGTGGGTTAGTCGTTAGTTTAGAAATGCATATGTATATGTAGTATGGATGTAAATACCAAAGAGGAAAACAGCCATGTTTAGGCACGTGTGGCATATCTAAACAGGTGTTTATTACACAGTGGACCGTCTGTACGTAGTACTTTTATATTTATGAGTATTCTTTGCTTATACCCACAGTACCCACACGACACGGCGCCGCGGCACCATTGGAGAAACGCGCAGCGCCCGTCTCCTTTACAAGTGCGAATCTAGTTAAAGTTGGTATCCGCAAAGTTACGTGAGTTAATAGAGTAGTTAGCTATCAAACTTAGTTTATTGGATTGCTTATCTTTATTCGACTGACCATTACACTCGCTTCGTTTGAAACAGTTCGATATTACTGATATTAGGTACAGATACCTAATCGAAAATTTAACCTTTCAGTTATTAGATACCCTAATTTTTCCAGGTGTACGTATTTAACCGCTGCCCAAAAGTCTAAAATATGAATGTTACTTTAAAAATCAAATCTAGACACGCGGCAGCGTGTCAAGCCAAGTTCCAGCAAAGGAACTGGCTAGCCAGCGCCAAGTGTATATTACACGAACCACTTGGTGCCACTTTTAACCCTCCTATAACTCAAAACCTCTTTAACGTAAACACATAAAACTACGTGTGTTTAATTATATCCATAAGGATATCTAGAAGCCAAAATTTCATGAAGCTAGCTCAAACGGTTATAAAGATATGAAGGTCAAAAAGTCGTAAATTTTAGCACTGACTGACTGACTGACATATAGTACCTAAATCTAACCTACTTCCAGATGACCTAGAAGGATGAAATTTGGAATCCAACTCGGTAATGTGTGTAAGCGTAGGAAAAATTCTAAAAATAAAAAAAAGTTAAAAATAGGGAATCCCCATACAATTTCTTTTTTTTTTAATTGTATCGTTGGAACCGTTACAAGCAGATATTTGAAACTATCCCATTATATGTATTATTATATTTGCCATATAACAGAAATATAAAAATAAAGTTAAGTCAAAAAATAAGTGGTGTTCCCATACATAGGCTGCTATTTATATATCCGGAAACCGGGATTACAATCTTCTTAAATAGCATATTTGACCTCCATGGTAAAATTTGAACTTTTTTAAGTACTGGCCGGTATATTTTTTCTTTTTTATTAACGCTCGTGTTTTGTTTTTGACGGGTTTTAAATGTCATCTCGCAGCAAGAATGGAACTCACTCGTGAAAATATTCGTGCTATGATTTATTATGATTTTCGGCGTGGTTTAACGCAACAACAGTGCATAGATCAACTAACTTCAACTTTTGGTGATGAAGCCCCATATAAAACTACTGTGTATCACTGGTTTAGTGAGTTCAATCGTGGACGTAGTATGCTTACGGACGAAGTTAAGGCAGGTCGCCCGAAATCGGTCGTTATACAACAAAATATCGAGGCTGTGCGAAAACTTATAATGGACGACCGACATGTTACGTACTGCGAGATAGAGGCGACTCTGGGTATTTCTATGACCAGCATTAATAGCATATTACATAATTATTTGGCTGTAAAAAAAATTTGTTCGCGTTGGATACCCCACAACTTAACAAAAGAGCAAAAAGATGCTCGCGTCGAATGGTGCAATAAAATGTTAAAAAAATATAACCGTGGTGACTCAAAAGCCGTTTATAACATCTATACAGGTGACGAATCCTGGATCTATGCATACGATCCCGAAACGAAGCAACAATCAACGGTATGGGTGTTTCAAAATGAGCCGAACCCTACGAAAGTTACTCGTGCAAAAAGTACATTGAAACAAATGGTGGCCTGCTTCTTCGGTATTAATGGCCATGTAGCTACAGTGCCACTAGAAAACCGTAGAACGGTTAATTCAGAGTGGTACACGACCATTTGCTTACCGGAAGTATTTGAACAAATTCGTAAAACTAACCAGCGACGAAGAATCATTCTTCATCATGACAATGCCAGCTGTCATACGTCACGCGAAACAACTCTATTTTTGGAGGGTCAAAATGTGGAATTAACGGGTCATCCGCCGTACAGCCCTGACTTGGCACCCAACGATTTTTATTTATTTCCAAATATAAAGAATAAATTACGCGGTCAACGATTTTCGACCGCTGAAGATGCTGTCGACGCATTCAAACAACACGTTATGGAGGTACCTCAGGCGGAGTGGCAGAAGTGCTTTAAAAATGGTTCACGCGATGCAAAAGTGCATAGATCATCAAGGGGAATACTTTGAAAAACAATAAAACCATTTTCAGCCGTGTACGTTTGTTTGTTTTTTTGTTTCCGGATATATAAGTAGCAACCCTCGCAAAAAACTTGTAATACGCGCTAAACGACCGGCCAACGGTGTGCCGTCGGCGGCGCGCGGCACCACAAAATTATACACAGAACGGAAGTAAATCTACATAAAAGCGCTCCCGAGCAACACAAAAAACATAGGCACTGCTTACGAATACTATTATCTCTAACATTCAAGAGAATGTAGACAATAGCATAAAAAAGAAAACCATGCAGCGGAAACGCAAGAAAAAAACATTAAATCTCAATACCTGCCTAATTTTCTTTACAAAAAGTAATGATATCCCACCAAAAACATAAATGTAAAAAACCGGCCAAGAGCGTGTCGGGCCACGCTCAGTGTAGGGTTCCGTAGTTTTCTGTCCGTCACAGTAAGTGTCCCCACTTAAGAGTTAATAACACCGCCATGTAGGATATGATATGAGAGTTCCACGTACAGCGACATCTATCGGCAAATTAAGTAAACTATTGCGCGCGAGCTTAAAGTATGGAAGATGATTTTTATGGAATAATTCTTTATTGCGTGAACCGATTTTCACCGTTTTTACTTTATTTGAAAGCACGTCATTTCATTGTAATTTTGTAGAAATTACAGGTAGGTTCTCTAAAAATATTATGTCAATAATTTAATCGAATTATTATTTCCTTGGATAACACTGTTTTCTCTGATTATTAGAGAATTAGAACCTACAACTGCCTCTAAAAACAGTACATCATATCAGTAGTGAATTCTAGTGTCATACATAAGTTACGTAGATAATCATATTTGTGTCATATCTTTTTCTGGTCATATAATATATACTTACTCTCACAAACTATAATATAGTTTCCAAATTCATTCATACTTATGACAAAATTTCATAGATATTGTGTCAAAATCACGGTTTATAGGTCATTTATTTGGTTTTGTTACAAAAGTAAAGTATCCGTCGCACTGATTCTGTTTGAAGATAATGTCATTCCTGTGTCCGAAAAAGTTAAGAATCTCGGGTTAGTTTTTGTTTCTAACATTTCTTGGAGCCGCCAAATGGCAGATATAAGTCGGAAGGTCACGGGAACACTAAGAACTCTATAAATTTAAAAATGTTCTTCCAGTAAGTACCAAAAAATATGTTAGTGCAGGCATTGCTTGTGCCAATTACTGATTATGGCAAAATAGGCGTTGGACGTCCAGTTGCGGAAACCTGCCCGTACTACAATACAATACAATACTGATTATGGTGATGTGTGCACTACGAATGTCACTCAAGAACGCCTCAATAGATTTGAATGCCTCCTCAACAATGGCATACGCTTTATCCTCAGGATCCTCTGTACACTCTATACAATTTTGTTTCAGCCTTCTGCTCCCAAATGTCTAAAAAGTAAGTTCTTGTTTGACGCCCCTCGTCCTGGCTGTGAGCTGCGTACTGCCAGAATTCTTAAACTTTCCATTCCATTTTACCACTCGGGTTTCATGAGTAACTTTTTCGTCGTGCAGGCAAGCCGTCTCTGCAATTCGCTTCCCCTTAATATAAGGCAAGCCTCAAGCAAATTTGCTTTTAAGCGGATGCTACATAAGCACCTGCTAAAGCAATTCGAATAGTATCCATCGATATAGTACTTATAAATACATAGTAGTATATTTATCGATATATATTCCTGGTATTTTGTTTTTGACGGGTTTTAAATGTCATCTCGCAGCAAGAATGGAACTCACTCGTGAAAATATTCGTGCTATGATTTATTATGATTTTCGGCGTGGTTTAACGCAACAACAGTGCATAGATCAACTAACTTCAACTTTTGGTGATGAAGCCCCATATAAAACTACTGTGTATCACTGGTTTAGTGAGTTCAATCGTGGACGTAGTATGCTTACGGACGAAGTTAAGGCAGGTCGCCCGAAATCGGTCGTTATACAACAAAATATCGAGGCTGTGCGAAAACTTATAATGGACGACCGACATGTTACGTACTGCGAGATAGAGGCGACTCTGGGTATTTCTATGACCAGCATTAATAGCATATTACATAATTATTTGGCTGTAAAAAAAATTTGTTCGCGTTGGATACCCCACAACTTAACAAAAGAGCAAAAAGATGCTCGCGTCGAATGGTGCAATAAAATGTTAAAAAAATATAACCGTGGTGACTCAAAAGCCGTTTATAACATCTATACAGGTGACGAATCCTGGATCTATGCATACGATCCCGAAACGAAGCAACAATCAACGGTATGGGTGTTTCAAAATGAGCCGAACCCTACGAAAGTTACTCGTGCAAAAAGTACATTGAAACAAATGGTGGCCTGCTTCTTCGGTATTAATGGCCATGTAGCTACAGTGCCACTAGAAAACCGTAGAACGGTTAATTCAGAGTGGTACACGACCATTTGCTTACCGGAAGTATTTGAACAAATTCGTAAAACTAACCAGCGACGAAGAATCATTCTTCATCATGACAATGCCAGCTGTCATACGTCACGCGAAACAACTCTATTTTTGGAGGGTCAAAATGTGGAATTAACGGGTCATCCGCCGTACAGCCCTGACTTGGCACCCAACGATTTTTATTTATTTCCAAATATAAAGAATAAATTACGCGGTCAACGATTTTCGACCGCTGAAGATGCTGTCGACGCATTCAAACAACACGTTATGGAGGTACCTCAGGCGGAGTGGCAGAAGTGCTTTAAAAATGGTTCACGCGATGCAAAAGTGCATAGATCATCAAGGGGAATACTTTGAAAAACAATAAAACCATTTTCAGCCGTGTACGTTTGTTTGTTTTTTTGTTTCCGGATATATAAGTAGCAACCCTCGCAAAAAACTTGTAATACGCGCTAAACGACCGGCCAACGGTGTGCCGTCGGCGGCGCGCGGCACCACAAAATTATACACAGAACGGAAGTAAATCTACATAAAAGCGCTCCCGAGCAACACAAAAAACATAGGCACTGCTTACGAATACTATTATCTCTAACATTCAAGAGAATGTAGACAATAGCATAAAAAAGAAAACCATGCAGCGGAAACGCAAGAAAAAAACATTAAATCTCAATACCTGCCTAATTTTCTTTACAAAAAGTAATGATATCCCACCAAAAACATAAATGTAAAAAACCGGCCAAGAGCGTGTCGGGCCACGCTCAGTGTAGGGTTCCGTAGTTTTCTGTCCGTCACAGTAAGTGTCCCCACTTAAGAGTTAATAACACCGCCATGTAGGATATGATATGAGAGTTCCACGTACAGCGACATCTATCGGCAAATTAAGTAAACTATTGCGCGCGAGCTTAAAGTATGGAAGATGATTTTTATGGAATAATTCTTTATTGCGTGAACCGATTTTCACCGTTTTTACTTTATTTGAAAGCACGTCATTTCATTGTAATTTTGTAGAAATTACAGGTACAATAAACACCTGCTTATACGGTTAAATTACAAACTTAGTTCAGAAATTATTTTGTAATTTTTTTTCAAAAACTATTTATCCTATCAAGTTCAAAATAATTTTCCTAGAAATTTTTTATAAAGTTCTACTTTTGAGATTTTTTTCATATTTTTAAAACTTATGGTTCAAAAGTTAGAGGGGGGGGGGGGACGCATATTTTTTTACTTCTGGAGCGATTATTTCCGAAAATATTTACATTATCGAAAAATGATTTTAGTAAACCCCTGTTCATTTTTAAATACCTATCCAACAATATATCACACGTTAGGGTTGAAATGAAAAAAAAAATCACTCCCCACTTTACGTATAGGGGAGGTACCCTAATAAAATAAAAAATTCCACTTTTTATTTTACCACTTTGTCGGCGTGATTGATATACATATTAGTACCAAATTTCAGCTTTCTAGTGCTAACGGTCACTGAGATTATCCGCGGACGGACGGACGGACGGACGGGCAGACATGGCGAAACTATAAGGGTTCCAAGTTGACTACGGAACCCTAAAAAAGGAGAGCCAAGTTCAATACAAAAATTATGCTTGGCTGTGGGCTTCGCCGCAAAAAGAATGGAGATCTAAATGAGTGCCAAGTTCTATGCAAAATCCAAATATGTATTTATAGAAACAAAATAACATTATGAACAAGTATTAAACTCTATTTCTTTGCTTTATTGGATACCTATAACAATTGCTGTTATTTAAAAATGTGAAATCTTAAAATAGGTTAGGTTTGACTTGGCCAGTTTTTATCAGAATTAAAATATATACATATATGTTGAATAACTTTATAAAATGACTGATGTAGTGAAAACTGGCCAAGTCAAATCTAACCTACTTTAAGATCTCACATTTTTAAATATCAGCAATTGTTATAGGTATCCAATAAAGCAAAGAAATACAGTTTAATACTTGTTCATAATGTTTTTTTAACCGACTTCAAGATTTCAAAAGAGGAGGTTTTCAATTCGGCGTGTATGTTTTTTTTTTTTATGTTTGTTACTCCATAACTCCGTCATGTCTGAACCGATTTTGATAATTCTTTTTTTGATTGTAAGTATATATATACAGATTAGTCCCGTTTTTGTCAAAACGCAGTTCTGATGATGGAATCCATGAGGAATCGAGGGAACTCCTCAAATCTTAAAGGCATGCATATAGTGATTTTTATATTTTTATCAACAAAACCATAATTTTCATTCAAAACAGAGACATTTGATGAAGTAGAACTGCTGATGATGATCAGAACGGAACTCTTCAACGACGCATAGTTCACGTTTGGCGATTCGTCCTCTTCGCTGTGTTTGTTTAGCAAGTTTAATTGTCAGGACAAATGTTCGTCAAGCTCAAGTTCTGATGATGGGATCCATGAAGAATCGAGGGAACTCCTCAAATCTTAAGGGCTTACGCATAGTGATTTTGGTATTTTTATCAACAAATCAAGCATTTTCATACAAAAGAGTGACATTTGATGAAGTGGAACTGCTGATGATGAACAGAACGGAACTCTTCAACGACGCATAGTTCATTTTTGGCGATTCTTCCTCTTCGCTATGTTTGTTAAGCAAATTAGATTGTCAGGACCAATTTTCGTCAAGCTCAAGTTCTGATGATGAGTTCCATGAGGAATCGAGGGAATTCCTCAAATCTTAAAGGCATACATAAAGTGACTTTTGTATTTTTATCAACAAATCAAGCATTTTCATTCAAAAGAGTGACATTTGATGAAGTGGAACTGCTGATGATAATCAGAACGGAACTCTTCAACGACGCATAGTTCACGTTTGGCGATTTGTCCTCTCCGCTGCGTTTGTTAAGCAAGTTATTTCATTGTATGGAATCTAAGTGCACCATCTACAATAATCCTTCACCGGCTACCCCCATTGAAGTCGGTTTTTTTTTTCTTAAAAATTATGTTCCTATAAATACATATTTGGATTTTGCATAGAACTTGGCACTCATTTAGATCTCCATTTTTTTTTGCGGCGAAGCCCACAGCCAAGCATAATTTTTGTATTGAACTTGAGTCTCCTTTTTTACATTTATGTTTTTGGTGGGATAAATAATATACTCGTATATACTTATTTAAAGTACGATGGAACGGGATGCCTTTTAATGTCTCTGCGTGGCTGGACTGGCTGGAGTTGTACTTAGTTTAATACAACTCCTCAGCTTTATACGTCTACCCTCAAATCTTAAAATGAATAGCTTATTCCTCCCATTTCTATAACAAGCTCAGATATCGTTGGGGTACCTAAATGATCTTAAGCTTTCCACATTACACGGAATGCGTAATGGGGCTGGAATACTTAGTAACCGGCTCACAGCGGAATCATGTTCGCAATTTAGCTAGGATTGGCTAGGAGATGAGCGGTTTAATTATGAATGTGCCTAACCTCATGAAGCTTAAGCATATGGAATGAAGCTAGTACTCAGTTATTGCTAAAGTAAATAGAATCTTCTTGCAGAGGAAAACAGTTGTTTTTAAAAAAACGGACTATAGTGAAAGAGCTTATAGTATGGAGCGGTGTATCACTCGCACTCGTTACAAAATTGAAATATATTGATGTTTTGACTTGTTGTCTTGACGTAATAACGTCATTACGTCAAGACAATAATGCGTTCGTCAAAACGAGATACAGTCCCTTAGTTTGATCTATCTTTCGGCCTCACTTTTGTGTCGAAGTACTAGCTCGATATAATAAAGCTTCATGACCTATTTACGCTAATTTTAGTGTAAAGCCCCATCGCTTGACACTCATTGTGTTGTTTGTCTTGTGCTTTAAGTAGGCAATATCTAAAACATTTCTTGTTTTCTAAGGTTCATAAATAAGTACCTACGAGTATTGACACTTTTGAAAATTATAAAGGTATTCATGTATGAAAAGACTCTGGCATCGACTTTGAACAGACAGCAGGCAGCATAATAAAATCGAAAATATTTTATCCTTTTTGGATTTTTTATGGTTTGCTTTAACATACTTGTTTCATTTTTTTTAAGCATATTTCATGAATACTTTTGAGACACAATTTATTCTCTAGAACAAAAAAGAAATTAAGACCCAGCATATAGCATAAAAACCCATTAATCTTTCAATCTTAAATTGTTAAGTATCATTGACACGTACTCATCTGCATCAATTGTAAGTCAGCAACCCGTCCAATTCTTTTTTTAAACTCAGATGTAAAACAGATGCGTCCCACAACTTACCCCTAAGCTTTACCAGAGACAGGAAACCAGTAAAGACTGGTAATGTGTAAAGTCGCCAATATTATTATTATGAATCAACTTTATTTAGATTAACTGGAATACATTTCTTAAGTTGATAAGATTGACTGTTGTTGTTATTACTCTTTAGTAGTTTTCTAGTAACTACTGGACTTGAATCATGTCACAGTCTTCACAAAGTATAACTATAACTATTATGTGACAATCTTAATACACAAATCAACCTAGTCTCATAGTAAGCTCAATAAGGCTTGTGTTGTGGTAACTAGGCAAATAATTAAATACAAAGAAAACATCCAGGAACAAATATCCATGATAAACCACAAATAAATGCCCTGACAACGGATTCGAACTCTGGACCTCCTGCATCATAGGCAGGGTCACTACCGACTAGGCTAGGAGGCCGTTAAATATAAAGGTGTTAATCGGTAGACCAATATAGTGAAAATAAGGAATGTAAAGCGGTATAAATTTGTATAGAAATTCTCGATGAATCAGTAAATTACAGTATTTACCCACCTATCATAATATATTTACCGGTTGCATAAGCAAATACCATTTAAAACCCTAATTTAAAAAAATGCTATTGCTGCGTCGTTATCACAGTAAATCCATCTCAACAAATACGCATCGTTGAATCATGTTTTTAAACGGTTTTATTTAGCTTAACGCCGTATATTTATTTATTTGTATATTTATACGCATCAAATCTTGCAATCGATTTTTCGACCATTTCTACTTAACAGATTTATGAAATAAAACAATTAAAAACGGATTTTATCGCGTGTACTGAGCTTAAATTACATCCCGACGTTTCGAACACTTTACAGCGTTCGTGGTCAACGGGTCGACTGAGGAAAAATGTACAATTACGTCCGTTCAAAAACTATCACAATATGCAAACTTACCCACATATTAAATATTAAACAAATTTCGTGTTTGCACATGCCAGAGGGGCCTTTATAAAAACAAATTATTTATTATTACAAAACAAATTATTAAACAAATTATTTTATTATTATTAATTATTATTTTTATTTTTATTTTTAAATTTTAAAACTAGTATTAAATTATTATTAGTGTCCACACTGTCCACCATTATGGTCTCACAGTCCTATGTCTAGCTTGCTCCTTAACCAAATGAATAACTGGATCCCAAGCTGGTGGTACCGAAAAACCATCCTCTCTGTTGAAATTTGGATATTTTTTAATCTCGATTGCCTCTCGCAACATCCGGGGAATGTATCGTTTCTCCTTGACGAGGACTTGCGGTTTGTCAAATTTAACTGCGTGGTTGGGCCTATCCATGACATGCTCACAGACTGCTGACCTTGGTCGACGGTGCTTTACATCGGCTATATGTTCCTTTACCCGAGTAGAGATGCTCCGCTTAGTCTGGCCTACATATGATAGACCACATTCACATTCCAGCCTGTAGACCCCTGCACTCTGTAGAGGAGTAGCCGACTTCACTGACCTCAGGAACTGTGACATCTTCTTCATTGGCTTAAAGTAAGTTTTTATAGAAGCACGTTTCAAGATGTTGCCAATCCTGTCAGTGACTCCTCGGACAAAAGGCAAGATGGCAGGCCGGCGCTCAACTGTAGGAATCTTCATCCGAGCCTTCTGATTGAGCCGTGGAATCTTGAGCCCGTTCGCTTGAAGTGCATCCTTGGCATGCCGGAGTTCCGCCGCCAGGTGCTGCTCATCACATATCCTCTGGGTTCTCTGAAACAAAGACTTGCCTACAGTAGCTAGCTGACTGGGGTGGTGGTGTGATCTACCATTCAAATATCTATTTGTATGTGTAGGTTTCCTATATACAGTGCGGCCTAAGGTATTATCAGGGTTTCTCAATACTAGTACATCTAAGAAAGGCAGTGAACAATTATTTTCCAATTCCATGGTAAACTTAATCTTACTATGAATGGAATTAAGGTGGTCAAGGAAAACTGAAACACTATACCTAACATCAGTATATATAGAACCCACGGAAGACCCTGCACAAACACTGCTACATTTAGAGAAGGTGATAAAGGTGTACAAGTATCAGGTGCACATTATATGTGGCGATCTTAATGGCTGGCACACATCATGGGGCTCTTCAAAAAATAACGACAGAGGCAACTGTATATATGATATCCTTTTTAATAATGATATAGTTACATGCAACATTGGCAATGAGCCAACATTTGAATCCGTCACTCAAGGCAGAATTTGGACCTCCATAATTGATCTAACTATGGCAACTGCTAATCTCATCAATAACATTGAAGCATGGAAGATTAGTCATGACATTATACCCTCTTCAGATCACCATGCTATACAATTCAGCATTAATCTTGGTAGCAAAGTGAAGAAAAAGTTGTCAACTTCCACTTTCAAATACAATACTACTAACGCAAACTGGGATGAATTTAAGACAACACTTCAGGAGAATATAACAAGCATTCGGCTATGACATTACTAATATTTATAACTTAGATAACATACAATTGGACACATATATAAACAATATCACGAATGTAATTACCAAAACATGTAACACAACCTTCAGAAGACATACTTCTTTCATACGGATACCATGGTGGACACCTGAACTAACCTTACTGAAGAAGAAAGTTATCCATCTACACCACAGGTTACAGGACTTAAAAAGAGGTAATAAAGACTTGACTAGTATTATTGTAAAACTCAAAGAAGCGCGAGACGAATATGCAAGAAAAATGCGAGCAACGTCTGCACAAGCCTTCCGGGAGTTCTGCAGTAAACAAGGAAAAGACAATGTATGGTCAGTGACAAACCGGCTACTCAAAAGCAGACCACTACCACAACCACCAGTCACGTTGAAAATAGATGAGCACAATTTCACCAAATCTGCAATAGACACGGCAGAGAAGTTAAGCATGGAAGATTAGTCATGACATTATACCCTCTTCAGATCACCATGCTATACAATTCAGCATTAATCTTGGTAGCAAAGTGAAGAAAAAGTTGTCAACTTCCACTTTCAAATACAATACTACTAACGCAAACTGGGATGAATTTAAGACAACACTTCAGGAGAATATAACAAGCATTCGGCTATGACATTACTAATATTTATAACTTAGATAACATACAATTGGACACATATATAAACAATATCACGAATGTAATTACCAAAACATGTAACACAACCTTCAGAAGACATACTTCTTTCATACGGATACCATGGTGGACACCTGAACTAACCTTACTGAAGAAGAAAGTTATCCATCTACACCACAGGTTACAGGACTTAAAAAGAGGTAATAAAGACTTGACTAGTATTATTGTAAAACTCAAAGAAGCGCGAGACGAATATGCAAGAAAAATGCGAGCAACGTCTGCACAAGCCTTCCGGGAGTTCTGCAGTAAACAAGGAAAAGACAATGTATGGTCAGTGACAAACCGGCTACTCAAAAGCAGACCACTACCACAACCACCAGTCACGTTGAAAATAGATGAGCACAATTTCACCAAATCTGCAATAGACACGGCAGAGAAGTTAATAGTTAAATTTTTTCCCGATGACAATTCTTATGAAGACACAGCCTATCACGTACTAATAAGAAATCAAATGCTAGTCTATAACCACAATATAGATACCGATATCGAGCCCCCATTCACCGTAACTGAGGTTAAAGAGGCAATACAATTATATATTATATTACCTAAAATAGTGTTTCAGTTTTCCTTGACCACCTTAATTCCATTCATAGTAAGATTAAGTTTACCATGGAATTGGAAAATAATTGTTCACTGCCTTTCTTAGATGTACTAGTATTGAGAAACCCTGATAATACCTTAGGCCGCACTGTATATAGGAAACCTACACATACAAATAGATATTTGAATGGTAGATCACACCACCACCCCAGTCAGCTAGCTACTGTAGGCAAGTCTTTGTTTCAGAGAGCCCAGAGGATATGTGATGAGCAGCACCTGGCGGCGGAACTCCGGCATGCCAAGGATGCACTTCAAGCGAACGGGCTCAAGATTCCACGGCTCAATCAGAAGGCTCGGATGAAGATTCCTACAGTTGAGCGCCGGCCTGCCATCTTGCCTTTTGTCCGAGGAGTCACTGACAGGATTGGCAACCTCTTGAAACGTGCTTCTATAAAAACTTACTTTAAGCCAATGAAGAAGATGTCACAGTTCCTGAGGTCAGTGAAGTCGGCTACTCCTCTACAGAGTGCAGGGGTCTACAGGCTGGAATGTGAATGTGGTCTATCATATGTAGGCCAGACTAAGCGGAGCATCTCTACTCGGGTAAAGGAACATATAGCCGATGTAAAGCACCGTCGACCAAGGTCAGCAGTCTGTGAGCATGTCATGGATAGGCCCAACCACGCAGTTAAATTTGACAAACCGCAAGTCCTCGTCAAGGAGAAACGATACATTCCCCGGATGTTGCGAGAGGCAATCGAGATTAAAAAATATCCAAAGGGTTTAGCAGGCTAAGGAAGGACGTGTGGCCCCTGTGAGGAAAAGTTGAATTAGTAAATGTCAATTGTTTGTCGCCTCATAACTAGTAATCACTCCAACTTTCAGCCCTCTATCTTGAACTGTCTCAGAGATAATGTCAAAAATGTATTTTTTTAACAATTTTTTCAAACTCGTATATCTCCTAATCCATAGCAGCTAAAGCGTTGAAACAAAATCACAGCTACGTAGTTTGAGTATACCCTATAATTTTATTAATATTTTATACGTGAAAAATAAAAGAAATAAATGTCAATTTATTTTTTGACAGCTCTTTCCAACACGTTTTTTTGAAACGTATAAATTGTATAATAGTATTGTATAATTTAAAGATAGCTCATACCTAATAAATCATAATGTCTAATGTTATGTTACTCGGAATCGACAAACGCTTAGTTTATACGCTAGCACATTTAACATAATAGTGGATTGTTTAAGGGAATATACAACACGTTATGTAGAAGAGGAGTCCGATTTTTCCATAATGGCGAAAGTAAGCTTTAAATGTAAATAAAATAAAACAGAAACTTCATGTATATACATTCTTTCAGATGGAAATCATAAAATCAAAAATATTTCGGCTCAAATTGCCACAGTTAATAGCGAAGCAACTGTTTTTACAGTCTTTACCAGATATTGAGATATCGCTCTCTGACGAAAATATTATGTTAAAAGGATATTGCGATGACTGCAGGATAACATTGTCCTATACCTGGGACGACGAATATTACGATAGTCATTATCTAAGTGACTTATATTGTGATATCTGCTCTAATGAGTTATTTAATTCGTTATGTTAATACGTGTACTATAATGAAACCAATTAATTTTGTTTACGTCACACCTGGCCATAACGTAAGTTTTGCCGCACGCTACGCGTACGGTAAAACTCGCATTATGGCCAGATGGAGACGTAAAATTGTGTACTCACCACGGGCAGTAAAAAAGAAAGCCCTCTATCGCATATTTACAACCCTCGCCTGTGGCTCGGGTCACAAATACCTGCGATTTCGGGCTTTCTTTCTTTTACAGTCCTTGGTAAGTAATGTACTATTATAAAATAATAAACACAGCAAAATAGCACATCCGTCGTTTCGTTGATTTAGTAGTTAGTAAAATTTGTTACAAATGCTAACACAGCAGTAGTTCAGTGACCTTTTTTGACAGTCATACGTCAAATTAAAAACAATACACCCTTTGTTGCTAGGCAACAAACATAAAACTTAAAAACGAACTTTCAGTTCAGAAGCCTACTCTTGATACTTGAATACTTTCGTTAGTTTTTTTTTTTTACAGTATGTTGCACCAAATATAATCAATTGATTTTTTGTATGCTAGTAGCTAATACTATAAGCAATTTACGTGATTTTTTTCATAATTGTACTTTCAAAAAAACGTGTTGGAAAGAGCTGTCAAAAAATAAATTGACATTTATTTCTTTTATTTTTCACGTATAAAATATTAATAAAATTATAGGGTATACTCCCACTCAAACTACGTAGCTGTGATTTTGTTTCAACGCTTTAGCTGCTATGGATTAGGAGATGTACGAGTTTGAAAAAATTGTTAAAAAAATACATTTTTGACATTATCTCTGAGACAGTTCAAGATAGAGGGCTGAAAGTTGGAGTGATTACTAGTTATGAGGCGACAAACAATTGACATTTACTAATTCAACTTTTCCTCACAGGGGCCACACGTCCTTCCTTAGCCTGCTAAACCCTTTCAACAGAGAGGATGGTTTTTCGGTACCACCAGCTTGGGATCCAGTTATTCATTTGGTTAAGGAGCAAGCTAGACATAGGACTGTGAGACCATAATGTTGGACAGTGTGGACACTAATAATAATTTAATACTAGTTTTAAAATTTAAAAATAAAAATAATAATTAATAATAATAAAATAATTTGTTTAATAATTTGTTTTGTAATAATAAATAATTTGTTTGCTCAGTACATGCGATAAAATCCGTTTTTAATTGTTTTATTTCATGAATAACTATCGCGGCAACCGAAGACAATATTATTAACAGATTTAGATGAAATTTCGTATGCGTACCAGGTCTCCGTGACAATAACTTTTAATAATATTTTCAACCTTTGATCTGCAAATCCTGATGCTGCTGAGACACTGCTTACCTTAACCGAGAGTCGTACACGTCTGCTAATTTAACTATAGTATTGTTGCTAGTAAATAAATCCTTAGTGACTTTATATTGACCATCAACTCTTCAGTTCTGATGCTGCATAGTTACTGCCTGCCATAACTGACCAGGTGGAGACTGTGTCAATTCAATAGTAGTGCTCTAGTTTTAGGTAGAGGCATTTACATTTCATATTGATCTCCAACTCCTCAGTTCTGATGCTGAATGGTTACTGCCTTAACTGACAGGTTCCAGAATGTGTCAATTTAAAAATAGTGCATTAGTTTTAGCTAGAGACATTTACGTTACGTTTGATCTCCAACTCCTCAGTAGGACCAGTTGGAGAATGTATGCATTTAAAAATAGTGTTCTAGTCTTAGGTATAGGCGTTTACGTGTTTTATTGATCTCCAACTCCTGAGTCGTGACCGCTAGGACAATTAATTATTGGGTTTTGTCCGGTTCATGTCATGCTGCTACTGAAGCAATTCTCGTTGTGATGTTCTGCCCTCGGGCTCGCTAAGACACTTGACCATTGAGTTTTATAAAGTCCATATCATACTGCTGCTGAAGCAATTCTCGTTGTGATGTTCCGATCGTATGCAATACGCGGTATTCGGCCTTTTAGCATCGCATAGATTGCGGCTCACCCTCGGGCCTTCGGCCCTCGGGCTCGCTAAGGCACTTGACCGTTGAGATTTGTCCAGTCCATGTCATGCTGCTGCTGAAGCAATTTTCGCCGTGACGTACTCGGCCTTTTAGCTTCACATAGATAGCGGCACACCGTCGGGTCTTCGGCCCTCGGGCTCGCTAAGACACTTGACCGTTGTATTTTATCAAGTCCATGTCATGCTGCTGCTGAAGCAATTCTCGATGTGATGTTCCGATCGTATGCAATACGCGGTACTTCGGCCTTTCAGCTTCGCATATATTAGGGCTTACCCTCGGGCCTTCGGCCCTCGGGCTCGCTAAGACACTTAACCATTGAGATCTGTCCAGTCCATGTCATGCTGCGGCTGAAGCAATTCTCGCCGTGACGTACTCAGCCGTTTAGCTTCGCATAGATTGCGGCTCACCCTCGGGCTCGCTAAGACACTTGGCCATTGAGATCTGTCCAGTCCATGTCATGCTGCGGCTGAAGCAATTCTCGCCGTGACGTACTCGGCCTTTTAGCTTCGCATAGATTGCGGCTCACCCTCGGGCCTTCGGTCCTCGGGCTCGCTAAGACACTTGACCATTGAGATTTGCCCAGTCCATGTCATACTGCTGTTGAAGCAATTCTCGCCGTGACGTACTCGGCCTTTTAGCTTCGCATAGAATGCGGTTCACCCTCGGGCCTTCGGCCGTCGGGCTCGCTAAGACACTTGACCGTTGAGTTTTATCAAGTTCATGTCATGCTGCTGTTGAAGCAATTCTCGCCGTGACGTACTCGGCCTTTTAGCTTCGCATAGATTGCGGCTCACCCTCGGGCCTTCGGCCCTCGGGCTCGCTAAGACATTGGACCATTGAGTTTTGTCCAGTCCATGTCATGCTGGTGTTGAAGCAATTCTCGCCGTGACGTACTCGGCCTTTTAGTTTCGCATAGATTGCGGCTCACCCTCGGGCCTTCAGCCCTCGGGCTCGCTAAGGCACTTGACCATTGAGATCTGTCCAGTCCATGTCATGCTGCGACTGAAGCAATTCTCACCGTGATGTACTCGGCCTTTTATCTTCGCGTAGATTGCGGCTCACCCTCGGGCTCGCTAAGACATTGGACTATTGAGTTTTGTCCAGTCCATATCATGCTGCTCTTGAAGCAATTCTCGCCGTGACGTACTCGGCCTTTTAGTTTCGCATACATTGCGGCTCACCCGCGGGCCTTCGGCCCTCGGGCTCGCTAAGACATTTAACCATTGAGATCTGTCCAGTCCATGTCATGCTGCGGCTGAAGCAATTCTCGCCGTGACGTACTCGGCCTTTTAGCTTCGTATAGATTGCAGCTCACCCTCGGGCCTTCGGCCCTCGGGCTCGCTTAAGACACTTGACCATTGAGTTTTATCAAGTCCATGTCATGCTGCTCCTAAAGCAATTCTCGCTGTGACGTACTCAGCCTTTTAGCTTCGCATAATTTAAAAAAATAAAAGAATGTCCTTTACGTAAATTAAGCTATTTCAAGGATTTAATTCCCCTCCAGGACCCATAGATTTTTCCCACACTATAAACATTAGTACCCTATAATATACGTAGGTACCCATATCCAACTTAATGTAGGTACCCTCTGCTTTAAACACACAAAAGGTCACATACAATTAATATAATACCACTTGAGATGTCATCACATATAGTTTTCCCACCATATACTACGGTCAATAGGGCTGGTTACAAGTACAAAAATTTTACTAAAAACTTAAAAATAAATTATCGTAAAAAAGTTTTAAGTTAAACGGTTTTATTTCAATCAAATGTTGTACCAAAAACTAGAAAATAAAAAATTATACGAATTTTAGTCCTACATACATTGCTTCCTGGAGAGTAATCATGTAAGACGGATAACAGAATAGGCATCTCGAGTCGGATGCTAAAGGCCCTCTTTGTCTCTATATCAGTGGATTAAGTAATAATCGAAAGCTTTTATCAGACTAAAATAAAAACGTGGGACGTTGGTACGACAAAAAAATTAGGTAGGCAGGTATTGCTACCAATGAACGAAAATCCTGTGATTCAAAATCGTAATTACATAGTAAAACAATAATAGAGAAAATTATAAGACCTAAAAATCATGAAAATCAAGTGGAGAGGCCTTTGCCCAGCAGTGGAGGGCACTCAAGTCGACTAGTGAATAAAAAATAAATAAGAATTGCTAATGCTAGCCCTTATACAAATTAACTTATATTTATTTACTTATATTTACATAATTTCACATTTCATTTCGCAAACTAAATAATATCTAAGTATTTGACTCATTTTATAATTTATATATACCTACATATTTTTAATACTACTCGTAGTACTCTCACACCAACGCCACCTCCAACAACATTAAAGGATAGCTACGTGACTTTGATTTTAGATTAAATAGTACCGGTGTGAAGATAGCAGCCAAAGTTAGCAGCCGCCGATAACCCAGCCAAATTAAGGAGTCAAAATTTTATATCAAACAAATCGTCTTAAATAGCCAGTGAAATAGCACGTGACACTTGTATTTACTCTACTTACTTATAGCAAACATGATAAATTATTAAATAAGCACTCAGCGCATTCATCATGGTAGGCCGCCCCGGCCGCTAACTTTGTTGTTCAGCGGCCAAATTCGATCTTTGATGCTTATTTTATTTTCACATAATAAATTATGGAAAAATGCACATAAACATAGATACATCAGCTGTATATACTACACACAGGTACTCGTCATAGCTATATCATATAAATAAAAATGGTTACACTATAGTAAAACCTAGTAGGCGAAGCGTGGAAAGAATGCAGTTATCAAGGATTTACAACTCGAAGGACGGCAAGCAAGGGATATTTGACCACATAAAGAGTAAGATAGTAGTAAAGGCTAAAAACGTTTGCATATGACACAGTAATATTTACGATTGAGTCGTAAAGACAAGTGAAATTACCTACTGACAAAATAAAATGTGAAAAAGCCAAACCGGCCAGCAAGAGGTTTATGAAACCTAATTCATACAGCTTGATACTCAAGCTGAATAGGTTCTGAGAGCAACAAGTGATACTCAACCGATAAACTGAGTGAAAAGGGGAGATCAAGGCAAAATGCACCCAAAATATTCTGAAAATTTTCAGGGTTTAATGATTCTTCACATGACGGACGGCAAGTAAGGGATTTTTGACCTAAG
This sequence comes from Pammene aurita, assembly GCA_947086415.1. Taxonomy (NCBI): domain Eukaryota; kingdom Metazoa; phylum Arthropoda; class Insecta; order Lepidoptera; family Tortricidae; genus Pammene; species Pammene aurita. The sequence continues at coordinate 21,742,259 of OX352298.1, read as the reverse complement.
TGACAGTTAGCTAGTGATATTACCTAAAACAAACGATGAATCGCAAGTTGATACTAGATCAATAAGACTGGTCTAATATTGAAAAACTTAAAAAAAAAGATATTCATATTGAAATGGCTGCTGACCGATACAAGTTATAAAACGGCCAGCAAGAGAGGTTTGAAACGTGATACATAAAGCATGATAATCAAGCTAAATTTACGCTATTACCTACAAATGATTCTCGACCATAAACTAAGTGAAAAGGGGAGATCAAACCAAAATGTACCTAAAACTATTATGAAAAATTTCAGTTTTTACTGATTCTTCCCATGACGGACGGCAAGTAAGGGATTTTCGACCTAAGTGGCAGTTAGCTAGTGATATTACCTAAAAATGTTGAAGAATCGCAAGTTGATACTCGATCGATAAGACTGGTCTAATATTGAAAAACTTAAAAAATAAGATATTCATAGTCAAATGGCTGCTGAGCGATACAAGTTATAAAACGGCCAGCAAGAGATGTTTGAAACCTGATACATAAAGCATGATAATCAAGCTTAATTTATGCCATTAGCTACAAATGATACTCGACCACAAAGTGAGTGAAAAGGGGAGATCAAGCCAAAATGTACCCAAAATATTCTGAAAAATTTCAGTTTTTACTGATTCTTCCCATGACGGACGGCAAGTAAGGGATTTTCGACCTAAGTGACAGTTAGCTAGTGATATTACCTAAAAATGTTGATGAATCGCAAGTTGATACTCGATCGATAAGACTGGTCTAATATTGAAAAACTTAAAAAATAACATATTCATAGTCAAATGGCTGCTGACCGATACAAGTTATAAAACGGCCAGCAAGAGATGTTTGAAACCTGATACATAAAGCATGATAATCATGCTAAATTTATGCCATTAGCTACAAATGATACTCGACCATAAAGTGAGTGAAAAGGGGAGATCAAACCAAACTGTACCCAAAATATTCTGAAAAATTTCAGTTTTTACTGATTCTCTCCATGACGGACAGCAAGTAAGGGATTTTCGACCTAAGTGGCAGTTAGCTAGTGATATTACCTAAAAATGTTGATGAATCGCAAGTCGATACTCGATCGATAAGATTGGTCTAATATTGAAAAACTTAAAGAAAAAGATATTCATATTGAAATGGCTGCTGACCGATACAAGTTATAAAACGGCCAGCAAGAGAGGTTCGAAACGTGATACATAAAGCATGATAATCAAGCTAAATTTACGCTATTACCTACAAATGATTCTCGACCATAAACTAAGTGAAAAGGGGTGATCAAACCAAAATGTTCCCAAAATATTCTGAAAAATTTCAGTTTTTACTGATTCTTCCCATGACGGACGGCAAGTAAGGGATTTTCGACCTAAGTGGCAGTTAGCTAGTGATATTACCTAAAAATGTTGATGAATCGCAAGTTGATACTCGATCGATAAGACTGGTCTAATATTGAAAAACTTAAAAAACAAGATATCCATAATCAAATGGCTGCTGGGCGATACAAGTTATAAAACGGCCAGCAAGAGATGTTTGAAACCTGATACATAAAGCATGATAATCAAGCTAAATTTATGCTATTAGCTACAAATGATACTCGACCACAAAGTGAGTGAAAAGGGGAGATCAAGCCAAAATGTACCCAAAATATTCTGAAAATTTTCAGTTTTTACTGATTCTTCCCATGACGGACGGCAAGTAAGGGATTTTCGACCTAAGTGGCAGTTAGCTAGTGATATTACCTAAAAATGTTGATGAATCGCAAGTTGATACTCGATCGATAAGACTGGTCTAATATTGAAAAACTTAAAAAATAAGATATTCATAGTCAAATGGCTGCTGAGCGATACAAGTTATAAAACGGCCAGCAAGAGATGTTTGAAACCTGATACATAAAGCATGATAATCAAGCTAAATTTATGCTATTAGCTACAAATGATACTCGACCACAAAGTGAGTGAAAAGGGGAGATCAAGCCAAAATGTACCCAAAATATTCTGAAAAATTTCAGTTTTTACTGATTCTTCCCATGACGGACGGCAAGTAAGGGATTTTCGACCTAAGTGGCAGTTAGCTAGTGATATTACCTAAAAATGTTGATGAATCGCAAGTTGATACTCGATCGATAAGACTGGTCTTAAATTGAAAAATTTAAAAATTAAGATATTCATAGTCAAATGGCTGCTGAGCGATACAAGTTATAAAACGCCCAGCAAGAGATGTTTGAAACCTGATACATAAAGCATGATAATCAAGCTAAATTTATGCCATTAGCTACAAATGATACTCGACCATAAAGTGAGTGAAAAGGGGAGATAAAACCTTACCCAAAACTATTATGAAAAATTTTAGTTTTAACTGATTCTTCCCATGACGGACGGCAAGTAAGGGATTTTCGACCTAAGTGGCAGTTAGCTAGTGATATTACCTAAAAATGTTGATGAATCGCAAGTTGATACTCGATCGATAAGAGTGGTCTAATATTGAAAAACTTAAAAAATAAGATATTCATAGTCAAATGGCTGCTGAGCGATACAAGTTATAAAACGGCCAGCAAGATATGTTTGAAACCTGATACATAAAGCATGATAATCAAGCTAAATTTATGCCATTAGCTAAAATGATACTCGACCATAAAGTGAGTGAAAAGGGGAGATCAAACCAAAATGTACCCAAAATATTATGAAAAATTTCAGTTTTTACTGATTCTCTCCATGACGGACGGCAAGTAAGGGATTTTCGACCTAAGTGGCAGTTAGCTAGTGATATTACCTAAAAATGTTGATGAATCGCAAGTTAATACTCGATTGATAAGAGTGGTCTAATATTGAAAAACTTAAAAAATAAGATATTCATAGTCAAATGGCTGCTGAGCGATACAAGTTATAAAACGGCCAGCAAGATATGTTTGAAACCTGATACATAAAGCATGATAATCAAGCTAAATTTATGCCATTAGCTAAAATGATACTCGACCATAAAGTGAGTGAAAAGGGGAGATCAAACCAAAATGTACCCAAAATATTATGAAAAATTTCAGTTTTTACTGATTCTCTCCATGACGGACGGCAAGTAAGGGAATTTCGACCTAAGTGGCAGTCAGCTAGTGATATTACCTAAAAATGTTGATGAATCGCAAGTTAATACTCGATTGATAAGAGTGGTCTAATATTGAAAAACTTAAAAAATAAGATATTCATAGTCAAATGGCTGCTGAGCGATACAAGTTATAAAACGGCCAGCAAGATATGTTTGAAACCTGATACATAAAGCATGATAATCAAGCTAAATTTATGCCATTAGCTAAAATGATACTCGACCATAAAGTGAGTGAAAAGGGGAGATCAAACCAAAATGTACCCACAATATTCTGAAAAATTTTAGTTTTTACTGATTCTTCCCATGACGGACGGCAAGTAAGGGATTTTCGACCTAAGTGGCAGTTAGCTAGTGATATTACCTAAAAATGTTGATGAATCGCAAGTTGATACTCGATCGATAAGGCTGGTCTAATATTGAAAGACTTAAAAAATATGATATTCATAGTCAAATGGCTGCTGAGCGATACAAGTTATAAAACGCTCAGCAAGAGATGTTTGAAACCTGATACATAAAGCATGATAATCAAGCTAAATTTATGCTATTAGCTACAAATGATACTCGACCATAAAGTGAGTGAAAAGGGGAGATCAAACCAAAATGTACCTAAAACTATTATGAAAAATTTCAGTTTTTACTGATTCTTCCCATGACGGACGGCAAGTAAGGGATTTTCGACCTAAGTGGCAGTTAGCTAGTGATATTACCTAAAAATGTTGATGAATCGCAAGTTGATACTCGATCGATAAGACTGGTCTTATATTGAAAAACTTAAAAAATAAGATATTCATAGTCAAATGGCTGCTGAGCGATACAAGTTATAAAACGCTCAGCAAGAGATGTTTGAAACCTGATACAGAAAGCATGATAATCAAGCTAAATTTATGCTATTAGCTACAAATGATACTCGACCATAAAGTGAGTGAAAAGGGGAGATCAAACCTTACCCAAAACTATTATGAAAAATTTCAGTTTTTACTGATTCTTCCCATGACGGACGGCAAGTAAGGGATTTTCGACCTAAGTGGCAGTTAGCTAGTGATATTACCTAAAAATGTTGATGAATCGCAAGTTGATACTCGATCGATAAGAGTGGTCTAATATTGAAAAACTTAAAAAATAAGATATTCATAGTCAAATGGCTGCTGAGCGATACAAGTTATAAAACGGCCAGCAAGATATGTTTGAAACCTGATACATAAAGCATGATAATCAAGCTAAATTTATGCCATTAGCTAAAATGATACTCGACCATAAAGTGAGTGAAAAGGGGAGATCAAACCAAAATGTACCCAAAATATTATGAAAAATTTCAGTTTTTACTGATTCTCTCCATGACGGACGGCAAGTAAGGGATTTTCGACCTAAGTGGCAGTTAGCTAGTGATATTACCTAAAAATGTTGATGAATCGCAAGTTGATACTCGATCGATAAGACTGGTCTAATATTGAAAAACTTAAAATATAAGATATTCATAGTCAAATGGCTGCTGAGCGATACAAGTTATAAAACGGCCAGCAAGATATGTTTGAAACCTGATACATAAAGCATGATAATCAAGCTAAATTTATGCCATTAGCTAAAATGATACTCGACCATAAAGTGAGTGAAAAGGGGAGATCAAACCAAAATGTACCCACAATATTCTGAAAAATTTCAGTTTTTACTGATTCTTCCCATGACGGACGGCAAGTAAGGGATTTTCGACCTAAGTGGCAGTTAGCTAGTGATATTACCTAAAAATGTTGATGAATCGCAAGTTGATACTCGATCGATAAGACTGGTCTAATATTGAAAGACTTAAAAAATATGATATTCATAGTCAAATGGCTGCTGAGCGATACAAGTTATAAAACGGCCAGCCAGAGATGTTTGAAACCTGATACATAAAGCATGATAATCAAGCTAAATTTATGCCATTAGCTACAAATGATATTCGACCATAAATGGAGTGAAAAGGGGAGATCAAACCAAAATGTACCTAAAACTATTATGAAAAATTTCAGTTTTTACTGATTCTTCCCATGACGGACGGCAAGTAAAGGATTTTCGACCTAAGTGACAGTTAGCTAGTGATATTACCTAAAAATGTTGATGAATCGCAAGTTGATACTCGATCGATAAGACTGGTCTAATATTGAAAAACTTACAAAATAAGATATTCATAGTCAAATGGCTGCTGAGCGATACAAGTTATAAAACGCTCAGCAAGAGATGTTTGAAACCTGATACATAAAGCATGATAATCAAGCTAAATTTATGCCATTAGCTAAAATGATACTCGACCATAAAGTGAGTGGAAAGGGGAGATCAAACCAAAATGTACCCAAAATATTATGAAAAATTTCAGTTTTTACTGATTCTCTCCATGACGGACGGCAAGTAAGGGATTTTCGACCTAAGTGGCAGTTAGCTAGTGATATTACCTAAAAATGCTGATGAATCGCAAGTTGATACTCGATCGATAAGACTGGTCTAATATTGAAAAACTTAAAAAATAAGATATTCATAGTCAAATGGCTGCTGAGCGATACAAGTTATAAAACGCTCAGCAAGAGATGTTTGAAACCTGATACATAAAGCATGATAATCAAGCTAAATTTATGCCATTAGCTAAAATGATACTCGACCATAAAGTGAGTGAAAAGGGGAGATCAAACCAAAATTTACCTAAAACTATTATGAAAAATTTCAGATTTTACTGATTCTTCCCATGACGGACGGCAAGTAAGGGATTTTCGACCTAAGTGGCAGTTAGCTAGTGATAATACCTAAAAATGTTGATGAATCGCAAGTTGATACTCGATCGATAAGACTGGTCTAGTATTGAAAAACTTAAAAAATAAGATATTCATAGTCAAATGGCTGCTGAGCGATACAAGTTATAAAACGCCCAGCAAGAGATGTTTGAAACCTGATACATAAAGCATGATAATCAAGCTAAATTTATGCCATTAGCTACAAATGATACTCGACCATAAAGTGAGTGAAAAGGGGAGATCAAACCTTACCCAAAACTATTATGAAAAATTTCAGTTTTTACTGATTCTTCCCATGACGGACGGCAAGTAAGGGATTTTCGACCTAAGTGGCAGTTAGCTAGTGATATTACCTAAAAATGTTGATGAATCGCAAGTTGATACTCGATCGATAAGAGTGGTCTAATATTGAAAAACTTAAAAAATAAGATATTCATAGTCAAATGGCTGCTGAGCGATACAAGTTATAAAACGGCCAGCAAGATATGTTTGAAACCTGATACATAAAGCATGATAATCAAGCTAAATTTATGCCATTAGCTAAAATGATACTCGACCATAAAGTGAGTGAAAAGGGGAGATCAAACCAAAATGTACCCAAAATATTATGAAAAATTTCAGTTTTTACTGATTCTCTCCATGACGGACGGCAAGTAAGGGATTTTCGACCTAAGTGGCAGTTAGCTAGTGATATTACCTAAAAATGTTGATGAATCGCAAGTTAATACTCGATTGATAAGAGTGGTCTAATATTGAAAAACTTAAAAAATAAGATATTCATAGTCAAATGGCTGCTGAGCGATACAAGTTATAAAACGGCCAGCAAGATATGTTTGAAACCTGATACATAAAGCATGATAATCAAGCTAAATTTATGCCATTAGCTAAAATGATACTCGACCATAAAGTGAGTGAAAAGGGGAGATCAAACCAAAATGTACCCACAATATTCTGAAAAATTTCAGTTTTTACTGATTCTTCCCATGACGGACGGCAAGTAAGGGATTTTCGACCTAAGTGGCAGTTAGCTAGTGATATTACCTAAAAATGTTGATGAATCGCAAGTTGATACTCGATCGATAAGGCTGGTCTAATATTGAAAGACTTAAAAAATATGATATTCATAGTCAAATGGCTGCTGAGCGATACAAGTTATAAAACGGCCAGCCAGAGATGTTTGAAACCTGATACATAAAGCACGATAATCAAGCTAAATTTATGCCATTAGCTACAAATGATACTCGACCACAAAGTGAGTGAAAAGGGGAGATCAAACCAAAATGTACCTAAAACTATTATGAAAAATTTCAGTTTTTACTGATTCTTCCCATGACGGACGGCAAGTAAGGGATTTTCGACCTAAGTGGCAGTTAGCTAGTGATATTACCTAAAAATGTTGATGAATCGCAAGTTGATACTCGATCGATAAGACTGGTCTTATATTGAAAAACTTAAAAAATAAGATATTCATAGTCAAATGGCTGCTGAGCGATACAAGTTATAAAACGCTCAGCAAGAGATGTTTGAAACCAGATACATAAAGCATGATAATCAAGCTAAATTTATGCTATTAGCTACAAATGATACTCGACCATAAAGTGAGTGAAAAGGGGAGATCAAACCTTACCCAAAACTATTATGAAAAATTTCAGTTTTTACTGATTCTTCCCATGACGGACGGCAAGTAAGGGATTTTCGACCTAAGTGGCAGTTAGCTAGAGATATTACCTAAAAATGTTGATGAATCACAAGTTGATACTCGATCGATAAGAGTGGTCTTATATTGAAAAACTTAAAAAATAAGATATTCATAGTCAAATGGCTGCTGAGCGATACAAGTTATAAAACGGCCAGCCAGAGATGTTTGAAACCTGATACATAAAGCATGATAATCAAGCTAAATTTATGCTATTAGCTACAAATGATACTCGACCATAAAGTGAGTGAAAAGGGGAGATCAAACCAAAATGTACCTAAAACTATTATGAAAAATTTCAGTTTTTACTGATTCTTCCCATGACGGACGGCAAGTAAAGCATTTTCGACCTAAGTGACAGTTAGCTAGTGATATTACCTAAAAATGTTGATGAATCGCAAGTTGATACTCGATCGATAAGACTGGTCTAATATTGAAAAACTTAAAAAATAAGATATTCATAGTCAAATGGCTGCTGAGCGATACAAGTTATAAAACGCTCAGCAAGAGATGTTTGAAACCTGATACATAAAGCATGATAATCAAGCTAAATTTATGCCATTAGCTAAAATGATACTCGACCATAAAGTGAGTGGAAAGGGGAGATCAAACCAAAATGTACCCAAAATATTATGAAAAATTTCAGTTTTTACTGATTCTCTCCATGACGGACGGCAAGTAAGGGATTTTCGACCTAAGTGGCAGTTAGCTAGTGATATTACCTAAAAATGTTGATGAATCGCAAGTTGATACTCGATCGATAAGAGTGGTCTAATATTGAAAAACTTAAAAAATAAGATAGAGAAATGACTGCTGAGCGATACAAGTTATAAAACGGCCAGCAAGATATGTTTGAAACCTGATACATAAAGCATGATAATCAAGCTAAATTTATGCCATTAGCTAAAATGATACTCGACCATAAAGTGAGTGAAAAGGGGAGATCAAACCAAAATGTACCTAAAACTATTATGAAAAATTTCAGTTTTTACTGATTCTTCCCATGACGGACGGCAAGTAAGGGATTTTCGACCTAAGTGGCAGTTAGCTAGTGATATTACCAAAAAATTTTGATGAATCGCAAGTTGATACTCGATCGATAAGACTGGTCTAATACTGAAAGACTTAAAAAATATGATATTCATAGTCAAATGGCTGCTGAGCGATACAAGTTATAAAACGGCCAGCAATAGATGTTTGAAACCCGATACATAAAGCATGATAATCAAGCTTAATTTATGCCATTAGCTACAAATGATACTCGACCATAAAGTGAGTGAAAAGGGGAGATCAAGCCAAAATGTACCCAAAATACTCTACAAAATTTCAGTTTCTACTGATTCTTCCCATAAGGGACGGCAAGTAAGGGATTTTCGACCTAAGTGGCAGTTAGCTAGTGATATTACCTAAAAATGTTGATGAATCGCAAGTTAATACTCGATTGATAAGAGTGGTCTAATATTGAAAAACTTAAAAAATAAGATATTCATAGTCAAATGGCTGCTGAGCGATACAAGTTATAAAACGGCCAGCAAGATATGTTTGAAACCTGATACATAAAGCATGATAATCAAGCTAAATTTATGCCATTAGCTAAAATGATACTCGACCATAAAGTGAGTGAAAAGGGGAGATCAAACCAAAATGTACCCACAATATTCTAAAAAAATTCAGTTTTTACTGATTCTTCCCATGACGGACGGCAAGTAAGGGATTTTCGACCTAAGTGGCAGTTAGCTAGTGATATTACCTAAAAATGTTGATGAATCGCAAGTTGATACTCGATCGATAAGGCTGGTCTAATATTGAAAGACTTAAAAAATATGATATTCATAGTCAAATGGCTGCTGAGCGATACAAGTTATAAAACGGCCAGCCAGAGATGTTTGAAACCTGATACATAAAGCATGATAATCAAGCTAAATTTATGCCATTAGCTACAAATGATACTCGACCATAAAGTGAGTGAAAAGGGGAGATCAAACCAAAATGTACCTAAAACTATTATGAAAAATTTCAGTTTTTACTGATTCTTCCCATGACGGACGGGAAGTAAGGGATTTTCGACCTAAGTGGCAGTTAGCTAGTGATATTACCTAAAAATGTTGATGAATCGCAAGTTGATACTCGATCGATAAGACTGGTCTTATATTGAAAAACTTAAAAAATAAGATATTCATAGTCAAATGGCTGCTGAGCGATACAAGTTATAAAACGCTCAGCAAGAGATGTTTGAAACCTGATACATAAAGCATGATAATCAAGCTAAATTTATGCTATTAGCTACAAATGATACTCGACCATAAAGTGAGTGAAAAGGGGAGATCAAACCTTACCCAAAACTATTATGAAAAATTTCAGTTTTTACTGATTCTTCCCATGACGGACGGCAAGTAAAGCATTTTCGACCTAAGTGACAGTTAGCTAGTGATATTACCTAAAAATGTTGATGAATCGCAAGTTGATACTCGATCGATAAGACTGGTCTAATATTGAAAAACTTAAAAAATAAGATATTCATAGTCAAATGGCTGCTGAGCGATACAAGTTATAAAACGCTCAGCAAGAGATGTTTGAAACCTGATACATAAAGCATGATAATCAAGCTAAATTTATGCCATTAGCTAAAATGATACTCGACCATAAAGTGAGTGGAAAGGGGAGATCAAACCAAAATGTACCCAAAATATTATGAAAAATTTCAGTTTTTACTGATTCTCTCCATGACGGACGGCAAGTAAGGGATTTTCGACCTAAGTGGCAGTTAGCTAGTGATATTACCTAAAAATGTTGATGAATCGCAAGTTGATACTCGATCGATAAGAGTGGTCTAATATTGAAAAACTTAAAAAATAAGATAGAGAAATGACTGCTGAGCGATACAAGTTATAAAACGGCCAGCAAGATATGTTTGAAACCTGATACATAAAGCATGATAATCAAGCTAAATTTATGCCATTAGCTAAAATGATACTCGACCATAAAGTGAGTGAAAAGGGGAGATCAAACCAAAATGTACCTAAAACTATTATGAAAAATTTCAGTTTTTACTGATTCTTCCCATGACGGACGGCAAGTAAGGGATTTTCGACCTAAGTGGCAGTTAGCTAGTGATATTACCAAAAAATTTTGATGAATCGCAAGTTGATACTCGATCGATAAGACTGGTCTAATATTGAAAGACTTAAAAAATATGATATTCATAGTCAAATGGCTGCTGAGCGATACAAGTTATAAAACGGCCAGCCAGAGATGTTTGAAACCTGATACATAAAGCATGATAATCAAGCTAAATTTATGCCATTAGCTACAAATGATACTCGACCATAAAATGAGTGAAAAGGGGAGATCAAACCAAAATGTACCTAAAACTATTATGAAAAATTTCAGTTTTTACTGATTCTTCCCATGACGGACGGCAAGTAAGGGATTTTCGACCTAAGTGGCAGTTAGCTAGTGATATTACCTAAAAATGTTGATGAATCGCAAGTTGATACTCGATCGATAAGACTGGTCTAATATTGAAAAACTTAAAAAATAAGATATTCATAGTCAAATGGCTGCTGAGCGATACAAGTTATAAAACGCTCAGCAAGAGATGTTTGAAACCTGATACATAAAGCATGATAATCAAGCTAAATTTATGCCATTAGCTAAAATGATACTCGACCATAAAGTGAGTGAAAAGGGGAGATCAAACCAAAATTTACCTAAAACTATTATGAAAAATTTCAGTTTTTACTGATTCTTCCCATGACGGACGGCAAGTAAGGGATTTTCGACCTAAGTGGCAGTTAGCTAGTGATAATACCTAAAAATGTTGATGAATCGCAAGTTGATACTCGATCGATAAGACTGGTCTAGTATTGAAAAACTTAAAAAATAAGATATTCATAGTCAAATGGCTGCTGAGCGATACAAGTTATAAAACGGCCAGCAAGAGATGTTTGAAATCTGATACATAAAGCATGATAATCAAGCTAAATTTATGCCATTAGCTAAAATGATACACGACCATAAAGTGAGTGAAAAGGGGAGCCCAAGCCAAAATGTACGCAAAATATTCTGAAAAATTTCAGTTTTTACTGATTCAGAGATATTTGACACCTGATACATAAAGCATGATAATCAAGTTAAATTTATGCCATTAGCTGCAAATGATACTTGACCATAAAGTGAGTGAAAAGGGGAGATCAAGCCAAAATGTTCCCAAAATATTCTGAAAAATTTCAGTTTTTACTGATTCTTCCCATGACGGACGGCAAGTAAGGGATTTTCGACCTAAGTGGCAGTTAGCTAGTGATATTACCTAAAAATGTTGATGCAAAATCGCAAGTTGATACTCGATCGATAAGACTGGTCTAATATTGAAAAACTTAAAAAATAAGATATTCATAGTCAAATGGCTGCTGAGCGATACAAGTTATAAAACGGCCAGCAATAGATGTTTGAAACCTGATACATAAAGCATGATAATCAAGCTAAATTTATGCCATTAACTACAAATGATACTCGACCATAAAGTGAGTGAAAAGGGGAGATCAAGCCAAAATGTTCCCAAAATATTCTGAAAAATTTCAGTTTTTACTGATTCTTCCCATGACGGACGGCAAGTAAGGGATTTTCGACCTAAGTGGCAGTTAGCTAGTGATATTACCTAAAAATGTTGATGCAAAATCGCAAGTTGATACTCGATCGATAAGACTGGTCTAATATTGAAAAACTTAAAAAATAAGATATTCATAGTCAAATGGCTGCTGAGCGATACAAGTTATAAAACGGCCAGCAATAGATGTTTGAAACCCGATACATAAAGCATGATAATCAAGCTTAATTTATGCCATTAGCTACAAATGATACTCGACCATAAAGTGAGTGAAAAGGGGAGATCAAGCCAAAATGTACCCAAAATACTCTACAAAATTTCAGTTTCTACTGATTCTTCCCATAAGGGACGGCAAGTAAGGGATTTTCGACCTAAGTGACAGTTAGCTAGTGATATTACCTAAAAATGTATATAATCGATCGTTAAGACAAATAAATTTATTTACAATATAAAATTACAAGATTTTCTTGGAAACCTTGATACTCAAGCGAAATAGATGCTGAGAGCTTCAAATGATACTCATCCGATAACATAGTGTAAAGGGGAGACCAAGGCAAGATGTAACTAAAATATTCTGAAAATTATCTGAAAATTTAAAGCAAAGTTAGAATATGAAAACATTGTGATATGATTTTATTTTATTTTGACAAAGTTGTTCCTATAATATTTTTTATCTTTAGAAGTAAAGTAACAACATCAAACTATGTTTTTTTTTATGACGGATTATTACGGGACACTAATCAGTTTAAAGCGTATTTTTTAAATAATTATAATGATAAATAGTATATACATAGCCCAACATAGGCGAACTACACGAGTTCTTATTGTCGTTACTGACTGTTACGTGCATCAGTATTAAGCGTTTTTTTATATATTTTTCTTGCTTTTTTGTTTTTTTTTCTAATTATAATCATTCATATATTTATAAATTATATTAATTATATTAATTATATATATATAATTTGGGTATACCCAATATCGCGGAAATAGATGGGTCCGGATTCGACCATTTCGGCTATGAGTTCTTAAAATGCTATTTGTTTTTTTTTTGTTTTAACAAAGCATTTTAAAATCAAAGTAGCAATATTAATACCTTTAATTTTTTGGCTGACCTTTACGTGACAGTAATCAGTATAAAGCGTTATTGTATGTTTTTTTTTAAATCAAATTTTTGGTATATAATGTAGCCCGTCGTGGCGAAACTAAAAGGGCCTTGATTTGGCCAGCTTAGTACTTAATCCTAAAAGTCTATATAAAGTATGTCACAAATATCCTCTTGGAAGCAGAGTAGCAATATGAAAACATTGAGCGATTTTTCGAAGTGACTTTTATTTCGGTTTAAAGTTGTAATGATAAATTTACACAATATCATTTAAATTAAATCGTATTTTGTTTATTGTAATAACATAAGTCACACAAACTATAGAATAACTTTTTTATTTATTTAGGTTTAGGCCCTTGTTTCTGTCTGTACGGCTGACGTAACATATTGTCACGTTACGTGCTCTTCCAACTAGATAGGTGGAAGAACACGGAACGGATAAGGTGAAGAAAGTAAATAATAAAAAGGAAATACAGGTAGTGGGTTCTTTATTATACAATTTTCAGTTGTAAGAGGGTAAGGTAAGTCAATATGGCCTTGATAGAGATAGAAAAAGTAAAGCCGGAGGTTCTTCACGGGTTCGCCCTCAAAGGCGAACGTAGTAGAGGCACGGAGGCTCGCCCCAAGAGGCGAACGAAGTAGAGGACCGCCCTCAGCGGCGGATGGAGTAGAGGCTCGCCCTCAGAGGGGCGACCGGAGTAGAGGCTCGCCCTCAGAGGCGAACGAAGTGGCTGGAGGCTTGCCCACACTAGGCGAACGTAGTAGGTGGAGGCTCGCCCTCAGAGGCGAACGTAGTAGAGGACCGCCCTCAGCGGCGGATGGAGTAGAGGCTCGCCCTCAGAGGGGCGACCGGAGTAGAGGCTCGCCCTCAGAGGCGAACGAAGTGGCTGGAGGCTCGCCCACACTAGGCGAACGTAGTAGGTGGAGGCTCGCCCTCAGAGGCGAACGTAGTAGCTGGGAGGCTCGCCCACACTAGGCGAACGCAGTAGATAGTTCGCCCTCAGAGGCGAAAGGAGTTGCTGGAGGCTCGCCCTCAGAGGCAAACGTAGTGGCTGAAGTCTCGCCCTCAGAGGCGAAAGTAGAAGCTGGAGACTCAGGAATTAGTAACCGGAGAGTTTACGCCAGGAGAGATAGAGGTCGCTTCAAGTGCGGAGCCACTTCGGCCCCGTACAGACCTTTTGTTTGGAATATAACTTCATGGAAGCTAACCCGAAAGTGACTGACGTTTGTCAGTGACAGGCTTATATAGGGGCAGCCAGCGAATTCAGAGTTCTTACATTAAATTTTGAAATTTTATAAAAGGCCAGGACAACATGAGTGCAAATATTTAACAAACTTAGCCAAAAGTATACAACCTAACTACATGGTTATAAAAATTAGCAGAATTGACAAACTAGACAGGGTACGTCACTATGGAGAAATCTAAATAAACATTTCAAAATAGTATGAAAAACGTACAATTACATGAATAAAACGAGAAAATTAATAACCAAACATAAGTAAAACTAAGAAAAGGTGAGAAATCTAGGTTTCAAAACTCGCTTGAGGCTGTAGGTCAAAGATCCGCGACAAGGAAGTATATAAAAGTGTTTGCGTAAACGTACAATTACATGAATAAAACGAGAAAATGAATAACCAAACATAAGTAAAACTAAGAAAAGGTGAGAAATCTAGGTTTCAAAAGTCGCTTGATGCTGTAGGTCAAAGATCCGCGACAAGGAAGTATATAAAAGTGTTTTCGAGTTAAAATCTTCCTTCTGCGTATTTCAGAGCATGAAAATTTAGTTTCTAAGATGAAGACAAGGTAAGAAGAATAGCGCCACGCTATTCTTCTAACCTTGAGAAGAAGAATTGAGAGCGCCACGGGATTTTCGTATGCGTGCGTGTGTTGAACAATGATTGCAGAATATTCATCAACATTTTTAGGTAATATCACTAGCTAACTGCCACTTAGGTCGAAAATCCCTTACTTGCCGTCCGTCATGGGAAGAATCAGTAAAAACTGAAATTTTTCATAATAGTTTTAGGTACATTTTGGTTTGATCTCCCCTTTTCACTTAGTTTATGGTCGAGAATCATATGTTGGTAATAGCGTAAATTTAGCTTGATTATCATGCTTTATGTATCAGGTTTCAAACATCTATGAATCAGTAAAAACTGAAATTTTTCATAATATTTTGGGTACATTTTGGTTTGATCTCCCCTTTTTCACTCACTTTATGGTCGAGTATCATTTGTAGCTAATAGCATAAATTTAGCTTGATTATCATGCTTTATGTATCAGGTTTCAAACATCTCTTGCTGGCCGTGTTATAACTTGTATCGCTCAGCAGCCATTTGACTATGAATATTTTATTTTTTAAGTTTTTCAATATAAGACCAGTCTTATCGATCGAGTATCAACTTGCGATTCATCAACATTTTTAGGTAATATCACTAGCTAACTGCCACTTAGGTCGAAAATCCCTTACTTGCCGTCCGTCATGGGAAGAATCAGTAAAAACTGAAATTTTTCATAATAGTTTTGGGTACACTTTGGTTTGATTTCCCCTTTTCACTCACTTTATGGTCGAGTATCATTTGTAGCTATTGGCATAAATTTAGCTTGATTATCATGCTTTATGCATCAGGTTTCAAACATCTCTTGCTGGCCGTTTTATAACTTGTATCGCTCAGCAGCCATTTGACTATGAATATCTTATTTTTTAAGTTTTTCAATATTAGACCAGTCTTATCGATCGAGTATCAACTTGCGATTCATCAACATTTTTTGGTAATATCACTAGCTAACTGCCACTTAGGTCGAAAATCCCTTACTTGCCGTCCGTCATGGGAAGAATCAGTAAAAACTGAAATTTTTCAGAATATTTTGGGTACATTTTGGCTTGATCTCCCCTTTTCACTCACTTTATGGTCAAGTATCATTTGCAGCTAATGGCATAGATTTAGCTTGATTATCATGCTTTATGCATCAGGTTTCAAACATCTCTGAATCAGTAAAAACTGAAATTTTTCAGAATATTTTGTGTACATTTTGGATTGATCTCCCCTTTTCACTCACTTTATGGTCGAGTATCATTTGTAGCTATTGGCATAAATTTAGCTTGATTATCATGCTTTATGCATCAGGTTTCAAACATCTCTTGCTGGCCGTTTTATAACTTGTATCGCTCAGCAGCCATTTGACTATGAATATCTTATTTTTTAAGTTTTTCAATATTAGACCAGTCTTATCGATCGAGTATCAACTTGCGATTCATCAACATTTTTTGGTAATATCACTAGCTAACTGCCACTTAGGTCGAAAATCCCTTACTTGCCGTCCGTCATGGGAAGAATCAGTAAAAACTGAAATTTTTCAGAATATTTTGGGTACATTTTGGCTTGATCTCCACTTTTCACTCACTTTATGGTCGAAAATCATTTGTAGCTATTGGCATAAATTTAACTTGATTATCATGCTTTATGCATCAGGTTTCAAACATCTCTGAATCAGTAAAAACTGAAATTTTTCAGAATATTTTGTGTACATTTTGGCTTGATCTCCCCTTTTCACTCCCTTTATGGTCGAGTATCATTTGTAGCTAATGGCATAAATTTATCTTAATTATCATGCTTTATGTATCAGGTTTCAAACATCTCTTGCTGGCCGTTTTATAACTTGTATCGCTCAGCAGCCATATGACTATGAATATCTTATTTTTTAAGTTTTTCAATATAAGACCAGTCTTATCGATCGAGTATCAACTTGCGATTCATCAACATTTTTAGGTAATATCACTAGCTAACTGCCACTTAGGTCGAACATCCCTTACTTGCCGTCCGTCATGGGAAGAATCAGTAAAAACTGAAATTTTTCATAATAGTTTTAGGTACATTTTGGTTTGATCTCCCCTTTTCACTTAGTTTATGGTCGAGAATCATATATTGGTAATAGCGTAAATTTAGCTTGATTATCATGCTTTATGTATCAGGTTTCAAACATCTATGAATCAGTAAAAACTGAAATTTTTCATAATATTTTGGGTACATTTTGGCTTGATCTCCCCTTTTCACTCACTTTATGGTTGAGTATCATTTGTAGCTAATGGCATAAATTTAGCTTGATTATCATGCTTTATGCATCAGGTTTCAAACATCTCTTGCTGGCCGTTTTATAACTTGTATCGCTCAGCAGCCATTTGACTATGAATATTTTATTTTTTAAGTTTTTCAATATAAGACCAGTCTTATCGATCGAGTATCAACTTGCGATTCATCAACATTTTTAGGTAATATCACTAGCTAACTGCCACTTAGGTCGAAAATCCCTTACTTGCCGTCCGTCATGGGAAGAATCAGTAAAAACTGAAATTTTTCATAATAGTTTTGGGTACACTTTGGTTTGATCTCCCCTTTTCACTCACTTTATGGTCGAGTATCATTTGTAGCTATTGGCATAAATTTAGCTTCATTATCATGCTTTATGTATCAGGTTTCAAACATCTCTTGCTGGCCGTTTTATAACTTGTATCGCTCAGCAGCCATTTGACTATGAATATCTTATTTTTTAAGTTTTTCAATATTAGACCAGTCTTATCGATCGAGTATCAACTTGCGATTCATCAACATTTTTTGGTAATATCACTAGCTAACTGCCACTTAGGTCGAAAATCCCTTACTTGCCGTCCGTCATGGGAAGAATCAGTAAAAACTGAAATTTTTCAGAATATTTTGGGTACATTTTGGCTTGATCTCCACTTTTCACTCACTTTATGGTCGAGTATCATTTGTAGCTATTGGCATAAATTTAGCTTGATTATCATGCTTTATGCATCAGGTTTCAAACATCTCTGAATCAGTAAAAACTGAAATTTTTCAGAATATTTTGTGTACATTTTGGCTTGATCTAACCTTTTCACTCACTTTATGGTCGAGTATCATTTGTAGCTATTGGCATAAATTTAGCTTGATTATCATGCTTTATGCATCAGGTTTCAAACATCTCTTGCTGGCCGTTTTATAACTTGTATCGCTCAGCAGCCATTTGACTATGAATATCTTATTTTTTAAGTTTTTCAATATTAGACCAGTCTTATCGATCGAGTATCAACTTGCGATTCATCAACATTTTTTGGTAATATCACTAGCTAACTGCCACTTAGGTCGAACATCCCTTACTTGCCGTCCGTCATGGGAAGAATCAGTAAAAACTGAAATTTTTCATAATAGTTTTAGGTACATTTTGGTTTGATCTCCCCTTTTCACTTAGTTTATGGTCGAGAATCATGTTAATAATAGCGTAAATTTAGCTTGATTATCATGCTTTATGTATCAGGTTTCAAACATCTATAAATCAGTAAAAACTGAAATTTTTCATAATATTTTGGGTACATTTTGGCTTGATCTCCCCTTTTCACTCACTTTATGGTCGAGTATCATTTGTAGCTAATGGCATAAATTTAGCTTGATTATCATGCTTTATGCATCAGGTTTCAAACATCTCTTCCTGGCCGTTTTATAACTTGTATCGCTCAGCAGCCATTTGACTATGAATATTTTATTTTTTAAGTTTTTCAATATAAGACCAGTCTTATCGATCGAGTATCAACTTGCGATTCATCAACATTTTTAGGTAATATCACTAGCTAACTGCCACTTAGGTCGAAAATCCCTTACTTGCCGTCCGTCATGGGAAAAATCAGTAAAAACTGACATTTTTCATAATAGTTTTGGGTACACTTTGGTTTGATCTCCCCTTTTCACTCACTTTATGGTCGAGTATCATTTGTAGCTAATAGCATAAATTTAGCTTGATTATCATGCTTTATGTATCAGGTTTCAAACATCTCTTGCTGGCCGTTTTATAACTTGTATCGCTCAGCAGCCATTTGACTATGAATATCTTATTTTTTAAGTTTTTCAATATTAGACCAGTCTTATCGATCGAGTATCAACTTGCGATTCATCAACATTTTTAGGTAATATCACTAGCTAACTGCCACTTAGGTCGAAAATCCCTTACTTGCCGTCCGACATGGGAAGAATCAGTAAAAACTGAAATTTTTCATAATATTTTGGGTACATTTTGGCTTGATCTCCCCTTTTCACTCACTTTATGGTCGAGTATCATTTGTAGCTAATGGCATAAATTTAGCTTGATTATCATGCTTTATGCATCAGGTTTCAAACATCTCTTGCTGGCCGTTTTATAACTTGTATCGCTCAACAGCCATTTGACTATGAATATTTTATTTTTTAAGTTTTTCAATGTAAGACCAGTCTTATTGATCGAGTATCAACTTGCGATTCATCAACATTTTTAGGTAATATCACTAGCTAACTGCCACTTAGGTCGAAAATCCCTTACTTGCCGTCCGTCATGGGAAGAATCAGTAAAAACTGACATTTTTCATAATAGTTTTGGGTACACTTTGGTTTGATCTCCCCTTTTCACTCACTTTATGGTCGAGTATCATTTGTAGCTATTGGCAAAAATTTAGCTTGAATATCATGCTTTATGCATCAGGTTTCAAACATCTCTTGCTGGCCGTTTTATAACTTGTATCGCTCAGCAGCCATTTGACTATGAATATCTTATTTTTTAAGTTTTTCAATATTAGACCAGTCTTATCGATCGAGTATCAACTTGCGATTCATCAAAATTTTTTGGTAATATCACTAGCTAACTGCCACTTAGGTCGAAAATCCCTTACTTGCCGTCCGTCATGGGAAGAATCAGTAAAAACTGAAATTTTTCAGAATATTTTGGGTACATTTTGGCTTGATCTCCCCTTTTCACTCACTTTATGGTCAAGTATCATTTGCAGCTAATGGCATAAATTTAGCTTGATTATCATGTCTTATGCATCAGGTTTCAATCATCTCTGAATCAGTAAAAACTGAAATTTTTCAGAATATTTTGTGAACATTTTGGCTTGATCTAACCTTTTCACTCACTTTATGGTCGAGTATCATTTGTAGCTATTGGCATAAATTTAGCTTGATTATCATGCTTTATGCATCAGGTTTCAAACATCTCTTGCTGGCCGTTTTATAACTTGTATCGCTCAGCAGCCATTTGACTATGAATATCTTATTTTTTAAGTTTTTCAATATTAGACCAGTCTTATCGATCGAGTATCAACTTGCGATTCATCAACATTTTTTGGTAATATCACTAGCTAACTGCCACTTAGGTCGAAAATCCCTTACTTGCCGTCCGTCATGGGAAGAATCAGTAAAAACTGAAATTTTTCAGAATATTTTGGGTACATTTTGGCTTGATCTCCCCTTTTCACTCACTTTATGGTCGAGTATCATTTGTAGCTAATGGCATAAATTAAGCTTGATTATCATGCTTTATGTATCAGGTTTCAAACATCTCTTGCTGGCCGTTTTATAACTTGTATCGCTCAGCAGCCATTTGACTATGAATATCTTATTTTTTAAGTTTTTCAATATAAGACCAGTCTTATCGATCGAGTATCAACTTGCGATTCATCAACATTTTTAGGTAATATCACTAGCTAACTGCCACTTAGGTCGAAAATCCCTTACTTGCCGTCCGTCATGGGAAAAATCAGTAAAAACTGACATTTTTCATAATAGTTTTGGGTACACTTTGGTTTGATCTCCCCTTTTCACTCACTTTATGGTCGAGTATCATTTGTAGCTAATAGCATAAATTTAGCTTGATTATCATGCTTTATGTATCAGGTTTCAAACATCTCTTGCTGGCCGTTTTATAACTTGTATCGCTCAGCAGCCATTTGACTATGAATATCTTATTTTTTAAGTTTTTCAATATTAGACCAGTCTTATCGATCGAGTATCAACTTGCGATTCATCAACATTTTTAGGTAATATCACTAGCTAACTGCCACTTAGGTCGAAAATCCCTTACTTGCCGTCCGTCATGGGAAGAATCAGTAAAAACTGAAATTTTTCATAATATTTTGGGTACATTTTGGCTTGATCTCCCCTTTTCACTCACTTTATGGTCGAGTATCATTTGTAGCTAATGGCATAAATTTAGCTTGATTATCATGCTTTATGCATCAGGTTTCAAACATCTCTTGCTGGCCGTTTTATAACTTGTATCGCTCAGCAGCCATTTGACTATGAATATTTTATTTTTTAAGTTTTTCAATGTAAGACCAGTCTTATTGATCGAGTATCAACTTGCGATTCATCAACATTTTTAGGTAATATCACTAGCTAACTGCCACTTAGGTCGAAAATCCCTTACTTGCCGTCCGTCATGGGAAGAATCAGTAAAAACTGACATTTTTCATAATAGTTTTGGGTACACTTTGGTTTGATCTCCCCTTTTCACTCACTTTATGGTCGAGTATCATTTGTAGCTATTGGCAAAAATTTAGCTTGATTATCATGCTTTATGCATCAGGTTTCAAACATCTCTTGCTGGCCGTTTTATAACTTGTATCGCTCAGCAGCCATTTGACTATGAATATCTTATTTTTTAAGTTTTTCAATATTAGACCAGTCTTATCGATCGAGTATCAACTTGCGATTCATCAAAATTTTTTGGTAATATCACTAGCTAACTGCCACTTAGGTCGAAAATCCCTTACTTGCCGTCCGTCATGGGAAGAATCAGTAAAAACTGAAATTTTTCAGAATATTTTGGGTACATTTTGGCTTGATCTCCCCTTTTCACTCACTTTATGGTCAAGTATCATTTGCAGCTAATGGCATAAATTTAGCTTGATTATCATGTCTTATGCATCAGGTTTCAATCATCTCTGAATCAGTAAAAACTGAAATTTTTCAGAATATTTTGTGAACATTTTGGCTTGATCTAACCTTTTCACTCACTTTATGGTCGAGTATCATTTGTAGCTATTGGCATAAATTTAGCTTGATTATCATGCTTTATGCATCAGGTTTCAAACATCTCTTGCTTGCCGTTTTATAACTTGTATCGCTCAGCAGCCATTTGACTATGAATATCTTATTTTTTAAGTTTTTCAATATTAGACCAGTCTTATCGATCGAGTATCAACTTGCGATTCATCAACATTTTTTGGTAATATCACTAGCTAACTGCCACTTAGGTCGAAAATCCCTTACTTGCCGTCCGTCATGGGAAGAATCAGTAAAAACTGAAATTTTTCAGAATATTTTGGGTACATTTTGGCTTGATCTCCCCTTTTCACTCACTTTATGGTCGAGTATCATTTGTAGCTAATGGCATAAATTAAGCTTGATTATCATGCTTTATGTATCAGGTTTCAAACATCTCTTGCTGGCCGTTTTATAACTTGTATCGCTCAGCAGCCATTTGACTATGAATATCTTATTTTTTAAGTTTTTCAATATAAGACCAGTCTTATCGATCGAGTATCAACTTGCGATTCATCAACATTTTTAGGTATTATCACTAGCTAACTGCCACTTAGGTCGAAAATCCCTTATTTGCCGTCCGTCATGGGAAGAATCAGTAAAAACTGAAATATTTCATAATAGTTTTGGGTACATTTTGGTTTGATCTCCCGTTTTCACTCACTTTATGGTCGAGTATCATTTGTAGCTAATGGCATAAATTTAGCTTGATTATCATGCTTTATGTATCAGGTTTCAAACATCTCTTGCTGGCCGTTTTATAACTTGTATCGCTCAGCAACCATTGGACTATGAATATCTTATTTTTTAAGTTTTTCAATATAAGACCAGTCTTATCGATCGAGTATCAACTTGCGATTCATCAACATTTTTAGGTAATATCACTAACTAACTGCCACTTAGGTCGGAAATCCCTTACTTGCCGTCCGACATGGGAAGAATCAGTAAAAACTGAAATTTTTCATAATAGTTTTGGGTACATTTTGGTTTGATCTTCCCTTTTCACTCACTTTATGGTCGAGTATCATTTGTAGCTATTGCCATAAATTTAACTTGATTATCATGCTTTATGCATCAGGTTTCAAACATCTCTGAATCAGTAAAAACTGAAATTTTTCAGAATATTTTGTGTACATTTTGGCTTGATCTCCCCTTTTCACTCCCTTTCTGGTCGAGTATCATTTGTAGCTAATGGCATAAATTTAGCTTGATTATCATGCTTTATGTATCAGGTTTCAAACATCTCTTGCTGGCCGTTTTATAACTTGTATCGCTCAGCAGCCATTTGACTATGAATATCTTATTTTTTAAGTTTTTCAATATAAGACCAGTCTTATCGATCGAGTATCAACTTGCGATTCATCAACATTTTTAGGTAATATCACTAGCTAACTGCCACTCAGGTCGAAAATCCCTTACTTTATTTTTTTATTTTTTTTTATTTATAACACAAAACATACATAGTTTTTCTATACATAAGTTCCGCCAAACTGAGAACAGTTTGCCGTCCTTGCCGTCCGTCATGGGAAGAATCAGTAAAAACTGAAATTTTTCATAATAGTTTTAGGTACATTTTGGTTTGATCTCCCCTTTTCACTTAGTTTATGGTCGAGAATCATATGTTGGTAATAGCGTAAATTTAGCTTTATTATCATGCTTTATGTATCAGGTTTCAAACATCTATGAATCAGTAAAAACTGAAATTTTTCATAATATTTTGGGTACATTTTGGCTTGATCTCCCCTTTTCACTCACTTTATGGTCGAGTATCATTTGTAGCTAATGGCATAAATTTAGCTTGATTATCATGCTTTATGTATCAGGTTTCAAACATCTCTTGCTGGCCGTTTTATAACTTGTATCGCTCAGCAGCCATTTGACTATGAATATCTTATTTTTTAAGTTTTTCAATATTAGACCAGTCTTATCGATCGAGTATCAACTTGCGATTCATCAACATTTTTAGGTAATATCACTAGCTAACTGCCACTTAGGTCGTAAATCCCTTACTTGCCGTCCGTCATGGGAAGAATCAGTAAAAACTGAAATTTTTCAGAATATTTTGGGAACATTTTGGTTTGATCACCCCTTTTCACTTAGTTTATGGTCGAGAATCATTTGTAGGTAATAGCGTAAATTTAGCTTGATTATCAAGCTTTATGTATCACGTTTCAAACCGAGAGGTTTGAAACGTGATACATAAGCAAGAGATTGCTGGCCGTTTTATAACTTGTATCGGTCAGCAGCCATTTCAGTATGAATATCTTTTTCTTTAAGTTTTTCAATATTAGACCCCTCTTATCGATCGAGT
Source organism: Pammene aurita (assembly GCA_947086415.1). NCBI lineage: Eukaryota > Metazoa > Arthropoda > Insecta > Lepidoptera > Tortricidae > Pammene > Pammene aurita. Next base: position 21,717,832 of record OX352298.1, on the reverse strand, counting down.
ATCGACTTGCGATTCTTCAAAATTTTTAGGTAATATCACTAGCTAACTGCCACTTAGGTCGAAAATCCCTTACTTGCCGTCCGTCATGGGAAGAATCAGTAAAAACTGAAAATTTTCAGAATATTTTGGGTACATTTTGTCCTGATCTCCCCTTTTCACTCACTTTGTGGTCGAGTATCAATTGTAGCTAATAGCATAAATTTAGCTTGATTATCATGCTTTACGTATCAGGTTTCAAACATCTCTTGCTGGCCGTTTTATAACTTGTATCGCCCAGCAGCCATTTCACTATGAATATCTTGTTTTTTAAGTTTTTCAATATTAGACCAGTCTTATCGATCGAGTATCAACTTGCGATTCTTTAACATTTTTAGGTACTATCACTAGCTAACGGTCACTTAGGTCGAAAATCCCTTACTTGCCGTCCGTCATGGAGAGAATCAGTAAAAACGGAATTTTTTCAGAATATTTTGGGTACATTTTGGTTTGATCTCCCCTTTTCACTCACTTTATGGTCGAGTATCATTTGTAGCTAATGGCATAAATTTAGCATGATTATCATGCTTTATGTATCAGGTTTCAAACATCTCTTGCTGGCCGTTTTATAACTTGTATCGGTCAGCAGCCATTTGACTATGAATATCCTATTTTTTAAGTTTTTCAATATTAGACCAATCTTATCGATCGAGTATCAACTTGCGATTCATCAACATTTTTAGGTAATATCACTAGCTAACTGCCACTTAGGTCGAAAATCCCTTACTTGCCGTCCGTCATGGGAAGAATCAGTAAAAACTGAAATTTTTCAGAATATTTTGGGTACATTTTGGATTGATCTCCCCTTTTTACTCACTTTATGGTCGAGTATCATTTGTAGCTAATGGCATAAATTTAGCTTGATAATCGTGCTTTATGTATCAGGTTTCAACCATCTCTTGCTGGCCGTTTTATAACTTGTATCGGTCAGCAGCCATTTCAATATGAATATCTTTTTCTTTAAGTTTTTCAATATTAGACCAATCTTATCGATCGAGTATCGACTTGCGATTCATCAACATTTTTAGGTAATATCACTAGCTAACTGCCACTTAGGTCGAAAATCCCTTACTTGCCGTCCGTCATGGGAAGAGTCAGTAAAAACTGAAAATTTTCAGAATATTTTGGGTACATTTTGGCTTGATCTCCCCTTTTCACTCACTTTGTGGTCGAGTATCATTTGTAGCTAATAGCATAAATTTAGCTTGATTATCATGCTTTATGTATCAGGTTTCAAACATCTCTTGCTGGCCGTTTTATAACTTGTATCGCTCAGCAGCCATTTGACTATGAATATCTTATTTTTTAAGTTTTTCAATATTAGACCAGTCTTATCGATCGAGTATCAACTTGCGATTCATCAACATTTTTAGGTAATATCACTAGCTAACTGCCACTTAGGTCGAAAATCCCTTACTTGCCGTCCGTCATGGAAAGAATCAGTAAAAACTGAAATTTTTCAGAATATTTTGGGTACATTTTGGATTGATCTCCCCTTTTTACTCACTTTATGGTCGAGTTTCATTTGTAGCTAATGGCATAAATTAAGCTTGATTATCATTCTTTATGTATCAGGTTTCAAACATCTCTTGCTGGCCGTTTTATAACTTGTATCGCTCAGCAGCCATTTGACTATGAATATCTTATTTTTTAAGTTTTTCAATATTAGACCAGTCTTATCGATCGAGTATCAACTTGCGATTCTTCAACATTTTTAGGTAATATCACTAGCTAACTGCCACTTAGGTCGAAAATCCCTTACTTGCCGTCCGTCATGGGAAGAATCAGTAAAAACTGAAATTTTTCATAATAGTTTTAGGTACATTTTGGTTTGATCTCCCCTTTTCACTTAGTTTATGGTCGAGAATCATTTGTAGGTAATAGCGTAAATTTAGCTTGATTATCATGCTTTATGTATCACGTTTCAAACCTCTCTTGCTGGCCGTTTTATAACTTGTATCGGTCAGCAGCCATTTGACTATGAATATCTTATTTTTTAAGTTTTTCAATATTAGACCAGTCTTATCGATCGAGTATCGACTTGCGATTCTTCAACATTTTTAGGTAATATCACTAGCTAACTGCCACTTAGGTCGAAAATCCCTTACTTGCCATCCGTCATGGGAAGAATCATTAAAAACTGAAAATTTTCAGAATATTTTGGGTGCATTTTGCCTTGATCTCCCCTTTTTACTCACTTTATGGTCGAGTTTCATTTGTAGCTAATGGCATAAATTAAGCTTGATTATCATGCTTTATGTATCAGGTTTCAAACATCTCTTGCTGGCCGTTTTATAACTTGTATCGCTCAGCAGCCATTTGACTATGAATATCTTATTTTTTAAGTTTTTCAATATTAGACCAGTCTTATCGATCGAGTATCAACTTGCGATTCTTCAACATTTTTAGGTAATATCACTAGCTAACTGCCACTTAGGTTGAAAATCCCTTACTTGCCGTCCGTCATGGGAAGAATCAGTAAAAACTGAAATTTTTCATAATAGTTTTAGGTACATTTTGGTTTGATCTCCCCTTTTCACTTAGTTTATGGTCGAGAATCATTTGTAGGTAATAGCGTAAATTTAGCTTGATTATCATGCTTTATGTATCACGTTTCAAACCTCTCTTGCTGGCCGTTTTATAACTTGTATCGGTCAGCAGCCATTTCAATATGAATATCTTTTTTATTAAGTTTTTCAGTATTAGACCAGTCTTATCGATCTAGTATCAACTTGCGATTCATCGTTTGTTTTAGGTAATATCACTAGCTAACTGTCACTTAGGTCGAAAATCCCTTACTTGCCGTCCGTCATGGGAAGAATCAGTAAAAACTGAAATTTTTCAGAATATTTTGGGTACATTTTGGATTGATCTCCCCTTTTTACTCACTTTATGGTCGAGTATCATTTGTAGCTAATGGCATAAATTTAGCTTGATAATCGTGCTTTATGTATCAGGTTTCAAACATCTCTTGCTGGCCGTTTTATAACTTGTATCGGTCAGCAGCCATTTGACTATGAATATCTTATTTTTTAAGTTTTTCAATATTAGACCAGTCTTATCGATCGAGTATCAACTTGCGATTCTTCAACATTTTTAGGTAATATCACTAGCTAACTGCCACTTAGGTCGAAAATCCCTTACTTGCCGTCCGTCATGGGAAGAATCATTATAAACTGAAAATTTTCAGAATATTTTGGGTGCATTTTGCCTTGATCTCCCCTTTTCACTCAGTTTATCGGTTGAGTATCACTTGTTGCTCTCAGAACCTATTCAGCTAGAGTAACAAGCTGTATGAATTAGGTTTCATAAACCTCTTGCTGGCCGGTTTGGCTTTTTCACTTTTTATTTTGTCAGTAGGTAATTTCACTTGTCTTTACGACTCAATCGTAAATATTACTGTGTCATATGCAAACGTTTTTAGCCTTTACTACTATCGTACTCTTTATGTGGTCAAATATCCCTTGCTTGCCGTCCTTCGAGTTGTAAATCCTTGATAACTGCATTCTTTACTATACTTATACTAGGTTTTACTATAGTGTAATCGTTTTTATTTATATGATATAGCTATGACAAGTACCTGTGTGTAGAATATACAGCTGATGTAGATACATTATGGAAAAATGCACATAAACATAGATATGTTTATGTGCATTTTTCCATAATTTATTATGTGAAAATAAAATAAGCATCAAAGATCGAATTTGGCCGCTGAACAACAAAGTTAGCGGCCGGGGCGGCCTACCATGATGAATGCGCTGAGTGCTTATTTAATAATTTATCATGTTTGCTATAAGTAAGTATAGTAAATACAAGTGTCACGTGCTATTTCACTGGCTTTTTAAGACGATTTGTTTGGTATAAAATTTTGACTCCTTAATTTGGCTGGGTTATCGGCGGCTGCTAACTTTGGCTGCTAACTTCACACCGGTTTAAATAGTCTGTATTATGTACATACTTAACCCACTCTACCTTATATTAGACGCCCCACGTTTTTATTTTAGTCTGATAAAAGCTTCCGATTATGACTTAATCCACTGATATAGAGACAAATAGGGCCTTTAGCATCCAACTCGAGATGCCTATTCTGTTATCCGTCTTACATGATTACTCTCCAGGAAGAAATGTATGTAGGACTAAAATTCGTATAAATTTTTATTTTCTAGATTTTGGTACAACATTTGATTGAAATAGAACCGTTTAACTTAAAACTTTTCTTACGTTAATTTATTACTAACATGTCTCTGGTATCACTAATGCGGGCTGCTATTCCCGTAGCTTACCGAGCGCAAGCAAACATTCGCTGCAGGAATATATCAGGGACTGCTTTCGTTACGGTAGCGCTATACAATTTCGATACCTTTATGTTCTAATGGTAGAACTATACCGGTTGAAATATAGCGGTACGCTACCGGTATAATATTACGATATCGCTATTTTTAGATACGGTACTTATACCTTTAATCCAACCGGTATTATGTTATGATTATGACGTCATATATTTTTAAAATGGTACTTGTATTTTTCCGATATGCAGTCCCTGGAATAAATACAGGATGTTTGGCACATAACTCTTTCCTTCCTTTCCGTCCTTGGAAATTTGGTCCTAGGAGCCACGGTTCTGGAGATACGATTATTAAATGTTTTCCTAAATTACCCAAAATCTGATATTCGAAGCCCCATAACTTATTTAGTCACACTCATGCATGATTCACGGCCCCAAATCTTCGCACGCGCGTATAAAATCTGATTTGTACATATTTTACACCCTAATCTCGCGTCTTGTTCATCAATTTGGTCAGTTTATTTGCTTGCGACAAAGATTTGCTGTCTCATTAGTTTGCGCTTCGAGTTGTGTCGTGAATGTCTTAATTCACTCACTAAGTATGGAGGGCCTTTTTAGGGTTCCGTAGTCAACTAGGAACCCTTATAGTTTCGCCATGTCTGCCCGTCCGTCCGTCCGTCCGTCCGCGGATAATCTCAGTGACCGTTAGCACTAGAAAGCTGAAATTTGGTACTAATATGTATATCAATCACGCCGACAAAGTGGTAAAATAAAAAGTGAAAAATTTTTTTTTCTTATTAGGGTACCTCCCCTATACGTAAAGTGGGGAGTGATTTTTTTTTTCATTTCAACCCTAACGTGTGATATATTATTGGATAGGTATTTAAAAATGAATTGGGGTTTCCTAAAATCATTTTTCGATAATGTAAATATTTTCGGAAATAATCGCTCCAGAAGTAAAAAAATATGCGTCCCCCCCCTCTAACTTTTGAACCATAAGTTTTAAAAATATGAAAAAAATCTCAAAAGTAGAACTTTATAAAAACTTTCTTGGAAAATTATTTTGAACTTGATAGGATGAATAGTTTTTGAAAAAAAAATACAAAATGATTTCTGAACTAAGTTTGTAATTTAACCGTATAAGCAGGTGTTTATTGTACCTGTAATTTCTACAAAATTACAATGAAATGACGTGCTTTCAAATAAAGTAAAAACGGTGAAAATCGGTTCACGCAATAAAGAATTATCCCATAAAAATCATCTTCCATACTTTATGCTCGCGCGCAATAGTTTACTCAATTTGCCGATAGATGTCGCTGTACATGGAACTCTCATATCATATCCTACATGGCGGTGTTATTAACTCTTAAGTGGGGACACTTACTGTGACGGACGGAAAACTACGGAACCCTACAGTGAGCGTGGCCCGACACGCTCTTGGCCGGTTTTTAGCCTTACACTCGCCTGCACTCGGCGCGCTAAAGGAATAGGATCGCAGCTTCGTGTAATTAGATCGCAGGGCTAAGAAGTCAGAAGCAGCTCAATAAACTTGGCTTAGTACTTAACTGCATTGAAGCAACTATCCCAGTTTCTATAAAGTAATTTCTACCGGAATTTCATTCAATCTTAAAAAATCGGACTGTATTTGTAAAGCTCTACCTAGCTACTTTTTGTATCGTGTTCTGAGCTTTGAATGTGGTCCATCTGGTAGTAGGTAAATAAGCAAAAAAAAAATTATTAATTATATTTTGTTAAACAATCTGCGTCCTCTATTAGGTATAGGCATATATATTATATAAGTTAAATTATTTTTTTCGTTGCAATTAAGTTTGTCAAAACTATCTAATTTCGAGACGTAGTCGTCAGAAACCTAGAAGTAAAAAATTACAATGTCACAAATCACATTGATCCACCTTAAAACGACAACCGTAGCTATGATATAACACAATAAAATAGTCAATGTTTACACACGATTAGTGTTCACTAATCGCATGTTCATACGCGTAACCTTGCATATCGTGATCAATCGGCCCGAACCAATCGTACCGAAATAGACCAAAGAGATGCGGTAACTATCCAAGTATCCATTGAGCAACGGACTGAATACTTATTCCTTTTTCCCAAGAGATCGCTAGGGCTCTCGAAAAAGGCACTGACAACCTATTGAATATTTTATATTTTTATAATACGAATATTTTTCTTTGAGTAAGTTTATACGAGCACTTCTTTTAAGAAATAAACTAACTGAACGGACGGTATTGCCGACAGAGCCCCTTTTTAATACGAAATATGCAATAGATAGGAATTCTATTGATTTGGAAATAGGTTTCAAAGTTTCTACACAGAGTGCTATGACGTAATTTTACTCTTTGAATGTGGATTATCTTTGATATTCATTGGTACATTAAGTATCCTCATAAGTCGGTTTGTGAGTCCTAAGGATTAATTTTAATGATTTTTCTTGTTGCACTTTTTAAATTTAACAACCTGCACATGCGGTTTATAACACTCAAAAAGCTTCCTGTCTAAATCTGTTAATATTGTAGAAAGCTACCAAATAATTAACAAAACTAGGTGGTACCTGATTACCAAAAACAGATCTTTATTTATTTCCGTCTCTAGGCCTAGCTAAGTAATTATCAAAGCTAATATTTTTGCATGTATTATGTAGATACATGCAAAAATACGATACACCACAAGCAAACTCGCATTTAAGTTCGACGTAACGTACACTTGTCCCTCTCACACTTGGGTATATATTTTCTATAAGATACAACATAATAACATAACATACACACACACGGGTTATGTCGGACATAAACAGCAGAGTGATAGCTGCGCTGCATATATTAAATTATCATACAAGTCGCAAACACATAGTAAGTTAAGCAGTGGTAAATTATGACTTACCAGACCATTTAAATTGATATTTATTTTATAGGTAGTTAATACGGCTACATATACATACATACATTAAATACAACAAGTAGTGGTACTTATTTATAATATTATAAGTATACATTGTATAGGTATTGCATGTAAACGTGATTGAATAGATAATACAGGTATGTTATTTAAGTAGGAGAATTTTAGGGGCTTGTTTGGATTTTTGTCACTCAACAGCAGTTAGTAATAAGAAGTACCTGGCTAACATGATTTAGTAGCAAGTACCTGGGTACATATGCTCCGAATGCCCCCGACTAAAGGTCAAATAGTGGTAGTTAATCCTGTAACCCTACCTTCCTACATAAATACGGCGATGGTTTCATAACATAGGGGCTTAGCTAAGTGACAATCGTTTATCGGCACAATCGAAATTTAATTACTCAATGCATGGAGAAGACCACGTGATCTTGTCTACTGCCGTAACAAAAGCTACTTGAAAATTTTAGACTTACTTCATAATACGAAAAGTTTCCTCAGATTCCCTACCTTCCCAAAATTCCTCAATGAAATGTAAGTATGTAAGTAGCTAACTACTTATACTTCCTCCTAGCGTTTGTCCCAGCTTTTATGCTCTATTGAGCTTGGGGTCCGCTCGGAATCCTAGTCCCAGGAATTGGCGTAGGCAGCTAACTATGACTAATAATATTGTTAGATGATACTTCAAACAACATCACACTCTCGTGCTAAAACTTCTAGTAATCATCAATAAGCATGTTAAACTTGTTTAGTGACATCATACCATACTAAAGTGTGAAATTAATAATATAAAGCCAACATCTTTATGTCAAATTGTTAATATGATAAAATGGTAAAGAGCCAGGCACTAAAAATAGAAACAAAATAACGGTACAAATAAACTCAATAAATTAATATATACAACTGTCAACTTTTTAAAGACTTCCGATTGATGTGCAACATGTTGATATTTGGTCAAATTTTTGATTTTGGTAAAACGGTTGAGGGTACAAATACAACACTACTTATATCTTACAATAAGGTCCGAGATCATTTATAACATTCAGCTGCTTGACTACTACTGCTGCTCACTGTACCATCGCCCACACTGTTACACGGTGGACCTTATGCCTTTTGTAATAAGGTCCACTGATGTACAGTTAAGAGTGTTGCTGTTTGTACCTGTATTTTGATATAAAGACATATGCAGCTTTGCGATATGCTCTTTTTTGCGGTTCCGCAGCCAAAATGGTAAAATGAATGAATGAATTATTTATTTAATGTAACCAAGACACAATATTATTAGTGGATCTTATAGACTAAGGGGTTAGTAGGCTTAAAATAAAACAACACTGACAGGGGTACGCAAGTGTGACATGTACAGACAGTAAAACGGAACTATTATAGTTTCGTTATGTCCGTCTGTCCGTCCGTATGTCATAGCCATTTTACTCGGAAACTCTAAGACGTACCTTAATAAAATTTAGACATAAGGTGTATTTTACATGCCGCTATTTATGTAGTTAAATTTCAGAAAAAAATATATTCAGGGGTGGGCACTCCATACATGTAACTAAATAATAAAAAAATACCAAATATCAACATGTTACACATCAACCGGTATCGGTAGGTCTTGATTGTCTTGAAAAAGAAAATCGAAGTTTCCTTGAACATTTTATGATTAAGTAAATATTTTCTGAAATAATCCCTTCGAAACTCTTGTGTGTCCCCGCACCCTGTAACTTTTGAACCGTAAGTCCAAAAAATTGAGTTTGCGCCTTAGCTCACACTTTCTACGAAAATTGTTTTAAACATTATCAATTCAGCTATTTGTGAGTTATCTCCAAAAAAATTCTTCCGTAGGCATCGCATACCTTTTAGTATTAGTTTGGTTCTTATTCCATTGAAGGTACGGAACCCTCCATTATGCGTGGTCCGACACGCACTTGGCCGTTTTTTTGTATTGTGGCAATTGAGATTGGGTTTGAGACAAAGTTGTACCTGAAAGCAGTGTGTACAGTCGCCATCAGATAACTCGTATATTAAATTCAATTAATTTTTCATACATTTCTTACAATTAATAACTTTAGATGGACATTGGTTCCAATTAATTTCACAACCGTGTTATTCCTAGTATTCCTACCGCACATTACAATTCTATTGTTCGAGGGAACCAGTGAACGACCTCGCTGATTAATCGTGGTTCTTACAGAGCTGCAGTTTACGTTACACTGGTTTTTCCATTTATTCGATTGAAAGAATGTATATGAATACAAGACCTGATTGTCGTCGTTCGCTGAGTGAACTGGCCAAGTGCTAATTAGAGTGCAAAGGGTTCTTTGTTGGCTCGATTCGATGAACCGAGTCGACTGTGAATCAGGGACCGGGAATTCCAACGGGATACCTAGGTATTCGCGCATGTTGCATACAATTGTATATTTTTAATGTACCTTACCTTACAAAATAATAGTTATTTGTAGTTTTTACTGTCCTAACATATTGTCCTATCTCATTATCCTACTTTCAAATGATAATTAATGCCACGCGAAAATGCATTGCGCCTTACAGTTCTTACTACCGCGTGCCTGTGAGACTTTGTAAGAATATTTATTTAGAAGATATTTTGTGAATTAGCAATCTTTTATGGCGAGTCTACCAAAGTACGTAGGTATATCGATTATTTGTACCACCATTATACCTTTATTAAATGTTATTTTTAACAGTAGAAAATATCATGACGTTAAATATTCCGATTCAGAGCATTTGCTTCCCATGGTTCTTACTGGTGTGTAGAACCTCAGTATGAATGAGCTCAATGACACTGTGGTAAAGAATGTGACAGAAATTTACTTAACGTTGAGGTTAACATATTAAACTCCCACAGTCGCTTGACTCGCACATAGTTCATTTTTTCTTTACAATAGACATCTGTATATAAGTTGTCGTATATTAAACAAACTTATAAGAGGTACGTACCTAAACTGCACAATTCCAAGAGACGGTCGTTAAGCGCTATCAAGGACAGGAGCAGAGCAGACGGAGCCAACGGGCCCGGAATTGTGGTCACGCCCGCTGTCACACAAAGGCTTGGTACTCTATTGACATTGCTTCACCAGCAATGGCGAGGCCTCACTTCAGTTGCACCGCTAGGTATAACCTCTAATTACAAAGTAAATTTGCTTAGGTCGTGGTCTGCAGATGAACGCAGTTGCGAAAAGTTGCTAAAAAGTTGGTAAAGTTCTCGGAAATCGAGATTTGGAGTCGGTATAAAATAGGTCACATCAATTTCAATACTACATGGGAACCCTGCGTCTTAATCATGAAAACGTCATCGTTTCATAAAAATAAAAGTATACAAAACCATAGACAAATGTAACCTACATATATGTAATAGGGTGGTCCATGAATGTGAGAAAGAAAAAGTATAATAAATCTTATCTCCTTGTAGGAGCCTTGTCCTTTTATTCTATTATGAAATTGCAATCTATATCCTGAATTTAAGCTCATTTGATGACAATTTACTGCTTGCTATGAATTTCATATTAAGAAATAATCTCATACAAATGAAAAAATCAAACTGACCCTAAAATGAAAACTTAAAGCGCTATATTATTTATTCAGTTATAACTAAGTAGTTGAAATACCGTATAAAAACTATCAAAAACATAATTAATTAAGAATTATTGAATTGTGTCATTTATAGCGACCGCGCGACCTCTAAATAACGTTTAATTGGTCTGAAATTAGGTGTAAATATCTCTTATGAGTATTGAAATTAAAATAACCTAGTGGAGATAAAAAAATCACAACTTTATATTTTTGCATCTACCCTAATATGTAAACATACAGTGATCCCTAAAGCTACTAAGCAGTGAACTAAAAACAAGTACTTAGTTAATTTTAAGCGTACTTTGTTAAATTTTTGAAGTAACCACGCTATGCAACACTTATTTATCTATGACAAACCTGGTGTAATGTACGAGTATAATGTATAAAATAATAGTATTATACTCATTCATGGGATGATTCTTTTTATTAATGTCAACTCCAACGTTTTACGAAAGCCGAGGTAATTGATTATTTCCTGGCAACGTAAGAGATCACATTATACTGGTTATACGGCAAGCGATGATAATATTGACAATAAAGGGCCTGCGCCAACATCCGACGTCGACGGACGACCGTGGGACACATTTAAACCTTAATGGAAACCAAACAATGAATTCTAATTAAATTCACATATTACCCAACTAAGGATAAGTCCGACATAAAGGGTCTGCACTGCAATTACACTTCCTTTAATATTTGCCAAGAAACGTTTTGTTATTGTTACGAGGCCGCTTGTTTTAAACTTTTGCTACGTCACTGAAATGTTTACATGAGATGTTGAAACAACATGTTTTTGAAACGAGTGTGTTCGTGACAAGCATGAAATTGTATGCGCGGAACTAAATACAGCCACAGATTATAGGTATAGGTACTTAATAATCTGACACAGCTTCATGTGAGTACTATCTAGCTAGGTACTTAAATTATGGGGAGACTTAGTTTTTATGAGTTTAAAGTAAATAGGAAAACAACTTAAGTGAATATTCAAATTATATTTTTTATAAGAAAACAAATGAGATTAGAATAACCTGTCCATAATTGGACATCGACTGTAAAAGGATTGAAATACAACGTACTTAGTTAAGTTATCTTTTACCATAACCAAGTTGGGATTAATTACGAAATATAATTAGTCAACGCCAGTAGAGATTAACACGAACCTTATCAATAAGTCATTACTCGGAAATAATGTTCGTTTATTTTATGGTAAGATATTGTTCCATCCAAAACCTAACGCTAAATAAATAAAAATAATTGGCAGTGGCGTAGCTTCTATTGGATACGAGTTTCACCGGCTTATAGTTCAGGACAGGCGGTATAATGGTTCAGAACAAATGAGTATTATATTATGTGCAAAAAACAATCTGTACAGTCAATGTCAAAAATATGTATACACGTATGAAACTTGTTACAATGGACTAAGGTGCAAAAGTGTATACATATTTATGCCGTTGACTGAACCTGATTCGGCAGGGGTACCTATTGTATTGTGTATTCTAACTATATATTAAACTACCTCTGCAAAATAAAATGGGTCACTTCGTATAAATTTCCATACGAGGCGATCCGTCTTCGTTATCTCGTCCGCGAGTGCATCGCTGCATTTCTTTCTAAACTGATTTGTTATTCTAGAAAGTAGTACTTACTAGGAATATTCATGCCTACGTTTAAGCTTTTTATTATTTAAAATACAGCTACTCAGCGGAGGGCGGGACAAAACACAGACAGAATCCCACATGGACCGAGTCGAATGGATATGATAAATATAAAAAAAATACATTATCTAAAAGTTGCAGTGCCTAACATAAGACAACATTTTTAAATTTGAATGAACAACCCGAGTGTAATATGAATTTGCTGATGACATTGTTTAAAGCGCGACATGTCTATAAAGGGCATGTAGTGTAGGTATGTAGTTGTCTCATTTTGGAAGACACGTGCCACCGAGGAATATGAGAGATACCTAGCTACGAGTATGTTATTGTCCTATTAGTCCTATTAACTACTTGCTCCGAGACGGCAAACCTTCGATAATGAAAGGGAGCACGTTATCGTATATATTTTCGTGTAAAACAGGTGTCTAGATTTAAAAAAAGGGTCTTTGATATCTCTATTGATATCATAAATACCTAAGTTACTGTCTGTCCGTTACCTCGTTATAGTTTTTTACGACGAAAATCGTCCTTATAGACGGAGTGCTAGTAAAATAAAATAAATACACACCGAAATAAGGAAAGCAACGATAGCCCTCTAGTTTAGTTTGCAATACCATCCTTTTTCTAGATTCTTCAAGTGGTTTGCATTATTTGACCTCCCCGAACAACTACCAGATATCCAGATCTTGTAAATGAGAAGAGGGGAGGAATTTATTATGAAAGTTTATTTAGGAGGTTATAGTTATTTCAGCATACATTAAAATAAATCATTAACATTAGTCATTTCATTACATATTTAAAAAGAAAAGTCAACAACCTACTAATATTAAAAGACATATTAGTAGTAGTAGTTATACTTGACACGTTGAAATGCGAACGAAGTATTCTTATGGGAATAAATGTCTTAAACCATAAGTACTCATTCTCCGCAGACAAAGTCACGGGCAGCACAGCTAAGGTTTCTAAGGGTTATATTATAATATAAGGTTCTGGCTACTTTCCACGTTCCTTTAAAATCAGCTCGAACTATGCCTAAAGTTACACCAAAGCACTTTAAGAGATTAAGAATAGAAATAAAAAGCAATGAAGCCTTCTCAAGTAATAGGACTCAAGACCAAAAACTTTTGTAATTGAATTTATATCGATAAAGTTTCAAAGGAAATAGGCCACTGATGTCGCATTCAGCGGCCCATCCAAAATGAGGACGATGGAGGGGCGAATTTCAACTGTCTCAACTGCTTCTGTTATCTCTAGGATTTAGTAAGTGAACAAGTAAAGCTAATGAAGAATATACTTTAAGAAGGTATTGGCAATTTAGCAATAGGTATAATATTTAATGTCAAATGTTCAATACATGCATGGTAAAAGTACATCAATAATGATGTAATTCTTACAGTGTGCACTGTACAGCGATCTGTCTATTAGCATATCGTTATCGACCTCAAATCTAAAACAACAATTACAATTCAGGTTGCAGATTAAGATGTTCGCAATGTTATTGACAAAGAAACATCTGTGTAAATAGTCTTTATTACTTGAAATGTTTTAACAGGCATACATAGATAAAAATATCTTCAGACTAACTGGAAAGAATTAGGTAGTATGTTTCCTATGTATGTATGTAATCGCATCCCATGCATGCGATTTCGTTTGACAATTAGGAACATGCATGATTTTTTTGGAAAACGTCATTCGATTCTATTTCCCTGTAAATTCAAATGTCTCGAATAAACCTACTATTTATTTTATGATAGCCCTGAAACCTTGGAAGAATAATAAGTAAGGAAGCGTAATCATCGCTCAAAATGTGCTCCACTTTCCTGGTGCCAAAGTGGGCGGAGCTTGTGACAGCGGTGCCCTAATGTCATGTCAAACATTTTGAAATTGTCATGTCGTCAAAATATTAGTTTTTTCGGTCCATGAAATTTCGGTAATATATAGGTATTAAAATGCCGGCTTGTGCCGTGCATTGGTGCAGGAGCCACACAGGCGCCAAAGATGGTGATATTTCTTTCCATCGGTAAATAAATCACGCATAGATATTCTCATACATTACCGACTTGGTCGATGTTATGCAATATAAGTTTTGGAAAAGTAAATATAACTCATTTGAGGAAAAGTATAATGAATGTTCATTTATCTAGACACACGGCAGTGTGTCCGCCAAATACGAGCAAAAAAAAGCGACACACCGGCCGTGGGTTATATTACACGAACCATTTCGGGCCAATTTCGACCACCCTATAACTCAAAACATATTTTATCTACGCATATGAAATTTCGAGTGTCTGTTGACATCCCCTTAATTGTCTAGAATATAAAATTTCATTATTCTACCTATAGCAGTTCTTTAGATATTGACGTCAGAAAATCGCTATTTTTACTATACACTCACTCACTGACTCACTGACTCATCAAAAACCTAGACCACTTCCAATGGTCGTACTGACTTGAAATTTGGCATGGAGATAGGTCTTAAGGTCAAAGTAAAGGGAAAAATCTGAAAACGGCCAAGTGTGAGTTAGTTTTAAAAATAGCGAAGGTGTAACTTTGTTCTACTATGAAGTCATAATGAACTAAATGGGTCTATCTTCCAATGGTCGTACCGACCTGAAATTTGGATCGAAGGTTTGTCTTTAGGTCGAAATAAAGTAAAAATCTGAAAACGGCCAAGTGTGAGTCAGTTTCGAAAACAACGAATGTGTAATTTTGTTCTACTATAAGTAGGTATGGAGTGGAAATGAGATAAGGTTTATTTAAATTTAGATACATACCAATTTAAGACAATACATGTTTGTCTTAAAGACAAGAACAATAAAATTGTTCACCACTATGTGTGTGTCTGTTGCGGGAACCGAACCCACGATTTACGAAGTGCAAAGCAGGTCACTAGGTATACTAGGTGCGCTAAATCAGTCAAACAAAAATGAAAAGACTATTTTTTCTCGCATAGTCTAAATAATTTCTAATTTTACAACTAATAAAATCGCAGATTCAAGAACATGGAAATCATATATACTCTAAGATGGAATTATATTATATATACTACTGCCCATCTCACCCTCCGATACGCCACGGGATGAGATGGGATGGTGCACTTCTAGGGCTACATAATAGGCCACCAATTATAATACCTACTGGTAGGTAGGTATTACCAAGTTATTAATTATCTATGTAGGTAGCGTACTTACAAACAGAATAAAGTAAGTTATTGATGTATGTAATTATATGTAAGTAGGTACATTTTATAGGTGTAGGGAGCCAGTTTATTTGTAAAAATCACCTATAAATAAATAGTAAAATAGAATTAGACGCTTAGTATAAAGGGTTATAGTATAAAGTACATACCTAAGTGGAATGAGACATTTCCTAAAGCAAAAGTGATAAAAAAATAATAAAGAACCTACACCTAACAAAAATAAATGAAATCCCATCAAAAACATAAATGTGAAAGGCTGCCAAGTTCGATACTATGGGAATGCTTCGCCTATAAAAGAAGTGAGATCTGAATAAGTACCAAGTTCCATAAAAATACCTCAAATCATAAATAGTTATAGGAATGCACACTTGATTTCCAGCAGTTTTTAAGGTACATTTTGAATAAGTATCACGTTACATAGAAATACCTAAAATTATAATAGTCAGAGAAACGCACACCGGTTTTTTTAGCAGTTTCCTGATAACATTTATTATTTTCAGTACTTTGTAATGATGTAACTTGGCAAGTTTTAATATAAAATTATATACTTGACACATTGCAGTCCAAAGGTGTCGATTCATTGCATTGAAAAGGTGTGTGGTGTGTGAAAACTTGCCAAGTAACATCATTAAAAAGTACTGAAAATAATAAATGTTATCAGGAAACTGCTAAAAAAACCGGTGTGCGTTTCTCTGACTATTATAATTTTAGGTATTTCTATGTAACGTGATACTTATTCAAAATGTACCTTAAAAACTGCTGGAAATCAAGTGTGCATTCCTATAACTATTTATGATTTGAGGTATTTTTATGGAACTTGGTACTTATTCAGATCTCACTTCTTTTATAGGCGAAGCATTCCCATAGTATCGAACTTGGCAGCCTTTCACGTTTATGTTTTTGATGGGATAAGTATTACCTAGTAGTAATAAATCGACAACACAAAACCCTTCGAATAAGTACCTACTATACTTACTCTGGTAAAATCATACCATTCTGGCCGTGCCATTTCTAGTACAACTGGCTAATAGGTATGACTCTTATTTTTCATTAATAATGAATGCTATAACTTCATAGCATTAGTCTTTAATTATAAAATCTAGAGCAGAGCCCGACTGGGAACTACCTCTATACCTTACAGAAAACCACAGCCAATTAGCACTAGACCCTACTCATAGTGTTGTGTTCCTGCCGGTGAGTAAGGTTGCCAGAGAGCTCAGAGGATGCAGTGTGTTGACGACGGGGGATCCTCTTGTCCCTTTAGCTGTCAACACAGTGAATCCTCTTTTATATGAAAGCGTCGGCAACGCACATGAGACACCTCTGGAGTTACAGGCGGCCATAGTATTATAGTTCTCAGGATGGGAAGTAGGAACACGTTGATTTCAGAATAAAACCGTTAATACTGCGACGCTGGTTTATTGTTTATCCAGGTGATTAGTACAAAAGTTGTAAAGGAAAGCAAAAGTCACGTCCATCATGCTCCATCCATGACTCGAATCTAAGTAATCATTTAACGTACTTAATAATCACTATCTACCACAATTTATTACGTACAAGTCTCATAATTCGCGAAAATAATTAATAATTGTCAAAACTAGGGTTGCAAAAAAACGGTTTTTTTTCTGTCTTGAAAAAAAACCTAAAAAAAACCATGAAAAAGAAGTTTTTTTTCTGGAATATGTTTTTTTTTCAAAAGTACGAAATCTCAAAATTTGCAAGGCAGTTAATACTCTTATACGATTGTTTTAGACTTTATGTTAGCTATTAAACTAATTTAATTTAACAACTTTAATTTCTGGTTTTATTAAACTTATATTAATGAAATATGTAGTGGTACTATGCTGCTGATAGTTCTAGTGAATAAGTTCAAAGTTTTTTTGCATTTACTGAGAATAGTTTAGTTACATAACAGACATACCTACTTTAATGTACTTAGTTTTAAGTTACTTATATGAATAAATCACGAAAAACCGTGTTTGTCGTAATATTTGTTAATCTGAAAAAAAACCTTATTTAGAAAAAAATCAATGGTGCCAGGTTTTTTTCCATGTTTTTTTTCATAAATTTGAAAAAAACATTTTGTTTTTTTTTCTATTTGCAACCCTAGTCAAAACATTTGAGTTTATAAGAATATGTTAACTAAAAGTAAGAATTAAATAAATTAATCACGTTATCGATTAATGACGTAGGTCGAAAGCTCAGTGGCGCAATCATAGGCGGTGTTCTCGTGACGTATGATGACATAGGCCGGTAACTTTGATGCCTCGCAACAGATGGCGCTCTTGTAGGTCTTATTATACTGGTTTAGGCGCCGACGAGGTAGAAGATGCTAACAAAAGGCTACGGTAGCTGCTTACCATCAGGTGAGCCGTATGCCTGTTTGCTACCGTTGTAGTATAAAAAATGGATACGAATTGTAAATTTATCTTTGTATTTCCCTGAGCCTGCTAAATTAAATAGTATAGACAATAATAGTATAAACGAACTCATCCGTTATTTATTTAGTTCTAAAAAACGAGGAAGCAAAGAGAATTTTAACTATTTATATTGAAGGTATGCTTAATAGCATACCATTTTCTAGTCTGGTCATAAATAAAGTTAAATAATGATCGTTTTTTTTGCCATAATCAACCTTAATTGCTTAACATTATGTTGCTTGAAACCAAGAGGGTGTCCCTAATGTAACGGATTTATACAATTGTAAAAAAGTTCAAAATCTTTACCATGTTAATTTATGCTTATTTTGTAGTATGTAAGTCGCTATATTGTAATTAAGTACTTTTATTAAATAAATGAAAGATGAATATATGTATTCCTTATTCCAAGAGCGATTAAATTTACGTATATTACATAAGTAATGAAAAATGCACTAAAAAATATATTGTTAATTGATTGCATTATTATTTATTACGTGAATCCATCCACGTCAAACTTAGGCGTATTTATTATACGTTAACTTGACATTTCAGTTATTTCGTTTGAGTATCTCCTGTCCAATTAAACTTCATTGTCAAATTGATTTTGACCACTCACAACACGGCAACTTTTCTTATTGGTGAATTGGCATGAAACCTTTGCGGAATTAAGGTTAACACAAAAAAATATGCTTACAGTGTGAGTACTTGATTGGTTAATAAGACATAAGACATTTTAGTTTTGTAAACGTGAAAATGGGTCGTGTTTTCACATGAACTTTGCTTGCCTTTACTCGTCTTGATATTATATGTCGATGCCTGAAACGTCAAAAAATTGGAAATACGTTAGGCGTCTGCGCCGCGCGTCAAAACGCCCCATACAAAAAGTGTGAGGTTTGTGACGTCACGGACCTCAAAGTTGCAGAAAACTGCTTGGAAGGAACAAGTTTTTGGAAGATTTTTGTAATTTTAGGCACGAAAAAATGCGTTTAGCTATATAGTTGTCATACATTTTTTTTCTTGTTAGAACATAAGTAATCGAACTGAGGTTACGAAAATACATTTGAGGTATTTAAAAAAATGCCTAAAATTTTACGTTTTTAAACCGCAATTTCTTTAAAAAACTGTTAAAAATTATTACGGTTTTCCACTTATTTATATTAATTTGGGGTTGTTGAACGTGGTTATTGAACAAATTCAATTAAATATTTTTCACGCATGTTCTCCATTATTTACATTAACAACTTATGTATGATGAGTCGATGAGTGTGGTTTCGCATTAGCAGTTCAGTAGAAATATGATGGCTACGTTCTTATTACCTATCGTGATGGATCACTTTTGCGCTAATAATATGACGATAATTCGTAGGTACCTTTCAACATTTTTAGACGTCATTTCACCAAATAAAACCGATTATGACGCATTAAAACTTTACACAGGTAATATAATTAATTAATTGATACTTACATACTAGAAGGCTCGTGATGCCTCGCCTACAATCATCGCTGACAATCATAGCTTGAGCTTACGCGAGCGGAGGCCAAAGTTGGGGTGAATTCTGAAAGCCCGCATTGCCCGCAGAGGAATAAGCGCGTCAAAATCCGCACGGTCTGTGGGGTACTTACAGATGAGCCAGCTCGTGAGCAATGACGAAAGCACTGGTGAGCCCCTCGTCGCGGATGATGGCGGCGGAGCGTTCGCGCGAGCATACCCCGGAGACGGGGGCGAAGCCCGACGGCCCACCGAGCGGCTCGCGCGTCAGCCAAGCCGCTGCGTCCCAGCCTGCACGATCTGTAAACGTGCGGGATATATTATAGTAGCTAAAGCCAATGAAATATAAATAAATCAATATTATGGGACAATCTTACACAAATCAACCTAGTCCCACAGTAAGCTCAATAAAGCTTGTGTTGTGGGTACTATACTTCATTTTTTTTTGAGATTAGAAATTGAGCAAACATAGAAATAGTAGTTGCCAACCTGTTCTAAATGTTCAATTTAAACACACTGCAAGAACACCAACAAACGATTAGTTAACATGATTAAGAGTTCACATTTGTGAATAAATAATAACAATTTGCAGATTAAATAGTACTACACAACAATAAAACACAATTTCGTCTTGATTATCACGTTAGAGACACGTGAAAAATTACAAACTGACCTGACAGTGACGCAGTACGTTCTAAAACAAAAACTTAACGTCTAGTTTCTTTATCAGTATTTACTTAAATTATTTAATTAACAATCGTAACATGCACTTATTAAAAACATCCGAAATAAAAAGTGCTTTTAAACGTTATTTAATAGTTATATTATATAATACTAAATAATACGAGGTGGCTTTTGTTGTTGTATGCCACTCGGGCCTGCCTCTGATTGCTCCATAAGTCTTCAACTAAAGGCACGTCGCACAATAATAGAGCAAGCAAATACCTGTACTAAAATAACAATCACAATCAGCTTTAAACATTAAAAACCATCCAGGTATAGCTGAGAGATACTAATGACAGATGACGCGAGAAAATATTTAAAAATCGATCCGTTCGTTTCGAACCTCTTCTTCTCTAGGTATTTTATTGTGCAACATTCACAAGAACATTAAAATGATAAAAATAAAATATTTCGTGCATATAACTAACTAGCTGTGCCCGCGGCTCCGCCCGCGTGGAATTCGGTCTGTGTCAGTAAGCGGCTAATTCACCCCTAATTTCTCTCCCGCTACCCTGGAGGCGGAACTTGAAGTAAAGTTGACAGATGGATACGCTACAGGACAGTAGTCCTAATAAAATATTTTACAATTACCACTAAATGCAATTACACTCATAAATGTATACTTTTTTTTTATTATATTTGTTTTTGGCATGATTTAAACGACATAGAGGTAGTAGGTGTATATCGGACGATACAGGACCACTTTTGTATTTATACGTTCATGTCCACGGCAAATATCATCCAAATAGATCCTCCCGTCAAATCAGTTGGGGGGGGGGGGGGGGGGGGGTGTCACAAATGCAGAAATGATTTTTTTCTATTTTAGGTGCACTTGGAGGAGGGGGGGGGTCCATGACCCATGCAAAAAGGCTACGTATAACCTGGCTGGGGATTTTCTAGAATTGGAATTAGTAATCCTTAATTGGGTGATTTCCGGGATAACAATGAAAAAAAAACCGGCCAAGAGCATGTCGGGCGATGCTCAGTGTAGAGTTTCGTAGATGCTGCCCTGTTACAAAACATCCGTTCTAAAGGTCGTTTATTTGGCGGCGCTTACGTCAGTTTACTATTCGGCACTTCCTTTCACTATGCGCTTTTAACTAATAATTCAAAAACGGCTGAACCGATTTTATTCAATATAGTTTTTATTGAAAGTTCTTATCAGGCCTCACCAAATTTCAGCTTTCTAGTGCGAACGGTAACTGAGCTAGACCGCGGACAGACGGACGGACATGGCGATATAACTGTTACGTAATAAGGCCTAATTATGTAGAGAAGCATACACTGCTTTACCTACACACATATTAAAAATCCATTGAAACCATTAGAATGACCACCATTACACCGCCATGACCAACATTATTGCGCCGGCGGTCGGGGGGGGGCGGATTTTCAATTTCCATGAACAGACTTTCGACTCTCTTCAGCTTTATTATATGTATAGATAGTTTTTATTGAAAGTACCTTTCAGGCGTCACTTCCATTATTTTTTTCAAATTTTTTGGACCTACGGTTCTAAAGTAAGATGGGGGGGTTTGAAGAAGAAACTATCCTTTGTCATTTCTCGAGACCCATACTATCTCTATACCAATTTTCATCTAAATCAGTTCAGCGGTAAAAAAATCCTCATACCACCTTCCAACCCCCTTTTCACAAGGGTTTGAAAACTATCCTATGACGTTTCTCGAGACTCAAATTATCTCCATACTCATTTCTATCTAAATCGTTTCAGCGGTTAAAAATTCTCCATACAAACTTTCAACCCCATTTTCACCCCCACCAGGGTTGGTTTTCGGGATTAAAACTATATATTATCCTTTCCCAGGACTCAAACTATATCTATCCAAAATTTCATCAAAATCCGTTCAGCCGCATCACGTGATGCGCGGTCAAATAAACAGACAAACAGATAAACAGACAAACAGATAAACAGACAGAAATTCTAAAAATTGTTGGAACGTGTTCTGTTATCGATTCTAAGTATCCCCAGACAACTTTTTTTCGATTATCTTCCATGTACAGACTTTCGACCCTCTTCAGCTTTATTATATGTATAGATATCAAAATATTGTTAAATACTCAATATAACATTTACAAATACGAAAGCATGGCTTTACTCTAAATACAAATATATTTAAGTATGTTTAATGATGGCGTAGGCACTTTGACAGTTGTGAGTATCTTGCCTAATAAAGAACCCTGTACATCGTTCTGTCAAAGTTTTTCTAATCTCAAAAAAAACGAAGCATAGGCGAAGATATATATAATAGATAGGTATAGATAAATACTTAAATACATACAAAACATCCATAACCCAGGAACAAATATCCGTGATAAACACACAAATAAATGCCCTGACCAGGATTCGAACCCGGGACCTCCTGCTTCATAGGCAGGGTCCGCAGGGTCACTACCTACTAGGCTAGGAGGCCGTGAAAGGGTTACTAAGACACTTAAAGTGGATAGAGCACAATCTTGTGTGTGGTGTTTAGGTAGGTATTCTATTTAGGTTTCTCTCTGCACCATTTTATTTCTTATAGCAGCAAATTTATCAATAGAAGTAGGATACACTCTACGGCACCGTTTTTCTTTGGCAGTACTAGTTTTCATAACTGGGAGTGCTTTGTGCTATTTACCTAAACCAAAATACAATCTAGGCCTTACTGAGATTAGCTCAGTTTTCTCGTGATATTTTCATTCATCGAAAAGCTACCTAAGTATCAAATTATAATTCTCAATGGTACAAACAATACAAACCCACTACAAAGGAGAATTCGAAACAATGACTACGGCATCTTATACGAGCAGAATATTCTGAATTTAATTATGATTTATGTATACTTGCTACACACTAAGAAAACTTTTAGCGAAAGCCAATAAAAATAGACGAGATGGAAATATCTTTTACATGAGTAAATGATAACAACAAGCTTCGGAATAAAAGTGAACAGAAAAAACGAAACTCGTATAAAATGTTGCTCTTATTGATACGAGCTGCAGCGCGAGTGTGGTTATGCAATAAAGATGAATTTACAGTGCCTCGGTGAATATCGATCTGATATAATAATGTTTGCTGGGAACGTGAAACCATAAGTACATTATATCAATAACTGCTGTAGGTATTTTCGAGGTTCAGTACTTTACTTTTCAGTAAGCAGTCTATCTCCGCAACTAAACGTCGGAAGTAATTTATTACTTGATTGACTCTTCTCTTCTCTTGAACTCTGGTAAATAGATGTTAACACATAGGTATAATTAAGGTCGAAATATGTAGTTATGAAATATGTTGTGTTATGTTATGTTGGTTCTACTTATGTTGCGACGCCCTAGTAGGGTCCGTGACTGTACGTACATATATAGTTTTAAGATCTGTAATACCATGGTTGCAATGGATAAATGATTAATGATTAATAATGTGGGGAACTGGAGGTTAATCAAGAGCTCATATTATCTTCACTAAATTTCGGTCTGCCTATGCCTTTATTTTTTACAAAAAAAAATACGGCGGTTAAAATAAAGAAAGGATCAGATTCAAGGATTAGGCAGAAATAACCCATATCATAAGGAGATAATAAGTTGGATATTGAAATTTGAAGTTATATATTTAATTCACTTTGCAGGTTTAATTTAACTTCAATTCAAATAAACTAACCGAATATAATTTTCTCTGCACGACTGCGTCTGCGTGTTTGGTCTGCGTGTGTACGACTCACACTATAAACTTCTAAATATTTGTATTATGCTAAAGTTATTTTAGACTTTATTAATACTAGCTTGTTGCATTTTTAAGCGAGAGTGTACCACTGTCTAACTTTTATTAATACCTAGTTTGCTTCAATGAAATATTTCATGGAATGCGTTGCAGTTTCGTTCACGGCCCCGTTTAAACCTATAGAGAGATATTGTTTAGAGGTATATTCGGAAATGAGAAATTTTAGACGTGATATCACGCGCTGCTAAGCACAACTTTCCGTGCGCGTGATTTGATGTATTTGGCGGTCAAAGGGTTAAAGTATTTTATTTTGCCGAAAGTTTATTTTTCGAATGTGCTTAAGTATATAAGTTACACACAATGGTTAGGTACCATTGTGTGTAACTAGCTCGAATTTAAACTATTTATTTAGTACTTACCTACTTATTTTTATCTAATCTTAGAAATTAAAACTATCAATGAGAGTATAATCCTATTGATATGCTATTTTATGTGATGGCATTTTTTTTATTTTAACCCTAACAGTAGGGGATTATAGATATTTTATTCGCCATCTAATATTATAGGTGCTTGTTTTTTAAATTAAATTATATAAATTATATAGGTATATTAAGTAATCACTTCTGACACACCGTACATAGCATAACTTTGAAGGATTCTCAGACTTTTCTTTAAGGGGTAAAACATGTAGGTACCTACCTAGACACCATTTATGCAACACATTAAGTAAGTTTCATTTATTTTTTTCCCTGCTAAAAGATGTGTCTTACCGATGTTGCATTAATTTTATTGGCCTCACCTGGTGGTAATTTCATTAAATGTCTGTAGTTCCATTTGTTAACAGCTTCCAGCGTCTTCTTCACATTGCCATATTTCACTACAGGATCATTCTCCAAGTACAACTGGTTGATCACGAGCGTCATGTTCGAGTTGACCGACGGATCGTTGAAGATAGCACTGACCTAAAAAGTTATACTAATAAATACTAATGTACTAAACATACCGGCGCGCACGCGATCTCATCAATCAGTTATATGAAAATAGGTGTACTTACAATGTTCATTAATGCTAAAATATAGTGCCTCACTCGTGTTTCATCTTGACCGTGAAACTTCATCATTGTGTGATCTGCCACAATGGCCATTTCTAACCAAAGTTCCTCTACGCCTGTAAATATAAAATCCACTGTAATATAAAATACCCTGAGGAACAGTTTCTTACATAGATACTCGGTTAACAAAACACACCTGTCACAGGTCTGGAAACTGTCATTACATTGCGGTATTCTTCGACGTGATGGTCGTGATTATGCCGCAGACGCAGTTGCGGCACCGGCGCCGGCGGCTCCTCGTCAGACAGGTCAAGTTCAAGATCGGACACCGTGTCGCCCGTAAGGTTATAGGCCGCCGGCTGCTCCGATAACAGTACATCTCTTCTCTTTAGCACATGAGCACCATCATTGTTCTCATTTCCTGTCGGCTGTAGCACAAACTCCTCTCCATCTACCTGCAGCAGCCCGTAGAGCTGATCTCCGCATTCCGTCACTGTTGCTGATGACTTTTCCTCATACAAAACTCGTCCCGTGTAAAACTGACACTCGTTGTAATAGGGCGATCGTATCGCCGTGTTTTCTTGAAGCTCCAAATGCCATCCGAGCAGATGGAGGTGTCTTGTGTTATCAGGAGCTTCGCGCCGCGTGCGGTGAAGAGTGGTGAGGAGAAGAGGTTGCGGTGGTGGGCGCCAGGCGCCGGCGCAGATGCCGGTGAGCAGCACGAGCGCCACCCTCAGCCAGCGCATCATGTCCGCGCGCCGCCGCGGGATCGGCCTCTCTGCGCGCGCGTCGACTCGGGCTCTGCACTCACGCGTCCGCGCACATGGCGGCCGTCTCGGCGCGCGGAAGGTAAACGACTCCGCGGTTTATAGATTGCATGGGTTCACGCAGTATGCGTCATAGTAAACAAAGGGCGCGCTTCTGTTTTTGTTTTGTAATTGCCTAGCGTACGCGGTTATCTAGCGGCCCTTTATCGTAATGTGGCCATATGGTATCGGAAATATGAGAGCTGGCGTTGATACAACAATGTAATGTTTGCAATTATTAATGATACGCACGGCTCTTGCGCATTCCTAGTATAAAGATATATTATAATATGTAGGTAATTTGTCTATTTAACAAATCTGCCTACTTTATGTTTACCTCATTAAGGAACGATGAGATCAGGTATATTTGAATATAAATTATATATAAGAGGAATCTGTTTTCATTGCTCTTTATAATATATAATATTTATTACTGCCCAACAAAATTTCCTCGGGGTATTGGCTCGTGTAATCACAAATTCGTATAATATTAGTACAATATGCGTACCCCCGTCAGAGCCACGACATCTTATTAAAACCAAAACAACCACTGACAGTTTTGCTCTTCCCTTGACGCAGTAGAATCGTGTTATTTTATTATGAAACTGGATAGTATAATAGGTAAAACATGATAATATTTCGTTCTTGATAAAATATTGCATATTTCTCTGATATGGCTGGAATAAGGTAGAATAAAAAAACCGGCTAAGTGCGTGTCGGACCACGCATAATGGAGGGTTCCGTACCTTCAACGGAACAAAAACCAAACTAATTACCAAAAGGTCGTATCTGATGCCTATGGAGGAAGTTTTTCGGAGATTCAGCAATAGGTGAAGCGATAATGTTCAAAACACTTTGCGTAAAACGTATATTGATAAGGCGGCGCGCAACTTCTTAAACTTTTTTAAATTTTTTTGGCTTATGATTCAAAAGCTACAGGGGGGGGGACACACAATTTTTCTGACTTCCGAAACGTTTATTTCTGTAACCGTTGGAGCGCCCCCCTAAAGATATTTTTTTTTGCAATTTAACTACATAACTAAATAGCGGAATACAAAATACATCTTATATCTAAATTTTATTAAGATATGTCTTATAGTTTCCGAGTAAAATGGCTGTGACATACGGACGGACAGAAGAACATAAGGGTAAAAATTGTAACATTAAACCTACAGTACATTCATATAACAAAATACTATTAGGTGCCCACGGCGTAGGTACCTAATGCGTTTAGGGGGAGAGGCTAGTTTGTCTGTTAGTGTATTTTGTTAAAACATGGTTAACTATAAAGGATTTTTGAAAATCTACAACGGTTCTTTTTTCCACATTTTTAGATGTTATGGTTTTACATGGCGCTGGCGTTGTTAAAATATTCAGCAGAGTTGTTTTAGACATTCAATCATTTGGGAACATAATTATTTAGGCAGTTATTTTGCACCTAATAATTTAAATAAAACCTGTAAGTATTTATGTTTACTTCTTTTATTTATCTACTTGATCAATATTGTAGGGTTTTCTAACAAACAAATGTGAAGAAGGTAAATATTGTTCTAGAACAAGTGCATAGCGCTAAGTGACGTGTCATTTCACCGTGTCAGACGCAGTTCGTTTGTTGCGGTTGTATCCTTTGACAGTGTCCAAGTACCTGTAAATATTCTGTCGTTCTTCCTTAGTAAGGTCCTCAGTTTTATGTATGTAGTAAGACAAAGTGCCGTCCTCTTGGTCGGTGATGGAGCCTTCTGGTGCGGGAGGTCTGTCGGAGTAGTTAAGAGTGAGAAGAACGCCCTCGTCTTTGGGGTTGACGTTACCGTAGAAGAGGTAATTGCGCAGATTCTGAGACAGGTACTTGCCCACGTTGCCGACCTGGTAGTAGCCGGTCTGCTTGAAGCTCTCGAGTGTGAATTCAGGATGCTTCCTCAGTTCGTCAGCCAGTTTCTGCACCTCGCTTACTCGTATGGACAAGTCTTTTAATGGCCCTCCCCTGTCTTGGAAACTCTGAAAATTTTAAAATATCCTGAGCCTTCGTTGTATGGATTAAAATAGATTATTGGTATAAAGTAAAATTGTGAAGGGGCATCATCAGAAGTTTGTATAAATATTAATTTGAGTTTATAGTGCACTATTTACACCAATGAAGAATCACCGAACGTTGTAACTTGTAACTGGTTACGTTGATGCGGTATAGTAGATAGATAGATTTATTATTCAAAAAGGTATACATTATAGGTTATACAGCTCCCTGCAAAACTGTTTCCACAGTTTGTTTCCAGGTGGGATAATTAACTAATTATTCTACTTGCTATGCTACTATGCTAACATGTATCTGCACACTTAAGCGACATCCTGTTTGTGATACAGGTGTCACTTAATTGTATCCAGTAGGTATTTATTTAGCAGCTTTTTTTAAATTTAGATTAGTCAGGCTGGTGTCTTAAACGTAAACGTATTCGAGTGAAAATATGTAAAATCATATTACGAGTATAGTAACTTTTCGCAGTTCAATAATGATTCTAGAAACTAAAACTACTTCAAATTATCAATAAATCGGTATATTTTGAAACGAATAAATTGTATATTTACCTGAAGATTCGCAAGGGTAATCAAATATCCGACGATATTCATCTTGTAGTCTGAACCAATATGGCGCGATGTGTTCACTTCAGCAGTTCCTCCGAATTTGAGGCCCAAGTCGACTTCCAGCATTTATAATTAGTATTCGGATGAGACCACGTTGACTAACATCATTCCAAATTGTTTTGTGCAAATGTAAATAAGTGTCTGACAAGTGGCTCCAATTTACATAAAAATAAAATAGGCATCGTGCCGTTTTTACGTTGTTTAATGTTTTTCATGTCACATTTCGCTGAGATAATGATCTAGAATAGGGGAACGTGTTACATGCTATTCAAAATTCAGAGCTACGCTCTGTTGCTGGTGCTTACTCGTGACGCAGGCGAAGTAGGACTGTAAGAGCACTGTACGAGGTCTTCACCAACTGAAAATTACGAAACCTTACGATTACTGTGCGATTTTTTAATATAACATATTTATAGTTGTGTATTATTTTATACTTCATCGTTAAAAAAATACCTACTCATATGGTACCATTAGAGTTATCTAATGGCCTGTAAATAAACAAATATTATCACCGCATTACATACGTTAGAGTAAGAGTTGAGCGACAGGTCTGTGATGCCACCAGCGGTGAAGACGAGCGGCTTGGAGGCGCGCGTGGCCACCAGCACCAGCCGTGCACGTACCCCCTCCATGGTTGCCACCCCGCACTCCCAGCCTGAGCAGTACAGTGCATCGCGGATGCTTTCGCTCTGGCATAATATTATAACGTTAGTAACCAACATTATAAAAAAAGTTAACAGTAATGATCTTGCCTATTGGCTTATTAGTATACTTTAGGCGAATTATTACTTATAAGATGACTTTATTTAAATAATGGGTCTCTGACCTGAATTTTAATCTCGTCGCACCATCGGCAGACAACAAACAGCTCGAACAAATTGTAGCCGAGAAACAGCAGACTCATTAGAAACTTGGTGAAGCCCACAGTCGAACTCTGAAAATGGTGTATGCTAATGTAGGATGAATGCAGCAGTTTTTGCCAGATTGTCGGCAAAAACTGCTGTTAAATAGAGAAACGCAGGGAAAATGAAGTCAGATGAGTTTTATGAGTGACCTGATCAGTTGTGTGATAACCTGAACAATCATGCGTCACTTTTATACATACATACTTTTTTAAACCTGACAGCACAACGTTTATGATAATAAAAACCGGACCAAGTTAGGCTCGACTACACGAGTAAGTATTCAATGTACGAACAACATTTAAAAAGTTACCATTGCGACTTGATAGCCGGCGAGACAAATTTGCAAGCCGCTTGCCGCCACTTGTCCCAACATCGGCGAGCTTATGATCTTACGGAGTTCCATAGTGTGCCTGTGATACAAAAGCTGTGATATTTCTAATTAAAAGTTACCAGATTTTCGATCAATATTAAATTGATATCAAGCATTTTAAGCAAAAAAGTTGGGCAACAGAAATAGCTTAATAGCACCCTTGTGCATGATAAGGTACGTTATAGTTTTAAGGCCTATATTAAATATAGCTATCGGTCTAAAGAGTGATAGTAATTAGCGGGAAAAGAATATGCATTTTGTTAGAATAGATGTTCCATCAATCTGTTAAGTTACAGCAACAAGTACGATCTGAGAAAAAGTTTACAAAATCGCATTTTGTGCGTAAATTATTATCGTGTGTCAGTATTAGTATACTGTATCAGTTTCGCGTTTATTTTGTGACTCTATACTATAAGGATTACGTAACATTCTATTAAGGTGATGGAGTACGCAAACACGTAAAATTGAGGTATTTTTGGGCAAGTTTTTTGATGAAATCAAAGCACTTGGGAGCGTGGATGTGTCATGATGTGAAGGGACATACAATCAGGTTTGATGTTAGGTTAATGGTTTTCTCCTGTATATCATAATTAGGTATACGCGAAAATGGTCTTAGAAGACCTTTCCTAACTTTTTAATGTATTATTATTGCCATTGTTATTTTTCGAATATTGTAAGTTATATGGTAAATATACGAGTATGTAAGCAGTTTTCTTCGATTTGTGCTTTTCTTAGTGCCCTGAACGGGTTGGTTTCTAAGAGACTTAATCCCTGATTAAAACTGGATCGCTACTGCACTGCACTGAAGTGCTATTTTCTTGCTGACTGTATTATTTTTCAAAAAAATTATGATGGCAGTAATAATAAATTATAAAGGAAAGGTATTCTAAAACCATTTTCACGTAGCGGCACATGATCTAGTAGCTGCCCTACAAACTGGTTAAAAATATCCCCTCACTTTATTCCCTGTATATACCTAACTAGCCTTTTCCCGCGGCTTCGCCCGCGTACTATAAGTACTCAAAAAGGATACGATACCCATGTTGATTTTCAGACTTTGTGACCACATTTGCCCCTTTTGGGGGTTGAATTTCAAAAAACCTGAAACACTTGTTTACTCATTTATCGTTAGGAATACTCCTGTGAAGTTTCGAATAAAATAGTCTAACAAATCTTGTTTCGCCATACAAATTTCGGACCCCCATTTTACCCCCTTAGGGGGTGAATTTTGAAAAATCCATTCTTAGTGCTCCCCTAGACCTTATAAGGAACCTATGTATCTACCTATAGTATCTAATCTATTAAAGTTTAGATAATAATGAGATCTTGTAGGAAACCTTTTTTTGCGACTTTATGTCTGTCATGGCTGAACTGAGATTCCAAACGTAAGACCATTAAACAAATAAATTATTTAATTGGCTCACGTCGATATAGATTTTGAGATATGATACTATAGGGTATAATATTTACATCAATATCTGTTTGTGTTGTTCAACCAGAAGTCCCAGCCGGGAAATGTAAACTTCTCTGAACCGGCTGTCACGAACAAGTTGGTCAGTGCTTAAACCTAAAAATAATTAACATACACAATCATATTGGCCGTGCAAACTGTTCATCTTCCTAGCGTTTCTCCTGGCTTTATGATACGGCTCAAGAGAACCAGAGGTTCGCTCGGCAACCCTATCCCGAACATTGGCGGAGTGTAAATGAAGCGTAGTGGCGTAGTTTTTTACGAACGCGACTCCCGTCTAACCTTGCAGCTCAGAGGATAAACTAGGCCTTGTTGGGATTAGGTTCAGTTTTCACACAAAGGTTTTCCTGTATGTTCTCATATAAATAGTAATACCAACAACAGTTTTTTTTGCTAAAATTAATCACATCGGGGATGAGATCAAATAGTCGGTGGTGTACACTTATTTATACGGAAAATGATGATGATGGAATTTCCATTTGCAGAGCTAATCCTTTAGGCTCTAAGATTAATTTAAGAAGGGGAGCCAATCAAATTTCTAATGCAAATTTTTGACGAAGTGGGGGGTGCCCCCCATAATTATTAAAAAATAAAATAGAGATATATAGTCAAGTTTGATATCATTTTCGTGTAAAGCAAGGATGCCGAATTCATTTTTGGTATTTTATTTATACCTTTCCATATAAAAAAACTGAGAAAACGTAAAAAATATGAAATCAATGTTTGTAATTTTTGTGAATAGACGCCTATATTTTTTTTTATTTATGGTCGTAACATGAAAAATATATTTTCATGATAAAGCCCTGTTATTCCCCTTTATAAAAAGTATATAAATCCTATATTGGTTATAATATCTTTAACGAAAAAAAATTATATTAATAGGCCTGTTAACAACCACAATCTAATTATGTAGGAAAAACGATGTGGTTTGAGCTCTAATGCTTACCTAATTATATCTTTCACAACTAAATGGACGTCAACCACTTTAAACGCTATTATTTATATTACCTTATGCTTGTTATAATCCGTAAGTGAAATAAAGAACCGAAACAACAGTTGAAAGAACTAAAACCCCTGTATTGGTAACTACCAATACAGGGGTTTTAGATCGAGTGAGTATTTGGTAGGCTTGTTTTTAAAAACTATCAATTTAGTAAGCTCATCATTGCGTTACCCATAGGTAAGCGCTTGTCGGGTACGGATTGGAGGAAGAGAGCAGAAGATCGAGCACAGTGGCATGCCATGGGAGAGGCCTATGTCCAGCAGTGGACTGATACTAGCTGCTACTGCTGCTGCTAATAATGATAATGTAGCGCTTACCGAGATGAAAATCCAAAATGACTAATTTCATCTCTATTGCTAAGATATTAGACAGGGACATAACATTGAATATTGGGTAACCATATAATTTTGTAACCAAATAAGAGGGTTACCCTATCGAAAAGAGTTATCAAATAGAGGAGTTCTCCGGTCCCTGTTATCTAGTGACGTTTTCAAGTGTAAGATAGATCATTGGGGATTACCAATAAGGGCCCGTTCATTTTTTTAGAGAGAAAACTTAAGCGGTAGTGGTAGTGGTAGGTATACATCTTCAACTGAGGACAGTTTGTTGGCGAATAGTGCGCTCTAAAATAAAAATAACAATTTTGTGTTATACCTACTTAGACATTACACAAACTTATTTGAAAATTTGTTAATTTATTATAACTAATATTTACATAACTAAATGCAAGTCTGCATATCTTCATGCTTCATCCCACATCTTCATAATTTTGTATTTGAATTTTACCCTCGTCCTGTCGACAAATTGATCCGATATCTGGTGCACACCTTAAATTTTACCCTCGTCCTGTTGACAAATTGATCCGATATCTGGTGCACACCTTAAGTTCTGATGACAATTACATTTTAATAGATTCAGTATCATTGTAAATCCAAGATGGCTGCCGCTACAGAATGCCACGTATTACATATTTCTTAATAACCCCCTCAATCAAGTATAAAATGTAAGGGATTTACTAGTAGAACACAGTGCATTGCGGATCATAAAGTAAGCGGAGTTTAGACAGTTTTAGTAACATAACCACTTGAAAAGAAAATAAGTATTGTTTAGGTAAATTCAAAAGCTTTTATTGAAAATAAACAATGCTATAGATAATGTACTTGTGTACATTATTTTATAGCTTTTTAGCTATAAAATAATTCGGTAGATTCTAGGTACCAGTCATCACACCACTCTTCTCATCAATGTAGCTAGAGCATTGAAAATAGAAAAAACTAAAATCGTGGGGCGTCCGTTGATAAAAGATTCAAGAATCTTTTATCAACGGACAACGGTTGATAAAAGATTCAAGCGCCCCACGATTTTAGTACGCTAGTGGTGTGATGAATACTACCTAGGACCTATCGATTATTTTAGCCTTGAGTACATTACCTGCATCATTATTTTCAATTAAACCGTTTAATATACGACGTATAACATACTAATTTAACTACTATTAGAAACGGGGTGTTTACCTAACTCAAATATACATGGTATACCATAAATACCATACCAATAATAATATTTTAATAGTATCTAGTCAAAGCAGAAAATAATTATTTTACTTATTTTATTTATGGCCTGGATACGAGACTTTCAAGCCAAATCTAAACTCTGCACTATAATGTGTTACAAATATAACAATTATTTTCCCCACTTCCCACAAAAGTAGGAACATTCATATTTTTTTTACAAAAACGGTTGAAGTTACCACAAAACTTTCAATGAAGGAAATATTCTTCATGAAATTCTCTACAATTCTTGCCTTTGAAGTATGTTGCTAAGACTTATAGTTTTCAATCTATGTGTCGCGAAAATGTTAACCCCCCCTTTTTACCCCCACCGCACCATAAATTTAGGTGGCTCTGCTTCCTAAAATGGCCTATGGATCCTAAAGTCTCACTATGTAACAGGAGATCCCATCATCACTAAAATCCGTATAATGCCCTTTGTTGTCGTGTGCACCACCGACTAAAATGCCTCATTGGAAAGTTGAAGGCTCGCGATTATCAACTCATGTACCATAGAGTCATAATAACAGTTAATTGATACAATTAGCTCATCTAGCTGTTAATTTTATTATAAAGATGCCTATAATAAGATTCCTTATAAAGACATTTAAAATAAAATTTAAAAATATTTGCTTTTCAAATGAAATAGCACCTGCCAAGAGCATGCTGATGAGCAATTTTAATTAAAAAAGGTGCAGTCGACTACAAAGAGATGTATCCACTTTAGGACCTTATTACAACACAATTAGGTGAAAAAGTGGATACATCTCTTTGTAGTCGACTGTACCTAGTTGTCAAGCACTTTATATGAACAGATCGTAGGGTGCGAAGAATAATTGGTTCATTCACCTTTGGGAAATATAGCTAATATACTTACCTTTCAAGTCTTTTCCACAGTCTACTACAATATTCTCGAAGCAGTCAGCCAGCACCTTATACTGACAAATGAGGTGTAGGAGGTGCGCCTGCATGATGACGTCATTGACCATGACTAAACAAGCCGTATATTGGAAGGCCAAGCTGTGGATGGCGTACATGAAGGGGTATCGCTCGGGAGAGGAGTAGTTTACGCCGAGCCACAGGCTCACGGCTAAATTGTAGTCTATGTCGTCCACAAGTGGGTAAATGTACCTGGTATAAAGTAAAATTATATATTACTTACCACAAAACTATTGACACTGTGCACTCTGTACCTACAGTGTGTCCCTACACCTACGCTGTCAAGTTTCTGGCTATTGTAGTTTGCACTGCACTTCATTTGTATATGGGATTAATTAGTTATTTTTTATCCATTACAGAATAAAAATGAATTGTATTTTACTGGTAAACAACATGCTCTTACAATATGCTCTTTAACGATATTGATATGTTTATGATGTCTGAGAATATGTATAAAAAAACGTGCATAAAATACTACACCGAAATCAATAAAAAATTATCTTGTATACATTACAATAATTATAAGAATAAGAATAAGATAAATTTATTGCCACATAACAAAAAACAGACAGAAAAAGTTACATCATAAGAAAACACAATGAGTAAGTATATACCTAGGAACTAAAAATAATAATTACAATTATACATGATATTAATAGGCAAAGAGTACCAGTCTCAGCTTGTGCTGGGCATAGATGGCCGGCGCTGGTTTTCAGACTGTTGTCACCTTTGGGCGGGAGCACCTGGATACCAGCTTGGGCCCTTTGACTCGGTGCAAAGGCGCGCTGTGCGGATCGTCGACGATCCCAAACTCACGAGCGATATTGAACCTTTGAGTCTTAGGAGGGACTTTGCCTCCTTATGCGTGTTCTATCGCTTGTACAATGGGTTGTGCTCTGAAGAACTGTTTGATATGATGCCCACGGCAGCTTTTTATCACCGCACCGCTCGCCGCCGGCAGGGTGTTCATCCCCACACCCTGGAGCCCAATGGGTCGCGCACAGTACGATTTAAGAGGAATTTCCTCCCACGAACGCTGCGGCTGTGGAATGAACTCCCTGCCGAGGTTTTCCCAGTGGGCTACCGTATGAGGTTCTTCAAAAAAGGAGTGTATAGGTTCCTAAAGGGTAGGCAACGCGCATGTAAATCCTCTGGGGTTGCAGGCGTCCATAGGCTACGGTAACTGCTTACCACCAGGCGGGCCGTATGCTTGTTTGCCACCGTCGTGGTATAAAAAAAAAAAAAAAAAAAGACCGGTCCCAGACTAGGTTTGTCGGAGGGTAACATACTACTACATTTTTGTAACAAAAAAAAAATAGGTACTTAATTACTAATGTGATATAAAATTAGGTTCATGTGTCATGTCGGTTAGCAAGACGATTGAAATATGAATTACAAAAACAACTCAACTGATAATATTATATTACTTAAGATAAGTGTAGGTATATATGTATATGTGTACGATGGATGGGTGTAATAATATGTCTTAATATTAGTTTATTTATTTAATTTAGTATGGTACTGCTGAGGAGGGGGTGCAAATCCGCTCTGCCTGGTTAATAGATGGGATAGGGGACTAAGCGCTTAAACTTGAACAGACTTATAGGCTCACGGAGAGGTGGTGGCAGGTCATTCCACACCTTGGCAGCAGCGTATTTAAAACCCCCTCTAAAGAACGCTTTATTATGTGTGGGTATCATAAGTTTTGTGCACTTCCTCAGCAACCTGTTGCGAGAGTCTTTGACCCATTTTAGTTTTTCATACAAATAGTAGGGCCTCTGGAAGTCTAAAATTTTTCTGACTGTATATGTTAGGTATAGCTGTCTTCGGTTCTCCATGTTTAACAGGTTTTTATCATTAAGAATTGGTGTAATGTATGCGCGTCTGGGAACCTCGTAACAGAAGCGAACACATGCGTTTTGTACGCGTTGTATAGCCTTTTTTGTGACGGCTAGGAGTCTTGGTCCGTACACTATATCGGCGTAGTTGAATGGAGACAATACTAGCGATTCAACTAGAATCTCCCTGACCTTAACTGATAGGTATTTTCGAATATTGTAAAGGACCTTGAGTCTGTAGTAGGCATTTCGGATTTTTATATTTGTATGTTCTAAGTATCTCAGTTCTTCATCCATTATGACACCAAGGTTTTTAGCACTTTTTACTTGGGTAATAGGCTCATTACCAATAAGTAGAAGTAAGTATAGTACTTAATTGTACAACAAAGAAAAATACAACAGAAAAAATACATATTATTTCCATTGTTACCAAGCGCAAAATACTATAGATTCATTAGTCTCACACTTTGTAATTTGTGTATTGCTACCTACCTATATTAGCCATAATCTCGTGTGTTACTGTTTTTTGTCCCAAATAAATTGAAAAAAAAACAAGCGAAAAAATATATTTAGATTTTATAGCAGTAGGTAGATACCTAGTATCTACTAATGAAGTATTTATATTTTGAATCTTTAATTGACCAAGGCCGTCGTTGATTTGGCTACTCTCCAATACTACATTCACTCTTGAATTCAAAGTACACCGGAGGTCAAGTAACATTCCAAATAGGAACAAGTGTTGATTTAAGGAAAGTCTGCCAGAAGCTTTATCATACGGCCCTTAAGACAACACTACTATCGGTCTTCTTTCACATATTTAAATTGAGTGTAATGTAGTTACCTAAAGCTTTCAAAGCACGGAAAAATGATGAGGATGATGTTTGATTTTGGTTTTCATTCATTTTAGTTTATTTAATATTGTAAAATACTTTATAGAATATATACAATAACAAAATATTAAATCGTCAGGTGACAACCAAAACTCATTAATTGCAAAAAAATAACTAAACGAAAATCAACCTTGTTCTGTTAAAAATACGGTTCATTACGGCTATGAAATTGTGGTAGTAATTAAAGACTTTAGGTCGTCACCCAACGAAATATTCGGTTATTTATCATCACACCCAGTTTTTTCTAATGCGCGCATGAGAGTCAAGTCATACTACCATGCGGCCAGTGTCAAGTGTCCCAATCCAAGCAAAAGCTTCAAATATGTCTCACTCCTTTGGACCCAGAATACCAGAAGCGCCTTCCTCGCGGGTGTCGACATGTCCAAATTTGACATCTGCATGGACGTAGCCAGTTTCTTGTAGACGTCGTCATGCTCACGCATACGCTATGTGGAATTAATACTTGTTTTGAAATAACAATCGATCGGAAATTAAACTAAAATTAAATTTTATTAAATTATACACCTTGTTTAAATTTGCAATTTGCATGTTATAAGTAGTAGGCTCGTAAAATTAAACATTCAAAATTGCTACAATAACAAAGCGTGATGTAGTTCTGGATTTTTGATATGTTATTGGGACTAGTTAAGGCTATTTACATCTTTATTTGCTACAACTAGTTACTTGTGCTGGCTGAGTAATACATTGAAAACTAGATATTTTTATATTCTCCTTTTTATTTTACAAATTATAACTTTTATTTATAAGGTTGCTTTGGCGATTTTGAAGGGCTTTTAACTTTCAACAATTTTAGTCTAAATTCGATTAGACCTTAAATATGTTACAAGACAAGGCTACTTATATCTTTGATAAACTAAAAAATATTACAATCAACTTGCACGCAAACTCCCAAAAATCTGCAGTACATTGAGGAGAGGCCACAGAAAAATTAAATTTTAATACCAGAGACTCAAATGGCCCTATTTTAATGAAATAGTTTTCCATTTTTTAACAAACAAAGGTGACTCAAGGAACACCATGCGAATTCGAATCTAGAATGAATGTCGGCATATAACTTGTGAGTCTCTTACGTGAAGTCTCTTACGATAAATAAAAAAAGATAAATAGGTTGAGATATGTAAATAGTACACACAAATCGAATAAAAGCGGGTTCATTCTTTTGAAAATGCAGTACCAGTTGTTTTGGTTTTAGTGATTGTCGGTAGATAATTTACAACAGTTCTGATTATAAATATTCAATTTAGTTCAAATACCTGCAACTGTTTCGAGGAAGCAACGTAAACCTTAATAAACTATAAAGTATTTCATTTTATTTTATCAATTAATAAAGTGGCTCAGAAGCTACAAAAGATAGAGATTTGAATGTGGACTTAAATGATGGATAATTAAATACTCTTTAAAACTTCAATAGGAACCTTTATCAATAAATAAACAGTTTTTGAGTTTATACAGGAAACATCACAAAGTTGACAGTTTTTCACGAATTTCTCGGCTAGCTCAAGACACTTGTTGTAGCAAATATCATCAAATACCGCCCTAACCGTCCCTAACAACATACTAAAAAATTTCAACTACATCATGTATTGTAAATTTAATATCTAATTGCACGGTCCTATAGGTAGATACTCGGTATCGTCATATTTCATTACTTTTCATTATTTACAACTTTTAGGTATTATACGTATACACATTAAATCAAAACTTTTACTGCCTAAGCAGTAAAAGCCTTGCCTTGAAATTTTGTTAGCAAAAGGATACTTGGAGTTGCTGCTAAAGTCAAATTAATTAAATACAGGTTTTGATTTTTTTAAATGTATAATTGAAAATGTATTACTTACTAATTAACGAAAACATATTTTTAATGCAGTAACTGGGAGTCGGTAGAACAGTCAGCAGCAGAAGCAGCAGAGCGGGTGCGGTGTTAAAAATGAGCTTAACACGACCTTATTGTTATGAGAATAAGAGCGTGTGAAGGTCATTTTGAACACCTCACCTGCTTAGCTACATCTGCTGCTGACTGTACGAGCATTCAGTAAATATACTATCTAAAACACAGTAATGCCAGTCACTCCGTTTTAAGTAGTACTGTTGCATTTTTACGTTTGATAAGAGAGCAATACGAACCCGAAATTTTGATAAAGCCTAAAACCTAACCTAACGTAAATAAATAAATAAATATTATGTGTTTCAAGTACCTATACCTATATAGGCTATATATATGTATGAAAAGGACATCTAAATACTTAGCTATTAGTTATATCAGTAAACAGTTTTCAACCGACTTCAAGATTTCGAAGGAGGAGGTTATCAATTTATCGGGATCTTAGTTTATTCCTTACTCACCATGTATCTATATCGAAACAAAGCTATCACTTGTATGACGATTGCATTCATCTGCTCGATCAGGATGTCCAGCGACGTGGAGAAGGAGATCATGTACCATAACTCGCCCACCATAAACGTTGATATCAACAGCATTACTGTGCGGCTGTACAGTTTATAGAGGAAACTGTGGTCCGAGTTTGACAATCCTAGTGAAATTGTAACGCAATGTATTAAATTAGGTAAGGTTCTCTTGTATAAAGTTAGCTACATCTAAGATGAACGTTGTCTCTTAACGCCACTAAATAAATACATAATGGTGGTGTCACCTTTTTTTGACTATTTTTCGAACGTCGCATCACAGCCAGAATTGCTTCAGCAGCAGCATGATAGGAACGGGAAAAAACTCAATGGTCAGGTGTTAAGGGAACTCGAATGCTTGGGCATTCGGGCCGAGAGGGTGAGCGGCAAGGTATACGTATTCCCGGAATTATTTTCAAAAGGCATATTCGATATTCAGTGTTCCAATGACTGTGATGTGAGAACTTTTAAATTAAGTAGAATAAAATAATATACATAGTACCTTAGTCATAATAAAGTTCAGCGAATCGTCATTTTGGTATCAAAAAGTATAGTATACGTGGTCTAAATTCTAAATATTGACTTACTGCACCAAAAAGCAGCGATTGATTTGCAACATGTTAATAGGTATTTGCATATTTTTTTGTCATTTAGTTACATGTAACTAAAACTACTTTTCTTGTATTCTTACCAAATACAAAATTTCAAGTCTCTCACTTTAAAAAAATATTCGTTACCACAAAATTTCAATCCTGTTTTAATCATTTGAAGGGTAGAATTTTAAAACTTTGAAATTTAGTTTTTAGGTCGTTTAACATAGCCTGTCTACAAATCTTCTCTAATCTTATTCTTCTTCTTGTTTACTCTTCTTTAATCTCTACTGAATTCCTTTATAGAAAGTTTCAAGTCTCGCAGTCAATTTTTTTTTGGTTTCCCATACATATTACAAACTTACAACCCCCTTTTAACCCTCTAAGAAGGGATTTTTCGAAACTCCAGGTTTCGAAAAATCCCTTCTTAGCGGATGTTATAAAAGTAATTTACTGTAAAAGCTTCTACCTTCAGTAGTTTTAGCTCTGCGTTGATGATTACTACGTCAGGCAGGACTGGTCAGTTTATAAAGATGGATAAACACGAACGAGTAGAGCTTAAAGAGGACCCAGTGTGTTGACGATAAGGGACCCTCTTGTTCCTTTAGCCGTCAACACAGTGAATCCTCCTTTTTGTAAAGGGTCGGCAACGCGCATGTGACTCCTGTGGAGTTACAGGCGTCTATAGGTTACGGAAGCTGCTTCCTCATCAGGCAAGCCGTATGCTTGTTTGCCACCGTCGTAGTATAAAAAAAAACATAGATAGATAGAAAACATTCGGAACTTAGGCGGCTTTCACACTGCTGCGGTTTCCGCATGCGGCGCCGGTGCGCGAGCGAAATAGCGCTCTGCATATGTATAGCGGTTCGCGCATCAGGTTGCGGCGCCAGTGTGATAATCGCCTAAGGAACAAATAAGGTACCTGTTATATAAGTGACACGATATACGGTCTCAAAAAATGCGGTTTCCATTTCCCCACTGGATTGCTCTAGGGCTTTGGTATGGGTTATTGCCCGCCAGAGACCTGTCAGGAGCTGTGACACCATTGTATCCCCTGTCTATTCTAGACTGACTAAGCCTCGGTGCTGTTTAAAACTATATCTAGTCAAATAACACATGCTTGTTAGTAATTAAATGTAGATCAGAAACGCACGCGTTTCCATTTTAGGCTCGGGGCCGACGCTCTGCCCCGCGGCAACGGAGTCCGCTTATGTACTCTTTGCCGTTAAGATTTTTATAAAACATTTCCCGGACGTTTGTAATATGCTTTTTCATTATTTGATTTGTTCTTTTACAAAGAGTGTCGATTAAAGCTTAAACTATGAATGATTGATTTATACGGAGATAAATAGTCAGTACCCCCTTTAATTTAGCGCTGGTAGGGTGACAGAAGAACGAAAAATTTTGTAACGGGTTATTTTTTATGGATTAATTATTCTTTTTTACCTAAATATTATTTACTTATACAAAATTATGTTAGGAATAAGAAAGGTATTCATAGTCATAGGACAGGACAATCTTAGGGCTTATTTAGGGCTTATACATTATAGAATAATATTTATTTATTATTTCAGAGATAGACCTTATTGTCTTGCATTCGCTTGCCCTTGTCCCATTTACTTGGGGTGGCGCAGTAAGTCTTTTCCTTCCGCACCTCTCTGTCGCCCGTCATCTTATTATTCACATCCTTTCTTTTCATAACATCGCTCACACAATCCATCAACCTTTTCCTAGGTTTATCTCTTCTTCTACATCCCTTATGTTTCAGTTGTGGTTTTGATTAACCCAAGATTAATTAGGTGTAAATATTACAAACCTGAATTCCAATTGGATAAATGATAAATCAAACTTGTCAAACCGAAACTTTGAATTGATACGGGAACTTGAACCCAGCGGCGATAAACCGATTAATTGCTTGATTGACGGCACATTACTGCCAGAACGCCATCATTAAACCATTTAAATCATACTCAATGCATAGAATAGTGGTTTGTGCGTGAATTAATTAGGGTAACTACATAATTTATAAACAGAAAATGTATTAAATTATAAATTACTATCCGATACTATGGTCGGGCTTATTTTATTACCTACGTGAAAACACGATAATGACAGTGAGCGGTATTCTAACTTTAACATCATGACTTGTTACGGATTTCTCGTCAATAATTCTAAACAATATAGTTAGTAATCAATCACTGGTTACATTATTTGGTTACGTTCGAACAAATTTATATTGGAACATTATTGCTGGTAGAGAATGCCTTAAGGCATTAAGTCCGCCATTTGTATATTTTATGTGCAATCAAGTTTAAATAAAAATAAAAATAAATAAAAATATTGCGAAGCGGTTACCGGTTACTCGGTATTTGGATATGGAATCAATGACTCAATTATTAATCATGTGTTAATAACTTTGTTTTTGATGATCTTCTATACATATAATAAAGCTGAAGAGGGTCGAAAGTCTGTACATGGAAGATAATCTAAAAAAACTTGGCTGGGGATACTTAGAATCGATAACAGAACACGTTCCAACAATTTTTAGATTTTTTGTCTGTTTATTTGTTTGTCTGTTTATCTGTTTGTCTGTTAATTTGACCGCGCATCACGTGAAAACGGCTGAACGGATTTTGATGAAATTTTGTATAGAGATAGTTTGAGTCCCGGGAAAGGATAATATACAGTTTTGATCCCGAAAATCAACCCTGGTGGGGGTGAAATTGGGGTTAAAAGTTTGTATGGAGAATTTTTAACCGCTCAAACGATTTAGATAGAAATGAGTATGGAGATAATTTGAGTCTCGAGAAACGTCATAGGATAGTTTTCAAACCCTTGTGGGGGTGAAAAGGGGGTTGGAAGTTGGTATGAGGAATTTTTTACCGCTGAACTGATTTAGATGAAAATTGGTATAGAGATAGTATGGGTCTCGAGAAAGGACAAAGGATAGTTTCATCTTCAAAAAAGCCCCCCTCCCCATCTTACATTAGAACCGTAGGTCCAAAATATTTGAAGTGAAGCCTGAAAGGTACTTTCAATAAAAACTACCTATCTATACATATAATAAAACTAAAGAGGGTCGAACGTCTGTTCATGGAGTATATTCGAAAAAAGTTAGCTGGGGATACTTAGAATCGATAACAGAACACGTTCCAACAATTTTTAGAATTTTTGTCTGTTTATCTGTTTATCTCGGAAATTATCCCTTAAGCGGATGCAAAAGGGGTGGAAGTTTACATGGGGAAGAAACAACCAATAACCGCTGTACGTATATAGATGAAATTTGGTATTGAAATAATTTGTAATTTTTTTGGTCAAGGTGTTCATATTTACAACATGTTACCCGTCGATGCTTTAAATTTACCTTTACCCGCTCTTAAGAAATATTTGAAAATGTCATGAATGTCAAAGGGTTATTGCAGGTTCGAGGACTATATATGACGGACAAAGTTGCATGGCCCAAACAAAAAAAACTACTACAAAATTATCTAACATTTATAGGAAAACATATCAAACGTTTTGTGAAGCAGTCAGATTAGGGTTTATTTTTCTTTATAATTAAACAATAGGTACATTATCTGTCTCTCAAGCTGTACTGATATGTCTTCTTGAAGAACTACGCATTATTTTGTATCTTTAAGATTTAATACTTAATGTATTACTGTTGTGAAAAAAATAAGTCCCGTCGAGTTTCTTTTCGTTCATAATACTTCTTGGGCCAGAGGTGTAGGGTTAGAACCGGTTGTAGTTTTGGAACGAAGTTCCTTCTCGGACGGTTCGCGAATGGGGGCTAGGCGAAAAAAAGTCACGTGACCGTCACGAAAATGCGTCACGTCACGAAAACGCGACACCCATACGATTGAGAAACATGTAAAATGGAATGAAATAAAAAATATATAAAATAGAATAAAGTGAAGTGTAGTGAAAAGTGAAAGTGAGAAGTGACACAGTGAAAAAAATCGAGAACATAAAAGTAAAAAAAAGTCAAAAATGTCGAAAATGTCAAAAATGGCTAAATTTCAAAAA
The DNA here is from genome assembly GCA_947086415.1 of Pammene aurita. Classification (NCBI taxonomy): domain Eukaryota; kingdom Metazoa; phylum Arthropoda; class Insecta; order Lepidoptera; family Tortricidae; genus Pammene; species Pammene aurita. Next base: position 21,673,303 of record OX352298.1, on the reverse strand, counting down.
TTACCAATATTACCAATATTACCAAAATTTCCAAAATAAAATTAAATAAATAGGTAAAATTAAATTACATAACTTCGTTCCAATCGAGTGTTCCACGACACTCACGTATTTTATTTTTCTCTGACGTTCATTAGTGCATTGTAAGTGCTTACATTGAAGAATAAATATCTTGATCTACACCAATATCATAAATCCTCTATTCCGCGTTCGGAACCGTATGTAATTACCACCATTATTGCAACCAGTAACGTAACATCAGTGTATGATAATACGTGTGTTAACAGTGTGGTAAAAACGTATGAAAATTAATGAAACTCTGCCCCCCCCCCCCGACCGCCGGCGCAATAAGGTTGGTCATGGCGGTGTAATGGCGGTCATTCTAATGGTTTCAATGGATTTTTAATGTGTGTAGGTAAAGCAGTGTATGCTTCTGTACATAATTAGGCCTTATTACGTAACAGTTACATAAACTAATATTTATCTCTTTTTAGGGTTCCGTAGTCAACTAGGAATAGTCAATAGATGTCCGTCCGTCTGTCCGCGGTCTAGCTCAGTTACCGTTCGCACTAGAAAGCTGAAATTTGGTGAGGCCTGATAAGAACTTCAATAAAAACTATATTGAATAAAATCGGTTCAGCCGTTTTTGAATTATCAGTCAAAAACGCATAGTGAAAGGAAGTGCCGAATAGTAAAATGACGTAAGCGCCGCCAAATATCAATTAATAAACGACCTTTTGAACGGATGTTTTGTAACAGGGCGGCTTCTACGAAACTCTACACTGAGCATCGCCCGACATGCTCTTGGCCGTTTTTTTTTTTGCATTGTTATCCTGGAAATCACCCCTTAAGGATTACTAATTCCAATTCAAGAAAATCCCCAGCCAGGTTATACGTAGTATATAAAAATTCAACGTCTAAAAGGGGGAGGGGGGGGGGTAGCCACTACACTCGATGGAGTTAAATCCGTCCCCGTCCAAGTGCACCTCAAATAGAAATAAAATCATTTCTGCATTTGTGACCCCTCATTTCGTTCATGTCCACGGCATTTGCCCTTTTTATTACTACTTATTTGAACACTTAGGTAAGCCTTTAGGGTTTAATTTTTGCTTTACACTTGTATTAAATGTTGATGCTTGTTTGAAAAAGGTATTTTTGATTTTATAATATATGAAGCCGTTTTTGATTTATAAGTTTCCAAAATTAGAGTTTGGACGTTTATTTAGGCGAGAAATATCTGACGTTCGCGGGTAAGGACCTACTATTCCGGTCCTAGCCCTCTGTCCAAAATCTGTCTTAATTAATGTACATGTATGATTCCAAAGAATTTTAATCCGCCAATGTCCTCTTAATAGCAACCTATCAGCAATATTCCAAAAACAAGCGTCATTTCTTTTCTGAAAAATCTGTATTACATTCGATATTTCCCGTGCATACGTAACTCAAGAAATGCGTTTCTCAAACTTTTCTAGGAAAATTTGCTTTGGGGTTTGAATATGTAAAAAAAGTAAACCTAAACTTAAAAAAAATACAGTAATAATTTTCAACTTCCTTACCTGTTTCGGAAATTCCTAAGGATGTAAAAGATGAATAGTAGACCTCCTTAATAACTATTAAGTAGTAATTCGAGTCTGGCTTCATTTGGTTGATTCTTCGCGCCAGTTTGTACAATAAGGGTAATTCAAAAATAAATGAAAACAGTAATAAGAAAATACCATAAAAGTAAACATATATATTCCCTCGAGACTCGTAGACATATTTATATTGTAAAATATTTCTTTCAACTGATACGCGGGGTGATAACAAACCCACAATTACTGTCACAAGTAGCTCTCCATGTCCCACGTCCTTCCCCAATGCTACTACGTCCTCGTCGCCGCGATCTCTTCGCTGTGCCTTATGCCCGTACTCAAATGCATGCTGCCTCTCCTCTTCACCTAGCTATTAATCTGCTGAACGACATCCTGGACAGTGATAACCAGCTAGACATATTTTTCACGACGGAGACCAAATTTCTAGCAGCATCTAATCAATATATCGAAAAAATCGCTACCACTAGCTCCATCGCTTAATACTAATGTAAATAATAGGTATGACATACAGTATTAGGTTTTTGACATTTATATTATTATAGTTTATGATTTAATTTGTACACCTTGACTTAAGCAATTTTTTATTTTAGACATATTTATTTTCATATAATGTAATATTTGATTATTTTCACTTGACATTTACGTTATTTTAATAAGATTTGATTTGTACAAACTGACATAAGCATTTTTGACGAAATATTTTTTGATTTTAATCTGACATATGTATTTTATTTCTCTCAATTAAATTTGTCATTGCATTTATTTTATATTAAACACGCGCACCTGCCATGGCACAAGTGCACTGGTCGTTTGTCATTTATTGTAAACAAAGTTTGTTTTTGTATGTAATAAAACCACTATAATGCATGTTAGTCACTAGATATAAAATACCAATTAGCACGTAAGGTTTAGCTGTAAGTGCTTATTGTAGAAATAAATAAATATAAATAAATAAACATAATTTAATAAAAATATAATAATATTAATTAAATTACAAGAGTAAAAATAATTGAATAAAAACTATACAAAAAATAAATAATAAACAAAATAAAAAAAACTATTTCCTTTTGTTTAATCCAAACTCTATGAAATGTCTAAGGTGAACTAATCCGTAAAAGGCTCCAAAATTAAATTACACACCACACGGGTTGTGGTGCACAGCTACGTCACACGACCACCATCCTCAAGCCAACTATTGGTCGAGGTTATTTCCTGGCACACCTTTCTAGGTTTAAATCAAGAGTAGGCGCTATCGTCGGTGGTTTCTTATTTTTTTATTTATTTGGGAAGCTATTTAATTTAGGAGGGTCCCTTTGCACCTCGCAAAATTCAAATGAATCTATACAAATAATAAAGCTGAAGAGGGTCGAAAGAACACGTTCCAACAATTTTTAGATTTTTTGTCTGTTTATCTGTTTGTCTGTTTATTTGACCGCGCATCACGTGAAAACGGCTGAACGGATTTTGATGAAATTTTGTATAGAGCTAGTTTGAGTCTCTGGAGGGGATGAAAAGGGGGTTGAAAGTTTGTATGGAGAATTTTTAATAGAAATTAGTATGGAGATCATTTGAGTAGGTACCGAGAAACGACAGAATAGTTTTCATCCCGATAATAAACCCTTGTAGGGGTGAAAGTTGGTATGAGGATTTTTTAACCGTTGAACTGATAAAGATGAAATTTGGTATAGAGATAGTATGGGTCTCAAGATAGGACAAAGGATAGTTTTCACCCCGAAAATTAACCCTAAAGGGGTGAAAAGGGAGTCGGAAATTTGTATAGGGAATTATTAACCGCAGAATTGATTTAGATAAAATTTGGTATAGAGATAGTTTGAGCTCTGGAAAAGGAAATAAAATAGTTTTGTCTCAGAAATTATACCTTAAGCGGATGCAAAAGGGGTGGAAGTTTACATGGGGAAGAAACAACCAATATCCGCTGTACGTATTTAGATGAAATTTGGTATTGAAATACAAGTGGAATAGTGACCCAGTGTCCTAAAAATAGTAAGTACATCATATTTTAAAATTACATCTTCTGGAACAAGATCTAATTTTGAATAAAAAAAGTTGACCTCGTGGGTCATTATGACAAAATTGTATCGTCCTAATAATTAAGCGGATGCAAAAGGGCTGGAAGTTTACATGGGGAAGAATCAACCAATAACCGCTGTACGTATTTAGATGAAATTTGGTATTGAAATCGTTTGTAATTTTTTGGTCAAGGTGTTCATATTTATAACAAAGTTACCCGTCCATGCATTAAATTTAACTTTACCCGCTCTTAAGAAATATTTGAAAATGTCATTAATGTCAAAGGGTTATTGCAGGTTCGAGGACTATATATGACGGACAAAGATGCAAGGCCCAAACCAGAAACTACTACAAAATCATCTAACATTTATAGGACACCGTTTAGGTAAGAAAACATATCAGTCATAGCAGTCAGATTAGGATTTATTTTTCTTTATAATTAAACAATAGGTACATTATCTGTCTCTCAAGCTGTTTTGATATGTCTTCTTGAAGAACTACGCATTATTTTGTATCTTTAAGATCTAATAACGTATTACTGTTTTGAAAAAAATAAGTCCCGTCGAGTTTCTTTTCGATCATAATACTTCTCGGGCCAGTGTAGGGTTAGAACCACCATGTAGGGTGGTAGTTTTGGAACGAAGTTCCTTATCTGACGGTTCGCGGTTGGGGGGGCACGAAAATGCGACACCCTACCCATACGATTGAGAAACATGTAAAATGGAATGAAATAAACAAAATATAAAATAGAATAAAGTGAAGTGAAGTGAAGTGAAAAATTTCGAATATTTCGAAAATGTAAAATATTACAAAAATTCCAAGTTTCAAAAATTTCAAAAATTTCAAAAATTTCAAAATTTCAAAAATTTCAAAATTTCAAAAATTTCAAAAATTTCAAAAATTTCAAAAATTTCAAAAATTTCAAAAATTTCAAAAATTTCAAAAATTTCAAAAATTTCAAAAATTTCAAAAATTTCAAAAAATTCAAAAATTTCAAAAATTTCAAAATTTTCAAAAACTTCCAAAATTTCAAAAATTTCAAAAATTCCAAATATTTCAAAAATTTCAAAAATATTTAAAATTTCAAAAATTACGAAAAAGTAAAAATGAAATATAAATTCGTTCGTTTTTTTTTTCTCTGACGTTCATTAGTACATTGTAATGTGCTTACATTGAAGAATAAATATCTTGATCTAGACCAATATCATAAATCCTCTATTCCGCGTTCGGAAACCGTATGTAATTACCACCATTATTGCAACCAGTAACGTAGTGACAGTGTGGTAAAAACGTATGAAAATTAATTACCTACGGTAAGTAAAATCCACCCTCCTCCCCGACCGCCGGCACGCCGGTAACAGTTACATAAACTACTATTTATCTCTTTTTAGGGTTCCGTAGTCAACCCTTATAGTTTCGCCATGTCCGTCCGTCTGGCCGCGGTCTAGCTCAGTGACCGTTCGCACTAGAAAGCTGAAATTTGGTATCAGTATGTGCATTGATCACGCCGCCAAAGTAATAGAATAATAACTAAAAAAATATTCTTATTAGGTTACACATAAAATGGGGGGTGAATTTTTTTTTTGCTCCAACCCTATCGTGTTGGGTATTATTGAATATGTCTTTCAAAAAGAATAGAGGTCTTCTAAGACATTTTTGGATGAAACTGATAGTTTCGTAAATATTAGATATGAAAGTTCAAAAAAGGGCGTCTCCTCCATCTAACTTTTGAACCGTGGGTTCAAAAAAATAGAAAACAATAATGGTAGTGAGGCCTGATAAGAACTTTCAATAAAAACTATATTGAATAAAATCGGTTCAACCGTTTTTCAATTATCAGTCAAAAACGCATAGTGAAAGGAAGTGCCGGATAGTAAAATGACGTAAGCGCCGCCAAATATCCCTTAATAAACGACCTTTTGAATGGATGTTTTGTAACAGGGCGGCAACTACGAAACTCTACACTGAGCATCGTCCGACATGCTCTTGGCTGGTTTTTTTTGTATTGTTATCCCAGAAATCACCCCTTAGGGATTACTAATTCCAATTCAAGAAAATTCCCAGCCAGATTATACGTAGCCTATAAAAATTCAATGTCTAAAAGGGGGGGTAGCCAATACACTCGCTTAGTACGCCTCAAATAGAAAAAATCATTACTGACCCCCTCAAAAAGTCATTTCTGCATTTGTGACCCCCCCCCCCCCCCCCAAATTTCAACCGCGCCTGTTCTTACCTTTCATGGTTAAACTGATTTGACGGGAGGATCGATTTGGATGATATTTTCCGAGGACATGAACGTATAAATACGAAAGTGGTACTGTATCGTCCGATATACACCAGCAGGCAGCAGGTACGACATAGAGTAGCAACTCTATGTCGTTTAAATCATAGCAAAAAAAATGATAACGACAAAAAAATGTATTGATTTTTGAGTGTAGTTTCATTTAGTGGTCATTGTAAAAAAAATATCAGGACTACTGTCCTCTAGCGTATCCATCTGTCAACTTTACTTCACGTTCCGCCTCCAAGGTAGCGGGCGAGAAATTAGGGGTGAATTAGCCGCTTACTGACACAGACCGAATCCCACGCGGGCGGAGCCGCGGGCACAGCTAGTAAACATATGATGCGTTTCTACTTTTATTTATCTACTTGAATAATACTGTAAGGATTTGTAACAAACCAGTGTGAAGCAAGTATTGTTCTAGAACAAGTGCATAACGCTAAGTGACTTGTCAATTCACCGTGTCAGACGCAGCTCTTTTGTTGCGGTTGTATCCTTTGATCCAGTAGTGTCCAAGTATCTACTTGTAAATATTCTGTCGTTCTTGTTTAGTAAGGTCCTCAGTCTTCTGTACATAGTAAGATGAAGTGCCGTCTTCTACGTCGGTGATAGAGCCTTCTCGTGCGGGAGGTCTGTTGGAGAAGTTGAGAGTGAGATGAACGCCCTCGTCCTTGGGTTTGACGTTGCCGTAGTAGAGGTACTTGCCGACTGTACTGTACTTGTTCTGAGACGTACTTGCCGACGTTACCGACCTGGGGCCCGTTTCTCAAAAGCTTGTAACTTGTAATACAAGCGGATGTCACTTTTCGTCATCTTTTGCTAGAAAGGGACTTCCGCTTGTATTACAAGTTACAAGCTTTCGAGAAATGCGCCCCTGGTAGTAGATTGAAGCTCTCGAAAGTGAATTCAGGATGCTTCCTCAGTTCGTCAGCGTCACTGACCCATATGGACAAGTCTTTTAATGGCCCCTTCCCTGTCTTGGAAACTCTGAAAAATAGAAAATATCCTGAGCCTTCGTTGTACCGATTAAAATGGATTTGTTAACTGAATTAGAGATCTGAAGTATTGAAATTTAATATTGTATAAATTTTAATTAAGTTTATAGTGCAGTAGTATTCGTGTGAAAATATGTAAAATAATATTGAAATAACTTTTGGCACCTCAAGAATTATTCTAGAACATTACCTAACTACTAATTATAATTATTTATGAATTGGTACTTTTTGAAACGAATGAATTGTAGATTTACCTGGAGATTCGCCAGCGTAATCAAATATTCGACGACATGCATCCTGTCTGAACAAATATGGCGCGATGTGTTCGTTTCAGCAGTTCCTCCGAATTTGAGGCCCAAGTGGACTTCCAGCATTTATAATTAGTATTTGGACAAGACCACGTTGACTAAATCATTCCAAATTGATTTGTGCAATTGTAAATAAGTGTCTGACAATTGGTCCCAATTTACAATTCACGATAGATATCGTTTGTGGCTAAAAAAGATTATTGTGAATAATCTAGAACAGAGGAATATGTTACACTCTGTTGAAGCTATAGCTATGCTTTATTGCTGGTGCTTACTCGTGACGCAGGCGAAGTAACACCGTAAGAGCACTGTACGAAGTCTTCACTAACTGAAAATGACCAAAGCATACGATAAATGTGCGATTTTCTAAATATAACACAATTATATGCGTACCGTTTGAAACTTTCTACTAAAAAAATTCATATTACATATTACGCCTTTAGACAACCAAATATTGATACATCAATGAGTTCAATATAAGTTCAGTTCACCTAGTTAGTTCATGCATTGTAGAATTATGTACGTACTGTAGTTTACCTTGAAATATACCAAATTTAAATTCACTAGATAGTAGCGTTGCGAAGATTGCTGTACTCAACAACAGTTGTGTGTTGTGTAGGTGTCGAAATAACTACAGATTATTTCAGGCTCTTTATCAAACTGATGATTATTATGTATACTGCTTGCGCGAACCAAGTATAATTATCGACACTGTGATCCTGAGTGGATGATGCATCGATGAACAATGATGAACACGTATATTGTTTGCTAGTTAACACAGAACATACGATAGAGTAAGAGTTGAGCGACAGGTCAGTGATGCCGCCGGCGGTGAAGACAAGCGGCTTGGAGGCGCGCGTGACCACCAGCACAAGCCGTGCACGTATCCCCTTCATGGTTGCGACCCCGCACTCCCAGCCTGAGCAATATATTGCTTCACGGATGTTTTCGCTCTGGCATAAGAATAAACAAAATATTAAAAAAAAAATTAGCAAACAATAAATAATCGTAAAATCTTAGACTATTGGGTTATTGGTATTCTTTTGGCTATATAATTATTACTTATTAGAAATAGTAATGAAATAATTTAAATAATGAATGTCTGACCTGAATTTTAATCTCATCGCACCATCGGCAGACAACAAACAGCTCGAACAAGTTGTAGCCAAGAAACAGCAGACTCATGAAGAACTTGGTGAAGCTCACAGTCAAAGTCTGAAAATGGTATGCCAATAGACGGAGAGCTGCCCACGTCAGATATGACACAATAATGAGAGCAACGAAACCCCTTTAGTTAGTTTGCTATACTATGCTTATTTCTAGATCCGGACATCTGGCAGCTGTGAAGTGGTGGATGTCAAAGAATACAAATAACTTGAAGAAAACAAATCCTGGAGTTCTGGGTTTGATGCAATATTATGGGGAATTATGTAATTAATTAGATTATATCATAGCCAGAAGTTTCTGTTGGGGGAAAGTAGTGTCAAATGATGTATAATGCAATTTATAGTTAGTCGCCTACTGCTTTTGTTTCCGCAATAATACAAACTGTTTTTTTTCTAATGTTAAAATATAGGCCCTGTTCTCTATAAATAACACAACTTCGGGTTAGGGTTATTAAAGGGTCGAGGACTATATGACGGACAAAGATGCATGGCCCAAACCAGAAACTACTACAAAATCATCTAACATTTAGAGGACACAGTTCAGATAGGAAGGCATATCAAACGTTTTGTGAAGCAATCAGGTTTGGATTTTATTATTATTATTTTATTTTAATTAAACAATACGTACATTGTATGTCTCTCAAGCTGTTTTGATATGTCTTCTTATAGAACTACGCATTATTGTGTATTTGTATAATATTACTGTATTACTGTTTTGAAAAAATAAGTCCCGCCGAGTTTCTTGCCGGTCATAAATAATATTTCTCGGGTCAGATGTGTAGGGTTAGAACCGGTGGTAGTTTTTTTTTCTCTCTGACGTTCATAAGTGCATTGTAATGTGCCTAAATTGAAGAATAAATATCTTTTATCTTTTTTTTTCGGCAGTTTTTATCTATTTTGATATTACTCTTTTCCAACTGAAAATCTTTGTTGGTCTGTCACTCTGACCTCAACCCATTAAAAGCTGCCAGATGCCCGGATCTAGCAATAAGAATGGTAAAGCAATCTAACTAGACAGCTTTCATTACTCTCATTATAGTGTCACATCTTACGTGGGCATCTCTTAGTCCATAATGTAAGATTGTAATATTTGGAATCTGGCAAAAACGGCTGCTGACTGAAAAAACAGAGGAAATGAACACGGAAGAGTTATATTAATTTTTATTTATTGTTTATTATTATTAAAAACAGTACAGACATTAAATTTAAGGCAGTTTCTTGCAAAACTGTTTACACAGTTTGACTGCAAGTATGAGTATCTATGTAATTCCTAATTTAAATAATATATGTTTTACTAATCTACTAACTTAAGTTTCGCTAAACACTGAAGTGACATTTACATTAGCGCATATGTCACTTATGTTTGTAGTAGGTACAGTTTAAGCGCTTTTTTAAATTTATTTTTATTATATTCATGCCGGATATTTTCTGGTATATATCTGTAAACTGATCATGGGGCTTAGCCAAGATGACCATCGTTTGCAGAAAACGAATCGAGACGCTATCCGTCTCTCGAATCTATCGCACTAATATGAAGAGTCGTGAGCGAGAGCGTGCAGCGTTTCGTTCGAAGCTATATAGTGGATTCCATCGGTGACCGTAGAGGCGAGGAGCGATTTTTGAGATTCAAGTGCTCGAATTCAAGGAAATTAAACTCGAAAATTAATAGTTTAATAAAGTTTTTTGTAAACTACCATTTCAAGGTTTTAGAGAGAGTTTTAAATACCAGAATAGAGTACTCGAATCTCAAAAATCGCCCCCCTGGCAGCTTCCTAGCCCAATATATTAGTATTGCCATACAGAGAGGGAATGATGCCAACATCTACGGTACCATAACGCGGGGGGATTGGTTATTTATTTGAAAACATTATAAACTTATTTAACATGTTAGAGGGAGCTTTAAAGTCAGATCTATGTATACCAGACAAACTCCAGGAAAGTCAGCTCCGCTGGTACGGGCATGTGATGCGTCGGGAAGAAGACCATCCTGTAAAAATCGCCCAAAAACGACGTAGGAAAACGACCCCGGGAACTTAGAAAAAATATCTAATTTTATCAAAGATGACATAACTGACAGAGCCAAATGGCGCAAACATATTCAGAGGGCCGACCCTAAATAAACTGGGAAGAGGCAAGGAGAAATAGAGATTATAAATTTATGTAAGATTAGTTTATATTTATATTTAAGTATATTGTTTACTGTTAATGTACCTATTTGTAATGTTTTCAAATAAAGACTTTTGATGGTAGCAAAAACGTACGTCATCATGCGACCTCACTGTAACTTGAGTTAAATATTATCCGTTTACGAAAAACTTTTAAAAGTTACCATTGCGACTTGATAGCCGGCAAAACAAATTTGCATGCCGCTTGCCGCCACTTGTCCCAACATCGGCGGGCTTATTGTCTTACGGAGTTCCATAGTGTGCCTGTAATACAGAATATTAACGAATGTTACATCTAACTATATAAAAGAATAAACTGACTGACTGACTGACTGACTGACTGACTGACTGACTGATTGACTGACTGACTGACTGACATATCAACGCACAGGCCAAACCACTGGTCTAGAACCAGATTCCAAATTTAGCACGTAGGTTCCTTATAAGGTGATGCACTAAGAAAGGATTTTTCAAAATTTACCCCCTAAGGGGGTAAAATGGGTGTCCAAAGTTTGTATGGCGAATCAAGATTTGTTAGACTATTTTATTCGAAACTTCACAGGAGTATCCCTAACGATAAATGAGTAAACACGTGTTTCAGGTTTTTTGAAAATTCCACCTCTAAAAGGGGCAAATGTGGTCACAAAGTCTGAAAATTAACATGGGTATCGTATCCTTTTTGAGTACTTATAGTACGCGGGCGAAGCCGCGGGAAAAGGCTAGTTTTCAAATAAAAGTTTGATGTCGTGTTTGATTGTCGGTCAATATTAAATCGACGTTAAGCATTTTAAACGAGAAAAGTTGGGCAGTAGAAATAGCTTGATACCATCCTTGTGTAAATTACTGCCGTGCTGAGGTAATTAGGTACGATACAATTTTAAGGCCCATATTAAATATAGCTATGGGTCTAAAGATGGTAATTAGCGGCAAAAGAAGATGCATTTTGAAAAAATAGATGTTCCATCAACCTGTAAAAGTTACCGAAACAAGTACTTATGAAAAAAAGTTGACTAATTCGCATGTGGCGTGTAATAGTATTTTATAAAATCGTGGCATAATGAAGAGCTTTTACAGTCGAGTCCCGTGTTTAGGCCAAGAAGCTTACTGAGTGGCCTAAGTAAGGTTCGAGACTGAAAATCTTAACTATGACGCTTTGTATACAATATTTTTTCTACGAGTGCTCAAAATAAGCAAGCCGGTAAGAATTAAGTTATACGAATGCCATACACAGCCTGCTCGCTCTATGTATACAATTTAGTAACTTCGATCTCCCGGTGGATCAGTCGGAGTTTACACTACGGTCCTCCTCCCCGACCGTTTTATAATATTGTATAAAAAATTATTTCAGCATAGACGACGATGCTAAAAATTGTTTAAATTTGGTAAGACGATGCTAAAAAAATCTAGTTTGCAGTATGTTTCATCGTACATTATGATATTTTGCTTTTTTTTGGTCAGAACATGATCATACAGTTTTCTCGTGCGTTTTCGAACAGCAACTGACTGATTTTCACCACGATTGAGCTGTTTTTGTTTTTATAGTTATATCTTAAGGTGGCACCTTTTCTTGAGTCACTGAGTCATTCCTATAGAAGTTTTTGCTTTACGAGCCGCTTGCCGGATAGACATAGTCAGTTTTCGATAGAGCATTTGAAGGACTCTGTCCCTCAATCCTGGGGTCAGAAAGGCCTCGTTTTCGCTCAGATTTTCACAGTTCTTGTAAGGTCACAGTACTACGAAACTTATTTAGTAATTTATGTTTACCTGTGGGGCTCATATTATACTTTTTAGCAAACTTTCTTACGGTCACCCCTTTACGGGCACCAGTCGTCCAATAGTATTTTATACAATCGTGACATAATTAAGAGCTTTTCAGTCGAGTACCGTGTTTAGGCCACGAAGCTTGCTGAGTGGCCTAAGTAAGGTACGAGATTTAAAAGCTTGATTATGTCACTATTTTATACAATACATTTTCTACGAGTGCTCAATATAGGCAAGCCGGTAAGAATTGAGTTCGACGAAAGACCTGCTGCCTCTATATAATAGAGTAACTTCAAACTCCCGGCAGATCGTGCCGGTCCCTCCCGGCGACGGCGGCGTGACCGCGCGGGCTCGTGGCCCGTGGTACAATATTGTATGAAAATCCTTAGTACGATGGTACTAAGGATTTTCAAAAAGGATTGGCGATGTCACAATATGCGACCATAAAAGCTCTATCGGAAAGTATGCGCTAGTAGTTCGGTCTACACAATCTCAATTCAAGCATTACAGTCGACGAGTAGAAAGAAAAAAATTTCTAACTTCGAATACAATTCTCCGTATTTTAACAGATATTATAGAATATTAATATGTTTTTTTTTAATAGCTAAGATTAGGACAAATAATTTAATAAAACCGGTTTTGTTTCTTTGACGTACGTAGACAAACTTATGCAGTCAAAAAGTTGTCTACTTTCTTTCTGGTACGGTACTTATTTAGTGATGTTCCTTAAGTTATAGAATTAAACCGATTGCTATATTAAGTACTAAAAATGAGATAATGAGATCTTGTAGGAAAACTTTTTTGTGAGTTTATTGTCCGTCATGGTTTAAGTTTATTTCATTTATTTCAAAGTTTATCGAGAGAACGTGTGCAATTCTTGATCCGTGCCCATCCGTCAAGCACTGCTCTTTTATCAAACAGTATTCTTGGTATGTGTCCTAGAATTTATAACAAATTACCTGCAGATTTAAGGAAAATCTATGACATTCGAAAATTTAAAAAAGCTTTCAAAGAATACTTGACCAAAAAAGCTTATTACTCCAGTAACGAATTTCATGCCGAAAATCCACTTTATTAATTTTTATTCCTAATGCCTATGATGTAATAATTTCTCTCCATGACAATTCTAATTTTTTTTCAAATGTTATGACTACTAATGTTTAAAACCTATGATACTACTACCTATGATATTACTTAATTTGTTATGTTATTAATACCTAGTAGATTAGTTGACTATATTCTTTCATGAATGAAATTGTAATTTGGTGCATGTGTGCATAAATTCAAAATTAACTTCGTATGCCCTATAGACACGACATAGTGATGCAGTCTTTCCACCCTCTGCAATGTTATTTTGTATAACCTGTGTTCGGCAAATAATCATAAAGAAATAAAATAAAAAAAGTGAAATTCCGAACGTAAGGAAAATGTAAAATAAAAACCGGTTCTAAGTTGTTTCTAACTACGTGTATACAAATTATTTAATTGACCCATCGCTCAGCAAACCCTAAAACGCGCTACGTTGATGGGAATTTTGAAATATGATACTATTAGGTATAATATTTACATCAATAGCTGTTTGTGTTGTTCAACCAGAAGTCCCAGCCGCGAAATATAAACTTCTCTGAACCGGTTGTCACGAACAAGTTGATCGGTGCTTAAACCTAAAAATAATTGACAACATGTATACAATTATATGAGCCGTGCAAACTGGTCATCTTTCTTGCGTTTCTCCTGGCTTTATGATACGGCTCAAGAGAACCGTCACGAAAATTGGCACCAGTTACTCATTTACCGTCGAGTCTTAAATAGTTAATTGGTACAATCAGTTCCTCTGTTGAATCATGTGGCTGAAACTTTTTATATGCAGGGTGCATCCTTATAAAGACATTTAAAGCTAAATTACAAATAATTGCTTTTCAAAGCAAATTGCATCTGCCAATCTTAATTAGCAATGGTATTATACAAGCAAATTATATTAACGGATCGTAAGGTATTTACGAAGACGTCATTGGCTCGATCACCTTTGGAAAATATAGCTGATATACCTTTGAACTCTTTTCCACAGTCTACTACAATATTCTCGAAGCAGTCAGCTAGCACCGTGTACTGGCAGATGAGGTTTATGAGGTGCGCCTGCATGATGACGTCGTTGACCATGACGAAGAAAGACGTGTAGTAGAATGCTATGATGTGGATGACGTACACGAAGGGGTATCGCTCGGGAGTGGAGTAGTTCACGCCGAGCGTCAGGCCTATGGGTAAATTGTAGTCTATGTCGTCCAGAAGTGGGTAAACGAACCTGGTGTAGAGTAAAATTATATATTACTTACCAGATAACGAATTGCACTTGTGGTTATATACCATATACGTATCTTATACCTGGTGTTTCCTGTAACACGAGCAATAAATTGAAACGTAGATTATACTCCTCAAATTAGACAATGTTAGTTCAGCGACTTTGAAGAATAACTTGTGGTTGGATTAGTAAACTTTAGAATTTATTCGAACACGCAATGTATTGCGAAATTGATTATGTCTGTAGGGTAACAAGATTGACAAGTAAAATCAATTAGAAAGATTTTAACATACATTGAAAACACTAAGTATTTTTTTGTATGAAAAAGAGACAATCTAAAGAATACATTTTTTTTAAGTTGTTGAACAAAAGTTTAATTCTTTGAGGAGTAAAATCTAGGTTTTAATTTTTTGCTCGTAGTACAGGAAACACCTGGTATATGCCACAAAACGAATACCACTGTACAGTTGTACACTCTGTGCAGTATACCTACGCTGTCAAGTTTCTGGGGGGCGATTTTTGACAATCGAGCGCTCGAATTCAAAGAATTTAACCTCGAATATAATCGCACACAAAAGTTTGTCACCATTATTTACGCCTGAAATTGATAATATAAATCATCATGATTTTAAATAACTATCGCTGTTGTTTTAAAAACATCATTTCTTCGTTTTATTCAAAGTTTTAAATGTTATATTCCAGCGTTCGAATCTCAAAAATCGCCCCCCTGGCTACTGTAGTTTGCACTACTTTAAGCACCTTAGAGTTGTTTATATAGTAGTGTGTCTACTTAAAATAAAACAAATCAAAATATTTATTAAAATAATTTGATTTGTTCTTCAGTTGTACCTTAGTGTTCATTTGTCTATGGCATTAATATATTTTATACAATACTTTTTCTACGAGTGCTCAAAATAGGTAAACCACCGGTGGATTGTGACCAATATGATGCTGATAACAAAATAACATTGAAGTTTGTTAGATTTTATTTGATTTAGTAAATATTTTCAGAAATAATCACCCCGAAAGTCTACAAAATTGTGTCCGCCCCCTGTAACTTCTGAACCATATCCAAAAATTTAAAAAGATGTCTTTGCATATTCTTTCATCGAAAATTGTTTTGAACATTATCGGTTAAAGCGTTTTCGAGTTATCTCCAAAAAAACTTTTCCATAAGCAGATACGACCTTTTAATAAAATTTTTTTCTTATTTCATTGAATGGAAGGTACGGAACCCTCCATTATGCGTGGTCCGACACGCACTTGGCCGGTGTGGGTTGCCACATTATTGCTTATCCGTATACTATTGTCCTCCTTGCCGAACGTTTTATAATATTGTATGAAATTCCATAAGGACCATAAGACAATGGTTAGCCATATACTTATTGAACAACGTTTATAAATTATATCTTTGTAATATACATACAAGTCATTTAATTTACAAATTATTATCCTGGAGTAGAAAAAGTTATTTTTTATCCTTTATAGTATAAAAAATAACTTTTTCGCATTTTATTGGTAAACAGGCGAAACAATTCCTTTCAAATATATTTATAGTTAATGGAAGTATCCACTAATGTATCTAAAAATTTACATTTTGAATCATTAATTGAACAAGGCCATCGTTGCTTTGGCTACACTCCAATACAATAGTTATTCAATTCAAAGAATATTGGACGAAGTTTGTTGCGGATGTCTTTTTGTATCCTTTTTGACGAAGCCTGCGCTGTGGATTAGTTTTATTAACCAATTCTATATTAAATGATTGCAGGTTAAAAAGATTCAAAGAATTGACACCTGCTCTCAAGTAACTTTTCAATGAGGTACCTAGGACTCTAAGAAAAATCCTCGTAGATTTTTGTGTTGTTATTTAAGGAAATTCTGCCTAAAGCTGTATCATATGTCGCTTAAGGCAATACCGCCGACGACAATTAATTCATAACAGGAGATTTAAGATATTTAAATGGAATATGATGTACATGAAGCTTTAAAAGCACGGAAATGGGTGGCGATCACACCCAGTTTAACTAATGCGTGAGATAGAGTCATAGTCATACCATGCAGCTAGTGTCAAGATTCCCAATCCAAGCAAAAGCTTCAAATATGTCTCACTCCTTTGGACCCAGAAAACCACAAGCGCCTTCCTCGCGGGTGTCGACATGTCCAAGTTTGACATCTGCATGGACGTAGAAAGTTTCTTGTAGACGTCTTCACGCATACGCTATATGAAATTAAAACTTGTTTTGAAATAGCAATCGACAGAACTTTATCTAAATATTTAATGATATCAAATTAATCTTATTATCATTAAATCAAAAAGGATAACCTTTTATGTTTCACTCTACCTCACCTCCGGTCATAAAATCGAATCAACTTTCAAATTATCCTCTCGTTTTTTTAGGGTTCCGTAGTCAACTAGGAACCCTTATAGTTTCGCCATGTCTGCCCGTCCGTCCGTCCGTCCGTCCGTCCGCGGATAATCTCAGTGACCGTTAGCACTAGAAAGCTGAAATTTGCTACTAATATGTATATCAATCACGCCGACAAAGTGGTAAAATAAAAAGTGGAAAAAAATGTTTTATTATCCCCTATACGTAAAGTGGGGAGTGATTTTTTTTTTTCATTTCCACCCTAACGTATGATATATTGTTGGATAGGTATTTAAAAATGAATAGGGGTTTACTAAAATAATTTTTTGATAATGTAAATATTTTCGGAAATAATCGCTCCAGAAGTAAAAAAAAATGTGTGTCCCCCCCCCTCTAACTTTTGAACCATAAGTTTTAAAAATATGAAAATAATCTCAAAAGTAGAACTTTATAAAAACTTTCTAGGAAAATTATTTTTAACTTGATAGGTTGAATAGTTTTTGAAAAAAAATTACAAAATAATTTCTGAACTAAGTTTGTAATTTAACCGTATAAGCAGGTGTTTATTGTACCTGTAATTTCTACAAAATTACAATGAAATGACGTGCTTTCAAATAAAGTAAAAACGGTGAAAAGCGGTTCACGCAATAAAGAATTATCCCATAAAAATCATCTTCCATACTTTAAGCTCGCGCGCAATAGTTTACTTAATTTGCCGATAGACGTCGCTGTACGTGGAACGCTCATATCATATCCTACATGGCGGTGTTATTTTAACTCTTAAGTGGGGACACTTACTGTGACGGACGGAAAACTACGGAACCCTACATTGAGCGTGGCCCGACACGCTCTTGGCCGGTTTTTTTTTGTTTTTTGTTTTTTTTACTTTTGTTGGGGTTTTTTGTTTTGCTGGAGTTCTTCATCGACGGATAGCTTCCGTTTTATCCATATCCGTCTTGCCCAAAGTATAAAATATTTCGAATTCTCTAGTTTTAAGTTCATAATATTGCGTGTTAAAAAACATTTATTTATATAATATTAAACCAAACCTAGTATATATTTTTTGCCTTTATCTCGATATTAACTTTTTGCAATGACTGCAGTTTAAGGATTGCAGGGTTGTTTTTGATACACTGCATTTATTAATGAGCTATAAAATGTCTCATTTTATCAGCCCACTTTGGAGTTCTCGCGTTGCACAGGGGCCCGATTCGAGATGCCAAACCGTGAAACGTTGCTCTCACACTTGTCTCACTAGGTGATAGAGTAATACACCTAACTGTCAAGCTGTCAGTAGGTCTCGCTAGAGCGTTTTGTCTATGGCTATGGCCACCATTTTAGATATGTTGACAGGACATTGGGAATCCCATGGCAGAGAATTTGATGTTTTTTTTTAGTAGGTATACGTAGTTATCGAACCATGGATGTATATGAAGTGGATCTCATTCTTCGGTCACAAAGTGAGGCCGACAGAGAAGCTTATCTAAGGGAGTGACTCGTTTTGACTAAGGAGGTAATGACGTTATCAGACAATCAAAATGTGAATATGTGTCAAATGTGACAATTTTGTAACGAGTGCGAGTGAGGCACCGCCCCCCACTATTATGCTCTCTATCGGACCGTTTTTAGTACTTTTAAGGGTTCCGTAGCCAAAATGGCATAAACGGTACCTTTATAGTTTCGTCATGTCCGTCTGTCTGTCCGTCAGTCCGTCTGTCCGTATGTCACAGCCATTTTACTCGGAAACAATAAGACGAATAAAATAAAATTTAGACATAAGGTGTATTTCTCATGCCGCTATTTAATTATAGTCTGGCAAACCATTTTTTCAGTAGAAAAGCGCGGCAAATTCAAAATACGTACATGTGCCAACCCTTTGTGATGAGACACCGTGTTCGTGACGAACATTTCAGTTCACATTTCTTTTACATTGAATTTGTTTCTAGTGCATTTCACTCTCTCGTCTTAAGCGCGAGTGAGATAGAACTCCTGCAACGTTCTACATTGAATTTAAATTCGTTTTTATGGCATATGTCAATTGCCTCAGCCAGATTATTTGTTACAGTTGATGACAAATCAGACGAAATATATCCGTCTCCTTTTTACACACCGTGAATGTCACGTAATGAAAGAGGTGGAAATACCAACTAAAATTAAAAACATAGAATTTGATGATCATTGCTGCTTTTTTCACTGATTCTTAGTGTTGTCATACTTTTGGTCGCTGTACATTGCTACTGCGTTCGTTGGCTGGCCAGACTATATGTAGTTAAATTGAAGGAGAAAATATTTTTATGGGGGGCGCTCCATGTAACTAAATTACAAAAAACAATTTTTCCCCTAATATCAACATGTTGCACATCAATCATTTTGTGATTTAGTGAATATTTTCAGAAATAATCGCCTCGAAAGTCAGAAAAATTGAGTGAACCCCCCCCCCCCCCCCCGTAACATTTGAACCCTAAGTCCATATAATATACTTAAAAAAATTTGAGAAGATTATCTTATTTGTCTATTACATACTTTCTACGAAAATTGTTTTGAACATTATCAGTTCAGCCATTTTTGAGTTATCTCCAAAAAACTTCTTCCATAGGTATCAGATACGACCTTCTGGTATTAGTTTGGTTCTTATTCCATTGAAGGTACGGAACCCTCTATTATGCGTGGTCCGACACGCACTTGGCCGGTTTTATGCTAGTCGCCTATGAACGACTCTTTTACTCGGTAATAATTTTCAACTGTGGCTAGGGCACCGAGTAAACAATAGTACTATACAGAGGTCCCTCTTTGACGTTACGAATCATGTTGTCCCTTCTTCACGCATGGCAAGTTCTCTTTCTCACTTAGGCAAACGTATCGGATACTAGTTGTCAAATTCAAAGACAGAAATGCACATCCTTGGTTAGGGACAAGGTTTAAGAAAAAGATCTACTTCATATAAATCCGTGATACGAACACAGATTACACCTTGTTAGCCCGCCCCACTGTTAATTTATCAAACATCTTATCGGTTGGCTTCCATATAGCGATATAGAGCCCATCTTCGAGATCATGAAAAAATAAGTCTTACTAGGTCTTAAATAGGCGCTAGTATGTATAACACGATGTAAATTGTTCTTGAATAAATATCATGCATGTCATATCATATGGCGTCAAGTTGAAAATACAAGAAAATAACGTTAATTAATCAGTGGTTTTACCGCTCCAAATTTGTACTCACGGTAAAGTCTACTTCAAATAACCTACATACCAAATTCCGGTGGGAGCATACAATAGGCATGGTGAATTTTTTTCATATATGGTATCTATCGATTCATTTTGTTGTGAGGATCAAATGTCTATATGGGGCCGTGTCGTCAAATGGTTGCAACGGTCTTACCAGTGCTGGCCCTGCCGGCATTTAACGCTGAATTGCGACGATTTCGTGGCAATTAATGTTTCGGGTTGTATATGTTTTTGTTTATTATGTTTTTTGTAATTGTCATGAATAAATATTTCATTCATTCATTCATTCATGTTTCTAAAAGAATGCTTTAAATGTTCATCCCTATATTTTTTTATTAAAAAAAAGTATTCAATATTTATATGACGTTCTAAATAAAACATTTTTTTTAACGTCCTAGAACGCAATTTTTTTTATGGAAGTTACAAAAACTATTTAAAACGGGGTATTTACTATTTACCATAGGTATTTGTTTTGTCGAGGTTCCGATATATATTATATGTATCGACATGTTAGAAACTAACAAACGAGGATGGTGGCAGCATTTCTCCGCTGTATCGCAAAACTTATGAGTTGAGCGAGGAAGCTGCCAGCTCTTTGGTCACCAATTGAGTCGACGAGCCCCTTTTTGCGTTCTTTAAAAAGTTACTGAGCACTGGGTCGCCACGCGCCAAGGGTCTCGACTACGAAAGGTATAAAAATGTTTTATGGGTCTTCAGTTTTTCAGCTTCTTTGGCCACCGCACCTGCTTGTTTATTGGTTCCGGTGAAGTGAGAAGCCGCCAGTGTGTCTACGCATATAGCATCCCACAGGCACGCATGTGGCATTTACTTAAGTACCGCAAGAACACCTGTGTGGAGCACAAACACGGACTCAAAGCCGGAATCAGATTTCAATCAATCAGGTGCCGCTCCAGATACTATACGGTTTAAGACATTTATTTCTCAAAAAGATTTACATAAATCACTTACTGAGAAAACAATATTTATCTTAAAGCTAAATGGGAGAGGGTAGAATGCAAAAACTGGTGGAAGAGTTAAGAACAAAGGCGCTCGGTAACACCAAGCGCAATGCAACAATGTAATGCTGTGCATAGGGACCAGTTAAACCGAACTACCCGGTGCGTTCACTGGTTAACTTACATATGATTTGTGTGTATTCATTAAGTGCATATTTTGTGGAAAAGCCTTAGAAGACATTTTTATTTTAGTTTTTAACTTTTTTATGTTATACATTTTTGTACATATATTTTTTCTTTTTCTTTTTTTTTAAGTATTTTAATTATTTAATTTTTGTACATTTATATATTTTTTCTTTTTCTTTTTTTTTAAGTATTTTAATTATTTAATGTTATTATTATTTGACTTATTTCTATCCAGTAATAATGTCAATATTTCTGTACCCATCCTTTTCTATGTATATGAATGAAGGATGAGCAACATGAGTAGAGAAATAATGTCATTATTACTGACAGTGTCTGGAAAAGCTGTCCACCCGTCACCAAACAGGAGGTTTGGTGACGGGTGGACAGCTTTTCCAGACCCGTCACCAAACCTCCTGTTTGGTGACGGGTATGCCGGTAGCCAGTGCTGCGGCTTAGGAGTGAGTAACTCAGAAGAAATTTGGCACAATACGTCGTCCCAGCTCCAATGGCAATTTGGATGGGTAAAAACATCCTGACCCGCCAACCACTTCAACAAGCTTTTTTGGCCTCCTCTAAGCCAAGAGTTCCATGGTTTGGGGGTGGGGGTCCTGTAAGAATTTAGTGATTTTACCTACGAGGCTGGCTGAGCTGTAGACGGAGGAGTGTCTTACAGTTGATGTTATGAAGCCGACTATTTCTTAAAATGGTCTTAAATCCTTATGCGCCCACCGGTATGGTCTTAAATTTGGTATTTTCTTACTAAACGGGTCTTATAGCTTCTGTAAAAATTTCGAGCAGTAAGCTCAAAAATTAATTAAGGCCCAACAAATTGCGATTTCAACTGGTCTTAAAACCTTATACGCCCACCGTAATGGCCTTAAATTTGGTAAGTATGTAGATTTTGTGGGTGGTTAAGTAAGTGGGCTTCGCCGTGTGTCAAAATTTAAGCGTAACGATAAATTAACGTATTTTTTTTGTATTTTCAACTTGACGCCACACATACTAGCGCCCATTTACGACCTTTAAAACTTATGTTTTCAATATCTCCGTGATGGGCTCTACAACGCTGTCAACGCTATATGGAAGCCGACCGGTAATTTTAGATTTTTGATAAATTTACAGTATAGCCGGCACCAGTATCTATAATGTTTAAGTAGTGAAGTATCAGATGTCAAACAATCCTTTAAGGCACTGACTACCAGGCTACCGATAGTAATGATGGAGGCGACTTCTAGTAATTGCCCCCACGAAACTTTTGCGCGAAGTTGATTTCTGACTATTCAAACTAGGTAAGATACCTACTAGAAGTAATTATGAAATTGATATGATTTTAAGACATTTTCACTGAGAGCACATTAATATTTATAATTTTTATGATTTTTAATTGTAGGTATTTATTAAAAATATATAACTGTTAAAATATAATATGATTGGCATTACCTATTTAACCTAAAGTTCAATTAACATGCCATAAAATAAATGTCGATATCTGGCCGAGGAGCGAATGGATAAACATTAAAAAGTGCGATGTGTTGTAGGTGTTCTTCCACCCTGCTGTTGGGAATATCTCTACAGTACCCTGCATTCACTGTGCTCTGCATTATTTTGTGTAATTTGGATGCTATGTTAGAGTAGATTTCCTCAGATTAAGCAAGCCACTAGCAATAAATCTCCTACAACGCCTTGACTGTATGCGGCTGTATAGCCATTCCCCATGTACATGTGCATGTGGGATACTACATGCGAAGACACACTGGCGGCTTCTCACCTCACCGGATCCAATAAACATACAGATTCGGTGGCGAAAGCAGCTGTTCGATGTTTAAAGAAACAAGTATGTATAGTTTAAAGTGCCATGTGTAACTATATCAATTCATTACATAAGAAATATAATATGATATAATCTATACATATAATAAAGCTGAAGAGGGTCGAAAGTCTGTACATGGAAGATAATCGAAAAAAAGTTGGCTGGGGATACTTAGAATCGATAACAGAACACGTTCCAACAATTTTTAGAATTTTTGTCTGTTTATCTGTTTATCTGTTTGTCTGTTTATTTGACCGCGCATCACGTGAAAACGGCTGAACGGATTTTAATGAAATTTTGTACAGATATAGATTGAGTCCCGGGAAAGGATAATATATAGTTTTAATCCCGAAAATCAACCCAAGTGGGGGTGAAAATGGGGTTGAAAGTTTGTATGGAGATTTTTTAAACGCCGAAACGATTTAGATAGAAATGAGTATGGCGATAATTTGAGTCTCGAAAAACGTCATAGGATAGTTTTCAAACCCTTGTGGGGGTGAAAAGGGGGTTGGAAGTTGGTATGAGGATCTTTTTACCGCTGAACTGATTTAGATGAAAATTGGTATAGAGATAGTATGAGGTCTCGAGAGAGGACAAAGGATAGTTTCATCTTCAAAAAAGACCCCCCCATCTTACTTTAGAATCGTAGGTCCAAAAAAATAGAAAAAAATAATGGAAGTGAAGCCTGAAAGGTACTTTCAATAAAAACTATCTATACATATAATAAAGCTGAAGAGGATCGAAAGTCTGTTCATGGAATATATTCGAAAAAAAGTTGGCTGGGGATACTTAGAATCGATAACAGAACACGTTCCAACTATTTTTAGAATTTTCGTCTGTTTATCTGTTTATCTCGGAAATTATCCCTTAAGCGGATGCAAAAGGGGTGGAAGTTTACATGGGGAATAAACAACCAATAACCGCTGTACGTATTTAGATGAAATTTGGTATTGAAATAATTTGTAATTTTTTGGTCAAATTTATAACACGTTACCCGTCGATGCTTTAAATTTACCTTTACCCGCTCTTAAGAAATATTTGAAAATGTCATGAATGTCAAAGGGTTATTGCAGGTTCGAGGACTATACATATATGACGGACAAAGATGCATGGCTCAAACCATAAACTACTACAAAATCATCTAACATTTATAGGACACCGTTTAGGTAGGAAAACATATCAAACGTTTTGTGTAGCAGTCAGATTAGGATTTATTTTTTCTTTATACACAAACAACAATAGGTACATTATCTGTCTCTCAAGCTGTTTTGATATGTCTTCTTGAAGAACTACGCATAATTTTGTATTACTACATCTAATAATGTATTACTGTTTAAAAAAAAATAAGTCCCGTCGAGTTTCTTTTCGGTCATAATACTTCTTGGGCCAGAGGTGTAGGGTTAGAACCAGTGGTAGTTTTGGAACGAAGTTCCTTCTCGGACGGTTCGCGGATGGGAGGCTAGACGAAAAAGCGTCACGTCACGAAAACGCGACGCCCATACGGTTGAGAAACATGTAAAATGGAATGAAATAAAAAATATATAAAATAGAATAAAGTGAAGTGCAGTGAAGTGTAGTGAATAGTGAAAGTGAGAAGTGACAAAGTGATAAAAGTGAAAAAAGTCGAGAACAAAAATTTCAAAAAATTTCAAAATTTCAAAAACTTCCAAAATTTTAAAAATTTCAAAAATTTCAAAAATTTCCAAAACTTCAAAAATTTCCAAAAATTTAGTTCCAATCGAGTGTTCCACGACACTCACTTATTTTATTTTTCTCTGACGTTCATTAGTGCATTGTAATGTGCTTACATTGAAGAATAAATATCTTGATCTTTTTTTTTTTTTTTTTTTTTATACCACGACGGTGGCAAACAAGCATACGGCCCGCCTGGTGGTAAGCAGTTACCGTAGCCTATGGACGCCTGCAACCCCAGAGGATTTACATGCGCGTTGCCTACCCTTTAGGAACCTATACACTCCTTTTTTGAAGAACCTCATACTGTAGCCCACTGGGAAAACCTCGGCAGGGAGTTCATTCCACAGCCGCAGCGTTCGTGGGAGGAAATTCCTCTTAAATCGTACTGTGCGCGACCCATTGGGCTCCAGGGTGTGGGGATGAACACCCTGCCGGCGGCGAGCGGTGCGGTGATAAAAAGCTGCCGCGGGCATCATATCAAACAGTTCTTCAGAGCACAACCCATTGATCTACACCAATATCATAAATCCTCTATTCC
Organism: Pammene aurita; assembly: GCA_947086415.1. Taxonomy (NCBI): domain Eukaryota; kingdom Metazoa; phylum Arthropoda; class Insecta; order Lepidoptera; family Tortricidae; genus Pammene; species Pammene aurita. The sequence continues at coordinate 21,647,926 of OX352298.1, read as the reverse complement.
GCGTTCGGAACCGTATGTAATTACCAACATTATTGCAACCAGTAACGTAACATCAGTGTCTATCTATGACAGTGTGGTAAAAACGTATGAAAATTCATTACCTACGGTAACGTAATGAAAATCCGCCCCCCCGACCGCCGGTGCGCCCCTCCCTCCCGACCGCCGGCGCAATAAGGTTGGTCATGGCGGTGTAATGGCGGTCATTCTAAAGGTTACAATGGATTTTTAATATGTGTGTAGGTAAAGCAGTGTATGCTTCTGTACATAATTATAGGCCTTATTACGTAACAGTTACATAAACTACTAGGAACCCTTATTGTTTCGCCATGTCCGTCCGTCTGTCCGCGATCTAGCTCAGTTACCGTTCACACTAGAAAGCTGAAATTTGGTGAGGCCTGATAAGAACTTTCAATAAAAACTATATTGAATAAAATCGGTTCAGCCGTTTTTGAATTATTAGTCCAAAACGCATAGTGAAAGGAAGTGCCGAATAGTAAAATGACGTAAGCGCCGCCAAATATCCCTTAATAAACGACCATTTGAACGGATGTTTTGTAACAGGGCGGCATCTACGAAACTCTACACTGAGCATCGCCCGACATTCACTTGGCCGGTTTTTTTTGCATTGGTGTCCCGGAAATCACCCCTTAAGGATTACTATTTCCAATTCAAGAAAATCCCTAGCCAGGTTATACGTAGCCTATAAAAATTCAACGTCTAAAAGCGTGGTGGGGGGGGGGGGGGGGGTTAGCCACTACACTCAATTGAGGGACCCCCCCACCCGACCCTCCAAGTGCACCTCAAATAGAAAAAAAATCATTTCTGCATTTGTAACCCCCCTCCCCTACCCCAATTTCAACCGAGCCTGTACTTACCTTTCATGCTTAGACTGATTTGACGGGAGGATCGATTTGGATGATATTTGCCGTGGACATGAACGTATAAATACAAAAGTGGTCCTGTATAGTCCCATATACACCTACTACTCTATGTCGTTTAAATCATGCCAAAAAAATTTATATGATAAAAAAAAGTGTTCATTTTTGAGTGTATCGTAGTTTCATTTAGTGGTAATTGTAAAATATTTTATTAGGACTACTGTCCTCTAGCGTATCCATCTGTCAACTTTACTTCCAGTTCCGCCTCCAGGGTAGCGGGAGAGAAATTAGGGGTGAATTAGCCGCTTACTGACACAGACCGAATTCCACGCGGGCGGAGCCGCGGGCACAGCTAGTATTGGAATATAACTTACACGTAAGTCAGTCAGATACACAATTACATTTACTTGCAGTAAACGTCAACTTCTTTTTTGAAATGAAGACCCATTGGTTTTCATATCCCGAGTCTCCTAAATAGTAATTCAAAACTTGGGTCTTGTTAGTGGCAATTAGTTATAATCATGAGGATTATGACTAGTACTACTATGCACTGTAGTTATTTACCTGATATGTTTATATTTCCATAACATCCTCAACTAGCAGGATTAGGAATACCTTTGTAATATAAGAGTCTTACATTAGATTAGAATCTATGAAGAATATGTGTAAATTTGTTTGAAGGGTCTAAAACCTTAGTTAAGTTAGGAGGCAGTAGTAGGAGCCAAGTTTGAACCCGCGATTCTTAGAGCGTAAGTCGGGCGTCTGGCCGCCAGGCTACCAGAGTTTGTTTTGATAATTACTATACTGTTGCTCCATTTTTCTACTATGTTTATCTGCGTGAAATATCAAATGTCAAACAATCCTTTAAGGCACTGACTTCCAGGCTACCGATAGAAATAACGGCCTCCTAGCCCAGTCGGTAGTGACCCTGCCTACGAAGCAGGAGGTCCCGGGTTCGAATCCTGGTCAGGGAATTTGTTTGTGTGTTTATCACAGATATTTGTTCCTGAGTTATGGATGTTTTCTATGTATTTAAGTATTTATCCATATTTATCTAATATAAATATACACTCGTCGTCTAGTACCCATAACACAAGCTTTACTGAGCTTACTGTGGGCCTAGTTCGATTTGTGTAAGATTGTCCTATACTAATATTCATTTATTTCTCGAATTTAATTTCTTTTCTGATGTTTTTGAAATGCCTCAAACTTTCTATAGACGTTGACGTAACAAAGACTGCAGCACTATAAGTAGGTATTAAAACAGACAGAAACATTGCAAAATTAAATAATTATATTATTAGTAGTTAGGTTTTCTTATTAATAGTAGATTGTTTGACAAGGGTCTAAAGTAAGCCATATTACCACGAGGTGGTTATTTTCCCGAACGAAGTGAGGGAAAATTGTTCGAGTGGTAATATGGCTTTTAGACCAGAGTAATGCATACTATTTTTCACTTCGATTGCGAGAAAATAAGATAAAAATACTTATTATTTACGCACAAGAACTAAACTAAGGTTAAATTATGGTTTAACTTGACGGTCTTTTAATTTTTTTAACTTCTTTGACATAGATACAAAATATAAGCACCTCGAATAAATGCCACAGACGACGGTATAATTAGCTCCTTAAAGTAGCTATTAGACATTGCAATTTGTAGGGTCCAACCTGTCGGGTTGGTAGGTGTAATGGTACTTAGGGAGTAGGAGTCGAGGAGGTAGGAGAACGATGATTTTGAACCATAAATATTTGGCAGAATTAATTTGTTTTGTTTTATGTATTTACCTAAGCTTGTATTTTTTGCCGCGGCGTGGTGAAAAATGTTGTAATACTCTCGACAGCAATTTGTTTGCTTCTAGTGCCCCCCGCAACGCTCAAGATACCACTTTTTTAACCATACACTCGTTATAATTTTGTAATCTTTCACTTTTTCGGGTCTCGATATAAACACGTGAGATAGATATCAAGGTTGTATTCTTGATATTATAATTTATTTACACTAAACCTTTTCTACATAATATTGGATCTACGTGGTCGGGTTACAAGTCAATGTATTGTTTTATTTCTTGTCACAAAAAATATTGATTGGTTACAAGAAATCTTAAAATCATTCATACCAGTCATTTTTATTCAATATGTAATATTTGTCACATATCTTTTACCCAAAGCACAGGTTTCGTCATAGTTGCTACACCCAAAAATGCATCGTCAAATCTAAAAAATTGCTTGTAAGCCGTCTATGTAGACTACCCTAGTTCTAGCCTAGTATTTTAGCACGAAAATACAGGTATGATTTACACACATACTCACACACGTATTTAGTTTCAGAAGACATTCAGAGATGTCGCTTTCAAATGAGTTTTCATAAAATGCTTCAAGGCTCTCTTTACCTACTAGAGGTAAATAAATGCCTTACGTGGGATTCCCATAATTTACTGACGTCAACGTCAAAACAATAAGATGGCGCCCATGCCAATAGAGAAATTCCTCTAGCGAGACCTGTTGATTTTGACGTAGGTGGTTAGGTGAATCAACTGTCACAAAAGTGTGATATCATAGTTGTCTCACATGCGACTGTCAGTTATGCCATGTCGAATAGACTCCCAGGTCTACTAATGTAGATTGCCTTAGTAATAATTATTTTCAATATTCTTTACTCACCATGTATCTATATCGAAACAAAGCCATCACTTGTATGATTATTGCACTCATCTGCTCGATGACGATGTCCAGCGACGTGGAGAAGGAGATCGCGTACAACGTCTCGCCCAATATAAACGTTGCTATCAACAGCTTTACTGTGTTGCTGTACAGTTTGTAAAGAAAACTGTGGTCCGAGTTTGACATACCTAGTGGAATTGTAACACAATATATTAAAGTTGACAATTTTTTCCCGAATGAGGTTACTTTTCTAAGATGACCGTTGTCTCTCAACGCTCCGAAATTGTTACCATAGACATTAGACATGATAGAACTCTTGTTCTCTTGGGCTCTTGCCCACAACACTGAACCTAGTTCGGTAAGTCCCCTAGATGATATACTGGTAGTTTATGTAACTGTTACGTAATAAGGGTCCTTAAAACATGAGTGTGGTTTTATGAAATGAGCCGCAGGCGAATTTCATAATAAAATCACACGAGTGTTTTAAGGCCTAATTACGTACAGTTGCATACACTGCTTTATCTACACTCATATTATTTATTCTAAATGCCTTATTCGGAAACCATAGAATGGCCGCCATTGTACCGCCACCATGGCCAACTCGATTGTGCCGGCGGTCGCGCGGGCGCGTGTCGGACTGTGTCGGCGGATCCCCGGGAGGGTGCAGGTGTACATTATGTTACCAAAACTCATAGCACAACAATAATTGAGCATGAAAAGTTAAAATTACGTTACTGCTACGGCTAAAAAGCTTATCATAGTAAAATCGGTCGTGGTAATGCTAGCCATTGCCTACCGTTTTCGAACACGTTTTAGAGAACTTACAATATGAGTGTAGATAAATATAATTAGTTACGTCTTAAATAGGGGAATACGATATGGCAGTACTGCAATGCAAAAAACCTGGCGGCGTATGTAAAAATAAATTTAGAAATTAAATAAAAAATTAAGTAGGGAGCATGGGAGGGGTAGGGCTATACGATAATGCAGTACTGCAAGCCTATGTGCTTGGCCTTATTAGTGGCAGCAGCATTAAAAGATTGTAGATGTATGCAAAACATAGCGCCTGATCTTTTCATGGCAGTAACGAGATGTTATGTATTGTAACCTAAAGCTAGCGCCTGATCTTTTTATAACTGCGAAAAGATGTTACGTTATTAAAAATATGTTATGTTATAAAAGATCAGGCACTATGTTTGACAACTATGGTTTGAGAAAATTTATTGTTCTTTAACTTTGTCATACAACGTATACACAAAATGTGCTTAGTTCATGATATATAAGCAAAAAACTGACAACAGAGAGATAATTTTAAAGTCCCGTCCCCCCCCCCCACCAAGTTTCTACGGGGCCTCGAGGTCGAGAACTGAAATAGTTCAGCTAATAGTAATAACTGCCTTTATACAGAAGACGCTCTGTCGCGCGTTCTCAGGAGCGTACAGTATTGCGCGCCGGCAAGCCTGTACGCGCAATCATGTGCGATTATGTTTTGAACTTTTTTTAAGGTAACGCTCTTTCGCGCGCTATTACTCGCATCACTTTTGAATCACGGAAAGAGCGGACGTGTAAAGGTTTATCATGAGGGATAGAACGCGCGAAAGTGGCGCGTGTTGGAGTGCATGCAATTCACACAGTTTTACTGAAGTGCGCGGTTATAGGTTATACTAGTAGTGTTGCGGTGAAAAATGGATAGAAGAAATAGAAATATCACGGCGCAAGCTATCATGTTAGCTGGTGTTACTCTGCTCAAAAGGAAGAAGAAGCGATGCGTGTAGGTTAAGAAATGTAGTCAGCAATATTGTCATATGCCATTGATTTTAGAATTACGACGTCCGGACACGGGTATGTCCTTAAACTACGTCCAAAAAGAGGTAGTTATGCGTACTGCGAATGTCATCTCGCTCAAATCTGGAGCACAGCGCGACTGGGAAAGTACCTCCACCTTACAGAAAACCACAGCCAAATAGCACTAGACCCTACTCATAGTGTTGTGTTCCTGCTGGTAAGTAAGGTTACGAAAGAGCTCAAAGAGGACCGGCAAAGGTAAAGGGTCGGTAACGCGCATGTGACACCTCTGGAGTTGCAGGCGTCAAAGGATACGGTAGCTGCTTACCATCAGGCGGGCCGTATGCTTGTTTGCCACCGTCGTGGTATAAAAAAAGTATTTACTCCATGTGCGTATGTCCGCCATCTAGCGTGTGCGACAGAATTGTACGTGTAAAGACCACCTCGAATCACGTGATTGCGTGGACTACTGCCACACGCAATCGCATGATCTATCCCAACCCCCTCCGACATCTTTACATGCGCATTCTTTCGCACATGATTGCTGTTTCACGCGCGATAGAGCGACTGTATAAAGGCAGCTAATCTCGATGTAGAGACTAAAATTATACCTATGTTATTTAAAAAAATAATAAATCGAAGTTTGGATGTAGTAAGCAAGTATCAACTTAGTTGTTCATGATTATGATGCACTTTCTGTTGCTAAGTTGATCTGAGATAAGCTTATATAGGCCATTCTCTTACTCGTGTTTGTAATGAAACCAGTAGGTAGAGAGGCAAGTATTTTATTTCAGCGAAACTAATACTTAGTAATTGGATTCCACTGAAACCGTTCGCAAAAGGATGCCGACATAATTGACTCGGTCTCAACAATTCGTTTTTTTCTGAGCTTGTTTAAGAACAAACAGCCAGGATTTTTCTCCGAGCAACGAGACAGATGGGAAAAAATCCTTTATGTAATCACGCAATACTAGAATTCATAATGGAATTTATTTTCAATAAAGCTAAGGGATTTTTTAATTGAATGTACCATTGTACTAACGACAGAACCGTTCCGCAATCATTTTCAAACTTTATTACAATATGATAAGATCTCTTAATGGACATTTCAAATTAGGCAATCGTCGTTTGTAGTCAGCAGCAAAAGTAGCTTGGGTGCGTGTTAAATGCCAAATGATCACGTCCCACCTAAATATTTAGCTATGAAAATAACAGGTTTTGAAGATGAAATAAATAACGGAACGGATTGAAGGGCACTTTTTGTTTTTGCTATGTGTGCCAGAATTTGCCATAATAAAAGTATTAAAAAAACACTTTTGATTGATCTTAAAGTTGATATTGCAAAATATAGTATTTTTCTTACAGAGATTTAGAGGAATAACCAACTGACAATGTTCTCCACGCTGCCTGAACATGAAGGTTTTTTCTTTTTTTTTTCTTTTGGAGTTTGTACATAGTTGTTGATGTATTTATTCATTTTTCACGTAATGTGGGAAGTTTTTGGCTACTATAATAACAAGATTAGATTGATATCAATACAGAATTTTACCAAAAAAGTTATTGAAGCCTATTTCGTAACCTATTGTAACAAAAAACTTTACTAAGATTCGCCAGTTCCTTAGAAGTTGTCATTTATTAGACTTGGCAACACTGTTATTTTATTAGTCTATGGATAGACCGCTCATTCAGACATATTTAGTCGTGTACGCAAGTTCGAGTAGTCGTAAATTTATCATATTTTATGTAACGCATTATTTGATCGTTTTCGAGGTAAGTATGCACTATTTTATGTAATATACTAAGGTATATAATAGTAATATTACGTCTAATGTAATGTTAAACGTATCGTAGGTAGTTCTAAGTTCATTGCGGTGTTTCAAAATTAAGGTTTGTGTTGATTTTTAAGATATTTTCGCCACTTTTATGTATTTTATGTAACATTTTTATTCCGTTTTTTTTAAGTAACGTTCCTTGTGGTATACATTTCTATAACTTTTATGTAACTGTGACATAAACGCTTTATGCTGCGTTTATCTATACATATAATAAACGCGTAAGGAGAAAAAAAATGTACATTGAAGATATTCTAGAAAAACTTATTCGGGGGGTCTTAGAAACGTTGACTGAATACATTTCAGTGATTTTTGGAATTCTTGTATGTCTGTCTGTGAATTTGTCCGCGCACTACGTAAAAACTACTGCACAGAATTTTACGAAATTTTGTATAGTAACTGTTTATACCCCGGAGCAACATATAGGGTAGTTTTTATTCTTCTTATTAAAAACATAATTTTCATTACAAAATAGTTCTCATAAGTGGTCACAGATGGCGCTGTATAGGTAGGGTCAGGGAGGGAACAGTCGCTAGGATTTTTTCAACAGGCTGTTGCATGAAAAATATAAATCCCTGAACCAATTGTTGCAAGCACAGAGCACCGTGCATTATTACACTTTCATATGTAGCAAATATATTTGCTGTTACTTTCACCAAAAAAGATATATCCATTCTTTTTTGGAAATTGGGAATCGAGCCGCTGTGTACCGGTTGCTGTACACAGTGACTAGGACCCGCTAGTATACAGTGATTCTAACAGTACACAGTGGCTCGAGTCACTGTATACTACGCCCTGTAAACAGTAGTTCTAACAGTACACAATTGCTAGGTACGTAGGAATCGAACCTAAATTATATAACAAATAACATTTTTGTTGAATAAAACGGTAATTAGAATAGGTAAGCACAACCCCCGGAATAATCGTTCCTGATTTCATTCTTGATTTAAAATAGGTACCTACCTAAATGTCGCATGATTTATTCACTTTCATTTTATTTAAAAAAAGGAGTGCATGAATTATTTTTAATAATCACAGAATTTTTATTCTTATTCATATTCAAGTAAATTTTAGTCCAACTCTGTAAGGTGCACAGTGGTTCGCGAGCCACCGTGTACTTTTCCAAAACGAACGTCTGTTGACCTTGGCGTCAATTTGTATTTTAGTTCAAATTAAAAACACAAACAAACACCTATACCCTGTTCTTTTAAGAAAGTTAACAGGGGAAAACTAAAAATGCATGTTATTGGTCAGAGATAAGGACATCGTAGGCGCACATGCTGGGTTTACATGGCGGTCAACGTTCAGTCAACATCTGTCTCTCGTACGGTGCGGACGCGTTATACAAGTGCACACCTTTGTTTTGTTTTAACCTGAACTGATTCCTGTTAAACCGGTGACACTGCTTGCTTATCGGATTGTTACCTGCTACCTCAGTGACCTGGCTTGTTAATTTGGACTGTTTCGTGTTTATTCTGTGATTCGGCTTGAAATTGGACTGATTATTCGTGAATTATGGATAATTCACAGGAAGTGATAATGAAGAGGCGTAAACAGCACTTTTCTTCACAAGAAAAGGTAATGATACACAACTTGTTTGATACTTTTTTAAAGGAGACTCCACAAGCCTCGAAAAATGACATTGCAAAAACAATTGCTTCGTCATTAGGCATTCACTGGGTTTCCGTACACAGAATTGTAAATGAAAAGCAGAAGAAAGGCGTCCTTAAATCGCCGATAAAACAAACGACACGCAAATCTGTGATAAGCACGACTGACAGCTTCACTGAAAATGCAATAAGACGAATTATCCATGGATTTTTTTCAAGGAATGAAATTCCATCACTAGATAAAATACTGGCGATAGTAAACGACGATGCAAGTTTAGGCAATTATAGACGGACGACATTTCACAAACTACTGAAACATATGGGTTTTAAATTTGTGAAAAGAACTCGCAATAGTATGATGAGTGATCGTGAAGATTTAGAATATTGGAGAAGAAACTACTTGCAGAGTATAAAGGAAGCCAGAAACGTCCATAAGAAGATTTTTTATTTGGACGAGACTTGGGTCAACGAAGGTCATACGAATAATAAGATATGGGTCGACTCTTCAATTCAAAACGCAAGACAAGCATTCATGAACGGTTTATCTGTCGGCTTAAAGAATCCATCAGGTAAGATATTTCATTCTTTATGATTTTAGCACATTGTGAAATGCAAAACAATGAATCACTTAAGTGAAATTCCTTATCTATTGTATTTGCACATGTTGGTTGCATCTGGCCGGCTATTATCAATAGAAAGTTGCAGCTGCAACAAAATACAAATAATTATTAATATATTTTACTACAATTATGTCCTTTTGTTTCGCAGGTAAAGGGAAACGACTGATTATAACTCACATTGGAAGTGAAGACGGATTTGTGGAAAGCGGACTTTTGGTTTTCGAATCAAAAAAAACCGGAGACTATCATCAAGATATGAACTCGGAGGTGTTTGAAGGATGGTTCTCGAAGGTGCTTGATGTAATACCAGACGGCTCAGTTATTGTATTAGACAACGCCCCGTACAATTCCAGAAAATTAGAAAAAATACCCAACACTAGTTCGAAAAAAAATGAAATAGAAAATTGGTTTTATATTGCTGGATATAGTGAAGGCCCACAAAAATAGGTACGAGGCGTTTGTCATTGACGAGATGGCAAAGAAAAAAAACAAAACCGTGCTACGCTTACCCCCCTACCATTGCGAGCTGAACCCGATAGAGTTAATATGGTCACAAATAAAGGGGTACATAGCAAATAATAATAGAACATTTAAATTAGTCGAAGTAAAAAGGCTACTCAATGAAGCCATTAGTAAAGTAAATGCTGAGTCGTGGAAAGAATGCATCAAGCACGTTGTCGAGGTCATCGAGCCAAAAATGAGTAGTACTGCTAATACAACAGCTGATAGATTCATAATAAATTTAGAAAATGATAATAGTGATATAGATGATGATTAAATATTATTATTTATTACAAACAAACATATGGTTTTATTTATGTGAGATACCCTAATCCTTCCCCAATTTCTCCATCCTTCATTTATTTAAGTAATATTTTAACTCCTATTAACGGCTTCCCAAATAGGTTATTATAATAATTTATGATAAATAAATGAATAATAACGAATTAGTAATAGAGAACCATTATCATCAAAAATCATCAAGAATTAATAAAAACCAATATTCCAAGCGACGGCATGTAAACCGAGCCCGCCCGTGAGGTGCAGTTGTTTACGCCAATTGCCTGTTTTTTGTCCTTTTCATTTGCATACAAAGTGTAACAGAGATGGTGCTCTATTAACTTTCTTAAGCGGATAGGGTATAGGGCCTTGAATTATCAGCCAATACTAAGTAGATTAAACACACTCCTCGATAATAACATAAGTAATTGAAAATCTCGTACGAGTTAAGAAAAAAGAGGAGTGAAACTGATCTGGAAATGTAATTTTGATAGCATTACACACAAAAACGCACCATAACACATTCGCATGGTGCCGAAGCGCCTCACTAACTAGTTCGTACGTGGTCGGGTACGGAACGGTTCCGATTGATTTAAAGGACAGACATAAAGCTCTTTCTGTTTCTCGCACAGCACATTCGAGTCACTGTTCCCACCGAGCGACTGTTCCCTCCCTGACCCTACCCTGTATACTATATATAAACATTATTTAAGGACGTGTTTAGATTAAATTAAGCGATTCGGTCTGCTGCGTTCCACCGAGGTTTAAACCATGGATTTTTAAATGCTTTCCCAATTTAACGATTGCGGGTTAAATATTTTTAAAACGTGTTACTTCGTTTTGGAAATTGTAAGTATCCGGACATATATTGTGATCCCCATTAATACCTGGAGATATTTTAAAATTACTGAAGCTACAGAAGGTACTGAAACCTACTTACAATATACGTCAAAACAAATAAAACAGGTAGTTAAGATTTATCCATTTCGATTTACCCGACAGCAAAATTGTACCGTTTGTGAGATCAATATGTTTCATCTCGCTTTAACAGCTGATTGCAATAAAAACTGGCCAAGTGCGTGTCGGACCACGCATAATGGAGGGTTCCGTAGCTTCAATGGAATAAGAACGAGACTAATGCCAAAAGGTCGTATTGATGCCTATGGAAGAAGTTTTTTCGGAAATAACTCAAAAATGGCTTAACCGATAATGTTCAAAACAAATTTCATAGAAACTATATGATAACGCGCATCTTCTCAAATTTTTCATATTTTTTGGACCTACGGTTCAAAAGTTACAGGGGGGACAACGCTATTTTTCCGACCTTCGAAGCGATTATTTCTGAAACTATTCACTAAATCACAAAATGTTCAAAGAAACCTGAATGTTATTTTAAAAAACCTATCGATTGATGTGCAACATGTTGATATTTGGTAATTTTTTTGTTGAAATTTAGTTACATGTATGGAGCGCCCCCCTGAAAATATTTTTTTCTGCAATTTCACTAAATAATTAAATAGCGGCATACAAACTACACCTTATGTTTAATTTTTTTTAAGATACGTCTTATAGTTTCCGAATAAAATGGCTGTGACATACGGACGGACGGACAGACGGACATGCCCAAGACTATAAGGGTTCCGTTTTTGCCATTCTGGCTACGGAACCCTAAAAAGGGTAGTCATGAATCTAGCAATTACTAGCTGCTACTTAGCTGTCACGCTGCTGCTGAAGAAATTCTCGCTGCGACGACGCTCCGGGCCTGGGCCTACGCGGTACTCGACTTATGGCTTTCGCAGATATTGCCACCCACCATCGGGCCTCCAGCCCTCAGATTTGCTAAGACTCTTCGCCATTGAGTTTTGTCCGGATTCTGTCATGATGCTGCTACTGCTGAATAAATTCTCGCTACGACGCTCCGGGCTTGGGCCTACTCAGTACTCGGCCTATGGTTTTCGCAGACATTGCCGCTCACCCTCGGGCCTTATGTATGACACTTCACCATTGAAATATGTCCGGTCCCTGTCATGCTACTGCTGCTGCTGCTGAAGCAATTCTCGCTGCGACTCTCCGGGCCTGGGCCTAAGCGGTACTCAGCCTACGGCTTTCGCAGACATTGCCGCTCACCTTCGGGCCTCCGGCCCTCAGATTAGCTTAGATTCTTCGCTATTGAGTTTTGTCCGGATTATATCATGTTGCTACTGCTGGAGAAATTTTCGCTACGACGCTCCGGGCTTGAGCCTACGCGGTACTCGGCCTATGGCTTTCGCAGATATTGCCACTCATCCTCGGGCCTTAAGACACTTCACCATTGAGATACGAGTATGTTCGCTCCCTGTCATGGTATTACTGCTAACCTGGGCCCTACACGGTACTCGACCTTTGGCTTTCTCAGACGTTGCCGCTCACCCTCAAGAGACGGCCCTCGGGTTCGCTAAGACACTTCGCCTTTAAGTTATGTCCGGTCCCTGTCATGATGATGTTGAAGAAGTTCTCGCTGCGATGTTCCGAGCCTGGACCTTACGCGGTACTCAGCTTTTGACTTTCACATACATTTCCGCTCACCCACGTGTCCGCAGCCCTCGAGTTCGCCAAGACACTTCGCCATTGAAGTATGTCCGGTCCCTGACATGCTGCTTGTGCTGAAGTAATTCTCGCTGCGGTTCTCCGGGCCTGGGTCCTGCGCGGTACTTGCCCTATGGCTTTCGCGATATTGCCGCTCACCGTGTCACGGCTTCGGCGTTCGGGTTCACCAAAAAACTTGACCATTGAGTTTTGTGGGGACCCTTTCATGCTCCTGCTAAAACAACTTTTGCTGCCTTTGGCCTTATTAGATTTTGGCCTGCTGCTGCAAAAGCAGTTTTCGCTGGGACGTTGCGCTCACACGATACCTCGCACCAGTACTTTCAGCGTTTGACCCTCTGTTTCGAAGCATATTCTCCTGCAGGAACTCGGCCATTAGCATTCGCAGGTCTCGCACGCACGCCTTTTAGTCAGTTATCTTTATCACTGGATGAACTAATAAATTTAGATAGATATTTATATGTAGAACACGTAAATTCTACACTAATGGCGTGGATAGTAAATGAAAATGACAAAACCTCCCACACACGCGGGCGAAGCCGCGGGTACAGCTAGTGTTATATAAAGCCCTTAAATCCGTCCCCACCCATAAATATTTAAGGCGCTAGGCGCTAATTGTGGCCAAAAACTGTTACTTTCTAAGGGATATATCTCAATAACGGGTCATTCGAAAATTTTGAAAAAAATATATGTTAATTACCATTTCATGTACAACATTGTCAACGTTTGAATAACTCGTGTAACGTATAGTTTCTCCGTTATTTAAATGTAACGAAATGTCGTTTTACGGTTAATTTTGCTTATATCTACTGAACGGCTCATTCGATTTAAAATATTGTTGAACTAAAAAATGTGTACTACAGAACACAACAAACTCAACGTAGGATATTTAAATTGATTAAATTTTCTTAAACAACTTGATCATAATTCCACATTTCGTGCGTTGGTAGCTCGAAAACGGCGTTGCTAGCAGTCGTGAGCTAGCTTTGAGACGAGGAGTCTGTGTCGCTCGTCGCTCCGTGCTTCCCTTGTACTACAAATACTTGTGCTTGGCCCGTGAGCAATAATATCGGACTTACTGTGCCTAAAGACTAAATAACTGCAGAGGGTTCATGCGGTGCGGACATAACGTGTCTTGTCGGAATCAATAGCGCATAGACGTTTTATCTTTTAAGATAATATACCCGTATGTGTGTTCATGTATTTACGTTCTTATAAAAAGTGTATTTTATTTAGATGACCTATATTACAAATTAAATAAAGAAATGAAATAAAAATGGAGAAAAAACAGAACTCATGCATCTTATAATGCCCTGAAAACAAATGTAGTCTTGTAAGTACACTACAATTATTATGTATTAGTACTTAGTCACGCAAAACAGGCGTTAGTTGTCGAGTTGCGGAAACCTGCTATTGCTACAATACAATGAACTAATAAGTAATTTTCGGAGTTATTATTTACGAAAATATTCGTTTTATCCAAAAGTTGTTTAAGACTTATTCATTTTGGAAGACCTGTCCAATAATACCACACACTATCGTGTATCGTATTAATCGCGTGGGTTGGAGCGAAAAAAAATCACCTCCACTTCATTTTATTTTTCTGATTTTGATTTACCATATTGTCGGCGTGATTAAAACACATACAAATTTCAGTGTACTAACTATCACTGAGCGAAGCCTGATCGAGATTCTAATTAAAAATTGCTGATATTTAAGAGTTTAATGTAAGTAAGAATAAAGGAAAAAAAGCTTTACTATCTCGCTGAAATACAAATTTATATTAATTATCAACACAAGTAAATAAATAAATTACTACTAACGGTTAATACTACATATCAAATATCTTTAAAAGACCGGCCAAGAGTGTATCGGACCACGCATAATGTAGGGTTCCATAGAAAGTAGTTTCTCGGAGATAACTCAAAAATGGCTCAACCGATAATATGTGAAATAGTTTTCATATAAATAAGTACTAAGCCGTATCTTCTTTATTTTTTTCATATTTTTTGGACTTACGGATTAAAAGTTAGATTGGGGGGGGGGGGGGCAATAATTTAGACTTTCGAAGCGATTATTTCTAAAAATATTGACTCAATAAAAAAGCTTTTAAAATTCCTCTATAGTTAAGATATTTTTAAACCCGTATCGATAGATGTACACAACGTTCATATTTCCAAAAAAAATTGTTTTGACATTTAGTTCGGCATATGTATGTATGGAGTGCCTCCCCTTAAAGTTTTTTTTTTCAGCAATTTAGCTAAAAACTAAGTAGCGGCACAAGACACACCTATGGATAAAATTTCATCAATATATATTTTATAATAAAATGGTTGTGACATACGGATGGACGGACGGACAGACGGACATGTTTCAAGAAACTTTTTTAGTTTTGTACATTTTTTCTTAATTATATAAGTGATTTTTACGGTTGATATTCAAAATCGCTACAAAAAAATAACCATCTATTAAACTCATTTGTGCAGCAAAAAAACTAAATTCACATGAAAACATCGCTTTGATGTGCATTCAGTTTTTTTTTCTGATATGCAGAATATTTTTACCAATATTTTGCCGCTGACTGTACTTCAAATTCAAAATCTAGGTTTTATTTTATTACATAAAAATCTACTAATTGAGATCGTTATTACTTATCTTATTTAATAGGTAAGTAGCACCCCTAAAAATATCACCATTGCAGTACTTAATCACAGTATTCAAATCAAAAAATATCCGCAAAAGGATTATCTATACATATAATAAAGCTGAAGAGGGTCGAAAGTCTGTACATGGAAGATAATCGAAAAAAAGTTGGCTGGGGATACTTAGAATCGATAACAGAACACGTTCCAACAATTTTTAGAATTTTTGTCTGTTTATCTGTTTATCTAGGAAATTATCCCTTAAGCGGATCCAAAAGGGGTGGAAGTTTACATGGGGAAGAAACAACCAATAACCGCTGTACGTATTTAGATGAAAGGTATTGAAATAATTTGTAATTTTTTGGTCAAGGTGTTCATATTTATAACATGTTACCCGTCGATGCTTTAAATTTACCTTTACCCGCTCTTAAGAAATATTTGAAAATGTCATGAATGTCAAAGGGTTATTGCAGGTTCGAGGACTATGTATATATGACGGACAAAGTTGCATGGCCCAAACCAAAAAACTACTACAAAATTATCTAACATTTATAGGACACCGTTCAGGTAAGAAAACATATCAAACGTTTTGTGAAGCAGTCAGATTAGGGTTTATTTTTCTTTATAATTAAACAATAGGTACATTATCTGTCTCTCAAGCTGTTCTGATATGTCTTCTTGAAGAACTACGCATTATTTTGTATCTTTAAGATCTAATACTTAATGTATTACTGTTGTGAAAAAAATAAGTCCCGTCGAGTTTCTTTTCGGTCATAATACTTCTTGGGCCAGAGGTGTAGGGTTAGAACCGGTGGTAGATTTGGAACGAAGTTCCTTCTCGGACGGTTCGCGGATGGCTAGGCGAAAAAAAGTCACGTGACCGTCACGAAAATGCGTCACGTCACGAAAACGCGACACACATACGATTGAGAAACATGTAAAATGGAATGAAATAAAAAATATATAAAATAGAATAAAGTGAAGTGTAGTGAAAAGTGAAAGTGAGAAGTGACAAAGTGAAAAAAGTCGAGAACCTAAAAGTAAGAAAAAGTCAAAAATGTCGAAAATGTCAAAAATGGCAAAATTTCCAAAATTTCCAAAATTTCCAAAATTTCCAAAATTTCCAAAATTACCAAAATTTCCAAAATTACCAAAATTTCCAAAATTACCAAAATTACCAATAGTACCAATATTACCAAAATTTAAAAAATATACAAAAAAAATTAAAATCACAAAATTTACGAAAAAGTAAAAAATTAAATAAAATTAAATAACATAACTTCGATCCAATCGAGTGTTCCACGACACTCACGTATTTTATTTTTCTCTGACGTTCATTAGTGCATTGTAATGTGCTTACATTGAAGAATAAATATCTTGATCTACACCAATATCATAAATCCTCTATTCCGCGTTCGGAACCGCATGTATTACAACCAGTAACGTAACATCAGTGTATTATCTGTGTGGTAACAGTGTAGTAAAAACGTATGAAAATTAATGAAACTCTGCCCCCCCCCCCCCCCCCCGACCGCCGGCGCAATAAGGTTGGTCATGGCGGTGTAATGGCGGTCATTCTAATGGTTTCAATGGATTTTTAATATGTGTGTAGGTAAAGCAGTGTATGCTTCTGTACATAATTAGGCCCTATTATGTATCAGTTACATAAACTACTATTTATCTCTTTTTAGGGTCCCGTAGTCAACTAGGAACCCTTATAGTTTCGTCATGTCCGTCCGTCTGTCCGCGGTCTAGCTCAGTTACCGTTCGCACTAGAAAGCTGAAATTTGGTGAGGCCTGATAAGAACTTTCAATAAAAACTATATTGAATAAAATCGGTTCAGCCGTTTTTGAATTATCAGTCAAAAACGCATAGTGAAAGGAAGTGCCGAATAGTAAAATGACGCAAGCGCCGCCAAATATCCCTTAATAAACGACCTTTTGAACGGATGTTTTGTAACAGGGCGGCTTCTACGAAACTCTACACTGAGCATCGCCCGACATGCTCTTGGCCGGTTTTTTTGCATTGTTATCCTGGAAATCACCCCTTAAGGATAACTAATTCCAATTCAAGAAAATCCCCAGCCAGGTTATACGTAGTATATAAAAATTCAATTCAACTGCGCCTGTTCTTACCTTTCATGCTTAGACTGATTTGACGGGAGGATCGATTTGGATGATATTTGCCGTGGACATGAACGTGTAAATACAAAAGTGGTCCTGTATCGTCCGATATACACCTACTACTCTCTATGTGGTTTAAATCATGCAAAAAAATATGATAAAAAAAGTATTCATTTTTGAGTGTAGTTTCATTTAGTGGTAATCGTAAAATATTTTATTAGGACTACTGTCCTCTAGCGTATCCATCTGTCAACTTTACTTCAAGTTCCGCCTCCAGGGTAGCGGGAGAGAAATTAGGGGTGAATTAGCCGCTTACTGACACAGACCGAATTCCACGCGGGCGGAGCCGCGGGCACAGCTAGTTATTATTATAAAGCTGCCCGCGCGCCTCTGTGTAAAGTCATATTCTTTGAACATCGTTCCGGTGCAGTGTGGCGGATTTACGTACGATCGCAATGAGAGGATAAAGCGGGTAGCGCGGGTACACAACGCCCTAACGCTCAAGGACACTCTGGCGACAATCGTCTTAAAGACGATCTTACCGTCTTTTTCTGACGCTAGTACTATTACCGCTTCAAAAGTGATGAGTACATTAAGTAATATGTAAGTATACACTTTTGCACCTTACTCCATTGTAATAAGGTTCAAAATAGTATATATATTTTTGGCTTTGCCTATAACTATGACTTCTACTGTTGCTGCGGATATTCGTTTACAAGACTATATAGTTACATATAGAATATATTTTGTAAATCAAGAACTCGTTATAAACAGATAAATGCCTTTGCCGGGATCCGAATCCTCTTAGGACCCCTGGATTCCTATAGACAGAACTACAAATGCACTCAAATGCTACCTTTTCTACGGACTATAGAACGCAGAAGATGACTGACGTACCTGCGACGTAAGTGACACGATATACGGTCTCGAAAAATACAGTTTCCATATCCCCGCTGGAATGATCTAGGGCTTTGGTATGGGTTATTGTTCGCCAGAGAGACGTTACCAGTTGTGTTACCATTGTGTGTCTATGTCTAAACCTCAGTACCGTTTAAAATTATATATAGTCAAATTACATGTGCTTGTTAGTAATTAAACGTAGATCAGAAGCGAGCGCGTTTCCATTTTAGGCTCGGGGCCGACGCTCTGCCCCTCGGCAACGGAGTCCGCTTATTTACTCTTTGCCGTTTACATTTTTGTAAACCATTTCATCAACGGTTGTAACATGCTTTCTCGTTATTTGATTTGTTATTTTAGACAGAGTGTCGATTAGGTTAGGTAAAGATTATTTATTTAACAACGTTAAAATATAAGTGCAGTATGTTTGGGCTATAGGGAAATAATACCCTACCTATCTACATTTTCATAGATTCATTATTCTTTTTTACATAATATTTAATCATTATTTGTACAGTATTCTCATCCTCTGTGTCAAAATTCTATAATAGTCCCTTAATTTACCTTCCAGGCTATTCGCCTGTGGAACTCCTTACCTCTGGAGATAAGGCGTGCAAAATCTATAAATGTCCTCAAGAAACACCTTAAGGAGTATTACCTATCTCTCCCTTGACTAATGTAGCTGACTGTATTTATTTATTTGTTTATTTATTGTTTTTTTACTCTATGTATGTAATATATGTATGTTTATCGTTATTTTATTTGTGTATGTACTTATATATGTCGCAGGGAAATGATTAAAACAGAGATTTCAACAAATCTCTAAGGGATATGATCAAATCACGCAGGATGTTAAAATGGAGACTGCATATCATCATTTCCCTAGAAAAATTCAGTAAATTCACCAAATCACTGACTCTGTTTAGTGGGAAGACAAAATCGGCCAAAAAACGTGACTAGATTTGTTTAGGAATTTGACAAAATCCCTAACCACTACAGTAAGTTGATGAAACGAACTCAAAAAGTCAACTAGTTTTATTTTATCATTTCGCTAAACAAGTTTAGTGAAATGATAAAGTCTCAACTGGAAGATGGTATATGGTGATTTGATTAAATCTCTGAACTGGTTTAGTGAAATGACGAAAGGAAGTACCGAATACAATATTTTACTTCACAGTTAAGCGATTTTATCAAATCTCTGACTAGATAAAGTGAAACAGATATTTAATAAGAGATTTTAACAAATCTCTAAGGGATATGATCAAATCACGCAGGATGTTAAAATAGAAAATCAATATCATCATTTCCCTAGAAAAATTCAGTCATTGCACCAAATCACTAACTCTGTTCAGTGGAAAGACAAAATCGGCCGGCATGCAACATATGGAAGTACTGTTGGAGAGGAAGGTTAAGGCTTAGTCGTTAAATGCCAATTTTGTCAAAAAGAAAAGCTGAGAGGGAAAATGCAGCAAAATTTTTGAAGATATACTAAAGAAAGATTGAAGATATGACTTGAAGATATAGACTAGATTACGTGAAATTGTTACATAAAATGTCAAAAGTAGGTATCAAAGTTGTTTATGCCATCAAAAACAAAACTTGTAAAAAAAAACCAAGTCTCGCAACTCAGTTCTTCTACCGTAAAAAGTTGTGAGATCCATGTAATACCAAGTTGGTTGATTTATTTAGTCCCTACTTAAGGGACCTTCTGTCTTAAGTTATTACGTATTTAGCTAATCTAACAACATTTTATAGTGACCGTGAGCATGCACTGGATTTTCACAAATAACGCAACTTCCAATTATGTCTTTCCACTAAACAGAGTCAGTGATTTGGTGAAATGACTAAATTTTTCTAGGGAAATGATGATATGGATTCTCCATTTCAACATCCTGCGTGATTTGATCATATCCCTTAGAGATTTGTTAAAATCTCTGTTTTAATATCTGTTTCACTTTATCTAGTCAAACATTTGATCAAATCGCTTTACTGTAAAATGTTGTATTCGGTACTTGCTTTCGTAATTTCACTAAATCAGTTAAGAGATTTAATCAAATAACCATATACCATCTTCCAGTTGAGATTTTATTATTTCACTAAACTCGTTTAGCGAATTGATAAAACTAGCTGACTTATTGAGTTCGTTTCGTCTACTTACTGTCGTAGTTAGGGATTTTGTCAATTTCCTAAACAAATCTAGTGAAATGAAAAAGCGTATCGCGCTTATTGGCCGATTTTGTCTTTCCACTAAACAGAGTCAGTGATTTGGTGAAAAGACTGATTGTTTTTAGGGAAATGATGATATGGAGTCTCCATTTTAACATCCCGCGTAATTTGATCATATCCCTTAGAGATTTGTTCAAATCTCTGTTTTAATCATTTCCCTGCGACATATATGTAATTAAGCTATATTTTTGTTATACTCGTAGTTTACTGGTTTTATCAATGTTTCTTTGGCTTTGCACCTACTCTTACGATTATTTTTGACTATATTTTCGCTACCCCAAGGTTGTCTGGAAGAGATCGCTCTCTAGCAATAAGACCGCTTGTTGACTACATCTACTTTTAATCTGTATACTGTACTGTTCTATTTTATTGAGGTGTGCAATGAATAATATTTGTATTTGTTTTATGTTAGGAATAAGATCTATCTGTGAAATGATAGCTTCTAGTATATGAACTGAAGGAACAGTTAGGTATTCAATTTCTGTAGCTCGCATGAAGCCGTATAGAACCGGAAGTCTGATTCTAAAAATATTACATCAATCGTAACATTAATGTCGGTTCATTTTGCATGCACTAAAATATTGGCAGTTCACGGATGTCACATGTGTAATACATTGCATTTGTATCATTAACATGACCTAAATCTGAATTTTTCTACACCTGGAATGTAACAGAAAGTACTCGTACCTGCATCGACGCATTGGCCCACAAACTTTTCAGCATTCGCCTGCCTCGTTAAAAGTTATTGAAAGCGAAGCATTGGTTTTCTCTAGAATTCTAGACAGCGGAAAAGTTTCATTGGTTTCCCTGTGCCGAGCTTGAATAAAACGAAGAGGTAGGATACCAATTTAAGCTATGCATTCTGCATCTGAATCCTACACGTTGCTAAAGTTTTCTTTGAAAATGTAAATACCTATAAAAAGTTAAATACAGGGCCCGATTCGACATGGCATAACTGATAGTCGCTTGCGAGACAACTATGATATCACACTTTTGTGACAGTTGAAATTTGGGGTGGAATCACTCAAGAGTGATATCTAAAATGGTGGCCATAGCCATAGACAAAACGCTCTAGCGAGACCTACTGACAGCTTGACAGTTAGGTGTGGACACGTGTGGACAGATGGATATCACTCTATCCACTAGCGATACAAGTGTGACATCCACTTCTCACATTTGGCATATCGAATCGAGCCCTGAATCTTTATATACCATATGTCTCTGGTAAAATATACGCAAAAACATTGAACAAAATCTCATATTTTTTGACGAGACGTATGCACCCGAGCACCCGAGCGATGTGCCTGGTAAGCAGTATTTCTACACTAACAGTCAATATTCTGTGGATTGTAAGCAGGGTTTTTTTAACAAATCTTGCATTTTGCAAGAAAATGATCTTATTAGGGCCACTAGGGTGGAGTATATACTCAAAAAAAAGAATGCTCCTAATGTACCCCATACTCGACGTATCGAAATCGAAATGCGTTGATCTTTACGTCAAAAATAATATAAATAGTAAACACATTATTACTTGATTTCAAACATCGTTGGACTAAAATAGTAAAAACAGTAGCAGTAAGCCAGGAACGGCTCATGCGGCTACGGCTACGAAAAATAGGCTTTAAAGGCGTCGATCGTACTAATTTACTTTAAAATATGCATTTTCTATTCCTTATCTTTGTTTCTAGTGTGTAACATACCGAATTTACTTCATCATTATTATTTTTAGGGTTCCGTACCTCGAAAGGGAAAAACGGAACCCTTATAGGATCACTTTGTTGTCCGTCTGTCTGTCAAGACCCTTTTTCTCAGGAACGCGTAATGGTATCAAGCTGAAATTAATATCAAATACTCGGGTCTACTGTTCCTTGAAGCTGTGAAAAAATAAAACTTCTAAGCCAACGCAATCAAAAGATACAGCCGTTTATACCGCAAATTTCCGCAAATTTTCGAAGCTCGAAAGGGAAACAAAACCTACAGGGTACTTCCCGTGAACTCAGAATCTTGAAATTTGGTACGAAGCAACGTCTTATAGCACAGATAAAGGAAAATTTGCGAAAACCGTAAATTTTTAGTTGCATCATATAATAAAAATATTTTTAATAACTTTAAAGTTGCTACCCCTATATACCTACAGGTTTGTACGGAACCCTCGGTGCGCGAGTCGGACTCGCACTTGGCCGGTTTTTTAAACCTATTTTGTCTCTTTACTTATGGGGCAGCCCAGTATTTCAGATCGGTGTTAAACAAAATAGCTAGGTTTTAGATGAGAGATTATTATATTTCCTTAATCTAATATCCCATTTGATAAACCCAAGATTAATCAGGTGTAAATTGAAATTACAAACTTGAATGCGAATCGGAGAAATCAAGCTTGTCAAACAGAAACTTCTAATTGATGCCGGAACTTAGCCCAGCGGCCACAAACCGATTAATTGCTTAACGCCAATATACATTTAAAACATACTCAATGCATAGACCCGGGTATGTCCAAAAGAGAGGTATGGGAACTGCGAATGTCATCTCGCTATGTGTGGTAGCGCACGGCACAGCTAAGCGAATGTCATCTCGCTAAAATCTGGAGCAGAGCCCGACTGGGAACAGAGAACCACAGACAAATAGCATTAGACCATACTCATAGTGTTGTGTTCCTTTCCTGCTGGTGAGTAAGGTTGCCAAAGAGCTCAAAAAGGACCCCGTGTGACGACGAGGCACCCTCTTTGTTCCTTTAGTCGTTGACACAGTCAATTCTCTTTTTTGTAAAGGATCGGCAACGCGCATGTAACACCTCTGGAGTTGCAGGCGTCCATAGACTACGGTAGCTGCTTACCATTAGATAAGCCGTATGGTTGTTTGCCACCATCGTGGTATAAAATAAAAAAGGAGTACCTACACAATGGTAATGAATGATACTTATCCCTTAGAGTACTGTGTGGAAGGATTTTAAGGTACCTAGCTAAATTACCCTTTTACCAACTGGCACAACTACCACGTACATAAGGTTAACATGTCGTATCCGAGCCGAGCCGAGCTGCATAACAATATCCCACATTTAGTCAGTGTTGCCATTATACCAACAGGTGTATTGAGCAACGTTTGAAGCTTTATAGTATTTTGAATTCCACCTGAACTCTGATTTTGATTCAAAGCTAAAAAACCGGCCAAGTGCGTGTCGGACCACGCATAGGAGGGTTCCGTACCTTCAATGTAATAAGAAGATTAAGAACCAAACTAATACCAAAAGGTCGTATCTGATGCCTATGGAAGGAGTTTTTTGGAGATAAGTCAAAAATGGCTGAACCGATAATGTTCAAAATAATTTTTGTAGAAAGTATATGATAAGGCACATCGTTTCAAATTTTTTCATATTTTTTGGACTTACGGTTCAAAAGTTACAGGGGGGGATACAATTTTTCTGACTTTCGAAGCGATTATTTCAGAAAATATTCACTCAATCACAAAATGGTCAACGAAACCTCAATGTTATTTTTAAAGACCTATCGATTGATGTGTCACATGTTGATATTTGTTTTTTTTTTAAATTTAGTTACATAACTAAGTAGCGGCATACAAAATACACCTTATGTGTAAATTTTATTTAGATACGTAGTATAGTTTCCGAGTAAAATGGCTGTGACATACGGACGGACAGACAGACAGACAGACATGACGAATGCATAAGGGTTCCGTTTTTTTCCATTTGGCTACGGAACCCTAATAACCTGACTCGCGCACTTTTGCCTTGTATGTGTATGACTTATAAAAGTAACTTAAAGTCACATATGCAGAAATGATTTTTTTCTAATTTAGGTGCACTTGGAGGAGGGGGGGGGGGGGGTCCATGACCCATGCAAATTTAACTCAATCGAGTGTAGGGCTACCCCCCCCCCCCTTTTAGACGTTGAATTTTTATAGGCTATGTATAACCTGGCTGGGGATTTTCTAGAATTGGAATTAGTAATCCTTAATTGGGTGATTTCCGGGATAACAATGAAAAAAAAAACCGGCCAAGAGCATGTCGGGCGATGCTCAGTGTAGAGTTTCGTAGATGCTGCCCTGTTACAAAACATCCGTTCTAAAGGTCGTTTATTTGGCGGCGCTTACGTCAGTTTACTATTCGGCACTTCCTTTCACTATGCGTTTTTAACTAATAATTCAAAAACGGCTGAACCGATTTTATTCAATATAGTTTTTATTGAAAGTTCTTATCAGGCCTCACCAAATTTCAGCTTTCTAGTGCGAACGGTAACTGAGCTAGACCGCGGACAGACGGACGGACATGGCGATATAACTGTTACGTAATAAGGCCTAATTATGTACAGAAGCATACACTGCTTTACCTACACACATATTAAAAATCCATTGAAACCATTAGAATGACCACCATTACACCGCCATGACCAACATTATTGCGCCGGCGGTCGGAGGGGCGGATTTTCATTACGTTACCGTAGGTAATGAATTTTCATACGTTTTTACCACACTGTCACAGATAATACACTGATGTTACGTTATTGGTTGCAATAATGTTGGTAATTAATTACATACGGTTCCGAACGCGGAATAGAGGATTTATGATATTGGTGTAGATCAAGATATTTATTCGTCAATGTAAGCACATTACAATGCACTAATGAACGTCAGACAAAAATAAAATACGCGAGTGTCGTGGAAAGTGTGTGAATCAAGTGCGGTTGGAACGAAGTTATGTTATTTAATTTTATTTAATTTTTTACTTTTTCGTAAATTTTGTGGTTTTAATTTTTTTTGCATTTTTTAAAAATTTTGGAAATTTTGGAAAGTGGAAATTTGGAAATTTTGAAAGTTTTGGAAATTTTGTGAAATTTTGGAAATTTTGGAAATATTGGAAATTTTGGAAATTTTGTAGATTTTGGAAATATTGGAAATTTTAAATTTTTGACATTTTCGAAATTTTTGACATTTTCGACATTTTTAAAATTCTCGACTTTTGAGGTTCTCGACTTTTTTCACTTTTATCACTTTAGCACTTCTCAGTTTCACTACACTTCACTTCACTTTATTCTATTTTATATATTTTTATTTCATTCCATTTTACATGATTCTCAATCATATGGGTGTCGCGTTTTCGTGACGTGACGCTTTTTCGTAACGGTCACGTGACTTTTTTTCGCCTAGGCCCCCATCCGCGAACCGTCCGATAAGGAACTTCGTTCCAAAACTCCACCGGTTCTAACCCTGTAGGTGTACCTCTGGCCCAAGAAGTATTATGACCGAAAAGAAATTCGACGGGACTTATTTTTTTCAAAACAGTAATACATTATTAGATCTTAAAGATACAAAATAATGCGTAGTTCTTCAAGAAGACATATCAAAACTGCTTGAGAGACAGATAATGTACCTATTGTTTAATTATAAAGAAAAATAAATCCTAATCTGACTTCTTCACAAAACGTTTCATATGTTTTCCTACCTAAACGGTGTCCTATAAATGTTAGATGATTTTGTAGTAGTTTTTTGGTTTGCTGCAATAACCCTTTGACATTCATGACGTTTTCAAATATTTCTTCAGAGCGGGTAAAGGTAAATTTAAAGCATCGACGGGTAACATGTTATAAATATGAACACCTTGACCAAAAAATTACAAATTATTTCAATACCAACTTTCAACATACAAACTTTCAACCCCCTTTTCACCCCTTCCAGGGTTGATTTTCGGGATGAAAACTGTTCATTGTCCTTTCCCGGGACTCAAACTATCTCTACACAAAATTTCATCATTATCCGTTCAGCCGTTAACTAATTAAAAATACTTGGAACGTGTTCTGTTATCGATTCTAAGTATCTCCAGCCAACTTTTTTTCGAATATATTCCATGAACAGACTTTCGACTCTCTTCAGCTTTATTATATGTATAAATAGTTTTTATTGAAAGTACCTTTCAGGCGTCACTTCCATTATTTTTTTCAAATTTTTTGGACCTACGGTTCTAAAGTAAGATGGGGTTTGAAGAAGAAACTATCCTTTGTCATTTCTCGAGACCCATACTATCTCTATACCAATTTTCATCTAAATCAGTTCAGCGGTAAACAAATCCTCATACCACCTTCCAACCTCCTTTTCACCCCCACAAGGGTTTGAAAACTATCCTATGACGTTTCTCGAGACTCAAATTATCTCCATACTCATTTCTATCTAAATCGTTTCAGCGGTTAAAAATTCTCCATACAAACTTTCAACCCCATTTTCACCCCCACCAGGGTTGATTTTCGGGATTAAAACTATATATTATCCTTTCCCAGGACTCAAACTATATCTATCCAAAATTTCATCAAAATCCGTTCAGCCGTTTTCACGTGATGCGCGGTCAAATAAACAGACAAACAGATAAACAGATAAACAGACAAAAATTCTAAAAATTGTTGGAACGTGTTCTGTTATCGATTCTAAGTATCCCCAGACAACTTTTTTTCGATTATCTTCCATGTACAGACTTTCGACCCTCTTCAGCTTTATTATATGTATAGATCTGCCAGTTAAAATTATTGCTATCCTTTTATCCAGTCATATAAAAGAAAAGGACAGCAAACATTTATCTGGCAGATATGCTGTAACTGAAACAGGCCATTCGAGTCCTTTCTTTTTTTAAACCCACATAAATACAAGAAATCGGTGAATTTTACCTCGCGACGTAGGTGTTTTTTTTTAAATAAATAAATAAATAAATATTATAGGTCGATCTTACACAAATCGACCTAGCAGGCTTATGATGGTCACTGACAGCGGATAACTTGATAAAATGATAAACTGACAAGTTATCAAGTTATCAGCTGATAGCCAGATAACATGACAATATGTCAAGTTGTCGGCTAGTTGCCGACACGGTTCAGTAGTGTGTGTGTACCACAGTGTATACGATTGTCTACGACTAGCTTTTTAAAACCCATAATATAGGTTAAGACTTTAAGGAGTACTAACTTCTTTTAGATAGTCTAGTCCATGTGTAGTCATACTCTAAAAAGTAATGCTTTAATCTTTAATATGTATAAAAAACCGGCCAAGTGCGTGTCGGACCACACATAATGGAGGGGAAGATGTTTTTTGCAGATAACTCAAAAATGGCTAAACCGATATTGTTCAAAATAATATGCTGTGACCACAAGTCATTTGATATTTACAAGTCAGTGAAGAAATACATTTCCTTTGTATAATATCATATCTAAATAAGTTTATAAGAAACTAGCTGTGCCCGCGGCTCCGCCCGCGTGGAATTCGGTCTGTGTCAGTAAGCGGCTAATTCACCCCTAATTTCTGTCCCGCTACCCTGGAGGCGGAACTTGAAGTAAAGTTGACAGATGGATTTATCCTATCAATTTTTATTGGCATGATTTAAACGACATACAATAGTAGGTGTATATCGGACGATACAGGACCACTTTTGTATTTATACGTTCATGTCCACGGCAAATATCATCCAAATCGATCCTCCCGTTAAATCAGTCATCAGTATACGCATGAAAGGTAAGAACAGGCGCGGTTGAAATGGGGGGGTGGGGGTTGGGGGGTGTCACAAATGCAGAAATGTTTTTTTTTTCTATTTGAGGAATTAGTAATCCTTAAGGGGTGATTTCCGGGATAACAATGCAAAAAAAACCGGCCAAGAGCATGTCGGGCGATGCTCAGTGTAGTTTCGTAAATGCCGCCCTGTTACGAAACATCCGTTCAAACGGTCGTTTATTAAGGGATATTTGGCGGCGCTTACGTCAGTTTACTATCCGGCACATCCTTTCACTATGCGATTTTGACGGATAATTCAAAAACGGCTGAACCGATTTTATTCAATATAGTTTTTATTGAAAGTTCTTATCAGGCCTCACCAAATTTCAGCTTTCTAGTGCGAACAGTAACTGAGCTAGACCGTGGACAGACGGACGGACATGGCGAAACTATAAGGGTTCCTAGTTGACTACGGAACCCTAAAAATAGATAAATAGTAGTTTATGTAACTGTTACGTAATAAGGCCTAATTATGTACAGAAGCATACACTGCTTTACCTACACACATATTAAAACTCCACTCAAACCATGCGTGCCGGCGGTCGGGGGGAAGGAGAGGCGGATTTTGATTACGTTACCAAGCAAACCCGTAGGTAATGAATTTTCATACGTTTTTACGTTACTGGTTGCAATAATTG
The DNA here is from genome assembly GCA_947086415.1 of Pammene aurita. NCBI lineage: Eukaryota > Metazoa > Arthropoda > Insecta > Lepidoptera > Tortricidae > Pammene > Pammene aurita. The sequence continues at coordinate 21,619,114 of OX352298.1, read as the reverse complement.
TGGTAATTACATACTTCAAGGTAAGCACATTATACTCGTAATGCACTAATGAACGTCAGAGAAAAATAAAATACGTGAGTGTCGTGGAACACTCTGTTGGAACGAAGTTATGTTATTTAATTTTATTACATTTTTGACTTTTTCGTTAATTTTGTGGTTTTAATTTTTTTTGTTTTTTTTTGAAATTTATTAACTTTTGGAAATTTTTGAATTTTTGAAATTTTTGAATTTTTTGAAATTTTTGAAATTTTTGAAATTTTTGAAATTTTTGAAATTTTTGAAATTTTTGAAATTTTTGAAATTTTTGAAATTTTTGAAATTTTTGAAATTTTTGAAATTTTTGAAATTTTTGAAATTATTGAAAATTTTTGAAATTATTGAAAATTTTTGAAATTATTAAATTTTTTGAAATTTTTGAAAATCATGAATTTTTTGAAATTTTTGAAACTTTAAATTTTTGAAATTATGAAATTTTTGAAATTTATGAAATTTTTGAAATTCAGAAATTTTGTCATTTTTGACATTTTTGACATTTTTTACTTTTAGGAATTTTTTACTTTTTTCACTTTGTCACTTCTCACTTTCACTACACTTCACTTCACTTCACTTTATTCTATTTTATATATTTTTTATTTCATTCCATTTTACATGTTTCTCAATCGTATGGGTGTCGCGTTTTCGTGACGTGACGCTTTTTCGTGACGGTCACGTGACTTTTTTTCACCTAGCCCCCCATCCGCGAACCGTCCAATAAGGAACTTTGTTCCAAAACTACCACCGGTTCTAACACTACACCTCTGGCCCAAGAAGTATTATGACCGAAAAGATACTCGACGGGACTTATTTTTTTCAAAACAGTACATCATAATTCGTAGTTCTTCAAGAAGACATATCAGAACAGCTTGAGAGACAGATAATGTACCTATTGTTTAATTCATTTAATTCACAAAACGTTTGATATGTTTTCCTACCTAAACGGTGTCCTATAAATGTTGTAGTAGTTTTTTGGTTTGGGCCATGCATCTTTGTCCGTCATATATAATACTCGAACCTGCAATAACCCTTTGACATTCATGACATTTTCAAATATTTCTTAAGAGCGGGTAAATGTAAATTTAAAGCATCGACGGGTAACATGTTATAAATATGAACACGTTGACAAAAAAATTACAAATTATTTAAATACCAAATTTCATCGAAATACGGACAGCGGTTATTGGTTGTTTCTTCCCCATGTAAACTTTCACCCCTTTTGTATCCGTTTAAAGGATAATTTCCGAGATAAAACTATTTTATTTCCTTTTTTAATTAATTATCTCCATACCAAATTTTATCTAAATCTATTCTGCGGTTAATAATTCCCTATACAAATTTATAACTATCTTTTCACCCCTTTAGGGTTGATTTTCGGAGTGAAAACTATCATTTGTCCTTTCTTGAGACCCATACTATACCAAATTTCATCTTTATCAGTTCAGCGGTTAAAAAATCGTCATACCAACTTCCGACCCCCTTTTCGGGGTGAAAGGGTTTATTTTGGGGATGAAAACTATTCTGTCGTTCCTCGGGACTCAAATTATCTGCATACTAATTTCTATTAAAAAATCTCCATACAAACTTTCAACCCCCTTTTCACCCCCTCCAGGGTTGATTTTCGGGATGAAAACTATTCTTTGTCCTTTCCCGGGACTCAAACTATCTCTACACAAAATTTCATCAAAATCCGTTCAGCCGTTTTCACGTGATAGATAGTTTTTATTGAAAGTACCTTTCAGGCTTCGCTTCCATTATTTTTTTCAAATTTTTTGGACCTACGGTTCTAAAGTAAGGTGGGGGGGGGGCTTTTTTCAAGATGAAACTATCGTTTGTCCTTTCTCGAGACCCATACTATCTCTATACCAATTTTCATCTAAATCTGTTCAGCTGTAAAAAAATCCTCATACCAACTTCCAACCCCCTTTTCACCCCCACAAGGGTTTGAAAACTATCCTATGACATTTCTCGAGACTCAAATTATCTCCATACTCATTTCTATCTAAATCGTTTCAGCGGTTAAAAATTCTCCATACAAACTTTCAACCCCATTTTCAACCCAACCAGGGTTGATTTTCGGGATTAAAACTATATATTATCCTTTCCCGGGACTCAAACTATCTCTATACAAATTTGTATCGAAATCCGTTCAGCCGTTTTCACGTGATGCGCGGTCAAATAAACAGACAAACAGACAAACAGATAAACAGACAAAAATTCTAAAAATTGTTGGAACGTGTTCCGTTATCGATTCTAAGTATCCCCAGCCAACTTTTTTTCGATTATCTTCCATGTACAGACTTTCGACCCTCTTCAGCTTTATTATATGTATTATATTATATGTATAGAAGATACATTCTAGGAATGTCGAACCTAATCCCAACAAACCCTAGTTTCCCGTCAGGGTTGAAAGGTCTGTATCTTTCGTAAAAACTGGTGTGTATGCCAAATCTTAGGATTAGGTTCTGTAGCAGACCCCGAGCTCCGAGAAAAACGTGCGGCCGAGATAATACGATCAATGCATGGTTTAGCCATGAAGTTATCATTTTAAACTGGAGTATCAAAAAAAAGCGACACAAAGCGAGGCCGAAAGAGAGAGTTATGATGGGGACTGTGTCTCGTTTTGACTAAGGAGGTAATGACGTCATCAGACAATCAAAATGTCAATATGTGTCAAATGTGACAATTTTGTAACAAGTGTGAGTGAGACACCGCCCCCTACATTATGCTCTCTATCAGACCGTTTTTACTACTTATTACTAGTCATAGTAGTAGTGCTCGGTAAAAAGGTTCAACTGTTAGGGAAATAGAGTAATCTCCGGTTTCTCTCTTGGTCCGTGGGTTTAGCACTTTGAGAATTCAACCAACCAACCAACAATAGCGACTCCTATTGATAGGCGTTCCCCTCTGCCGAACACATATAACCAGTGGTCATACACATGTATGGACTGGCGTTTATCTGACGTAGTATTTGTACGTTACGTACGAATAGCCATACATTTGACGTTCCCCTCCCCCGCAAAAATCGGCAAACTTTTTGTATCGGAAATGACAGACATGGCTACTCCATCCGGGTTGAATTCTCTAAGGTTTAGCACGATTGCTTTCGTACTTGTCAATAATGACAAAAGTAAAAAGATAATAATTAATGTCATATTTTTATCTGAAGTGCTTTTTATTCTTTAGAGATTTATATTTATAATTCGGCACCATGCAAAATACCAGTAATACTTGTACCCAAAATATGTAAAATAGCAAGAAATAAAATAAAACAATCCGGATATGAGGGTAAGTAAATGTAGATAATATTATAAGAAGACGCCTCCAAAGTCATCGGTTCCTCGAGCAATGTGTTTTTCCCATAGCAAGCACCTCTCTGAGCTCTCTGATATCGACAGCCATCAACAGGCTAGAATAGGCTTCTTATGCGTTTTTTATATTAGTTTTTTGGTTAAGTATCTTCCTTATTACGGTTTTGCTTGATACCGATACTTGATATTTTTTTCTCTCATCATCAACTTCTTTTCATTTTCAGACTATCGCACGAAAAACTGTGAACTTCTTCAGGCTATGGCTACTAGAATGCAACTAAAGTGTCGTAAAAAAAAGGAAAAGTAAGCAATATGTTTATTAAAGTGAGTAAACAAGCTGGTAGTAAGTAGTGAAATGCAGACCTAACTAATTTTAAATTCTCTTGAAAATTACTATACACATCATGCGAGCAATCAAAACGTCTAGTGCATTTTAGTTTATGCTACTCTGCATCGTAGGAAATGCAATCCGTGATGTCAGCCGAACTTTCCGGAAAATGATGACCGTTTCATGTAAACAGAATAGAAATAAATAATGTTTGTTCCTTATTTAGAGTTCCATAATCAAAGAGCAATAAATGAAAAGTCACTTCTATTTACAATATTTTTAAGCTCTTGATGTCTGTCTGTCCGTCCGTCTGTCCTTGCGTTCGACTTATAGCGGGGTTTTCTTTCCCATCTCAAGAACCGTAGGATTAGCATAGTTTTCTGTTCAGTTGTTTGTCCTTTTTATTTATTTTGATGTAAATAAAAGTATTGCTACCTATGTAATATATTGTAATACATTTTTTTTTCACATGTAGCGACTAACCGAATTCTATGGGAATAGAAGTGAAAAATAAAGGATGAATTTTTGTCGGTGATGTTTTCAATAATTAACGTTTTAGACTGTGTGGTTGTCTGTGCGACTCTATGTAACGTCTATAAGGAAATATCAAATATCAACAGTAGAACTATATATAAGATATGTAGGTATGCACGTTTATATACCGAATGAAGGCAAGATTTTCCATATAGGTAGTTTTCAGACTTCAAAATTATAAAAGAAGGAGATTGGCTGTATGTTGTTTTAGGGTTCCGTATCTGAAAAGCAAAAAACCCTTATAAGATCATGTCTTGGATATCTGTCTGTCTCTCTATATGTCCGTGCCTGCGTCAGTATAATCGTTCTTTTTAGGGTTCCGTATTTCAAAACGAAAAAACGGAACCCTTATAGAATCATGGCGTGGAGGGTTGTCTGTCTGTCTACCTGTCCGTCCATCCGTCCGTGCGCCTGTCCATCTGCCCACCTGTCCGTCCGTCCGTCCGTCTGCCCGTTCTTTTTTTATAGGATCATGTAGTGGATGTCTGTCTACCCGTCCGTCCGTCCGTCCATCTGCAGGTCTGTCCGTCCGTCCCGTCCGTCTGTCCGTCTGTCCGTTCTTTTTTTATAGAATCATATAGTAGATGTCTAACTGTCCGTCCGTTCGTCCGGTGTCCGTTGTTTTTAAGGTTCCAAATCCATATCTCAAAAAGAAAAAAAAGTCATGTCGTGTAAGTCTGTCTGTCTGTCTATTCGTCTGTCCGTCCCACCTTTTTGTCCGACCGCCGAAGGAGGGTTATGATTTTCGTGAGTATTTATGTAAGTATGTTTGTATTGTCGCATAGTAACTAACTAATACGGCAAATTTTCTAGACGGACTGTGGTGCTCATTCTTTGATTTATTTAATTCATATCCTACGACATAACGATTAGATTACCAAAATATTTTAGTAATATTTTTATTCTATCAGTCGGTTCTTTACAAGTCATGAGAAAGCGGTGCTGCTAGCGTTGTTTCTTTTATTTATTTGTTACCTACTATTCCATATTTGTGCGAATATTGCACTGCTTTTTCCTGAAAAATAAACCGTATCGACACATGCTTAGATTGACTGGTAAATATTTTGATAATTGCCACAAGTAAATGGAATAACAAACATTATTTTTTCAGAATTACCTAAGTACCTGAAAATTAAAAAGCAACTCTATCTATATGTAAGAGTTAAAGATTCATCACGCAACTTCGTGTCTTCGTGTGTAAAACGCCAAAAACCACAGTTCCGTGTCAAGAAAATTCGTCAAGCCGAGAGCCTTCATAGACACTAAACACAGCATTTAATATTATTAAATAATTTTACTTTGTCCCTAAAACGTGGTATCTGCTGTTAAAAAAATACTTGAGGATATCTGCAGCACCCACGTATTAGGAGGATCATTAGGTTCTAATCAATAAATTTTATTTCTGAAAGATGATGTGAATAATTGAATATGTACCTACCTCAAGTTTTGGGCGAGCTGTGCCAAATATGCGCATTATTTTCTCTTGTCTTTTATTTTTATATAAATCCACTGTAAAAACGTACAATTTGGGCACACTTAGCACAATTTGCACAAAACTTCCACGTCACATCTAGACGGAGAGCTGGCCACGTCAGATATGACACAATAATGAGAGCAACGAAACCCATGTAGTTAGTTTTCTATACTATGATTATTTCTAGATCCGGACATCTGGCAGCTGTAAAGTGGTGGAGGTCAAAGAATGCAAATAACTTGAAGAAAACAAATCCTAGAGTTCTGGGTTTAATGAAATATTATGGGAAATTATGTAATTAATTAGGTTATATCATATCCAGAAGGTTCTGTTGGGGGAAAGTAGTGCCAAATGATGTAAAATGCAATGTTTAGTTAGTCGCCTACTGTTTTTGTTTCAGCAATAATAGACAATGGTTTTTAATCTTATGTTAAAATATAGGCCCTGTCCTCTATAAATTACACAACTTTGTAATTTTTTACCTATTTTGGTATTACTTTTTTCCAACTTAAAAACTTTGTTGGAGTGTCACTCTGACATCCACCCATTAAAAGCTGCCAGATGCCCGGATCTAGCAATAAGGACGGTAAAGCAGTCTAACTAGACAGGTTTCATTGCTCTCATTATTGTGTCACATCTGACGTGGCCAGCTCTTAGACCAATCGTCTTTATTAAAATAATAGACAAAATAACGAGAACGGTGAAACTCCTCTTATTAGTTAGCTATACTATCCTTATGACTAGATCCAGGCAACTGGTAGCTAATCATCGGTGGAGGTTAGAGTTACACGACAGTAAATCTGTTGGGAAAAAGGAACATCAAAGTAGTTAAAAAGGTGTCTCTTTCATAGCGGACAGGGCCTATATATTTATTTTAACATACCTAAGTACAAAAAATAATGTGAAAGAGAGAGATTAATACGCTTAGTTACTTATTTATCTAAGCCTCCACCGATGAATAACTGACAGAAGCCAGGATCTAAAAATAAGGTTAGAGCCATTCAGGGTAACTATGCGCACTCTTGTCTTTGACTTCATACCTCACAAAAAAATAGTATTAGAAGAACAATTGGAGTATATATGAAAATAATCATCAAAACAGTAGCTTTTTTTTGAAGCAGAATAAAAATAATGAGGAAAAACCGGAATGCGCATACTTGACCCTTAATGCGGGTAAATGTGCTTACCATTGCGGGGTAAGTACCTAGGCGTATTCAGGATAAGTGTTTGCATTTGTTTCGTTACCATAAATAATCATTTTATAAATATTATCAGTTAAGTAATTAAAATTAACTAATAAGTCTAAAAATCTGTTGAAATTGTCATATAATTGAGTCATTTTCATACAGAAATGTTTTCATGCAGAGCCCGACTGGGGAAGTACCTCCACCTTACAGAAAACCACAGCCAAATAGCACTAGACCCTACTCATAGTGTTGTGTTCCTGCTGGTGAGTAAGGTTGCCAAAGAGCTCAAAGAGGACCCAGTGTGTTGACGATGAGGGACCCTCTTGTTCCTTTAGCCGTCAACACAGTGAATCCTTCTTTTTGTAAAGGGTCGGCAACGCGCATGTGACTCCTGTGGAGTTACAGGCGTCCATAGGTTACGGTAGCTGCTTACCATCAGGTAGGCCGTATGCTTGTTTGCCACCGTCGTGGTATAAAAAAAAAAAAAAGAAAATGTGCACACTTACTCGCGCACGCTTTCCCAAGAAAGTCAAATTTTTTATTACCGCCACTACATTTGCGCAACGATTTTAACTTTAAATTTTCAAACACTTAAATATACACTCAATTGATATTTAATAGACTCACTGTTTTGAGCTAGCAACTTTTCACATAACAAGGCTTCCCAAAATGCTAAACAAATTTGAAATGAGGCAACTAATATTGTATTTTTGCAAAAATATTCTTAATGAAACGTTGTGCAGCGCAGTGAGTCATCGAAACCGATTTGCTTCGCCCCTCTTGCGCCTCCAATCGGATCATATGCGGCCACCTCCCCCATTCGACTTCTAAGATATTCGCATTGCGCCCACTTACCCACTGCGCTCGGTTACCGCGAATGACTAGCATTTTCTTAGCTCTCGTTATTGAGTCCCATTTTCCGTGTCATGGATCCTGGCCCGACCACAACAAGATATTGGAATATAATGATTGTACAAATTCATCATATTTAGGTGCTATTTAGTGCTTATAGTCAGATGAATTTGTGCCACATAGTTTTCAAGTTATAGCAGTACCGTTGTGGTCGGGCGGGGGTACAGGATCCTGGCCCGATCACACCATTCAAACGAGATAAGGTGAATGCACAATTTCATCATTTTTAGGTGCTTTTTAGTGCCGCCAATGTCATGTCGCGGTAACGTTGTGGTCGGGTGGGGGTACAGGTACCGTGATTACTATGTGGAACACATTCATGGAATTGAAGACACTAGATGACACCTAAATATTAGTTAATTTGTGCATTCACCAAATCTTCTTTGAATGGGGTGGTCGGGCCAGGATCCTGTACCTACCCCAGCCCGACCACAACGGTACCACGATAACTTGAAAACTATGCTGCACAAATTCCCATACCATAGTCCCATGACTAGGAGCACTAAATAGCACCTAAAATGATGAATTTGAGCAATCATTTAATTCTAATATCTTGTCGTATTTAGTCGGGCCAGGATCCATGACACCATTTTCCTGATTAAGGGATGAAGCATGGGCGGATAACAATACTCTTCAATCATGTAGAATTGTAGATGAATTTCGTATTCCATGTGGTATAGTTTTTGTTATCCAGTCTGTCTCGATGAGATATGTTGGTGCTGCCATATTGTGCACCAATCCCCAAACTACCACCACTCAACTTGTTAGAGTGTCTCTATTAATAGTATACGAGTACGATGGCAGAAACTGAAACGCTGACTGTGTTTTGAGCTTAAATGTAAGTAAAACTTGGCATTAAAAATGAAAAAATAATTAGATGTTTATGTTATTTTCTGCCTATTTAATATACCTAAATATTAAATTCATAAACTTAGAAGTTAATAATCGTTCATGAGTTCGTGATCGTTCGTGAAAATGGTCATCATATCTACTTCCGATCATAACCTTTTTAATTAAGAGTTGCCTGCTTATAAACTAAAAATACTTCCTTGTTAGAGTTTGTGGTACAGGTACGTTGTTTATATGGGAACTCATACATTCTACGGCACTTCTTTTTCCAGACAGGCTCTAGTCCAAACTGTAAAGAGTTCCACAGTGCGCACAGTAGGTAGATACCTACTGAAAACTTCAGATACCCCAAATAATTAATCAGTAGTTATTCTTTAAACAGTTAATAATTGCGAAATATATTCGTATGGTTAGTTCTCCTTGCAGTTTTATTCGATTGTTAACTGTATATATTCGCACATTTTGTGTCATGTCGATTTTTGATAAGTACAACCGTATCTATCTAGATACGGTTGTACTTGGCTGTATTGTACTCGCGAATGTATACAGTTAACAATCGAATAAAACTGCAAGGAGAACTAACCATACGAATATATTTCGCAATTATTAACTGTTTAAAGAATCACTACTGATTAATTATTTGGGGTATCTGAAGTTTTCAGTCACTCTCATTGTATAATTACGTGCCAAACTGAAGCCGGGCGGTAAGACGTCCGACTTTCAATCCGGAGGTCTCGGGTTCAAACCACTGTGTTCTTCGGAACTTACGTACTATATATCATTTGATATTTACAATACAGCCAAGTACAACCGTATCTATCTAGATACGGTTGTACTTGGCTGTATTGTACTCGCGAATGTATACAGTTAACAATCGAATAAAACTGCAAGGAGAACTAACCATACGAATATATTTCGCAATTATTAACTGTTTAAAGAATCACTACTGATTAATTATTTGGGGTATCTGAAGTTTTCAGTCACTCTCATTGTACGAGTATAATTACGTGCTAAACTGAAGCCGGGCGGTAAGACGTCCGACTTTCAATCCGGAGGTCTCGGGTTCAAACCACTGTGTTCTTCGGAACTTACGTACTATATATCATTTGATATTTACCAGTCGCTTTTCGGTGAAGCAAAACATCGTGAGGAAACCGGACGTAATCCTAATAAGGCCTAGTTTCTCCTCTGAGTCGCTTTCGTAAGAATTAATGACTACGCCAATTCATGGGATTAGGTTGCCAAGCGCACCCAAGGCTCAAATGAGCCGTGGCTAAAGCCGGGTTTAACGCTAGGAGGATGATGATATGTGCTAAACTATTCGTCAGGCATATCGAATGGATTACAGACATCCCTATAAGCTCTACAATGGAGTTTTCTCTGCTGTTTTTCTTCGGCAGCAGCAGCTGCCAAAAAAAATTAAATGCCACCATTCCTACAAAACAATAACATAGTAAGCATAGAATCATTCTAAAAAGTAACTTTTGTTACATCTGAAAAAACAGCTACTTACTAGAAATCAATGACAAAAAGAAGAATTTTCATACGTTTTAGTTCCCGACAACTCTTATCGGGGTCCGATGAGCACCTGTATAAAGTTAACAAGTTTTACTGTCAAAAAATGATAGATTATCAAGTTATCAGCTGGCGCTGTCAAAAGTGAAAAAACTGATATAACCATAGTGTAAACGATATTTTTTTAGACAAACACATTCAAAAAAACATGCGTGCGTACAGTGGACAATATGTCAAGTTATCCCGCTATCAGATGTCAAATGAAAAACGGATAGAGTTATCATATTAATGACGGCAACTGTCATTTTATCAGATTTATATCAACTTATCCGCTGATATAATCTGCCATCATAGGCGTGCTAGGCCCACTGATTTATTATTGCACTGTACATAAATTGTTCTATTATCTTAATTTTTACAACTTATCACGGCCTCACGGGCGCTTTGTCAACTAGAGTATTAGAAATGTATATTGGATAAGATAACAAAAGTTTATTTATCTTAAGTTTTTTATTCATTTATACTTGTATTATGCTGTAGAACTGTCATTTGGGTGCAAAATTTGGTATTAATATAATATTGGTGCGGACAAGACGTATGGGCAAATAATAATAAAATGATATCCTTTACACATCAATTAGTAAGTTCGAATGCGTCCAATTTTACCTACCTTGAAGAGGCACCTTATGCCTGGTTATGGATGCTCTGACATCGAGCATACAGGAGGAAGCACCCTGGTGTATGCTGTTTGCGGATGACATTGTGACTGTCACTGTGATTGAGAAAATGCACTTGAGATCCAGAGCAGGCTGGGAAAATGGCAAGAAAAATTGGAAAGTGTTGGATTGAAAATAAGAACCAAAACTGAACACATGTTCTGTGACTTTGGTGGTCTATCCAGCTTTTCCCACATTGCCTTAGATGGTGTATTCCTACCAGTTTGCTCCGAATTCCGGTACCTTGGGTCATTAATGCAAGGCGACGACAACATCGACCGTGATGTAAGGAATAGGATAAATGCGGGATGGATGAAATGGCGGCAGGTCTCTGGAGCAACGTGCGATCCGCGCATGCCCCTTAAACTTAAGGGGAAAATCTACAAAACGATCGTGAGGCCTGTCGTAATGTATGGATCAGAATGCTGGGCGACGAAAGTGACAGACGAAAGAAGAATGCATGCTGCGGAAATGAGAATGCTGAGATGGATGTGTGGAGTGGCAAGGAAGGATCGGATTAAGAACGAGTCTATAAGGGGAAGCTTGAAAGTAGCACCAATAAGTGAAGTGGTAGGTTAGCATGCTTCGGGCATGTCATGAGGAGGGATGAATGTAATATAGGCAAAAGAATGTTAGATATGAAAGTGGATGGGCGAAGAGCTATGGGTAGGCCAAGGAAACGATGGATGGATTGTGTAAAAGAGGACATGGGGAAGAAAGGAGTGAGTGAGGAGATGACGGGAGATAGAGGAGAATGGAGAAGAAGACATGTTGTGCCGACCCCACATAACATGGGATAAGGGCAGGGAGAAGAAGAAGGAGAAGAAGAGGCACCTTCCAACCGAATTAAATATTTCGAAGGACCTGGACTGGGACGATTTAAAAAAATATTTTTTTGTTTGAAAGAGTATACTTCACATTTGATCCCATTGTCATCAGGTCAGGATTTGATGATGTGATCCTGGAGAAATCAAGGGGACTCTTCAACTATTATAGCCACCTATAGTGATTTGAGTATATTTAACAGTGGCTTGGGAATTTGCTTTTGGAAAGGTGGAGGCTAAGAGAAGTCGGTTCTTTTTTGTCTAAAATTATATAAAATGTCAGTCCCTTGATATAGAATTTTGGGTTGGCAACATTGAATTAAATATCTTTATGAAGAATTGCAAAATGGACACAGTTTATCTTGCATTTCCCGCTGTTTGATGCATTCGGAATACTAATTACAGAGCCTCGTCGAAGCAAGGAATCTCTTTGAAGCGCCACATGTATTATGCATTGTCGTCCGTCACAAAGGAGCATAACTATAGACTTGTGATGCGTATCCGTATTGACGAGCAACATACTTATTATACATTTAATTTATTTATTAAAAAAAAAATCCTTGTCATACTGCCAAAAAACTGTTTAACTTAGCTAGATCACGCTTATTTAATAAAAAAATACTCATCAAAATCATACACACATCACATTTAACAGGTTCAGAGTCCGATGAGGCACATGGGCCTCATGGGTGGTTTCACTGCGTCCATGTGGTATATATGCCTCATGGCCAGTGATGTAATTAATCTAGTTTTCTTTTGATAAATAATTAATTTTAGTACGTATTATAATATTTTATTTTATTTTCATTCATAAACTACATTTAGATATCCAATCACAATCATATTGTGCCTGGGGTGGAAAACTAAATGTGAAATGCTTGATAAAAACAGTTGTGATACTATGGCGACGTGTCGAAAGAAGGCGGCACACTGCATCGGGACTGTGAAACTGTTAATTTAATATAAATGAAAGTTGTCTTTTAATCAATTTAAACAAATCATCCTCCCCGCTTTAACCACGGGTTACTTGCTACGGCACAAATGAGCCTGGAGTCTGCTGGGCAACTTAATCCTACTATGAATTGACGCAGGCATTAGTTTTTATAAAAGTAATTGCCATCTGACCTTACAACTAAGAGGGGAAATTGAGGGAAGGACTTATAAGTAGATCCAAGTTCCTTACAATGTTTTCTTTCACACTAAAAGCCGGTACATACATTCAAATTTCAAATACTTATATTGTTTTACTAGCTGTACCCGCCGCGGCTTTGCCCGCGTGTGTGGGAGCTTTTGTCATTTTCATTTACTATCCAGGCCATTAGTGTAGAATTTAAGCGTTCTACATATAAATATCTATCTAAATTTATTAGTTCATTCGTGATAAAGATAACTGACTAAAAGGCGTGCGTCGAGACCTGCGAATTCTAATGGCCGAGTTCCTGCAGGAGAATATGCTTCGAACAGACGGTCAAACGCTGAAGGTAGCGTGTGAGCGCAACGTCCCAGCGAAAAATGCTTTTGCAGCAGCAGGCCAAAATCTAATAAGGGCAAAGGCAGCAAGAATTATTTCAGCAGGAGCATGAAAGGGTCCCCACAAAACTCAATGGTCAAGTTTTTTGGTGAACCCGAACGCCGAAGCCGTGACACGGTGAGCGGCAATATCGCGAAAGTCATAGGGCGAGTACCGCGCAGGACCCAGGCCCCCTTCGGACCTCGCAGCGAGAATTGCTTCAGCAGAAGCAGCATGTCAGGGACCTTACATACTTCAATGGCGAAGTGTCTTAGCAAACTCTTGGGCTGCGGACACGTGGGTGAGCGGAAATGTATGTGAAAGTCAAAGGCTGAGTACCGCGTAAGATTCAGGCTCGGAACATCGCAGCGAGAACTTCTTTAACATCTGACAGGGACCAGACATAACTTGGCGAGCGGCAACGTCTGAGAAAGCCAAAGGCCGAGTATCATGTAGGGCCCAGGTCAGCAGCAGTACCATGACAGGGACCGGACATATCTCAATGGTGAAGTGTCTTAAGGCCCGAGGATGAGTGGCAATATGTGCGAAAGCCATCGGCCGAGTACCGCTTAGACCCAGGCCCGGAGAGTCGCAGCGAGAATTGCTTCAGCAGGAGCAGCATCATGACAGGGACCGGACATATCTCAATGGTGAAGTGTCATAAGGCCCGAAGGTGAGCGGCAATGTCTGCGAAAGCCATAGGCCGAGTACCGAGTAGGCCCAAGCCCGGAGCGTCGTAGCGAGAATTTATTCAGCAGCAGCAGGCAGCAGCATGACAGAGTCCGGATAAAACTCAATGGCGAAGAGTCTTAACAAATCTGAGGGCCGGAGGCCTGATGGTGAGCGGCAATATCTGCGAAAACCATAGACCGAGTACCGCCTAGGCCCAGGCCCGGAGCGTCGCAGCGATTATTTCTTCACCAGCAGCGTGACAGTTAGCAGCTATTAATTGGTAGATTCATGACTACCCTTTTTAGGGTTCCGTAGCCAGAATGGCAAAAACGGAACCCTTATAGTTTTGGTCATGTCCGTCTGTCCGTCCGTCCGTATGTCACATTTTACTCGGAAACTATAAGACGTATCTTAATAAAATTTTGACATAAGGTGTAGTTTGTATGCCGCTATGTAGTTATGTAGTACAATTGCAGAAAAAAATATTTTCAGAGGAACGCTCCATACATGAAACTAAATTTTAAAAAATATACCAAATATCAAGATGTTACCAAACATCAATCGATAGGTCTTTAAAAATAACATTGAGGTTTTTATTGAACATTTTGTGATTAAGTAAATAGTTTCAGAAATAATCGCTTCGAAAGCGGAAAAATAGCGTCCCCCCCCCTGTAACTTTTGAACCGTAAGTCATAAAAATATGAAAAAATTTGAGAAGATGCGCGTTATCATATACTTTTTACGAAAATTATTTTGAACATTATCGGTTTAGCCATTTTTGAGTTATTTCCAAAAAACTTCTTCCATAGGCATCAGATACGAACTTTTGGCATTAGTCTGGTTCTTATTCCATTGAAGCTACGGAACCCTCCATTATGCGTGGTTCGACACGCACTTGGCCGGTTTTTATTGCAATCAGCTGTTAAAGCGAGATAAAACATATTGATCTCACAAACGGTACAATTTTTGCTGTCGGGTAAATCGAAATTGATAAATCTTAACTACCTGTTTTATTTGTTTTGACGTGTAAGTAGGTTTCAGTACCTTCTGTAGCTTCAGTAACTTTAAAGTACCTCCAGGTATTAATGGATCACAATATATGTCCGGATACTTACAATTTCTAAAACGAAGTAACACGTTTTAAAAATATTTAACCCGCAATCCTTAAATTAGGAAAGCATTTAAAAATCCATGGTTTAAACCTCAGCGGAACGCAACAGCCCGAATCGCTTCATTTAATCTAAAGACGTCCTTAAATAATGTTTTTATACAGTTATACAGGGTACCTATGCAGCGCCATCTGTGACCACTTTTGAGAACTATTTTATAATGAAAATTATGTTTTTAATAAGCAGAATATAAACTACCCTATATGTTGCTCCGGGGTATAAACTGTTACTATACAAAATTTCGTAAAATTCTGTGCAGTAGTTTTTACGTAGTGCCCGGACAAATTCACAGACAGACAGACAAGAATTCCAAAAATCACTGAAATGTATTCAGTCAACGTTTCTAAGACCCCCCGAATAAGTTTTTCTAGAATATCTTCAATGTACATTTTTTTTCTCCTTACGCGTTTATTATATGTATAGATTATAAAAGGGAAAGCTTTCTATACTCGGACACTTTTTTTCAATGTTTTATGGAGAAAGTGAGTTATAAAGCGTGTCGTTGAAATAACCACATTTTTTTCTATATTGCAATAAATATTTACTTAACTGATAATTAACACCGAGTAATTAATTTTGAGCAGCAATGTACTGCGAATACACACATGTGAGTCACATGTGTGTATTCGCAGTACATTGCTGCTGCAGTACATGATGTGACACATCAATTGTGACGTTTTAAAGGCAAAGTAATCATGCAGGAAGCGATACATTGCGTGCTGAAATATTCGAAAAAAAAATGCATTAAATTTTCATAAAACTTATGAAAGTATGTTTATTAGTATATACTAACTAGTGTAGTTACTAGTTAGTGTAGTACAAGGATGATATAAGCCATGGATTGACATTATCCATACAAAATTGCGTTCCCTTATTCCAGGTTATAGCACTAGCGTCATCTATCTGTCACCACAAACTATAAATTCTAGGTTCTAATATATTGTTCGGCGATTAACGCTGACAGAATAACTCGACTCCAGACTCGACAGATGGCGCTGTGGCACTTAGTACCGAAAACAGACGTATAACCTGCTGAAGGTTCGAGGAAAGCGATTTTGTATAGGCATTGTCAATCCGTCTTATATCATCCTTGGTGTAGTACTAAGTATGTGGTTGTATCAACAATACACGCTGAATAACATACACCGTATACCTAGTAGATACCTAGTACATGTAATAATAAACTAAGACCATTAGGCATTAAGATTATAGATAACGAGGCGGGGCAGTTACAAATATATTTGTTTCTTACTAATGCTTTGGTTGGGAAATTAATGACGCGTGAATCCTTCAAGGGTGATCGAGTGATAATTTTCTTAGAGCTAAAAAGAGCATTTCTGTTCGTTATCTGAATACATTTTGATGGTTAACGGTTATCTGGAAAATTATTTATTATACCCGGCCAAGTTCGCATAATGGTGCGTTTTGCACCTTCAATGGAAGAAGAAAAAACCAATAACAGGTCGTCGTATCTGCTTATGGAAGTGGTTTTTGGAGATAACTCAAAAACGGCTTGGCCGATAATGTAAAAAAGTATACAAAGTTGTAGGAACCTTTTCAACGGAACGAGTTCCGTTTCAAAAGTTAGAGGGGACGGGCGCATTGTTTTAGAATTTTGGGGCGATTATTTCTGATAATATTTTACTTATTCAATACTCAGTAAATGTTTGTATAAATCTCAATGTTAGCCTAACCTATCGATTTATGTTGCATCATGGTTTTTTTTTACATTTTGTTAAGTACATGTATGAAGTTCCCCCAGAATTTTTATTTTTAGCAATTTTACTACAAAACTAAATAACACATTTTTTGTTAACACGATGAAACTATAAGGGTTCCGTTGTTCGCCATGTTGGTTATGGAACCTCAAGAACTTTATATTCAAGTGACAAATAGCAAATAGTACGGACATAATAGGTACCACACTGGCGAGGCGTTCAGAGAACTCGATTCCCACCGGCTTGTCTTATTTTTCGATAGTTTAGCTCTTTTACTGCTGCTCCTGGTGAAAAAGAAATACATTGTTCCGGCCTGCCTTCGAAAACTATTAATGCACTGTCACCTACGTACGGTCAATAAATCCTGCTGAAATTTTGATGCAGAAAGTGCTGCTCCTTTGACTAAATTCTCCATTGCGTTTGAAATTGGCTAAGGCGTTGACTATATTTTGTTGTTATGTAGTCTGTTACTATCAAAGCGAATAGAGTCTTGGTCCATGGTTAATATACAAAGAAATGTACCACTTTTTCACCTCTTTGCGTTGTAATAAGGTCCAAAAGTGGATACATCTTTTTGTACACGACTGTACCATCACGGCGACGCACGGTGTGAAACGAGTACCTGTACCTGCCTGATGGCAAATCTTAGAGCATTCAACCTGGAGTAGCCATGTCTGTCATTTACGACACAAAAAAAGTCGGCCGAGGGAGGGAACTTGCGGGGGAGGGGAACGTCAAATGTATGGTTATTCGTACGTAACGTACAAATAGCCACGTCAGATAAACGTCAGTCCATACAATAAATGACGAAATGTATGACCGCCGGTCATATGTTTTCGGCAGAGGGGAACACCTGTCAATGGCGACTCCGGTTGGTTGAATACTCTAAGTAGCAAATGAACTCTCGCAACTGTTGGCAGGATAAGTACAGTGGCCATCAAATATATCGGAGCGGCCAAGGAGGTCACGCCTCTATTGTCAAGGCGATAAAATGCATGTTCAGATATTTTTGAATACCTTTGGTGCTCCGATATATTTGATGGCGACTGTACATTAAATATTTTTTTTCTAATATTCTCTCTTCTTTTTCGAGAACGGAACAACACGAGCCGGTGCGGCTCGATACCGTGAACCTGTAAATCATAGAATTACTCGGAATGCAAACGTCATTCGCGGCTCAATAGATCCAATAAGCCTCGTGGAAACCTCTGGAATGTGTTTTCATGCGAATTAACATCTAAGCGCCGCAGGGACGCTTTTGATTGTGTTATCGGCTAAATTTATGGAAAAACAAATTATACAGAAAGTGAGATAAAAGGATATTGCCGATTTGTGGGTCAATTAGATGCTAAATTTTTACAAATTTGCACGGAGAAAAAAGTCTCGTCCATGATACCAAAATACTGTAATCTGAACGAGAAAATCTAGTAAATTCTGGGACAATTGTTCACATAGTATAAATAACTAAACCAATCTGTTTAAATTCGTTGAGCTTAGTGAACTAATTATCTTGTAATTGCCACAAATTAAAATAGCGTGTATTACTAGAATATTTAGTAATCATAACACGTGGATCGTACTAATAATATATTTTTTGCGGAACTTAATAAATGATATGTAAACTTAACAATACATTCTTGTAAAGGTAATATATTCATTAAGTATGATGAAATAGTTATATTGTAAGTGCCACACAGTCAAATTGTGTGTGTTACTAGATTATGCAGTATTTATAACACATGGAGTGTCTAAATAAACAATATTTATTGTAGATATTAATAAAAGTTATGTAAACTCTACAATAAATTCTTGTAAAGGCAATAAAACTTTAGTTAGTCCAAGAATATGTATCGTTAAGAATACAAGTCATCTGATTTATGTTACATTGTCTTTATTTATAAAAACTTCATTAAATGGTTGATGGAAGAAGAAAATATGTTACAGCAACTGCATTTATGGTACTCTCTAATAAATATACAATTGCGTTAACGTGTTATATTGTTTATCGGTACCTATTAATTTGTGTGTGCACCGTATAGACAACTAACATTTCTTGTTAATTTAAAAAAAGGTTCGTTGTCTATACAAGGTGGTATAGTAAGGATTTAAGGCTGAGCCACGCCAGATGCGTGTGCGTGATGTGCACGTAGACGTGCGCGTGGCGTGCGCGTTGTAAAGTACGAATCCTTATAAGAGATGCCACACCGCTTGACGCGCACAGGTAACACGTCTCCCATGCGGTGTCATCTCTTATGAGGATTCGTCTTTTACAACGCACATGCCACGCGCACGTCTACGTGCACGTCACGCACACGCATCCGTAGTGGCTCGGCTTTTAGGCGGGATGCAAGTTGCTAGGACCAGTTCCAGGAGACAGACTAGCTAGAGTTGAGAGTTGAGTGATCTGGAAGTAAATAAAACATTTATATAATGTGTATGCTTTATCTGGGTATAAATATTAATTCCTACAATAACAATTGCATCTACGGAAAGTTATACAAAAGCCCGGTTTAAAATGGACCATATCCGTCGACGTTCCTCAAACTCTTCTGATTGATACGGGCCCCTGTATTGAGCCTGGCCTCCCATTCAGCTATCCACGATTATATTATCGGGTTAGCTTTTGGACCTGAGTCGTGGAACTTTAAAGCAGGGGGTTTCCTGGACTTCAGTCTGAGGGCCTTAAGCGTGTCGAGGTCTTGATGGATGGGCAATTTAGTGTTCGCACGAATCTGCGCTATTTCACGATCCAAGCACTTTTCTCGTCGGCAGTTTGACGCTAGGATGTGACTGAGCGCTGGTAGCCAGTGAGTGGGAGTGGATTTGAGGCATCCGCTGATAAGGCGCAACGTGTGGTTCTGCTGGACGTCGACGGCAGAGGTATGTGTGCTGTTCAGCCACACTGCTGAGCAGTACTCAGCAGACGAGTACACTAGTGAAAGCGCAGTTGTTCGGAGTGTGGCTGCGTTGGCACCCCAGGTGGTACCAGTGAGCTTCTGAATAATGCTGTTCCGGGCCTTCAGTTTTTTTTTTTTTTTTTTATCAGAGGTGGAGGTAATCCTCTTTGGATACTGCCGGCCCGGTTTCCGACAGCATGCCCGACTCAGGTGGGAATTTCTCCCAGCTGCCTACGGACTAAACCCCTCCACCCTGTGCAGTGTTTTGTATCCAGAAACTCGGCGCTAGCGGTATACGCGTTGTTTCCGGGTGAATCGATGTGTTGATCCGGGAGGAATAATCGCGTTGTGTGTAAGGTAATTGTGGAGTGTGATATATATAATTGTATGTGAGTAAGTAGCTAAGAAAGAGAAGAAGAAGAAGAAGAAAAGTTGGTGCGATTTGGGACTGTTAGAGATGTCAGGTACCGTTAAATTGCTTCAGGTTTTTTACAATATGTGCTAATAGTTCGTGAAAACTTTGGGTGGTGGACTCTTTTGTTAATATATCTTTAAGCTTTTTCGGATCTACGTTTAAATTGTGGCACGTCATTTCGTGGTGGAGGCGCCGTGTTGCAAACCGTGGGCACTCGTTTATTAGGTGAGTCATTGTTTGTATTATTTGTTCCGGGGGATCGCAGGGGCAGTGACTATTGTCGGTAATTTTGAATCTGAAGAGATAAGCTTTATGGTACCCATGGTTGCTCAGGTATTGCGTCGAAGAGAAGGTAAGCGTGTTCTTAGCGGTGTATTCCATTAGCTCCTTATGGGTGGGGAAAAGCGTCTTTGTATATACGCAATGGTCAGGGTTGTTGTAAAGATTTGCTCGGTCTTGTGATAGCTTCTGTTTTAGTTTAAGTTTTATGTAGCTGATTGGGATCTTACAATAGTCAGGTGTGCGGTGCAATTTAGTTGCAGCTTTTGCAGCGGTGTCTGCCAATTCGTTCCCCAGGATTCCGCAGTGAGCCTCCGCCCAGAAAAATTCTATATCAGTATGATCTTTGTGATTGTGAATAAGTTGGTGGATCTGGTTTGCGAGGCTGTAGTAGCTGCTGGGGTTGGCCAGCTCGGATAGCCCCGATCTGCAGTCGCTGAACACAAGAATTTTGTGCGGGCGTGCCGGGCCCTCGAGCGCAAGTCGGATACCCTCCTTGATGGCCAACATTTCTGCTTGGAAGACAGAGCAACAGTCGTGGAGCTTTAGTTTTTTAATAATAGGATTGCCCGGAACATTAGGTTTTAGAATGACGAAAGCTGAGCCGACTTTATCATCTATTTTGCTGCCATCTGTGTAAATGTGCCAGATCTGTGATGAAGGTGACTGATCATTGTAGTCAGTGGCTCTTTCAAGTTCTTCTTGCGTGTTGAGTGATTGGTGTTCTATTTTTCGTCTGTGCGCCGGGTGTAAAAGGCTTGCTGGTAAGGCGGGGGATTCTATGAACAGATCATCTGGCAAGAATAAGGCATGGCCGTTAAACCGTGTTAGTTCGAGTTCAGCTACATATTTAACTTTCGCGGGCAGCGGTGACAGTCTCGCTAACGTAATGGATAGAGGCATGCTCAGGGTCCTAAATCCATGAATGCATTTGATGGCAAAAAGCCTTTGTAAGGACAATAGTTTTCCATTAATATACTTATATTTAAGGGCCCCCTCCCATATCGACGCGGCATAAGTCAGCATCGGTTCCACTACGTGTTCATAAATTGTGCGGATGTTTTCGGGGTGCACCCCCCACGTCGGTCTTATGAATGTCTGTAGCTTATAAAAAAGTTTTTTGACTTTTTCGATCTTGATTAAAACGTGTCTAACAAACCTTAGCTTATCATCGATAGTTACACCTAAATATTTGAAAGAGGAAGTGAATTTAACAGGATGTGAATTCATGACGATTTTTGAGAGTTTGGCCCTCTGGGTAAATGCTATCAGCTGAGTTTTGTCGTGTCCAAACGTAAGTTTGACACTTTTTCCCCAGTCATCTGCCATCGGAAGTGCAGTATTGGTTACCTGCTCCAGCTCGTGGACTGTTTTGGAGCTGCATATCAGGAGTATGTCATCGGCATATGCTTGTACATGGCAACCCGCTGGCCAGAGCATTTCTAATAAATCATCAAGTATGAGATTCCATAAGACCGGGCCAACGACAGACCCCTGTATACACCCTCTTGAGGTGGCTTTTTCTATGAGACAGCCCGCGAAAGTGAGTTGTACGCCTCTGTCGGTCAGGTAGCTGAGGAGGATTTCGTATATATTCTTGGGACATAATATGTGTTTAAGACGTTTAAAAATGGCTGGCCACCATGCGTTGTCGAACGCTGCCTTTATGTCTAAAGACACTGCCAGCACAAGCTTTTTGTCGACTTTATCTTTTTTGACAATTTCTAACGCTTGGTGTATTGCATTGGTAGTTGATGTCTGCAGTCTGAAGCCAAATTGTTTTTGCGTTATATAGTGGTTTTGGTGCATATGATATACCAATCTATTTATTATAAGTTTCTCTAGAAGCTTTCCGAATACCTTGACAAGCCCGATGGGGCGGTACGCTGAGGTCTGAGTATAATCATCCTTTCCAGGTTTGGGAATAATTTTTGTAGTGGTGACTTTCCAGCAGTCAGGGAAGTATCTCAAGGCTAGGCATCTATTCATTATTGCGGTAATTGATTCAGGAAAATGTTTTGTAACCTCAAAGCAGATGTCAGCAGTCAGATGATCGGATCCGGGTGCTTTCTTGGGGCTGATGGTATTTAATGTCTCTAGGACTTCGGTCTCTGTAAATGGAGGCTCATCTGAAGTCTTCGGTGGATTGGACATTTGCCTTCTGATATCTGTCTGGTCGGTGTCATCAGTGTTTTCGTCATCATCTGGATAAAACGTTTTTAAAAGTGCGTTTGCAGTATCAGTGCTGTTGCAGGTGTACGTTCCATTAGGTAGCTGTAATGTAGCGGGCGGTTGGGTTATGGGTCGTGTTCCGATAAGTCGGTTAGTAACTGCCCATACGTCCTCCTTCCCTTGCCTTTGGCAGAAATCTATGAAAGTGGTTGTCGATGCTGAACGACAGGCGTCAGAGTAGGATTTACGGAGTTCGTCCCTCTCTCTTAGGATTTCTTCGAGTGGTAGTTTCCTACGTACTGCTTTGCTGAGTCTATGGTGGTTCTGTATAACCGCTTTCTTTTTGACCTCCAGGTCATCATTCCACCATGGTGATCGAGTGGGAGGTCCTTTGGATCGAGGAAGCAACTCGTCACATGTTTCGGTTATGTCGACTGTCATATGGAGAATTTCTGTGTCAAGCTGTTCTTTTGAGCAGGCCTCTAAAAAATCTACAGAGGGTATTTTGGAATGGAGTGATTCCCTTATGTTTTCTGAGATCTCATCCCACTTTACCTTGGAAGTGTCGTATCGGAAGGTGGATAGCTTTGCCTTGTTGCGGAGTCGTGCCTCTTTTTGTGGTGCCGTTGAAATACTGAATGTTATGGCATGGTGATCAGAGGAAGGGCAGATCTCCGTGTCCACCTTCTAATCATTTATTTTCATTTGGTTTGGACCGCGTTGAGTTGGACTACCGACCAGTGTCAGGTCCACTATCGATATTCGTGGTTGCCCATTTGTAACTACCTCAAAGGTTGTTGCCTTACCCGTGTTGGAGACCGCCAAATCGTACGTTATAATTAGGTCGACGATTGAGTTTCCCCTATCATTATTTTTGGGGCTACCCCACAGACTGTGCCATCCGTTTAAGTCACCAGCTATGATGTGTGTAGCATCTTTTGTATCGTTAAGGAATGCCTCTAATTTATTCAGAGTGTCGTGTGGATCGTGTCTAGGTTCGATGTATATTGAAGTAAGGAATAATTTCTTCCCCGACCTTTCCGTGAGTTGTACAATACATAAGTTTGGATTAGAATACTTAGCAATTCCGAGGGTGGAGATGAAATTATTTCCGATGCATAGTGCCGCCTTTGCTGGGCGGTCAGGGAGAGGAAACTGATATGTTGTGAAACCAGAAGGACATTTCATGTACTTGGTGTTGGACCGAATATATGGTTCTGTGATAAACGCAAAATCTATTTTGTTAGTTTGATTGCTGATTGCTACAATGGTTTCATGGTACGCATTCCGTCCTCGGCCTTGGTTTATCTGCAAGCAGTTTAGCCTGTGTTTTTTTATATGTCCGTTTTTGTTTCCTGTTGGCAAGCCCTTAACAATACCGAATAGCCATGCGGGCTATTCGATCCCACTTTTGCCATTCGGGGCAGGATTGACTGTAGGCTGGGTGCTTGTGAGGTTGTCCGGTTTTGATACAGTTAGCACAGCGCGACGTGGGTTCTTGCCGGGGGCAGACTTTTGTGCAATGATTACCCGCACAAAATCCGCAGGTAGTTTTGTTGATGCATATCGCTGCTCTGTGTCCGGTCTCCATACAGTTGTAGCACTGGAGGATTGGGGATTGGTCTATGGCTAACAGACACTGGTACCCAATTTTGATCTTCTGATTAACTATTTTCTGCCAGACTTGTGGGCTGACTTCGACTATGGCATTTTTGATGTCGCTGTTGCGACCGTTAACGCTGCGGATGAATTTTACTTGTACATCGGCCTTCTTAATTGCCGACAGGCTGCTTAGGTGCTCTCTGTAGTTGAGGCTTACCGTAATTACCACCCATAACAAAGTGGTGGTACTGGGTGGGAATACCCCTTTTCTTTATAAAACAAATAATTAATAAACTTATTACGGCACTACTGGTCAGAACCCACTTAAAAATAAAAAAAATAAAAAAAACATTTCTAAAGAAACAACTTGGACTTATTTAAACAATTTATCTTCAATTCAAATAAAAATCTTTTAATGTCTCTTTTTGCACTAAACTTGGTCCTAGTTCTTTGCACGATCCACGCACGACGACGATAATCACGATAATGGCCGCCGACTGCAACCGGAGCAACGCCGCGCGCGCTGACATTAACATTGCGTTTCGTTACACAAGTGAAACATTTATTTATACGAACTAAAATTTTTTGAACAGAATTATTTGTTCGATATATATTACGAGAATATTATTGTAATATTTTTACAAGAACCGCAAAGTAACGCCAGCTATATCAACTAGCATTCGCTACGATACAAAATGGTGCTTAAAGCGCTCCGACATGGCGTTTCGTTACACAAACGAAACACAAATTTATGCTAACTAAATATTTTTTAAACAGAACTATTATACATTACGAGAATATTATTGTCATTTCTTTACAAGAGATGCAAAGTAATAACAACTTATAAACCAGTCATATAAACTATACTGCGATAGCATTCACTACGATACAATTAGTAAAGCGCTCCGCGACTGCGTTGGGTTGACGACTATGCACACATATTAATATTTTTAAACAGAACTCTGTGTTGAGTATACATTACAAGAATATTATTTTTATTTTTTACAAGAGCTATAAAGTAATGCCAACTTATAAAAAAGTTACAACAAGTATACTGTCATAGTATTCACTACGATGAAGATTGTAAAGAGAATTTTTAATTTTTTAGCATTACAAGAAGCTTCTTGTAAATATAATTATTGCAACGTTTATTCAATGAATTGTAAAAAAAACTAGACTTTTCGTAAATATCATTAAACAGAACTATATAGTGCATATTAATGTTTGAATAGTTCTATTGAATTCAAGATATAGTAAACGTAAAAATAGAGTAGTTTTCCTTACAAGATTGTAGTATCCGTTACAATAAATCTATTTTACTAATCGTTCTGGTAGTATTGTTGGAATTTTTTCTTTCCGTTTGTACATGATTGACATTATCACGATAAATTTCCTTATATTTTTTTAGCCCATCTGTGTTGTGTTTGTATTGGACAACGTTATGAATAATAAATATAGTATAATAATTGGGATTTCATTAATCTCAGTTATAGTTCATCCCTTCCACGATGGAGTGTAAAGTAAGAAGGAAAATATATGTGTATGCAAAATCTATAAAGGTGAGTTGATTCTTACACTTTTTCCTTAACCACAAAAGGTGACTAGAAAAAACGGTCCTTTAGAGAGCGTAACATAGGGAGCGGTGTCTCCCTCGCACCCGTTACAATACTGACATGTTGTCCAATTACATAATTAATCCCTTGATCAAAACGAATTGCAGTATCCACTGTGACTTCTATTTCGGGCTCACTTTTCGGTCGAAGAGACCTGTAAGGTATTTGTATTGGTCCGTGATGCAAAAGTGTCCTTCAAAAGCGTCAAATAAAGGTGACGCTGACGCCACAATAGCTAGAGAGGCAAGGCTAGGTTGAGGTTAGTTGGGTTAGAACCGAAGGGTTTGAATCTAATCAGTCATACACAATATTGATTTTATTGCCGAATTTTTTGTGAAGCCAAATTCATTTCATACTCTCTAACGAGAGATGTGAAACTGCACGCCTAGCATAACTTGACGTTTGACGCGACAGTTCATACTTCAAGCGCGACTCGAAGTATGGAGTGACAGGCGACAACGTAAGATATGCTAGCCGGCCTGTTATTTACATTTGCGACTGGAGCCCCTGAACTCCCATATGAGATTTTCCTCCTTACATCAATCCTCAATACATTCCACGTAACTATTTACTACGGTACGCTACTCGTCACTAGATGGCGCTGCAACGCAATGACATTTCCTCCTACTATTTTTGGTTATTATTTAGCTTTGAGACCGTGACTACAAGGCAGCTTATATAATTAAATCCAGTATTTATTAAAAAAAATATTACTAATTTATTGCTAAGAAATACATTAAATCCAGTATTTTGTATCTTTGGATTGCTCTCGTTCAGATGGCGCTTCAGACTTGGTCGCCAAAAAGTTCCTAGGCTGTGGCTGTCTATATTATTTATAGTCTCTGATAGAGGAATATATGTCGATAACGTCCAAGGGCTTGTAAGAAATCTGATTAAACATGTCGGTGTATCTAAAAATAACCTTCAAATCACGAATTTAATTATCAGTACTAACTACTAAAGTTATTTAGTACTAACTACGATATATACATGTATATACTTATACTATTTATCTCATATTATAATTAAACTTTTGTCCAATTAGGTATTTTATAATTATTATAAAGTATTTGTACCTACCCAATTTTTCATTATTACAATGATGATCCATACATACCAAGAACCCAGTCTTTGATTCCTCTGTACAAAATAATTAACATTGTTTCCGATAATACTCATTAAAACTCGCAATTTTGGGCCCACCTTTAGAGACCTTTTACGCCATCCTGTAGGTACAATATATTCTGCTATATCACAGACTTATGTAATGTGTTTTCGATAATATCTGTGCTCTTATTTAGGTGATGGATTACATACTAAAGGTTCATCGGTACGAATATTATGACTGGGAGTACCGTGATATATGTGTCAGCGTGATAATACCTAACAGTAGGGTTGCCATAATTATTGGGACCTGATACGGGACTTATGATTGCGAGACTGACATTTATGTTTTTTTTTTGTAAATTTAGTCAGTAGTCAGTTCGACTTATATTACCCACTCAGGAATTCTTTGAAATGTTTGTAACTATTTATCTACCTAAGTGTGTATTCTACAGCGGTATCGAAAAAACGAGACGAAAACGGGACAAGTAACAATACGGGACGCGATACTTAAATACGGTGACAGTCCCGTATATACGGGACGTATGGCAACCCTACCTAACAGTAAGGACCACCCCACACTAGCGTCTATCGAGCGTCGACGTCGCGCGAGCGCACGCCCAGCGGCGACGCGGCGTCGATGCAACGTCGACGCGACGTACGTTGAGCATCGGCGTCTTAGCAGCAGCAACGCGGCGTCGACGCGGCGTAGACGCGACGTTTGTCGAGCGTCGGCGTCTCACCAGCGCCGACGCAGCGACGACGCGACTTCTTTCGAACGTTAAGTATGCCATATAATGAGGACTTGAGGACTTGAAAGTTTAGCCCATTTCTTCCTTAATCTGAAAATTATAATTTATGGTTCGTCTTCATACATTTTTTTGTAAAAAGAAATTTTTTTGCGCACGGTGGTGCGATTCCCATACAAGTGGAAATATGCCCGGAGTTAAAAAAAATATATAAAGTTTGGAATAAATGGCATTCGAAATATATGAATGTAATATTATACTACATATTTCATGCGAGTTTTACTATTTGTAGTTCAAATTTGTTGTTTTTATTTTTGTTTTTATACAAATTTTCACCCCACATTTGGGTTGATTGTATGAAATTTTATATCATTTTATGCTAAATGGCAATATAAGAAATATATTTTTAAAATATCACTTCATATCTTGAGTCGTCGCCTCGTCGGTGCTGGCGAGACGGCGACGCTCGACAAACGTCGCGTCAACGTTTCGTCCACGACACGCCAACGCCGCGTCGCCGCTGGAGAGAAACCTTCGCTCGACAAACGTCGCGCCGACGTTGCATAGACTCCACGCCAACGTCGCGTCGCTACTGGTGAGACGCCGCCGCTCGACATACGTTGCGTCGACGCCGCGCCATCGCCGCGTCGCCGCTGGGCGAGCGCTCGCACGACGTCGACGCTCAAAAGACGCTAGTGTGGGGTAGCCCTAAGATGTAAAATGATGAAACCCCTTTAGTCAGTTTGCTATACTATGCTTATTTCTAGACCAGCACATCCGGCAGCTGTAAAGTGTCGGAGGTCAAACAAATATTATGAGAAATTATATACATATACAAACTTTACTTCATGTTTAAAGTTAAAGACGCACAACTATGTTGTTCAAAGGTATTTTTAGTCAAAGCACTCTATTCAAAATGAAGAGTTTATTATTTTCGGTTCCGGTTCCAACTTAGCTTTCGGTACCGTTAAAAATAATTTCAAACCGTTCCGATTCCGGTTTCGTTAAACCACCTCCGTGACATCCCTAGATAACATCCTTAGCCGCGACCTTAACCCTTTGACCGTCAAGCATCGGACGGAAAAATCGTGCCCTCAGCGCCAGCGCGCGCACGCGCTAGGGAATGCAATAACCGGTCAAATTTCATAACCGGTTATGATAAAAAAAAACCGATTATCTCTTCATAATCGATAATCTCATTTATCTCTTACCTTATTTAGAGTCTTTTGTACAATCGGGTTCATAATTGCATACCCAATTTATGAATGAATTCATTGATAAATTGGATATGCAATTATGGACCCGATGGTACATCTTTTTATACGAGCAGGTTGTGGGTAGGTAGACTACAATCAAAAAACAGTTCACCGCCCTGCGCGTACAGTACAATAATGCGTTTAGGGTGCTGATGGGGCTGCCTCGCTACTGCAGTGCGTCAACATCAACAACGTTCGCGGAGGCGGGCGTGGACAGTTCCGCTGCCATCATACGTAAGAGAGCCGCCTCGCTGCTCGGCAGGGTGAGGGACAGCACCAACAGCATCCTAGTGATGTTTGCAGGCAGGTACAGCAGTGCAGTTCATTATGAAGCAGTGTTTTGTGAATTAATTTACTAGCCCTCTAAATGTAAGACAACTACTAACTTACTAATTTTAATAGACGTAGTCTACTAATAATTCAATTTAAATTTATAGTTATGTTATTGTATAGATGTATATGTTAATGTTTATGAACTGCTCTATGAAGCCACGTGTTTCGAATTAAATGTTTAATAATAATACATTTAGAGTGGGTCCCACAACACAGAACCCGGCGTCAGGGCAGACCAAGGAAACGTTGGAGAGCCGAACTTGATGCCTTTCGTGCTGACTGGTGGGAGACTGCACAAGACCGGGATACGTGGAAAAAGGAGAGGGAGGCCTTTGCCCAGCAGTGGCACACTCTTGGCTCTTAATAAATAATAATAATAATAATAATAATACATTTTGGGGTTATGGCTTAGTAGCAAATAAAAACTGCATTTTACTCGTTTATTTCTGTACAAGGGAATCTTAGTAGCTATACTGGACAAAGTTATTACTTATTGTCAATTTTGACGTGATAACGTCTTTAAAATCGTTTTAGTCGGGTGACATGTTCAGAAACTTGTGTCACACCAAAACCTCACGAGCGCGATCGCAGGTATAACGAGAGAGAGACGGACCGATCTCCCGTCTCATCTCGAGCGCTGCCAGTCATTCCGTGAAACTTGTCACGCGGAATCCTCACGAGCGGTTAGACGTTATCACGTAAACATCTCGATCGTAAACCTACTTTACAAACAACCAATTTATTTTTAATTTTAAATATGAGATACTAACTTCAAAATTAGAATAGGTACATATACCACATGTAGCTCATAAATATATACCTACTATTTAAACATTTGGAATACATGAATTAACAATTACATATAAATATATTTTACCTAAATAACATCGAGATTCTTTGTAACAATCTTAGTTCCTAACATTTATAAGTACATACGTATTCGTACTTATTATATCGTCTATAGTTTGGTATATAAAATAATATTTAACAAAATATATACATACAGTCAGCCGCAGAAGTAAACTTATTCTCTCACTAGCTGTCCCGCGTGGAATTCGGCCTTTGTCAGTAAGCGGCTAATTCACCCCTAATTTCTCTCCCACCCCCTGGAGGCGGAACTTGAAGGTCTTGAAGTAAAGTTGACAGATGGATACGCTAGAGGACAGTAGTCCAGATAAAATATTTTACAATTACCACTAAATAAAACTACAGTCCAAAATCAATAGTTTTTTTCGTTCTTATTAAAAAAAATTACATGGTTTAAACGACATAGAATAGTAGGTGTATATCGGACAATATAGTACCACTTTTGTATTTATACGTCCTTGACTGTACCTATTCATATCATGTCCATGGCAAATATCATCCAATTCGATCCTCCAGTCAAATCAGTCTAAGAACGAAGAGATAAGAACAGGCGCGGTTGCAGCCTAAAACGGGGGGGGGGGGTAACTATGAAATTGGGGGGTCACTAATGCAGAAATTATTTTTTGTGGGGTCAGTAATATTTTTTTCTATTTGACGTGTACGACGAGTGTTTGGGGGGGGGGGCATGTTCCTGGACGGGGAATCTTTCCCCCAAATTGTGTTTTAAATTTTGGAATTTTTATATTATTTCTACTCCCAATCAAAGCTCTTCTGATTCAAATCGAAAATACTAATATGAAAAAAAAATAAGACAAAAGTTTGGAGTGTAACTTTAAATATAAATTCAAAAGTACAAAATGTCCCCTTGCCTGACCGTAGATACGGTACGGACCACTAAATTGGAACGGACATTCGGCTTTAATGCCCATTTAAAAGGAACTGCAAAAGCCAAATCAAAAGAAGTCGGGTTACTCGGGATGCCGCAGTTTCCGGATGACTGGGTTGCTCAAAGCTAACGCTATCTGATTAAGTATGTAAAATTGGGAAAAGGGTTTTTTACGTGACGTTTAAACCGGTACCGTAAAACGGGGTAAGAAGGAATGACGTGGGCAATTGGGGAGAGTAGAGATGCTAGAGTTAGTTGAGAGTTAGTAGAGAGCGAGTTGGTGTTTTTAGACCAAGATTGTTAAATCGCTACCTACATAAATAAAATATTCTCTTATCAAGTCAAATAAGAACAAGTCAACAACTCACCTTGTTATTATTCCTACTAACCTTAACTACGGTGTAAGGTGGGATTTTCCACTATTTTGTGTTTATCATTAAAATCATGAAATTAATCGACAGAAAATAAAAAAAATATGAAAATTCATACGACCTGACTATATTTTTGTATAATAATTTTACACAAAAAAGAACCGACGTCACTTAGCCTCCACCTTTCCAAGAGCAAATGCCCGAGATACTGAAAAAAAAAACTCAAAATCACTGTAGATGTGGCTATATTAGTTGAAGAGTTCCCTCGATTTCTCCAGGATCTCATCATCAGATCCTGGCCTGATGGCAATGGGACCAACCGTGAAGTCCAAATCAGTCTAGCCATCTTCGAATAATCTGTGAACATAGATTTAAAAAAATAGCAAAACAAAGATCCCGACGAATTAAGAAACTCCTCCTTCGAAATCTTAAAGTCAGTTGAAAATCAAGGTGCCACATATAAAAAATAACTTTTTTCTAGGTTCGAGCTTCGGTTTTGTCCCTACTCACCCCATTTTACGGTTCACCTCGTGTCCTTTGACTAGAAATGAACAGCCTGCTTGGTGTATGGTTACCGTAGCCTATAGACGTCTGCAATAAAACGTCATTGTATCTGAAATATCTACATAAATAAATTAAATTTATTACAATCGGTCACATGTCTAACATGTCTTTAAAACAAAATTAATACATTAGTCAGATTTGGCACTTTACGTTGGCTATGCGTTAATTTACCGTTAAGCAATCAATATTTATACCATATAAAATAATATGTTAGTAAATAAGTTCTTAAACAGCGACGGCTCGATTCGATTCAATCTAAATTGCATCATAATGACAAGGTATCGTTGTCATTTTTACACATTTGAACATTTAATGTATACTTATCATAACAGTTAAATTTTAAGCGCGTTGGTATGCGGTCGCTACATGCTGTCATCAGATGATGCTTCAGCGCTTATTAGCTATTGGTTCGGACCCGGATATGTCCTTTAACTACGTCCAGACACGGGTATTGCGAATTCATCTCGCTATGTGTGGTAGGGCACAGCACAGCGAATGTCATCTCGCTCAAATCTGGAGCAGAACCCGACTGGGGAAGTACCTCCACCTTACAGAAAACCACAACCAAATAGCACTAGACCCTACTCATAGCGTTGTGTTCCTGCTGGTGAGTAAAGTTGCCAAGGAGCTCAAAGGGGACCCAGTGTGTTGACGAACTTGACGATGAGGAACCCACTTCTTCCTTTAGCCGTCAACACAGTGAATCCTCCTTTTTGTAAAGGGTCGGCAACGCGCATGTGACACCTCTGCAGTTGCAGGCGTCCATAAGCTACGGTAGCTGCTTACCATCAGGTGGGCCGTATGCTTTGCCACCGTCGTGGTATATACAAATTGCTGTTGCCCAGCACACAGGAAAAACTAAAACCGAATATGAAAACATTGGGATAAAATATCACTTCCATTCGCAAATTAGTATTAACTATATTAAATGTAGTCACTCACAGCATTCAGGCGTTTAATGGAACCGATATTTACGAAATGTACGCGTACAAAGGGCAGATAATCCCTTAATGGACCGAGGTGCTCTTTCATGCGAGGCTCATGCATGTGACGACACTAACGACATGCTCAGTAATTACTATTAGGTTTAAATGCATAAGTAAATGTTTTAATTTGTGACATGAATAATACATTATTGTACGTATTTTTGCACAGAATGCTTTGGAATGTTAGTACTGAAGTTAAGAGCTTAGTTCTCTATAGGTACGTACCTACATTCCCAAGAACTTACGCGAGTATATATCAAGAGTAATTTATATAATTCTCATATAGCGGTTCAGAACCAAGGCATAAGTAGCTTATCCAGAACATGCATCTTATGTAGGTACACATACCAACATCATCATCTAATTTATAACCCCACTTCAGGAGTTCTAGTGGCCTCTGAATATGAATTCATTATTATGGACTAAGAGCTGGCCACGTCAGATATGACACAATAATGAGAGCAACAAAAACCCGACTAGTTCTGGTACGATTGCTTTACTATCCTTATTGCTAGATCCAGGCATCTGGCAGCTTTTAATGGGCGTAGGTCAGAGTGACGGACTAGCAAAATTTTTGAATTGAAAAATAGTAATACCAAAACAGGTAAAAACTGCCGAAGTTGTGACAGTTATAAAGGACGGGGCCTATGTTTCAACATTAAAACAACAAATATTGCGTATTATTACGGAAACAAAAACAGTAGTCGATAAACTATGAATTATATTATACGTCGTTTGAGAAAGTACTGCACTTTCTCCAAACAGAAACTTTTAGCAGTGATATAATCTAATTATTTATATAATTTCTCATAATATTGTATCAAACCCCGAACTCTACGATTTGTTTTCTTGAATTGGTTTGCATTCTTTGTCCTTAACCACTTTACAGCTATCAGATGTCTAGATCTAGAAATAAGCATAGTACAGTACTGGAAACTGACTACCTTTAGTCTGGTTTCGTTGCTCTCATTATTGTGTATCTGACGTGGCTAGCTCTCCGTCTAACACAAATTTCCAGACCATGTAAAACACACAAATCACCGTCATATGTATACCTAAAGGCGTAAATAATCTTAAAGATCTAAGTAAGTGATCTTGGTAGCAGTGAATGCGGCAGCGGCGGCCAGCGCGGCGGCGACGGCGACCACCGCAGCGGTGGAGCCGGAGGCGCTCACGGCCAGGCCCATCAGCACCGACACCAGCAGCTGTGCCACGAACACGCAGCTGCTGACTACCGCCACGTCTGTGCCCAGCCCGCGCGCCTCGATGCTGCCGCCAGCGCTGTCCCACTGGAACACCGAATGGTAGGTATTTAAATAACTACTCTTTTCAATTCATGTGTCATATATTATAATAGCTCCACAACCGGTTTCGGTCATGGTGCAGTCAAGAAAGCAGTTTCATCTCCGATTTTTTATCTGATAATGTCTCATACTCATTGATTAAAGGGAATCAAATGAAGCAAGAAGAAAAGCGCTTTACGTGGTACATGGATCTCGAATTGAGGATTGTTACTGTAATCTGTGAGAATGTTTACGGTCTCAAACAAATCAAAAGCTTAATGTCAAATGCCGAGTTTAACCAAACTGACCAAGACGAAATTCAGTGAAGGAAAATTATTTAAAACCTACACCCCAGCGTCCCCAACACAGTTAAACTAAATCTACTTACATCTTTTTTCTATCTTGTAAAACAATCCATTATTGATCACAAAGTCTTACCGTGCCCGTAGCATGGTAATGTGCCACTAGCAAGTACGGCATGGTGAAGAGCGTCGAATACATGATGCCAGCCGTCCAGCTGAACAGGATGACGGCTGCACGCGCGCGGATCGCGCACAACATGAACATGCCGCAGCTGTACGTACATAGCCCGCCGACGTACACTTTCTTGGCCCTGTAATGAAATTATTTACTAAACTTAAAGGCCAGTAAAGGCATAGGGCTTTTCTCTTTTCCTTAATAAGGAAAAACAGTCGCGGAACCTTAGAGGCCTAACGTCATTCTTGTACAGTCGCCAGCAAATATATCGGAGCGGCCAGGCTACTCAAAAATATCTGAACAAGCACTTTATCACCTTGACAATAGAGGCGTTGTACAGATATTTGTGACCACCTTGGCCGCTCCGAAATATCTGATGGCGAGTCACCGGCAATAGTATCTTCCTACACGAAAGCCGCAAAAATATATGACACGTTCTTATGGCCCTATACAAATAAGACCGTGTCACATATTTTTGCGGCCTTCATGTAGGAAGATAATATTGCCGGTGACTGTACTGAATGAGTTTGTCCTAATTGATTTTCACTGTTATTTCAAGTCTAACAAAAAATAACCCTACTAACAAAATTTTATCCTCAATAATCTCTGTAAACTAAACCTGCAGATCCAATTAAAGAAAAAGAGCTTCAAAAGAATTCATAACTCTTGATGAAATAAATAACGGGTCTAACCTTCTTGTATAAATTTTAACAAGGAAGCATGTTTCCGGAAAACCGTAATCGACGACCGATTCATGAATAGGTATTTTAACCTGTGTGATTGTGAATCCCGTCAAAGATTCGTACGTTTGTACAAATCGGCGATTGAGTCAGATATCGATTAAGTCAGTGGGAAGCCGAGCAAGTGCAACAGGAAACTGAAAGTCAAGGCTGGATTGATCTTGTTAGCGCTAGGAAATGTGTGCTCAGTCAAGTTGAAGGGCAAAGTGAGATAACTGCGGTATCTGGGCCGTTTGACAACTTCAAGATACTTCATACTTATCAGTCTGAGATACCATTGATAGCTACTTCTTTCACCTATTTCGAGATTTTGAAATAATTTAATATTTTTAGAAAATGTCGTAATAGGATCGGATTAGTTTTCTTCATGCACAATTTTTTTTCCACCAATCATCTTCTAAAGTAGATGAATTAACCGGGTAAGATAAACACCATTGTAGGTATTTAGGATGTACATAGGTTTTTTGAAAATGAAATGAAAATGTCAATGAAAATTACTTAAACATAACACTCGGTAAAGAATTAGGAAAAATTAAATACTAGCGCCTGAAATGCAAATTGTAAGTAGGTAACTTGAAACAAAGTAAAAGCACTTTATCTTTCTTTTTTTCTTTTATTAGTAACTTATAATATAAATCTACGTTATTCTAATCTAGCTAGTCGCCTTAAAATGTATTCAAATTCTGAAACGTGGTGCCGACGCCTAAGTAAACCTAAAGCAAAGCCGATTCATGCGGCGTAGAACTCGTGCTAATATTATTACGCAGGCACTGAACACTAAATCCATAGACATAAAATAAGGCGAAATGCCGTGAAGACAAAACTGTGATTCCATAATTAGCCGATACGCACACATATACAACTCGCGGAGGAGCGGTGATTGGTTCAAACGTCAAAAGTCTTGTGTGTGCACGAGTCCGCGGCTTATTGTGGAATCACAGTTTTATCTCCGTGGGATTACGTCTGCTTATTTTATATGTCTATGACTAAATCCAGAATACTTATAATAATATAATATAATATAGCCATTTATTCCAATAAATATTACATTTCATAATATTTGATTTCATTTTTAAATAATTTGCATGCATGTAAATTCATTTGTTTAATTAAGTATATTTTTGTTCTATTTATTTATTGGGATGTCCATTTGTGGACATAGGCCTCCTCCATCATGTGCCACGCGTCTCTATCAGTGGCGAGTCTCGTCCAGGCGGTCTCGTCAAGAATACTTATATACCTTCCTAAATGCTACCTATTTACTTATTAATTAAACGACTTGCTAGACGGTGTTCATTATACTTTATTAGATGTGTATTTGGGTCATTATATTACTACTACTTATGACACTACTTACTATAATATAATCCTAAAGTTTGTACAATATGAAACTGTCTATTTGACCCGTTCGGGTCTACCTAATGGCACGGTTCAAGTCCATATAAATAAAGTAAGACGATACAAGTACTTATGTTATTCGAACGTACGTACGTACACTGAAAAAAAGAAATGTTTGCTTCAATGAAGATCTTATTGAATTGAATGTAACACTCATCTTGACTGCTTATGAGCATAATAAGATCTTGTCTGTTGAAGCTAAGAGAATTTAGTAAAAGTTATCATAAAGTTATTTAGATATAGTAAATGCAATGGGCCTCATAAGAAAGCTCCAAGTCACCCAAAGGGCAATGGAGAGGGCTATGGTTGGAGTCTCTCTGCGTGATCGCATCAGAAATGAGGCCATCCGCAGCAGAACCAAAGTAACCGATATAGCCCTCCGAATCGCTAAACTAAAGTGACAGTGGGCGGGGCACATTGCTCATAGAACCGATGGCCGTTGGGGCGGAAAGGTTCTCGAGTGGCGACCACGAACCGGAAGGCGCAGCGTGGGTAGACCCCCCGCAAGGTGGACTGATGACCTGGTGAAGGTCGCGGGAGTCCGCTGGATGCGGGTGGCGCAGGACCGGTCATTGTGGTACTCTTTGGGGGAGGCCTATGTCCAGCAGTGGACGTCTTTCGGCTGATATGATGATGATGATGAAATAAATATATTTTTATTCCAAACATTTTATTAGCAACTAAGATAAAATGCAACTCAATTAGACTATTTTTTTTTTTAATGAAAACACGCTTATAAATACGCTCGCCTGTAAAATAAAACTAAAAGTTACCAGTTGTGAAAAACATGTTTTTCACCAACCCTTTCCACTCCATCCCTCGTAATGTGTTCGGGGTGCACCGTCAGTGACCCATACGGTATCGCAAATCGTCTTACAAGGATCAGCAACCGCGCAATATCGCGGCTCAGTGGGCATGAGCAACTGATCACCTGGGGTTGTAGGTGACGCGCATCTAGGTACTGTTTAAACCCTAAATACACATTGCCTTGTATTGAGGCACATAGAACTGAGAATACAGATCGTGTGAAAGTAAAGTATTGAATTTTAGTGATATGTTTTTATCAAAAATTCCTTATAAATTGTTCCTTATAAATAGGTATGCTGGTATAAAAGCTACAATGCAATCCCAGAGCTAGATTCAGTTGATTTTTTTGGCTTGGACCGTAGAGCATAATAGTTCACCTCATATTAGGGGCCGTATTCTAACTTTAAAACACGTTTAAACACAATCCAACTCCAATGCATTAACTATGCAATACAGGTGGCGCTTAAACGTCTGAATCAAAAATATCAGAATTTGCTTGAAAATTACTCCGATGCAACTCCAATACAACTTCAATATTGCTTGATTATGTGTTGTGTGTTGGAGTTATGTTTGAGATAGATTGTGTTTTTAATGTATTGCTCATGTATTTCAAAATTAGAATACGGCACTAGCTCAAATGTACTCCCTCTCATCCTTCTTTAGGTGGTGGTTTAGGTGGTACTCACCCCAGTCTCTTAATGAGTTTTTCTATAACGGTGGAGTAGCAGGCACAGGACAGAGAGTACATGGCCATGCCCCAGCAGCCGAAACGCACTCCGGCCTCGTACTGCACTCGACTCTCTGAGCCGACTGGCGCCTATAATCATAAATGGCACATTTTTACTACAAAAAATCTATTTACAAAGACAACTTGGGCAAAACAATATTATAATTTACACATTCTCCAAGGTATGCAAAATACGTTCTAGCAAGATTTCTCTCTTCTGTAAGTAAGGTGAGACCTATTTTCTGAATAATTTGAGTGTGGTTGTTTATCGCTACAATTTAAATGCGCACCAAAATGGCTTTTATATCCTAAAACTAAATTCCAAGTAAAATTAATTACCTCCATATAAAATTAACCCACTCCATACCAGATCCCTAAAGTGAAACATTTTAAATTCCAAAATAAATATACACACATCAGAATAATTATATGTTGAGTGCATCTATATTTTTGCTTCCCAGAATGGATGTTTTGCTCACCAAATATTGTTTTCATAAAACATCAAAACTAATACCAAAAACTGCAGACTAATTTGCTTTAGTATAATCAAATTATCTAAACTTTAGTTAATAGTAGATTGTTTGACAAGGGTCTAAAGTAGGCCATATTGCCACGAGGTGGTTATTTTCCCGAACGAAGTGAGGGAAAATTGTTCGAGTGGTAATATGGCTTTTAGACCAGAGTTATGCATACTATTTTTCACTTCGATTGCGAAAAAATAAAAAATAAAATGAAAAGTAAAAATATATATATTCAAGAAAAGTTAAAAGTACAATTTGTACAATTTTTTATATTTATTGACAGGGTTTTTCCTGGTAAATTGATGGTTTGCTGCGTGAAGGTCGGAGACAACTGTCGTGGACTCGGGAGGTTTCCTGGATCCAAATTAGGTACCATACTCGTAGATTGCTGAGGCTCCGCACTTGATGTCGATGTCGACGTTTGCGGGTTGTTACTTTCTCGCAAGTTGATGGCGGCGACAATGCGCTGATTGATGTTACATTTATTTTCGATCGACTCTTCTATATACCCCTCAGCCACCTGATCGGACTTCCACCCCCCATGCCGTTTAAGTGTGGTTATATTTGCACCTGAATCTGCTAAAAGAGTCGCAGATGTCCTGCGAAAGCAGTGGCCTGTGTATTCACTGGGATTTGGCAAATTAAGGTATGTAGCTATATCTTTAGGCATATTTGCAAATTTATTTTTTCCTATGACTTGTTTAGTACATTTGCCACTCTGATAGTTTAAAAAAAATCTATTGGTAGTGACATTCGCGGGACGTAAATTCTGATACGATTTGACAATATTTAGGTACTCTCCACAAATCACAAACTTGCGTTCTTTGTTTGTTTTTGTATTCGGCAAATTGATAGCCTGCAATTTAGTCTCCGTTTCAACATCTTGTACTGTTATATTTGCGAGTTCTATTCCCCTGCATACGCCGCTAATTCCAAAAATCAACGCAACCTATAAGCAATGCACATATTAATTAATAGATTATAATAAGTTAAGCTTTAGCAGACTGGCACGATTGCAGCCGCGGCCCATAGTTAACTATCATACATTATGAATTATGATATTTTACTATAGGCCGCGGCCGCAGGCATTGCGCAGCCACGCCAGTCTTCTGACTGCTGACTGCTGCTGGTATCAAGTATCAACCTTTTTAATAGTATATGGAAATAATAAATCAAAGTAACCTATTAACATATACTAATAATAATATAACATTACGAGAACTTTAAACATACCTTTGTTGCCAAATATTTTTCACTAGGAGCCTTATTTAGAAAATCCTCTATTTGCTGAGCAGTAAATACTTTAGATTTTTTGGACTTAAACCCAACTGAAAGTTTTTTCAACAAAGCGGTTAAATTTGTGTAACATTTTAAGTTAACTTGGTGCTTCAATTGCATCGTTGTTTTCAGCATAGACCATATACTCCACAGTGTCGAGGACTTGTATTTCTTGGAGAGCTCATCAAAATAATTAAGAAAAACACCTTCAGTGTTAGAATCAACTTGCTTTTCAATTTTCCAATCCATAAAATTTTGGTATGCCTTTAAATAAGTTGCACGAGATTTCGCCGGTAATATATTTTCCAGAAGGCATTTCGCTTTTTGTTCCATTCTTGCATTCGGCGTAAGTTGCAATTCATCATCACTCGATGACATGTTTATAATAAACAAATACTTTATTAACCCACAACACATAAATCTTAGGAGAAAATATGGTTTAATTTGGCGGTCTTTTTATTTTTTTAACTGTTTTGACACAGATACAAAATATAGCCACCGTGAATTAATGCTACAGACGACAGTATAATTAGCGGTTTAAAGCGCTTCCAAACGATTTTATCATTTTTTAATAATTGTGAAGTAGGAACTATAAAACACCTCATGTTTTGAGTAATGAATTGCGTTTCCTGATTGGTCGATTTTAATGTAGCTATATTCTCTGGTTGGTTGATACTAAATACAATGTTTTTTTTTAAAGGAATATAAGTTTTAAATAGTATACGCACCGAAAAAGAATCCAGCGTTTCGATTAACTTTGATATGTGTTGTGATTGGTGCATTTAATATGGTGAAGTATTCTGATTGGTCAATTTAATTTTTTTTGTAAATCATAAATATGTATACATACTAGCCCTAGAGGCTAAATGTACTACTTTAGTCCGCCTTGGTAAGCATAATATGTCTTACTTTTTGAGCATGAGAAGTGAAAAATATATTATTCTCGATCTAAAATTACAATCGCTTCCCTTTCTTTCTTTACCCCGGACCCGCAACCCGGCCACTGCCACGCGGCAGGTTAGGTTAGAACTGCGACCCCCCAGAAAACGAACTGTTGCCAGAAGTGGGTTAGGTTAGGTTAGAACTGCGACCCCCAAGAAAACGAACTGTTGCCAGAAGTGGGTTAGGTTAGAACTGCGACCCCCAAGAAAACGAACTTAACGAAAGTTTA
Organism: Pammene aurita; assembly: GCA_947086415.1. Lineage (NCBI taxonomy): Eukaryota > Metazoa > Arthropoda > Insecta > Lepidoptera > Tortricidae > Pammene > Pammene aurita. The sequence continues at coordinate 21,577,866 of OX352298.1, read as the reverse complement.
AATCGGTCGGCGTCGGCGGCGTGATTTTATGTGACAGTAATTGAGAGCTCAATATTTATTTAAGTACTATATCATATGTTAGTTGAATGCATAAAGCGATAAATAAGTAACTTGTATTTGGTGGTAAGTAGTAATATGTTGGGTATAAAAAAATTTTCACGGTCAACAGTTAGTTTTTTGCCTCAGCAAAAATGACTAAAATGGAAGTAATAATATAAAATATTGGTGACATCTATTTAACAATAATATAGATTATTTGGTCTAAAACTAACCTTAACGATGATTACATATTTTTATACCATGTAACAAAAAGAAATATTAGCTTTATTTATACAATAGTTTGCGTTATACTATTTGGTGAGCATTCGTCCGGTTTGGTAACCATTAAGAATTTATTGGAAGTAATTTATGAACATATTTGGTTAGCGTTTAAACACAAGCCGTTGTTTATATCTAGGGGTATGGTTAAAGTTGTGTATGTACCTAATGGGTGTTTTGGTATGGTAATAGTTATTTCAAAGTTTAAAATTCCAAACTCTGCTTAAACTGACTTTAATTTAACTGCTTGTGACTATCTAAATTGATTATGATTTTACATCATTTCATTTGTTAAACTTTACCGACTATAAAAATGTTACGTCTAAATCTCGACACCAATAAATCATGCAAACGTGCCGTGTAAACCTCGGGGAATCGCGATAAAAGCTGACATCTCGGTTGACAAAAATATCCATCTTGTTATCATCGAAGCTACACGCACCAGATTTACGACAGAAACAAAATGGTACGTTTGTTTTAGATAAGATAGATATATCTATGCATAAATTATTCTTAAATTAACTTCCCTAATTAACTCCCTATTTACCTATTTACTAAATAGGACTTCACACACTATTTAATTAATTTCAATTAAATTTTCCTCCCGCACCAACTTACCAGTCTCGGCCCAATGGTTGGGCAGTTTGGCCCAATGGTTGACTGGTAGAGAATTCCATTTGGCATTAAGTCCGCTATTTGTACAGTCGGTACCCCAACATAAGTATCCACTCTCCCATACAACTTTGTATGGCAATGTGGGTACTTAAGTGGGGGAACCCACCGTACGTTATCACTTGTTGTGCAATAAAGTTTAAATAAATAAATAATACAAACGTTCCACTTTACAAGAGTGACCCTATTACAGCTGCCATAAAAATTCAGCAGCATATAGGTATGACACTTACGGCAGGGTCCCCACCAAAAACGGCCTCGCCCACAAAGTCAGTGAAGTACAGTGAGTAGCAGACGTGCGCCATCCAGCAGAATAGGTTGGTGAGGCACACCACGCGAAGTGATGGCGGCATCACCACTATGGACCGGAGATAGTGTCGCAGGGACAGGTGCTCGCCGTGACTGCTTTCTGGCACGTTGATGCTGGTACCGTTCTGTAAAACACATCATAAAGGTTATAAGGATATTTGAGGACCCTTTACCTTACTAACACGTTGGTAAGTATTTTTTTCCAGAATGTGTAGTTCAACTGTGCCGGGTTTCAGAATTTCAATGACAAACAACAATTCAGCCATGATTATTTCTACTTGCTCATAAAGCGATGCAGAAGAGAAGAAACTGCTAAAAAGGCAAGAAAGGAGAATAACGTCGAGAAACCCTAAAAGAGAAAACATTTTTTACTGAGTGGCTGAATTTCGCGAAACGACAGTTTTTACCAAACTCCTGTATATTACTGCTTGCATGAATTGCATATTTGTTTAAAAATAAAATTGCCAGTGTTATTTTTAGTTAAGAATATAATATGGTTCTGGTTAATGCACATTTTACATTTTCCCAATAATATTGACATCAAAATAGGAGATAGCAAGTATGCCGGCTACAGTGAAACCTTATGTGACATGTTACAAGCTTATCAACATCGCACAGATTGATTAGATTTCGTATAATAGTATAATAGTTGGTGTTTTTAATGCTATACAAAACATTAGTGATGCATTGTTTTTACTTTGGCGTTTATTTTCTGTTTGTAGATTATGTCGGCATAACCAGTTTTGCCATATAATAAAAACCAAAAATCCCATGTGCGTCACTTTAAAACAAAGCAATTTGGATTAATTGTAATCATTAATTTAAAATATCAAAAATAGTACTTATGTCCAATAATTAAAGAAATGTGACTGGGTAGTAGTAAATAATTAGGTACCTGCTCTTCTTCTTCAGCAGGTTGATTCAACGATCCATAAGTCGTATTATCTCGCTTCAAACTTTTCACGGGCTCATCCCCAGCATCAAAACTCTCCTGTACCCTCTCTGTCTCAGCCAGCTTCCTGAATTCCTCTTGCTCCTGCAGTTCTCCCAGAGGGATCTCCTTGAAGCTCGTGACGGTTGCCGCCACGCATGCCACGAAAATCACGGTGATCAGCGAAAACACTGCTCGCACGTGGCCTCCGAACAATGCCCCTAAAGAGTTTAGTAATTTAATCTTTGAGAAAAACATAAATTAATTTAAATAAAAAAATTACATGTTGTAAATTATAATACATATCTATATCAATATGTTATGTGTTTATTAACACTACCTATAGTAACTAGGTTTATTAGCAACTTCTCCGTAGTTTTGCCGTAATTTACAAATCTTTGTCTACCATGTCTGACCGATTTCTCTCAGTTGCTTAAAGGTTAGCTGGAAGAGATCCCTTAAAGGGATAAGTTTACCTTTGTACACACTCACTATATTTTTGTTGGTCATGCACTTATTTTGTGCAATGAAGTGTTTTACTTCTACTACTACTAATGCATTCATTCCGATGTATGAGTCCTTGCAATAGGCATTTTTTTTTCTTTTAAATAACGTTGTGCATGGTAGTTCACTCATTATATAGGTAGTATCTACAAATTCAATCAAATTTCCTATTTTGATAGGATTTTTAGGTATGTATTGTATGTAATTCTACCGCTGTAGAAATATATGCCGAATAGACTCGTAAAATAATATAATAAATTATTTATGGTATGAGCAATTATCACTATTGCCAGACAAAAACACACGATATTAAATGTGGATGAATTGGTAAGCGGCGCGGCAATTGCTCCGTATTCGTTTAAAATAACGTTTATTTGAATATGTCAAATGGATACACGTAGATGAAAACTCGGTAAACTCGTAGAAAGAAAAGAAAAGATCGTTTGATCATTGAAATGTGTGGGTTTTTAACATCTTTGTATTATTCGAGGAGTTCATTGACCTTTATCGATAGACTAAAACACCGAAACATTAGTACCAGTATCACATTACCTAATCGCGTTTCGTCCCAGTTAATGCCGCCGAGGGCGTAGCCCATGAAGCCTCCCAAGCCAGCCATTATCGTGAATGTGCTAAGCCCCTTCGCATGATCCTCTGTGAAATAAAATACAAAATTTTAAATTAAACAGCCTCTTTTATAGGTACGGTCAACCAATTTGATCCCTAGGCCACTGTAGAACCTTGTCACAATAGCTAGTTTTGTAGCGAATAGGTTACGTTTATACGTATTCAAGGGCAACAGTCATTACGACAAGGTTCTACAGTGGCCTAGGAATCAAATTGGTTGACTGTACATTTGCTCTGTACCGATTTGACCCTTTGACCGATTCGATCATTTGACAGTTGCCTGTTTAAAGCTATGCGGGTGAGGTGTCCAAATTGATCACATAACTGTTAATAAAAGAGTAATATTAAATCGCCCAACAAAAAATATACTGACTTGCGAAGCAAAAAATCCAAGCGCACAAAGCGATGTTTTGATGCGCAAGTCAGTATAGGCAATATTTTTATTTAGGTTACGGTAAAAAAAAATGTACCTTTAAATACTAGCCTTAAAAAAAATAAGAGCAAATGATAGTCTATTGAACGTCTTCTCCGCTTAACTGCTTCAGCTACTGTCTCTTTACAAGCAGCAAGGGTAAAGTTATTAAAAGTTATCTCTATATTTGGTGGTTATCGAAGCCTTTAAAAAAAAATTGTTAATTCTCGTCCACTTTTTTTTATACCACGACGGTGGCAAACAAGCATTCGGCCCGCCTGATGGTAAGCACTTATCGTAGACTATGGACGCCTGCAACCCCAGGGGATTCACAATGCGCTTTGTCTACCCTTTAAGAACCTATACACTCCTTTTTAGGGTTCCGTAGTCAACTAGGAACCCTTATAGTTTCGCCATGTCTGCCCGTCCGTCCGTCCGTCCGTCCACGGATAATCTCAGTGACCGTTAGCACTAGAAAGCTGAAATTTGGTACTAATATTATTGGATAGGTATTTAAAAATGAATTGGGGTTTCCTAAAATCATTTTTCGATAATGTAAATATTTTCGGAAATAATCGCTCCAGAAGTAAAAAAATATGCGTCCCCCCCCCCTCTAACTTTTGAACCATAAGTTTTAAAAATATGAAAAAAATCTCAAAAGTAGAACTTTATAAAAACTTTCTTGGAAAATTATTTTGAACTTGATAGGATGAATAGTTTTTGAAAAAAAAATACAAAATAATTTCTGAACTAAGTTTGTAATTTAACCGTATAAGCAGGTGTTTATTGTACCTGTAATTTCTACAAAATTACAATGAAATGACGTGCTTTCAAATAAAGTAAAAACGGTGAAAATCGGTTCACGCAATAAAGAATTATCCCATAAAAATCATCTTCCATACTTTATGCTCGCGCGCAATAGTTTACTCAATTTGCCGATAGATGTCGCTGTACATGGAACTCTCATATCATATCCTACATGGCGGTGTTATTAACTCTTAAGTGGGGACACTTACTGTGACGGACGGAAAACTACGGAACCCTACAGTGAGCGTGGCCCGACACGCTCTTGGCCGGTTTTTAAATGTATATTTTAATGCATATAGTGACATAACTAGACTGCCTGAGATTCTACGCTGGCCATAGTAGATAAAATTATCAAACATTAGGAACGTTAAATATTTGGGCCTACTAAATATTTAATTTGCACCTACGTAAATCCCACGTAATAAAATAATAAGCTTGCTAACTAGTTACATGTGACTGACATATTATAATGTTTGTTTTTATGCGATATGAGTTGTATGTGTGACTTATAATTATTCAAAACAAAGTCAAGTTAGCCGTAACTCGGTAAATAGACAATATTTAGGTATAAAAGTTGTAATCCAATTTATTTCTTATAATTTAATGTGATTTACTTAATTTAGCGTAAAATGTGTAAAACAAAATGTACTTAAGACCGAACGAGCTCGAAGGGCTCAAAGCGTACAAACAGCAACACATTTAAGTGACCATCGATAGACCTTATGCCGTTGCAATAGGGATTACAAATGGTCAGTTAACAGTGTTGGCGATGGTACTTCCATTTCAGCTTGGACACAAGTTCTTTTGTACCGTTTGTACCTCTATCCGAATGTCCGGCTATCTACAGTACGTGTCGCATTTTTCAACAGATTCTAGTAAAATATTACTTAGTACAGTAAAGATACGGTTGCGTCCATAGATATAAAATGGCACTTGCCGCTAAAAGATAAACGAAGTGCGCAAAAGAGAAACCAACACGTATATGAACATTCCACGAGTGCAAAAGAGACACACGATCATTTTGAAGGAGTGACAACTTTTGGGTAGAATTTGGGTAGTTAGCTTACGTACCCACGTCGTGACAGCTCATATTTTAGCGTGGAAAATATAAAACATTCGTGAATAAAATAACTTGGGATGAAAAAGGAGAAACATGGTGTTGTGTTGTGTACACACACATACATAGGAAAAACCCAAGTAATTACTCATTTCACAGGTTTACATCATATTCTGATCGATGTCTTTGAAACAATATTTTATCAAATTAGCAAAATAAATCGTGTAAGTATTTACTAGATACAATTAATTATTAGTGTTTCTTATACTGTGTAATATTTTATCATAATAGTTAATTTTCATGATTATTTTGTGTAAAAACCGAAACATTTATTCGACGCTAGGGATTGACAAAACGTTTTAGGGACTTATATCGATAACTGTTCCATATGAAAATTATAATTATTGCTTCAAAAAATCTAATGAATAAATGAATCTTATATTCACATTACGTCATTACGTAAGAAGATTAAATTAGGTTCTTATTTTATCCAGTTTTAAACGTTTTTTTTTATTATTAAAGATTTTTTTACCTTGCAGTACTTGTATTATTTCATTCAAATATGGCGCTCAACACATTTAGCGGAATTCGCTACCATAGTCAAAAAGCAGCCGAAAACGGAAATCGGGCTGAATATTGTACATGGGCTCCATACAAAAATTCAGCTCGCGTAAAGAAATTTCCGACTTTTATGCTGCGGCTGATTTTTATTTATGATAGCTGGGCTGGATTCCGCTCAAGTGTGTGCCGCGCCTACAAGCGACTAGTCAAACGATTACAACGAGATAGAAATATAGTTGGAATGAGAGGTCAGCTGTCAAAATGGTCGTGCGGTCAATCGAATGCGCCGACTTGAAATTCCGTTTTCCGTTTTATGAAATATTTGAAATTATTTTAGGAAATAATATTGTTTATTTAATATTTTTGATTTAATAATAAATAATTTTGTATATTTACATTTTTTTTATACTAAAGAATATAATTTGCTTAGAACAATCATATTAGTTATTAACTATTAGTCGAAAATGTGCGTGAAATGAAACGTCAAGTTGGTAGTGAGGATGTCAACTGACGTCACAGTTGACTACTTTGACTAGTCGCTTACGTCTGTAGAGGCCTTTAGAACGTATCGATAAGAAAGTCAAATACCGATAGATAATTAACCTGTTGTATTTGGCATCACTATTTTACGCTCACATAGACAATTTAGACACATACATGGATTTCATTTTTTTGCCACACTTTTGATCGTTCACAAGCATTCTTTGTCATCCCATTTCTCTGGTTGCGTCAAACATTAATTTATAATAGCCTGATTTTTTTATCATTAATTCTTATGGAATATTTATAGATAATAATATGCAAAAATCCTACCAACTTTTCACCCGGAAGTAGTTAAATAGGTAAAAATATATATATTAAAAAATGTATATTTTTATTTACAATAATATCAATTATTTTTATTTGTAAACATGACGATATTTAAGTCTTCTTTCTGTTTAAAGTGAAAAACTAGAAAACGTGTCCATGTAAAACAAGGATGATTAAGACATGGATTGACAATGCCTATACAAAATGGCGTTCCCTTATTTCAGGCTAAAGCACTAGCGTCATCTATTGGTCACCACAAACACTAAATTCCTACTTAACCTTTCTGTTAAGCCCATTGGTTGACTGGTAGATAATGCCTTATGGCATTAAGTCCGCCATTAGTACCATCCTATTTTGTGCAATTAAGATTAAATAAATAAATTCTAGTAACTAATATTTTGTTCGGCGATTCACGCTGACAGAATAACTCGACTCCAGACTCAACAGATGGTGCTGCACAGTGGCCTGGCCTTAGGTCATAATGAAAAAAATGCATGTGTCATTTTTAAATATCCAATGATCGTTTATTATTCACCTATACATGTACTCCAATCAGGTATAAATAGATCTTGGATTATTAACTATTTTCATTCTCTTACGAACCTCGAAAGTGACCATATCGCCCGTTTCTGCGCGCTCCCTTATCAGCGACTCATTAAGCGATCGGTCATTAGTAGTGAATTCCTGTGAAAGTTGGTATTTTAGTGATTATTAGTATTATGGGTCTTCAAGAATCAGGTACGTTATTTTATTTCACATATAGATTTTGTTCTGTACATGTAATATATAGTAATAATAACGGGTCTACGCCATAACTAACTTACATGCGAAACATTATAAGAATATTTTTTTTAATGAAAGTTTTAGTTATGTTATTAAACTCGCTGAAGGATAAAATTACATTCATTTGAAAGCTTGATCTTTGTAGATTAATAGACATACAACTTTGTTTGCCTCATTATGCCACTTTAGTATTTAGAATCCTGCTACGCCTAAGGGGGCCTACGCGTAGCGGTACTACGAAAATATTACGTTACAATATTAACCATTTATTTTTTTCAGATGATATGTACGTCGGATCATTTACAAGGGGATTTGTATTTGAACTGTGGCTGTCTAAGAGTGGTTCAGATGTAGAAAGGCGTCGCCAAGTGATACAACATTTGATTGAAATGGTCCCATATGCAGATAACGTGAATACTAGCAACTTAGAAAAAGTCATAAAGTACATTTGCGAACGAATTGTGTTTTTTTCGAAATCGTGTTCAAGAACCAAATCTAAAGTTCTATTGAAACATTCCGAATGGTTCAACGAGTTGCAAAGTGTTAATATCCTTAAAACATGTACGTTAACCAAAAATACCTTGAACGTGGAATCCGATCAACAACCCGCTATCCGCTGAAATCACCGGTATACAACAGAACCTAATAGAAAGGTGTGAAACTATTTTGGAGTGCATATGATCTGGATATAAAATAAATGTAAATAAATAAATTTGACGAGTATGCTACAGAAACGGCGAAAGAACTGATGAAGGTATACGATTGGTATCCTTTACCATCTTCTGTACATAAAGTGCTCGTACATGGTGCTATAGTTATAGAAAACGCTTTAATTCCTATAGGTGAATTGTCCGAAGAGGCTGCAGAGTCAACGAACAAAAATATAAAGATCTTTCGACGCAACCACACACGGAAAATGTCTCGGGATCTCACTAACAAAGATCTTATTTACAGGCTTCTGCTGAATTCATATCCATTTGTCACCTCCAGTAGAAAAATACCCCGAAAAAAAAAATCTACTCTGTCTATTGAAGTTTTAAGTTTATTAGATGTTACTGAATAACGTAGAATTTAATGTTTCAGTTTATGTATTATTTAATTTTTATATGCACTTATTGCTTTTATTGATATTTGTTTTACATGAATTATATTAAAATGTATATTTATTATTTATATTGTAAGGCCTGTTATGTTTAAGAAATAGTAAATGTCTAGTATAAGGAATAGTAATAATCATATACTTTTAAGGTATTTTTAAGTTTTTCTTTACATAAACACAATGTTTTTTCATGTACCTATTTTTATTTGTTTTTATTAAATTTAGCGTGCAATATACCTAAATACGTGTTTCATTGAACTTTACTAGTGGTAAATAGTATTTTAAAAGTATTTGTTACCAGAAAACAAGATAAGTAAGAATCAAATTAATTATGGTCGCCTTACTTAGGCGCGCCGGCCACTGTGCGCTGTGGCACTTAGTACCGAAAACAGACGTATAGCCTGAAGGTTCGAGGAACGCGATTTTGTATAAGCATTGTCCATCCATGTCTTAATCATCCTTGATGTAAAACCACATAAATTACAAAATGTACGGCGCGGGCGATATATATCCTAATTCGTTAGAAACAAATAGTAATAATTGGTAGTTTGTTCTTACACATTTTAAATGACTTAGAAACGATAAATTCATTTAAATCCTACAAAAAAACGCTTGTAATATGTGTGTACATATTTGTGGCGGTTAGCGAATAGCGATATTTTGTAGGATTTCATTGCGTAAATAATACTAGTATCATGATATATCCGTTACACTAAAAATATTAGCTATTATTAATTATTTCCAATTCCCCATACTAGTATAACCGCCCGTAAAATGACTGTAGTAACTGACAAACTACCGTATGTCTAGAAGAACAAGTTTGTAATTATATGTTTTGTTTCTGTAGATTATTAAATAATGCGGCAGTTGACACGAAAGATCTAAGCGCTATCTGTCTACAGCTCACAGAGGCACTAAGTACATTGTATTTCATTTTACTCGTACCTACTTCATTTCCCAACCATAGTTACTCATTCACTGCTATGCTACGCGCGTAGCGCTACGTCGTAGCTGCTAACAATACTAGCCGAAATAATAGTAATGACACGCGCGTTTGTAAGATTTTTTCAAATAGTAATCGTTTACTAGTTCTTTTGAAATTAACACTGGTATCACAGTCACTAAATAAGTGCTTACTGTTTCGGAAGGATATTAATTAGATGTCACTGAATATCACCGATTTATTAAAATTGCTCGAATATAGCCAAGTAATTATTTTGATAAAAACGGGACTTAATCGCGTATGCTTACTTTTATTAGGGTCAGGGAACATATCACAGCAGTCAAAAATCGGCAAATAAACAAGTCGAACATTTGTTGGAATCTGGACCAAACCACTGGATTGAGCTCCATAATCCAAAAGTCTTCTCCACAGAACGTCTTCGTTATAGCAGGAAACTACGGGAAGCTATTGAAATTAGGAAGCAAGTAGTATAGATTCACCGTTTCTATCCCATCTTTTTCCCACCACCAAAACAATGGTTTTTCGGGATTATGGTGGTTTTTCAGGGCTATGAAACCTAAAAAAAAAAAGTTTCCGTATGATTTAGTACGTTTAGCCCCCCATTTAGATCGATTGCACTAGATCTCAACAGTGCCCGGAGCCTCCTTCAGCACTTAGGCACTCCGCTAATTAAACAATACACGCTCTTCGACACCACAATAGAACCCTTGCTCACCTTTTTCTATTGTCTCTATTGTTAGCTCGACTTGGCGACATCGCATTGTTACCGAGCTCGGTAGAGGCATACTCCTACGTTGTAGGTTGTTCTTTACGTATTTGCAATAGGTTTTATAATTGCTTAATTGGTTACTCCTTATGAAAGACTAGGTATACTACCTAAAGTTTCCATAGTTTAGGTATTGTTTTGGTGGTGGGAAATCAATGGGGTAGAAACGGTCATATAACTTAACGAGATTTTTCTAATCTAACAAGCCCCGCGAACTGACACAATTACATTACCCTTTATTAGTCTGGACTGGAGTAGGTATCAAATTTATACCTTAAGTAATTAATTCACATTTCGCGAATATATATGCAAATTTCAACGTATCTTTATGTGTTACAGCACAATATGAAACTTGTGGTATATGTTTTAACCCCATCAATTTTAGTTATTTAGTATCTATTCGTTTTCAGTGTTTGCCTAAAATTTATTATTTTATGCAAATCCAATTCTTGAAATATTATTTTATTGATTCTAGATTATTTCCAGTCTAGATATTTGTGTTGTCTTAATTTTTTTTGGGTAAATTATTTTATGCAAATCCAATTTTTGAAATATTATTTTATTGATTTTAGATCATTTCTAGTCTAGATATTTGTGTTGTCTTATTTTTTATTTTTTTTGAACTTTAAATAACTTTGGTATATGTGACAACCGACTGCTATTTATTGGTGGACAATAAACATGACTGTGTTTTGAACAAGTTTCAACCTGTAAGTATGCTGTACGTTTCCGTAAACGAAGTTCCCATTATTTATTATAATATATAGATCTTTTGTTAATGTAGGATTCGGTGTGTGATTTATTGCATTCCTGTTTATACCAGTTAGGTGGGGCGGTGCGATGTTTAAATACTCCTTTGGTTTGGTGCTCTAATTTAAAGTCGCAATTTCTATTATTAGTTTTTTCTTTATGTTGTCGGCTTGAGAACTTTACCTTTTTTTGCTAGATGTCCTTTGAAGAAGGTAATAATACTTTTTATTCGTTTCTGAGAAATATATAAATCAATCATCGGGTTTGAAGTCACACGCGATTTTAATAGAAAGTAAATGCACAAAAGATCTGTCGTTTAAATTCTTTAGAATTCTTTTGATAATTTAATCTTTTGTTAGAAAACATTCCGCTGCAAACAAAAATTTACCTGTCTCCGAAATCGTGTTTAAACTCGTCGCTACCTACCCAGGTGGTCCTCTGTCCCCACCAGCCGTGACCTTTTTTTCAAGACAAATTCATATAAAAAGGCTGAGGCTGTGGGTAACTTTATATAGTACCTTCGGATCTCCAGTTCAGTTAAGAGCTCTCAGTTTCTACGCTTTGAAATTTTAACGAAGACTATTCATAATGGATGTAAGTATTTAAATAGTATTACTCTATAATTATTGCATTAAAAAATTGATCTGTTGTGTGTATGTTTTAATTATTTTACATGTTTTTTTAAAGTGGGGCATTCCACTCATACAATAGTATGTTATTCAATCAAATACAAACACTGAAAACATTGAAAAAATAATCAACCCAGCAGGATTTGAACCTCGCATTGATACGCCTTACCGGGGCTCGATCGCTTTACCAATTAAGCTATGGGTTCAGTTACTGAGTTGACGAAATTCTCAATGCCTTCAATCATCTTTTTGCATTTATTTTTACATCGACTTTATAGCAGCCGTAAGCGACATCTAGGTGCTAACTACTAGAGTTAGATACCCTTCCCGCCGACCCTTTTACAAGTGTCACAATGGAAATAATAGATGGCGCTGCTATCAACTCATAATTATTTTACATGTTTTTTTAAAGTGGGGCATTCCACTCATACAATAGTATGTTATTCAATCAAATACAAACACTGAAAACATTGAAAAAATAATCACTTACGGCTGCTATAAAGTCGATGTAAAAATAAATGCAAAAAGATGATTGAAGGCATTGAGAATTTCGTCAACTCAGTAACTGAACCCATAGCTTAATTGGTAAAGCGATCGAGCCCCGGTAAGGCGTATCGATGCGAGGTTCAAATCCTGCTGGGTTGATTATTTTTTCAATGTTTTCAGTGTTTGTATTTGATTGAATAACATACTATTGTATGTTTTAAGTCTGTAATATTAAGTATGAATTTTGTTTCAGTTTTCCGACAACACTTTCAAAAACTTTTACGTTGATGAAAATGAAGACGAAGCAAGTGATGAAGAGGGAACGCTGGCTTTCAAAGTGACGCAAGCTATTGCGAAGAAGCGTCAATCAAATAATATTGATGGCTTTTTTGAAAGGCCTAAGAAGAAGACAAAAGTGTACAAGAAATCTTCAACGGTCTCCAAAAAAGAAGAAGACGGTGTTTCATATCTCACTTCAGGTCAGGACGATGGGGCATATGCATCACACCTCATCAAGATTGAAGTATACGACATAAACAAAATACGAAATGTTGGACCTCTAGACCACTGGAAACACTGTGACTATCGTGTTAAATATTATTCTAACGAAGGTGACTCACATGAACAAAGTGCTCGTTATGTTATATTTAATATAACAAAGGAACTATAATCTGAAACAAAATATTTTATAGAGACTGATAAGGGTGACATAAAATAGTTTTAATCAGTGCTTTATTTATAACTAGAATAACTTACTTAATTTTTTCACTTACAAAAAATGTTCACTTTCTTTCTTGTTTTATTGTATATTAATGTTATTACTCATTTATTGAGCATGTTTAATATTAGATGTAGTTTAAATTGCTTATTTTGTGTTTCTTTCTCCATCACTGCATTTGTCTTAGGTAGTAGGAATATTTTGTAATTATAGTTGTAAGAAATAAAATAAAACCCAATTTATTTTCATAACACATTGTTTTAATTCACAAAAACTGATTTAAACATATTCCTTAAGACTAAATCATTACACAAAGAATTATCAGAAAACAGACATAAAAACTCAGACATTTTTTTCCCTTGAAGCTTAAAATAAAGATAAACTAAACAGTATTCTCCATAAACAGAAGTAAAATAATTTTGAAGTGATTGATGGTTATAAAACCACCTCTTAGAGTTTCTATTTAAAAATAACCTGTGATAACCAGTAGGCTTTCGACCAAAAGAGTCAAAGTATTCACCATATCCATTCACATCAATGTGTATTGCAATCCAATGAGAGCCGGGCTTTGAATCAGAATCCAGATTGCTTATAATAAAAGTAGGTCGATTAACCCAAACAGGGATCCGGTTTGCAGCAAAAACATTTGACTTAAACCTCGGGTTTATTTTATTCATACAAAATTGTATTTCATTCGAATCCATAATAATAATTAATCTAAAAAAGTAAACACTGGTGGTTTTACAGACAACGTTCAAGTGGTAATGATAAAATTGAGTGAATGCATTGTATTTATTTAATTACTAACTATTATAATTTATAACCTACAGTGATATCACGATTTTTATTTATTTCAATTATGTTATCAAATTCAGCATACACAAAGTTGATAGTAGTACTTAAAGCTGAATCAAAACGAACTTCGATTCGAACACTTCCGTGTCTTACAAGATTCCAGTGTGAAGTTGAACTTGCAGATAAATCAGGAGTCAAATCGAAACATAATAAAGAATAACCACCCACATAGTTTGATCTGCTTATAGCATTACCTTCGTTATGGAAATGAATACCAGTTCCAGAAAACAAAGTATGATATGCAGTTGCTATTAAACCCGCAGAGTTAAATGAGGGTTACAAAGTTTTAGAAGGAATTTCATGACCATCTACGTACAAACTAAATGAATTCATATGAAAATGTTGAAAATTGAAGGGATTTATAGCTAAATTACCATTAAACCCAGAGTTTGAAACGAATCCAATAATACATCTTTTAGGGACTTGCCCGAGAAATATATTATCCAACGTTTTACCTTATATACCTGCGGGTAATGTCAGAACCTTAACTTCTGCCCTTGTTATCGGATATTTCGCAGTTGTTGATGCTAATACTTTTTGATGAGCTAACAATACACTAGGATTTATTCTTGCTCTTCTGATAATGAGACTGGCATCTGTTATTTGTACTTTAAATTTACCATCCTTATGACAAATTAAATTAAATGTTTCTTTCGAACGGACTAATTTAACTCTCATTTCTACACCATTAATTAGAAATTTCTCCTGGTCAAACATATCACCATGTAAATGACCAATCATTTCAACTTTCTTGCTTTCCATAACGAAGTCCATTCTTTCGTGAAACCCTTTATTAGTCGAGTCAACGGCGTCCATATAGTTGGGGGTATCTTCATACCACAATCCACAAGTCAGATGAGATTTTTTGGCTGCTGAGCCATAATTAAGCAGATTTTCCATGTAGGCTTGGTAAGCATAAGTGTTGTTTGGAGGTGATATAAGCTTCTGATTTAAATAAATGTCTAGTTGGCTAAACAGGGAATGTAACCAATTGTTTACCGGGGCAACATTTGCATTAGGTTTTATTTTTGTACCATCTTGATTCAATATTTTGGCATTTATATGCAACAAAGTGTGTGATAGATCAATGTAGTCATCACCTGACCCAGGAACTTGAAACTCAATAGGACTATCATCACTTAGAGATGAAATTGGTTTGTAATGAATCCACTGACCACTTTCAATGCTTGTTTGAGTTGATGGTAAAGCAAATAAGTCTAACTCAGATTTGGTACACTCACAAGAATGACTATGTAAGAATGACATTTTTTAGTTTGAAAATATATCTTCAATATTGTTTTTCCTATATTTTTTACCTCCTCTTCGGTGCGATGCTTTTAAGTTAATGAATGGTCCACGTCTTTTTGTGGACGTTTTACATCCAGACCCCGACATCAAAGAATCAATTTTTTCATCTGCTTTTCTTTTTAAGTTGGCGCTTGCTTCATTGAACCGAGATCGAATAGAACTATCCATTGGTCGTGAATTTACCATATCGGATAAAAGACCGATTCCTGCATCTAAAGTTTCTTTTCCCACTGTTTTAAGAACACTAGATAATAATGGTAGCACAGACCTAAAAAGACCACCCAAGAAACTCCCGATCCCATGTCCTCGTTGATATGGTACCCCTTTATAAACTATTCCTATACCCGTACCAGCTTGGTTTGAATAGTAATGTTCATATGGGCAAGACGTAGATGATCTTTTATAATTCATTTTACCCGTTGAAAGTGTAGCTTCACGCAAGAAGATCCAAACTGGAATGGTATTCTAGCTCCAGTAGTTGTCCTTATATATGAGAAAATATGTGTTTTGTAAGCACCATAGATAAATTTAGTTGGGTCTAACGGTATTATTCTCAGTAATGATGTAATTACATCTCCCACCACTTGTGGATGAATGATATCAGTATAAACAAATATTTGTGAGGGTAAACCTAAGTATAAATTTGCAGGATGTTTTCCAATTGACATTTCTTTTAAATTTGATCTTGGTCGAAATCCTAATTGTAGACTTAATATGGGTGTTGTTGTGACTGAGACTATTTCTTTATCTGTTGATATCCCCACCATTTTTGTAATTTTATCATATCTAAACTTAACTTTGCTTTTTAGCTGTGGGTTTTCATTTAATGCATCAAGAAAATGATCAAGACTATCATACGAAGTAGCTGGTATGTGAGTTTTTGAATCAACGATTTTATCCGTCTTGTCTGCAGGTCCTCGAACTTTCTTTTTAATATAAATGGTATTTTCATGTTCTTGAACATTGTACATGGAGCATGGGTATTGAAATTCTACTAAACCCACGACCCATTCTCCTTCCAATTTAATGGTTTTAGGTAATTTTGTTAAAAAGTGCGCAGTTGTATTATCATTGTAATATTCCGATGAGCTATTGCTCAACAAAGTTAAGTAAAAACTGTTTTCACTCATATTGTTTCTAAACTTGATGACGGTATCCAGGAATTAAATTTATTAGGATAACCTCGCCACTTCACGAACACTTCCTTTCTGCCACCAATACGGCGCGAGCGTATTATTTTATCAATTTTATATTTGATGGAGGGGTGGTGAGTTACTTTTTGTAATTCTTTAGAATAAAATGTACCAATTATTGGTTCACCTTCCAAATCTTTTAAAGTATAAACAACCCACGGAGACCTATTGATAACTGATTCAATCACAAATATTTCATCACTCCAATTGGTTTCATAACCCTTTTGGAATATATGTTTATATTTAGTTATCCTAACATGGTCACCTACATTTAGCCTTGCATTTTCTAAAGAAGGTTGTTTATCATTTTTTCTTTCATATAAGTTACACCAAACAGTCCTTATATTACTAGAGTTAACATCAACTGGACGCATTTTTATGCTAGAATGATAGCCATAATGAATAAAGCAGATCTTGTAATATATTAGTGTAATTGTAAGTATTCTTATGAGTGAAATAACGCCACATTTTAGTTTTGAGAGTTCTTTGAAACCTTTCAACTATGCTAGCTTTAATGTCTGGGTTGTTAGTTGTATAATAATTTATGTTATTACTTTTAAAATAATCTCTCAACATCTTTGAAACAAATTCTGTACCCTTATCAGATTGAATATGTCTAGGGGTTGCATTTGCTTCCGTGAATATGCTTTCAAAACACGTTTTAACCGATTCAGCATCCTTCTTTTTCATAAGTCTCGCAAATGCATATTTGCTAAATACATCAATAACACAAATAATGTATTTATACCCATCGTTGTATTGACTATAGGTACGCATATCACTTAGATCAGCTTGCCATAGTTCATTGTAGTTTGACAGGATGTATTTGTTACGCGAGAAACGTTTATGAACAGGTTTATGTAGGGTGTACGCTTCTTGGGACTGCAACCATTTTTTCACTTCCTCTTGGGTTTGATATATCGTAATATATTCTATTTATGTCTAATAGGGAGTCCATCTTTCCCAATCAACTTTCTTTTGAGATCTCGTCTTTGGCTTAGTAGATAGAGGAGTATATGCGTTTTTTTCTTTCATTAATAGGTTTTGCGCGCTAATAGAAGCTTCAGGTTTACATTGAATTTTATTAATAAATCCTAAAGTCTCAGGGTTACCAATACATGACGATGGAACTTTTATATCATTTAAAAGAGTAGCGAAATCCTCCCATCCCAATGGTTTTGAGCGTTTAAGCGGTCTAAGCACATCGCCTACCAAATCGAGAATATTGCTATTTGGTATTGTCTGACTGTTTATAACTACTTCACCGTTCTCCTTCCACCAAATTTTAGGTCTATTCAGGACAATGTTTTGCAGTAGCGTCTGACTTTTTGCCTTGTACGATTTAGGTATAACATCTATAATATAGGATGGAGAATATCGTTTAGGTAATTCAACCTTTGATACACCAGGAGGTGTGGCATAAACATCTTCTGCCGGCACAGGTGAATTTGCGTCTCCGCTTAAGTTCTGAGTAAATGATTCCTCCTTTCGGATACTTTCCTCTTTTTTTACATTTTCCTCCTTTTTGTTAACTTTCGAAGCAACGTTGTAGATATCGTTAGTAAGGTAGTTCTATGGTAATTTAAATTAAAAACTATTGGTAATTTAAATGGTCTTCGATCTGCCTCAGCAAAATGTAAAAATCGTTGTAGTGCTTGACAATATAATGCCCACTTTTCACGATCATTTATTTTTCTTCTAAGAATTGTTTGAATTTCTCCATCCAGACGGGATGATAAATTTTCCACCTGATTTTCACTTTTTTTAAGTCTTTCAATAAATTCAGGTTCTACTAACAACATTTTCTTTGTATTCTCCATTGTATCTAAGGGAAGGAGTTTACCAATGCACTTAAAACTGCACCTAAAATTATCGGTAAAAATGCTCCCCCTTTCTGAATAATAACGGTTTTCCTAAGCTTATTTTTGCCTTTTGAATCTAGTTTTCGTAATGTTTCCTTATATTTTTTTAATTTGGATTTTTCTTTGTTATCTAAAGGAATTTTACCCTTTAGAACGTTATAGATACATTCACAAATGATGTTGATCTCATCTTCATCCCACGATTTAAGCAAAGCAGTGCGATATTTTGGTTTAAGTAAATGCAGGGCTTCCAGTAAATGTTTATAGGTGCTTACTCGAGAATGCATCATTTAGAACTGACTGAAACTTGATATATTTTAGTTTTAAAACGACACATGTCATCTGTGTTTTGTTTTAGATCAATCATAAGATAGCCGTGAGCGTTTGTAGTAGCATCCTTGTAAGCTTCGTCAACGAACTTTGAGTTTTCTGGGTATACTTGACGAGATAAATAACGTATTTGTGTTTTATCTCTAGGATTCTTAAAAAACACTAAATAACTTGTATTCAAAGACATATCACGTTGACCTTTACCCTGATGAAATATGTTTTGAGTAATATAAAACAGGCTTAAATTTCTGTGGTGACTACCTTTTGTAAAAATATCAACCAGTCGCCCATTTGATTCCCGCATTAAATCATCTATTATAAGTAATTTGGGCTTCAGTCCATCAAACATGGGCATATCAGGTATTCCTTGACTATAAATCACATTTTCTAGATTATATAGGGGTTGCATTTCATCATAACACCAAATCACTTCATCAAACTCAACATTACATAATTCTTTCGAATGTTCAAGAAAACTTGTAACAAATTTAGTTTTTCAACAACCACTCGGACCAGCTACAATAGTGGTGAAGGGATGGTAAAAATGAATCATTTTGAATTAACGTGAGAAGTGTGTTGTTATGAAAAGGAATTAATTTCAAGTGACAATTTTTTTTGAAGTTTCTCCTTTTATCAAGAACATTTATTAAAAATAACACATAACAAAAAAAAATGACACTAGATAATTTTAACTTCTAAACTAAATCATACAATTTACAAAAATTATACACATTACACAAAAACTAAATACATTTCATTGAATATTCTGTGTAAATTAAATAAATTTTAAAGTACACCATGAGGAATTTTATAATGACCCCACGCAAGAGTATCAATAGAATTTCCTAACAAATATCGTTTCGTGTCATTACGGGAAAGCGTTATTTTGGTAATTTTATGTGTAAATAAAATGTGTTTTATTGATTTGAAACTTAACATTGTATCATTTTTTTTTTCTTAAATAAACATTTTTTTAAATTATCAAGATCATATGTTTCCGTTACACATTTATTAACACCTTTAGCTTTAGCTTTAATTTCTTTATTTTGTACATCTATAGCGTACATTTTTGAACGCAAGCCAACAAATTCCTTAAATATTTCCCCATTGTTTTCATCTTTGAAAACACCAAGTTGCTTTTTATTTACCAGAGGGAAACCATACACGTTGTCCTCTGGGTATTCACAAGTATCAAAATATAAATTAAGATCTGATTTTATGTCATCATAAAAGTCCTCTGTGAATATTTGATATAGTAAACTATCAGTATCTGTGTAAAGCAATTTCAAATTATTTTGATATTTGGTTTTCATATAGTCGTAATGAAATTGATACATTAAAGTTTTAGAAAGATCTAAAATGCAAAAACCTAGGTAAATTGGTTTGTTGTATAAAACTTTAGTTTTTTTCAATTGAACAGCTACTAAATCATGTGAAAAAACAGATAAACTATGAAATTCAGGTTTCGCAATTAAAGATTGAACTCCTTGAGATTTCCTACGATTTTCCCAGTGATTTAATAATTTGATGTTTACTCGTTTCATTACATTCTCCATAGTTTTACCAAACACTGAATTGTTCATGAGTTTGAAAATCTTTTTCGAATTCAGAAGATGCTTGGGATCGCATGTAGGTATTTAAATCTATGTAACTTTTTAACCATGGGGATTGCTCAAATTTTAATATTCTATGGATTTTAAGTAATTTTAATCCGTTTTGTAAACTTTGTTTAAGATTTCTGTAATGAATGACATAGTTTGTTTTCTTGTTTAGATTTGGTATTAATTTTTTTGCTTTAGAATTACCTAAACATACATTTTCGGGACAGAATGGTAGATCCGAATGATAATCATGTAATTCTTTAGGGTACTCAATGTCTACTTCTAAGATAAAGCCATGATCAGCATCATCTGCAATATTAAAATTCGTCTCTACATTCACCCATTCAAATTTACCTGTAGGAAGAGGTTGAGACATAGCCCATCCATACAAGTTATTTGCATCTAAATATACAAGAAAAGAAGACGGTTGGCTTGATTCATAGTTTGACATATATTTATTGTTAGCTTTTGCATGTCTGTGACTGCCTTGGGATATACCTCCTCGAATATTTTTTGCTATGAAAGCAATTTTATCAATATCCGTCAAAAGTTCAAGTTTTATTTTTGTAACTTTTAACATGGCATCCCAACTCAATCCTGGGGCAGTGTAATAATGAGCTGGATCCAAACCGTAGGTCTTAACACATATATTTCTAAAATTTTAAAATAAATCAGTTAGTAGCAAAACATCTGTTTTCAGATATAAATCTGAATAGTCCCCCATATTTTGACAATTAAAGTGATTCCACACACCCACAGCATGTTCATAATCTTCATCTGAAATGTGGCTATTAGTCAGAGAACTATAAAATAAATCCTTACGAGGAAGGGCGGTAAGGTTTAAACTATCAAATGATGTCATGTATTCATATGGGTAAACACCCTTACGTATCAAGCGCTTATAGTCTTCTTCACTTGGAAAATTTAATTTTAGTTCATTGAATTGGTTTATTGTTAAGTTTTTAGCTAATTTTTCAAGACATGAATTTAAGGGAATCAACGAATCTTAATTTCACTGTACGGTTATTCACTTTTAACATTTTGGAAAAGAAAATATATTTTTCTTTGTTCTGTGGGATTAGTTCTATATCACCATCTTCAAAATTAAGCCCATGTACTATAAAGTGACTGTCATAGTTGCTGTTAGTTTTACCCTAATTTTAGTATAGTTTTTCCGTATAGCTACACTGCTGTAAATTCTGACGTTCGTTATGTTGGCAGCAGTGTATAAGTTGAGTTGGAATTTGTCGAGCGAACACACAAGGAACGCTCCTAGTTAAATATTAAAAAGTTAAGTTAATATTGAGTCTCGCTTGGCCAAGGCAGTGGAACAAGTGCCCCGCTTCTATTTGATCTAAATATTCGCTGCGATTGCGGTTCGGCTGTATAACCTGTGTGTGCATCTTGGCGTGGTAGAACCAAGGAGTGAAACGTATGTAGGCCTACCGCTGCGTGAAACTTGGAGGAACTGCCTCCATCGGATGCTGAGCTTCGCCGAAAGGAGACCCAGGTGAGCCGTACTCGCAATCCTTAAGTTTGAGATCATTAAAAGTAGCTACAGGATCACGTGGCTTGCGCGGAAACCATTTTTTCCTACAGTCCGCTTGTTTTTTAAGTTATGAAAAAACACAGGTACAAAGTTTTGGGGTCTGTACTTTTCATTGCAAAGTGAATGTGCAACGCCTTCGTAAACACCGGTATGCCAATTATAGGAAACGCAGGAATCCACGTTTAAACATGTACTACAAATGAAACAGACTTTGCTGTTTGCAATGTGTACTTTATTTAAAGTTGTTAAGGGTAAAGGGGGCTTGGAAAATGTATTCTTTTTACAAATACTCTCCAAATCATGTTTAATACATTTCATAAATGTTTGACCACAGTTCTTCCCTTTGTATGTTCTATAAATTGATAACTTGTCATCATATGCACATTTAATATAGTATCCAAAACTATAAACTTGATGTTTCTGAATGTTAATGGTTGACGAACGCTTGTCTATACGTCTGCGTTTACGTTTGATTTTATCATCCACATAAACATCATCATCTCCATAATCTTTATCACTGTCAGGTGTTGGAGAGTGACTATTATCTTTAGTGGTTTGTTCATTAGATTGTTCTGACTGAATAGGACTTAAAAATGCCTCAAAATCTGCATACACAACAAAAGGAACTCGTAATTTACGCTCGTAATTATTGAAATTAAGTTGACTTGAAGAAGTCATTTTGTCAAACCAATCTTTCCTTTTATCCTCTTCAGAGGGTTAATTGGTACATATATGAAAACAATCGTTCTTTTGATGCTCTACTAAATTCTGATTAGATGAAAAATTTGACAAACAACCATCACATATATTAACAGCATGTTGTGATTTATTTATTTGAGCGGATACTAATCGAGATAAATTGTTGATTAGACAATAGTGTCCTCTATTCCCCTTTGTTACATATAACAACATAAAATGTTTTGTTTTTTTACATGTTGTAATGTGTAAAGGACCAACAATATCATGACTTTTATTTTGTGAATTATACTCCAAATCAACAACGTTAATACTTAAATCATTTAACTTTTCAAATTTCTGAATATCAGTAAACTTGATAGGAAAAGGAATGTCACCAAACTTCAATTTCTCCTTGTATTTGACATAACAGTTCACCATATTAGCGTGATTGTTTTTCTTAGGTGGATATAAACCCGAAAGCAATGCCCATCGGAAACATTCATGATCATTGTTTTTGATGTTTATTACTGCTCTTTTGTTTGTTATATTACGTGGTAATTCAATATATGAAGAACCACGCAATGGTTTATATTTATTAACATTAACGTCTAAGTAGTTTATGTTTACCAAACTCCATCCACTATCTTTTCTTTCAAAGTTTGTTAATCTCTCTGTTGTTTCATTTACGAGGGATATGAAAAAAAAATCTTTATCACTGCTCACATTAAAAAGTTGATTGTTTAATTGAAAATCAAATGTATTTCTTAACTGTTTGGTATCCTGACAAAAACTTGCATTTAAAATAAAATTAACTTTTAAAGCACAATGATCTGCAACTGATCGATTTAATAAAGTGAAAATTGTATCTTTATTTTTTTCTAAAAACGATTCGGGGGTTTCAAAGGGTTTGTAATCATTTTTATTACTTGATATTCTGTACGTAGCAACCCTGTTTCGGAATGCATTTTCAATTAGCTGAACGTTGATTAATTCGCTGTCTGAACTAAGAACATTGTTTTTGTGGTTATTGCTTTTCAAATGGTTTGCTAAATATCTTTTTACCACATACACATGGCACACAGAACATTCAATTTTGTTATTATTTTTTGTGCTTACGTCAATACAGCAAGCTTGTGTTGTAGAAGTTGATGCTGAATCACTGCTAGTTGAAGGTTGACTCTTCTTTGTTGATGCCTTAGACACAGGATCCGTAGTTGCCATTTCTATTCCGCCTCCAACTTGTTGGGATCTAAAGAAATAAAATACAATATCACAAATAATATAATTACATAATTACTTATAACATGATTACAAAGATTAATAATAACTACAAAATACTAACATGTGTATTTCTTACAATGTAAACAATACGCATGCATTGGTAGGACTCCGTCTACTACATCAGTAGTTGATATATGAATATCCTGTGTTTGATTCCTATGACCCTCACATGGGGTATAATATGGTTTAATATCTTGATCTTCGAAAATTGAATCAGGTAATAAGCCATCAATAAACCACAATCGGATGTATCTATGAAATTTCTGCATAATTAACTTTTTGCTAAAACTTGCTATCTCGCTACGTTCTAATATAGGCTCAAGATAAAATGCCATGTTGCAAAACTGAATCACACAACACCACAGGTACAAAACACTGAAACTTCAATTTGCTACAGATAATTTTAAAACTGGGAACCCACTTTTATACCACTATCCCCTCCGTACCCATAAGTCAGGTAAGGAAACATGTAACAACAGGTTTTAACTTAGATCACCCACCCCAACAAGATGCAAGGTAGAAAAAAATGTATCATGAATTAAATATTTAAACAGATTGATTAACTTACATTTCATATTTTTGTTGACTTAGAGATTCACACAAATTATATATTTCTTGGTCTTCAAAATATTCCTTCTCCGCGTCTTCACATAATTGAAGAAGTTCAACATCACAATTATCATTTCTAATTGACATGCTATACACATAGATTAAAAATCAGGATAGTATAAGTTTTTTATACTTTGAAATTTAAAGTGTTCCTTCAAATTCTATCTCTGATTAGTCAAAATTAAGAAATTTATTCACTTAATCAAAATTGAACACGTGATTTGCAGCTCACTTCGTTTCAAAAATTGACCCCCCAGCCTCAACCTTTTTATATGAATTTGTGTTGAAAACAAGGTCACGGCTAGTGGGGACAGAGGACCACCTAGGTAGGTAGCGACGAGTTTAAACAGGATTTCGGGGACAGGTAAATTTTTGTTTGCAGCGGAATGTTTTCTAACAATAGATTAAATTATCAAAATAATTCTAAAGAATTTAAACGACAGATCTTTTGTGCCTTTACTTTCTATGAAAATCGCGTGTGACTTCAAACCCGATTGATTTATATCTTTCTCAGAAACGAATAAAAAGTAAATTATTACCTTCTTCAAAGGACATCTAGCAAAAAGGTAAAGTTCTCAAGCCAGCATAAAGAAAAAACTAATAATATAAATTGCGACTTTAAATTAGAGCACCAAAGGAGTCTTTAAACATCGCACCGCCCCACCTATCTAACTGGTATAAACAGGAATGCAATAAATCACACACCGAATCCTACATTAACAATAGTACATTACTTACCAAGGGCTGTAAAAGAAAGAAAGGCCGAAATCGCAGGTATTTGTAACCCGAGCCGCAGGCGAGGGTTGTAAATATGCGATAGAGGGGTTTCTTTTTTACTGCCCGTGGTGAGTACACAATTTTACGTCTCCACCTGGGCATAATGCGAGTTTTACCGTACGCGTAGCGTGCGATCAAACTCACATTATGGCTAGGTGTGACGTAAAAGATCTATATATTATAATAAATAATGGGAACTTCGTTTACGGAAACGTACAGCATACTTACAGGTTGAAACTTGTTCAAAACACAGTCATGTTTATTGTCCACCAATAAATAGCAGTCGGTCGTCACATATACCAAAGTTATTTACAAGTTCAAAAAAAATTAAGACAACACAAATATCTAGACTAGAAATAATCTAAAATCAATAAAATAATATTTCAAAAATTGGATTTACATAAAATAATTAACCCAAAAAAAATTAAGATAACACAAATATCTAGACTGGAAATAATCTAGAATCAATAAAATAATATTTCAAAAATTGGATTTGCATAAAATTATAAATTTTAGGCAAAAACTGAAAACGAATAGATACTAAATAACTAAAATTGATGGGGTTGAAACATATACCACAAGTTTCATATTGTGCTGTAACACATATAGATACGTTGAAATTTGCATATATATTCGCGAAATGTGAATTAATTACTTTAGGTATAAATTTGATACCTACTCCAGTCAAGACTAATAAAGGGTAATGTATTTGTGTCTGTTCGCGGGGCTTGTTAGATCATTAAAAATATGTTAGATCATTAAGTTATACGTAGTAAAATATTAATAATAATAATTATATCACCATGTGAGATTGAAATAGTTTAGGTATAATACCTACTCAAAATGTAACGTTAAAACAATATTGATATTGGCTTCTTCAAAACGAGTTTACAGGTTTGAAAGAGACAGCGACGTGTGAGTGCTAATAGAACGTAACAGCCCATATAAAAAATACCTATTGAAATACCTAAACTTTGGAAACTTTAGGTACTATACCTAATCTTTCATAAGGAGTAACCAATTAAGCAATTATAAAACCTATTGCAAATACGTAAAGAACAAACTACAACGTAGGAGTATGCCTCTACCGAGCTCGGTAACAATTTGATGTCGCTGAGTCGAGCTAACAATAGAGACAATAGAAAATGGTGAGCAAGGGTTCTATTGTGGTGTCGAGAGCGTGTATTGTTTAATTAGCGGAGTGTCTAAGTGCTGAAGGAGGCTCCGGGCACTGTTGAGACCTAGTGCAATCGATCTAAATGGGGGGCTAAACGTACTAAAACATACCAAACTTTTTTTTTTTTTTTAGGTTTCATAGCCCCGAAAAACCACAATAATCCCGAAAAACCATTGTTTTGGTGGTGGGAAAACAATGGGGTAGAAACGGTGAATCTATACTACTGAAGCATAAGAATTTCAACCAGAACGAGGCACAGGGGATCTCGTCTTCGTGGAATCCAGTGATCAGCAAATGTAAGCGTGAAAATACTTGCATTTCCAAACCACCATATGTCGTGAGTGTTGTGTGTAGGCAAAGTGACAACCCTAGCGTGAATGTGAATAATCGAGATCAACAGCGGGTAGTTCGAGAAACCCGCGCAGCTAGGAGATGTTGATACAATTCCTCGCCAGTCTGCCTGCGACCACGAGCGTTACGGCACGCTCGAAACGTCAGGGAAATAATAAAAGTAAGTGTACGCAATTAAGTCCTGTTTTTATCAAAATAATGAGTGAAAATCGTGTAAATCAGTACATAGCCAAGTAAATTGAATATTTCTCTCTCAGAGGTCCCTTAGCTACCAAATCTGCAGGCTTAATTTTATATTCTTCCTCTGGGACCTTCATTAATTTGGAAGGGGATTAGTGGTTTTCAACAATTAATCTTAAACAAACATGTTAATCGGAAATATGAATAATATTTTCACAGTAAATGTGGGTAGGTATTAATTAAGGTTTAGTCGTTACCATAAGTAGTAATATAAAGCTATATTATATACTTGCCTACGTGGTTTTATAAGAAATTCAAAGAACCAATGTTGAAAACATGTAGGAAATAGTACACCTCAGATTAATAACAGTCACATACTCGTATATACCTACTGGGTAGGTATATTTTCAATTTTAAGAGTCCGGTAAATTTTTTTTTCGATTTCGCTCAAATTTTCGATACTATTTTACAGTAACTAATAAGATTAGTTCCACAGATTAGTTCTAGTTGGTGTACATATATTGAAAGATAGTTTCTTTTTAAACTGTATAAATGGAACACTTTTTTAATTTGATGTTTCATTTATAAATAATTCACCTTAATCTTATAGCTGTTTCGCGATTTTTGCTTTGAAAGGTGAAAAGAGTCTGATTTTTATTGATTAAAATGATGTTAAACCAGTATGTAAAATATATAAATACGTTGGAAAATGAGTGGATTAAGGAATAAGTGGAACAGTTTTTTTCATTTTCATACATATTTTTTTTAGCAAGAATATGTTTACCTAGAACAATTTTAGGAAAAATAGCCGAAGTTTAGGTGGTATTTACAGGAATGTATTAAAGTATTTCATACAAATTTAAGTGTAGAAATAAACTTGGCTTTATGCTTTAATAAAATAATATAAAACATATTCGAGGGCATAACAAACAATAATAAAAAATCAAGCGACAAGATTGCACGAATCAACGTCCTCTCTAAACAAACTCTGCAAGAATTGAGTTGAGGTATTAAATAATAAAAAATGTGTACCAAATGTATTTTTTTGCAATACCAAGACCTCAAACTATCCTATTAAATACAATTCATGTGCGTTGTTTCATTATTAGCGAGTTTCGTTTTTAAATCTTTACCGGACTATTACATTTTTCAATCGTATAAACATTTCATTTGTTCTGAACCCAATATATAATCTCTAATTAACTTGTTTGTGCAAAATGAAATAAGATTATGTGTCACTAAAACATAAGTTAAGCTTAATTAGATACCAATTCCGTACGATACCAACCGATACCAATACCGAATCCGATACCAACCGTGGGACACGAAGGAATTAAAATGAGGAAATTATGAAATTATCATTAATGAAGGAATTAAAATACAACACAACAATACTCATACAATTATTTTCGACTAGATTTCCGCTACCCTAAGGTTGTCTGGAAGAGATCGCTCTCTAGCGATAAGACCGCCTGTTGACTGCCTCTACTTTTAATCTGTGTACTGTACTGTTATATGTTATTGAGGTGTGCATATTTGTGTTTGTAATACATAGATTTTACCTAATACCTATGTAACGGTTTACCGTTATAACTAATAAACCTATAAAGTAAAATGAAACTACAAACTAAACTAAACTACAAATTACTATAAGAGACTAAATTAATACATATAGATTTAAAAAATAAAATAATCTTAACCACTAATAAATAACGCAAAATAAATCTCGAACAAACAGAATTGACGACTGCATTTGTTATTAGTTAAAACTAGATGCGAATACAAAGGACTACGTCACCCGCTCGCGATAAGCGGCGTGCACTGGCCAGCTAATGTGACACATACGCGTCCGCGACATTCCTACCACGGCTACGACAGCGAGAGGTCTAACCAGCTAAATACTTAGATCCGATTTTAAGTTTAACACAAAATGGTGTGACAAATTTTGAACATGGTGTTAAATAAATCTAAAATCAATCTGCTGTCTGTGTTAAGTTGTCCAAATAGGGGACCAAGTCTGGGGTTGAAATTAGAACCCACCAACCTGGATGCGCATGCTCCCCTACGTTCCCGAAGGTTCCTGTGCTGAGGACCTGGAACCAAAGCTGGACTCGGCCACCTCCAAGTGCGACGATCCGCGGCGTAGTGCAGGGAAGTGACCCCTAACAAGGACTTGTTTTCGCGCTTTCTATTGTTTAAATGCCAGCTCAGGAAAGGACTCACGACCTTGTTTTTCATTTAGTTATTTTAATATATTTGTAAAATTTTATCCGGTTAGTTTTCATAGTTTTCTCTGCGGTCTACCCTACTTCATGCGACGCTAAACGTCACACCTACACAGAGCAAGAACAGGCCCGCTTTAAGGATGATTCACGTTCCGCGTCCTACACGACACTTCCGATACTTCATTTTGTATAGAAAACATCACGTGATCTCCGAGGCTCGAAAGCAGCTCATTACGTGCCCGGAACGTCGACGGTCATGCCACGGTCACTCACGAAAGCTCTTAAACAAGTTGTCACAAAAATGATGGTGATCCGTTTAAGGGGCATTCTAATTACGAAAAACTAAGAAAAAAAAATGTCTGTGCTCGGAACGCCCGTTTTCGGCCCGTCGACGTATAGGACGCGGAGCGTTATACTTCATTTTTTTTGAGATTAGAAATTGAGTAAACATAGAAACAGTAGTTGCCAACCTGTTCTAAATGTTCAATTTATTTAAACACACTGCAAGCACACCAACAGAGGATTAGTTAACATGATTAAGAGTTCACATTTGTGAAAAAATAATAACAATCTGCAGATTAAATAATCCAACACAACAATAAATACACAATTTCGTTTTAGATTTTGTATGCCAACGTTAGAGACACGTGAAAAATTAAAAACTGACCTGACAGTGACGCACGTACGTTCTAAAACGAAAACTTAAGATTGACAATCATAATATGCACTTATTAATCAATCTTCGTAAATAAAAATGCGTCTAAACGTTATTTAATAGTTTTTTTGAACGGCCTCCTAGCCTAGTCGGTGCTGCCTATGAAGGTCCCGGGTTCGAATCCTGGTCAGGGCATTTATTTGTGTGTTTATCACAGATATTTGTTCCCGAGTTATGGATGTTTTCTATGTATTTAAGTATTTATCCATAATTAACTATTATATATATCGTCGTCTAGTACCCATAATACAAGCCTTAATGAGCTTACTGTGGGCCTAGGTCGATTTGTGTAAGATTGTCCTATAATATTTATTTTATTTTATTTTTTATTATATAAATAATAATAAATAATCAAGCAACTGTCTTAGGTGATGGTAAAAGATTTGGTGGACTACGAGGTGGCTTTTCTTGTTGTATGCCTCTGATTGCTCCATAACCCTCCAACCAAACGCACAATAATAGAGCCAGCAAATACCTTTAATTAAATAAGAATCACAATAACTTTTAAACAAAAAACTATCCAGGTATGGCTGAGAGATACTAATGACAGATGACGCGAGAAAATATTTAAAAATCGAACCATCCGTTGCGAACCTCTTCATCTCTAGGTATTTTATTGTGCAACATTCACAAGAACATTAACAATGATAAAAAATAAAATATTTAGTGCATATAACAACTACCAAAATATTGTTAAATACTCAATATAACATTTACAAATACGTAGGCATGGCTTTACTATTAATACAAATATATTTAAGTATGTTTAATTGTTTAATGATGGCGTAGGCACTTTGACAGTTGTGACATTTATCGTGCCTAATAAAGAACCCTGTACATCGTTCTGTCAACGTTTTTCTAATCTCAAAAAAAACGAAGTATAGGTACAGCGTGAATCTTCCTTTATGTTACTAAAATGACAGCTGTGAACCGAACGACTTCTTTCTACTGTTGAGGAAGCATGCCGCAGCTAATTGAACATGGACTAGAGTGTTAAATCACTGCGCTCATAGTTCCCAAATTATGACAATAGGCATTGCTGGTAGCACGTGCAATGTCATTTCAAAGACAAAAAGGTATCTGTAAAGTCAGCAGCAAGTAGCTAAACAGATGGGATGTTCCAAGTGAAGAATACACGGACTGAATACATCTAGTCACTAAGTTAACATTTTCAATTTGGAACGATTCATTTAATCATAGTTTTTTTGTAAATAGATGTGTTAAAATACAAATACAAATAATTTATTGATTAAAGTATATATAGTACAGTGTTTGCTCTTACGGACTAAGATTTTGTTTTAACGACAAGTGGTTAACAAATGCCTGAACTAGGCATTTACTAATAAATTTATTATTTTAATAAAAACGGGACTTAATCGCGTACACTTACTTTTATTATTTTCCTGACGTTTCGAGCGTATCTGCCTGCGACCACGAGCGTTACGACACTCTTGAAACGGCAGGAAAATAAAAAAAGTAAGTGTACGCGATTAAGTCCCGTGTTTATCAAAATAATGAGTAAAAACTCGTTCGTTCGGATCGTTTTTATCGTTTTTTTTATATTTTGATAAACATCGTGTGATTTAAAGTCAGTACAAAATAGATTTATGTTAATTGTTGTCTGAAGTTGTAAGTACTAGTTCATTGCGAGCTCTACATTTCAATATAAAAATATCATTTCCCATTTACTACGCATATTCTTGTCGTGTACTCCTCAAATGATCTTAGGACAACTTTCTTGTAAACAAAATAAGAGTGTGTTGAAATCATTTTGAACACCTCACTCGCTAATCTACATCTGCTACTGATAGTAAAGTAATACAATACACAAGTTTTTATTTTCAGCAAAGAAAATGTTACTTTAAAGATAACTACATAGTCTCGTTACAAAAAAAAACGTCTAGATAAATCAATCACGGACAGACAGGACAGATAAGCCGCTAAAGCCTCAAACATTTAAATCTAAAAAGACGTATAGACATTACTCCTACAACAATGCATACGCCGTTCTCGAAGCACCTTTGTCGGTCTCGCCTAAAGTTCTTAATAACAGAGTCACATGATATGACGCGTCACCCGAACAAATATTGAATTAAAATTAATTGTAATAATCAAAGTAGGTGAAGGATGGTAACGAGTTTTGGAGCAAATTATTTAAAGCGTAATCACGCAAGTAATTTACATAGACGCAGCTGATTAGGTCTGGGACTCGTGACTTTTGGGACCAGGAATTTATTTACTTTTGAAAATGTATTGCCTCAAATTTATCACGTGTTTAATTTAAACATATCTGTCATTTTAAACATGAGTGCTCCTGTATCTGCTGATTGCCAATGATAGTAATCGTAATGAGAGGTTAGGCAGAGGTTTCAGTTTTTGTTGAAAATACCTCGTAATGTTTTTTCCGTCTTTTAACTTGGACCTGCGAACTAACATGCATTAAAATCGAATTAAACAATCGAATATCGTTTGGTTTCCCAATACAGGCTAATATTAGCAACAATGCTATTTGATTTGACTTGATTTATTCATGTATGTATGGGTTACATTTGCAATTATTATTGCTATTCTCATTGGTATCTTCAAACTCTACCTTTTTAGGCGTACATACAATTGCACCTTATTCTAAAATGATAACTAACGAATCTAAAATACGAGCAAATAAATTATACAAACACTTAGCAAGTAAAAGAACATTAAACATCATGTCAAATAAAATAAAAATTGGATCAGATTACTAACTACTAATTTTATGCTTTTTAAAACTATCACGAAGCTTTTCGAAGATAGACCTACAACAGTTTTTTTTTAACACATTATACAACTACATTTTTATATACCTACTTATAACGATTTAGCCATGTTACGGGCTTTGACATAATTAAACATAAGCACTATTTATAACCAGTGTCGGTAGCACTGAGTCGTGAGTAATCCGCTTTATCTACGTTATTATGAATCGAGTGGTTTATTTTAAGCACTACCTAGTGCGAGTGTTATTATAAGCCTGCTTTCCGTTACTAAGAAAACTGAACGAGGCGGAAAGTCCATAAAAGATAAGGAATGATTCAGCTAAACTAAATTTAAGTAGGAATTAGGTAAGTACAGTCACCAGCAATAGTATCTTCCGACACGAAGGCCGCAAAAATATGTGACACGCTCTTATGGCCCTACAAATAAGAGCGTGTCACATATTTTTGCGGCCTACAGTCTGCGGGTACAGTCAGCAGCAGAAGTAGCTAAGCGGGTGAGGTGTTCGTAATGAACTTGACACACTCTTATGTCAATAACAATAAAGTCGTTCGGACTTCATTTTGAGCACGTTGTACAGTGAGATTCAAAATTGCATGGACAATGTATGAAAGAATTAATTCGTAATAAAATAAAATAAATATTTATAATTGTTTTATTTCAGTATCGGGCAGATGCCCCGGTTTTGGGCACTTTAAAGAAAGTTTCTTTATTTAGACGTCCGTCATTTTGTGTCAGTAAGGAATTATAACATCCTTTACTTAGTGAGTAATTGCAAATATAGTACTATAATGTATATGAATCTCCGCTGTTAAGATTTCAACATTAGATCTTTTTTTTTAATGAAATGTCAGAAAGGGGCCCAGGGGCCAGTTTTGGCCACTTTTTTCCATGGCTCCTGACAACTGAATGACAACTGATGCATGACAGATGACATCTGTGCTGCCATAATTTACTTTTAGATTAACTATAAACCATAGACTTGTAAATTTTCCTATACCTTAAAAAGTTGGAAACCGGTAAAGTGATCACAACCAGGGCATCTTGTGTCCATGCAATTTTGAATCTAGACGTACATTTGATATAGGTACCTAAATTAATTATTAAATTATGGAATAATAAACTGATTTACACAGTTTCTTATTTATAAACATTTCCGAAACGGAATCTAATCCCGGCTACAGTTATTTAAGTGTAAGTAGGTACTTACTTTGATGTGTGAATTGTCCTTTATCTGTAACCCTTTATTTTTAATCAATTTTCGTCATGGGCTTTAATGTTTTAAGTCGAAATTAAAAGATGAGTAGGTACGTAATAATAATAAGTGTTATTCTTCACACTTCAGCACATACATACCTGGCACTGTAACATCCAGCAGGTAAGCCCTCGCGGGGCTTTGACAAGCATCAGCGTCGAAATCCAAAAAGACCGTTCCAAGCACCGTGAACAAGACGCCCCATGGATGATAGTTGGTGTCGGAAGAGTCTAGGATTGAGCTTCGCGGACCGAGGACTGGGGGTGCCTCCGTTCGGTTCGCTGGCCTCTCGTCGCCAAGCGCGTATCCTATGGCTTCGCCGTTTGGCACCAAGATTAACCCTGAAAAGAATGGGCATTGTTTTGGTGGAAAGTACTTCGCATATAATTGTAGTAACTAAATTTATTTGAAGGTACTTTGACGGAAGATTACTCAAAATCATATACTCATATACCATCATAAATAAGAGTCCTTTTATTCGAAATTACCCTAATACACATTATCACATGGGCATCTTAAGATCTTGATTTTTTAAACTGTTCATTGTACGTCATGGACACTACTTGCCAATGATGCACATAAATTTACCACCACGATACTTCCAGACCCAAAACGTTGTATATTTACCTAATAACACGCCAATAGACATCATAACTATAAACGGTCTTCTCCTGCCGAACTGCGAGCGACACCGGTCACTGATGGATCCCAGCAGCGGCGTCATGAAGAAGCCCACTAGTGGGGACAAGGCCCAGACCAGCGTCATCTGTTGGTGCGGCACCCCAATCTGGAGTAGCGTCGGGGAGACGAACGCGGTTTCTCCGGCGTATGAGAACTCGATGCCCATCACGGCTGCTGATATCCTCATCAGCTCGATCCGGCTTTTCCTTCTGTTTAATAAATAGCTCTAATTATTATTATTATTTTAACGTTTTAGACAGGCAGCTCGCACTGATAAGTCTAAATCGTAGTTTACTAAGCACTAATTCACTGCTTTAGATAGTTTTTATAGTTTATTTTTAAACTGATTAACACTGTTAGAGTACACTACATATAATACTACACTACTACATACATTTAAAACCAAAGAACTCTTGGCCATAATAACGCTAATGGCGCTATTAAAACGAAGTGATGGAAAATATTTTCATTTACATACTTACCCATTCCTTCCCTTCCCTTATTCATAAACGTCTACTAAAGTTAAGAGGCCTCTGATAATCGTTTGTCCCTTTCCGTCCAACCTATATGAGGGAAAGGGACAAACGATTATCAGCGATCTCTTAACTTTAGTGGCCGTTTATGAATAAGGGGGTTAGTCATCTAAGCCCAGTAAGTAGGCGATAAATCGGATATTTTATTATCAATGTATAAACTTTACGTAAAAAATATTGAAAGTATAATATTTAAAAAAAAAAGTAAATTATAAAATTTATTCCAATCTTAAATGTTAATTTTATCAATGTCATAGTATTGTAGCCGCAACAACACCAGCGTTTCTTAAAGTAAATGTTGTCTCAGGCAATGAAAGTAATGGAGCTGCTAAAAACCTGATTATAGGCTAAGAGCGCGCGCTACGCTCTTCTAACAAGTTTCCCCGTTAACTCAATCATGCGACTACGCTGTTTTCCGAAGGTGCAATCCTACGCTGTTTTTGACTGTTAGTGACATTACAAAAAAATTGTGCGTGTCTTAAAGTAGTATTTTTTATTGAGCGAAATAATGTGATAGCTCCTGTCTTACAAAATGATTTGCAAAGTCATTTATGGTGCTGTCTAATTACTTCAGTCAATTAAAAATACTACTTTAAGTACTTCAGCATTCTATATATTACATTTTGACTTTTCACATAGCATGTAAGCCAAAAATTACGGTTGGGCTAGGTAGAATTTCTAACCCACTGGAATCAGACCCATATTCTATCTTGAGCTGTATAAAAACACGTATAGAGAGAAAAGTAAATAACAGAAACCTTTCCCGAGTATTTATTGTGTAGCTGTGGGCAGTGAAAAACTCTCACAGCGTCCAAATATAAAAGTTAATTAAAGTAGTTCCCTAAGTACCCTTAAATATATTAAATTTAAAGGAAAATCGTTGAAAATTTAACCACTCAATTTCAAAAAGGCCTTATTTTTGAGAACTCTACACTTAAAAATAACAAAAGCGCGTGTTTTAAAGTACAATATTTTATTGGGTACAGGCGTTAAAAGCAAGAAGTGTATTCTTCATATTGAAGCATGGTTTTTATATAGCAGATAACAAGGTTGATTTTATAATTGCACAATTGAGAAAGATACGACTTTCGCTAAGTTAATATGGTGACTTTTATAAAACTCTCCCCCGGGCGTTCTCAGGTTCCGCTATCAATCTCAGTCAATTTGCGAAGTTATTATAGGTATGAAAGGGGGACTGACTCCTTCGACAACTCGTGTATTTGCTACAAAAATGTCTAATGTATTATAGAGCATATAAGCACTTGTAACCTTTCTCTTCTGGTTAGTTGTATTACGTTGACTTAAACAGAGATATTCGAGTCAAATTTGCCTAAAACGTTATTCAGCAGAACACCAAAACCTCATCGACGATATTAAAGTTTGTTCTGATTTCAGTAGAATAACTTTAGTGTAATGTTTTTGAAATGGAAATGACTCTTTTGTATTGAAAATATCATTATTGTGAAATAGGATGTTCCAAGAGCTTAACGTTTCATAATATTACCAATACTGCCACGGACAGTTTTTTTTTATTACAATTTACAAATGATTTTACTGTACAAGGTCGCAACTACTTTAGACACGTAATTAAGTTAACAACGTTTAATAACTTGCCTGTATATGTCGCTATAAATGCTTTCCTGCCAGACTCTCCCCGGACCTTCAGAATGAGGGATCCCGAACAGAGAATCCTTGAAAGCCTCCTTCACTCCCTTCGGATGGTCATCTTTCCACTGTGACCACTTTTCCTTGTACTTATCCTTGACACCGTGTAACCGGCCTGTTACCCCTTGGTATTCGTGTAATTTATCAGCCATTACTTGAAATCTAATCTCATTAAATGAATACCCACTGTTTACACTGTCCCTAAAACCATGTAATTGTTTGGTGTTTATTTGTAAAAGATAACCGTTGTTTTGCTGTTCTAATTTTAGAATGATAACACTTGAAGTCGGTAACGAGGTAAGTTGTGAAGTTTAGTTGGGCAGTGGGCAGTAGTTATCGCGGACGGCGAGCGGAAGTGGACTGGGGCGCGCGCGCCGCCCTCAGCGAAGCCCGCCCGCCCTGCGCGACGAAGAAAGATATATAATGCACTGGAAAAGACTTGGATATTATTTTAACTTTCAATTGGAGACATATCATACTTAAGAACTAATCTACTGCGTTTGTATTAAATTTGTGATTTGTTTATTTTAAATAACTACAACAATATTAATTCCTCATTTTTAACCGACTTCAAGATTTCGAAGGAGGATGTTTTCAATTCGACGGTATCTTGGTTGCTATCTTAAGTATATACTATACAGCCTATTCAATTTATAATTCTTATATAACCTAATGTCAAACATGATTTAAAGGAGAAATCATAAATGTCCCATCACTTCAGTGAAAAGAGTATAATTTATTTGAAAATATAAGGCAGCTATGTTTGTACTGCACAAGCGTGTAAGATTATTCCACAAAGTAATCTCGGGACATAAACAGGCTTTATTTACGTTACTTACATCTTTCCGCTTTCAGACCGGCTCCGAGAATACGCCTTTCAGTGAGCGGTAATTCTAAATTGTTATTTACTGCGTCCACACAAAAGTTTCAATTTACGACTTCATTGTACAGGTGTTAGGGACAAATAAATTACTTGCTAACT
This sequence comes from Pammene aurita, assembly GCA_947086415.1. Taxonomy (NCBI): domain Eukaryota; kingdom Metazoa; phylum Arthropoda; class Insecta; order Lepidoptera; family Tortricidae; genus Pammene; species Pammene aurita. The sequence continues at coordinate 21,540,105 of OX352298.1, read as the reverse complement.
TTTGTTGTTTTTAAAATTGAACGACAATCAAATATCAATTAAAATGCGGTCATTCTAGGACGCTCATAATTAAAAAAGTATAAATAACTCAATAAAAAAGGCTTATTAATCATCTGTTACCTAATTTCCGCTGAAACATATATTTATTCAATATTTTTAAACGTACGAGTAAATGTAGGTTCAGATTGGTCCTAGCCTAAGTATTTGCTAGTTGTACAATTACCACCACCAGGATCTGATTATGGGATCCTGGAGAAGTCGAGGGAGTATAGTATAGTAATTTGAGTATTATTTAGAGTAGCTCGGGTATTTGCTTTTGATAAGGTGGAGGCTAAGTGAAGTCGGTTCTTTTTTGTTTAAAATTATAAATAAATAAAATATCTATAACGTAGGTATCAATCCAGATAGATGGATTTGAATCTATAGAGCGGACTGAATCTTAGGTACCGGTAAGTACATCTGCACCCACCTACACGTATGTGTGATTTCATCACTATCAAAAAAGGGATTAAATACTGGCCACTTGACTAGTGAGAGATATATAGGTAAAGAGAGTATATGTACACTATTTATTTATGTTGACTAAATGGAATCATAATAATTTTGTAATAATAAATAACACATTTTAAAACTTAGTCTTCTTAGTTTAGTGAAACTAAACTACCTCTTCTACAAACAACTTCAAGATTTTGAAGAAGGAGATTCTCAATTCGTTGGGATCTTTGCTTTTGCTTGCTTTTTTATGTATGTTCACCGATTATTCGAAGACGGCTGGACCGATTTGGAAAATTGTTTTTTTGTTTCTTCACAGTTGGTCCCATTGTAACCAGGTCAGGATCTGATGACGGGATCCTAGAGAAATCGAGGGAACGCTACAAATATTATTATACCTATAGTGATTTGAGTATTTTTACAGAAGCTCGGGCATTTGCTTTTGGAAAGGTGGGTGCTAAGTAAAGTCGGTTCTTTTTTGTTTCAAATTATTTAATCTATATATATATATATAACTCAAAGGTGACTGACTGACATAGTGATCTATCAACGCACAGTCCAAACCGCTGGTTCTAGAGATTCCAAATTTGGCACGTAGGTTCCTTATAAGGTCTAGGGGTGCGCTAAGAAAGGATTTTTCAAAATTCATCCCTTAGGGGGTGAAATGGAGGTCCAAAGTTTGTATGGGGAAACAAGATTAGTTAGTCTATTTTATTCGAAACTTCACAGAAGTATTCCTAACAATAAATGTACAGTGCGTGTTGCAGGTTTTTTGAGAATTCAACCCCTAAAAGGGGGAAATGTGGTCAAAAAGTCTGAAAATCAACATGGGTTTCTATGGTTTATCGGGTCGTTGATTACGAAAACGACAACGATTTTAAAATCCGACGTGGCGGACGTGAAATACTATCTCCCCTGTTAGGGTACAATGGGGTTGAAATGTCTAAATATCCATATGGGTGTCGTTTTTGTGATTTTTTGGGACGTTAATTACGAAAATGGCATCGATTTTGAAATTTAATATTGTGGACATAAAAATTCTTGAAAGTATTTGTGCCAAATTGCAATCTTCTTCTAAATATATAAAAGAATAGGCTCCTTATAAGGCATAAGGATGCACTATTTTTAGAAATTATTTTTAAAAATTTACCTCCTAAGGGGAAATGGGGTTCAAAGTTTGTATGAGAAACGAGATTAGTTCAACTATTTTATTCGAAACTTTACAGGAGTATTCCTAACGATAAATGAGAAAACAAGTGTTTCAGCTTTTTTAAGAATTCAACCCATAAGGGGGAAATGTGGTGACAAAATTTAAATATCAACATGGGTATTGTCTCTATGGTTTATCGGGTTGCTGATTACGAAATCAACACTTAAGGGGGTGAAATGGGGGTTGAAGTTTGTATGGGGAATTTTTAAACGTTAAACCAATTTAGATGAAACTTGGTATAGAGATAGTTTGTGTACCGGGAAACGACATGGGACAGTTTTTATCTCAAAAATCGATCTTTAAGGGGGTGAAATGGGGGTTGGAGGTTTGTATGGAGATTTTTTTACCTCGAACCGATTTAGATAATTTTGTTGTGGATATAGTTTGAGTCCCAGGAAACAATATAGAATATTTTTTAAGCCGAAAATCAATCTTAGAGGGGTAGAAAACATGTTGGTACTTTATATGGCGAATTATTAACCGCTGAACAGACGATTGAAATGAAACTTGGTACATATTATATAGATTGAGTCGCGGTAAACAATATAGGATAGTTTTTATCTCGAAAATCAACCCTCTAGGGGGTGAAACGGGGGTTGAAAGTTTGTATGGGAAATTAATAACCGTTGAACCTATTTAGATGATTTGGTATAGAGATATTTTGCGTTCTGGGGAAGGATATATAATAGTTGTAATCCCAGAAGTCATTCCTTAAGCGGGTAAAAAGGAGGGTGGATTACTAATTCCACGCAAATGAAGTCGCGGGGAAAAGCTTCTATTCAAGAGTAGAAATCTGTATTAATTATAATCTCTCAGTAGTAAGTCGTTGATGGCGTAACAATTAAACAATTATTGCAATAATTTCTTTAAAATAAAAAATGAGGGAACCGCCGTCTTCAAAACGTGGTATACCGAAACCTCCAGAATGTAACGAATACTTTTCCGAAAACCGCTTCTAAATCAGTTCAGCGAAACGCAAGATGATCGCGGACAAACATACATTCCTACATACAAACATACGAGTCTAACTGAGAACCTCCTTTTTTAGTACTTTTAGTACGCGGGCGAAGCCGCGGGAAAAAGCTAGTATTCTATAAATCCTATCAGATAATGGCGACAAAAAAACCGTTGCATTGGATGCAGACAGGTCTCAATTGGACCTTTGGAAGGGTTTTACATGATGCAGTAAATTAAACATGCAGGCTACAGTAGTGATATAAGTAGTGCATAAATACTTCAAACTTGTGTCAAACCGTGTGCAATTTTGCGTATATCCTTCCTTAGTTTATCCTTACTACTACTTTAGGGTCCCGTTCGCTGATATTTTTTTTTCTACTTTGCTAGCATCCTTTCTTGTGTCCCTTGCGGCAAAATATTTTTAAGTCTCTTCTGCAATTGCTATGTTTGTCTCCAGCTTGCCTCGGGGATCACGCTTATTGCGTCCCAGGGCGCGATCCGCGCCTGATTGTTTCCTCCGATACCATATATAAACAAACAGATCGCCTTATTACTCGTACTCCCACGCCTCCGCGGACCATTTGACACGATCAAATGCGAATCCTCGCTTTATTGGATGAGATCAAATGTAGTACGTAAACGATTTACGGGGCGACTTTTGTGCGCGATCGGTTCTGATTTTGTGTGAAGACATAACTGCTTACACATTCGGCAAGAATATATAATTTGCTAAGGTAACTGTATGAAATGAATGCATTAATAGTACATTACTGCAGAATCCAGTAAGTAAGCCTTCCTGGCCAAGGATGAGTTAACCGGACCGAACCGCAGGTGAGGTCCGGTTATATACGAGGCCAGGATGGCTTTCTTACTGGTTGAGGCTTGTATAGTGCTTTTCTCAAAAATGAAAGAAAGTTTAACAACAAATTCGTTTAATTAATATTGAAGGTTACATTCATATACGGGCAATTACTGATAGATATTTTTATCGATTTACCGGGGGCATTTATGTTTGTTTCTTGTACATCTGGATTAATGGACTCTTGGCTGACAGTAAATGTCTGTGAAACATTAATTTGGTTGTTTGGGAAGGTGGATGGTTGCGATGATGTTACGGTCAGGGGAATAGTGGTCGGTTCTTGGCGAGAGGTAGATGGCTGCGGAGTCAGGCTTAGCGGCTGTTGACGCGATGTAGACGGCTGCGGGGAGGTGAAAGATGGTGTTTTTTGAGTATTCAATTTAATTTTTTTATTTATATTGCTTGTAATTTCACTTTTATTTTCTAATGACTCTTCTATATATCCTTCTGCAACTCGGTCCGATTTCCACCCCCCGTGTCGTTTTATTGTCGTGAGATTGGCTCCAGAGTCAGCCAGAAGGGTAGCAGACGACCTCCGGAAACAATGGCCAGTATAGCTCTCTGGATTTGGTAAATTCAAATATTCTGCTATTTGTTTAGGCAGTGCGGCAATCTTATGACGACCGATGTTTTGCCGCAAGCATGTCCCGCTTCTATAATTGATAAAAAAACGATCGCTTTTCGTATTTTCAGGGCGCAGGTCATGGTATTTCCTTACAATATGAGCTGACTCCTTGTGTATAACAAAAGAGCGATCAATTTTTGTTTTTGTTTCTCGTACTTTTACCAAAATTATTTCATTATGGTATTCCACGTCACTGTTTTTAATATTACAGAGCTCTATACTTCGGCAGGCGCCATTAACTCCCATTATAGTAATAACCTAAAAACAAAAAAAAAACTGTTTTAAATCGAGAATATAAAAATAAGTATCTGTTAATTGGAACCAGATTTAATAGCATAATTATATTATTGCAACCGACTAACAGACAACTTACATCACAACAATTTAAATGAAATGAGTAAATAAAATAAATATTACCTTCGCTGCTAGATAAACATCATCGGGTGCTTCATTTAAAAACTTCTGTATGTTTTGGCTGGTAAATACACTCCATTTTTTTCCTTTGTAGCCAGTCGATTGTCTTTTCAACCAAGTGATTAAATTGGAATAATTCTTAATGTTTACATCGTGTTTATTTTGCACTACACATCGAAGCATAGAATACACAGCCCATAAACTTGTCGGCTGCATTGTTTGGCGAAGAAAGCTGAAATATGCCAAGAATACATTTTCAGACCAACTGTTGGCTTGTTTTTCTGACTTCCACTTCATAAATTTTTCATAAGTTTTCATATATCGCTCCTTGGATTTTGGAGGAAGTAAATTGTTTTTTGCTAATTCGGCCTCAGCTTTTAAATCAGGAGGAGTGCCATCTATTTCCGAATCGGATTCGCTTGAACTCATTTTTTGGGATTATTTATGTTCACGCGGTAAAATAAAACACAATTGTCGCAATTGAATGTGAAATCCCGCCAGTCGTTGTTTTATTTTTACTAAAAAGTTTGCGTTTAGTTTGGAACATTGTTCTATTTTTACATTACTTACATTTTTTTTTTTTTTTTTTTATACCACGACGGTGGCAAACAAGCATACGGCCCGCCTGATGGTAAGCAGCTACCGTAACCTATGGACGCCTGCAACTCCAAAGGAGTCACATGCGCGTTGCCGACCCTTTACAAAAAGGAGGATTCACTGTGTTGACGACTAAAGGAACAAGAATGTCCCTCATCGTCAACACACTGGGTCCTCTTTGAGCTCTTTGGCAACCTTACTCACCAGCAGGAACACAACACTATGAGTAGGGTCTAGTGCTATTTGGCTGTGGTTTTCTGTAAGGTGGAGGTACTTCCCCAGTCGGGCTCTGCTCCAGATTTGAGCGATGACATTCGCTGAACGTGCCCTACCACACTTAGCGAGATGCCATTCGCAGTGCCCATACCTCTCTTTTTGGCGTAGTTTAAGGACATACCCAGGTCCGGACGTAGTTTAAGGACATACCCCGGGTCCAAAACACACATGAATGTTTTAGTAAAAAAATGTAAATTATTGTTTTTGAAACTCCATGTTAATTTTAGAATGGAAAGTTTTAATCCAACATGATTTATAAACTGAAATTACTAAATACAAACATAAAATCCCACTATACTTCTACAACATTACTAAGAACAAAACGCAACGTGCATACTTTTTCTGCGTCGCGTTAAGTGTCACAGACTATAAAATGGCTGTTTAAGGCTCCAAAAATATATCTATCTCATAAAATGACATACCGAAAAGAGAGATAGATATATATTTGGAGCTTCCCTCCTATAACCATGTTATATGGCTACACTCTAATCTGTGTCTGGTACTATGTTTTTTTTTCTAAGCAGATCTAAAGAGGATGACCTACTGTCCAGTAGGTAAATGACATACTTACTTACTGGACAGTAGGAGATTCCAAATTTAAAATCTCGCTTCTTACTGGATAGTTGTGAATATGTCTCCGGTAGAGTTCACTTTCTGGATACATTTTAGGGATATTATGGCAACATTACATACCATTTTTGAGAAAATTATATTACTTCATCATTTAAAACTGTAATGTAAATATAGGTGTTGCATGCATACATTCAGCCTTAGGTATATACCAAGGGACATGAAACGGTGATCCACTCTTTGTTTTTTTTTATACGATACGAATTAAATTTAGGTACTCATATAATACAAAAGAATAGTATTCCTAAAGTAAAATTACGAGTATTTTTTGTAGGAACTGACGTATATTACATACGCCCCACCCCCGCGCACCGCTAGATACAAAAAATCTCTGGCTTAGAGGCTGTGTGCCAATGTACTTCGTGAAATTGAACTTTAATCGGTTTCCCGCCTCCTATTGATCTTGTAATAGAATCAGCACTCCGAAGTATCTTGTGTTGTGAATCTTACGCGGGTAAAAAAATAATAACGAAAGGCATGAATTCACTATTACCATTAAATAAAATGACCATATTTCAGCGGCTTTGTATAAGGTTATGTATTTGTATCTATACTATACTGGCACGAAGTCGGCAGCAAAATATTAGTAAAACTAATCTTCAAAGCACACACCCATTGTTCAAATCAATGATATCAGAAAACACATATTTTCCCATTTCAAAATATCTCGTTGGTAAGCTATTAATGTGGACATTAATAAATTATATTCTTTGTTTAGTAAGGAAAATAAACAGAACATTGTGAGGGTGTCACAATTGTTGCGAATAGCGCGAGTGTCACGCGAACGTGACAAGGCTGGCCGCTGCACGCCTTCATGACAAACGCACAAAAAGACACAGGACTCATTTAAATACTTTTGTGAGGGACAACAGAAGCTACGAGAGTAGGAAATGCGCAACGAACTCACGAGCTGGTAAATTGAAATAGATTAAATTCGCATTCAGCATTCGTTACGTCCTTTACGTACATGCTAATTTTGTTTACGCGGTTTTCTCACAAAAGTTGATTAATTTTAGTCTCGTTAAATTTTTGAATTTTTATGAGATTATGCCTGCCGTAACGCATTGAAAATTTGAAAGAACAAAGTCGACTAATCACTTTTAGGTTATATAATATTATGTTGGAGGTTTGAGTTCCTTTATAGCTTTTAAATATTTTATTATAGGTACAAAAGTTTTATCAACCCAAGCAAAAGTTTCATTTGTAATTCCAATTTATACTTCTTCAGTACCTACCTAATCGCAAAATTTACTAATCCAAGTGCGAGACGACGTGCAAATGAGTTTAAATGCAGTTTTACGCGGTACATAAGAGACTGCTTATCAACTAGTGCCAAAAAATAAGAGGTTGCATTGACCAAAACTGGCAAATTCATGATTCAGTTATTTAAAAATTTGGAAATAATTACCCTAGTAGAAATAATACTTGTGCCATTCAAAAGAACGCATCAACTTTTAAAGAAAAAAAATCCAAAAAGTATTGCGAGTTGCTGCCACAATTTTTTTGGCACTTCTGTGAACACTATCGAATGGGCCACGTGCCCACTTGCTAGTCAATGAAGTAGTTTTTGTCAAAAAATAGGGTTAAATTTTTCTGACTGTACAAAATGCTCCAACTTTGACTGAGACTACTTACACCTACCTACACAAGCCGAATTCTGCTACGCGATGAGGTAGGGTGGCCTACGGCCTACTCTTGATCTATAATGATCACGCGCTGCCCACGCTGTACGGTTCCCTGCGATCTTGATTCTTCTAAATCAGCCTCACAGGTAATCTCCAAGGTCTGATCATGTCTCGATCCCACATTGAGTACCTAGCCACTTAAATATTTTGAACATTTCGTGTTAACGGGCAGGCACAGCAATGTATAATAAACTACCTATAAAACCTTGGTCTTGTAGATAGTGGTTATAACTTTAGGTAGTACCTGATCTTACATGATAATTACCTTCTTACATAAGGTTATAGTAAGAAACTCACTCGGCTCAATAAACAATCAGCGGCATACCATAGATAATGGAGAGATTAGTGAAATTTCAAGGCCGATACAACCCTGTGGTTATTTCCATATCGCCTGTCCTCGTGTATCAATCAAGCCGACAGGTGACAGTCGCCTGTAACTCTTATAAAAACATCTCATTGAGATAACGGTGCCAGCCTTATCCGACTGAACTCGTTCTGAGATAAAACCTACGCTTTACTTAGTTTTGATGCACTGAATCATCACTGAATGAATTATTTGCAATTTTTTTTCACATTTATATCAGCTTTTGTGAGTAAATAACGGACAATCATAGCTAAGCAGGCTGGCTGTTATTTTTAATATTTATTTAATCTTTATTTATCTTGATTAAACGGCCTCCTAGCCTAGTCGGTCGGTAGTGACACTGCCCACGAAGCAGGAGGTCCCGGGTTCGAATCCTGGTCAGGGCATTTATTTGTGTGTTTATCACAGATATTTGTTCCTGAGTTATGGATGTTTTCTATGTATTTAAGTATTTATCCATATTTATCTATTATATATATCGTCGTCTAGTACCCATAACACAAGCCTTATTGAGTTTACTGTGGGCCTAGGTCGATTTGTGTAAGATTGTCATATAATATTTATTTATTTATTTATTTTATTGCATATAAGGAAACTTAACGTACAAAAGGCGGACTTAAAGCCACAAGGCAGTCTCTACCAGTCAACCTTTAGGGCAAAACAGAAAAGATTGTAGGCGGTGCATCTAATAAAATGCCGTTGACGTATGGGGAACCAGCCAAGCTGCTTACGAAAAGAAGACACATGGTCATATTTCCGGAGACAGAAGATGAAACGTATGCAGTTATTTAGTAGTTATCGTGGGATGAACCTCTCGCTGGCGAACATTATTATTGCATTGCTCGAACTGCTGCTGGGAAGCCTCTTTTAGAAAACCATCATGTCACAGAAGGAGACATCGGAGTGTGCACGGAAAGATCCCCTTACACATCCGCTCCGTAGGCGACAGAGGAGTAGGAGAAGGCGGCTATGTGCTCACCTCAATCCCTCGCCGTAGTGAGCCAGTGGCTGAGGTCGGGGACCTGCCTGCCACATAAAGCATTTTCCAGTATTTACAGTATATTCCATTTTACAGTAAAAAACCGGCCAAAAGCGTGTCGGGCCACGCTCAGTGTAGGGTTCCGTAGTTTTCTGTCCGTCACAGTAAGTGTCCCCACTTAAAAGTTTTTGAAAGCACGTCATTTCATTGTGATTTTGTAGAAATTACAGGTACAATAAACACCTGCTTATACGGTTAAAACAAACTTAGTTCAGAAATTATTTCGTATTTTTTTTTCAAAAACTATTCAACTTATCAAGTTCAAAATAATTTTCCTAGAAAGTTTTTATAAAGTTCTACTTTTGAGATTATTTTCATATTTTTAAAACTTATGGTTCAAAAGTTAGAGGGGGGGACACATTTTTTTTAAATTCTGGAGCGATTATTTCCGAAAATATTTACATTATCAAAAAATTATTTGAGTAAACCCACATCATTCATCGTCATTTTTAAATACCTATCCAACAATATATCACACGTTAGGGTTAAAATGAAAAAAAATCACTCACCACTTTACGTATAGGGGAGGTACCCTAATAAAACATTTTTTTCCACTTTTTATTTGACCACTTTGTCGGCGTGATTGATATACATATTAGTACCAAATTTCAGCTTTCTAGTGCTAACGGTCACTGAGATTATCCGCGGACGGACGGACGGACGGGCAGACATGGCGAAACTATAAGGGTTCCTAGTTGACTACGGAACCCTAAAAATGCTGGCAGTTCTCAATGTTATTTATTACAAAGCAATAGGCGTATTTATGTCAAGATAATCTTTAACGTCTTTCGTTTCACCTGCTTAGAAACTTCTGCTGCTGTCTGTACACAAACAGAGCGTCCTAAACTGTGTCCAGGGGGGTCATCATGATCGTGTCAATATTAGTTTTTTTAAATAAAAATACGTCCCCCTAGCAGTTGTACTCGCAAGTTATGTGGACATAAAAGCGATTACCTATACTAAAGTCTCAGCTCTTTAAGCTCGCCCAATAGACATTTATTTGCGCTGACTAGGTTTCAAACCTACAGCCTTGGCCAGAAGTGTTGAGCATAGCAGTTTTTTGTTTACAATTTTGAAGTTAAGTATTAATTCCCTATCATAACAATGTACGATGACGTAAATTGTTGTATTTTATTGATATATCTAGAAAACTTCACTTAATAATACTTTCAACGTACCTATAAAATATGAAAAGTAGAGGTAACAAAAATGCAAATTTAAGTCGGTGCGACAAATTGCAAATATTCTATGCAGTTACTACTAACTTCAACAAAACATGCCTGTTCAGTTTGAATTAATTGATAAAATAACTTCAAAAAAGATAGCAACGCCGGACTAAACTTTCGAGTTTTGTATGAAAATCGCAAGGGTGATCAACACTTCTGGCCAAGGCTGTAGCTTCTGGCCTAGGGAGAACCGCTAGACTTATTAACAACGTAATTTTTTTTAAATACGTACTTTTTTTAAATGCGAGTTCCAATAAGTACTATGAATTTCACCATAACTAATTACATTAATTAGTAAAAAAATACGAATTCATCGGTTTGATTTGATAAGGGATGAAAAACGAGACAAATCAGGAGGCATATTCGAGCTTACTAATTGATGTCAAAATGATATCATTCTGAAATCAAAATCAATTAGCAAACCGTAAAATAATTACCTACAATACAACGAGATAGGTATGGCAATTTCAACATGACGTTATTATAAATGACCGCATTTTGCGCCTAAAGCTTTTTCTTCTACTCGTACATGCAACCTCCAGCAGTTTTATTTGGAAACATAGATTTAAAACGACGCTACGCTTAAAGATAAATTAAGTGCACAAGAGAGAACCAACACTAAATGAACATTCCACGAGTGCGAAAGAAATAGACGATCATTTGGAAAGCGAGACAACTTTTGAATTTGGGTATTGGGTATTAAATACCCAAATGTTTGTGTATGGGGATCATAGACAAATTTCAGCGAATTCAGTGCTGAATTCCTCTCTTTTTTATCTGTAAGATTACATTAGAGCAGAATTCAGCTATTTATAGACAAAAAAGCGGAAACGTCCAACATTCGGCTGAAATTTGTCTATGGCATCCATACAAAAGTTCAGCCACCATAGACAAATTTCCGCTTTTGTCTATGAAAATTTGAATTCTGCTCTAATAGGTGGGGCCCCTAAACCCGTTTCGTAACAGCTCGTATGTGAAATATAAAATAATCCTGAATAAATATCTATATTTAACACTTAGAACGTATCAATAAGAATGTCAAATACCGATAGATAATTAACCTATTTTACTGTTGTTAACATCACTATTTTTACGCTCACATAGACAATTTAGACACATACATGGTTTTCATTTTTTTGCCACACTTTTGATCGTAGACAAGCATTCTTTGTCATCCCATTTTCTCTGGTATCACGTCACCGCCATTCTTCGGATCAAACTTTACGTCAGCGGGACCAGATTGTTTAACTTTGATAAAATTTCCGATGCAATCTTAGTTAACTATCACCTATCCATTGTTAGATTTGATACAAGATATGTGGAATATATGGAAAATGTTTATGTATACATTCCTAATCTACAGCCATGTCATCTTGGTTTGATAATTATTAAAATTAAACACTTGTTGAACAAGTTCCAAACGCGATGGTTGATAGAAATGACTACGTGTAAGTCATTTCTATCAACCATCGCGTTTGGAACTTGTTCAACAAGTGTTTAATTTTAATAATGCAATGCAAATGGTTAACCAATTTCGATGAAACGTAATGCATAAAACAAACGAATACTTCATGCTTTCTAGTCTACTTCAATACTTACACGCTCATTTAAAAGCCATGGACACTGTTGAAGTATAGTGGTAATTTTCTAAGATGTCGGAATCTTACTAAGGAATTCTACCGACAATACCGACACCGACATCTTAAAAAAATCGTACTTTAAGTAAGTAGATTCTGAATCGTACGAATCAGATCAGTCATTTTTATTTCTGATATTTTATTCTCTCGTATCCAGATACGAGAAACCTATTCAATCAATATCATGGATATCTGAGAAAGGCGGCGACAGGAAAAATTATCCAATACGTTTATCTGCATTTGTTTCTGTACTACATGGTTGCTTACTCCTTACTATTAGATAGGTATATGGTGTAATTGGGTATGAGTAACTTAATTTCGTTTATTTCCATTTAATATATCTAGAGATCAAAACTAATACTACTTGGAACTAAGACACCTTCCCTGATAGTATAGCCTATTGTACACCAACTCGTACTCCTTGTATACCTTCTCCTTAATTAATACGTACTCTACTCATCATGTATATTCTATATCCTATATTCTACTCACTTCTATGTCACAAGTTTATTATTTGTATGTCTTTCCCGACCACGGAACAATTGTGTTCCGGACCTTTGGGAGGCATATGCGGAGCCGAAGCCAACGCGCAGAGGCCCTTTTGACAATTTAATGAAAAGTGAGGGGTACACTAAGCGGATGCTGCCCCTACCCGTGTCATGGGACGCACGCAGAGACAGCACCCGCCATGATGTAAAGACTATTGAGAGTTAATGGAGTCTAAAATGTACTAGGCTATTGGGTGAAAAGTTTGGACTAACTACTGGGCTATTGGATGAAGAACCGGACGCCTGCCTAATAAAACAGTATCCAATTTTATTTCCGGCAGACGGTGACTCGCCCGCCGCAAGATGGGTTTATTATTATTATTATTATTTATTGAACCAAAAATTGTAACATGTAACTGTTACGTAATAAGGATCCTTAAAATACGATTGTGGTTTTGGAATAAGATCACACGAGTGTTTTAAGGCCTAATTACGTACCTACAGTTGCACACACTGCTTTATCTACACACATTATAAATCCTAAATGACGTGTTCGGAAACCATTAAAATGACCGCCATTGCACCGTCGTGGCCAACTCGATTGTACCGGCGGTAGGGGAGGAGGGCAATCGCGGTCGGGGAGGAGGCCTGGATTTTCATTACGTTACCAAAATCGATGTTTCAAATTTTACTCATAACTTAACAATATTTGAGCATGTAATGTTAAAATAACGTTACTGCTACAGATAAAAAACTTATCATAATAAAATCGGTTGTTGTAATGCTGGCAATTGCCTGAGCTTTTGAACACATTTTAGAGGATTTACAATGTGAGTGTAGATAAAATATATTTTACGTCACTACAAATCTCACTTCACACCTAGGAGAAGACGTAAAATTAGATTGCTTGTTTATGGCACTGGCCTTCGGTTCGGGCCATATTTCCGTAATACTTTGCCCCGTCGCCGGTGCCTTTACTCGCCGAGTTAGCTATGCGATCGTGTGTTAATAGGATTGATCGCGGGGCTTCATCAGACGTGGCTAAACTCGGCTTTCGACGTCACTGTCTCTTGCTACTTACGCATGCAAATTGTTCTTAGAACTCTCTTTAATGTACTTAGTATGCCTTCTCCTTAATTAATAGGCACTCATCATGTATTGAATGCCACAATTGCAAAATATATTTTAGTTATACAACGTTTTGACGGGTCATGTGCCAAACAACCTGTATACAGGCTAAACTAATCCAGCCGCCCGTACCCTTTGCGGGGTCTGGATTTAAAAACAAAGACAAAAAAAAACTTAGTATGACATCGAAAACGATTTTCATAGAATAAGTAGGTCATTAGAAAAAAAACCGGCCACGTGCGAGTCGGACTCGCGTACCGAGGGTTCCGTACAAACCGCCGTATATAGGGGTAGTAACTTTAAAATTATTAAAAATATTTTTATTATATGATGTAACTAAAAATTTACGGTTTTCGCAATTTTTCCTTTATCTATGTTATAAGACGTTGCTTCGTACCAAATTTCGAGGTTCTGAGGTCCCTGTAGGTTTTGATTCCCTTGCGAGTTTCGAAAATGTGCGGCATAAACGGCTGTATCTTTTGATTGCGTTGGCTTAGATGTTTGATTTTTTCTCAGCTCCAAGGGACAGTAGGCCTAAGTATTTGATATAAATTTCAGCTTGATACCTCCACGCGTTCCTGAGAAAAAGGGTCTTGGCAGACGGACGGACGGACAACAAAGTGATCCTATATAAGGGTTCCGTTTTTTCCTTTCGAGGTACGGAACCCTAAAAAATAATAAAATGAAAGCCGGTTACAATTTAAAAGGTAATATAAAACATTATAATTTTTGTTATGCGCTCCCAATTGATATTTTTTAAGTCGATTGTGTTTTTTTTAGTTATAGAGTATTTGTATGAACTACATAATGTGGGATTAGATATGTAGGTAGGTATGTATATGTATAAGTGACACGGCGCAGCATTTCACTTTTCCAAATTGGTGGTTTCCGAAGGCAATTGCTCGAGTTACTAAATAAAGAAAATGCTCCAATCATCACACATGTGCCTTTTAAAATTGAGGAGGTCCTTTGTACCTCATGTACCCTATCATCAAATAAGCATCAAAATTCCGATGGTACATATTCTTTACTACCTTTCACCCCGAACAAAAACTGTACATTAAATTGAAGGAATACTCGTAGCATAACAAACTTATAATACAGGCGAATTATGAACCTCCCCTTTTTTGAAGTCCGTTAAAAATAGACAATTGACTCGACAAAGTGATGTAAGAACGAAAAACGATATATATAAGTAAGTATATTAAAAATAATTTTAAACAAAAAAGAACCGACTTCACTTAGCCTCCACCTTTACAAAAGGAAATGCCCGAGCTACTGTTAATTTTATCAGATTCTCAGATCTCAAAAACATCCAATCTGCCAAAAGTTTCGACTTCAGTTTTGGCGAACATCATTCCAATGCGATAAGGATAAAATTTCGATATTTAAATGATGTCAGTGACAAATTATCTGTCATGATGTCGGAAAATATCCAAAATATCAGTGTAACTGGGTATTTTATCATTTAATTTTCCGTAGGGATATAACTATAAGCATACATCATCCTTCTAGGGTTGCTCCCGGCGTTTTTGTCACGGCTTAATTGAGCCGGGGGTCCGCTCGGCAAACTTAGTCATACCATGAATTGGCGTAGGCACTAGTTTTTACGAATGCGACTGCCGTATTTGACCATCCAACCCAGAGAGGAAAGGGCCTATTAGGCAAGCCTGAGACTACAAGGCATTTAATTTGTTATGGTGCCAATTGGGTTGGCCGGTCGAAGGTTCTCGCGATATACATATTTTTGATGTACCTATATTGGCTTTACGCGTTTATATTTGTTTTAATTTTCACTGATAGACGAGAAAACATGTAATAATACTTGCAAATAAAGATCATAATTTTATTTGTATTAAAATAATATCTGCTAATATTCGTCAACATTTTTAATTGTTTTCCTACTTAAGGGTGGTTCACGCTGTTCCGTTCCGCGTCCTACACGACATCCGACACTCGATTTTGTATAGAAAAGGTCACGACACGTGATCCTAGGAGGTAACGTGTCGGAAGTGTCATGTAGGACGCGGAACGGAACAACGTGAACCATCCTTTACGGGTAGAATATTTCTAGGAATTTTGCATTTTTTTTAAATCTACAAATACGTCTTTACAATGAAATAAACAAAAATGAGGCAAATATAATTTAATGTTTTGCGCAACTCTATCTGTGGGTTGTAATTTTTATCGGTGCCATTAGGATAAAGTAATAAAGTATCAAAGTAGTTTACTTATAATAAAGTACAATAGTTATGTCCTTATTACACACCATCTCATTTATGGTGATTTCACTTGTCAATCGAATTCCGGAAATATACAACCCGTCCGTACAATATCCGGTCAGTGCAGGAAACGATCCGGAACTCTGATTCTGTTATTTGCGGACATTATATTGTACAAACAATTCACTATCGAGTTATGTGGAGTGACAAATTTCTTGAGACTCGCGTGGAATTATCAATGAGTATGTGACATTCATTCAATGCGATACTATTGGCAATGGCCGCAAGTTAAACAATTAAGTGTGCACCTAGTCCAAGGTGCAAGCGTACTTGAGCCGTATTAAAACTGTAAAAATCTTAACTGGAATTGATATTTATTTGACACTAACCGCAGTACATTCCGCTACTTTAACATTTTGGGGCGCGCTTGATGTATTACCAGTAATGAATATCATACATATTAGTATAAAATCATATTTTTAAAGTTCGACAAGTTTTTATAAGTAAAGCAAAGTTTTCAAGCAAAACCAGTGGAATGTGGCTAAGGTGAAGATTGAAAAAAAAACCGGCCAAGAGCGTGTCGGGCCACGCTCACTGTAGGGTTCCGTAGTTTTCCGTCCGTCACAGTAAGTGTCCCCACTTAAGAGTTAATAACAACGCCATGTAGGATATGATATGAGAGTTCCATGTACAGCGACATCTATCGGCAAATTGAGTAAACTATTGCGCGCGAGCATAAAGTATGGAAGATGATTTTTATGGGATAATTCTTTATTGCGTGAACCGATTTTCACCGTTTTTACTTTATTTGAAAGCACGTCATTTCATTGTAATTTTGTAGAAATTACAGGTACAATAAACACCTGCTTATACGGTTAAATTACAAACTTAGTTCAGAAATTATTTTGTATTTTTTTTTCAAAAACTATTCATTCTATCAAGTTCAAAATAATTTTCCAAGAAAGTTTTTATAAAGTTCTACTTTTGAGATTTTTTTCATATTTTTAAAACTTATGGTTCAAAAGTTAGAGGGGGCACATATTTTTTTACTTCTGGAGCGATTATTTCCTAAAATATTTACATTATCAAAAAATGATTTTAGGAAACCCCAATTCATTTTTAAATACCTATCCAATAATATATCACACGTTAGGGTTGAAATGAAAAAAAAAATCACTCCCCACTTTACGTATAGGGGAGGTACCCTAATAAAAAAAAAATTTTCACTTTTTATTTTACCACTTTGTCGGCGTGATTGATATACATATTAGTACCAAATTTCAGCTTTCTAGTGCTAACGGTCACTGAGATTATCCGCGGACGGACGGACGGACGGACGGGCAGACATGGCGAAACTATAAGGGTTCCTAGTTGACTACGGAACCCTAAAAACTGCACTTCGAGGATTTTTCGCTTAAGTTTTAATTCATTCGTTTGTGTAACAAAAATTACCTTTACACATGTATTTCTTTTTTGTCACACATTGTGGACGAATAAGTCCAACTACACCCAAAGACAGTGAAAACAGGTCACGTATGGAAATGGAATTCTATAATCTAGGTATAAAACTATTAAAATTATCGACAAGTTCTTCTCGTATTGTTTAAAGTAGATTGTAAGTACGAGCCCCAATGCATATTAGATCGTCTAGTCACACTTAAAAACACGATATTTTTTTAAAGACTGCTATTTAAATCCGGATTGACTTTGATGATTAAAGGAATACGCTACATACAAAGCCATTGAAAGTAGTTTAATGTTGCGTTGTACAAAGTGTAATAATGTTATTTAATTTAGAGTAATTGTATCGTAAAGTTAACATTAAGCAAGCAAAAAATTACGTCTAGTTCATATTTTAGGCAAAATAGGTCGTCTATATAAGATAAAAACTGTTTTTTAAGAAGTTTAATATTTAATTATATTTCAAATTGAATATAGAATATTCTCTGTCATCTAAAATGACAGATGGCTATAAAAAAACGCAATTGCAGTGCAAATTTTCATTACTTTATAATCATTATTCTATCGAGATGGTGCGAGGTAAACCAGTGACTGAAGAAGTGCGGAAAATTATAATTTCCTGTAACAATAACGGCAAATCTACTTACCAAATATCCAAAGAGATGTCGTTGCCACGATCTACAATTCGAACGATTATCGAGCATCACCGAAAACATGGAACAATGTCCTGTTTAAAGAAATCTGACCGTCGACGACTAACCTCCAAGGCAGAAAACAGGATGTTGAAGAAGATTATCAAGAAAAATCGTCGTGCAAGAGCAGGAGAACTTACCGTATTGTGGCGGGACGCTATTAATAAAAACATTTCAGTCGATACCTGCAAGAGAGTAATGAAGAGAATGGGCTATAGTTTTTACACTGCTAAAGAGAAACCGTTACTTACTAAAAAACAGAAAACCAACAGATTGAAATTCGCTAATAAATACAAAAACTGGACTGTCAATCAGTGGCGAAAAATAATATGGAGTGATGAATCCAAATTTGAAGTCACAGTTGGTGACGAACGAAGTAAAGTCATTCGGGAAAAAGGAGAGGCATTTCATAAAGACGGCCTCAAGCGAAAGGTGAAGTTTCCAGCATCTTTAATGATTTGGGGCTGTATGTCGGCACAGGGCGTGGGCCGTCTGCAATTTATAGATGGAACCTTCAATGCCGAGAAATACCAAAGCATCCTGCAAGAGAGTTTGCTGCCGTCTATACGGCAGTTAAAATATAAAAATGCATTTACTTTTCAACAAGACGGTGCTGCATGCCATACCGCGAAGACAACGATGGCGTGGCTGAAGTCCAAAAAAATCCCTACCATACCATGGCCGTCCAGCAGCCTGGACTTGTCTCCCATAGAAACTTTGTGGTGGAAAATGAAGAAAAGGCTGCGAAAGGACCCTTCTAGATCTAAAGCTGATCTTAAGGAGAAACTTACCTGTGTCTGGAATGAAATAACCACCGAAGAGTGTAGAGAGTTGGTAGATTCAATGCCGCTCAGGATCAAAGCTGTTTTGGATGCAAAAGGTGATACCACCAAGTGGTAGACGGTCTATTATGCATCGGCTAAACCGAAGACGAACTTTTTTGCGAATATCTCATTTAGAAAAACAATGTATTTTTTTTATCACTGTGGAAATTTGTTATTTTTTCATTCGATACATAAAGTATTATTCATTTTCTATATTGTTTTTATATTACATGATCATCTAAACATCGCTGTCATCCTGAATTTTTAGGTTAAAGTTAGGTTAGTACATTTTTAGGGTTCCGTAGTCAACTAGGAACCCTTATAGTTTCGCCATGTCTGCCCGTCCGTCCGTCCGTCCGTCCGCGGATAATCTCAGTGACCGTTAGCACTAGAAAGCTGAAATTTGGTACTAATATGTATATCAATCACGCCGACAAAGTGGTAAAATAAAAAGTGGAAATTTTTTTTTTATTAGGGTACCTCCCCTATACGTAAAGTGGGGAGTGATTTTTTTTTCATTTTAACCCTAACGTGTGATATATTGTTGGATAGGTATTTAAAAATGAATAGGGGTTTACTAAAATCATTTTTCGATAATGTAAATATTTTCGGAAATAATCGCTCCAGAAGTAAAAAAATATGCGTCCCCCCCCCCCCTCTAACTTTTGAACCATAAGTTTTAAAAATATGAAAAAAATCTCAAAAGTAGAACTTTATAAAAACTTTCTAGGAAAATTATTTTGAACTTGATAGGATGAATAGTTTTTGAAAAAAAATTACAAAATAATTTCTGAACTAAGTTTGTAATTTAACCGTATAAGCAGGTGTTTATTGTACCTGTAATTTCTACAAAATTACAATGCAATGACGTGCTTTCAAATAAAGTAAAAACGGTGAAAATCGGTTCACGCAATAAAGAATTATTCCATAAAAATCATCTTCCATACTTTAAGCTCGCGCGCAATAGTTTACTTAATTTGCCGATAGATGTCGCTGTACGTGGAACTCTCGTATCATATCCTACATGGCGGTGTTATTAACTCTTAAGTGGGGACACTTACTGTGACGGACGGAAAACTACGGAACCCTACACTGAGCGTGGCCCGACACGCTCTTGGCCGGTTTTTTTTTTACCTGCTAGACCAACTCATTTGCATTGGGGCTCGTACATACCTAAGCGGTTGTAATTACACCAATGATTGTATTGTGAAAGCGAAAAATTAAAAATAGTAATACGTACATATAATAAGAACGATGAAACTGTGATTATATGTTAAACGTTAAACTTAATTATTTCTTCCGCTTCTTTATTCCTAAATATGGCAATATCTTTATGATTTGTCTTATCTTGCCTTGGCAATCCTTAACTCATGTGCCATAAATCTAATTAATGTGACGGAAAAATGGCTGTTATAATTTCCGAGATCATAATTATAATTACTCGTATGTACTAATGTAGATTTTATTAGGTGACATTTATTTTAATAATATGTATACAATTTTCATATAAAAAAGGGGGGGGGAGATAAACAAGAAATTTAGTCGAAAAGCCCACCCCGAGTCATTCCTGGTCCAAAGGTGCCCATCACGCTGGCTGCGTTGCCGCGTTGGACCGCGATAGACAGCCTTTGCAACAAGAAGGACCCGGAGCGGGGGTCGAGACCTCTCTCCTGTAGCCGGCGCCCCACTTCCCTTAAAAATATTAGGGCCTCCTTGCACCAGCATCCCGAAGTTTCCACCGCAAGCGGTGCAAATAAATAGTTTGATAAAGCTAAATATTTGCCCCGCTTGCGGAGTGCCGCTAACTCAGCAGCTGCACCTCCAGACCTGACGGTTCGACCAAGGTGAGTGGCGGCGAAAGTGCTGACTAATGTAGATAACATATATTATGGTTATACTATAACCATAATATATATTATACCGAATAGGGCGGCTCTACGTGTCGCGCTTGCATCACTCCACCGTGGTCGACGATGTGGTGGAGTACGTTCACCGGAAGACTGGCTTAACGTTGAGGGTGCACCAGCTACAGTCCCGGCACTACGTGCACTTTAGCTCGTGTGTGGTGCCCGTGCCGCGGCCGCTGCAGGACACCATCGCGAGTGCAGAGTGTCGTGTTTCGGCGATTCCGTGGCAAGTCAATAAAAATGTTTTATTGACCAAAATATTTTTTAAATATACAGTAAACAACATATCAGCGACTCCCACACTAGGCAAAGCCTGTGTCGTGGAAGTCAAAAATATAAGATCGATTACCAAAAAACATAGCGGCTTATTAAATCAAAAATGCATGCAGACTTATAACTATTAAAGAACTAAATTAAATTAATATTAATAAGATATGCGATGGGTTATTCTATAACTGAAAGAATCGTGAGTTTGAAATATAATTTGTTGGTTTAGCTTAATCATGTTTTATTTTATGAGGCTCCTTACATCAATAAACTATTTAGATTATTTTTTTGATATGTAATCTCGACCATACTCTGGTACGTCCTTGCATTTTCTAAAAATAATTCAATTTGTTCCTCAGTTGCAATGTACTTGTACTTATTTAGTGTGTGTTTCCTGTACGTATTTTTCGCGGAATCTTAATTCGGACCTTTACTTTTCCAAACTTTTATCCTCTACCTCCTCGAATACAACATAACATAATGTCGATTGTTATGTGGCCCGTAAGTCATTTTTATTTCGTAATGTTATGCAAAGAGGTCGAGGCCTAGTCTTGCCGATGTATTTATTTCCTCAAATCGAATTATTGATTCGAGTCGCGAACTTCGGGTCGACCGCGAACAGACGACCCTCTGTTACGTGTTTTCATGTTAGATAATGCGTTGTGATACATATATTTAAATGTTGTTAGCAACTGAAAAAATGCAATTTTATCAAAACTGTATTACAGTTTCAAACTCTTCCGGATGTTTAAGATACCATTAAAACCTAACGGGACTCATCATCCTCTTAGCGTTTGTCCCGTTCCTAATCGCAGGAATTGGCGTAGGCACTAGTTTTTACGAAAGCGATTGCTACATTCCAATCCAAAGGGAAAACTAGGCCTTGCAGCCTGAAACTTGAGTCACGAAAATAACGTGGTTAATTATAAACATAATCTGCTTTACTAACGAGACTCCATAGTTTTCACCTCATGGTGAAAACATAAAAATATACTTTATGTAAAACTCTTTAATTTAGAAAGTGGCTCATAATTTTACTTTCTACTTTATATCCTTTTTTTCCTTGCACAGGAAAATGCGAATGAATGGTGTAAACAACGTAAAACAAAGGCAGTTTAATTAGGTATGTCAGGGTGGCCATAACGCTCGAGTCCCATCGGCTTATCTAATTTCCATCCATTTAAGTACTTTCACTAAAGTAGTACTTTAAAAGCCCCACTGTCCGATATCGAGACGAAATAAATTAAGATTTATGTGATTATGTAGATCCTACTGTATGAGTAACTACACCCTGGTAATGACAATTGAGAGATTCATGATCTCATTTCAAATATTCTGATTATCTCTTGCTTTACATACGTGGTAGGTCCCATAATGATTTGGCCTAACCCAAATATTGCTATGCTAGGGAAATAAAACTATATTTACTTTTCAATATAGTCGCCTTTAATGTCAACACACTTTTGACATCTTTGAACAAGCATCTCTATACCTTTGTAAAAGTACGATGAATGTTTGTCTTCAAAATGACCTAAAACGGCCACTTCTAACTCTTCGTCACTAGAAAATTTTTTTCCTCGCAAGTCTCGCTTTAGGTTTGGGAACAAAAAGTAGTCACTTGGGGCCATGTCCGGACTATACGGTGGATGGTCAACCTCAGTGAAGCCACAATCGCTAACTGCAACCTTGGCCACGAAGGCAGTGTGCACAGGAGCATTGTCGTGCAGCAGAAGTACTCCTTTGGCAAGTTTGCCTCGTCGCTTTTCCTTTATTGCAGTCCGCAATTTGTAGAGCAAAGATGCGTAAATTCGCCATTTATAACTGTGTTACGTTCTTTAAAATCAACCATCAGGATACCTTCGCAATCCCAAAAGATTGTGCACATCAGCTTTTTGATGGACTGTTGCACCTTTGCTTTAATAGGTGGCTTTTCGTTTTTAAAACGCCACTCCATCGACTCGCGTCTACTCTCAGGATCATAATAAAGCACCATGGTTTCGTCTCCGGTAACCAACCTTTCTATTATTTTTTTAGGGTTTTCGCCACAGAGCTCCAAAAAGTCCGAAGCACATTTCACTCGTTCATCTTTTTGAACCGCTGATAGAAGTTTAGGCACCCACCTTGCACTGACCTTACTCATGTGAAGATGATCGTGGATTATACGGTGGACGGTGCTCTTAGAAAGTCCTAGTCTTGCTGCTATTTCCCTGATCTTTAGGCGACGATCACTTAAAACTTCCTCCTTGACGCTGGTGATATTTTCAGTAGTGAGGACCTCCACTGGTCTTCCATCATGTCCCAGATCTTCGACAGCTTCCCGGTCAAATCGAAACTCTTTTACCCAATTTTTCACGGTGCTATACGAAGGAGAAGACTCACTGTATACGCGATCTAAACGATATTTAATTTGAGTGGGTGATAATCCTTCTTTGAATAGGAATTTTATGACGCTTCGGTACTCAATTTTTAACATTGTTAAAAATCTTGCGACAACCTTGGCTCAACTTGCTCTAAATCTGCAAAAGAAGCAAACATGTTGACGCTTGTCCGTCTGCTGGGCAAAAGCCTCCCTCTCCTTTTTCCACGTATCCCGGTCTTGTGCAGTCTCCCACCAGTCAGCATGAAAGGCATCAAGTTCGGCTCTCCAACGTTTCCTTGGTCTGCCCTGACGCCGGTTTCTGTGTTGTGGGACCCACTTGGTGGTTGTTTTAACCCATAAGTCTTCCGGCATACGGCAGACGTGTCCAGCCCAGTCCCATTTTAGTTTTCCCGCTGTTTGGGCTACATCAGCTATCTTTGTTTTGGAACGTAGTATATTATTTCTAATGCGATCGCTTATGTTATGATACTTATAATCAGAAGCCATTAGTATTCGGCTCCAATACACCTATCCTTTCAGAAAATGTGACACAGCTCTTAGCCTGAGGTCCATACATTGTTAAACCAAATATTAATTACTAACATTTATTATTTACGTAGTCCAGACTTGAGTTAATCAAAACTTCTTAAAATAATGATGAGTTTGTAAACACGCTAACCTTAGCCCAACCTTTCAGAGTTGACTTGGCTTACAGATAACCATTAGCTATCCGCAATAGCCACCGCATCTTGGCATATGTTGTACTTGTAGAAATGTAAAATATTACCTACGCCGTGAACCTCAAACCATTAAGTGGCTCGCCACACTCTTTTATATTAAATATAACAATCAACAATCAATATTTATTTCGTTCCTAGAACGTTATTTAAATTGGTATCTCATATTATCAGTTACTGTACCTTTCGTACTTTGTAAGACTCGAATTGCCAATTGCTTGGTGACTGCGCTGCGAGTCGTCTATTTTATACCACGACGGTGGCAAACAAGCATACGGCCCGCCTGATGGTAAGCAGCTACCGTAACCTATGGACGTCTGCAACTCCAAAGGTCACATTCGCGTTGCCGACCCTTTACAAAAAGGAGGATTCACTGTGTTGACGGCTAAAGGAACAAGAAGGTCCCTCATCGTCAACACACTGGGTCCTCTTTGAGCTCTTTGGCAACCTTACTCACCAGCAGGAACACAACACTAACGATGTATTTCCATGTAGACTAAAGCCGAACGAGCTACACATATATAATCCAACGTCGATTAAAAGAATCAGCGCAATAACAAGTGTCTGTGTCTGAATTAGTCATGATTAGATATGATTTTTAAGGGGCGGACGGGCTGTCGTTAAGAAAGCAAACGATTGTGCAGAGATTTTAATTTCAAACATAAATTTAAAAATGTATAAGTATATATAGCCACTCAGTTATTTTGGGTAGCTCTAGCTACCAGCCGTCAGCCTTATAATAATGATTACCTAGGTGATAGAGTCCATTGAAAAATATAAAGCAAGTGAGTGGTCTCGAAATACATTTTCCTTGTACTCCTCTCTAGTCTAGTGGGTAAGTGATCTTTGGCTTAAAAGGTTTGGGCGATGAATTTCATTGAATATCGTAATCGCCGTCTAAGGCCATACAAGTGACGCTCTGAATACGTAATCGTGTTTCCGTGGCACAGGATAAAAGGGACGATCTATTTGCTATTCTAACGACGGTGGCTTGCAATAATTCACTTGTTTCATTTTCTATTGTTTTTTTTTATAAACAACATTGCGCGCTAAAAGTAAAAGCTGCATTTGAACATTGCTACAAATCTTTATTTTATCTCATTTTGACGCCTGCCGTGTCGTAGTGCATTTCGCTCATACTTCTATAGTTGCAAAACAAAGTCGTGTCGTTTACACCATATTAATTCAAGAACGGCTAAACGGATTTTTATGATTTTTGCTTTTTGGATTTATCTCCACCCCGAATATACTACAGGTAAAATAAGACTACGTTTGACAGTTTGGAGGCAAATTATGTACATCAATGAAACTTTGTTTATAACTTTATCTTGACAATAGAAATGAGGATCTAATGCTAAGTCCTACGAAAATTTTGGGGTCCTACCCCTTTCCAGGGAGTAGGTGCATAAGAACAAACTAATACCAAAAGGTCGTGTCTGCATATGGCAGAACTTTTTTGGAGAACACAATTGTGTAAACAATTGTTTAGACTTTCGAAGCGATTATTTCTGAAAAAAAGTTTAAATAACCCTCAATGTTATTTTTAAAGACCCATAGATTGATGATACTATCTTGATATTTGGTAAAAAAAAAATGTTTTAACAACCATTCATATCTCGCAAAATAATGCTCAATATACATAGAAAATGACACTTCACTCACCTGTTTTGTGAAATGTGCGTTTTTTAGATTTTCCGCCCTACCTATAACCCCCCATGGGGGTGTGACCCCTAAATTTTGATTAGGCTATACGAATTTATTTAGATTAGTACAAGATTTAGATTGGTACAAGCAAAATGCAATTCGAAAGATGTTAATAAAAAATTGCAATAAAACATAAATGAACTAAATGAGATTTCAAGCTCACATGGTCATTCACATTATAAATATTACTTGAAACGGGATTGTTACTCCGTGATGTATGGTGCATGCAACTGCGCCGAAATATCGGGAGCTCGTAAAAACAAATATACATGGTAAATATCCCGTTTCAAGTAATATTTATAACTAAATGAGGCCTATAAGACGTTTATAAATAAGGAGCTCAGTTGATAACATTGAGGTGGAAGTTTGTACGAGAATTTCCTTACCGGTTCCAAGTCGCGGCGAAAAGCTAGTTCCACACAATATCAAATCACGTCTCTGCCTTACATCTTATTAAACCGCAAATGCGCGTGTACACTTTCTGTATGCCTAATAAGGCATTATTATGTGTGTACTACATATTTTTTTAATAACATGGTTAAATTGTTTGAAATGAATATTGTGTTCAAAATATATTGAGGTTCTAATGGTTCGTTGGATAAAATTAATATTTTCTCTTGACTTTAAGACTGTTTTCGTTTTCGCTCCTTATCTTGAATGTTTAACAAGTACATAGATGACAATGGGTAAATAAGTAGGTATATACACTCTGAATGTAAGTATAGGTACTTTTCCTACACGACTAACGATGCTTATATGGTTTATTTTTTTAGGAAACTCAAAAGGGTTCAAACTTAATGTTAAATTAGCTTAATAATGTTAATTCACCACACACACGTGTTAAGACCCTTCAAAAATCTAGTACATAATGGTGCGGCCACACTGACGTAATAAAATGTTATAAGTATAACACAGTGTAACAAGGATGCCCTATGATGACATAATAACGGCATCCTTGTTTCACTGTTTTTTATAACGTTATACCCATAACATCAGTGTAGGAGCACCATAACACACACTTGCATTCGGACCGCTTGTAGAATAAACGTCGGTATCTAGTAAGTAGGTTGTAGCCGTGTTTGATTGCTGCGTGATTGATGATTGGTAAACAAGCGGGAAGCAGACTTGAAGTCAAAGACAAGATAACTAACTCAAGATCAATGTTTATTGCTGGTTATGCTAACTAACTGGAGTAGGACTACGAGTATGGGTATCTAAATACTCAAACACTTGATTTTACACCGATAGTCAACACCATGCAGATGAAAACTGCAAGATAACTAATGGTCCCCGCAGGATAGTTATTTCGATGAGGTGGGCTTCATTAAGTATATAAAAAATATAGTCGAAGCCTGTTAAAGCTTTGTTCTTGAAAGAAGTCACAATAAAAATCGTAACAAAAAGAAACATAACATTTGAAACTCGAAAATGTACTCGGGTTGAAATTGTTTTCACGTCAAATTATTTTTAATAGTCACTTCCAATAGTTCCAATGCGAGGGATGCTAGAAAATGAATAAGAACCAATTATAATAATTTTAAACAAAAAAGAACCGACTTCACTTATACTCCACATTTCCAAAAGCAAATGCCCGAGCTAGGGTAAAAATACTTAAATATAATATTTGAAGAGTTCCCTCGATATCTCCAGGATACCATCATCAGATCCTGAACTTGTGACAATGAGACCAACTGTGAAGTGCAAAAACTTGCATACACAAAAATAATTTTCCAAATCGGTTCAGACGTCTGCGAATAATCGGTGAACATAAATAAAAAAAACCGGCCAAGTGCGAGTTGGACTCGCGCACCGAGGGTTCCGTACAAACCTGAAGGTATATAGGGGTAGTAACTTTAAAATTATTAAAAATATTTTTATTATATGATGTAACTAAAAATGTACGGTTTTCGCAATTTTTCCTTTATCGGTGCTATAAGACGTTGCTTCTTACCAAATTTAAAGTTTCTGAGTTCACGGGAAGTACCCCGTAGGTTTTGAGAGTGCCGAAAAACTCTAAAATTTGCAGCATAAACGACTTTTGATTGCGTTGGCTTTTAAGTTTGATTTTTTTCACAGCTCCAAGGGACAATAGACCTTAGTATTTGATATAAATTTCAGCTTGATACTTCCACACGTTCCTGAGAAAAATGGTCTTGACAGACAGACAGACAGACAGACAGACAGACAGACGGACAACAAAGTGATCCTATAAGGGTTCCGTTTTTTCCTTTCGAGGTACAAAACCCTAAAAAACCGGCCTAGTGCGAGTCGGACTCGCGCACCGAGGGTTCCGTACAAACCTGTAGAGTAGTAACTTTAAAACTATTAAAAATATTTTTATTATATGATGTAACTAAAAATTTACGGTTTTCGCAATTTTTCCTTTATCTGTACTATAAGACGTTGCTTCGTAACAAATTTCAAGATTCTGAGTTCACGGGAAGTAAGTACCCTGTAGGTTTTGATTCCCTTGCGAGTTTCGAAAATTTGCGGCTGTATCTTTTGATTGCGTTGGTTTAGAAGTTTGATTTTTTCATAGCTCCAAGGGACAGTAGACCTGAGTATTTGATATAAATTTCAGCATGATACCTCCACGCATTCCTGAGAAAAAGGGTCTTGACAGACGGACGGACGGACGGACAACAAAGTGATCCTATAAGGGTTCCGTTTTTTCCTTTCGAGGTACGGAACCATAAAAAAACAGCAAAAACAAAGTCCCGATTAATTGAGAACCTCCTCCTTCAAAACCTTGAAGGCGGTTGAAAATACATTAGTTTTATATTTCCATAAGCATATGCATGATTTTTAAATAACTCAATCCGGAACCTTACAGTAGGCCTACTTAAGCACACACAACCATACGATACGACCAGGAAAAATTCTGCCTGATCCCAGACATTTTGAGTAAGTTGCCAAAGATATGATAAAACCTGAGTGCAATGCAGTTTTGAAACGATAACTGCACACTATCAGGTGCATTTTGACAAGGCTTAGAACTAAATACTGAAATATTGAAGTGGCACTTGACGCCCGTTCCATTATTTTATTAAGCAAGGCCTTGTGACGGAAGTAGTAAGAGGGTCTACAAAAAATAAATGTTTTCCAAATATTGTAAAATGTGTTAGAGACTATTAAAAATATTTATAATAATAATAAATAATAGAATACTTTATTGCACACTACAACAAACGAACAAAAAGAGTTATAATATAGGTACAGCATAGAGATAGGTAACAACAGGCGGACTTATCGCTAAAAGCGATCTCTTCCAGACAACCTTCATATATCGAAACGGCGATCATAGTTTAGTATTTATAAAGGGTAACTAACGCAATTTAAGTCGATTTTTGCTCGATATATAGCATATGCTACCATAGTCGAAGCCGGCGCCCTGCCTTCGCGAAAGGCTGCTCGTGAAAATGATCATCGTAACATGTTGAGCAAAAATCGACTTAAATTACGTGAGTAGCTATACATATTTTTATTGTGTAGCTGCAGAAAAGGAGGGAAACCCTTGAAAAATATAATGATTTATAATTCGTGAAAGGTATAATACCTCATCATCAGTGATCGAAGGTTTTCCAAAATTTTTGGTGCAGTGCTAGTAGACGGAGAGGTAGCCACGTCAGATATGACACAACAATGAGAGCAACGAAACCCCTCTGGTCAGTTTGCAATACTATGCTTATTTCTAGATGTGGATATCTAGAAATAAGCATATGGAGATGTGGCAGCAGTCAAGTGGTGGAGGTCAAAGAATGCAAGCCACTTCAAGAAAACAAATCCTAGAGTTCTGGGTTTGATGCAATATTATCTTGTTGACTGTTTAATTTCATTCCTGCTGATAAGCAATCATAATTATAAGCTTAGTTATTAATTGATGTAGTAATTTCACAAGCTATTTATTTTACGCAGTTTCTACCTGTGGACACTTTTAATTGGCTCACTGTTTCTACATTACTGCCTTTCTTGTTACCCTAGCTGTAAGTTTTTCAATGAAATAAAAATAAAAATAAAATTTTGGAAAATTATATAAATAATTACATTATATCTGGCCAAAAGTTTCTGCTGGGGGTAAAGTAGTGCCAAAAGACGTATAATGTAAGTAATTCATAGTTTGTCGCGTACTGTTTTTGTTTCCGTAATAATACGCAATGTTTTTAGGGTTCCGTAGTCAACTAGGAACCCTTATAGTTTCGCCATGTCTGCCCGTCCGTCCGTCCGTCCGTCCGCGGATAATCTCAGTGACCATTAGCACTAGAAAGCTGAAATTTGGTACTAATATGTATATCAATCACGCCGATATAAAAAGTGGAAAATTTGTTTTTATTAGGGTACCTCCCCTATACGTAAAGTGGGGAGTGATTTTTTTTTTCATTTCAACCCTAACGTGTGATATATTGTTGGATAGGTATTTAAAAATGAATAGGGGTTTACTAAAATCATTTTTCGATAATGTAAATATTTTCGGAAATAATCGCTCCAGAAGTAAAAAAATATGCGTCCCCCCCCCCCTCTAACTTTTGAACCATAAGTTTTAAAAATATGAAAAAAATCTCAAAAGTAGAACTTTATAAAAACTTTCTAGGAAAATTATTTTGAACTTGATAGAATGAATAGTTTTTGAAAAAAAATTACATAATAATTTCTGAATTAAGTTTGTAATTTAACCGTATAAGCAGGTGTTTATTGTACCTGTAATTTCTACAAAATTACAATGAAATGACGTGCTTTCAAATAAAGTAAAAACGGTGAAAATCGGTTCACGCAATAAAGAATTATTCCATAAAAATCATCTTCCATACTTTAAGCTCGCGCGCAATAGTTTACTTAATTTGCCGATAGATGTCGCTGTACGTGGAACTCTCATATCATATCCTACATGGCGGTGTTATTAACTCTTAAGTGGGGACACTTACTGTGACGGACGGAAAACTACGGAACCCTACACTGAGCGTGGCCCGACACGCTCTTGGCCGGTTTTTTTGATCTAATGTTAAAATATAGGTCCTGTGCCGTTTATAACTGAGACAATTTCGGCAGTTTTTACCTATTCTGGTATTACTATTTAAAATATCTAGCCCGGATCTAGCAATAAGGGAGTTTTGTTGCTCTCATTATTGTGTTATATTTGATGTAGCCATCTCTTAGTCCAGAGGGTTATTATTATTTTGAGGCTATTAAATTGTTTGAAATCAATAGATCAATAAAAATAAAAAAGCCATTTAGAACTCAGTAATAACGTAGAGATGGTTGGTAATTAAATATTTAAAAAAACACAAAAAACGTCTTTATCGGTTTTGCTGAAAAATCTACGATCACTGCTCATCATCATCTTCAACAACAATAACTCAGTAAGTACATACATATAATTAGCCCACTTAAATACTGCACTGCTTAAAAATATGGCTATTATTTTTCGATCCTGTTGAAATAATACACAGGATTTTATTGAGCAGTTCATTAGGGAGGGCCCCCGGGAGCCGAGAGCTCGCTGGAAAATAACAATCTGGACAAGCTGACAGCCGTAACGAGCCCTCAACGTCGGCGGGACCGTTTTTAACTTAGAGAATTCAACCCAGATGGAATGGAGTAGCCATGTCTGTCATTTCCGATACAAAAAAAGTCTGCCGATTTTGCTGGGGAGGGGAACGCCAAATGGATGGCTATTCGTACGTAACGTTCAAATAGCTACGTCAGATAAACGTCAGTCCATACATGTGTATGACCACTGATCATATGTTTTCGGCAGAGGGGAACGCCGGGGAGGCAAACGCACTCAAGGTTGAATTCTCAAAGGGTTTTAACGAATCCTAACAGTAAGATATATGCGG
Organism: Pammene aurita; assembly: GCA_947086415.1. Taxonomy (NCBI): domain Eukaryota; kingdom Metazoa; phylum Arthropoda; class Insecta; order Lepidoptera; family Tortricidae; genus Pammene; species Pammene aurita. The sequence continues at coordinate 21,508,471 of OX352298.1, read as the reverse complement.
TAATAATTTTCATATTATTTTATTTTATGTGTGTAGTATATTTATGTATGTATTTATAGTATATATTTTGCATTTATGTAAGAAGTTTTATATTTATGTTTATGTATGATACTGAACTGAGTATCTACCTAATTAGATTATAAATTATAATACAACTCATCTTACCGTATTCTTACCGTATCTAGATTACAGTACCTAAGTCTGCCTAGCACTTCCAACTTTCTATCTCAATTGTTCAAAGATTAACTGGACGAAATCCCTTAAAGAGGGATAAATTTGCCTTTGTACGTATATGTTGTGTTAAGTCTTTCGTTGTGTGTCCTTGTACAATAAAGTGTTTACTACTACTACTACTTTATCGTACCGTAAAGTCGGGTTACATTAACCCAATGAAGGGTAACTTTGGCCCACCTTAAAAACACATATATGGTCTATTAAAAAATATAAAAATATTAGTTGTTCCCGTGGCGAAGCGCCGCGTCCGCGTGTGTTTTAAAGGAAAAACTACCCTAAATGTTGCCCCGGGGTATATTTATATAACTATTACCATACAAAATTTCGTGATAGATTCTGTGCTGTAGCACAGAATAACTAATAGTACTACCGTACAGAAAATTCACTCCTTCACAAAAGGCAGATTTAGGTATAAAATTATACCTATACTCGCCGCCTGCAAGCAAAATTGAAACTTATAACCGCGCATGAACCGTGAATCTTCTTTGCGCGCCGCAGTTTTATGACCGAGCTGTGAGGGTTGTGACTTGACAAGTTTTTGTACCTAAATGATTTATTATTTTTAAGATAAATATGTAGGAATTACAAACGTTGATTCTGTAAACATGAAATTTTTATCCGGAGATAGTATGTCTGATTCTCACGGAAGTAGGTATGCCACAGCCGTATTCCTTTGAAAATATGTCGATCAGTTCCTAATATTGTTTCTGGGCAACGAATATTCAATAAATTAAGGATGTTTATTTTAACTATTACCTACTAAGTAAGGACATCGGGACCTTTCAATATCATCCGGAATTTAAAAAAAGAATTCTGCTTCCTTGTTCTTCCGTTTATTCAGACATCCGTAAACAGAACAATATATTTTATACGGATTAGATCGAGATTTAGGTTTCGAAGCCATTGTATTTTCAATTTTGCGTAAGCGCCACGTGACACGAGTATCGTGCGAGCCGAGCGGCAGCCCACTGCCATACGCCTGCCCGGGAGGCGCGCCGGCCAAATGTACCTAAACTGCGTAGTGACACCCCCCTGGCTGTAGTTTTTACGTAGTTCGCGAATAGACAAATTTTTCCTTACGCGTTTATTATATGTATAGATAGATAGATGAAGATAGATAAACTGGTAGTTTTAATCAATATTTTAGCAATGTGCCAAAAATTGAATGCATTTATAAAACCTGCAATGGACCAATCTGGGCTAAAGTTATGGCCCCAGGCCCAATGTAACTTACAAGGTGAAATCTCAAACGGTTGCTTCGTGTGAAAGCCCAGAATCAAGCTTAATTTTACTGTCGAAATAAAGTTTCAGCTAAACAATAATCAAATCGCAAAATAAAAAAGTACATTATACATAGACATAGGTACGCAATCGATTTCTATCTACAGTATTCCAGTAGCGAACCAATCAGCTAAAAAGTCAGTTTTGACTTAGAGAAATAAGTAAATTTAGAGCGCTCAATCCATATATTTAACTGGTTATTAGCTCGAAAGCTTGACATAATGAAGGCATGATGACTAAGGGCACTAAGGGAGGAGCAGGTAGGGGATGTTACATGAATAGGTCGCCCGTTCTAAAACTTGGTATTCACACCCCCTTCCCGCTCCTCCGTTGTATGGAGTAAGCACTTGGTCTTAGAGGACTATGAAAGTTAACATCTACCCTACCAGCCTGCGATTGGACTCAACTTGGCTTACCATTTGGCCTAGAGTACTCAAAGGTTGCTGCAGCTTTATCACGGTCACGACCAAGCATCAAAAAGACAACCTCGGCAGGGCTCGTGACGTCACCGTTACGCAACCGTCACAAAAACAGGCAGTCCAGCCCAGCTTACAGTCGGCCTAGACGTCAGCGGGCTGATCGATGGTCACCGTCGAGATAAGCGAGATGAGCGATCGGGCCTTATCGTTATCACGTGTGGAAGGAATCTTGGACGGACGCGGTAGCTTGAGACGCATTCGCATAGGACAGTCTGTTCAGACTGCACGCGCACCCTTGAGGCAGGCTTGCGAGGAAAGGCGTACGCGCACCCATATGTAGCGATAGGGTGACGATGATACAACGGTAGTGCCGACATATCTCGATTACGTGATCTCATATCGGACGTTTATTTAAAGTGAAGTGAAACGTGTGAATCAAAATGGGTAAGCATAAATAGTGCACTAATTTCTTGGAATTATATCGTTACTTTTATATTCACCAATTTTAATTATAAAAAAAAATTACTTATGTACAATCGGGTTTATAATTGCATACCCAATTTATGAATGAATTCACTGATAAATTGGATATGCAATTATGAATCCGATAGTACATCTTGTATCATACCCCCCGTAATTCTTTTTTTGTAATTGAAACAAGTAAACAGTACCTACCCACCAATTTCGCCAATTATCAATTATTATTTTTATAGGTTTTTGTAAGGAATTTTTATGAATGACTTAATATATGTAGGTCACAGACAGGCTAACCTAATTACTATGTAAGATGAGGGTAGCTCAATGAAAACTCATGCGTAAAATATAACTAGATTCTCGTAAGCTGTAAAATAAGTATAAACAGACTCTCGTAATAACAATTTATCATTGTTATTGGCATAACGTAAAAAAACACTTAAGTAGGTACACTTATAGAGGCTGACAACATCAAATTGACTTTACTTAAACAGTTTTTTAGCTATAACTACTTGTTTTGGGAAAGTAAAAATATATATGTTAATATTAATTATATTTGGATTAGTTTTAAACAGTTGTATGTATTTACTTTATTGACTTATACGTCTGTAATTAAAGACAAAATTCTACCACATAATATTAAAAACTTCATTATTTTATATTTCTCAATTAACGCGTAGTTTTTTTTAATTAATCATTTTGCTAATTTTGCAATGAGCTCCCATACTAATCGTAACAGTGTTTCTCCTTCACTCGCGCTGAAAAGATAGGGATGAAATTTAGCATTATTATATATCATAGATCGTCTACGTTATTGGTGGCTTAAGTTATTAATACCCGACTTCGCCAATCTGAACGTAGGTAGGTATCGTACTCGTACTTGTATTTTCGAAATGTTACGTCCATCACTACATAATACGAGGGTTGCTACTTATATATCCGGAAACAAAAAAACAAACAAACGTACACGGCTGAAAATGGTTTTATTGTTTTTCAAAGTATTCCCCTTGATGATCTATGCACTTTTGCATTCGCGTGAACCAATTTTTAAAGCACTTCTGCCACTCCGCCTGAGGTACCTCCATAACGTGTTGTTTGAATGCGTCGACAGCATCTTCAGCGGTCGAAAATCGTTGACCGCGTAATTTATTCTTTATATTTGGAAATAAATAAAAATCGTTGGGTGCCAAGTCAGGGCTGTACGGCGGATGACCCGTTAATTCCACATTTTGACCCTCCAAAAATAGAGTTGTTTCGCGTGACGTATGACAGCTGGCATTGTCATGATGAAGAATGATTCTTCGTCGCTGGTTAGTTTTACGAATTTGTTCAAATACTTCCGGTAAGCAAATGGTCGTGTACCACTCTGAATTAACCGTTCTACGGTTTTCTAGTGGCACTGTAGCTACATGGCCATTAATACCGAAGAAGCAGGCCACCATTTGTTTCAATGTACTTTTTGCACGAGTAACTTTCGTAGGGTTCGGCTCATTTTGAAACACCCATACCGTTGATTGTTGCTTCGTTTCGGGATCGTATGCATAGATCCAGGATTCGTCACCAGTATAGATGTTATAAACGGCTTTTGAGCCACCACGGTTATATTTTTTTAACATTTTATTGCACCATTCGACGCGAGCATCTTTTTGCTCTTTTGTTAAGTTGTGGGGTATCCAACGCGAACAAATTTTTTTTACAGCCAAATAATTATGTAATATGCTATTAATGCTGGTCATAGAAATACCCAGAGTCGCCTCTATCTCGCGGTACGTAACATGTCGGTCGTCCATTATAAGTTTTCGCACAGCCTCGATATTTTGTTGTACAACGGCCGATTTCGGGCGACCTGCCTTAACTTCGTCCGTAAGCATACTACGTCCACGATTGAACTCACTAAACCAGTGATACACAGTAGTTTTAGATGGGGCTTCATCACCAAAAGTTGAAGTTAGTTGATCTATGCACTGTTGTTGCGTTAAACCACGCCGAAAATCATAATAAATCATAGCACGAATATTTTCACGAGTGAGTTCCATTCTTGCTGCGAGATGACATTTAAAACCCGTCAAAAACAAAACACGAGCGTTAATAAGAAAGAAAAAATATACCGGCCAGTACTTAAAAAAGTTCAAATTTTACCATGGAGGTCAAATATGCTATTTAAGAAGATTGTAATCCCGGTTTCCGGATATATAAATAGCAGCCTATGTATAAAACAAAGTCGCTTTCCGCTGTATGTCCCTATGTATGCTTAGATCTTTAAAACTAGGCAACGGATTTTCATGCGGTTTCTTTTCAATAGATAAAGTGATTAAAGAGGAAGGTTTATATGTATTATACATGCATAATATAGTAGAGAAACACTGATCATTTTCGAGGTTTCTAATGTAATGTCGTAAATAAACCCAATATGTTGCGCTTACTTTGCAAACGCTGGCTGAACCCTACGAGATAGATCTAAATAATGTACTACAGTATTGTACACCTTAAAAAGGTCTACAAAAAAGTCCGTGATGGTATATGTCTATTTGTCTTAGGGATAACCAACAATAACCATTTTTTTATTCCGTGCGAAGCCGGGGCGGGTCGCTAGTAGACATATAAAATAGGAGACGTCCCACGAAGATAAAACTGTGACTCCATATTAAGCCGCGGTCTCGTGCACACACACTCACTTTTGACATTTGATGAACCAATCACCGCTCGTCAACGAGTTGTATATGTGTGCGTGTGGCGCATAAACACGAGGAAATCGGCTTTTGGAATCACAGTTTTGTCTTCACGGCATGACGTCTCCTTATTTTATATGTCTATGGTTACGACAAAATGTTAAGACCAAAAGCTTCCATTTGGCCGCTGGCGCTTAAGTTTTTATACAGGGTGTAACAAAAATATTGGTGATCCGTTTAAGGGTATAATGGGTATCGTATAGCGACTAAGAAAAAGTAGAAGAAAAATGTTTTGGACGTGAAAATTGTTTTTTGTATGGGACATATCGTCCTAGCCGGCCAACCCTCCATACAAGACCATTTTTATTTCTCGCGTGAAAAAATGTTTTTCTTAGTTTTTCATGATTAGAATACGATATCAATTATACAATTAACCGGATCACTAGTATTTTGGTTACACCTTGTATAATTACTCGAATATACGAGTATACATTATTGAATTTGTACAACGTAAGTAAGCGCCTGCACATGGCACCTTTACCAAAAAAGTGCCACAAATAAATAAATGTAAGTACCTAAGAGTAAATACGATTAAGTACCTACCACTCAGATCGTAAAACTAGTTTGCAAATATCGTGAAAATTATTAGGAAATTAAAATTAATAGGAAAAGCAATAGTGATCATTGCAACTTAAGTCAATTAATTAAAATTATCAAATCAAAATTTTAGCGGTTCCTAGGTTATAAAAATATTATGTAACTGTACCGATTGTATATTAAATTTACAAAAAATATTTTAACGCCTAGAGCGACGACTCCATTCGCTTCCGTAGCTTTTTTTAAACTTTTTACGTATTTGTCAATTTTTCCTATACGTAAGTTATACCTACAACTCAACACCTATTACGTATTGTCTATATTGTGTAAGGTATTTATCACATTAAAAAAAATCGAATGTGTTTACCTAGTACGCGACTAAAATTGTAATCAAATAAAAACCACGTTCAGACAATTAAGCATATACGAGTATATCATTCCGTAATAAATTAACATTTATACAAATAATAAAGTTCAAATCAGTTACAATTCAAACATTTTTCCATTCAGCCTATTGTACACTAATTCCTCTTGTCTAGCAAGGCTAAACAGTAGCCGGAAAATCTTTACCCCTAGCCAACAATTCTGTCACTTAAATTTAGACCTTGTCTAATAGTTATAAAGCCAATTATTGGACGTTCTTTTTTACAGAATATAGTCTGAAATAGTTATGAAGTTTACACGGTGAGTCAAGCAAGTTCAATGGATCGGTGGTACCTTAGAACCCAATTTCGCGGTTGTCGTTCAGAGCGACGTCTCTTGTCCGAGACAATTTAAAAAATTTACAGTTAATCTACATGTTCACTCAAAATAATTGACACCTGTTTCGATTTGAAACGTGACTGTTGCTTGAGATTTTTGCACAAAAACAATAGGTAGGTAAGGTATTGTCTTGAAAAATTATATAGGTAATTGTTGTCATCAAATGTCCGCTAAAATAGTAAAGGACACAACGCTCAGGAAAATGCTATGGAGAGGACTAGTCCTCGGGAAGTTTTAATTGAATATTATTGGTGATTATCGGTATTGGTAATTGTCAAAATAAAATCAAAGACGCCAAAATGCTGCACTTTTTTTTAAATTAAGCTTATGTATTAAAATCTGTCGTATGCGTTATATTCCCACAATTGGCTTAAATATTATCAAACACCTAAATTAGAACCGGGAAAAACCTTTCCATACTGCTCGAGTTAAGTGTCCTGTGTCACGATATTGATAACAATTATCTGTTAAGTGTCTATAACTACTTGTTACTACCGTTATTTTATTCTAGTTAAATGCATATTTAATGAGCAAGGGGAAATTTAAAAATAATAATATGGTTTTTAAAAAGAATAGGGGAAGACTTCGAAATTATATCCTCTATCATCGTCGCGAATAAACACCTAAACTGGAGACCTAGAAAATTTATCTCACCTCACCAAACCAAAGCTACATAAATTAAAAAGACTTAGCATTGTTGCAGAAAGAATACTCAACAATCCACATCAATCAAATTGGCTTACAATGCCCCAAAATAACGTTGTTCATTAACAATGAGATATACTTATCATTTATTTCCAATATTCATATGCAAAATTTCTATTCACACTCATCCTTACAAATAACTCGTCGAATAAAGAGTATGTTATTTTAATTTCTCTTAATTCGTTAGTGACGTCAAGCAAAATAAAATCAGTAATTACGCGGTAGTCATCCGCATCGGAGTTGGAGCCAATTAGGCGGATTTGAGTCATGTCCCTCGTTGTCTTGTGTACATATATATATTACACGCTGCCCTAAAGCTCTGAGAAGAGACAATTATTTCAAGGAGACTGCAAATTAATTTGTCCATTGAATCGCGCGTGTTTTCCCAACCCGAGCAAAGCCCTACGTTGTCACGAGACTCCGGAGCTAATCGAGAACCATAAGCCGTCATTTGTGTCATTTATATCCAAGGCAAAGACAAGTAAATAATAAAGAGTGTAATGTGGCTTTGTTATTCTTAGGGAATGCTTCGGCTCTGATTTTGTATGGCGAGTACCGGGAATTCTCGGTCCCGGTACTAGTTTAAAATAAAGATACCGGGAGCACTGCACGCCCTAGATATTAGCACTTTCATAGACAATTCATCTACTCATATATTTGATTATGTAGATTTCATTCGTGTAAATAGCCCAGACATACCTGTAGTTTGTATTCCATAAGCCTGTACTACTTTGTGTCTTGCCCTTCTTGTTTTCAAATTATAAGATTTAGCCTGTAGTATAGCATGTCTAGTACGTAGTGTGCGTAGTTTTATTTTTATTTGAGGTGAGTCGAGCTTTTGTTTTATATTCACTATCTCCTCTCTATCTGGTCGGCTTGACAGTGACGTTTTAAGTTTTATTTCTTTTTCTTTTTTTTTATTGGCAGTTTGTGTTTGTTTTTGCAAGTTTTGTACCATAGATTAAGAATAATTTAAGTGTGGTATGCACGATCATTTAAGAAATAGAGTCTCTTATAACATTTATATTAGAAAACCAAAATTGTAGGCTAGTATAGCCGCATCGTCGACGCACTGTGGCACACCTGGGCTACAACGGAAGATCAGCCGCCAGCTTCATGCTGAGTTGTGGCCCTTTTGTGACAAACTATGTGACGCCTATTTTATGTACTATTTTTTTTGTGTTACCTGTGTTTGTCATGAATAAATGTTTTCTTTCTTTCTTTCTTTCTAAATTTGTTTTATTTACTACCGTCAACTGCTACAGCTTTGCCTACGATGCTCAACTTTGCCTGGCTTGAAAAACATAGTTTTCTTCCACCAAACAGATATTTATATCGTATTCCTGAGATGGGAGAAAGGCGGCCATCTAGGAATAAGATGTAAATAGCTGTTCGGTGAAGAAAACCATGCTTTTCAAGCCAGGCATGGTTGTGGCAGTTGACGGTATCTAACGATATTTTAGTTATAATAACGCCGCATCAGGCCGGCTTACCGGTGGATACCTACAAAGTCGCGTATTTGAACAATATTATAGTGGTCACTAATTACTTATAAAGGGACATATTATCACCTCGCATATACTTATACTCGTACAAGTCTGTGATCTGAAAATAGCGGAAGGCTGTCTTAAAGAAATTACCTCGCTAAACGAAACCACCTTAAAATAATGCAAAACAAGTGACTTATATATTATGGGTGCGAATATTGACGGTCTTTCTTATACCATTCTCTGACACCATTTATGTCGGCAGCGTTATCGTGCCCGTTGAAAAAACAGCACTGAAAAGAGCTGTTCGTTTTGAAACCGACACCCGTTAGGATGATTGATCTTCATTAGATGTAATCAAATTTTAAATATATGTTGTTGACTTGCGCAAGTATTATGGCCGTTCGTAATGTAATTATTTATTTCGACCTATGGTATTATACTAACAAGAAGTGTTAGAATTAGAAATAAGTATTCGGCCTTCTTACATACTTGCTATTAAATTAAAAGAACAAAAACAAATATCAAATCAACTTTGATTTTAAAAGAAAGAAAATTCATTTATTAACGTCACATCTGTTCAATTAACAAAGGAAAAGAACAAAAGTAATTAACGATAAAAGGGACCTCCACTCAGTAGGTATAATGCCACAGCAAACTACGGATTTTTAACATGTCTGATGCCACGGCATGTTAATGTTACCCAATAAGGAATTTCATAACATCAGTCACTACCCTATAACGCTTATTTATTACATCTGCCTTTTCGTCGGAAATTTTTGGACAGACAAAGCCTTTCTCTATCCTTTTCACTAAAAACGAAAAAGTACGCAACTTAATGGTTTATGTAATAGGCCCTTAAACATCCGAATCACATAGCATTTATGGTGGCCGATAATAACAAGTTGGCTGTTGTTTGGACATGTCGATGCGATCTGAAATGTAATTAGTTCCATTTATCCTTAAAGCTAAACGGCGTTACACTCTCACGTGCTGTTTAGTTAGCTACTTTGTAATTACTAATCTGATGATGATGAGCTATTCAACGCCCGTACTTGGCTGTTTTATTGCTAGAACAACCTTGATGCGGGTGGTAAGTTGCAATTTGAATTCAACTAGGTACATATATTAAAATTTTATGAAGTGTGAATCCACCTCTGGGTGACATACAGTAAATATTATTGCAATCTGATGTTTAAAGCCAAACGGGATCCAATTTGAGTCAAAAAAGTAATAAATCTAACATTTCGCTACTTTTGTCGTAAGTGGTGACGCTGGTTATTTCAACCTGACCCTCCGACCCCTGATGGTCTTCCATAACGGCTGAACCAGTTTTTTATTTATTTATTTCAAGAGAAAACTAAAGTGGTTTTTTGCGAATAGTGCCCTCTAAAATAAAAATTACAATTTTGTGTTATACTTACCTACTTAGACATTACACAAACTTGTACAAGTAATGTACAAATCTTTGTCTACCATGTCTGACCGATTTCTCTCAGTTGCTTAAAGGTTAGCTGGAAGAGATCTCTTAAAGGGATAAGTTGGCCTTGGTACACACTCACTATATTTTTGTTGGTCATGTATTTGTTTTGTGCAATAAAGTGTTTTACCACTACTACTCCTTATTTGAAACTTATAGATAAGTAGCGTGGAAAGTTGTAGATTTATGTTTTCTTAAGTAACGTTTTTTTTGTCTTTATAAACGTTTAATTTACAATGTTTACGTGTAGGTATAAAATACTGCTAAATTTTAAAAGATTTAGAATATAGTAAAGTAGTTGTATATGTGTTAAAATTTTCGATTAAATCATTACTAATCTTTAAATCTTAATCACGTAACATTTTAGCGGTATTATATGTTACTCATAAGCCAGGAATTGGTACAAACAATGTCAAGGGAGATGATCAATTAAGATCCATGTAAACGATATTAGCTACTCTAATTAACCATACTGAACTGAAATGCTGTAAGATTAACGAAAAGATTTGTAAATTTAAGACAAATGACTGTCACAATACTACATGTAAGTAATAGTCGCATAAATAGCCCTCATATACAGGGTCGAAAGATAAGTCGGGCCCTGGAGGGAAACTACCTTAAAACCTTGAGATAGTTCAATTCGCTCAAAGGAAACATTCTTTTATTTTTCCGAAAAACTAAAACTGCATTCACAGTTTTTTTCTTAATTTTCACTTTTTTCCATACTAATTGTATGAAAAATATTATTATTATTATTTATGGGTTCTCTTGTGCCCTAAACTTGGTTGGTATTTAGAAGTTTTTATCCTCGTTGGAAACAGGATCGATTGGCATCAATTGTCATAAAAAATATTTATGGCAAAAATTACAAAATAAATGCTTTTTTTGAAAACTGTACTCTTTTCCAAAAATTTGTAAATGCAGTTATGTCCCTTTAAAGAAATTAAAGAATGTTTCCTTTCAGTGAATTCAGCTATCTCAACGTTTTAAGGTAGTTTTCCTCCAGGGCCCGACTTATCTTTCCACCCTGTATAGTAGTTAGGTAAATAGTTAAAAAATTGTTAAAAAGTAGCAGATAAAAAAACTCGTTTAAAATTCCGATACGTTAAAATAAAATAATTAAGTCGGTAATTTATATTTAAAACAAAAGAAAATGAGCAGAATCAAGACTCAATAAACTTACAACAATTACAACTCCGTCATACCAGCCCACCGCTCCACGAACTAAGCTAAGCAAGCTCTTGAACTAGGTACCAACACTACCAACTGCCCCCGCCGTTCCTTCTTCCGCCAATTTACGGTAGGTAGTCATTCTGTCACACAACAGATTCAAGTCGTACGCAGGCTCGTCACGTCACAGATTTGACTAGAATGAGTCACTCTCTCTCTAATCCTTATTAGACATGTGCGCCGCGCCGCCGCGCCGCCGCCGCCGACAATTTTTGCACGCCGCCGCCGCCGATGATTTTGACCGGCGTAGAATCGGCGTGGCAATTTTTTAGTCTTTATCTTGTTTTAATGCCCGGAAATGGCAGTGAGTGGCCAGTATACTACTTCTTTTAAAATAATGCTTTTCCTTCTTCACTTATTTCTTGCCGGTGTACCAACTGACGTTATTTTTGCTGTCATTTCGATGCTATCGTAAGATTTACGTAGACGACTTATCGATAATTCATACCGTCTGGTTTTTAAATGATAGGTTTATATTTTTATATAATTTGTTTTTTCCGGCTTTTGAATAGAAAGCATTTTGATTTACTTCAATAACTTTTTTCCCTAAAATAAGAGTGAAGTGACAAATTTTTAATTTTTGACTGACTCCAAAAAGCTGCAGGTTCTCATTTGTTGTTTTCATTTCGCGAAGATGACTGGGTTAGTTTTTTTTGTTTAAATGGCCTCTTCTCATTAGGTCAAGTTTGATTTTGGGATCGAGAGAGAGATATATATTTACGTTAATGTTAAGTATAGTTACGTAACGTTACACCTGCAGTTAATTGTAATTTACGTGCTTTTATTTTCGCTCTGCTAGCGACATTTAATACTTAATAGTAAAGTGGAACTGTGGGTATCACTATAACATGATTTCAACTTAAATTATTTGGAAAAGATGCTTCAATTTTGTTTTAAAGTTACTCGTTCTTTTTATCTGATGCTACTGACGTTCGTTAGGCGCATGGATTTATCGTGGTTCATCGATGTTAATCAGCAATCATGTTTTTGCTATTAACATAGAAGAGAACTTCGCAAGCCGCTCGCAGCGGGGATGAAATAAGTAACACAAATAATTGGAAAAAAGCCAAATTCTGTTATTTAATCAAGGAATCTAATCCATAATTATTTTTGCATTGTTTAGAGTGATGCATTATTGTACATTTCTTCATCTTAGTTACTTGACCCATAGCTTAATTGCGAACATGCGTGAAAAATATTTAATTGAATTTGTTCAATAAACACGTTCAACAACAACACCAAATTAATTTAAAATTGTGGAAATCCGTAATAATTTTATAATATTTTTGTAAAGAATTTTTTTCGAATAACCCAAATATATTATTACTTGATGATGAATACCTCAATTCGATTATATGTGCTCTTACAAGAAAAAAAAGTATAACAACTTTATAGGTAAAAACGCATTGTTTCGTGCCTAAAAGTTACAAAAAAATTCCAAAAACTTATTCCTTCCAAAGAGTTTTCCGTAACTTTGAGGCCCGTGACGTCATAAACCTCACGTTTTTTGTATGAGACCATTGACGTGCGTCGCAGATGCCTAACGTATTTTCGCATTTTTGACGTTTCAAGGCTACAATAGCTAGTAGGTTTATTAGAGACATTTGAATCTAACGGGAAATATAATCAAATGACGTCTTCCCAAAAATTCATGTATGTTGCGAATCAGTAAAGCGATCGAGACCTGGCAAGGTGTATTGATGTTGGTTCAAACCCAGTTTTATTATTAACCCAAATAATCAAACTTTATTTTTCAATTTTTGTATTTGATTTAATAACAAATTAGAATCCAATCCATCCATCGAAGAACGATGAAATAAAATGTAGAATTTATTTCCTTTGTAAATTTGGGCTACCGCAAGCATCTTTGTCTTTTAGAACTTAGAATCAACATTTTCCCTCACAAATTACAAATTGTAAATCAGTCTGTTCTGCACTTGTTAACTTCGGGGCTTTTTGTATTATTATGTAGGTTATTTTCAGGCAAGTGGTGAGGCCAGTTCTACATAGATATTATTTTAAACAAAAAAAACCGACTTCACCTAGCCTCCACCTTTCCAAAAGCAAATGCTCGAGCTGCTGTAAATAATACTCAAATACTATAGGTGTGCCTATAATAGTTGAAGAGTTCCCTCGATTTCTCCAGGACCCCATCATTAGATCCTGACCTGGTTACAATGGGACCAACTGTAAAGTATACTCTTTCAAACAAAAAAAATAATTTTCTGAATCGGTCCAGTCGTCTTCAAATAATCGGTGAACATACATAAAAAAAATGCAAAAACAAAGATCCCGACGAATTGATAAACTCCTTCTTGAAATCTTGAAGTCGGTTGAAAATACTCAAATAATTATAAGTGTGCCTACAATTGTTGAAGAGTTCCCTCGATTTCTCCAGGATCCCATCATCAGATCTTGACCTGGTTACAATGGGACTAACTGTGAATTATCAATCTAAAAAAGAATCTCTGTCAATCAAAAAAATAATTTTCCAAATCGGTCCAGCCGATTTCGAATAATCGGTGAACATACATAAAAAAAAAATAGCAAAAAAAACAAAGATCCCGACGAATTGATAACCTCCTCCTTCGAAATTTTGAAGTCGGTTGAAAACATTAAGTACGGAGCTATTAAACGTTCGGAGCTAAAAAAAAAACCTAGTCCATCTTTTTGAAAATTCTTTAAAATCAAGGATTTGATTTAAAATGTGCAATGTTTGCGAGACAATCATACGTTTTCAAAGATTTGGGGTGTTTTATTAAAGCAGTTTATCCTTATAAATACTCAGTAGGCTTCAATTTAGAAGGTAATTAGTCAAATTCCCCAGGCATATTAAAAATATGTACCACGCCGATTTCACGCCGATCACGCCGCCGCCGCCGGTCAAAAAACGATCGGACGCCGCCGCCGATGATTTTGCCATCGGCGCACACCTCTAATCCTTATCACTCCTTATTATTTCGAAACAGCAACCTTAGCTCTACAATGCCAAACGGTCATGTCATTGTCAGTCAAACGTATTTGCCATCACACGCGTGATAACTCCCCATGTTTAGACATGTCACCACTGACTTATTTACGACGATAAAATCTTCTCGTATTCATTATTAATTTGATTAATCATGCACTCGTATTGTAAATAACGCTACCGTTTTCACAGAGATAAGATAAGCGCTTAAAGTAGCTGAAGTATATAAGTGTAGGACGCATGTCATTAATAAGTTTATACATATTTGAACAGGCTTTATTTTTAATAACTTTAATTAAACGAGATAACCTACTTTCAGTTTGAATACAGAAGTTTAATTGAGTATGTAGGTACCTGGCAATATTTTCTGTAAGGATTTTCCTTGTCAAGTAATAGTTTAGGGCTAGGAGCGAATAGGTAACTTTCAGTTACCTTTGGTAGTTTAAACTATTAGTCTACTCTGAGATATTGTATGGTACAAAATTAAATTAATGTTTTACATAAAAACATCTTAATGACCCTGGAAGGACCCAATTCGACTTAGGAATTTACACACCTAATTAGGTCTTTGCAGACAGTGACCTGTCGATCATTGGTGTCTATGCATACGGAATACGGGTACTACATGACTGCTATGCTACTTTTGTAGGATAGGTGAATCATAATAACATGCAATCATTAATACTAAAGTGTAATCTTGAAAGCTAAAATTTATAAAAATGAATAGAGCATAAATAATATGTCGAATTTCTACACTTGACAGTTCAGTAGGTAGTTATACTCGTATATTAAATCGCTACGTGTCACAAAAGTACGGATATGGAAGCCGTATGATAGGCACCTCTTTATATCCTAACTCCTAAAAAAACGTTAGATTTATTTTTAGGTCGAAAATCTGGATCAGACTTTTTTTAAACATATGCAATATTAACATTACCTTTCTTGAACAAAGGTTGTGATATACCTGTTACTTGTACATATATTAGCGCGATTTGTCGTGTGAAATTATTTATAGGTGGATTCGTGTTCCCGTATAGGTTCATGAACTTACCTACTTAAACTAAACTATGGATGCTGACAGAGGTAGCTTAGTTACGGCTTCTGCTTCTGGCCAAGATCCCTTACCCATATCGTGAACAATGACATTATCTAAACTCCATAAGATAAATTTAAAGTACACAAATACAAGTAGCTGATATATCTCTTCAGTCATCGATTTCGGAGAAATATCATATTTCTTCATGTAGGTACCTACGGCGGCAATGTTTTCATATAAGTAAGTAGAAGTTTAGGTTTGTAAGTTTGTTAGTTAAGGCGTATTCTTTTTTGTTTTAATTAAAAATATTAAATAATAAATAAAAAATACTAGTAGAAGTTTCAAGGAGCATGTCATAGCTTAAATACAGTCCTACCTACTATATATATGGTCCCTAGTAGAAAACAAAAAATTGCATTTTAAATGCGTGTTATTAAATATTGTTGTCCTAATTATACTTATACTGATGTAGGTATTACTATTGAAATGTTCCTTGTCAAAGGTTCGAGCTATGTGGAATTGTTTGGGAACCCCCAAAGCTTAAATTGCTTTGATAATCTCCTACCCGCAGATGCGTTCAAATATCGCTACTCAAAAATAGACATTATGTGCACACCATAGAGCACATGTTGCAGTGCGGAACTCTAATTATTTTGTGTCATCGAATATGACTGTAAGAAAACCAGAAGCAACGCGAAGCGTCGTGCCAATTATTTAGTTATTTGTGGATGAAGTTTAGTTTAACAACAACGTACACAAGGATTGTTTTGTTTAATAACTTGACTAGTTTCGATTGATTCGGGTGTTTAGTGTTTTCCGCAATGAATGTGCAATTTACGATCCAAAATGAACCAGGAATCAGTGACCACTGTGATTACATACGTTGACAAGCCCATTCTAGTAGATAAGTGTCTACGGGTCTAAATACTAATCCTTAAAACCTTATTAACCTCACTTTTACCTTAATTTGTTGTGGCAGCAATTAATAGGTTATTTTTCTTACAGGTCTAGACTTTTTAGAGCATGGGGCGGACTTCGAGGCAGCCATCTCGGCTACAGGTCAGTTCAACACAATTTTTACAAATAAGATTCATACAATAATGTTTTTAGGGTTCCTAGTTGACTACGGAACTACCTGTACGGAACTACCGGTACTACCTTATAGTTTCGCCATGTCTGCCCGTCCGTCCGTCCGTCCGTCCGCGGATAATCTCAGTGACTGTTAGCACTAGAAAGCTGAAATTTGGTACTAATTTGTATATGAATCACGCCGACAAAGTGGTAAAATAAAAAGTGGAAAAAATGTTTTATTAGGGTACCTCCCCTATACGTAAAGTGGGGGTGATTTTTTTTTTTTTCATTTTAACCCTAACGTCTGTTATATTGTTGGATAGGTATTTAAAAATGAATAGGGGTTTAGTAAAATCATTTTTTGATAATGTAAATATTTTCGGAAATAATCGCTCCAGAAGTAAAAAAAAATGGGTCCCCCCCTCTAACTTTTGAACCCTAAGTTTTAAAAATATGAAAAAAATCTCAAAAGTAGAACTTTATAAAAACTTTCTAGGAAAATTATTTTGAACTTGATAGGTTGAATAGTTTAAAAAAAAAAAAATTATTTCTGAACTAAGTTTGTAATTTAACCGTATAAGCAGGTGTTTATTGTACCTGTAATTTCTACAAAATCACAATGAAATAACGTGCTTTCAAATAAAGTTGACGGACGGAAAACTACGGAGCCCTACACTGAGCGTGCCCCGACACGCTCTTGGCCGATTTTTTGTAATCTGATTTCATCTGTAGGTATGTGAATGGGACGTCTTTTTCTAGGTTATTTAGTTAGCTGGGTACCCTAATAGAAACACACAGTATACGAGTACTTTCATAAAAATAATAAGAAGTAGCAATTTAATAGCACAGTTTTCAAATGTGTGTTTCGTAATTAATTTACATACTTATACCTGTCAATCTTGCATTTTGTCCCTGTCGTCGAATAACAATCACTATGCGACAAAGGCATCATAATAATGTACAAACGATTTAGTACAATTAGGTATAAAGGGTGAACACTATTAAATTGTTGCCTACATTTTTACTTTGCTAGCGTGTTGCATCGAACCTTTTTAGGGTTCCGTAGTCAACTAGGAACCCTTATAGTTTCGCCATGTCTGCCCGTCCGTCCGTCCGTCCGCGGATAATCTCAGTGACCGTTAGCACTAGAAAGCTGAAATTTGGTACTAATATGTATATCAATCACGACGACAAAGTGGTAAAATAAAAAGTGGAAAAAAAATGTTTTATTAGGGTACCTCCCCTATACGTAAAGTGGGGAGTGATTTTTTTTTTCTTAGATATATTGTCGGATAGGTATTTAAAAACGAATAGGAGTTTTCTAAAATATTTTTTTGATAATGTAAATATTTTCGGAAATAATCGCTCCAGAAGTAAAAAAAATGTGTCCCCCCCATCTATCTTTTGAACCATAAGTTTTAAAAATATGAAAAAAATCTCAAAAGTAGAACTTTATAAAAACTTTCTAGGAAAATTGTTTTGAACTTGATAGGTTGAATAGTTTTTGAAAAAAAATTACAAAATAATTTCTGAACTAAGTTTGTAATTTAACCGTATAAGCAGGTGTTAATTGTACCTGTAATTTCTACAAAATCACAATGAAATGACGTACTTTCAAATAAAGTAAAAACGGTGAAAATCGGTTCACACAATAAAGAATTATTCCATAAAAATCATCTTCCATACTTTAAGCTCGCGCGCAATAGTTTACTTAATTTGCCGATAGATGTCGCTGTACGTGGAACGCTCATATCCTACATGGCGGTGTTATTTTAACTCTTAAGTGGGGACACTTACTGTGACGGACGGAAAACTACGGAACCCTACACTGAGCGTGGCTCGACACGCTCTTGGCCGGTTTTTTTGAATATTCTTTTCAAATTTTAAATTTATAATGGTGAACCACACTTCGCCTATGCGGACAAATATTCGTGTTGCGTCTCTTTCCTATTCTATACAATAAGAAAGAGACGCAACACGAATATTTGTCCGCATAGACGAAGTGTGGTGCCAGCATGAGGATCGTGAAATATTAGACAACCATAAAACGTTCATTTGTTTTTTATCTATGAAAATGGCGTTACACGAAAAATATGTTCGTGAATTAATTTTGCAAGAATTTAGTAAAAATCCTCATTTATCAACTTTAGATCTGGCAAAATCTTGTCAAACTACGCGGACGACGGTTCAACGGACCCTAAATAAAATAAAACAAGGAGAAACTATAGATAGAAAGCGTCGTGAGGGTCAACCCACCAGAAAATATAATGTTAAGTTAAAATCAAAGGTGTGCAAGCTATTTGATAAGAATCCGAGCATCTCATCCCGGGATGTGGCGAAAAAAGTAGGAACAAGTCAAGCAAATGTCCAAAAAATTCAAAAAGAATGCGGCATTACAACATACAAGAAGCAAAAAGCTCCGAAGAGAACTGTGGATCTATATAATCGTGCTGTTAGACGTTCCAGGTTATTGTATTCCTTGTTAATTGAGAAAAAATGTTGCCTAATTATTGACGATGAAACCTACGTCAAGGCAGACTTCAAGTCTTTACCAGGTAACCAGTACTATTCCTCTCGTGACATTTCGAATCTCGATGAATCGGAAAAGGTAATACCAGTAGAAAAAATTGCTAAGAAATACCTTGTTTGGCAAGCTACATATATGCCAGTGCGGCATGAGGAGCTCACCATTGATCACTACCGGGACAATTAACACCGATATTTATATATCAGAATGCTTGAAAAAAAGAATGTTACCATTCATGAAGAAGCACACTTCCTCAACATTGTTTTGGCCAGATTTAGCAAGTTGCCATTATTCGCCTCGAACTTTGGAATGGTATAAGGCGAATTCAGTCGAGGTAGTGCCTAAGGAGAGTAACCCACCAAACTGTCCCGAACTTCGCCCCATCGAAAAATATTGGGCTAATATAAAAACTAAACTGCGTAAAACTTGCCAACCTGCCACTTCATTGCCAGATTTTCAGCGAAAATGGGTTAAATGCACAAAAGTATTAACCGATGATTACGTGCAAAGTTCGATAAATCGCATCAAAAGTAAAGTCCGGGAATTTTCTCGTTGTTCGTTAAAATAGTCATAATATTTTTTTATTGATTTTACTTTATATAAAATTAGTCATATAAACAGTTTTAAGCACTTTGGATTTTAATTTTCTCTTTTGTAGCATGTTCGACCTGCGACAATTTAATAGTGTTCACCCTTTAATCAATAAAAATAACATCAAACACCACCCATATTAGTACTCTGAAGAAAATGTCCAAAGTAATCTCAAGTGCTCTACTATCAAAACAAATGCGGCTCGAGGCTGTTCTGTTATACAAGTACTCATTGTCTCTTTGTATGCCGAAATATTTTGTTTATGCCCGATGTGTCTTTTGTAATCGAAAATCTAACTAAGGTACTTTAAGTTATTAATCACATAAGTAATATGGTGACAAACAATAAAATACATTGTTGTCGTTAGCAAAGCAATATTCTTTTCGTTAAAAAAGTACCAGCTTTCAATCCTATGATGACTACATTTGAAAAAACGATACTTACAGACAATGTTCTAAACCCAACTTTGTTCCATAGGCTTCGGGCGCTTCCACTTCTGCCTGCTGGCCATCTCCGGGCTGATCTACGCTAACACGGCCATCGGCATCACCATCGTGTCGTTCGTGCTGCCGGCCGCTACATGTGACTTCAGAATGACCTCCGCTGATAAGGGCTGGCTCACCGCCGCCCCTATGTTGGGTAAGTTCAAGATTTTTTATGTGTAAAATCCATATAAACTGATGGGGTTTGAAGTCTACTCATTTATACAGGATGTTTTTTCAACTACCCATATTGTGAGAGGTGAAGGGGTAGGCCATACTGAAAACTTTTACTTAAATCATCATCATCATCATCATATCAGCCGAAAGACGTCCACTGCTGGACATAGGCCTCCCCCAAAGAGTGCCACAATGACCGGTCCTGCGCCACCCGCATCCAGCGGACTCCCGCGACCTTCACCAGGTCATCAGTCCACCTTGCGGGGGGTCTACCCACGCTGCGCCTTCCGGTTCGTGGTCGCCACTCGAAAACCTTTCCGCCCCAACGGCCATCGGTTCTACGAGCAATGTGCCCCGCCCACTGCCACTTTAGTTTAGCGATTCGGAGGGCTATATCGGGTTACTTAAATCGGACCGAAAATTTTTGGCTTTTCATACATTTAGACCGATCAGATGTCGACGTTTTCTGTATAGGCCAATATTTAATTGTTTTTGGAATTAAGGGTTTGGAATAAGGGTGCCATAAAAAATTGTTTAATATGACATATCGGACCGTCTCGTTCATTATGGCTGTAAGGCCTGTAGGTTGGAAAACTACCTATATATACTTGAATGATTCTGATAAAGCAGTTCCCATATATCCTACGTTTGAATCGTGCTTTGCTTTCAACTATATGAGCAATTATTCATTACTAAAATCAACCTAGATTCGTACACGAGCGAAGAAATCAGATCACTAATTATCGAATCTTTATACAAAGTTACCTATTTCCATTATTTGCGAGGGTAACATGTATTTACCATTAACCGAGTTTCTAATAAAAGTTTTCTTGCAAAATTGGTCCTAACAAATTTATTTGAAGCTCACAGCCGAATCTACATAATATATGAATTTGAATTACAAATGAGATGAAATGCTGATTTAAATAATTATTCTTCCGGAGTGGTGAAAACCGAGGGCTTTTAAGCCTGTACCTTTTCTTTACAACAAAGTATGTGTTTTAAACTAAGCTCGGCATTTTCGTAAAGCAAATAAGTTAATTAAGTAATCAATGTTTGGTTGGCAACATACCTTCAAATGTATGGTTTTCTATCGCCGTATTAAGTCACATCAAATGAAAAGAAGTATCTGAAAGTACCTATACTTTAATGACATTTTCATCTCTCCTGCTCGGAAAGTTTTATTTTCCTGGGTAGATAGCCGGGTGGAAAATTGCTTTTCCATCCCTAGGGTGGAAAGTAATTAGCCGTGTTAATTGTGAATTGAGCCGGTGCCCACCCGGATGCCCTGCTTCCCGACCACCGGCAAAACATTGAATTTGACTTTTTCAAATTGTTCAAATTTTACTTACCATTTTTATAGATTATTCTTTATATAAGGAGTGGTCCGGGAAAAAAGTAGCCCTGCCTTTTCTGATTTATCTTTTTATTTTGTGCCGATTTAGAAGCAGTGTTTATATTTAAATAATCTGTAGATACAATCATACAAAACATAAATACAATCATATTTAAATGAAACAGCGTTTGGAAGTTTTCGCCTTTTGTATTCCATCATACACATAGTTTTTTGAACAGCGTCTTCTGACAGAATTTTTGAGGTCTTTCTCAAAATTATATTTTTTCTCATAATTTGATTTGATGAGCTATTTTATACCTTAATAAATTGTCTTTCTTCAATAGTAAACTTTTTTATCTGGCTTAATTTTAAGGTAATTTTTAAATAAATGTATTTGCCTTTTTTATAGAAAATTGTCTCCCATAGAAAAATCTTTGTCAGAGGTTAGATTAGAGAGTCTTCCTGACTATCCTAGCTAAAATACAGTTAATTAATGTAGCATCTTGGTAAGATGAAATTCTGAAAAGCATAAAACGGGTTGTGAAAATGGAAATACAATTGTGGCGTTGTAGCAGATGTCGATTGAAGATTGTCAAATTATGTTGTTCAAAAAGTTACAAAGTATGTTGAAATAAAAACGCGAAAACTTATATATGCTTACATATTTTATTATGATTGTATATTTATTTATTAGTGTTGTATCTACGGATTAATAAAATAAATATACTGCTTCAAAATTAGCACTAAATTAAAAAATACACAAGATTGTACACGGCTACTTTATTTCAGGACCACTCCTTACCTGTTTTATAAAATGTGCGTGTGGTATTGTACTTTCCTCACAGTCGAAATGAAAAGCAGAGTGTTTAACTCGGGTGAAATTACCCATTTCACCCTCGACCTATTGGCGCTCTCACTTCGTTCGAGTTCTCAGTTAAGGTGAAATGGGTCTCTTTCAACCCTTGGTTAACAATCTACTATTCTTGTATTGTAGGCATGGTGATCGGTTCCTACTTCTGGGGCTGCTTGGCCGACACCAAGGGCCGCAAGATCGTGCTGGTCTCCACGCTGCTGCTGGACGGCTTCTGCGGCATCATCTCTTCCTTTGTGCAAGTCCTCTCAATCTTCATGGCTTGCCGATTTATTAACGGCTTTGCGTAAGTTTTTTTAATTATCTATGGTTAGGTGTCGCGGGGCAAGCGTCCCGTCCTCCCTATGCTGAGCCAAATCCTGTTAATCATATAGTATAGTTTCTGGGTGGAGTTTTTCTGGGTGTGCCTCTGCCACGACTATCCCGAGAATCGCAGCTAGTGGTTTCTTTAGCCTATTTACGTTGTGCTTATATTCATGCTTTTTTTTTTCTCAGTTAGCCTTTCCACTAATGGTCAAGCATGTAGTCCAGAAAATACTTCATATCATTATGTATTGCGATTCCTTGCTAAGCTAGCATACACAGGACAAAAGTTTCAAAGCGGTGTAGAAAAAAATGTCACGTTTAACGTTTGGTCACAACAATAAGAAGCCAGCAAGTTTTTAACTACGTGTATAATTCACATCCCCTGCCAAGCTTTTAATGAAATCAGTATGAGATCTTCAGTTACACTAATTTGTGAAATATCTAGAGGCAACGCTAATACTAGTTCAACTGAAGCCATTCATTTAGAGAGCGATGGGAACCCTGCGTCATATTTGCTCTATTGAACATCGCTTTCAGTTCCCACGACCATTACTAGATCGTAAAATAATAGACTGTCGTATTTTAGTTGATGGGATCAAGGCTAAAACAATGGAAATAGTGATGGTATGGTCGTTGATACGGTGACTTCAGTCTGTGAGTTCGGAAAATTTGTTGCGATTATGTAATAAAATAAAAAAAATTACAATGATTTATAAATAGTAGAGTATAAATATTCGAATTTACTAGCTTAAGAGCCATGAAGGGCACTTACTGAGGTACCAGTTCTTCTTATGCTAGCCCTACACACGAACGAGACGCTGATATAAATCCGTACTTTACATAAATTTATACTCTACATAGGTATTTATAAAAACGCTTCATTGCCAAAACGCTTTGGACGTGATTAAAGTACCTAAGTAATATTTATTTTATATTTTTTTTGTTACATAAGGTAATTGGGAGAGTAATTTTCTTGTTAATCTTAATTAAGATTAAATTTACTTTTATTCTAGTGTCGCCGGCGCCATGGGTATCTGCTTCCCGTACCTAGGAGAGTTCCAGCAGACCAAATACAGAGAGAAGATCCTCTGCTGGATGGAAATGTTCTGGACTCTTGGAGTCATCTTGCTTCCTTGTACGTACCTATGTTGTTTCTTTAAGAAATCGATACAGGAGTGCAGGCGGGCACGCTATTCACTCCTGCCGCCCGCGCATCCCTCAGTCTGCTTAATCGTTGGACCCCCGCGCCCCTGTACCGCGCAGGCGAGTACTAATCAAAGCGATCGAACTATAAACTCATGCATAATTTTTCTAAAACCGAGATTGAAACTTGGGTGTAACAGGTGGAAACTATTTTAAACAATGCTGTTTTAATAAGTAGGTACTTCAGCAGAGTTAGCGGTTAGAGTCATAACTAGGTACACCTACCTTCGCTTCAGACAATCGACACTTAGAGAAATACTAAACTTGTACTAGATACTTCACCTATAACTTTGGTATCTATTATCTGAATTTTAAATTGGTACCATGAACCATATACACGGTGTAACATGAGGAAACCGAATAATTTTAACAGCGTATTCCTGATCATAATTGGAGACTAAAATGTCGTATAAACTTTTCTGGAATTCGCCTAGTTTCAGAGTTACTACCAATTAAATAAAAAACATTTTTTATTGTGACTCAGTGCAAAACGCTTTTTTGATGGCGATTTCACCCTTTATGGGGTCTAGTCTAGACATTCTTATTGACAGATATCAAAGTGCCAAGGAATATTTTACGGAAACTATTTTTAACGAAAAAAAATGTACTAATTTATTTTAAACGACAGTTTTAGCAATAAAATGTATGTTTTTATGTTCAAAACCATTTAAAAAATCGAAAAAAAAGCAAAAAAAAATATTTTTTTTGGCGAAATTGACCTAAATTCATATAACATTTATTACTCCTTATGACCTCAGGAATTCGTGGTTAAAATCTCTCGCAATGCTCACGAGCACCGTATGTTAAACCACACCTTAGCAGAGATTATGAATTGGAACAAGAAAATGCAAAGTTTTGTCTAACATCAACTTCTCTTCCACAGTAATCGCCTGGGCCATCATCCCCATCACCGGCATCCGCATTGAAAGCGGCGCCTTCTCCTACGACTCGTGGAACTGGTTCGTGGCCGCCTGCGGGGTGCCGTCCCTGCTCCTCGGCTTCTGGCTGCTGACCTTCCCCGAGAGCCCCAAGTTCATGATCGAGTGCGGCGACTATGACGACGCGCTCAAGTGCCTGAAGAGCATCTACAAGCAAAACACTGGCGACGACCCCGATAACTATCCCGTGAGTCAGAACCTAGGTTCGGAGGCGGAGTGAAAAGGAGGAATAGGATGGTTACTATTTTTTCGCGTCATGTGTCACTTACTGCTGTGTTAGTTTAGTGTGTGTCAGTTATGCTGAGAAACACAGAGACCCGACCATCTTAGGATACCTGAAATATGCATTTAAATATATATCTTTACAAAAATTTTAACTTACTAACACATTCACCCTACTTACGCAATAATAAATTTAGTAAGTAGTTTCTTTGAGAGTCGTATTTTTTATACTTATCTTATAGTAAGAATTTTTTAAGTTATTCGAATATTCCTAAAGAGGTCCTCCTAACATTCGGACATTTAAAAAAATCTAACATTTAGCTTAGTAAGTATGGGGGTCACTTACCTATATACCTACATTTGTTTAGACTGTTGATTGGCTGCTTCTGATAATGTGTATGTCTTTTAATCACAGATCAAGAGTCTCAAGGAGAAAGTGCGAACCATATCGGTGGCGTCCCAGCACTCGCAGAAGTCAGTGCGCAGCCTCAGCATGCGCAAACCCAAGGACCTAAAGAGGCTGTTCAGCGAGATCTGGGTCCAGACCAAGGCGCTCTGCAAGCCGCCATACCTCAAATACACTGTGCTGACTTGCCTTATCCAGTTCGGCCTGACTACGGCGTAAGTTAACACACACACACAAGGTTTAATTTTTCTACTCCTGTAATACTCCAAAACACAAGGTCTTACAGAAATTGTAAGACCTTACGGTGAATATTCCTTTCATCTGACCCCAACAGCATCACACACTAATAACCATAAGCACCTACTGACACCGTGTTTCATCTAAACAGATTATATTATAACTTACCATTATCTTTTATAACCACCCAGGTATTTACCTGGCTACATTATTCAACTCATTAATTTAAACTTTTTTATTTAAGTCTTTGAATAAAAAGAGTTAGAGAAAGTAAAGTAAAACTTCGGAAGGAAACCGGTAGATTCTATTAATTTATATGTTCTAAGAAATTCAGACGTAGGTATAAGTGCCCAAACCGCATTTAAGTAATGGTAGGAATACAGACCAAACCTTTTTTAAAGCCAAGCCTTCAACTAGTCCTCAGTTGACCCTACCTCCTTAACAACCTTAGTTAAAGTCTGCCTAAAACCAGCCATCCATTTCAGCTACTATACCCTCATGGTCTGGTTCCCTGAGCTGTTCAACCGCTACGAAGAGTTCGAAAACAAATTCCCCAACGTCTCTGCGTCCGTCTGCGACGTCTCCGGAATCGTCACCGAGGAAGCCAATACGGATCCCTTCGACTGCTTGAAGACCATTGAGGCTAGCGTGTACATGCATACTTTGATCGTCGGGCTGGCTTGCATTCCAACGTCGCTGTGGCTGCCATTGTGCGTCCATAAGCTTGGAGCTAAATTCTTCTTGAGTGAGTATCTGAGCATAGATATCTTACAAGTTAATTATATAATTTTTGAATTTAGAAGTAGACAGGTGCGTTATACTACTCGTACTGGTACTTAACGCATACATTGAGATTGTTGAAGTGAACATTAAACAGGATTCGCTTGAGGTGCAGATTGGTTCTCTAAACCATACCGTAACCATAACTGCTTATCAACCGTCAGAAGACCGTACTAGCTGGTTCTACCCCTCCGTCTAGCGGTAGACCTAAACCTAACACCTAGACTAGAAGCACACCTAAAAACTTAACTTACCTTTGGTATTTAGTGTCAATAAATTTCACATTTTCCCCTATTTTCAGGGTAGCCTCAATGAACCTCGTACTCGTATACAACTAACATGTTTTTTTGTATTCCAGTCTTCAGTTTAACGGTCGCCGGCATCGTCACCGTCGCCATGTACTACGTGCAGAACTCCACCCAGAACTTGGTGATGTCCTGCATCTTTGAAGCCCTCACTTCGCTCGCCATTTCGCTCGTCTTTTGCGTGCTGGTCGATTTGTTCCCTACGAACCTTAGGTAATTGAACCTAGTTTCTTTTAGTTTTAATATCACTTTAACTTCAATTTCACCTGATCGAAATATTTGAGGAGTTCCGTCGATTCCTCGCGGGTCTGCAGGTACAGGGTGCCGTATTATAATTTTAAAATACATAAACAATACATTAATAACACAGTCTAGCTCAAACATAACAACAAATAATCAACCAATATTGAAGTTGTATTGGAGTTGCATCGGAATAATTTTCAAGCAATTTCCGATATTTCTGATTCAGACGTTTAGGCGCTAATAGCTGTATTGCGTAGTTAATGCATTGTAGTTGTATTGAAGTTGGATGGTGTCTAAACGTTTTCTAAAGTTAGAATACGGCCCAGGGGGTGTTATACAGATTGAAATTAAGACCAAAAAAATTCGCGAAAGGTTAAAAAATTCATCACTGACGCCATTTGCCGATTTTAGCCAGCCTTGAAGTATTTCTGTTACACAAATCTTTACTGGTGTCGACAGGGTTGTTGACAGCGGGCCAAAAATGTTTTACTTTCGTGTGATAGTC
Source organism: Pammene aurita (assembly GCA_947086415.1). Lineage (NCBI taxonomy): Eukaryota > Metazoa > Arthropoda > Insecta > Lepidoptera > Tortricidae > Pammene > Pammene aurita. The sequence goes on along the minus strand of OX352298.1, from coordinate 21,480,929 downwards.
ATTCGGTGACTTGGTAGAAGGATGCCCTGCCATTTGACCGTACAAAAAAAAATCCGTGTGCTTCAGGGTAATGGCTGCCGCGCTTTCTCTGACGGCGGGCAGAGGCGGCGGGTTGATCGGCAACCTGTCGTTTGGGTACCTCATTGACATCAACTGCGTGGTGCCCATCGCGCTCTTCTCATTCCTACTCTTCAGTAAGTATCAAAGACGTGGATTCCGAAAGAGGATAAGAAGAGAGAAAAATTAAATAAAAGCATGTGTTTTGGCGGTCCTCACAAATAGCGGAATTCAGCTAATCATAGACAAGTACGAAATTCTCCATACAAAAATTCAGATACCATAGAAAATTTGCGCTTTTGTCTATGAATAGCTGAATTCTGCTCCAATGTGTGGTGAGCCTTATGATACCCGGCACTGAAGAATCAAATCCCATAAAAAAAAAGTAAAATGAGAGCCAAGTTCTTTGCCTACAAAGAATGATTTTAGCTGTCATAATCCACTAATCGTGTTTAATTTTTTTTGACGTGACAACGTCTTATAATTCGATGGAGCCGGCTGCACGCACGAAAAAACATGACTCATGCGGCGTTACCTCGCTCTGAGGCGTTCCATTTAAGGCTTGAAGTGCAAACGAGAGCGCGGAACGAGCGACAAAGAGGCACAATCGGCCTTCGCGTTCGACAGCGTTCGACATCTGTCTCTCTCCTACTTGAGTGAGCTATGCGTCCGCGTGGACAGCTGCTATACAATAATACATTTACATGTTTTCGTCAAGTATGAAGTGCAGTGATATTAAAATTTTCTTTTGAAAAATGCAACCATTCCATCATTATTTTCTTATGACGTTGTCACGTTCAACTATCGTCAGTAAACCGACTTTACAGACAACCGATTTTTTTTATTAGTGGATTTTGACAGCTGCCGTCTAGTGAAAATCTCGATCGCAGAAACCCTCATTGATATATCTATGGGTGTCATTGATTTATACAAAAAGGGAGATATGGTACCAGGCGCTCGATTGTGTGCCATCAAATATAGGTTCCGGGACCTATATTGAATTAGTCGTGTGGCAGTCTCTCAGTCACACTTTGTGCAATGCGCAAAATATGGAGGTCTCCCTTGCATGCCCGTGTTAACTATATAGGTTTATCTCTTTTGCCCATGATGCACATACATTATAGCGGTGTGTAGAATTTTACAAGTGTGTAGGTGCTGGACCACATTTCAGTTTCGCTTACTATGAATGAACTTCACTCATCTTCCTTTTTGTTTATGTCTGGGTGCCAAGTTCTGTATAGACAATTCTATAATTCCAGTTACAAGAACTTGCAACATCGTAATAGTAGTTTATGTAACTGTTACGTAATAAGGGTCCTTAAAATATGAGTGTGGTTTCATAATAAGATCACACGAGTGTTTTAAGGCCTAATTACGTACAGTTGCATACACTGCTTTATCTACACTCATATTATATATATTAAATTTAGTGCTCGGAAAGCATACAATGACCGCCATTGCACCGCCATGGCCAACTCGATTGTGCCGGCGGTCGGGGAGGCGCGTGTCGGCGGCCGCGCGGGCGCGTGCCGTTGGTCAGGAAGGAGCACAGGATTTACATTATGTTATCAAAACTCATAGCACATCAATATTTGAGCATGTAAAGTTAAAATTACGTTACTGCCACAGATAAAAAGCTTATCATAGTAAAATCGGTTGTGGTAATGCTAGCCATTGCCTACCGTTTTTGAACACGTTTTAGAGGACTTACAGTGTGAGTGTAGATAAAATAAATTTATACAATGTTGTCTAGGATGAGACGGTGTGGCAACTCACTTCGTAGGGACAGTGACAATCAGTTTACTACAAAAATATAAAATACTTTGGGTTTAACATATGTTAGTCTGTATAATCTAATTACTAGAGGGCGGAGTACCGGTGGCAAATTTCACACAAAAGGTATGGAGTCGTTTTTATAATTATTATTTTAGGCTTGAATAATAAAATTATTCATTTACCTAATGTACTTAGTATGGTACCTACTCGTAAATTGGAAGTAAGTACTTAACATTTATTTTCATAAATCGATTTCAGGAACACCTAAATGTTATGTCGTAAATGTTTTGGGTTATTTTTCAATTCCTTTTAACAAAGTCACCATTCATCGATATAATATTTTTTACCATATGCAACCTTTCTTTTCAAAAAGTTACTAATTTACAAATTTATGAGACATTTAGAAACTAATTATTTGACATTGTCAATTTAGACAGCTGCTTTACATCTATATTATCTGAATTATTATTGCGTCGGCTAAATATTTAAAACCGAAAAATATCAAGATGAATAAGCCATGTGAAGCAACAATTCTGCGGATGATAGAACCGTACGAAAATCTTATATATAATGAAGAAGAATGTAGCATTCACTGTATTTCTTGCTCAGTGGATTTTAAGCAGTTGAAAAAATATAATGTCGAAAAACACGTTAACAGTAAACAACACCAAATTAACTGTGGAAACCAAAATGGCACCTTTGCCTATGATTTATGCGTTTTCCTTATAGCGTGTAACATCCCATGGAAAAGAGTTAACCATCCAGAATTTAAAAAGTTCTTTGGAAAATACTTAGATAAAGGCGTAAATCTTCCCGAAGAAAGTGTTTTGAGAAAATACTATCTTACCAGAATATACAATGCGACCGTCAAGCAAATACGAAATACATTTTTCGATTCCAATTTATGGCTTGCGGTGGATGAGACTCTTGATAATTTCGGTAATTGCGTAGCAAATGTAATTATAAAATCACTTGACGATGCTTTACAAAGGCCATATTTGTTAGCGTGTAAAGTCGTTAGTACTGTAAACGCGAACTCAATTGCAGCGGTGGTTGACGAAAGCTTGAATTTTTTGTGGGAGGATAATTTTACAGATAATATGAACAAATTTTTAATATTCTGTTCGGATAGTGCAGCGTACATGCTTGCTGCCGGCAAGATTTTGAAGAAAAAGTACACTAAAGTACGACACGTAACTTGTTTCGCTCATGGACTACACAGAGTCGCGGAGCAGATAAGATCTGAACATAAATTGGTCAATTCTTTAATATCTAATGTCAAGAAGATTTTTTTTTAAATCACCACACCGCGTCCGATTTTTCAGGGACCATGCGCAGAATGTGCCTTTACCGCCGGAACCCATTATCACTCTTTGGGGCACCTGGTTAAATGCAAGTTTTTACTACGATGGACATTTTGACGTGATTAAAAATGTTGTGATGCAATTGAACAGTAAAGAAGCTATTGCCATTAGAAAAGCCCAGAAGTTGTTTGAAAATGAAAATTTAAAAAACGAGTTAAGCTTTATAAAAAATTGTTACGAAATTATACCTGAATCGATAGAAAAATTAGAATGCACTAAAATTCCGATAGAAGAAAGTTTTCTGGTAATAGATATAGTTAGGAGTATTTTAAGCCTCCAAGGAAGTGAAACCGTGCGAAATAAACTCGAATTGGTTCTAGATAGAAACCCAGATGCTGACGAATTAAGGAATATGATAACAATGGAAAATTATAAACAAGTCCTTAAACATGCAACCATGACATCGGTAGATGTAGAGCGATCGTTTTCCACTCATAAATGGATCTTCAATAAATTAAGAAACCGATTCACTCCAAAAAACCAGGAACATGTGGCCATAGTCCATTCATTTTATAACATGGATACGCACTTAAGTGTAGATTGTGAGGAGGACCTCGAACACATAATTCCAGTCCTCAATTGTAATTGAATGGTCTTGAAAATAATATATCGTTTGGCAGGTATAACTTCTTAGTCTAGTATTTAGTACCTAATGATAATGTTTTGATAAGAAAACATATTATTATGTATTATAGATATTAACAACATATTACATTATATTTGTATGCTCGTAAAATAATTTCTATAAGTTCCTAAAAATTATTATGCAAAATTAATCATTTATTCGTTATTTATTTAATCATAAGAATACTTAGGCGACTCCATACATTTAGTGTGAAATTTGCCACCGGTACTCCGCCCTCTACTAATTACAGTACAGGGGCCTATTTCTCGGACGGTATTAGACTAATATTATTAGTGTATTCAAACCCATACGATTTGACAGCTCGTGGACTAATGATATTAGTCTAATACCTTTCGAGAAATAGGCCCCAGGCAGGCAGATGCCGGTTTTGGCAATTTTGTGTCAATAACGAATAATTAAACTCTTTATGGCATTAACAATATATTACTATATTTTTATGAATCTCCGCTGTTAAGATTCTGAAATTTAAAACTTATTTTTTTCTTAACGGCCTCCGAGCTGTCGGTAGTGTCGGTAGGTCCCGGGTTCGAATCCTGGTTAGGGCATTTATTTGTTGTTAATCACAGATATTTGTTCCTGAGTTATAGATATTTTCTATTTATTTAAGTATTTATCTATATCTATCTATTATATATATCGTCGTCTAGTACCCACAACACAAGTCTTATTGAGCTTACCATGGGACTAGGTCAATTTGTATAAGATTATCTCATAATATTTTTCGTTTTTTTTAATTCTTTAGTGAAATGTCAGAAAGGGCCTGAGGAGCCAGTTTTGGCCACTTTTTTCCATGGCTCCTGATACCATACATGACAGATGACAGTGCCATCTCTACTGCCATAATTTATATTATATTAACTATAAACCATAGACTATAAATTTGTCTATACCTTAATAAACTTGAAAATTGCCAAAACCCCCCGGTTTTCCACGGGGCATCTGCCCTATTTACCTACTGTTTCCAACAAATATTAACACCTTTCTCCCTTTACAGTGGCTGCCTTCCTCTGCTTCTTCTTGCCAAAGACAGGCCAAGAGGCTCTGGACTAAGTTCCGACCAGCAAGTGCCACTAGTGACTTAGACTGTCTGTGTAGATCACTCCGGAGTTTGTACATATCATTTAGAGTGTAAATATTGAGGACTTAAGTATTATTTATTATCGAGATACTAAGATTATTGTCGCGATTCGAATGGGTACCTATCCGACGCTTGTTACCTATTACTGTGATTGAATGCAGTATTTAAATAATGCCTTATTGATGTGTATGAAATGAACGTAACAGTATTTTAGAGTTGACTGATATTACAGTGCCCGTAAATTATTATTATTATTAAATATCAATTTACCTTATAAATATATTTTTGTTTTTATTTATATCCTATCCTACTCTTTTTATTGTTATGTGATTTTATCGGAACAGAAAGCGGAATCAGTATTTTAAATTTAGTTTAGCGGAACCAGAAACGGAATCGGAATCGAAAACTGAAGCGGAACCAGAATGATAATAGCACCATTGACTAACTGGAGATGACATCCCTAAGAAATTCTTTGTCCCAAAGGTTCTAGTGAAAATCACTATACTACTCTTTGATTCTGTCATAGATGTCAACGGCCAAACATGGCGCACAAAATTTGTTCTAGATGTCACACCTATTAGAATACATTATAAATCAATGAGCAGCACATGGCAAGCGGGGACATGAGCAAATGACAGGTATAAACCATAGATTATATAAGTCCCAGATAGAGTGCGGCTAACAAAATTTTGTGATTCCATAAAGAGCCAGTGTCCTCGTCGTTACGCACTACACACACATACGCACAGCAATAATGAGCCGCTCCCCCGTCACTCGTGTCCAAACGTCTATGCAGTCAAGAGCAGTTAAAAAATAATTAAAATATGCCGTCGTGCGTTGTCAAATGCTGCAGAAATGCCACCGGTCGGAAGAAAAAAACGGATGGGATAACTTTTCACCGTTAAGTAAACAATTAATTGCGTAATCACATTAAATATCAGTAATTTCATAAACTATTAACTTCATGGTAGCGGTGTTGCCAGGTGGTTGAATAGGGAAACTTCCCGAATGTAAAGGGGTCTATAATCGCCGCGATATGTTGTCAACACGATATGAACCAAACACAGCTTGATGTTTTATTTCACGCACGTTTTCAACTAATATTAACATATTACCTAATAGTTCATAAATTATAAGTTTTTGAAAGCAAATTATATTCCTTAGTATTTTTTGAATAAAATTTGTTAATAAACTAAATTATATATTTCTTAAAATAATTACAAAAATTGCGTAAAACATAAAGCTCATATATTATCAAGTCGTAGGTTGAATGCGCAAAATTATGCCACAATGAGTGATCTGTCCAACTTTTATCTCATTCTAACTATCGCTCCCTCTCACTCTGATCGGTTGACTAGTCGCTTTAGTAAGCGACTGGTCAAGCGATTAGAACGAGATTGAACTATAGTTAGAATGAGAGGTTAGCTGTCAAACCAGTTGTGTTGATCGATCTAGGAGCATTTTTAACCGACTTCAAAAAAAGGAGGTTCTCAGTTTATGTGTGTGTATATATGTTTGTTCACGATTATCTCGCGTTTGGCTGAACCAATTCTGATGCGGTCCTTATATACAGCTGTATTTTTTATCTATCGCGTTCGTGAAAACAAAATATACGTTTAAATAGTATCTAATACACTGAACTTTACTGTAATAAAATTTACCACGCCGCAGCATTGCGTAGTTCCATATTTTTCGAAAAAAAGGAGAATTTTCTGAGCTACGCTTTGAAAGGATTCACATTCAATGATTCGTGACTCATATTTGCCATAATTAATATCAGGTCTTACAAAAATTTCACAACCTTGTTCAAATTAAAAATAATTTTGTGAATTCCATTGAATTACTATGGAATTTAACGGTTCGGAGACCTCCGTCTACACTAACGCCTCTAGCGGAAATTCGTACGCGATAGTCATCATTCATATTCAGAGGCGATTGTCTATGGTTGCGGAAATTTGTCTATTGTAAGATTGTAACAGATTTTTTTTATGGAGGCCATAGACAAATTTCCGCAACCATAGACAATTGTCTATGAATTGATGAATTCAGATCAATTGTGTCAAGCGACTAATGCCACCTTCTTATCGAAATCGGTTTTGTAGTTTAAGAATGACAGTGTTATAGACAACATACAAATAATATTTGTATGTTGCCTATAACTTGCCCTTGTACCCCACGTGCCTGATATAAATATAAATTCAATTCAATTTAATGATCATTTATTTCGAAAGTTTCCTATTATATTAGTACATTTTATTTCTACTAAATTAATAACATCTTATAATTATGCCAGAAAGCCCACTGTCCACGACTGTGGCTAGAAGGCTGTCGTAAGTAGGTTTTGCATGATGGAAAATTATCAGTGGGCCCCATATAAAAAAAGCCAGAACCCATAGACCTGGCTGAACTGAATCCCGCTAAGTGTGTGTTGCGCCTAATCTTACCAAAAGCAAGCCATGTAAAATTAGCGGCCAATACTCACAACACAAGCTCATAACGCTTTAGCGTCTGCTAGATGGTTGCCAACAAGGCTGACGACGAAGGTCAACCTGACTGAATTTTGGTTCTCTAGTGTGAAACGGTTTGAGATAAGGTAAGTTTATAATAATACGCTTTTAGTTGGGTTCACCTTGGCCATATTAAAAAGGTATAATAAATGCTTAAAATAATAATATTGGGTCGAGAAGGGAGGCCGGACACACTCAAGTCGTGTCCTTTTATTAATTTATAAGTTTAGATTATTTACATCATTATTTTTTCTTTTATCCGCCTCTTCAGAAATATATTTCATCAAATTTATTAAAACAGGTGCTTATTAATTCTATTTGAACATATATATTAATAATCTATTTTTTTTAAATTCATAAATACTGTATGGCAACACTCGTCTGGACACACACATTCAAACTATCCGCCATCTTGCGTCACAGTTTGTTGTACAGCCATGCTCCGTCCTTTAATTTTTTTCGTCCAAGGTATAAACCTGTTTGTTTTTTATGTACGCCGCTCATTTCCCCCCACTCCGTTGCTATGAGATCCGATATAACTTCTGTTTTGAAAGTAACAGAAGCGGACGGATGTTTAAAACCAATCGGAAGTAAGTTCCGCCTTAACGGAACCGGAACCAGAGCTCTCTAACATCCCTGATTTATAGGTTAATGTAATAAGGTAGGCTTATCATCAGGTGGGCAGTATTATTGTTCATAATTATTTTTTCTCAAACATGCTCGGAAATGTTCCTGTTACGTTAGTAATTAGAGACCAGTAGGGACTCTATTCCAAGGCAGGTTCAGCGCGACGTACGTAAAGGATTTTCATACAATATTAAATCACTCAGCCAGTAACTGAAGCACTAAACAAGTAATTTTATTTCCTTACATGTTTGAGAAAAGCACTATACATGCTTCGACCGTAATCAGCTTACCTGGCTTCGTATTGTAGCCGTCCTCGTCTTCGACTCGGACGGCTACTAAATACTCAGCCAGGAAAGCTTACTTACTGGTCTCTGCAGTAATGTACTATTGCATGTTTTTAACCTTTTGACCGCCAAGCATTGAACAAAAATGACGCGCCACCGACGCCACGTAATCGCGTTTTGTCAAGCGAAATTGAACTTTGCGGAAGCCCGCGTAGGTCCCTATTGCATTACAAAGCCTGTCGGCTGTAGCCGTCGTTGGCGTCCATGGCACAACTTTTTGATGTCAGTGAAAGTGGGGCATTCCGCTCATACAATAGATTGTTATATATAGAGTTGTGTTAAAGTTGTTGTTGTTGATTGTGTTGTGTTGTGTATAGATTGTTGCTTACGGCTGCTGTAAAGCCGAAGTAGATCAAAATAAATGCAAAAATATGATTGAAGGCATTGAAAATTTCGTTAACTTAGTAACTTGACCCATAGCTTGATTGGTGAAGCGATCGAGCCCCGGCAAGGCGTATCGATGCAGGTTCAGGTCCTGCTGGGTTGATTATTTTTTCAATGTTTTCAATGTTTGTATTTGATTTAATAACAATCTATAGTATGATTGTTTGCCACCGTCGTAGTATTAAAAAAAGATACTCCATTGTAAGGATGCATTAATACAACGAGTTTCAGTCGTGAACTTTATGTTTATTCTAACTTAAGATATACCATATAGAGGCGAAATTAAAACATGCTGGCCCATAATCTGATAATAGTAGCATCGCAGACTTTATTGTCATTGTTATAAAGTGGAAAATCAAATGTTATAAAAACCATTTGCCTACTCACAAACTAGTAGCAAGGCCTTTGCAAATTACGTTATTTCATTTTCATATGTACTAGGGTTTTGTCGTTTAAGTAAGAACTATTAAGTATATTAAACAACTAACATTTATTTAAAAATAGATTAGATTACATAATATATTATAAAAGTTAGCCATACAGCAACAAAATTTTATATTTTTTCAAAACATATTTTACATATTTTTAAATTAAGATGCATTGTTTGAGAAAGGCGATAATGATACCACTATATTTACGAATATATAAAAGTACAGAAGCAATTCCAAAAGCAAGAAATGCCCTCCCAATACTGACCGATCTAAATGTGCCACCCTGTATAAAAGCATTAAGACTTTTATTATAATTGTAAATACTACCACACTTAAAACAGAGTTTCACCGACAAAATTTTCTCATAAGGGAAATGATACGATAGCCTTTTAACCACCAAGACTATTTCATATAACGCGCAATAATAAACCTTATCCAAAGGAATTACGATGCATTATAAGCTGTATGCGTGGTTACGTACAGCAATATTGTGTAATTTGTATTTATGATTTAACGGGAAGTCGGAAATATCGATTCTGTTATTCAAATATAGACTGCAACATCTGTTAATAAGCTTCAAATTTCTTTGACTCTATTAAGACGCGTACTATCTATCCGTTTGATGTGGATCGTACATTATTATGACCACTGTTTACCGAGTTCAAAAAAGGATGAGGTTAAATACCCGGGTGTAGGCTTTTTCCGTTATAATTTTCGCCTTTCAAAACTATAAGAACTTCTACGCGTGCTCATTTGAAGTCTAGCGTGAAGTCTGCGCCGTACTAGGCACGTGCGGGAGGCCGAAGACGTCGACGAACAAAGGAATTTCAAGCTTATATACTGCAGTTACGTTTCATATACGCATGGCAGCGGGGCAGCGCCGTGGGTTTACGAGTATTGGCGCTGTCATTTAAGGTTAGACTGTAAATTGCTGCATAGAAGTCTATATTTTCTTTTGTCTATATTAAGACGTGTAAATTGTACATTATTATTACGACGTTAAAGTCTACAATTAAGTGTGATTTCATTACAAATCGCAAAAAATATAAATATAAACTACAAGCGTGCTCACTTGAAGTCTAGCGAGAGGTCTGAGCGACGGATACAGAACAAAGGAATGGCATGCCGTCCTTGTTGCGCACGTTGTTGGAGGCGGCGCCGCGTAGTCAAACGAATTTTCAAACTTATATACTGTATTTACGTTTCATATTTCATTGGCAGCGGACTAGCGCCACACGTTTGTGACTAATAGCGTTAAAGTTGGACCAGTAACTGATGTATACAAGCTTCAAATTCCTTTGTCCTCAATAAAACGCGGCCTATTTCCAGCGATTAAATGTGAATTGTACATTATCATTACGACGTTAAAGGTTTAGTTACATATCGCCTTCCAAAATATAAGAATGAATTCTATAGTCTGGCCAGCCAACGAACGCAGTAGCAATGTACAGCGAACAAAAGTATGACAACACTAAGAATCAGTGAAAAAAGCAGCAATGATCATCAAATTTTATGTTTTTAATTTTAGTTCTATCTCACTCGCGCTTAAGATGAGAGAGTGAAATGCACTAGAAACAAATTCAATGTGAATTGAAATGTTCGTCATGAAATACGGTGTCTCATCACAAAGGGTTGCCACTAGGGACTGCTCCCGGTTCTGATTTTGTATGGCGAGAACCGGGAATGGATTTGTATAGAAAACGAGTACCGGGAGCAAACCCTAGTTGCCACATGTACGTATTTTGAATTTGCCGCGTGTTTCTACTGACAGAAATGGATTGCCAGACTATACTTGGTGCTCACTTGAAGCCTAGCGTGAGGTCTGGGCGGCGCTGGGCACCTGCGGGAGGCCGAACTCGTCGACGGGCACGCCGTCCTTGTTGCGCACGCTGTCGGCGCCGGGCTCCTTGTCTGGCGCGGCGGGCGCCTTCACCACGTCGTCGAGGTACGACGCGTCGTCGTCGAGGGCTATCTCGTCACCTGGTAACATTATAATAGTACATTACTTACTGTAAAAGAAAGAAACCCCGAAACCGCAGGTAGTTGTGACCCGAGCCGCAGGCGAGGCTTGTAAATACGCGATAGAGGGCTTTCTTTTTTACTGCCCGTGGTGAGTACACAATTTTACGTCTCCACCTGGCCATAATACGAGTTTTACCGTACGCGTAGTGTGCGGTAAAACTCACATTATGGCCAGGTGTGACGTAAAAGTCATTAAAAACTTTTTGTGAATTCACGTTAGAAATAAAAGTTTTTATGAGTAGATTATTTTGCCTTCCTCCTTTTCCCTATTTGGTGACCATTTTGAAAAACTACAAAAAATTGTTCTATATCTATAGATTGCTGGAAAATAGTTAAAAAAAAAAATAGAACAACATTATTTGTCCACAACTGTCAAATCGTATATGTTCACGCAAATCAGCGACCTCTAGTGGAAATGAGCTCGAGACTAGGGCGGATGAGTGAATGTATCGACTTGATCCCTTCACTCCTCCTGTCAAACTCACTGTTCACCTGGCGAGCGTCACGTTCGGACGCGCCGTCTCGAAGGCCGTCTACCTATTTCTTTTTCCCGAGTACTCGTCGCTGAGACTCGAGGACATTGATCAAAGTTATACCTATTCCGCGACGTTCCTAATGACACCACACTAACAATATTAATCAAAGGTGCGTACAGACTTGAGGCGGCCTCAGGTTGAGGCACGCACGGCTCGCCGGTTTGCTCAAATCCGTACGCGCCTTACGCGCCGTATGCGAGCGGCGAGCGGCGAGCCGGCCAGAATCGCATCTTATACGGACCGAGAAATGGGCCCCAATTCTTCAAGAATATATATTATAATTATTTTCAATGCTGTTTAGATAAAAATTACCTAGGGCGTCGAGTTCTGCGGCCAATTCATCGTCATCGATTTCCGGTGTGCCGTACTGGCGGCCCAGGGCCTCCTGCACCTCGTCGGCTTGCTCCAACATGTCCGCCAAGTCATCATTCACATCCTGGAATATAATTCATTCATGACTTATTAAGATATTCCTCTTTAATAAGGGCATACTATATCACCCTTCTTGAACAATAACTAGATTTATAGTAACTATTATAAATTAACAATTTAGGAAAACCACCAAAACGAATAAACTGATTTTGATTTAATAATTTTTTAGCACTACAGTACCACAGTACGACACACATAGTGGTGAAACCTACAATAGCCCTCTTTTTGCGTTGGGGGTTAAAAATAAAAATTTTCTGATTGAAAAAACTTCCTTGTAAATAATTACGTAAGTATGTCAATGACTTAGGTCTTGACGGTTCTCCCAGTGTCGAGGTTGGATAAAACACAGCCAGTATGATGTTTCAATGCAGAGGCGTATTTTGAAATTTGGCGCCCCTGGCCATAAGGGCCTGGTACCTGACTGATCAGTGCCCTGAACCCAGCGTGTGGGGCCACTCACGCCGCCCCAGGCGTTCTTCTGCCGCCACGGGCCATGACCTGCTTGGCCCTAGGGTACATACGCCCCAGTTTCAATGTACAATGGTAGATCGTGTTCTGCGTATGGTAGATGTGTGTAGAGTACTCAACTAATGTAAAACATCCTATCACAACTTTACCTCGATGTTATCTATATTAATCTTCTTAAATTCCTTTTTCATCTGAGTGACGCCATCTTTCATCGCCTGTACCGTTGCATGTGTGTCCTTCAATGTTTGTGTAGCATAGTTGGCTTGCTCCATGTTGAAGGACTGTGCTCGGAGATTTTCCAGTTGTTGTTCATACCTGAAGTCAATGAAGATCCATACTAACATTATAAATGTGAAAACGTGTCTGTCTGTTGTCACCTCTTCACCCTTAAGGGGGCGTCCATTAATCGCGTCATATTGTATAGAGGGGGGAGGGGGTCAAGAAAAAATCACCAGTGACCACCACAGGGGGGAGGGGGGGCTGGACACGTATCACGTGTAATTTTTTTGTTCCTTCGTGCTATACTGTATTTCATAAAATAAAAATTATCAACTTTTAAATTAACCAATCTGTGAAAACCAGAGTAAAATTTGCCTCGCAGTTGGACTTCTGCGTTCAGTTGAGCGGGCGAGGCGTCGCTATGCTTTATGCACGAGGTCACTTAGATTGATCTCATTTTTATCAAAATCAAATTCTAATCACGGGGGTAGTACTATTAGTCCGTCTGTCCGTCCGTCCGTCCGTATGTCCGTTTTTCCGTCCGTATGTCACAGCCATTTTACTCGGAAACTATAAAACGTATCTTAATAAATATTTGAACATAAGGTGTATTGTTGTTTATAGTAAAATTGCTGAAAAAGATATATTTTCGCGGGGGGCACTGTAACAATTTCAATAATCACAACCAAATATCAATAATCACCCCGTAAGTCTAAAAAAAATTGTGCCCCCCTGTAACTTTTGAACAGGAGATCCAAAAAAATATGAAAAAAATAGAGAATATTTATCGGTTTAGGAATTATTAAGTAATCTCCAAAAAACGTCTTTCATAGGCAGATACGACCTTTTGATATTACTTTTTCGATAGTATGTACGAAACCCTCCATTATGCGTGGTCCGATACGCACTTGGCCGGTTTTTTTCTCATCATCATCATCATCATCATCAGCCTATATTAGTCCACTGCTGGACATAGGCCTCCCCTAATGAGCGCCATAGCGCCCTGTCTTCAGCTTGCCGCATCCAGCATCTGCCTGCAGTCTTTCGCAGATCGTCATCCCACCTTGCCAGAGGGCGTCTACACTACGTTTGCCGAGTCGCGGTCTCCACTCAAGAACACGTTTACCCCAGCGGTTGTCGGTTCTTCGCGAGATATGGCCGGCCCACTGCCACTTCAGCTTGCTAATTCTTTGAGCTATGTCGATAACTTTGGTTCTCTGTCGGATGTATTCGTTACGAATCTTATCCTTCAGAGAAACTCCGAGCATAGCTCTTTCCATAGCTCGCTGAGCGACTTTGAACTGGTGGGCCAGCCCTACCGTGAGTGGCCACGTCTCAGCTCCGTAGGTCATTACGGGTAGGACGCACTGATTAAAAACTTTCGTTTTCAAGCAGCACGAGAAGACTCGACGTAGTTTCCCAAATGCTGCCCAGCCTAGCTGGATCCTCCTTTTGGCCTCCTTCTCGAAATTGTTTTTACCTAACTGCAGGATCTGCCCAAGGTAGGTGTACTCAGAAACAATTTCAAGAAGGTGGCCATGTATGACGACCGGTCCTGTATCAATGTGGCCATTGATCATGACTTTGGTTTTATCCAAATTCATGCCAAGACCGATGCGTCGCGAGGCTGAAGCTAGGCCGTCCAGCATCCGGGTCAGCTCCTCTAGCGACTCCGCCATTACGACTATGTCATCAGCGAATCGCAGGTGTGAGATGTAATCGCCGTTTATGTTTATGCCCTTACCTTTCCAGTCCAGCGTCTTAAACATGTTTTCCAATGCGCTTGTGAACAGTTTCGGGGATATGACATCCCCCTGTCTCACCCCTCTGCGCAATTAGATGGGTTTAGACTGCTGGCCCTGTACTTGGACACTCATAGTGGCGGCTTCGGAGAGACATCTCAGCACCTCGATATAACGATAGTCTACTTGGCATCGCTGTAAGGATTCCAGAACAGCCCAAGTTTCCACGGAGTCAAAGGCCTTCCCATAGTCCACAAAAGCGAGACACAGGGGCTGATTATACTCTTCGGACTTCTGTATAATCTGCCTCACTGTGTGAATGTGGTCTATGGTGCCATATCCTCCGCGGAACCCAGCCTGTTCCGGTAGCTGGAACTCGTCGAGTCTCCTGGCGAGACGATTCGTGACCACTCGTGAGAAAAGCTTATAGACGTGGCTCAGAAGTGTGATGGGTCTGTAGTTTTTAAGGAGGGTTTTATCACCCTTCTTAAAAAACAGCACCACCAAACTCCCGCTCCACGCCTTAGGAGTTCTCCCACTGTGAAGGACGGTATTGAAGAGGTTCCTGCAGCTCCTGTATAACAGGAGCTCCTCCTGCCTTCAGAAGCTCTGAAGTAATACCATCCTCACCGGGGGCTTTTCCATTTTTAAGCTGCCTCAGAGCTAACACGATCTCGTCTTGACTGATGTCTGGCAGTTCGTCGGTATAGTGGCGTGTCAGGGTGGCTCTTGAATCATGGTCGTCTCGTCGGGAGTGGGGGGCATGTGCAGAGTACAGCCGGCCATAAAAATCTTCTATCTCGGCGGAGATCTCCGGCTTCGACAATACGGTCCTCCCGTCGTGCGTTTTTGGCTTCGTCAGGTGGCTCCTGCTAAGCTGCTGAGTGAATACTTTGGACCCTCGGTTTCGCTCTATCGCCTCTTCAATAAGGCGTGTGTTGGAGCTCCGAAGGTCGCGCCGTACCATCTTCGCAATTCGCTTATTCAGGTCTGACCTCTCTGACGAAGTCGCTTGGGTAGTCTCCCGTCTTCTTGTCATCAGCCCCAGAGTCTCATCCGAGAGTTTGGACTTCTTGCCAGTACGCTGTTATCTGCAGAACTTGATACCCTCGTCCCTCAGCGTTTCGACCAGATTGTGTAGGGTCTCGTCAGCGTCATCAGTGGGTTCCAAGGCAACAAATCTATTCCCGAGAAGCTGCTGAAACTCCTCGGTGCCCGTGACGATTTGGATTTGGTTAGGCCGGAGCGTGGACTTCATCAGACGGTTTCTTTCAAGCTTCAAGTTGATATTCAGAGAGCCTCGGAGCAGTCGGTGATCAGATCCGGTATTGAACCTGTTGATCACTGAGACATCTCTGAATATGTGCTTGCTATCCGTCAAGATGAAGTCGATCTCATTTTTTGTCACAGTGTCGGGGCTCTGCCATGTCCACTTCCTTTAAGGCTGTTTCTTAAAGAAGGAGTTCATTAAGAATAGCTCCTCTTTCTCAAGGAAATTGACAAGCATTTGCCCCCTGTGATTCCTAACTCCATAACCATGCGGGCCTATTCGGGATTCGTTGCCGGTTCGGATTCCCACCTTGCCGTTAAAGTCCCCCATAACAACGTTGAAGTGAGCCTTTGTGGTGTTGTGCAAGGCTTTGGATATGTCTTCATACATATCCTCCACTTCATCATCCGAGTGTGCTGAGGTCGGTGCGTAAACCTGAACTACCTTCATGCTATACCGCTTGGAAAGCCGAAGGATCAGGTACGCTACCCTGTTCGACACACTGGAGATTTCTTGAACATTGCTAGAGAGGGCCTTATTGACGAGAAAACCTACGCCACCCTGGGATGTTTTATCACCCTCGCGAAAGTAGAGAAGATGGCCCGAGTCTAGGGTTACGGTGTCCTCCCCCTCTCTACGGACTTCACATAACCCAAGAACATGCCATTTAATGTTCTCTAACTCCACTTCCAACTGCGCTAGATGATGGTCAAGCCTCAGAGTGCGTCGGTTGAACGTAGCCAGGGTCAATTTAGGAATTGTGTGGTAGCCTGTTGTAGCCCGGGGATTCCTAGCACCCCGTGCCCCGCCGTTACCGTGGCCGCTACCATGGCCAGGTATAGCGAGGCGGCCGGGAACTGGGGGCCATTTCTTGGCTGAACTTAACATTAAGGGGTAATGCCCATAATCCCCAAGCTGGGCATGCGGGTTGGGGATCGCAGTTTGGTGGTGGGATTTTCTGCAGGGGCGCTGCTGCCCGCCCCCGGTATGTCCCTTAGTCGCCTCTTACGACACCCACGGGAAGAGTTGGGGTGGAGCAATTCTAAGCCGGCACCACACGGCAACGGCACGGTTTTTTTCTATTAAATATTATTTTAATGAAAATAGTGAGATGTGCATACATATAGTTTCATTTTTTTACCCTTCACGTACGTACGTGACGTTTTCACGTGTTAGAAAATCGTACTTACTTTAGTTAGCAAAAAATTACACGTCATATTGGACGAGGGGAGGAGGGGTCCTGAAAATATCACCAAAGATCACCATGGGGGAGGGGGGGGTCTAAAACAAGCCAAAAACGTATGACGCGAATAATGGACGCCCCCTAAACCACTCAACCAATTAAGATGAAATTTGGTAAGAAGAAAGTTTGAGTCTCAGAGAAAGACATAGGATACTTTTTATCCCAGAAATCATCCCTTAAGAGGGTGAAGGGGGGGAAGTTTGTATGGGGAATCAATAATCACTAACTGGTTTAGATGAAAATTGTTGAGTTCTGAGGAAAAATATTGAATGAATAGTTTATTCCCCGAAATCATCAATCCGAAAATCAAGCTTTGTTTACAGAATCTATTCAAAGACAACCGTTTTCTTTCTGACGGGCAGTAACTATTTTGATATTTGACACATATCCATATTTAAAACAGCAAGGACTACTGCCTTCTTTATCCTGTTTGAAATTATTTACAAGCAAATATGATACTTAGCTTATTTTGTATGACATTTAGAAGGACTGCATCCGATAATGAACCATATGTTAACATTTGTGAAGACGAGTATCTATTGCTCCATTTAGAGTTATGAAGTTTAAAAAGAATATGTCAAATACGTCTAGTGTTCCCAAGTTAAAGGTACATCTTTATCGGTTGTCAATAAGATGTTGCTGCTATAAAAATACATTTGGAATAATCTTTATTAACAACCGACAATGATGTACCTTTGACTTGGAAACATCACATGCATGCTACCTCTACCCCCTCAGATTTTCGCAGACTTTTTTGTTTGGAAAGATAAGGCGAAGGGTTCTCCTAGTATAGAACTTTATGGTAGAGATGCACAATATATGTCATTCTGTTAAGCATTTGTGACTTTCTCAAATCAAAACGAATCCGAAATCCTTGTATAAAACTTTATGGTAGACATGCACAATATATGACATTCTTTTAAGTATTTGTGACTTTCTCAAATCAAAACGAATCCGAAATCCTTGTATAGAACTTTATGGTAGAGATGCACAATATATGTCAATCTTTTAAGCATTTGTGACTTTCTCAAATCAAAGTTACAGACAGTTAATTAATGATATGTCCGTGCAATTTTAAATCTCACTGTTAATCATTGCCGGTTGTCAATAAGGTGTTTGTGAACGTTTTTAACATCCAACAATGGTGTACAGTCGCCATCAAATATATCGGAGCGGCCAAGGTGCTCAAAAACTCATCTGAACATGGACTTTACACCATGACAATAGAGGCGTTGTACAGATATTTGTGACCACCTTGGCCACTTTAATATCTGTTGGCGACTGTACCTTTGACTTGAAAAGGTGACATTTTTATATTTCAGATATCATTTATTTAGAGGCTGTAAACATACATTTTCTTCTGCTTCAGAACCCTCATAGCTTTCTGTTTAACAGAGTTTTTAGCAGGGCCTTCTCTCATCTTAGCCATTTGGTCTTTGTATTTCCTTAGTTCTGTCTCCAACTTATTGACTTTCTGCTCTATATTTTCTGCCCGACCATCAACCTGTAAAGTAAGGAAATTAAAAGAAATTGTACATATCTAACAATTGATTGGAGAAAAAAACAGGAAATTATCAGCAGCTTGTAGGTCATGTAGTGTATATTTTGTGATGCAACATTTGTGCCTATTGTTTAAACAGGCAAGTAATAGTGGAATATTAAGTCTATCGAATGATTTAAGAACTTTAACTTGTTTCTGACGGAGCATGAATCATCACATCATATCAACTCGAGGACCTACCTCCGAGACAAAACAACAAATCTATTAATATTACTTACAGTGCTTATGCAGTCTGTAATACTAGGGCCCGGAGCTTTCGCTTTGCCTCTTCCGAATATTCTGTTCATTTTGGATAGCTTATAAGAACTTCCTCAAAATAATTTCTTGTTCACAAAACAAAGTAACAAGTACGAAAATTTCCCTGATCTCACTCAATCAACTAATAATCGACAACAAAATTTAATGACATGACACTGACAGCCTCCGGACCTAATGACCAGCCATATAAGACACAGTCAGATAATTGTTTATTATTAGTAAAATACAGACCAAGAATAGATTCACATTTACTTTTAGATTAACATAAAAAAAACTAGCAAATAATTTATAAATAAAAAGAATTTAAGTCCGTTCTAATGTGGTTCTAATATAACTTTCTAGACCAAGTTATGCACGCGGTGACAAAGAATCAATGAGTACTGCCGTTTTGGACAGTACCTACATATTTTTTGCAACGAAAACACCGCCTCCAGTTTGGCCAACCCAAAGAGTAAAGTAAGTATGTTAGGTAAAGAGAGCCCTCTTGAAGCATTTTATGGAAACTCATTTGAAAGCACCATCTCTGATTTGCTTCCGAAATTAACTATATATGTGTGCGTGCACAACTACATATGCATCCATACGTGTACTTTCCGCCTACATAATATTAGGTCTACTTGGGCGGTTTACAAGTCAATTTGTTTGATTTCTTGTAACAAATAACAGTTTTTTGTTTACAAGAAATCAAACACAAAATTGACTTGTAAACTGCCCAAGCAGACCTAATATTATGTAGAAAGGGGTATAAAATAATGGAATGGAAATAAGATATAATATGATAGTTCTATGTTTATTGCTTTCAAGTTGGTATAAAAGTAAAATATAATTAAACATCGGTATCAACGTTCAAATTTCGTGGCACTTGGTAAGGGTCGCAAAAAAAGAAATACATAGGTATCATTGTTTTATTTATTAGTAATAAATAACATTTAATTTATTTTTATTCTTAATCGTACTTTGGTAAACTGTACATATATTTAAAGAGGTTTATATTCTTAATACGTCATAGAACCTCAATACTCATTTCATTATCCATTTGTAAAAAAAATTCTAAATGCCAAATAGGCAACAAATGTCAATTTAATTGTCATGCAAAATAATATGTGGTAAAATCTTCAACGATAATAGTTCTTAAAAACACTTACAACTACAATTTAGCATTGATAAATCTTTACCCAACTCCCTATCAGACTTGAGAAAATGGATTTGACGCAGTATACTGATTTTATATTCACTAACGAAGGTGCTTGCTGTACTATTTGCGAAATGAATATAAAAAAGAAAAGGTACAATATAGAGAAACATTTGAAATCAAAATCTCATCAAGATAAATTATCTGATTCACGCTGCCATTTACAGGATATAATACGAGATAATGCTGATTTCGAAATTAAAGACGATATCGTATATTGCAAATTGTGTAATTCGAAATTATTTCCCTCTAAATCTAGTATCGAACGCCATTTAAAAACAGATTTACACAACAAAATTCATAAAAATAATGCACAAGAAAAATTTAATAAAGATTTAACAGAGTTTATGATTTGTTCGAATATACCGTGGTCAAAATTAGACAATCCTAAATTTAGAAATTTTGTAGAAAACCTTTTAAATCATAAATATGGAAACGATATTACTGTGCCGAGTGAAACAAAAATACGAGTAAAATGCTTACCTGAATTGTATGAAAAGAAAAAAAATGAATTGAAAGAGAAATTACAAAATAAAATGATTTACCTCAGTGTTGATGAAACATCAGATTCCGTGGGAAAAAAAGTGGCAAATATTTTGATCGGAGCTCTAGATGGAACTAGTACCCAGCCACATTTATTTCCTTCTAAGGTATTGGAGGCGACTAACCATTCGACAATAACCAAACTCGTTGAGGAAACCCTTGAAGATCTTTGGGGCGATGAATACAAAAAAAAACATGGATAAATTATTATTTTTTATAACGGATGCCGGTTCCTACATGGTAAAAGCAGCTAAAAACCTTGTTCAGAAATATAAAAATATGACTCATGTAACATGCATAGCACATGGATGTAATCGAGTCGCAGAGATAATTAGAAGTCTTTACCCGACCATAAATAGTTTGATTGACTGTATCAAAAAAATATTTCGTAACGCTCCTTCAAGGACAAATTTATTTCATCAAATGTGTGTAAATATTCCTCTACCACCCCGACCCGTGATAACAAGATGGGGAACATGGTTAAATGCTGCCTCATATTATCACATGCATTATGATAAAATCAAATCTGTCATCGATGCCTTAAATCCGCGTGAAGCGAGTGCAATTTCTAAAGCAAAAAAAAATTTCCGTAACCGGAATTTAAAAACTGAGTTACTATTCGTCGATACACACTTTAGTATAATTGCTAAGTCAATAAAATTATTGGAGGATCCAAAACTGAGTCTAGCAGAATCATTAAACATTGTTCATGGTTTGCAAAAAAAAATATCAACGTTAAGGTTACATCAAAATGCCAGAAAAGTTTATTTTAAATTAAAAAGTGTATTAAAGAAAAATCCTGGTTATAAGACTGTACAAATAATTAACCAACTATCTAAAAACAACGAGGCTGAAATACCAGAAAGTGTAAATAAAAACTGTGTGCAAAATTTTCAATGCTTGACATACCTTCCTATTACCTCAGTCAGCGTGGAAAGATCTTTTAGTCATTTAAAATGGATATATTCTTACAGACGTCAAAGATTGACAGCAAAATCTATGGAACAAATTTTAGTGATCTATTCTAACTCGTAAAATATTGTATGCCACACCTGGACATAAAGTGGCTTTTTCCGCACGCTACGCGTACGGATAGAGCCGCTTTCTGGCCAAATGTGCACATATTTTTCCAACACGGGAGGTAATAAAGAAAGCCCTCGATCGCATAATTACGTCCCTCGCTTGCAGCTTGGGCCGCAACAATTGCGATTGCGCGGCCTTTCTTTGTTTTACCACCCTAATTAGGAAATGTACTATTTAGGGGCTTTTTTATTTACATATACAAAATAAAGGTTAAAAATACTAAGTGATTTGTTTGTATTTATTTTTCTGCCAACCGTACATTGCCACGAAATTTGAACGTTGATACCGATGTTTAAATATAATGCATAACATTTTACACCACCATCGGCTTAAGTAAACAACACAATCCTTATCTGCGTAAATAAAATATTAAAAATTTTAAAACATTATTTGATTTGTTCTGTAGTTGATGTGTTTTATGTTTGTTGCTATTTAACTGTTCTGCATTTTTTGTTTCGTCTTGGCGGCTGGCGACATATCAAAAGCATCTGAAACAAGAATAAACAGTGTGTCAATTTACTGATAATTAACAATAAAAACGCTTGTAGCCGATCAAGGAAATTATCGTGTGGAAACCGAACCTAATCCGAACGGAGCACCAGTTCCCCTCTGAGTTGGAAGGTCCGATATAAATACTAGTGCCTACTTGCACCGGTCCCAAGTTTAATTAAGCCGAGACAAACGGTAAGACTGGTAAGAGGATGATGATTATGAATGTTATGTGTGAAGACGATTAAAAAAATTGTAGGTACTTAAGTATTCTTTTATGCACAAAAGTATCCATACTAATATTATAAATGGGAAAGTGTATGTGTGTGTTTGTTTGTTTGTCCGTCTTTCACGGCAAAACGGGGCGACGAATTGACGTGATTTTTTAAGTGGAGATAGTTGAAGGGATGGAGAGTGACTTAGGCTACTTTTTGTCTCTTTCTAACCCCCCACTTCCCTAAAATGGGGGGTGGAAGTTTGTATGGTTTGTTACCCCGAATTTAACGCGAGCGAAGCCGCGGGCAAAAGCTAGTATAGGTATAAGAAGAAAAAAATCACACTTTACATAAAACTAAGTAGCAACAGCCAGCACAAGTTTCGGGACAATCTACCACAAATCAATCTAGACCTAAGTAGTGCCACTGCGAGCTACTCAAGTTCTGCGTAGCATAGTAGGGTAATTTCATCTTAATCTATTCCGTAGTTACTCCTTCATGTAGCAGTTTTTTTGCATTTATAATATTAGTAGAGCTCAACATAAACTGAATTGCAACATGAGAGGCCTGAGCAATCAAACCCGATAAAAATGTAACGCATAGATTTTTCAAATTAGAACTATGTGAAGTTTTTATTACAACGAAAACTTATCTCGAGTTATTAGGTTTGACCGTTTGGCTTTCACATGTACCTACCTATCTTATTATTTAATCTTACCTGTATTGGATGGTGGTAATGCTGCCAGCAGTGGTGCTCGATCAGTCTTATGTATACCCATTACTTTCAGGTAGAGGCTGGTTCACTAATGTAAATGTTTATTTGTTCTGTAAAAATATACATCATGTTATAAGGTTTATTTAGTCTAGGACTAGTTTTTCCCCGCGACTTCGTCCGCTTAGAATTAGAGATTTCCCATACATATTTCCAACCCCGTTTTCATAAAAGATGATTTCTTAGATAAAAACTATCCATTGTCCTTCGACGGGACTCAAACAATCTCCATACCTATTTTCATTTCAAACTGGTTAAGCGGGTTAAGCGTGAAGAGGTAAGAGATAGGCCACACTTCAGCAATTACAATATTAGTACTTATGGAAAAGTATGCATGGATATGGATAAGGTAACTCTATTAGATTGTCTCTAAGCATGAAACCTGCGTACATCCACGGAGAAATTTAAAGGTATATGTGAAGTCCCAAACCCGCTTAGAGCCAGTGTGAGGACTATAGCTCGATCCCTCTCGTGCATGAGAGGAGGCCTCTGCCCAGCAGTGGGACGTATATAGACTAATATAATATTATTTTTATTCTGAAAGATAATCTTGTGGATACATACTAGTGAAAGACAGTGTAGGCAAGGCATTACCAATTTATTTAACTGCTTGTTGCGGTTTCTGTCTGCATCCTTGTAATGCTCATCACAAATGACCTCTTGACGACTCTTCATGTGGTAGTCATGATCCGATGATTTATCCAAGTTGCCACCAACAAGAGTGACCCAAGTTTTGAATTGTTCAGGAAGACTTTGGATTGGGAAAATGATGTCATATTTTTTTCTGAAAAGTGAAGTTCAAGCTTGTTATATTATGCGTGTTTAACTTTAAATGCATGTAAGATACACTATATTAAAATAAGTATTACATTTACAAGCCATATTATAATATCATGAATTGATACGTGTACATTTTCTTCTTTTAGTTGGTTTAGTTTACTTAGTTTAGTTTTTATTAAATTACCCATTGGTATTACCATAATTTGTAACTTGAACTTACCACTGGATTGACAGCCATCCATATTGCACAAAACATAGTTAATGCAGAGAACCGGCGTTACATCTTAACAGTAAGGCAGAACTACAAATCAAGTTAATCAATGCATTTTCCAGAGGTTTTCACAACAGGGCTTTGATATTAGCGCATTAAAAGGAATTAAAGGAAACACATCAACAAAATATTTAATTGAAATCCGTAAGCTTCTCTAGTTTGACTTTTATGTGATGGAGCCGGCCAATCCGGCCATATTGTAAATTTATCAAAATCTTACCATTTGAAAATGAAAAAAAAAATGAAAAATATTTTATTTCCTTAAAATTTTGGCATCCATATAGCGTTGTAGAGCCCATATCAGAGATTATAAAACATCCCGCTCCGGTAAATGAGACAGCGCTAAACAAATGCAGAAGCTATCTCGCTCGCACACCGGCACCGCTTGCGGAAACCGCAGCAGTGTGATAAACGCCTAAAGGCCTTAAATAGGCGCTAGTATGTATGGCGTCAAGTTGATAATACCAAAAAATTACGTTATCGTTTAATTATAAGACACTTAAATATGAATATGCAGTCTGTACATACAGACATAACTGCATATTCATGTTACAAACATTATAATTGGTACAGACTAAATCAATACATTTTTAAAACGATTTTTAAGTAATTAGCTTTTTTCGTATTAGATTGACTATTTCTTAATAAAGACTTAAAATCTTATGCGCCTACATGATCTTTTGGTCCCTATTTGTTTTTTTAATGGGTCATACAATTACTGTGAAAATGTGGAGCGAAAGGCTCAAAAATGAATTAAGGCCGTAACTTTGCGATTTTAACTAGACTTGAAGTCTTATGAGCTCACAGAAATTGTCTTAAATTTGGTATGTAGGTTATGGTATGTATGACAAGAAACGCGCTTTCAGACTCCAAAGAAGAGCCGTGCGCGCGGTGGTACAAGTGTCTCAGGACACTCCCGCGAGACCTTATTTCAAAGAACTAGGCATACTGACAGTGCCATCGGTAATGACAAATTGCCACCTATAGTTACATTCAAAACGTGGAGCTTAGGCCGCGTACTCCGATACAGGTGGTTGAGCGATGACTTACGAGATCTGAAAAGACAACTCACGTTATGTGCCCAACTGTATACAACAAGTTACCGGACACCATCACCTCAGCTCCCTCGCTTGCTTGTTTTAAGAAAAGGCTAAAGAGTTGGCTTCTCTAGCACAAATTTTATAGCTTCGATGAATTGAAAAAAATATATACAGGGTGGAAAGATAAGTCGGGCCCTGGAGGAAAACTACCTTAAAACGTTGAGATAGCTCAATTCACTGAAAGAAAACATTATTTAATTTCTTTAAAGAGACATAACTGCATTTACAAATTTTTGGAAAAGAGTACAGTTTTCAAAACAAGTATTTATTTTGTAATTTTTGCCATAAATAATTTTTATGACAATTGAAGCCAATCGATCCTGTTTCCAACGAGGATAAAAACTTCTAAATACCAACCAAGTTTAGGGCACAAGAGTTACCCATAAATAATAATAATAATAATTTTCATACAATTAGTATGGAAAAAAGTGAAAATTAAGAAAAAAACTGTGAATGCAGTTTTAGTTTTTAGGAAAAATAAAAGAATGTTTCCTTTGAGCGAATTGAGCTATCTCAAGGTTTTAAGGTAGTATCCCTCCAGGGCCCGACTTATCTTTCCACCCTGTATAAAACTGTATATTACTATACCTAATTAGTTAATTAATATAAAATAAGTTGTACCAATAATAATCAATAGGCTTATGACTATTTTAATTATTGTATATACCTATTTGACATGTAATATTGAGAATATTATGAATAAAATGAATATGAATATGGAAGCCAAACGGTAAGATTTTTGATAAATTTACTGTGTGGCTGGCCCCAACACTGTTCGACATAAGAATCCCCTGTCATGTCATGTTTTTTTTTTTACTTTATGGCTGTCATGTCATGGTTATGTAAAGGTTGCTAGCATTAAGTAATAATTTTAAGTTAAATACTATTTTAACATAGATGGTATTTTCTTTGTAATTAAAATAGATATAAATTAATAATATAAATATGTACTTACATTACTCTTTGTAATAAGATCTTAAAATTATACCAATTTTACAGTGACACCTAGTGAGGTAGTTTGCATAATCAGAAGTCAGCTTCGCAAAGGAAACGTTGTCTAGAAGCAACTAATAGAATTCGCCTCCATCATTACTAACGTCAACTGTCTTCCTACCGTCTCCCCCCTGGGCCAACCTAATCAACAAATGTCAAACACATTATCAAGTCAATGTCAAAACAAAACCGGCCTACTTTCATACGTTTGAACTAGATTTGTAAATATCAAGGGATTATTGGTGTAAATTATCGTTATCGTAATTTACGACTTGCAAAGGTTATATACTATCAAGCTTTTTAATATCTGAGTATTTAGACCATTTTGTTAATGGTGTCGACGCTTACAGTCCGTTTAGTTGCGTGCGTAATACACAAGCAACATAACATGGCTCTTCGAGGATTAAAACTGAATGGAGTAGTAAGTATACTTCAGAACCTTCTCTTATTAAGTATAAATATAGTTGGGGTTTCTCTTTATCCTATACTTGTATATTCTATTATAAAAAAAACAATAACCTTAAAACCGTATGAAAATTCTCAAGCACAACTCTTACGCGCAAGTACGTCACTCATTACAAGCATCTATACATGTGCGTAGGACGTAAACATGCTTATAACTTATGTATATAACCTATTGTAATTTTAGCGCTCTACAAAGTAGCTGTCTAAAGAAAAATGCTGATTGATAAATTATGATTGTCTCTTAGGATAATTTTAGATATCCCAGTTCTTTTATATATATGTAACTTATATAAAATGTAGAAGTGAAATACAGAAATGTAAAAAAAAACACTTGTGACACAAGCAGGAAATTTTGTTCACTTTCACCTGTAATGGCTTAAGACACTATTTAATGTATCAAAACTTTATTTTTTATTTTATTTATTTATTAAAGATCAAAATAATTAATTAAATCGCAGAGTTTCATGGGTACTTAACTGCTAAAGCCATTTGTGGCTTATTTACAGCAAGGGTTCGGACTAACTTAACTAGCTATGATTATTTTCTAACAGTACATTTACAATTTTACAGAGCATAGTCGTGGTTATTAGAAGACATAAAAAATAATGTTATTGTAATATTCTATTTACATGTGCAGCATAACCAATGCAATTCTCAATGTAATCCTATTCACTGCTGGAAATGGGACGTCAGCCCTTTCATATATCACACCAAACCAGTGAACTATGCAGTCCTGGTACTTAATACCCCAATCACACAGAGTCAGAGGTTTTTGATGGAATTATGGAACAATGGTGAGTTATGCAATGAAATTATACAATTTATTATATTACATGTACAATATAACTGTTTATAGAAAATAGTTTTTTTTACAAAATCGCTATACCTAATTGAAGAATCATTATATACGGAAACAATATTATCTCACAAAAAGTGGCACAGTATAAGGGGTCACATAGGTCGACTTTTGCCGTACACAACCAATTATCCTATGAAAATTGCTAGTGACAAAGGATTGCTAGGATGGTCTTTTGTGAATTAATTACCTTACAAATGAGGCTCTCTTATGCAAAAGGCGTCATATAGGATGTTTTTTACTCGGCTACTTTTTGCGTGCAGATTGAGATTCTCGGTATTACATAAGTTCAATGGACTTGGTAGACTCTGCTTTGGTAATCGTGAAATTAACAAAGTTTTTATCTACACCTATACCAATCAAATAATACTAGGGATATACAATCAGCCCAAAAAAATGGCCTGACAATAATACCGCAAGAACTACTCTTGCTGTACTTTCTTTGACAGTTTTATTACGGTATAAGACTGGCCGGTTACAAATTTTCATGAGCCATTTTTTCAGTAAATCTTGTTGCGTCTGTACCTCCTTTACGTTGTTGTTCGAATGTGTAGATAAAGTATGTAGTTGTACATAATTATAGGCCAAGCAAATAAGATCTATAAAAAGTGTTTTGAGGAATTAATTCCCAGCAGGCTGGAAATCGTTTTAATACCTTCATGTGGTCCTAAATGCATGTAATCCGCGTTTGCCCAATCCCAAGAGGTGTGCATAACTTTTTTGCGAAGTTTTTGCTCTTTGTCAGGTTTTTGCTTGTAGCCCTAAAACAGTACGTCCGACGGAAAATGTCACGTATATCAATATTAAAGAGGGTTAAATTCTGCGTCAAATGAGTATCTTAACTTCTAATTCGGTTCACCGTTACAGCCGAAATCAAAATTATAAACCGGGAAAATGTCTCATTTAAACTTGGCAAACTCTGACAACATTTAGAACCACATGAAAGTATTAAAACGATATCCAGCCTGCTGGGAATAAATTCTTCAAAAAAATCTTATTTTCTTAGCCTATTAGGCATTATGTCGCAATCACATAAACTACTATTAAAAAATCTCATCGAAACTTTGTTTGCTGAATATGAACAACAGCGTAATCAACTCCTTTATTTTTTAGCAAAAGTGAGAATGACTGTGGATGGTGGTACCAAGAAATGGGAGACATTCATGAATAATTGTCCGGAGGACATACAAAATGACATCAAATTACCAGAGCTTATCACAGGAGATTTTGATTCAATTTCTCAGGAAGACCTGGTGAAATACAGAAAGAAAGGTTGTAAGGTGAAACTTTTATTTAGATAGTAATATATTGTATGTTCATTTCATTTTTAAGGATAACTCTATCCTTACCTGCCATAACTTACTTCCTAAATCTGCCAACACAAAAACTGTAAAACCTATGCAAAAACATATGATTACTTTTCGGTGTGCTAGCCAATTATAGGGCAGATTTCCCTACAATTTTTTTATTAAGTAGACCTTATCAGTATCTATTCTAATTTATTCTTTTCATTTATCATTGTTGTTATTTTCACCCCTATTCTTTATAAATAAACTATATTTTCATTTGAGTTTTAGTAAACTGTCATTTTTCAGCTTATAATTACTAAGGTAGCGCCTTCATATACAGTATATGGGAGCGGTCAAGGTGGTCACAAATATCTGAACAAAGCCTCTATTGTCAATGCGATAAAGTGCATGTTCAGATATTTTGGAGTGCCTTGGCTGCTCTGATATATTTGATGGTGACTGTACATGCCACTACCTTCTGTAATGAAATTGATGATAAATGATAACCTTTTGAGTGCCAAGCATATAATAATGCGTCACTGACTCCACGCAAGCGCATTGTTTAAGCGAAATTGAACTTTGCGGAGTCCTACGTAGGTCCCTATTGCATTTATTGGAGCAGAGCCCGACTGGGGAAGTACCTCCACCTTACAGAAAACCACAGCCAAATAGCACTAGACCCTACTCATAGTGTTGTGTTCCTGCTGGTGAGTAAGGTTGCCAAAGAGCTCAAAGAGGACCCAGTGTGTTGACGATGAGGGACCCTCTTGTTCCTTTAGCCGTCAACACAGTGAATCCTCCTTTTTGTAAAGGGTCGGCAACGCGCATGTGACTCCTGTGGAGTTACAGGCGTCCATAGGTTACGGTAGCTGCTTACCATCAGGCGGGCCGTATGCTTGTTTGCCACCGTCGTAGTATTAAAAAAAAAATTAGCAAAGCTGTCGGGTGTAGCCATCGCTGGCGTCCATGGCACGACTTTCCGATGTCGTATACAGGATGTAACAAAAATACTTGTGATCCGTTTAAGGGCATAATTGGTATCATATTGCAACTAAGAAAAAGAAGGAAAACAATTTTTTGGACGCGAAAAATATTTTACGTCACACCTGGCCATAATGCGAGTTTTACCGCACGCTACGCGGACGGTAAAACTCGCATTATGGCCAGGTGGAGACGTAAAATTGTGTACTCACCACGGGCAGTAAAATAGAAAGCCCTCTATCGCTTACTTACAACCCTCGCCTGCGGCTCAGGTCACAAATACCTGCGATTTCGGGCATTCTTTCTTTTACAGTCCTTGGTAAGTAATGTACTATTATCTACATTCATATTGTAAGTTTTCTAAAACGTGTTCGAAAACGGTAGGCAATGGCTAGCATTACCACGACCGATTTTACTATGATAAGCTTTTTATCCGTGGCAGTAACGTAATTTTAACTTTTCATGCTCAATTATTGATGTGCTATGAGTTTTGATAACATAATGTACACCTTGCACCCTCCCGCGCATCCGCCGACAGCCCGACACGCGCCTCCCCGACCGCCGGCACAAACGAGTTGGCCATGGCGGTGCAATGGCGGCCATTTTATGGTTTCCGAATACGCCATTTAGGATAAATAATATGAGTGTAGATAAAGCAGTGTATGCAACTGTACGTAATTAGACCTTAACACACTCGTGTGATCTTATTATGAAACTCACCTGCGGCTCGTTTCATAAAACCACACTCATGGTTTAAGGACCCTTATTACGTAACAGTTACATAAACTACTATTTTTGTATGCACACGTCATCGCAGCCGGCCGACCCTCCATACAAACCCATTTTTTTTTCGCGTAATTTTTTTAAAATTTTTCATAATGAGAATACGATACTAATTATGCCCTTAAACGCATCACCAGCATTTTTGTTACATATTGTATAGCCGACATTAGCAGTCAATTTAGTAATTAGGGCGCCATTGTAACGAATTAACCATCAAAACTCAACCCAAGCCCATTGTCAATAATAAAAATTATTTGCATAAATTGGAAGCATAATATAAATAACCATTGTGTTGCAGGTGAAGCACACGCCAGACCAGACGTACACGGACTTCACAAAGGCCTTGATGGAATTATCCATGCACTGCCGGGAAACCGAAATAGATGTGCGTGCAGCAGTTTTTTTATTTAGAAAACAAACAGCCATATACAAAAACAGTAATTAAAAAAGTTTCCTATATATATATTATATAATACTACGTAAACATTCGCGTCTCCGTCAGACGTAAACAATGAAGGAGCTGATGGAAAGTTTCACCGAGGTTGAGTAAGCGTCGGTAGCTGAGTTGGTCAGAGCGATCGGACCGGTGTTCCGAAAGGTCACAAGTTTGAATAATACTCGACGAGATGAATTTTTCCATTTTAGTTTCAATAAAATTGAAATTTCGCTTGAAGACGTTTCTGCTTTTAGTACAAAATTAATCTGATAACATGAACTACGGAACCCTAAAAATATTTACACCCTAATTATAGTTTCGTCATGTCCGTCCGTCCGTCCGTCCGTCCGTATGTCACAGCCATTTTACTCGGAAACTATAAGACTTATCTTAATAAAATTTAGACATAAGGTGTATTTTGTATGCCGCTACTTTAGTTATGTCGTTAAATTTTAGAAAAAAAACAATTAGGGGGGGGCGCTCCATACATGTAACTAAATTTAAAAAAAAGTTTTTTACCATACCACGTTGCATATCAATCGATAGGTCTTTAAAATAACATCGTGGTTTCTTTGATCATTTTGTGATTAAGTTAATAGTTTCAGAAATAATCGCCTCGAAAATCAGAAAAAATGCCCCCCCTGTAACTTTGTAACTTTTGAACCGTAAGTCCCAAAAATATTTAAAAAATTGAGAAGATGCGCCTTATCATATCACATTATTTTGAACATAATCAGTTTAGCCATTGTTGAGTTATCTCCTAAAAGCTTCTGCCATAGGCATCAAATACGACCTTTTAATATTAGTTTGGTTCTTATTCCATTGAAGGTACAGAACCCTCCATTATGCGTGGTCCGACACGCACTTGGCCGGTTTTTCATATAGTTACACATTCTTTAGTATGTTACATAATTATGTCATAATGAATAGCTTCTCTTTTATGACTGTTTAAAATAGGCATCAAGCCATAAAAATATTCGAATAGTCTAGTGCATTTAGGCGGCTTTCACACTGCGGTTTCCGCATTCGGCGCCAGTGCGTGAACGAGATACCGCATTGCATGTGTATCATCATACGATTCTAAATATTAGAATACACAATTGCTCCACAAATTGACTGTAGGTGCATATTCACGTTTCATTTTACATATGGCTTTATGGCGCTCTTACACTGATGACAGTGAACACAGTGTAACAAGGATCACGCTATAATGTCACAATATCGCCAACCTTGTTAAGAGGCTGACAACACCCGATGACCTTCAAATTGACTTTACTCAAACAGTGTTTCAGCTATAACTACTTGTTTTGAGAAAGTTAATAAAAATGTATTATTATTCGTTATATTTGGAAGAACTTCGTCGATTCCGATACACGATTGGATGAAATCGGCTCGATAGAAAATAATTCCAAAGTTACATCTTAAAATTTGCTTTAAACAGTCGTATGTCTTTAGTTTCTTGACTTATACGTCTGTAACTAAAGACAAAATTCCACCGCACTAATACTAAAAACTTAGTTGTTTTATATTTCTCAATTAATGCGTAGTTTTTTTTTAATTCATCATTTTGCAAAATTTGCAATTAGCTCCCATACTAATCGTAACACAGTGTTTCTCTTTCACTCGCGCTGAAAAAGATAGGGAGGGAATTTAGCTGTTGTCAGCCTCTTAAGGTGGGTACGGACTTGAGGCAGCCTCAGGGTGAGGCATGCACGTTTGCTCAAATTCGTACGCGCCTCGCTGCTCGCGCACGTGCACAGCCGTGGGTGCCTCAACCTGAGGCTGCCTCAAGTTCGTCCGTACCCACCTTTACACTGTTTTATAACGTTCAAATTTCCATATTTCTTTCATAATAATATGTAAGTCGTTATGTCGTTGTCGTATCTGTGCCTATATTGATGTAAGTGATTTGAGATCCATTGGCGACAACGCAGCCAATGCGTGACCTTAAACCATTATCGCTTCATGTCGAAGTAATTATGCGCTCACGACATTCTCGAGGTTTTCAATTGAGTCGTGCTCTTTTATTTTACACTTTGCATGTAAAAAATAATATTTCAAATTGTTACAATACTTATGTTGCTCAAGAACTAAGTCGTAAAGAAACCTATTGTTTTAGGAACTGTTGGTTTGAATTTAGTCATTTAAAGTTCTTTGCTAATACGCATAACTGGAATAACAGTAAAAACGGATATTTAAGGTCAGCTACCCCCTTTAAACGCCTGATCATTTTAAAATTTTTAGGGTTCCGTACCTCGAAAGGAAAAAACGGAACCCTTATAGGCAGGGCCGTCTTTTCCATAAGGGCACACGGGGCACGTGCCCAGGGCCCCCATCATCAGGGGGGCCCCGAAAGTTTTTTTTACAGTCAACGTTGTCCCTAATTGAGCGCCTGAGGGCCCCTGATTCTCAAAGTGCCCTAGGGCCCCGTCACGTATTAAGACTGCCTTGCTTATAGGATCATTTTGTTGTCCGTCCGTCCGCCCGTCCGTCCGTCCGTCTGTCAAGACCCTTTTTCTCAGGAACGCGTGGAGGTATCAAGCTGAAATTTATATCAAATACTCGGGTCTACTTTTCCTTGGAGCTGTGAAAAAAACAAACTTCTAAGCCAACGCAATCAAAAGATACAGCCGTTTATGATAAAAAATTTACACGCCAAATAAATCCGTTTAAATTTTTTAGGTGGACCACGTGATAGCAATAGCACAATCGTCGCGAAGGTTAGACCAAATATTTGCCAACGTAGAAACCATGTACCTTAACAAAGAGATGAATCTCCTCAGTCCTTCCACCGGCCTGTACCTCATATCTGATGATGCTGTATCTTGGCTGCTGTATCCTGGAGA
Source organism: Pammene aurita (assembly GCA_947086415.1). Taxonomy (NCBI): domain Eukaryota; kingdom Metazoa; phylum Arthropoda; class Insecta; order Lepidoptera; family Tortricidae; genus Pammene; species Pammene aurita. The sequence continues at coordinate 21,446,870 of OX352298.1, read as the reverse complement.
CCACGTGATCATGATACCGGAGGAGTCGAGGAACCATCCGAGAGCTTGGTGTTCCTTGGTTCCTGTTGGAGAGCCTTGCGTTAGCGTTACTTCTACTGGACTTAAATGGAATTTGGGTGAGTTCTGCGCACTAATAAATAAATATGATTTGTTAGTAATCAGTTACTTTTCAGTTATGGAATACATCGTGAAGAAACGACCTAATACCTTCTACCTCCTAGCGTTTGTGCCAGATTTTTTTGCTCTATTGAGCCTGGGCTCCGCTCGGCAACCTAATCCCAGGAATTGGCGTAGGCACTAGTTTTTACGAAAGCGACTGCTATCTGACGTTTCAAACCGGAGGGGAAACTAGGCCTTATTGGGATTAGGTCCGGTTTCCTCATGATGTTTTCCTTCACCGAAAAGCGACTGGTACTTAAATATGAAATGAGATTTCGTACATAAGTTCCGAAAAACTCAGTGCTACGAGCCGGGGTTTGAACCCGCGACCTTCTGATTGAAAGGCTACGTAGCCGCCAGGCCACCAGCGCTTTTCCTAACGACCTTAATACCAATACGGTTTTCTTCCTGTCTATGTTGAAAGGTCAGATGTATGGCATGCAATACCGGTATTGCTTGTATGGGCAATCCCGGAATTCCGGTACTAGCCCATACAAGCAATACCGGTATTGCATGCCCTAGTCAGATGGAGTCGTTTTCGTAAAAACTAGTGCCGCCGTCAATTCGTAGCCACTGTATTCGTATACCGCTACGCGGACTTCAGGCTCTATTGAGTCGTGGCAAAAATGCCACACCGGACAAATGCTTGAAAGACATTTGATAAGTTGACGTATGTTTTTTTATGTTACAGACAACGATACTCTGAGTTTCGGGAAGTTAGTGAGCACGTCTAATACGTTTACACAATCGGATACGGTGACGGTCAAATGCAGCCACCCGCTTCTGTGGTCTATGAGAGTGCCTAGTATAAAAAGTGAGTACTGATTTGCAATCGCCGATTCGCTGGCTCAATATTACAGGGTTCCAAGTTTCGCTTATCGAATAGAAATTTGAACATTGTCATAATATAATCGAACGAGCGGAGCGTAAGCGAAGTGAGTTCTTGCTACCTAGACGTCCGTGCATTTCGATGGCTTTTTGATTTTGAATAGTTGTTCTGCGATAACCTTAGTAACGTTTTTCTTATCTTTATGAAATTTGTTGGGGTTGTAGCAGAGATCTATACAATTTGAGAGTTCGTATATGAGCAAGATTGATCAAGGGGTTATGGAGTTAGAAGGCGTGAAACAATCATCAGAAGGGTCTTGTTATATTGGTCGGTTCGCTTGCAATGAAAGCTCGCGAGTTCTCAATTCGAGGCGGACTACGAGTAAGTGTAAATTTAAAATTTTAAGCCAGTAATTTGTAAAGATTTCGCGTCGGTATGAATCCGGCTGAGCCGAGGATTTCTATAAGGAGTAGGTTTGTATAGGTAAATAGGTGACGTGCTTGTGGAACCCTTGCAAGCGCCCGTAGGCCTTTTCTAATGCCCTAAACTAGATTGTTCTGTCAAAAAAGCTTTAAATCCATGTTAGAAACATGATCGATTAGCATCAACATTTTTTTTTAATGACGTTTTTTTCGCTCCCTGTATATTATTTCAAAATCTGTAAGTCTCAATAGTCTTTCATTAAAAAGTAAAGGAAGGTCTACTAAGATGATTTTTGCGTAACAACATGGGATCTGGTAGCTGTCCTTGCTGACCCATTTGGAGAATCCACCCTTTATAACTCAGCTAATTTATAAGGAATTATTTTTATTACGGAATCCTAATATATTTAATCTTCATCTATATTTGTTCTTTATTGTACAGTATTAACTCAGTTATTAAAACAAACTGTTGTCAAGAATATGAAAAAACTGAAAGTATTTGTCATGTTTAGAACTAAAAGAAAAATAGTTGAGCTGGATTTTAACACCACCTACAACTGCAAGTCACTCGTCTAGTTAAGCCCCATTCCATTCGTATACAACATTTATTCAGTAAATTTGTTAGGAGTCAGCAGCCGCTTTTCTTAATGTAAATGTTAAGTCCATTACAATAGGCATGACGTTTTTTTACGTATGGTATCAATCGATTCGTTTTGTTGTAAGGATCAAATGTCTGTACAGGGCCAATTGCGTTAAAGCAACACAAAAGTCAGAAATGAGTTTCAAAATCTGGCACTCGCTTTTGTTTCTCAAAGATCTCCTCTAACAAAATGGTTGCATAGTCGTCCTGCTTAAAGTATGGAAAAAATATGAAATTGCTATTTTGACAGTGAAATATTGCGTTTATGTAAGTATTATTAGCTGTGGTTACCTATAATTAGATAAACATCTATCTGTTATCAACTTAAGCTATGAATTAATTAAGTATGATGTATTATCTGTTGGTGATCCTAAAAAAAAATAAAAAAAAAAAAAAAAAAAACTCGTATATGTGTATAAGTGAACTGTTGTGTTCTTAAGATAAATAAATGTCTTTAAACCGATATAGTTGCCATACAATATATAGTAAAATGTGAGAAATCGAATGGTGTCATTGTCTTTTTTTTATTTCGTACTTTAAAAGAAACGTTTTGGAATTTTGAAGTCTCATTGATCCAGTTCAATAGATTTTTATAACATTCAACTTAATTTTACTACAAAATTTAACATGTGTCATCATCCCTATTGTTTCAGGTTAATGCAACTTAACACATCGCAATTAGAAATGTATAAATGGAACAAATATGAAACAATTCTCTAAGTGCTACAGTTAGTTTATAGAGGTACTTGGATTTTTCTTTTTAACAAATATGGATGATACCAAAATACGTAGCAACCCCAAAACTTGAAGGTAAGGCGTGTTAGGGTAATTCCGACTGGACAATAGTGTCAGAGATGGCGGATAGTCCCGACTCTTATCAATTATTATTATGGAATATGTGGGATTTTCGGAATCACCCAAATACAACTTATTTACAAAGTTTGAGAGCCGCACAACGCTCGATTATGTGATTTATGTGGTTTTGAAACCCCATCACCACGTGTGCAAAAGAACATACCAGGCGAAATACCTAGTACCTACTTATATCGTGGTATTCGTGGTTTACATTCTTAGTTAGGGTTGTGATGTGACTTAGTTACCTAGTAGTTATAGCATCATAAATTATGACTGAATAATATGCGGTTACGGGTTGGGAACATTGCAATGAGTCCTACAATTTTGTGGTATAAAAAGTATCACAAGATTTAGTGGTGAAGACGACAGATGTGAGAGTTTTTTAATTGTGTTCCTTTTTTGAGTTCCAATTGCGGAAATATTAATAGTATAGGTGTGAAGACTCAGACTAGCTATGATCTAGAAATACACAACATTTATAGGTACATGTATGTCTGTGGCACATGTATTGGTTGTGAATATTCCCATAATAAGTACCAAAGCCATTAGATTCTAGTCTTGTCTTGGATTAGGTATACGTAATCTTATGTTGCGGCACTACTGAAGTTTAATTTAAAAGGTAGTTATTACGTATATCTCGATAACGTGTTAACCCTTCATCTGTGCTAGCTTAGAACCCTGTCCGCACACATGTTCACCATTTAGATTTTGTTTTTCTTAAACTTTTTTTGCTCTGTATGGCATGGCACAGGCTTGAAGCCAAGACTCTTTAACCCACACATACAGCCTTGGCCAGAAGTGTTGAGCATAGCAGTTTTTTGTTTACAATTTTGATGTTAAGTATTATTTCCCTATCATAACAATTTACGATGACGTAATGTTATATTTTATTTATATATCTAGAAAACTTCACTTAATAACAATTTCAAGGTACCTTTAAAATATGAAAACTGAAGGTAACAAAAATGCGAATTTAGGTCGGTGCGACAAATTGCAAATATTCTATTCAGTTATTACTAACTTCAACAAAACATGCCTGTTCAGTTTGAATTAATTGATAAAATAACTTCAAAAAAGATAGAAACGCTGGACTAAAGTTTCGAGTTTTGTATGAAAATCGCAAGGGTGCTCAACACTTCTGGCCAAGGCTGTATATGAAAGGTTAATATTTATGTGAGAAGTCTAAGGTCGAATTTGAGGTCTCAGGTTCAAACCCCGTACCACTGAGTTTTATACGAAATCATTTTATATTTACCAGTCGCTTTTTGGTGACGGAAAACATCGTGAGGAAACCGGATCTAATCCCAACAAGGCCTGGTTTTCCCTCTGGGTTGGAAGGCAGTCGCCTTCGTAATAACTAGTGCCAACGCCAATTCCTAGGATTAGGTTGCCAAGTGGACCCAGGCTCAATGAAGCCGTGGCAAAAGCCGGGACAAATGCTAGGAGAATGTGTGTGTGTGTGTAATAATTACCTCTTAACTTTAACGCCCCGCCACGGATTACAAATGACAGTATATAATTTCCATTCTAATTACGTGATCATATTGATGTATACACGGTGAATCTGAGTAACCCGACAGATTTTAGCCATAAATTCCTGATCATAATTGGAGACTAAAATGTCGTATAAACTTTTCTGAAATTGGCCTAGTTTCAGAGAATTCAGAGTTACTACCAACTAAATAAAAAAACATTTTTTATGTGACTCAGTGCAAAACGCTTTTTAATGGCGATTTCACCCTTTATGGGGTGTAGTCTAGACATTCTTATTGACAGATATCAAAGTGCCAAGGATTACTTTATGTAAACTATTTTTACGAAAAAAATGTATTAATTTATTTTAATCGACAGTTTTAACAATAACATTTACGTTTTTATGTTCAAAAACATTGAAAAAATCGAGAAAAAGAAAAATAAAATTTTTATTTGGCGAAATTGATCTAAATTCATATAACATTTATTACTCCTTATGACCTCAGAAATTTATGGTTAAAATCTTTCGGGTTACCCAGATTCACCGTGTATAAGGGGCCAGCTACATAATGCTTGTTTTGTTTAGTTAGTGATACATCACATACAGTCTGACAAACCTAATTTGTCAGTATTAGTAGAACAAAATACCTTCTTAGCCAATAAATAGATTAATTAGTAGAATTTTAGTTACAAAAATTTATGAAATTTTATGTCGCAATATACAATTTAGAAGGTAAGTAGGTATTAGTTGAATTTTAGTTTTAGTAAAAATAGATAAATAAACGAATTTGTATATACTTGTACAATTAAAGCAACATCTGAAAATATGTAATTATATATGCCTATTGGCTACCATAGTTAACCAACTGAAAAAGGGACCTTAGTTAAGGGTTAAGACTTTTTAGTGTATTTAATATATGTTATTATATTTTCAAGTTATCGTTTTATTGTTTTTTTACAATTTTAAAATAATTATTAATAATTAAAAACACTTTTACCCATACAAAACATAACTATTTTAATTGTTCACTTAAAGAAGTGTTCTTCCACTTTAGATACGTCTACTTATTGTTCTGTTAAAATTATTGATATAATCATGATTTAGTAAACTGACATTGGAATTTGAATTTTCCTGACCAGACATTAAGGTCGTCATTTGCATAAATATTTTGTTAAAACCATAGTCTCAATTTCAATCATACTTAACTTTTTCGACACCACTGACAGATGTGAATGCATGAGTTTAGAGTAAAACGTATTTTCCATTCTTCTTTTCGTTGTACATAAGTTTTTGTAATTTTTTCGTAAAATGCATATTTTAGAATACTTGGCCATTACTTTCATTTGCTGTTTGGTGACGGAGAAAGAGGCTAAATTAGGCTATCAATCCCGATAACTTAAATTAGTTTAATAATAACAACTTTATATTCTTAATCACAGTCACTTAGTGGTCCTTAATTGTCTCCCGATTTGTATGAAAATAAGGCATTTTTTACCACTGCGTTATTTTATGAATAATATTAATATATGAATTTTGGCTAACTAATTTCTATTATTTGGTTCAGATACAATTTGGGAATTCAATTTTATACACGAAATTACAATCCCTAAATTACTATCATAGTTTTTTTCTGGCAATGGTCACGAAAAAATAGAATGAGCCTTGTATCTTATGACGGAAATATCCGTCGTTGGCGTTGAACTTGCGGTTCTGATGTATCCGTCGTAAGATACAAGGCGTCGTAAAGGTTAAAGCTATTTTAGTTCCTATTGTTCTGTAACGACTTAAAGGTAGTTGAATAAATGCTATTTGTAATTAAAAGTCTTTTATTTCAATGTTCTGTTAAAAACACTCTTATTTTATTGCATGTCTTCAACTATTTTAATTACTAATAAATAATTTATGACTATGACATTTCTATTGCTACACAGTGATAATGGTACCTACTAAGAGGCATTGAGTAATCAGAGAACGCTCTACACTAAAAAAAAGCCAGCGGAAAGTGGACATGCCTGCTTTAGGATGCGATTCCACCAGAGTTGTGCGAGGAATGTGTTTCTCATGAACCAATAGAAACGCTTCATTTACATATTCTCGCTCAGCACAGCTCTAGTGGAAACAGCTCAGCGGAGCAAGGTACATACAAAACAAGGGAAGGGTGTGTGCTAGGAATGTGTTGCGAGGCACTAAACTATCAGTAACTATTTGTAACGGCGTTTGTCAAATACGACACGCCCTCGCTACGCATCATCGCACCGCTCAGCAAACCTCACAATGCATCTTCGCACTGCTCATCTACCTCGCACATCTCTGGTGGAAACACTCACAACGTTCCACATCCTCGCTACGAATCCTCGCACCGTTCATCTACCTAGCACATCTCTGGTGGAAACGCAGCCTTATTCATTCGAAATTGCTACATATGATTTGAATCGGTATAAATCCATCTGATACATCACGATATACTTATTTCCTTGCATGGCATCCATGACTCGCTCCGTTCCCTCACCACACACCCATGAGTACGGGAGATGCGATGTACGGTGCGCAAGCGTCGGAGGCTGCGCCGCCAGTGCTGCCAACCGCGCCGCACGATCACGAGATAGCTCGACTTCCTTATCACACGAGTGAAAACTAGTGCTACTGTTTGCAGTCGCGGATCGTTTTATTGGTAAGTTAAATTTTCTAGTAATACTATTTTATGAGGCTGTAATGACAGCTAATTATGAAGTATTTCAATTACGAAGGAAAATTAAATTATACCTCGATATAATAAAAAAAAACTAGTATGTACCTACTTAGGAACTTAGGATTGATTTATAGAGTTTCATGTCACATTGACATAGAAGTATTTACCGAATGTTTATAATTTAAAATGTATTAGTATTTTATTGCGATAGTAGGTATAACACATTAAAATAGGCTAATGGAAAAAAAAGTAGGTATAATTAAAATTGGAAGCGATGCCTGCTTGTTGTTGCTCGTTGTTTAGATATAGGTACATTCATCTTGACAAAATCATCATTCACAAAAACTTGGTAAAATTAAGTAAATCGAATATGCTGCCCAGATTTTTTGGAAACCCCTAGCCGGCAACCGTTATTTGCCGCTGCGGGTGACTCCGGACCGTTTAAAAAAATTAAACACTGGACCCAAAAATGTACAAGAACAGACTGAACCTTCAAATAAAATTAATAACAAAAAGTATACAATATATTTCTTTATTAATTTCGTATGAACACGTGAAAACCGTCACACATGATGAAGTCTGGCGGTCACATGCTGCGTACCAACGTTGCCATTCGTCGGGCTCTTAGTTTACGCGCGACCACCGCGCCAGACGTGTGTCCCGCAGAGTCTATAACGGTGCGTTCCAAAACAGATTATACCTAGTTATAAGTGCAATAAGATCGAAATTGACTCGGCGTAAGTAAACTACAATTTAATCGCATGGGTAGCGGTGCTTAATAAGAATTTAAATGCGTTTCTGTTTAAATTAAGATAGGAATTTTGTTTGTTGACTTTTTGTTCGCATGTAAAGTTCGTATTTTGGGTTCCTAAATTTAGTTTAAACTATGATAATCTCATAAAAGAAGTACGAAAGAATCATAAGTCTTCGCCGAATGTGAGTTAACTGTGATGTATGTTTTATAAACAATATTTTTCTATTGTTTTAAAAGTGATTCATGTATCGACAACGAGTATTGCTTATGCCTGCATCTTATAGCGCACTGTTTAGTTTAGGACCCACTAATTTCGTTCAGTTTAATTATTGAGAGTAAGTATAGTTCAAAATCTGTAAGAATGAACTTTTGACACATCGCAACGACCGTAGAACGTAAACGCGCAAGATACTTTGAAATTATAAACAGAATCCCATAACGATTTTACAGCTTGTCATGTACGTAAACACAATATTTCACTTTTAATAAACACTACTTAATTAATGTTACATTTTTTCATATCTTATTTATTGAATATTTTACGATAACAATTTAGCATGCAAACAGTTACGGTCTACGCCTCATTTTTTTTAAATTTAGTGTTGTGACCATGTCTGCTGTTCCGATTCATATAACATTTCCGTAAGTCGATAAAATCGAATGTGTAATCAATAGCCAATATATAATAATAAAAACCAAAACAAAACAAAAATAAAATGAAGTATGATGTGAAAAAAAGTCAGTAATGTAATTGTATCGGTTTTTTGAGTAATACTTCAGTGTTGAATAATTAATAATAAATGACAAAAACGCTCAAAACTTAAACTGTTGCCATATACTTGGTGGAAAAAAAATAATGGTCCCTGGAGGGGACTACCTTAAAACGTTGAGATAGCTCAATTCGCTGAAAGGAAACATTCTTTTATTTTTCCTAAAAAGTAAAACTGCATTCACAGTTTTTAGGGTTCCGTAGTCAACTAGGAACCCTTATAGTTTCGCCATGTCTGTCCGTCCGTCCGCGGATAATCTCAGTGACCGTTAGCACTAGAAAGCTGAAATTTGGTACTAATATGTATATCAATCACGCCGACAAAGTGGTAAAATAAAAAGTGGAAAAAAATGTTCTATTAGGCTATCTCCCCTATACGTAAAGTGGGGTGTGATTTTTTTTTCGTTTCAACCCCAAACGTGTGATATATTGTTAGATAGGTATTTAAAAATGAATAGGGGTTTACTAAAATCATTTTTTGATGAGGTAAATATTTTCGGAAATAATCGCTCCAGATGTAAAAAAAATGTGTCCCCCCCCCCTCTAACTTTTGAACCATACGTTTTAAAAATATGAAAAAAATCTCAAAAGTTGAACTTTATAAAAACTTTCTAGGAAAATTATTTTGAACTTGATAGGTTGAATAGTTTTTGAAAAAAATTACAAAATAATTTCTAAGTAATCTAACTAAGTTTGTAATTTAACCGTATAAGCAGGTGTTTATTGCACCTGTAATTTCTACAAAATCACAATGAAATGACGTGCTATCAAATAAAGTAAAAACGGTGAAAATCGGTTAACGCAATAAAGAATTATCCCATAAAAATCATCTTCCATACTTTAAGTTCGCGCGCAATAGTTTACTTAATTTGCCGATAGATGTCGCTGTACGTGGAACGCTCATATCATATCCTACATGGCGGTGTTATTTTAACTCTTAAGTGGGGACACGTACTGTGACGGACGGAAAACTACGGAACCCTACACTGAGCGTGGCCCGACACGCTCTCGGCCGGTTTTTTATCCTAATTTTCACTTTTTTCCATACTGTTTTTACAAACAGTATTATTACTAATAAAAAGATTTTTCATACAATTTGTATGAAAAGTCTTTTTATTATTATTTATGGCTTCTCTTGAGTCCTAAACTATGGTTGGTATTAAGATTTTTTTAACCTTGATGGAAATAGGATCGATTGGCATCAATTGTCATAAAAATTGTTTTTAGCAAAAATTTAAAAATAATAGTTTTTTATTGAACTGTACTTTCTGCCAAAATTTTAAATGCAGTGAAGTCCTTTAAAAAAAATAAAGAATGTTTCCTTTCAGTGAATTGAGGTATATCAACTTTTTAAGGTAGTTCCCCTCCAGGGCCCATGATGTTTTTCCACCCTGTATATGAGAATAACAGAACCCTTGTGACAATGATTATAATTGTATTCCTGATCAGGCTTTACAAATTACCAAAGACCGTAATTCATAACTGAGCATAATTATGGAGCATCATAAGACTTTCTTATCATACTGTATTAATTATGGAAATATTATAATGCCATACATAATTAGTAGATTACAATTATCAAATGATCTTTTCCTAAATCATTTTATTTTTTGCTTTGTTATAGTTATGTTTTCGTTTTTAATTTATTTTTGTATATTAGGCACAACTGCATACAACTCATCTCAACTCATATTCTCGGTGGAATCACTGACGAGTCACAGGCATCCGCCTTGTTCGGGAGACAGAGGCTGATCAGTTCCAGTGAAACTGTTTCAAACCTAATACTTAAGTCTCTCTTAAGATATTAGCGTAGCTACTGTGCAAATATTACTTATACTTGTATTAGGTTTAAGTCTATAAAGATTATTCTTATTCTTATAATTTGAGAAGATTTGTGATACTAAATATGTAGGCATATAACAAGAAAAAAATCGGTTGATGTAAAATCGATTCGAACAATTCATAAATAATCGCTAAATTTGACAAACGATACGTCTTAGCCCCATCACTAATTACGTCAATACTGAAGTGTCAAAAGTTCATTCTTAGAGATTTTGAACTATAATTGCATTTCACGGAAGCGTTGGTCATAACTCATTTTTATTATGAAGATAGAATAATTTCCTTAGGTCGGAATCTCGTCTCAGACATCTATGTACATTGATCATTATTATCATATGGTAGTATTTGAACAAAACGTAATTAATAATATTTTTCTTATTTTTCAAGTCACCCTATGACTTTTGACATATCTACGCTGTTTGGGAAGTGACAAGACGTCATATTGAGTAGGGTGACCAAATTATAAGCAAAAATGTCTTTTTCTCCTTAAATATCGTCTAAAAGATAATTATCAATATTGTACATTCAAAAAACCTACCTCGTTAAATTCTGTATCATGCTTTCATCTCTTGCTCTACTACCGCGAAATCACCTGTATAATTTGCCCGCGTCTCCGCTCGCGAATGATTCTATCTGTCATTTCTATAGGTGTTTTCCTTGAGTGCAGAATTTCAGTTTCCACATGCCAAATTTCATAAGAAATTTCGAGTTGACCCGTAAAAATATACTTTCTTTCCATTGAACTGCTCAGTAGTAGTACAACCAGCAACATAAGTAAGTACCAGTTAATTAACAGGCGATATGTTCGAAATGACCTTTACACTTTTTTATCGTCAAGAAAACAACAGTTTTAAGATCATTTGCCATGAACACCTTGCCTACTTAGGGTCTAAGTCTTAGACAACTTCTACTGCTAACTGTAGGTCCATACATATATGAAAGCACCTATGTTTACTATAGGTAGGTACTTAATATCGCAACATATTTTATCTCAAGTACTTTAAACTAATTAATTACACTCACAGATAGGTTAAGTACTACTTTTCAGATGTAATATTTAATATCAAGATAGTTGCTAGTAAGTGTACTACCTAATAGTTACAGTAATGTAGCCTAGGTATCGGCACTTGCTACCAAGACTGGCCATTCCGGCATTTGCATGGCTGTTTACGGAATTCCGGAATTTCGGTCTTACCCCTACAAAAATACCGGTATTGCAAGACCAAGTACATGTTTGATATTCTCAAAATTCACTTGATATCACTCAATACATATTCCATAGAATGCTAAAACTTATTAGCTTTAAAACACACCATGTGTGTCTATAATTTTTATACTTTTATAGACTTCCTCATAACGAAGGGGTGCATAGTTAAGTGGGCCCCTGACGTCCAACTGACGCGGCACGCTCCATCGACTCGATAAACATCATATTACATTTAAGGGTGAAACGTACGCCTTTAAAAATAAACATTTAGCCTTAAACCATATCCGTAGCTAATCCGTATTAGTTATTAAATAATTTTAAAGTTCAGAAGTAATTGTTATGGATTTTAAATCCGTTGCCCTCTCACAGCTAAACTACTATAGAGTCTGTGCGGAAAGACAAGCCCCGTAGAATTCATGAATTCTCATATAAACCACGAGACTTCTTTTTTACACACAAATTCTACCGTCCAATGGGTTAACTTGAGACAGATGGGGTAACTAAAGACGTTTTTACAGAAACCTAATGTAAGTAGGTACTAAGTTAAAGGAAAGAGTGAATGTTCAAAATAAAAAGATACTTAGTAAACTTCTCGGTAATTTCCAATTCAGCATTCTTGAAATGGGCCTAAATTCCTTGTCTTTAGTTACCCCGCGAATCGCATTTTACCCCATTTGACGGTATTGTATTTCGATTATTGATGACAAAGGTTTCGCTCTAGGGTAGGGCGAGCTCTCCGTTGCGATTTTATTTGCCAGGAACGGGGAAAATCACAAAATTTCTTTAATAATTATTTAAATCAGTACCGGGAGGGATCTAGAGCATAACGACCTACTCTACTGACAGATATAAGATCATTGTTATTAATTATTATAAATCCCAAAGATAAATAAAAGCCTGAATTATATATGGGAAGTTATCTACTAACTTCTAGTTGACGTATCTAAAAATCTGGCCAGGAAACCCCGTTAATGACAAAACCTCATAATAAGTCTTATCTGCTGATAAACCTAATAATGTTTAAACTGAAATAGACGTCATTTAATTCAGAAAAAGTGACCAAGTCCTCCGGTGACCGAGGCCAGATTTAAAATGGCGTCTAGCGTTCTAAAAAAATTGCAAATCAAAAAAATATTCAACATAATAATTTGATTTGCTTCAAGATTCATTTCAGTTCTACATAATAATGTCTGTCAAGAAATTATTTAAAACGGGCAAAACCTAATCTGATACTAAATCACATTAGGTACCTAAATGATTCTTGGTTGATCACATCGACACCAAAACAAATCACAACATAATTTTATTAGCCTGTTGACCATCCAATGAAAATCAATAAGTTTACGAGTGTGATGCAGTTTACGTAAGCTGGAAATTTCCCAACTTAGATTATTCGTCAATCATATTTTATATCGGCTCATTTTCATTTGTTCAAAAATTTACTTTATCCTAAGGAGACAAGAAAATTATCAAATCAATCGAGATGAGACGCATATTTATCTTGCGATATTTATCATTTGGTCTGGTGTTAAGACCACCTTACTAGGATCGGTGGCCTGTCGTATGATTCGCCAGATATAATAATAGAATTCATTTTGGCGCTATTTTATCGAGTTTTAGGTCAAAAGATAATAGATATTTATTCTTCAATTTAGGCACGTTACAATGCACTTATGAACGTCAGAGAGAAAAAAAACTACCACCGGTTCTAACCCTACCCCTACACCTCTGACCCGAGAAGTATTATGACCGGTATGAAACTAGGCGAGACTTATTTTTTCAAAACAGTAATACATTCGATCTTAAAAATACACAATAATGCGTAGTTCTTTAAGAAGACATATTAAAACAGCTTGAGAGACAGACAATGTACCTATTGTTTAATTAAAAAGAAAATAATAAAATTCAAATCTGACTGCTTCACAAAACGTTTGATATGCTTTCCTACCTGAACTAAGCTGTGTCCTCTAATTGTCTCAATTAGTTGTTGGTGAATGTAAAACGACTAATACATTCACCATAATAATATAAACCTAGTTGCTACAGTTTTTTCGCACAAACCAACCTTTATCACCATCCAAACACTAGAGCGATGTTTGCGTTCTGAGGCTTATTCAGTTAAGCAACCATGCTCTTGTTCAAACGTGATACCTACCTACCTTATCACTGTGTTTAACGACTTTTTTTAATCACTGTTTTATTCGACTTCTAAAGAAGTTGTTGTTAATAAAATAATGCACAGACAGTCTTAAATATTTGATGTGAATCTGAGATAACATTATTTTTGCATAATTTTTTGTTTGTATGTGTGACATAAACATAATTTATCGGTAGCCAGCATAAGATTAATAAGTAGGTCTTGTGATCTACCATATATTTAAGATATTAGCTATTTTGTGAAATGTGTACCTATAGTGGGGAAGAGCAACGCTAAACACAGCGTGGAAAAAATATGAACTTGCATGAGGCAAAATTCTATTCTATTTCACAGACGTTAACAGAACTGTCTCATAACTAACGTGTCCCATGCTCGCCAGAGCGGCGCCACAATCGCACTCAATATGAACAAAGTTATTTAAATATTATTGCACATTAAGAAATATACTAATAACAAATAAGTATTTGGGCTTTATTATAATTTAAGCTTATACAAATAACCAAGTCCCAAACTAAGCAAAGCTTGTACTGCAGTATAGGTACTAGGCGACGATATAAATACTTATATAGATAAATATAAACTAAGAATACCTACATAGAAAACGCCCATGACTCAGGAACAAATAATCGTGATAAACGCACAAATAAATGCTCTTACCAGGATTTGAACCCGGGACCTCCTGCTTTGCAGGCAGGGTCACTACCGACTGGGGTAGTCGGCCGTTAAAAGGCCGTAAGGCATTCTCTACCAGTCAACCTTTAGGCCAATAGTAAAAAACAAATGTTGGCAAACCAAACATGCGAATGTCTGTTTCTGGCATAGCCGGTCGGCTTTATATACAAAGCCCCGAAAATGACTTTATCACCGTTTGATTGTCTTCGTGAACATCATTAACGTTGCAAACTCGTAGTCACTGACGTCATTATGTAACTCCCAGCTGTCACGTGTAACATATCTTTACGCTATGATAACGTTCGTCTGTCACCAATTCATCTTGTTACATGGCCATGGATGCTTGGAGACTCTTGAAGTAATCTGTTGGTTTATGATAATGGAGATAAAAATATTTTATCGTGTTTTTCCAGTTAACAGAGATCTCATGTCAAGTACACAGACATAAAAAGTAATCAAACATTTTAAGTAATTGTGGAATTACTTTATGTTGCATATACGATCCATGCACTGCCACAAGTAATGAAATTATAATTAGATAAGGCGACCAGACACTGTCAGTACTTATGCCATTTTTAGGGTTACGTAGCCAAAATGGCAAAAACGGAACCCTTATAGTTTCGTCATGTCCGTCTGTCCTTCCGTCCGTCCGTATGTCACAGCCATTTTACTCTAAAACTATAAGATGTACCGTTCTTAATAAAATTTAGACATAAGCTGTTTTGTGTATGACGCTATTTAGTTATGTAGTTAAATTGCACACAAAAATGTTTTTATGGGGGGCGCGCCGGGCGCTACATGTAAATAAACTTCAAAAAAATTTTTTTACGAAATGTGAACACGTTGCACATCAATCGGTAAGTCTTTAAAAATAACATGGAGGTTTCTTAGAATATTCTGTGATTAAATCACTATTTTCAGAAATAATCGCTTCAAAAGTCAGAAAAATTGTGTGTGTGTTCCCCAGTTTTAATTTTTTAATATTTCTTTCTACTCAGAATCACGCGTTCTTTCCACTTTGATAAAAAAAAATGCCCTAATGCGTAGCCAAATGTTTTAATACGACTCATTGCATTAAATTATTGATTAAATTTCAATTCTACGAGTATTATATCATCATCGTTTTGTTTATTTATTTGAGAGGACTTCTCTTAATTTAAAAATTAAATTTGTATCTTATTAGGAAATAATTACCTACACTTGTGATAAAAACCTGCAGGCAACAAAAACCTTTCATTTTACACGTCTTTCGATAAAGTCGTCAGCAAAATAATACCGAGTAGACTAATTTCATTATTGTTGACTCAAATTACCTGTTAATGATATTCAAACTGCTGCATCGTTCAATTTAGCTATGAGTTTGTTTACGTAACATCGAATAAGACAACTGCCATTGATGGTGCTTAATTTGATGGTACTCCTACTGTACCGGTATTATTACGAACGCTTGTCGAACACGAGCGAGTTCAAGGGTCCGATGAGCACCTATATAAAGTTAACAAGTTTTGCTGTCAAATTATCAAGTTATCCAATGATATCAGCTGGCGCTGTCAAAAGTGGGATAACAATGGCGGCACTGGCGGAAACTGTAATTTTATAACGTTTATATCAACATTATCAACGTATCCGCTGATAACTTCTGCCATCATAGGCGTGCAGGGCTTACTATTTATATGCAAATTACCTACCGCCTTCTGCTGTTTGCTATAGAATACCATATTTTTCAAGCCATCAGTCAAAGTTGAGCATGGTAGGCAACGTTGCAGAGGGTACATCTAGTATGATGGAGCACATTGTAAGCCTTTTAACTCGCGGGCTCCACATATTCTGCTGACTCCCTCATACTTAGTTATTACATGGATCCACGCCCACAGTTGGTACTATTAGATTTAGGTACAGTCAGCATCAAAAGTAACTACGCAAACGAAGACGTCAAAAGTCCTTTTTAAAAGGGAATAAGAGCTTTTGACTTCTTCGATTGCGCAGTTACTTTTGATGCTGACTGTCCTTACTGATTTATATTACTTTATACAGATAATTAACAAAACTCGATTTCGAGCACGGCCTATGTGACTTATGAACAGGCAAAGAAAAGATTAAGGATGATTACAAGGTCAGTAGCAAAAGGGAGCCCCAGCTGTGTCCTAAACGAAGCTTACGACTTTCTTTACGAAAAGTTTCATAAGTACTAAAATAAGAGACTCAGGCCTGTCATAGTCATAGTCATAGTCAATCATTTATTTGTAACAATGCATGCAAATACAATTTTAAGCAATTAGGCAGTAACTTACATAAGGCAAGTTAAATAGGATAATTAATATATAATCATTATTAACATTATAAATCAATGTGACAAAAATAAAAGCAAATAAAATAATAATAATTTAAACAATATGTCAAGCACGATACATTTATCAGTAACAAATAAAAATAATAAATAATTGTGTAAAATCTGATGCCTGATCCGTGTGGAGCATACGTAAACCATTCTTAAGAGCGGTGTTGGAAAGAAATCGCAGTATCTTTTGCTTCCTTTAACGCATAGCTGCGTCCCTTAGATTAGCCTACCTTGAGCCAAGGTTTGGCTCAAGCTCTCAGACATTAAGTGTATTCTCCGATTAAGTACATAAACATAGCGGTAACAGATCTCCAGGACAAGCTTACGTTGGTTTCCCTGGGCTGCGCTCGCGCAGCCTATCGGAGTACACGGTTGTAAGCAATTAATGACCGTCATTGAAACACATTGAACAAATATTGGGTTACACAGTTTTGAATTCGAATACACATGCTCGGATACATACTTATACCTACGTATACTAGATAATAAAATGTGAGTGAATGATTAAGTTACTATTACACTGATATTTTTGCTAAATTAAATTCTTATGGTCACTTAAGATACGTTATTTTCGCATTAGAAGCGTCGTGTCAAGATAATTTTGAACACTTCGTCCGCTAAACCACTTCTGATGCTGACAGAACAACATTTTGTACCAAGGGTCTTAGGAAGTTAATAAAAATGTAGGCCCACAAAGGTTCACGATGTCCACATTATTTCCACCTCGAGCGCGATCGATCACCGCTTTTCGAAGCCCCCGCCATGCGTGGCATATAGAACAGACAGATAAAGCAGTTGGTGTTCTTCGATCACCGCTTTTCGACCACCCCCGCCATCCGTGGCATATAGAACAGACAGATAAAGTATTTGTTGTTCATCGATCACCGCTTTTCGACCACCCCCGCCATGCGTGGCACATAGAACAGACAGATAAAGTATTTGGTGTTCATCGATCACCGCTTTTCGACCACCCCCGCCATCCGTGGCACATAAAACAGACAGATAAAGCATTTGGTGTTCATCGATCACCGCTTTTCGACCACCCCCGCCATGCGTGGCACATAAAACAGACAGATAAAGCATTTGGTGTTCCAAAAAGTTTGAGAAACGATCTAAACTGTATTCGACTTGGAAATAAATAGGTACCTAGTACGTTGAGGAGGTTCAGGATTTCATCATTTTTCTAACCTTGTCGAGCTTAAGATTACGTAGAGATCGAGCACTATTTAATTTTATTTCGGGAACAGCAGAAACTTTTGTTATTTTCTGTGAGCTTTACACTATAGTTCGCTTGTTGCGATAATCTCTGTAAACGTTTAGAAATAACAGTCCTGCTTTCGACGGAAGCTGGGGTTCTGGCTACTAAATTTACATTACAGTTTACCTCATGTCTTTCAATTGTTTATATTGGAAAATTTCGTAATTAATAGGTAGCCATATGAATAGCTTACGTTACACCTTGATGTGTAGGCTGCAAGGTTGCATTGAAGTGACCTACCTACTTACAGGCTTTATATTGATTGTGGACGAGTTTAGTGAAAGGGCCCACTTTGTCGATTTACATGGACACTTCATTATTCCACTAATAGATTGCATATATTGTGTAGTTTTTAGGAAATAACTAATTACTTCATATCGCCGAAGTGGGGTCTTTTTCATGGACTGACACGATTTTTTAGTTCATTATTTATGTACAGATGCTTGGTTGATTGCGGCTGGTTGTGCATTGTATCGAAACTGACTTACCCGTGCCCTGTCTGCCTTCTTGCGTATAAAGTGCCTACGTTCTTCTAAAAAGATCGTATAATATATTAGTATTAATACATACAGTTCATCCAATATAAATTATATTATTAGGAAATTGCACAAATCGGCATGGACTGACATACCTGCCCTTATGCTAAAAAAGCACTTTTGGTTGAATTAACATTAGCAGTAGGTAATTAGAAGAAAATCGCTTAGTTGTCTACTTGTAACTAAAACCCAGTTAATGTAACTCCTTATGTAGTGTAGGCATCTAGAACAAGGATTGCAAAGTTTGCAAGAAAAAGTTTAATGACTGTCCTTTAATGAAGGTCTTTAGTAGTAGTTGCCTCACCATCATCATAACTGTTTATGCCAAGTAAACTACATATTAAAGGTGGTTTAATAAAAGTAAACATTAGTAGGTACCTTACACGTAAAAACATAATAGGTAATATGGCAGTTAAGCACATTCTGTAACAAAATTCGCTCTCATATACTCTTGGCTTGTCTACGCCTGCCCCCACCTTAACAAAGTCCTAGCTATGTCCTTGTCCGCTGCAGTACGAGACCATTTCTCCTATAGAGACTACTCTAACAGTAGGGATGATGTGCGTAACTATCTACATCTCAGATGTAGATAATGTGGGGCCAAAATGTTGCCTAGGCGTCAATTATGGCGTTAATTTCTAAAAATAGGTACATAATATTCGTAAATATGAAGGTGTGACATCATTTCAATGAGTTAACGCTAATTCCAGCAAGCGAACCCTGCCAGATATAATTAACGACCGACTATATTGACAAAGTTGCCGCCGGTTGTGATTAAAACAGCGCAGGCTTCTCACGGATATCGAATGTTCGACCAAAGGTCAGGTTGTAGGAAATGTGATCGGTTCCGGTCGGATGTCCTTTGAGATTACGTGCATGTGTAACTCTTGGTGCCTTGTATTCAGTAACCTTATAGACGGCGTAGGCGAGCATTCGCCTCCCAAGAACCAGCATAACAGTCAATATTATTGTAATGACCTGCTAGCCTAAGATGCCCGGGTTTTTATGTTCTGTCACCTTAGCTGTCATGTTCAAACAAATATGAAACTGACAAATTAAGCGATAAGGGATATAACTGAAGAACCTAACCTAGGTAGCCTAGTGGTTAGGACGTCTGTTGGGCGGTTTTTCTTCGTATACGACATCTATATAAGTTTACGATAGGGGATAAAATGACAACCATACTATACGTTCTGACCTTCCGTCGCGTATGGAATTTTCCCGTCTCCGTCTCGGACAGTAGGCCAAAATCACTAACAGCTAAGTATGGTTAGCAATTTGCTTGTTGCAACCCTGAGAAGTTTTCTTTGATGGTACCGTATGGTACCCTAAACTACCTAGTCGGTCCATAAGTTCTGTCACAAGGGTTTTAAGTGATAAAATATAATACAAAGCTTTTATTCAAAAAAATTAGACCTGATTAGAAAGCATATTTCATACAGATTAAAATATAATATGATTAACTTATAATCAAGATCGCGTATTTTATAGATCCTTGTAAACTTGAAGATTGTTGTCAGTCCAAAACACGCCGATGATTTATGAAAATTGTACTTCACAAAAATTGGTTTAGATCATTTTTATAGTTGTCCAGAGTTACAAATTGTTATTTTTATGAAAGTAGATGATTAAGGCATATTTAAAAACCAATATTTAGTTGACTTACAAGTCTGTGCTTCAGCTATTCTTCTCCTGAACCTCAACGTATTTTTCAGTTTTGAGCAAAACACGATGATTTTGATGCCATACATCAAGGTAGTCTTCCAAAATTGCGTATACTAGCCTTCTTGTCAGTCAGACCCATGTTAATTATATATTAAAATGAAGGTTAAAGATCAAGCTAATGCAGTATGCAAGACTGAAGCCTCTTAAAATTGAATAAAAATAATGATGGTCAAAATCAACTCGAACAGGGCGCGTGTTTTTGACGTGGTTTTTTATTCCGCTTTTTCGAATGTTACAGGGAATTGTGTAAAACTGCCACAACTATTTGCCTTAAATAATATCGTAAATTAATCAGTATTAAATAGGCTTTTTAATCATATATTGAAATAGTAAGCAACCTCTAACAGTTCGTATTTTACCAGTCCAAACCCTAGTGACAGAACTTATGAACCGACTAAGTATATAGGGTTGATAATCGACTACGCGCCTGTGATACTGATGTCCCTGTATTTGATAGCATCCACCGAATCTACCTATGTGCAGAGTCGCTTAACATCAGTATTTAGGTAGGTACCTAATGTACCTATGTATGTATTCTCATCTAACTGGTAAACATGATCGATCTCCAATCATGTGTAATTGAGTTTCAAAGTCGCTTATTACTGGAAAGCTTGAGGCGATGTTCGTCCGCGCTCTCTTCACTATTAGGAATAGCATGGCAGCATATGTGGCCTTCATCACCCATACTTGTCTCGATTGCCATTTCACATGCTCTCATATCAGATGCCATGAACTCGATTCGCTGAATTATATTTACATTGAAATGATTCACCGTTTAAGTTAGAAAGCATAGTGCCAAATCTAGAATTGAATAGTGTTTTCCTACATTCGGTCAGTTTACTTATATATAAGGCCTCGTATAAAAAATTTACCAAACATGACTATTTAAACTGCTCGATGAAGTTAAACGAGCAAACTACAATCGATTAGTTTTATGTGAATTTTGGATATTTATTCACGTCGGCGTCGAAAAGTTTACTTTTTCTTTTAAGTACCTTATGTTGGGTGCACTGGGACGAATAGGAGACCAATTTACTAAAGCGCACATGTGGGATTTTTAAGCGTATTTAGGCTACTGCTTAATTCGTTTGAGTCGTACCTAGGGTCCCTTAGGGTCGTATCTCTGTTGAATGGGGAAGGCCGGTGAAAAGTCATCATAGATGGTGTTGCGTACGATCATATGATGGTCCTTTTTAGGGTTTTTTAAATGAAATTTGACAGCTGATTAGATGAATTCTAGATGGCGCTGCGTACGATGGTCCTTTTTTGTATGAGATTTGACATAAGTAACAATCCTATGATTTGATAATTGGTTTCGGAGTTTTGGCCACTCGAAAAAAGTAAACCACTGAGACCACCTCATCCTACTGAATGAGAAGTATTTTTTTACTTTCTTTCTTTTCTTAAAATGGAGTAAAAATTTTAATGAGTAACGCAGCCAAATAGATTTCAAATAACTACGTAATTCATTTGTTTCTCTTTGAACGCAGCGAACAACATAGGTACAGTCACCGGCAATAGTATCTTCCTACACGAAGGCCGCAAAAATATGTGACACGCTCTTATTTGTTGGGTCATAAGCTATGGGATATTTCTAATGTGTTTTCACTACTCTGCCTATTACATGTAGGTACATGACATACATTAAGGAAGTTCGGTTATCTTTTGACTTTTTTTCTATCCGCGTGCTAGTAATGTAAACAGATCTAACACATTTAACATAAATACGTTGTTACGCGATTTTTGCCAGCAGTAGACGCGTCATCGTCAGATGAGAGCTATACCTACAAACAAAACTTCCAATTGTCAGTACAAAAATCTTTGACGCTCATTATTATGATAAGTGGGCATCGGTCGTTAGTATCATGGTTAACGTAATTAGTGCCTGTCTATTGTTTTTAAAACAACCTTGTAGCTCAGTCTATCTCTTTGATGTTTTATTTATTATGAAAATATTTATTTATTTCATCTTTATTGCACAATGCAAGATGGTACAAATGGCGAACTTAATGCCATAAGGCATTCTCTACCAGTCCACCAATGAGCTAAACAGAAAGGTTAAGTAGGTGCAGGGTCCATTAAATATGACACAATTATTAAAAAAAACGAACAATACCTACATATTGAGCTATATTCATAAACTTACACATAGATGTACATACATAATAAACATACATACATATATTTTACATACCTTGTGTGAACCATCAGGCGGATGATGAAGAAAGCTTGCCAAGGAAATGCATGCGCAACAAGCGCTTGAAAGTGTAAGTCTGAGCTTGCCTGAAAGAGAGTGGCAGAACATTCCACAGTCGGATTGCTGATTATAAAAGAATTAGACATAAAACCAGTTCCATGTCGTGGCACATTGTCAATGAGCTTTAGACAACGAGAAGAACGAAGATGCGTGCCGGGGCGTGGGGAAACAAATTTAAATTTCGAACGAAGATAATTTGGGGCGGACGGGTCGAACAATATGGAATACAGAGTGCAAAGAATACGAAGTGACCACGTTCTCGGATCGGAAGCCAATTAAGTTTTCTGCGGAAATTGGAAACATGATCATACTTACGGAGACCGAACACGAAGCGGATGCAGTGTTTAAGTAACCGGTCAAACTTGTTCAAATATTACCTATCATCCGACTTCAAGATATCGAAGGAGTTTCTCAATGTTGTATGTTGGAACACCGATTATTGGAACAAGGCTGGAACGATTTAGATTATTTTTTGGGTTTAAAAGAGTGTACCTACTTAATTGACAGTTGGTCCCATTGTCATCAGGTCAGGATCTGATGATCGGATGCTGGAGAAATCGAGGGAACCCCTACAAATATTATAGACACGCTTATAGTAATTTGAGCATTTTTTATAGTAGCTTGGGCATTTTCTTTTGAAAAGATGGAGTTGGCTAAAAAGTGTAGTCGGTTCTTTTTGTCTAAAATTATGTTATTTATTAAGATGAGTCCGGCATCTTATGTGTCTAACTAAATCGTATGTACGATGACGAAATAGGAAGGTACCTATAAGAGATTATTATGGAGTAAAAAAAGGGTGCGCTCAATGCGCTTTCAATCGTCATTCATTCGCTATGCACTTTTGTACGCAATTACCTACTGCGGACTGTACCTACCTATATGAAACAAATGATAAGTACAGTTTGACGTCGGGAATGCATTTAGAGACATTTTTGTACTTTACTTCTTTGCACTAAAACTACCTATAATAAGGTTTTGATTGTGTCTGCGGAACCATCGGTGCGCGAGGCTAACTCGCACTTGGCTGTTATTTTATGTCTACAGACGATTTTGCTCATAAATTCTATTTGGTGAGACATAAAATAAAGATAAAATTTCACATAGGTACGAGAACATTTTATTGTGAAACAACATCGTTAATGTTTCACAGGTGGTCTTTTTGTAACCGCGCCTTTATATTTCTTGATGAAAATTTTATTCCTAATATTATTAACCTAACAAACCTATTGAGTAAGTATCGACTTATTTTTGTCTTTACTTGCTTTGATAATAAGAATTTATAGAAACAATCTTGATCGTTAGTCAAGCACAAGCAAACTCAAACTTAAAGAGGCTGACAACAGCCGATGACCTTAGAATTTACTTCAACATTAACAGTTTTTTAGCAAAAACCATTGGTTTTAGGAAAGTAAGAAAAATATATGTTAATATTCATTATATTTTAAAAAACTTTTCACCTCACTGGTTCGGAAAGCTCCTTTAAAAACAGATAGCAAAACTGCATTTTATTCACAAGAGTGCAAAGAATATTTGAAATTCGAACGTGATATTAGTTACTTTTTTAAACATAATAACATGTAAAGGCCACTCCAGACAGGACAATCTTCGCCCATCTGATTAAATTGTGTGATCAAATCAGGTGCTGTGGACGCAAAAATTATTTTATATTTAATTGTAGGTATTCAATTAAAAAAATTTGGTTCACGATTTTACTATAAAACGCTTAAAATCTTTCAAGAAATATTATTCTGATCGATCCATTTTAACTGATGAACTACCTGTCTCAGAACAATTCGAAAATTGTGCATTGTTTTTGTTTTATCTGTGACATGCAACTTTTTAATTTTAAAAAGTTAGTTTGGTTTACTTATATTTTTAAATTTCGGATTGCGTTTTTTATTATTTATTAATGTAATATCTGCCATCACCTTTCAATAAATGTATTAAATCAACGCAAAGACCAGCTGAGATATTTATGTAGGTACTTTCGACAGGTGTCATTTTGCGTGATATATGTGACTTTGAGGTTATGTAGAGTTTTGTATCGAATTATCATTTCAAGTTCTTTCTTTCAGTGTAAAATCGAATAATTTAAGCGAAAACTAGTGCTAAATGAAGTCCAAGATCGTTTGTTGCATAGGAGTAATTTAAGTGCTGCATATTGTCACAAAGCAAGAAAACACTATAATTTAAAAGGTTTAAGCACCTAGCATCATGCTACATACAACAGACTTTTATCAAGCCTTTGAAATGTTTTCCTTTATGTATAAAATAAATACACACCAAAACCTCACGGTGCGTTTATTGATTATTCAATTATACAATTCGTACATTAGATTAAATAAGTGCCTACCTAAAATAGTCTTCAAACGAAATGATAAAAGGAAATCATAACTAACTAGTAATAAATAAGTAGGCGTATACTGAGTGATATAATATATGTAAATTAACATGACTCTCTTATTCATACAGATAATGAAGCTAATCCTGTTCCATTCTAAACTGAAAAGTTGTATTTTCTGGTAGATATACAGGGTGACTGGTAATTCGTCGTATTCCTTCAAGGGGTTTATTCTACAGCTTATTTGGAGTGATTTAAGTCCAGTCAAGCAGGGGTCAAAACTCATTGGTTTTCAAGTTATTCAAGATTTTAGATTTTTTTAATAAATACCCGCTTTTTGACCTAAAACTAGTATTTTTTTTTAAACTACGTATTTTTCAAATAAAAAAAAAGATTTTCCGAATAGCCAATGAATTCGGCGAGTTTAAAACGACACAAACAAGTAAAGTCAAGTACGCTAAGTCCTGTACCTGCTCTGGTATTATTATTATTAATTGTAAAAAATGAGCATAAAATGTCATAAATTGTACCTTTTTAGAAAGCTTATGAACTGAGGAACTAAATTCTGTAATTTGTACGCGAAGTGTTATTACTTTTTTTTTAGTTATGCCTTAAAATGTAACAAGATTTGAAAAAAAAATACAAAAACTTCTGACTTCAGATGCTTTTATTTGCAAAATTTTGATATGTTTTGTACTTTTTTTATTATTTTACGTAATCAGTGATTCATTGGCTATTCGAAAAATTTTTTTTTTATTTGAAAAATACGTAGTTTAAAAAAAAAAAATAGTTTTAGGTCAAAAAGCGGGTAAATATTAAAAAAATCTAAAATCTTGAATAACTTGAAAACCAATGAGTTTTGACCCCTGCTTGACTGGACTTAAATCACTCCAAATAAGCTGTAGAATAACCCCCTTGAAGGAATACGACGAATTACCAGTCACCCGGTAGGTAGTTACTCGTTTCCCTCGACTGGCCTTATGATTTTAGCAATTATTGTAAGTATCAATGTTTCATTCCTTCCTGGATGTCAACATTGTATTTTGACCGCATAATCTTGTGTCATTTTTATGTTGTTATTTTAATTTGTTCGCACCTTATTTTTCATTGTAAAGTCATACATATATCAGAATTATCAATTGTTTTATTATTCAATGCAGATATACAATTTTCAAAATGACGTACAAAAGCGCGCGACAGGCGTCCAAAAAATACTAAGTTTTGTTTGATGTACATTGCTGCTTTTCTATGGAGCAATGCTGCTGTTCGATTCGCTTAGTGTTGCTATATTTTTGTTTGATGTACATTGCTACTGCGTTCGTTGGCTGGCCAGACTATATTTTCCTCGCTTTAGTGAGGTGAAAAGATTTGTGTTACACACGGCTGCAAAGTTATTTTTACGTCTCGTGTTTTGCAACACTTGCTACGCTCAGGATTCTATTTTTGAACTACTCGCTTCGCTCAGGATTCTATTTTCCAACCATAGAATCCATTCGCTACCTCGCAGTTCAACCCTAGAATCCATTCGCTAGCTCGTGCTTCAATTCCACACTCGCGGTTAAAATACAACTTTGCACCCTTGTATAACAAATAACTATTGTTAAGTTCGATACACGATTGGATGAAGTCGGCTCGATAGGAAATTATTCCGAAGCTACGTCTTAAAATTAGCTTTAAACAGTTTTATATTCTTAGTTTCTTGACTTATACGTCTGAAATTAAGATCAAAATTCCAACACACTTATTAGTACATATTCTAAAAACTTCATTATTTTGTATTTTACCATTAATGCGTAGTTTTTTTAAATCGTTTGTCTGAATTTTCAATGAGCTTCCAAACTAATCGTTGCAGTGCAGTGGTTAATAGAAAGCACTTGCACTTAAAAGGAAAATGACGGAATTTGGCTGTTGTCATCCCCTTAAGGCACATTAAAGTTTCTTTAGGTAACATTAAATTCGTGCTTACCTACAGTAGTCACTTTTTCCTTAATTGACTGTACAAGGTACCTAAATTTAACGCAGTTTTCAATTGACATTAACAACCAGATGGTACATTAAAAACGACTTCAATATGATTGTTCACAACAGCCATTTCTGTTTGAAGTCGACCGCATGACAAATGTTTTGGCAAGGTGCTACGATCGTTAACTAGATGTTATGTCCACCACAAGACCAAATTAAACTAGTAAATCTTTAAAGCGGATGAACTTTATATAATCCATTTTAATTATGATGGAATGGTACGTCGTTTAATCAAGAGGCTTGCGACGTCAATAAACGTGATTTACGGTTGTAATATGAAATATCTCAGCCTTGGCTGCGAACACTACACTATTCAAAGCACTAAAGAGACCTAATATCGGGAATGTTTCGGAAGCCTAAATCGTTCTATTGTTCCAACTGGTTGTTTATTCATGCTGATTCACTAAAGACTGTAACGGCCGAGCGAGTTTGAACGACAAAAACCGCTGGCCTTGTGGCTGACCGCGAATCTAATTCCTGCTTCACTGAATGAGAACGCTAACGTAATCTGTGATGGCAATTTTGATAACTATCTTACCTTACGGGTTATTTATTTACCGTCTTTACAAGCGGAGGCAAAAAGTCGGCATGCGATTTTTTTCGAGTTACGCGCGAGTTAGTGTGACGATTATTGGTCACGCTCGGTGCCCACAATCTTCACTAACTCGAGTCTAATTCGATAAAAACTGCTGTGAAATTAGTGTTGTCAATTGTCTTAGCTACAATCCAATTTCTAACATGTTCCACATAGAAACTTCCACTAAAGTTTTTTTCGTCGACATATCCAAGTCATATCACTATAATGACGTCTATAAAACTTACCTGTTCCGATGGATTGGAAAGTATTATCAGATATCATCAACTTAATTAGCTACTGTAGTTAGTACCTATGGAAATTAATAGCCACTTTGATAGGAAATGCACTTCAGCGGACAAATAAGACAGTATCGATAAGTAATCCCACGCTTAATGCCTTACCTAGTTCTAAATGGAACGAACACATGGAACTCAATGATAACGACTCGACAAGTGTAGCAATGAAAGTTAACCTACTCATAATTATTAGTTGTCCCCGTGTTGATCGGATGTGGCCGCGAACATTATTTGTTATTAATTTTTTTATACCACCACGCTGGCAAACAAGCATACGATCCGCCTGATGGTAAGCAGTTACCGTATCCTATGGACGCCTGCAACCCCAGAGGATTCACATGCGCGTCGCCTACCCTTTAAGCACCTATACACTCCTTTTTAGGGTTCCGTAGCCAAATAGCAAAAAACGGAACCCTTATGGATTCGTCATATATGTCTGTCTGTCCGTCCGTATGTCACAGCCATTTTACTCGGAAACTATACGACGTATCTGAAAATTTACACATAAGGTGAATTTTGTATGCAGCTACTTAGTTATGTAATTAAATTTGAAAAAATAATTTAGTTACATGTATGGGGCGCTCCATACATGTAACTAAATTTCAATTTTTATTTTTTTAAACCAAATATCAACATGTGACACATTAATCGATAGGTCTTTAAAAAAACCATTTTGTGATTAAGTGGATATTTTCTGATATCTTAAGTGAATATCTTCGAAAGTCAGAAAAAACCGGCCAAGAGCGTGTCGGGCCACGCTCAGTGTAGGGTTCCGTAGTTTTCCGTCCGTCACAGTAAGTGTCCCCACTTAAGAGTTAATAACACCGCCATGTAGGATATGATATGAGAGTTCCACGTACAGCGACATCTATCGGCAAATTAAGTAAACTATTGCGCGCGAGCTTAAAGTATGTGAGATGATTTTTATGGAATAATTCTTTATTGCGTGAACCGATTTTCACCGTTTTTACTTTATTTGAAAGCACGTCATTTCATTGTAATTTTGTAGAAATCACAGGTACAATAAACACCTGCTTATACGGTTAAATTACAAACTTAATTCAGAAATTATTTTGTAATTTTTTTTCAAAAACTATTCATCCTATCAAGTTCAAAATAATTTTCCTAGAAAGTTTTTATAAAGTTCTACTTTTGAGATTTTTTTCATATTTTTAAAACTTATGGTTCAAAAGTTAGAGGGGGGGGGACGCATATTTTTTTACTTCTGGAGCGATTATTTCCGAAAATATTTACATTATCGTTAAATGATTTTAGTAAACCCCTATTCATTTTTAAATACCTATCCAACAATATATCACACGTTAGGGTTGAAATGAAAAAAAAAATCACTCCCCACTTTACGTATAGGGGAGGTACCCTAATAAAAAAAATATTTCCACTTTTTATTTTACCACTTTGTCGGCGTGATTGATATACATATTAGTACCAAATTTCAGCTTTCTAGTGCTAACGGTCACTGAGATTATCCGCGGACGGACGGACGGACGGACGGACGGGCAGACATGGCGAAACTATAAGGGTTCCTAGTTGACTAACGAACCCTAAAAATGTGTGTCCCCTGTGCCTGTAACTTTTGAACCGTAAGTCCAAAAAATATGAAAAAAATTTAGGAGATGCGCCTTATCATATACTTTCTACGAAAATTGTTTTGATCATTATCGGTTCAGCCATTTTTGAGTTATCTCCAAAAAAAATCTTCCATAGGATCAGATACGACCTTTTGGTATTAGTTTGGTTCTTATTCCATTGAAGGTACAGGACCCTCCTATGCGTGGTCCGACACGCACTTGGCCGATTTTTTTTTGAAGCACCTCATACTGTCGCCCGCTGCGAAAACCTCGGCTGGGAGTTCATTCCACGGCCGCAGCGTTTGTGGGAGGAAATTCCTCTTAAACCGTACAGTGCGCGACCCATTAGGCTCGCACTTGTAATTGCGTACCTACATAGAAACGCTAACACCGCATTTGTACAAGTGCACATGTGTCAAATTACTTGTGGTAGGCATAATATGATCGCGCACTGCATTACACAATAATGGTTAACTTAGTAGGTAAGTTAGGTAGCCAATGTTAAAGGCAGTTATATGTATTTGAATAGCCACCGATACTTTTGTCTTAAAAACTTTTTCGCAAAAAACATCAAAACACTTGGTATGTTACTGTGTACACTGTGTGTATGTATTTTATAATAAGATGACACATTTGTAAACTGTGCCGTGCCTAAATTTTTTTTGGTGATAACTTATCTAGATAAGTTTTCCTAGGCTGTAGGCCGACAACATACCTTCCTACCTTCTTGTTACTATAGCTTTGCACTCTGTATTATTCAGTATTTAGTCTCATTTGATATGAACTAGTACGTACAGTACAAGAACCGACTAAAGTGTAATTATCAAATATGCTAAATTGTGACGGATCTTAAGATCCTGTTGTACTGAAGGGCTGTTCACATAAAACAAAATGTTTGTGAATTAAATGGCAAGCTGTAATAGATGAACTAATTATAGTATTTTGTTGCAGAAGCAGGAACATAAGCGGCCATCATGGGGGCTATGTTCCGCAGCGAGGAGATGGCGCTCTGCCAGCTCTTCATTCAGCCCGAGGCGGCGTACACCTCCGTCTCAGAGCTGGGAGAAGCAGGCACCGTGCAGTTTAGAGATGTAAGTTGAACTTATTGTCCACCAGCACTGATATAATGGTCAAAGAATGCATCTAAAAGAACCATTAAGTATGGGACTAAATTGATACTATTAATACTTAGGTACTGAGCAACGCTTTCGCAAAGCAAATCAAACGACAGCGAGAAGTGGAGAACTGCTGTTACGAAAATTAGTCAGCAGAGTCACAATCCTCTTCCGTGAAGGACCGACTCAGAAAGGAGAGAAAATCGACGGCCTTTCACACTTTTTAGTATGTAGTGTATCAAAAATAAGGCTAAATATAACACAAAATAACTCTTAATTCTGTGTATGGCCAGCCTACGCTAGCAAAGTAGTAGGTACAGGTATATCCTGATTACATGAATAATAAATACGTCTTCTTTCAATCTGCTAACTGATGCGTTATCGATTTAGTCATTGTGGTTCCAGACCAGAAGGACAACCACAGGAAAATCCTTACCGATTCGAACAAAGACTTTATCGCGCAACTAGATTGCGAAATTTACTTCCTATGTATATCTGTGCCCTGTGGCATTCGGATCGTGTAATCCGGCGTATTACATTACGGCTAGCCGTTTTAAAAAACAGGGCCGGTTTGAAATGCGGCACTTCAACGATACGCCGGATTAAATGCGGCTGAATGAAAATCCGCCATTCCGGCGGATTACGATATACGGCGCCATATGTTCTTCAACACGGCTAGCCGTAATGTAATACAGTGAGTCAGTAGTCACCGCTTTGACAGTTTCGGCTAGCCGTAATGTAATACAGTGAGTCAGTAGTCACCGCTTTGACAGTTTCGGCTAGCCGTAATGTAATTAATACAGCGAGTCATTAGCCGCCGCTTTTTTTTGTTGTGCCTTTTTTGAATAGGATGGGTAGGTTTTGTTATCTACTGCATAAAACAATGTTGTAAAAGTATCCACGTCTGAAAATGCATTTTTTTGACTGATTTTCAATTAATTTTTACTGTCCTCTCCGATGATCGTAGGTTTAAATCCTGACTTGATAAGTTTTTCCTACCTTCAAAGTTAAATTAAAAAGTGGCATTGCTTCAGCATATAGACAGATAAGCACTTGGAAAATTTATTATGTTTTTTATTGATCGCTGCAACTGACTTGTCATAATCAAGATAAGAAACGAATTCCCACTTCATTCATAATTACAGCATATGTGATCAGTCAAGCATGCATGCCAAATCAAAGGCTAGCCAGTCTGTCTCGCTCGAGGCCGCCGAGACTACCAGAATTGTCATTCCATTTGCGTACGGACCATATGCGATCGTTCGCTTCATCCGAACTAGTGAATGTGTGATCTTTTAGAATTTACATTATCATCAAGGGCCCATTTCTACTATTTCTGAAATCCATTTGAGCAAACAGAGTAGTGTAGGTACCTGTTTTCGGTAGAAAACAACACAATTTCGAAGGACGTAGACTAATAAGTACTTACAATAACCATTATTAAATCTAGTTACGTTCGACTACGAACTGTGAAGTCGTTTAAGTTACAATGGGAACATCAACATTTGTCTAATAATGTTTGAGAAATGTGCCCAACACCTTTGTAACTTCAAAGCAAGTATCTAGAATTTAAACACGCGTTCCCCCAAGAAGGACAGAATACGCAACGCGACTAATTTTAAAACACGTTTCAAGATGGCTGATAGCATACCGTAACTAACTAGCCTAGGTACCTACATAATTTAGTCGGTTTCTTTGTTACCCTTCAAAAAGGGTTGGGTGGAGTGTAATAAACGTGTATATTGTACTTAGGGCCTTTTGGAAGTAAGCAATAATCACAATGTGAGACTAGGTATGATAAGGACCAACTCTAATAGCGCCTTCTCTGTCATACCAATTAAAAGTTTAACATGAGCATTCCGTTAAATTTGGGTATTATTATTACCATGACATGTCTATAGTTGTAACTAACAATTGCAATTGTTAGTACTTCAAGCGTATTTTGGTCACACTTTCCTAAGTTTTTCGACACAAATTTCATGTCATGCGCAGCCACAATACGCCCGCGCTTCGTATGAAACGAAAGCGCGCCCCAATATGTAAGCAATGATAACATTCATCCTGAGATCTCATTCATATGTCGCAAGTGCTGGAGTATGACCTCTATTCATACAATGCTCACGTATTTTTTCCTCGTTCAAACACTTCAAACGTATTTGCTGATTGTTTGTATAATTGAACGCTCAGTTACCTAGAAAATGCCATATACATACTTTAGTAACAATAATTATTTGATTATGTAATTTAAAAGTTTGCACAATAGTATGTTGCAATAATATATTTGTTTGTACTATATTGGTACCTGTCATCCGCTTTTATTTATTTTCACTGAAGCGAATCGGATCGCAAGGTGGAACGGAAGTTAAACATTACAAAATGTTTAATTTGTAAAAAGTATTGTCATGCCATGGTGGCTGCCACTGCCACCGCGACGTGCGGGAAGGACCAAGCCCAACGCGGGACGCTGATTGACTGTCCGTGTCTATCGGCAATCTTATGAATTTGACAAAAAAAAAGCTTGATCCGTTTTGCCCGCGGAATCGATTCGTTTCGGTCTTTCCTACTAGATGAGTATAGGTAGATCGGTAGGTGCCTGTTAGCAGCGATAGCTTGTAGATCATGCTAGGTTTTTTTGTACTTGGTAGGTTATAGCGGAAACATTAGGATGCAAAGCTGTTTTTAATAAGGAGTCTTCAACCGCGATATAAAAGCTATAACAGGGCGCTTCTTTGAACTCGCATATTTTTCATATATTTATATGTCACGAGCTGTCATAGTTAGGGCAGGTCGTACGAGTATTAGCGTCAAGACCTTGATTCTGTCTTCGTCATTCGAACGTTCCTCTTTTATTTTCCCGAGTCGTGTTCATCCGATCTGGACCCGCGTCAAAACCAAAGAAGCGTATGTTAAGCTATATGGCATGTTACTTACTCCTTTTAGTTTGTACAATAAGGTCCTAAGGTTAGCAACGCTGTGGACCGGTTCCCTGCTCTTGACTCGCCTGATTTGATCAGACGGGTTCGGTTTCGTAATACTTTACACATAATAATCTACGTATTCTTAGATTTCTTAGTATCAGTTGCGACACCATATACATTATTTAGGAAACTTGTCTTTGCTAACATAATTTTATGTGTTGTCATCGGTCTAGGTCTTTGATAAATATGTCTAGGTACATTCATATATTATGTGTACTTTAATGCTCAATTTAGGTACTATGAGTAGCTACAATTTGCAAATTTTCAATGCCTGTTAAAGTTATCTTTATATTTTAATTGTAAACTGTTAAAATTGTCTTCCTTAACATTTTAAACATGAAGGTACTATAGTAGTACTTCCGCAATTTAAGAAAGTCAACATAACAACAGTACCTATTTACATTTCTGGTGGTTGCCCTGAAAATCAGCGTTGTGGCTACACTGCCATGACTCATGCTGAGTGGCAACCATTTTGGTGTAAATTATAATTATTTGTTTATTTCATGTTATGTTTCTGTTCGCTTTGCACCAAATAAATATTTTTTCATTTCATTTCATTTCATATTTACAACACAATGATAAATTTCGATCACATACAAACGCAACATAAAACTTACCTACCAGTGCTCACAGTGAATACCGACCATACTATTCCATTAAAGAAATATGCCTATAATCAGGGTAATTCCAGCAAAAGCGTGAACAAGCTCGCACAGCACCCACACGGAACTACTTAGTGGCACATCCCTGAGAGTTCTGTCTTGAATAATTGTCGAAACATTTTAAGGGGTCTTTTAGGCCTTGATTAGGCCGGCCCGCCAGCCTACATCACGGATATTGTAAACAAAAAATAAATAAATAAACGTTTATTCACATTTCGCTTGCACTATTTACAAATAAAATGTTCTTCTGCCAAACCACAGAATGGTTTGTTGGCAGACGAGGCTCCTGTTAATTAACGTAAGCTTAATAAACTTAACCTTATCTACTACTTTTCTATTGATGGCTATTAAAGTTAAGCAATTAAGTATCCAGTGAAATACTGATTTTCACTTCGCGAAGCTTCGTGCGTCTTTCATACAACTTTCGTGGCTTAAGGACATCATGTGCAGATTTAGTAACTCACGCAACTATAGGTACAGATAGTAATGACTAGGTATAAAGTCCAAAGTGTAGGTATGCTGTCATCGTAATTCAAGAAGATGAGCGATGACGGACCACTATTCTACATCTACTTGACTACACGCAAGGCCCACTTACGGCAATTTGTGGCTTCAGAGCGACCGGCGGATATGGGTAGAGAATAAGAGTTAAACACATGTGTTGTGCGTGCCCAATCTGACTGAACAAAACCTTGTTTGTCGATTATTTATGGCTTCAGCCAGTCTAAATATAATAAAACCTAGGAGGACTGATTTTTCTCAGAACTTGACTTGTTTTGTTACAAAATCTAAATCAGTCTTAGTTAGTTAAAATATTAGGTTTTCCTACTGGAATACACTACAGTATTTCATCGGCAGGTACATTTTTATACTTCCGTAGGTATAAGGTGAACTATTTATTTTCCGATTAGGTAGGTATATGTAAATTGAGTCAACAATTCGGAAACTTTCCTCAGATACTAGGTACTGGAGGTATGACGTCAGAGTCATTAGACTATTAATCCAGAGGTCTGGGGTTCATAGTGTTCATACCCCGGCTCGTACCTTATGTACGGAGTATAATTTGAAATTTTAATTTCGCTTTTCGGTGAAACAAAACATTGTTAGGAAACCTGCATACATCTATATGAAGAAATTCAAAGGTGCATGTGAAGACCCCAACCTGCTCCGGGCCAGCGTGGGATATTGGGAGCTCTAACCCGATTACTTTTGTGCATGAGAGGAGGCCTGTGCCCAGCAGTGGGACGTAATAACGCTTAACATACATATATAATCTATTTCGAACATAAATAATCCAACCAACACTTTCTATTCCAGCTAAACCCCGACGTTAACGCGTTTCAACGCAAATTCGTCAATGAGGTCCGACGGTGTGATGAGATGGAGCGCAAGCTGCGCTACATCGAAACTGAAGTCCACAAGGATGGAGTGCACGTCCCCGACGTCAAGGAAGCTCCACGCGCGCCCAACCCTAGGGAGATCATCGACTTGGAGGTACGTTGAACCGTAAAGTGAATGGCATAAGGTGCATTTTGGATTGTATGCGGCAGTTAGCTACGCAGAACAAACTGTGCGAAATCGAAACTTCTACACAAATGGATGTGCACGTCCCTAAAGGCAAGTAGGCCTCACACACGACTTGGAGAAGAGTTAAACCTCTAACGTAACTGTCATAAGGTGCATTTTAGATTGTGAAGGTGAACTATAGTTGTCAAGTAGCGATCATCGATGTGAAGGCTAGTGAAATTCAACCGTCAAATCTAATTGTGCTCGCCTACTTGAACAGATGGAGGCGTACTTAGAGAACTTGAACGTTAACTTAATTGCGGTAGGGGTAGGACCCATAGACATAAAATAAGAAGTAGCGCCGTGAAGACAAAACTGTGCTTCCATAATAAGCCCGAGTTCTTCGTGTTTACGCGCGACACGCACACATATACAACTCGTGGACGAGCGGTGATTGGTTCAAACGTCAAAAGTGAGTGTGTGCACACACACGAGATCGCGGCTTATTATGGAATCACAGTTTTATCTTCGTGGGATTCCGTCTCCTTATTTTATATGTCTATTGGTAGGACCTATCTTAATCATGATACCTATCGCAGGACGTTGCGTAAGAAACGGCGCGAGGAAATTTGAATCGAAATATCTTTTAAATTCTGATGTGGTGAACTGGCCATTGCAATAAATTTTTACAGAGGTACCTGCTGATGAATCCAAAAGTTCCCTATAATTTTATTAAAGTGATAAAGAACAGCGGGGTAACACTTCAGTTTAGTCGCAATCTTACTTACTTACGAACTTCATTTCCAGTCATTTTCTGTTCAAGTAGTGTGACCAACATATGTATATCTACCTACCTCCGTATCAATATGACGGGTAGGAGATCATTCTATAAACGGTAGTGTACCTATTCAGTTTGCTTTTCGGACTGCAACGCTTTTGTATTAGGATTGTTTGTGGTCATTTCAATGCAATGAGCAGTTTTTCATGTGTATTTTGGCTAGTGAATTTTTAGAGTAGGTATAGGGTGTTTATGGTAGTTTACCGTCCACCTGATTACTATTATATAGTACAATTTTATAAGGTAAAATTTTCTGTTTACAGTTAACTCTTCAGTAGATTTTTTTATTTGAGCTTTTATTTGGGAAAAAGTTGAATTTAATTAAGTATGGACGGAAAACTGACATGATACCGACCTATCTTTTGTAAAAAAAATTCTATTAAAAAGCCCGTATGAGGGGTGCTTCAAGATATTCTTTTGCATCACAAAGCTGGCAAAATCGATAAGTGGACGAAAACTAGCACAGTTACCCTATATGTCTTCAGATATTTTAGTTACCAACATACATAGGTTATAGCCTATAGGTTAGGCTGCCTATGAAGCAGGAGGTCCCGGGTTCGAATCCTGGTCAGGGCAGTTATTTGTTCCTGAGTTATGGATGTTTTCTATGTATTTATTAAGTATTTATTTATTATATATATCGTCGTCTAGTACCAACAACACAAGCTTTAATTGAGCTTACTGTGGGACTAGGTCGATTTGTGTAAGGTTATCCCATATAAGTATATTTATTTATACCTAGGTTTATATTTATATGAGCATATTTCACGCTCGGTAAGCCGTTATGGCACAAATACGTAGGCGATAAGGCGACCAAAGTGTTTAAACTGCTCGTAATGTTCTAACACAAGAGTTATATTGTTTTTACGCTAAATAAAATTTAAATATTTGTTCAAACTGGAGCACAATCAGTTCGTCATCATGTCACGGACATAAAAAACAAGAGTTGTTATCGTTATCAGCAAAGTGATTGATTTAAAGTGGCGTTTGAAACAAACCATGCGACTAATACAGTAACTTCGAAATTTAACGATTTGTCATACATGCCAAGTGTGCATTTCGAGTTATGACGCTGTTTAAGTAGTTATTTTTTTTACATACATACATGTCTCTCTATCGAGGACGCAGTTACTGTAATTGGTAGTAACTGTAAGCCAGAGCCGGTTGTTTTGGCTTCTAATCCCGTCCCAATAAAGACCTCGGATCCATATACTCAAACTCAAACTCAAGTAGGCCACAAGGACACTTTTACACGTCAAAGTAAAAGAGAGAGAAAAAAAACTACACCGGTTCTAACCGGTCGGGTCTACATCTATGACCCGAGAAGAATTATGCCCGGCAAGAAACTCGACGGGACTTATTTTTTCAAAACAACAGTACATCAAAACTAAACAATACATATAAGTGCGTTGTTCTATAAGAAAACATATCAAACCAAGGTTAGATTAACCAACAATTGGTTATAGATTAAGAAAAATACCATAGAAAAAAGATGAGTCCAAATCTGACTATTTGAAAATGAATTACGTACAAGTTTGATATACTTTCTTACCTGAACTGTGTCTTCTACATAAATTTCCAAATTATAATAATCCATCATCAACAGTTAGAAACAAATTTTGAATTTAAATAATAATAAAAAAGTAAGTGATTCTAGTATACAATAAACATACTATTTCCAAATTATCCTTAGAGATGTATAAGGTCTCCAAGTGTCTTGATCTATATATTCTATATAATACAAAAATATGGATAATCAAGCACCGAATGTTGTGTCTAAAGCCAATTAAACTAAAATTAAATATGATTAATAAAAAGTTACGTAATTGTGTGGCCCCAGTTAGCCTAAACAGACCGGTCTCCACAAACAGCACCCGTTCACGAGTGTGACGCATATCTCAGCCATCGCCTCCCTCAACCTTTCTTCGGGAAAGTGGCGACCCGATCAACGACGCCACCATAAGCAGAGCCTTTTAAGCGAGCATGACATGTTCAAGCTGGCGGGCTTTATTAATTAACCCTTTGACCGCCAAAGCCGTTCAAACACGTCAACGTCGTGCCCTCAGCGCCATGACGTGTTAAAACGTCCAAAATGAGTGATCAAGATACTCCTTAATAAACAACCTTTATAGAAATATTATTGTATATTTATTATAGCTCTACCATTCACCTATCTTTTTAGTTAAAATTTCATTCAAAATAACCCGTAACTCAAGAAAAAAATTAAAAATACCTCAATGCTATTTAAAAGAACAAAAAGGCACTGCCCTCCTCGCCGTTGACGGGTAATCACGTCAAGCGGCGTGACGTCACTTCGAAATAGTGTTGTTCGTTTGAAAGCATAGTGGTCGATGTTGATTATTGTATGAACATTAACCAAACACTGTAATTATGAATGTTTTTCGCATTTTAAGCTTTATTATATAATAAAACTAATTCTTAAACTGTGATTCGTGTAGAAGATTAGTTTTAGGAACTACATATCGTAATGTTAAAAAAAAACCGGCCAAGAGCGTGTCGGGCCACGCTCAGTGTAGGGTTCCGTAGTTTTCCGTCCGTCACAGTAAGTGTCCCCACTTAAGAGTTAATAACACCGCCATGTAGGATATGATATGAGAGTTCCACGTACAGCGACATCTATCGGCAAATTAAGTAAACTATTGCGCGCGAGCTTAAAGTATGGGAGATGATTTTTATGGAATAATTCTTTATTGCGTGAACCGATTTTCACCGTTTTTACTTTATTTTAAAGCACGTAATTTCATTGTAATTTTGTAGAAATCACAGGTACAATAAACACCTGCTTATACGGTTAAATTACAAACTTAATTCAGAAATTATTTTGTAATTTTTTTTCAAAAACTATTCATCCTATCAAGTTCAAAATAATTTTCCTAGAAAGTTTTTATAAAGTTCTACTTTTGAGATTTTTTTCATATTTTTAAAACTTATGGTTCAAAAGTTAGAGGGGGGGGGACGGGGGACGCATAATTTTTACTTCTGGAGCGATTATTTCCGAAAATATTTACATTATCGAAAAATGATTTTAGTAAACCCCTATTCATTTTTAAATACCTATCCAACAATATATCACACGTTAGGGTTGAAATGAAAAAAAAAATCACTCCCCACTTTACGTATAGGGGAGGTACCCTAATAAAAAAAAATCCACTTTTTATTTTACCACTTTGTCGGCGTGATTGATATACATATTAGTACCAAATTTCAGCTTTCTAGTGCTAACGGTCACTGAGATTATCCGCGGACGGACGGACGGACGGACGGGCAGACATGGCGAAACTATAAGGGTTCCTAGTTGACTACGGAACCCTAAAAAGGTATATATTTTAAATGTTTAAATTTTTTACTTTAATATATGCATTATTAAAAAAGAAAGAGTTTTATTTAAGTCGAAATGGAATAAATACAATGCGTGTTATAAGGGCCGTATTTAAAACCTAACAATGTGTATGTAGGTTTAAAGAACTTTATTTCCCATAAGAATTATAAAAAATCACTTACATGAGAAAGGTTACAAGTTAAAACTAAAGCGAAAACATACAGTATTTAAAACTAAATCTTACTAATACAACCAAAACATGCTATTTAAAATCATAGTGGGTAGAAATCCATTACAATATTTGTAATTGAAAGCGCTCGGAATTTCTCCATGTGTTACTTATTAACTGCATCACAGACACAATGATGTAGGAAACAGATAAGTATGTCGTTTCTTTTAATCTTATTGCTTCGCCGCATTCTTGTTAATCCCTAAACAATGATAAATACCACGACACGTGGGCTTTCGGTCCATTTCATTCATACCAAATAAGTAAAAATAATGAAATGGTATTTTAGATAAAATGTCATCCAATATGAATGTTATCGGTGAGAGACCGAGTTTAAGTGAACAAAGAATATGTCATTATTAGGGATATACCAAGTTTCTTTAGGTACAAAAGAATGAAATGTGCGCGAGGTGTTTTTTTACCTACACACCCGTTCTGTCCGATGTTCATTAGTTTTTATCATAAAATTTATTTATTTGATGGTATTGTTAAACATTTTTTTACTCAACTAAACACTAATAAAACCTAACGTATTTTCCTTCATATAGTTACACCACGGAAATATCGATACAGAAATGAATGAATATCTCTCACCCCCAACTCTACATTCATAATAAGTTACGGTGCCACCAGCGCCAAAGCCGTCATAACACGTCAACGCTAGACGTTATCACTTAAGTAGTGCTGTGGCTATATTGACAAAATTAAATTAAATTGTATATTAATTTTCATATTTTTGTAGTTGATTTTAGGTGTATAAGAAAAATACGAAATGAATATTCTTTACTATTATGATTTCTAAATATCTAAAGTGATTTTGCCTAACTAAATCCACTATTAGGCGGAAAGAAATGTTTCGTCGATATGTTGTTTTCCAATCACTACGGTATCTGAGTGCGCTCGTGCAAATTTCGCTGTGGCGCTGGTGGCACGATTTTTCTGTCCGACGCGTGGCGTTCAAAAGGTTAATATACGTATCCGGATACTCCTATCACACTTTTTTCAAACCACTGTTGAACCTTACTGCCAAGAGCGTCGCCAGCCGATGGCCCAGAGGGGGACAAGTTGAGATAAATGAACAAAATTTGGCAATTTTTTTTAAATTTATTTTTTTAACAGCCCCTCCTTGCCCCCCCTTGGCGACGCCCTTGCTAATTAGGTACCGAGCAAAAGTTGTTCATAGGAGACTAGAAAATATGGTTAGTGTCTCACTCGCACCCGTTATAATACTGACATATTGCCATTATTGTACAAAATGCAGTCCCATTTGACAAACAAGCATACGGATGGTAAGCAGTTACCGTAGCCTATGGACACGAATCTAGAGGACTCACATGCGCGTTGTCGACCCCGAAACTTTGACTTCTCTTTCGGCTTCAGTTTTCGGTCGATGAGGGCTATTCGTTGTATATAAAATACATATATTTATATGACTTCTAGGTGTTGTCATGTAATACTAGTACGACCTTAACTTCGTCTCAACTGCACTATAGCACAAGTCTGTAGGGACGGGCGAGATAGACATCTGTAAATTTCTGATCAAATGATACAGTAAGAAAGTGACAGATTTCTATCTCATCTGCGAGATACCGTCGCTGCACCTTGTGCTACGAGTAACTAACCTATTGTGGTTGCCCTGAAAACCAGCGCAATGGCTAAGAATCTTTAGCTATCGGCATACGCTCAGCGGCATCCCTTTTGGTACTCTGTACTTTAGGATTAAGATGTAAATAGATTAAGTTTATATGTAATTATTATTTTCTGTACCACCAAATAAACAATTTATATTCTATTCTAACCGTGCAGACATATAACCCTCAACGAGTTAACATTTTTCTCCCTTTCTCGTTTTAGGCGCATTTGGAGAAGACAGAAAATGAGATCCTGGAGCTGTCCCACAACGCTGTGAACCTGAAGCAGAATTACTTGGAGCTGACCGAGCTGAAGCACGTCTTGGAGAAGACCGAGGCGTTCTTCCTCGCGCAAGAAGAAATCGGAATGGACTCCATGACCAAGTAAGTTCACACGTTACTTATCACTATCAGCACAGCACCAAAGCAAAAATGTGCTAAAGAAGGAAACTTTACTATAGTTGGGCCAAAAGCAACGTTCCGATTGAGTCGAAACTTCTTAAGCTAGACGTCTCGCTCACTCTCGCTGCCTGCAGTCGCTACGCGTGGCAGCGTTCTTCCTTTATTTTAGTGCCGGGCACGATGCTTTTGACTCTATACGAGGGGTGATCCAAAAGTAATGATAATCAGCATGAGAGACACATAAAATGTTTAATAAAATAATTTATTTTTCTACGTAATCTCCTTCCAAGTCTTTACACTTAGACCATCGTTTCTCCAGACAACGAATTCCTTTAAAAAAAATATTTTTCTTGACCCTCGAAAAATGCCTCCACAGCGGCCATTACCTCGCCATCATTCAAAAATTTGTTGCCTCTAAGATCTTCCTTCAGCCATGGAAAAAGATAAAAGTCGCTGGGGGCTAGGTCTGGCGAATATGGGGGGTGTTCCAGCAATTCAAAATCCTGAATCACGGATGGCAGCCATCGCAACGCCGGCCTTGTGGGGCGGTGCGTTGTCCTATTGAAACAGGATGGCCAGCTCGAAGTTTACCCCGCCGCTTTTCTTTGATGGCCTCTCTCAATCTGCGTATTTGGTCAGCGTAGTAGGAGCCCGTAATAGTGGTTCCCTTTCCCAGGTATTCGATCATTATGACTCCCTCAGCATCCCAAAAC
The DNA here is from genome assembly GCA_947086415.1 of Pammene aurita. Lineage (NCBI taxonomy): Eukaryota > Metazoa > Arthropoda > Insecta > Lepidoptera > Tortricidae > Pammene > Pammene aurita. The sequence continues at coordinate 21,404,047 of OX352298.1, read as the reverse complement.
ACGGAAGCCATAACCTTACCAGCGGAGCTTGCTACCTTGAATTTCTTCGGTGTAGGGGAAGACGCTCGCTTCCAGGTCATGGATTGCTGTTTGGTCTCAGGATCGAAATGGTGGATCCAAGACTCGTCCATGGTTACAAACCGACGTAAAAATGTTCCGGGATCAGTTTGATATTTGTCAATATTAGACTTCGAAATCTCACATCGTATTTTCTTTTGTTTAGCCGTTAACATTCTAGGCACCCAACGAGCGGAGACTTTTTTCATGTGTAATTCATCAGTTAAGATTCTTTGAATGCTGCCATACGAGATGCCTGTGAGCTCAACTAGATGCCTGATAGTCATCCTTCTATCTGTTTAAACGAGATCATGAATTTTTTTTACGTTTTCTCCAGTAATGGCGACAGATGGACGGCCTTCGCGATGTTCATCTTGAGTGGATGTTCTTCCCAAGTTAAACTCCTTTGACCACCGTGCCACTGTGGAATACGACGGAGCGGACTCGCCCAGTGTTCCCACTAATTCAGCGTATATATCTTTAGTACACATTTTTTTCAAACAGAAGTATTTAATAACCGCTCTCACTTCAGTTTTCTCCATTTTTGCGTTATTGTTCCGACTGCTCGTGAAAAAATGGCTGCAACTCTCTTGACAGATACATATTTTTTAATTTTTAATCTACTAAGGAGTCTTTATGGCCAGTAACGGCATACCTATTTATTTTAATCCGATTCAATAAGTATTCAGTTATCATTTCTTTTGGATCACCCCTCGTAATAGGCAGTCGTTACCACAGTGCTATCTTACATAAAGTGGTATTTTTAATTTAGTCCGAACCTAAGTCATAAAGTCTGTTCCCACCTGGAAGAAGGCAAGAAACTTTGCATGCACGTAGTTTATAACAATAAGAAAAAAATAGAGGTGGAAACAGATCGTCCAGTAGATGTATGCCATATAGACTACATAACCTATACCATACCATATTATACATAAACGACATGGCCTAGCAACATACTTCTTGACAATTATTGTAGAAAATTTAATAGAGAATGTTTTGTTAATTCCCAGTTTTGTTATCAGTTTTACCGTTTTCATAAAAAGTGTAAAAAATTGCAAATCGTCACTTGACGACCTTTCTCTACTTCTATTTTTTTTCGTACCGTACTATGTGGATGCAAAGTTTCATGCTTTCTTCCGAATGGACCAGATTTTGTAAATTTGTTTGGGGCCAGAGCCGAGCTTTGTATGCTCCTGGCATACAAAGTGGTTTGCAAAGTATATAAGGATCTGTCAGATTACTTCGCTCAATTTTTTATCTACACTCATACTGTAAGTACTCTAAAATGCGTTCAAAAACCGTAGACAATGACAAGCATTACAACAAACGATTTAACTACGATAAATTTCTTATCTGCGGCAGTAACGTAATTTCAACTTTGCATGCTCAAATATTGTTAAGCAATGAGTTTCAAATTTGGAAATTTACCGCCATTGCCAACTCGATTGGTCCCGCGCGAGCCCCGACACAATCGAGTTGGCCACGCCGACACAATCGAGATGGCCGCGGCGGTGCAATGGCGGCCATTCTATGATTTCCGAATACGGCATTTATAATAAATAATATGAGTGTAGATAAAGCAGTGTATGCAACTGTACGTAATTAGGCCTTAAAACACTCGTGTGATCTTATTATGAAATTCGCCTGCGGCTCATTTCATAAAACCACACTCATGTTTTAAGGACCCTTATTACGTAACAGTTACATAAACTACTATTGGGTTCCTTTCATACTTTTAGAAACTTCACTTATTTTGTATACCATGACTGTGACAAACGGCCTGCCTGATGGTAATCCGCTACCGTAGCATATGAACTCCTGCAACTCCAGAGGTCACCCGTTGCCGACCCTTTTACCATCTAATTCTTTACAATGTTCATCGTCGCAGGTCGCTGATATCCGACGAATCAGCCCAGCACGCTGCCACCCGCGGCCGACTCGGCTTCGTAGCCGGTGTGGTTCAACGTGAACGCGTGCCTGCCTTTGAACGCATGCTGTGGCGTATATCCCGAGGCAATGTGTTCCTACGTCGCGCTGAACTTGACAAACCGTTGGAGGATCCGAATACTGTAATTATTTTTCTAAAACTTGGTAAAAAGCCTCAAAAGTCTGTACCACGAGGGATTTAAAACACCAGACGAATCAAACAGAAATAATGGAAACATCATTATTATGACACAAGACCCTCCCAATTTGAGAGGGAAATAACCCAGCTAAGCTGACGTGTTATAGATCCTTGTAATTTTTAGCTTAAAGGAATCCGTAAAATCGCCTTTTCATGCATTTGGACACTTGTAGGTATATTTGACTTGGAGTACGTTTCTTAATTGGTTACACACCTTTGCTGTTTTATTAGCTATGTACCTCGATGAAATAAAACAACTAAAAACGGATTATATCGCGTGTACTGAGCTTAAATTACATCCCGACGTTTCGAACACTTTACAGCGTTCGTGGTCAACGGGTCGACTGAGGAAAAATATACAATTACCTCCGTTCAAAAACTATCACAATATGCAAACCTACCCATATATTAAATATTGAACAAATTTGTGATTGCATATGCCAGAGGGGCCTTTATAAAAAACAAATGCCATGTCAAACAAATGTCAAAATACTAATTTACAATGTCAAATAATTTCAAGTTACAAAAAATATAAAGAATGTTAATACGGTCAAAAAAAATATTTCAAATAATTTACTACTTAAAATAATTGCACACGCCGTAGGGGCCTTTATGAAAATAAATATATTTATTTTCACAAAAACGTCGGGATGTAATTTAAGCTCAGTACACGCGATATAATCCGTTTTTAGTTGTTTTATTTCATGAATAACTATCGCGGCAACCGAAGACAATATTATGTACCTCGATGCTGAAATAAATAATAGTGGATAATTCAATAGTATAGTCAAAGAACAATAATACTTTTTTTCTACTCGTTGACTATAATGCTTCAATTGAGACCATATTATATCGCATATTTTAGCATCGTCGACTATGCTGAAATGGGTTTTCATACAATATTTTAGCACAGAAAAAGTGTTGTATACAATAGTGACATAATTCACATAATTAAGCTTTTCAATTTTGTACCTTACTTACGCCGCTCAGCAAACTTCGTGGCCTAAACACGGTACTCGACTGAAAAGCTTTTCATTATGTCACGATTGTATAATAGTAGTTTATGTAACTGTTACGTAATAAGGGTCCTTAAAACATGAGCGTGGTTCATAATAAGATCACACGAGTGTTTTAAGGCCTAATTACGTACAGTTGCATACACTGCTTTATCTACACTCATATTATTTATCCTAAATGCCGTATTCGGAAACCATAGAATGGCCGCCATTGCACCGCCATGGCCAATTCTCGTGTGCCGGCGGTCGCGCGGGCGCGTGCAGGTGTACATTATGTTATCAAAACTCATAACACATCAATATTTGAGCATGTAAAGTTAAAATTACGTTACTGCCACAGATAAAAAGCTTATCATAGTAAAATCGGTTGTGGTAATGCTAGCCATTGCCTACCGTTTTCGAACACGTTTTAGAGAACTTACAATGTGAGTGTAGATAAAATACTATTGTATAGCAGTTTGCGTTCATTACAGCATTCCTAATTTTCGAATATCTGAACAGGGAAACGAGATCTACAAGACGGTGTTCGTGGCGTTCTTCCAAGGCGAGCAACTGAAGTCTCGCATCAAGAAAGTGTGCACCGGCTTCCACGCCTCCCTCTACCCGTGCCCGCCCTCCAACACTGAACGCCAGGACATGGTCAAGGGTGTCAGGACACGTCTGGAGGACCTCAACATGGTAATACATTCAACTATATTCATTTCTTGACCGCCATATTGACAGGTGGCGAAGCCGGGCCCTGATGCCAGAGCCAAAAATAGTATACACCGTGCAAGGTATACAGTGATATTTTTTTAAGATGTCGGAATATTACTAAAGAGTTCTACCTACAATTCCGACATCTTAAAAAAATACTATAAGTAATACCAAACATCATAAAAGGGTTCTAGAAGTGGTATTTCATAGTTTTTCTACGGACGGCTATTGACGTCAGTGGCACGAGTTTTAGTTGTGCTTAAAAGGTTATGTACGACAGTTCTACGGTTATTGAAAAGACAAGAATCCTGACAGTTTTTCCACTAAACATTTTTTGTGCAAAAAGTTTACTAAAATTAGTAAACTAAAACGTAAATTAACCTTTTGACCGCCAAGCATTGAACAAAAATGACGCGCCACCGACGCCACGTAATCGCGTCACGTCATTTTGTCAAGCGAAATTGAACTTTGCGGAAGCCCGCGTAGGTCCCTATTGCATTACAAAGCCTGTCGGCTGTAGCCGTCGTTGGCGTCCATGGCACAACTTTTTGATGTCGGCCACAGCAGACTGTGGCGGTCAATAGGTTAATTGAAATGATCACTAGTTAGCTACCAATAAATGATTAAATTTACCATTATTTTGATTTCCTAGGTCCTCAACCAAACCCGCGACCATAGACAACGCGTCCTCGCCAGCGTGGCCAAAGAGCTAACAAGCTGGACCATCATGGTTCGCAAGATGAAGGCCATCTACCACACCCTCAACCTGTTCAACATGGATGTCACCAAGAAGTGCCTTATCGGAGAATGCTGGGTGCCGACCGCGGACTTGCCTAATGTGCAGAAGGCGTTGGCTGACGGATCGGTAATGCACTCTATATTTATAGGAATAAGGTTTTGTTTGCCTCGTACATTTTCAACATGGATGACATCAAGAAGTGCCTTATTGGAGAATGCTGGGTGCCGACCGCGGACTTGCCTAATGTGCAGAAGGCGTTGGCTGACGGATCGGTAATGCACTTTATTTTTATAGGGATAAGGTTTTGTTTGCCTCGTACTTTTTCAACATGGATGTCACCAAGAAGTGCCTTATTCGAGAATGCTGGGTGCCGACCGCGGACTTGCCTAATGTGCAGAAGGCGTTGGCTGACGGATCGGTAATGCACTTTATTTTTATAGAGATAAGGTTTTGTTTGCCTCGTACATTTTCAACATGGATGGACATCAAGAAGTGCCTTATTGGAGAATGCTGGGTGCCGACCGCGGACTTGCCTAATGTGCAGAAGGCGTTGGCTGACGGATCGGTAATGCACTTTATTTTTATAGGGATAAGGTTTTGTTTGCCTCGTACTTTTTCAACATGGATGTCACCAAGAACTGCCTTATTCGAGAATGCTGCGTGCCGACCGCGCATTTGCTTAATGTGCAGAAGGCGTTGGCTGACGGATAGGTAATGCACTCTATTTTGATATGAATAAGGTTTTGTTTGCATCGTTAAATTTGCTAAATATAGACGTCGTCACCAAGAAATGCCTCATTGGAGAATGCTGGGTGCCGACCGCGGACTTGCCTAATGTGCAGAAGGCGGTGGCTGACGGATAGGTAATGCACTCTATTTTGATATGAATAAGGTTTTGTTTGCATCGTTAAATTTGCTAAATATAGACGTCGTCACCAAGAAATGCCTCATTGGAGAATGCTGGGTGCCGACCGCGGACTTGCCTAATGTGCAGAAGGCGGTGGCTGACGGATCGGTAATGCAGTCTATTGTCATATGAATAAGGTTTTGTTTGCTTCGTACAACTTATTTAGAATGGACGACACCAAGAAGTGCCTCATTGGAGAATACTAGGTGCCGACCGCAGATTTGCGTAATGTGCAGAAGGCGTTGGCTTACTGATCGGAAATGCACTTTGTTTTCATTAGAATAAGGTCTGATTAATACAGAGGTAAGAGAAACGTGTATGTTGCCATTATACTGAAATGGGGTAAATGGCGTGAAAGTTGATAAAAATATAAAAAATGGTCATTTCAATATTCTTTTGTTTTATTATAATTATTATACTGATCATATGCTCAGCCTAATAAAAGGATGTGGTTTTAATAAATAACATTGCCCAGTTACGCACGTTAATCAGTTTTAATCACCACTTGCGTTTTTAAAGTACCTATGGTTTAATGTGTTATACCTACAGTTACATATATAGTTGGCCCAATATTACAGCGTTCTATGTTTCACTTTTACCGAATTGAAATATGAACATTTCTAAATTTAAGCCTGTAATATTGGGCCAGCGATATATGCATGTCCTGTTTACTTGATAAGTCATAAACAAAAATAGTGTAATGAAAACTAAACCTTACCACTATAACATAAAGTTCTATATCCCCAGAACGCCTGCGGTAGTTCGATCCCCTCGTTTCTGAACTGCATCGAAGCGGACGAGGAGCCGCCGACATTCAACCGTACCAACCGCTTCACGCGCGGATTCCAGACCCTCATCGATGCCTACGGTGTCGCCTCCTACAGAGAATGCAACCCTGGTAAGTTAAGTCAATATTGCACTAATGTTGAAATCTGCTTCATTGTAAAATGTATTGAATTAGACTGTCAAACTAATAGTACATTACTTACCAAGGACTGTAAAAGAAAGAAAGCCCGAAATCGCAGGTATTTGTGACCCGAGCCGCAGGCGAGGGTTGTAAATATGCGATAGAGGGCTTTCTTTTTTACTGCCCGTGGTGAGTACACAATTTTACGTCTCCACCTGGCCATAATGCGTATAATGGCCAGGTGTGACGTAAAGGATATTACAGTATATGTATTCTATATGCGAAAGCGAATGAGGGTTACCAAAGTTATCGACATAGTTCAAAGAATTAGCAAGCTGAAGTGGCAGTGGGTCGGCCATATTTCGCGAAGAACCGACAACCGCTGGGGTAAACGTGTTCTTGAGAGGAGACCGCGTCTCGGCAAACGTAGTGTAGGACGCCCTCTGGCCAGGTGGGATGACGATCTGCGAAAGACTGCAGGCAGATGCTGGATGCGGCAAGCTCATTAGGGGAGGCCTAAGACCAGCAGTGGACTACTATAGGTTAATGATGATGATGATGATGAACCCTCATAAGTTAAGCCAAAAGATGATGAGAAAAAACTTTTTAATTGTACTTGAATATTTTATTTGTAAAACCAGAGATACGATGAAGTAATTAAAATATTTTTTTAAACAACGTATTTAATAATATACATAATAATATTAAAGAACTTACATTTCAATTTTCTGTTCCTGGACGATTTTCAACCGACTTCAAGATTTCGAAGGAGGAGGTTATCAATTCGTCGGGATCTTTGTTTTTGCTATATTTTTTTTAAATTATGTTCACCGATTAATCGAAGACGGCTGGACCGATTTGGAAAATTCTTTTTTTGTTTGAAAGCGTATACTTCACAGTTGGTCCCATTGTAACCATGTCAGGATCTGATGATGGGATCCTGGAGAAATCGAGGGAACTCTTCAACTATTATAGGCACTATTATAACCTATGGTGATTTGAGTATTTTTTACAGCAGATCGAGCATTTGGTGTTGGAAAGGTGGATGCTTAGTGAAGTCGGTTCTTTTTTGTTTAAAATTATAATTATGTACATTAACTAGGTTAGCGATCCTCACAAGACGGTATTCGGTATTGCCATTCATGTCTTGAGTTTCTAAGCTCTATCAATTGCCAAAACAAATGAATCTTCTACCATACCAAACACGAAATTCATCAAACAAAACTTCCACTTGTTATATCAATCCACTTACGATATTCAATAGGGATGATGACACATGTCGAATTATGCAATAAAATTTAGTTGATAGGATGCAGAATTACTAATATATCCAAAAAAAGTGAAAATTAAAAAAAAATCTATTGAAATGGTTCAAAGATATCATGCTTCAAAATTTCAAAATTTTTCAATTTTTTTAAGTACGAAATTAAAAAAAAACAATGATATCATTCAATTTTTAACTTTTCAATAAATTGTATGGTAACCATATACATAAACGCAACATTTCACTGTAAAAATAGCAATTTCATAATTTATTCATACTTTAAACAGGGCGACTATTATGATCGTGACGTCACTTTTGCACGTCATTTTGTTAGGAGCGTTTCGAGAAACAAATGCAAATCTCAGAATTTAAGTCTAATTTCTGACTTTTGTGTTGCTTTAACACAATTGGCCGCATATAGACATTTGATCCTCACAACAAAACGAATCGATGAAAACAATTCACCATGCCTATTGTCCCCAGCGCTATACACAATCATCACCTTCCCCTTCCTATTCGCCGTGATGTTCGGAGATCTCGGACACGGCGCTATCATGGCAATGTTCGGCGCTTGGATGGTCATCAAAGAAGTCCCCCTCGCCGCCAAAAAATCCAAGAACGAAATCTGGAACATCTTCTTCGCCGGTCGCTATATCATTCTCTTCATGGGCTGCTTCTCTATGTACACTGGATTGGTGTATAACGATATATTCTCGAAATCGATGAACATTTTCGGCTCGGCGTGGAGGATTCCGTACGACGAGCCGTATATGCAAGCGAATGCAGCTCTTCAGTTGGACCCTAAGGATTCTTATGAGGATAAGCCTTACTTCATCGGTATCGATCCTATCTGGCAGGTAATTATTACTCTACAGGGTGAAATCTGGGTCGTGATTCTGAACCACTTTTTTTTCGAACCCTGTAATTGATCGACATTATTTGATCAACACAGTATGATTTTTTTTATTACTGAAAAACAAATCAAATTATTTTAATAAATATTCTGATTTGTTTATTTTTAAGTAGACACACTAGTATATAAATTATAAACATGTCATATACAAAGGAAAAAGTGACTTAGGTTTCCTGTGCCTAGGGCTGGGAACGAACCAGCGTCTTCTCCATTCGCGGCAGCTGCTCCCAGCCCTAGGCACCGGAAGCCTAGGTCACATTTCCTTTGTATATGACATCTATATAAGTTTTTTTTTAAGTAAAATTTATCTTAAACTAAGTTAATCATGGTCACCCTACTAGTTTTGACATACGCTGTATGGAAAATGACAAGACGTCACAGTGTGTAGGGTGACCAAATTGTATGCCAAAATTTATTTTTTTACTCATCATCTGAAAAATAATTATCAATATAGGACACAAAAAAATCATGATTATTAATCATTAGGTTCATATTTCAATTATATATCAAGCCTTGATCGCTTGACCCCGATTTCACCCAATGTACTAACCTATATAATTAAATAGTCAAAATTATAATTTGATTCGACCTCTCAAGGCAAAAGCTTAACCTTTTAACACCGATCAAATAATACTAGGAGTACACAATCAGCCCAAAAACATCGCCCCACAATGGTACCGCAAGAACGACTCGTGCGGTACTTTCTTTGACAGTCTTATTACGGTATAAGACTGGCCGGTTACAAATTTTCACGAGCCATTTTATCAGTAAATCTTGTTAGAGTCTGTACTTTCGTTAAATTGTTGCTCGAAGCGTTATAAGCGCCAAAGATTGAATACATAATATAACATTGACAGACAGCCGTTTCTCAGGTACTAAGTTGTCTTTAAGTCCAGAATGAAACCAAACAATAAAATATTTGCTTCTAAATCGAATATAGCACCAACAGCTAAACAATCATCGCCCACAGGTTCAATCTCTTAATCACTTTAGGTTTATTTGACAGATCAGCATTTTCATTTTCAAACGAAAATCAATCAAAAGTATGAAGCAATAGAGTATAATTTTGCTACAACGCTAATGACTTTATTTTTCTTCTAGACTGCTGACAACAAGATCATCTTCCTGAACTCGTACAAAATGAAACTGTCCATCATCTTCGGCGTCATCCACATGATCTTCGGTGTCTGCATGAGCGTCGTCAATTACAAGTGAGCAGGGTTCAAAAGGATAAACATCAATGATAGTTATCTGGATAATTATCGTGATTTTTATGTCCGATAATTATCGATATGATAATAAAATTTGTTAAGGACAAGTGCACAAAAATAAATATCGCGCTTGAAAATTCTGGCCGGTTGGAGGTCATTATTGTTTAAGGGAAGGGAGGTCATCAAACTTGTTTAAGGGTCCTTGCACAGCGGATTTGATCTGGCTTACAAATGGTTTAAATTACATTGCAGTAAAGTGCTACATGCTATTGTACATTGAGATACCAGGCCACAGGGCGGACACGTCATACTTCAAAACTCGTTTGAGAACCTTTGTGTGCACGGTACATCTGTACACGCTTCAATGTGTGCGTGCGTCTTAGGGCGCTGTTTCCGCTGAAATGACGTTTAACAATACACCGATATTTTGCTTTTAATCGATGCGCTGCCAACCTGACGGATTAGCCTACTAGTTTCCTGGCAATCGGACGCCGCGGGGTGAGGTAATTCCGTTCGGGGCGGGGCGTACCGTGCGTATCTGTTCTGTGACAAGGCTATAACACTGTTCGTTTCCACAGCTTCTTCAAGCGTCGCTACAGCATTGTCCTGGAGTTCCTACCGCAAATCATCTTCCTATGCCTGCTGTTCGCGTACATGGTGTTCATGATGTTCTACAAGTGGCTCGCTTACAGCACTTTCAACACAGGTAAAACATTAATCAATTCGTCGCCGTCGCCTTACAATAGTATTTTATACAATCGTGACATAATTAAGAGCTTTTCAGTCGAGTACCGTGTTTAGGCCACGAAGCTTGCTGAGTAGCCTAAGTAAGGTACGAGATTGAAAAGCTTGATTATGTTACTATTGTATACTAGTAGTTTATGTCACTGTTACGTAATAAGGCCTAATTACGTACAGTTAACACTGCTTTATCTACACTCATATTTATCCAAAATGCCGTATTCGGAAACCATAGAATGGCCGCCATTGCACCGCCATGACCAACTCGATTGTGTCGGGGAGGCGCGTGTCGGGCTGTCGGCGGATGCGCGGGAGGGTGCAGGTGTACATTATGTTATCAAAACTCATAGCACATCAATATTTGAGCATGAAAAGTTAAAATTACGTTACTGCCACAGATAAAAAGCTTATCATAGTAAAATCGGTCGTGGTAATGCTAGCTATTGCCTACCGTTTTCGAACACGTTTTAGAGAACTTACAATATGAGTGTAGATAAAATATTTTTTCTACGAGTTTTCAATCTAGACAAGCCGGTAAAAATAAAGTTCGACGAAAGACCTGCTGCCTCTATACAATTGAGTAATTTCTATCTCCCGGTGGATTGTGCCGGCGGTCGGGAAGAAGGATACGGACGGTCGGGAAGGACAACAGTGTTACAATATTGTATGAAAATCCTTTGTACCATCGTTGGCGGTGTCACAATATGCGACCATAAAAGCTCTATCGGAAAGTATGCGCTAGTAGTTCGGTCTACACAATCACAATTCAAGCATTACAGTCGACGAGTAGAAAAAGAATAGTTAGGTTACACGCCCACGGCAGTCACTGCAATTAAAGTGCACGGTTACAGTTAAAAATGAACCCTCACGTAATCAGTTTACTATGTCGCGTAGTAAAATAGTAGGTGGCGGGTGAGCGGCGACAGTGATTAACTGCAGTTCAAGTCATAGGCGACTAAAGGGTTAATACCGTAAGACCTCTCAAGTATAGTCCAAAGGATCCCACAAATGGTCTAAAACCAAATCCTTATTATGTGAATAGACTCAAAAGGAAATCGATTGCGTTTCAGAAGTCTTACACAGAGTTTAGCTTAGAACTGAGGCCAAGATGACAATCGCTAGTCGTTAAAGTCAATCGAAAAGCAGGTAAATATATGTACACTGCGATCATCTTTAGTTTACGATTGACATATGATTTTTATACATTTGATTTTCTACCTTGTTGTCCTGATCATAAAGTCAACATTACAAGCATGACACTATTTGGTGCCGTGTTTTAAATATCGACTTTATTTTATTCGCGATAAGGTAGAATTTCAAACGGATAAAAACTATCTGTCAAGTTTTAACTAGCTTTGCAATACCTGTAGTTGACTATATATGACATTGACTATATATTTTGTTCGCATATGTCATTCAGAAACATTTTTTTTCGATTGGCGTTATCGATTAACGATTGTCCTCTTAGTTTCGCCCCTTCTGTAGACTACTTCAAATTTCTATGACTTAACTCTTCTCGAAAAAAAAATACAACATTAGCCATAATCGAAGGCTGAATGTAAAATAGTACAGTCACCATCAGATATATCGGAGCGGCTAATGAAATTCCATAAAACTTTTATCAACTATACTCTATGTCTTTAGGTATTTAAATAAAAGTAAACAAACTATTTTTACATTTTCGGGTAGTTATAACTTTTATTGGTTAACCAATCAAATACAAAACTACCTGGATCTGTCACTTAACTACCTGGCTTTAACTAATATTATTTGATCGTGTAATGTTTTCATCTACCCTCAACTGGCTTAAGGAGCCATTTGAGGGTAGATCATTTACTTTTCTTTAAATACCTAAAGATACAGAGTATATATTACTACAGGAATGTAACTCTTATTAACATTCCTCCAGATCCCGCGTTCAAGCAAGGCTGCGCGCCTTCAGTGCTGATCCTCTTCATCAACATGATGCTGTTCTCCAAAACTGAGCCCGAAGCCCCGTGCAAGGAGTTCATGTTCGAGAGCCAGGGCATCATCCAGCGCACGTTCGTGCTGGTCGGGCTGTGTTGCATCCCTGTCATGCTGCTGGGCAAGCCGCTGTACCTGCTGGCAGCTAGCAAGAAGAAGCACGCCGCCAAGGTACGCAGACAAGTGATCCCCTATCCTGAGGCCCCGTGCATGGAGTTCATCTTCGAGAGCCAGGGCATCATCCAGCGCACGTTCGTGCTGGTCGGGCTGTGTTGCATCCCTGTCATGCTGCTGGGCAAGCCGCTGTACCTCCTGGTAGCTAGCAAGAAGAAGCACGCCGCCAAGGTACGTAGACAAGTGATCCCCTATCCTGAGGCCCCGTGCATGGAGTTCATGTTCGAGAGCCAGGGCATCATCCAGCGCACGTTCGTGCTGGTCGGGCTGTGTTGCATCCCTGTCATGCTGCTGGGCAAGCCGCTGTACCTGCTGGCAGCTAGCAAGAAGAAGCACGCCGCCAAGGTACGTAGACAAGTGATCCCCTATCCTGAGGCCCCGTGCATGGAGTTCATGTTCGAGAGCCAGGGCATCATCCAGCGCACGTTCGTGCTGGTCGGGCTGTGTTGCATCCCTGTCATGCTGCTGGGCAAGCCGCTGTACCTCCTGGTAGCTAGCAAGAAGAAGCACGCCGCCAAGGTACGTAGACAAGTGATCCCCTATCCTGAGGCCCCGTGCATGGAGTTCATGTTCGAGAGCCAGGGCATCATCCAGCGCACGTTCGTGCTGGTCGGGCTGTGTTGCATCCCTGTCATGCTGCTGGGCAAGCCGCTGTACCTGCTGGCAGCTAGCAAGAAGAAGGACGCCGCCAAGGTACGTAGACAAGTGATCCCCTATCCTGAGGCCCCGTGCATGGAGTTCATGTTCGAGCGCCAGGGCATCATCCAGCGCACGTTCGTGCTGGTCGGGCTGTGTTGCCTCCCTGTCATGCTGCTGGGCAAGCCGCTGTACCTGCTGGCAGCTAGCAAGAAGAAGCACGCCGCCAAGGTACGTAGACAAGTGATCCCCTATCCTGAGGCCCCGTGCAAGGAGTCCATGTTCGAGAGCCAGGGCATCATCCAGCGCACGTTCGTGCTGGTCGGGCTGTGTTGCATCCCTGTCATGCTGCTGGGCAAGCCGCTGTACCTGCTGGCAGCTAGCAAGAAGAAGCACGCCGCCAAGGTACGTAGACAAGTGATCCCCTATCCTGAGGCCCCGTGCATGGAGTTCATGTTCGAGAGCCAGGGCATCATCCAGCGCACGTTCGTGCTGGTCGGGCTGTGTTGCATCCCTGTCATGCTGCTGGGTAAGCCGCTGTACCTGCTGGCAGCTAGCAAGAAGAAGCACGCCGCCAAGGTACGTAGACAAGTGATCCCCTATCCTGAGGCCCCGTGCATGGAGTTCATGTTCGAGAGCCAGGGCATCATCCAGCGCACGTTCGTGCTGGTCGGGCTGTGTTGCATCCCTGTCATGCTGCTGGGCAAGCCGCTGTACCTGCTGGCAGCTAGCAAGAAGAAGCACGCCGCCAAGGTACGTAGACAAGTGATCCCCTATCCTGAGGCCCCGTGCAAGGAGTCCATGTTCGAGAGCCAGGGCATCATCCAGCGCACGTTCGTGCTGGTCGGGCTGTGTTGCATCCCTGTCATGCTGCTGGGCAAGCCGCTGTACCTGCTGGCAGCTAGCAAGAAGAAGCACGCCGCCAAGGTAGGTAGACAAGTGATCCCCTATCCTGAGGCCCCGTGCATGGAGTTCATGTTCGAGAGCCAGGGCATCATCCAGCGCACGTTCGTGCTGGTCGGGCTGTGTTGCATCCCTGTCATGCTGCTGGGCAAGCCGCTGTACCTGCTGGCAGCTAGCAAGAAGAAGCACGCCGCCAAGGTACGTAAACAAGTGATCCCCTATCCTGAGGCCCCGTGCATGGAGTTCATGTTCGAGAGCCAGGGCATCATCCAGCGCACGTTCGTGCTGGTCGGGCTGTGTTGCATCCCTGTCATACTGCTGGGCAAGCCGCTGTACCTGCTGGCAGCTAGCAAGAAGAAGCACGCCGCCAAGGTACGTAGACAAGTGATCCCCTATCCTGAGGCCCCGTGCATGGAGTTCATGTTCGAGAGCCAGGGCATCATCCAGCGCACGTTCGTGCTGGTCGGGCTGTGTTGCATCCCTGTCATGCTGCTGGGCAAGCCGCTGTACCTGCTGGCAGCTAGCAAGAAGAAGCACGCCGCCAAGGTACGTAGACAAGTGATCCCCTATCCTGAGGCCCCGTGCATGGAGTTCATGTTCGAGAGCCAGGGCATCATCCAGCGCACGTTCGTGCTGGTCGGGCTGTGTTGCATCCCTGTCATGCTGCTGGGCAAGCCGCTGTACCTGCTGGCAGCTAGCAAGAAGAAGCACGCCGCCAAGGTACGTAGACAAGTGAGCCCCTATCCTGAGGCCCCGTGCATGGAGTTCATGTTCGAGAGCCAGGGCATCATCCAGCGCACGTTCGTGCTGGTCGGGCTGTGTTGCATCCCTGTCATGCTGCTGGGCAAGCCGCTGTACCTGCTGGCAGCTAGCAAGAAGAAGCACGCCGCCAAGGTACGTAGACAAGTGATCCCCTATCCTGAGGCCCCATGCATGGAGTTCAAGTTCGAGGGCCAGGGTTGGTACCCTGGATGGTCCAAAGTGCGTTTGGTTTTTATTTAAAACATTCACTGCCAAGAACCCGCCTCGTGGGCGCTCGTAAACTTTGCTCAGATGCTGGACAACTCGCTGGACGGGTTGTTTTGTACGTAGCTATCGACGCCCGGTTTCTGAAGTAGGACGTAATTTTTCGTCCGGCAGTTAATGTGTTAAATATATACATAAATTGTCTTTCTATATTTATAAATGTGCCACCATACCATACCATTTGTACCATATCATTGTTGGTTAGTCACGACGCCATTGCTACCTGTGTAAGTGCACAGTGTACGATTGTATAGCAAACAATAACAATGACAAACCTCTACTTCTGGTTCAGGTAATTAACATCACTACATAGTATAAAACAAACTCACTTTCCGCTGTCTGTCCCTATGTATGCTTAGATCTTTAAAACTATGCAACGGGTTTTAATGCGGTTTTTTTAAATACATAGAGTGATTCAAGAGGAAGGACGTATAATACATGCATAATAAGTATGAAACACTGATAATTTTTGAGGTTTCTAATGTGATGAAAAATAAACACATTTTTTGCGCCTACATTGCAAACGCTGGCTGAACTCTACGAGATAGATCAAAATAATATACTACAGTATTGTACACCTTAAAAAGGTCTACAAAAAGGTCCCTTGCGAAGCCGGGACGGGTCGCTAGTATAGTAGTTTATGCAACAGTTGTATAAGAGGGGTCAAAAAAGGTGAGTGGCGTGGGTAACAATTTGAGCCGTAGGCGAAAATTGTTAAGAAAAACGCCACGAACATTTTTTTACCTACTTATACGACGTTGCATACAATACTTTTTCTACGAATACACTTACTTTTACATAAAATGCGAAATTGAAAACTTCATGGATATCGCAGTTATTTTGTCAACATAATCAACAATCATTTAAGTTTTACCTTTTAAAACACTATTTTTCAATAATACTAACATTACTAACACAAATACACACCGTCGTTATTTGATCAATTATTAAAGAGCTATAGAGATTAGGAAAAATACCTAAATTACTTTCAAAGTTTGCAATTCGCCCCAACAAACGAACGGGAAACGTAAAAAACTACGAAGTAGGTCTGTGGTTCTTTTATTTTTTTTATTTTTTTAAGTTTTTTTTTCTAAAAACGCTGTTTATTTAGGTTTCTTAGGTTGGCAGTAATTTATTTTATATTAATAGTCGCGTTTGCACGCGATTCCGCGATACTATTTTGGCGCTTTTATAAAACAAGTGTTAGTTTGAGGAATAGACTAGATAGACATTTCATCGAGTGTATTATCTATATTCTTATAAAGGTGTTGACGAATGTATAAATGACAGATAAAAGTAAAGGAGTAGAAAAAC
Source organism: Pammene aurita (assembly GCA_947086415.1). Lineage (NCBI taxonomy): Eukaryota > Metazoa > Arthropoda > Insecta > Lepidoptera > Tortricidae > Pammene > Pammene aurita. The sequence continues at coordinate 21,387,453 of OX352298.1, read as the reverse complement.
TTATAAAAAAACCTGCTTTTTTATCCCAGCCTGAAAACACAAACGGCAGCGTGAACAACATCGAAATGCAAGAACAAACGGAGATCGGCGACGGCGAGCCCGCGCCGGCCGCCAAGCCCGCGGCGGCGCACGAACACGAGGACGAGCCCTTCAGCGAGATCATGATCCACCAGGGCATCCACACCATCGAATACGTGCTCAGCACCATCTCCCACACGGCCTCTTATCTGCGGCTGTGGGCGCTCTCGCTCGCTCACGCTGGTAAGTCTATGGACTGACCACCACCTTAGCTGGCCACGTCAGATATGACACAATAATGAGAGCAATTAAAACTATCTAGTTAGATTGATTTACCATCCTTATTGCTAGATCCGGGCATCTGGCAGCTTTTATTGGGTGGAGGTCAGAGTGACAGACGAACAAAGTTTTTCAGTTGGAAAAAAGTAATACCAAAATAGGTTAAAAGGTTAATAGGTTCTGCAATTTATAAGGAACAGGGCCTATATTTTTACAGAAGAACAAAATAACATTGTGTATCATTGCGAAAACAAAAACAGTCGGTGACTAACTATAAAATGCTTTTAACGTCATTTGGCACTACTTTCCCCCCAAAAGAAACTTCTGGCTATGATATAATCTAATCAATTACATAATTTTCTATAATATTGCATCGAACACTCTAGGATTTGTTTTCTTCGAGTTATTTGCATTCTTTGACCTCCACCACTTTACAGCTGCCAGATGTCCGATCTGAAAATAAGCATAGTATATCAAGCTGACTAGAGAGGTTTAGTTGCTCTCATTATTGTGTCATATCTGACGTGGCTAGCTCTCTGTCTATTTATCAATCCTTGTACTTTAAAGCACAACTTACGACGTTTTCAAGTTTGCTGACAAAATGTATGGGATTTCACATTGACCGTCAGTTTTGTGACGATTGCTAACCGGCTGTTAATGGTACAGTCGCCATCAGATATATCGGACCGGCTAAGGTGGTCACAAATATCTGAACAACGCCTCTATTGTCAAGGCGATAAAGTGCATATTCAGATATTTTTGAGTACCTTGGCCGCTCCGATATATTTGATGGCGACTGTACCCAGGGCGGTAAAACAAAGAACGGCTCATATCACGGGCATTTATTGTTTGCCATATACAAGCGATATGAGGCCTTCTTTTCTATCACCCGTGGCGCGAACACACATTAAACTAGAAGCAACAAATTCTCGTACTCCACGTGTTATTTATGTGTCCAACGATCACCTATCGAAGTGATGAACTTATGATGTTCCAACTGTTCAGGCATTGATCTCTACAATAGGGGCATTCCACGAGCTGTCCAGTACAAACGCGTGTGTATCTTTTTTTTTTTATACCACGACGGTGGCAAACAAGCATACGGCCCGCCTGATGGTAAGCAGCTACCGTAACCTATGGACGCCTGCAACTCCAAAGGAGTCACATGCGCGTTGCCGACCCTTTACAAATAGGAGGATTCACTGTGTTGACGACTAAAGGAACAAGAAGGTCCCTCATCGTCAACACACTGGGTCCTCTTTGAGCTCTTTGGCAACCTTACTCACCAGCAGGAACACAACACTATGAGTAGGGTCTAGTGCTATTTGGCTGTGGTTTTACTGGTGGAGGTACTTCCCCAGTCGGGCTCTGCTCCAGATTTGAGCGATGACATTCGCTGAACGTGCCCTACCACACTTAGCGAGATGCCATTCGCAGTGCCCATACTTCTCTTTTTGGCGTAGTTTAAGGACATACCCAGGTCCGGACGTAGTTTAAGGACATACCCCGGGTCCACCGGGTCCGGGTATCTCTGTCATTAGAGTTATCTTTGCAGTTTCACAATATAATTTGACTATATTGCCGCAGAAAAATAAACGTACCAATTTTCTAAAAATTCGTGTTCGTACGGGACAAACAGTAGACTTTTCCATGGAATAATCCAATAGAATATGGTCTATTTATTACAAATTATCAAAAATGTTGGCCAGGTAAATGGCGAGGTTTCCTTATAATTTTACTATAAAAATACCTACCTTGCTTCTTCTAGTTTAATATTTAATTTTGTTCTGTGCGCGTACACAATTTTACGACTTCTCCTGGGTGTGAAGTCAGATTTGCCACTGCGGACGCGGGCGGTAAACCTCACTTACCGCCCGGAGTGACGTAAAATGTTTTGCAGAGTAATATCAGCAGAGCTTAGTAAAATCCCTCTAATAGTTCTAATGGGGCAGTCCGGTGAAAAGTAATCGTAGATATCTGATTCGCTAATTATTAAATGTTGGAATTTGGTAATTTTTTTTATAAATCTCCCAAAGTTTTTAACCATTTGACCGCCAAAGACGTCAAATCACGCGCACCGAAAGTCGTGCCCTCAGCGCCAGCACGTGATATCACGTCCAAAATATAACCGGTTTACCTTGCTGAGAGAAAGCAAAATTTTTCCGTCCGATGCGTAACGGTCAAAGGGTTAAAATCCACGTTGCCATGTATTATTTTAACCTCGTAAGGCCCAGTCCTATTTTTAGGACAAGTGAAATAGTGACCCAGTGTCCTAAAAATAGTACATCATATTTTAAACTTTCAGCTTCTGGAACAAAATCTAATTTTGAACAAAAAAGTCGACTTCGTGGGTCATTAGGACAAAATTATACCGTCCTAAAAATAGGCCATTGGGTTGGGTTGCCTTACGAGGTTAAAGACCCTGTTGCCGAAAAAAGAACCTTATTGGTAACAATAGTACATTACTGCAGAGACCAGTAAGTAAGCTTTCCTGGCTGAGTATTTAGTAGCGGCTACAATACGAAGCCAGTTAAGCTGATTACGGTCGAAGCATGTATAGTGCTTTTCTCAAACATGTAAGGAAATAAAATTACTTGTTTAGTGCTTCAGTTACTGGCTGAGTGATTTAATGTTGTATGAAAATCCTTTACGTACATCGCGCTGAACCTGCCTTGGAATAGAGTCCCTACTGGTCTCTAATTACTAACGTAACAGGAACATTTCCGAGCATGTTTGAGAAAAATACTCTAACAAAATATACCATTCACAGAGCTGTCCGAAGTACTATGGAGCATGGTGCTTACCATGGGCCTGAAGGACCACAGCTACATAGGGGCCATCAAGCTCTACGTGGCGTTCTGTTTCTGGGCGCTCTTCACACTGGCCATCCTCGTGATGATGGAAGGCCTTTCCGCCTTCCTGCACACGCTGCGTTTGCACTGGTAATTGCAACCTTGTTACTTACCCGTAAGGTCTAGTTTCATAACTACAGCTGCGTTGCAGCCATCGATCTCGCACGCTGCTTTCGCACTGGTAATATTAACCTTGATCCTTAGCTGTAATAGTCTAGTTTCGTAACCACAGCTACGTGCAAGTTCACACGCGAGCATGAAGTGCTAATGTCAACCTTGTTACTTAGCCGTACAGTTTAGTTTCGTGACCACAGCTACGTGGAAGCCATCAAACGACACGCGAGTATGCCATGGTAATTTCAACCTATTTATTAGCCGTAAAGTCTAGCTGCATGAAAAATATTTAGCCAAATAACATGACCGCGTGTGTTGCCGGCCTAAGTTACAAACGAAACTGGAAAAACGTACATGTATTTTTTGGCAATTATCATAGCAATTTCAACCTTCAACACAGCAGCTCTAAATAATGATTGAATGTTTATTGCGAACTAGTGGCGTAGATTTTTAAGCCAATACATTATTCATCTTCCATTCACCTTCAATTTTTTCCCTATGTCTTCTCATCATTAGATACAGTACCATTAGATACCTATTACATATATTATAATCTCTACCACAAGAATATGTCAAAATCATTACCAACAGCGAGGCAAAATGGCCCGACCCATAGTGTCAACCACTTCCACCACTGCCACTTCTTACTTTTAGAAATCTGAATCTAATAAAACTGATATATTTCAGGGTGGAGTTCATGAGCAAGTTCTACTCGGGTCTGGGCTACATCTTCCAACCCTTCTGCTTCAAAACGATCCTCGCCGCGGCCGAGGAGGAGGATTAATTACACTAACCATTACTTTAGTGCAGGAGTTACCAACCAATGCCTTTTCAGTAATAAAAAACATTTGTTTAACCATGAGGTGGGCATGCAAAAAAGGTTGACAACCCCTGTTTTAGTGTCACATCAGTATTTTGACTAATATTTGTAGCAAGGTCACAAAACAATTTGATAAATTATATATTTATGCATATTTCAAATATTCGTTTTATTTTGATCTGTTCTACAACGTTAAGTACTTATTAAACTACTTTAAAGTCAAATTATAATAATTCAGTTCCTGAATATAGGTACAAGTAAAAGCTTCACAGAAATTGCTATTGTTAACAAATTTCCTTATTATGACGATTTAGGTAAGGTTTCTTCAACAATGTATTTCATTCAGTAGCACCTAATTTGTAAGAAACGGATGGATATATTATGGATGGTACAAGAAGGATATAAATCTCTATGTTACAAAAGTGTCCGTCAGAAGGCGATAAACTGATGGCGCCACAATGATATTAAATTTGATTAAATTAATTTTGAAATTAAAAAAAAAAAATCCAAAATAATTATTTGCGGAGATGAAAAACACTCTGAATATTAATTTTATTTAGAAAGTCATATAAGAATTAAATATCGGTAATTCATTTCAAGTGCTGAACTATACCTAGCGCCACCCGGAGATATTTGGAACTATTGTTTAGTGCTTACCGCTGGACACTTTTTCGATCGTTTTCCTAGAAGAGAGTTCCATCCTTCCTATACCATCCATAGATATTATTAATCCATAGATATATATCACAATCGTAGATTATATTTGGAGGGCAACGCCGGTCAAGTTTAAACATAAATGCAAAGTAATGAACCCTAAGTTCGTAAATTAGTTATAATTAGGTAGATCGCAAGGACAATAGTTTCGTAAATTGTTTAAAAAATGGATATTGATTTATTTAGCTGAAAGGGACTCTATTCTCAACAGAGCGCTCAGAAGTAGAAGTTTAATATTTTATTTAAAATTTGATTCAACTCGAAAAATGAATAAGAGTTTTCAACGTGAGGCCTTCAAGGAGCCAGCACTAATAGCGATTAAGGAAGTAGTCTTGAGATGGACAGTAGTGAGACCTACCCTTAGTACCGTTAGACCCTATGTTCGCAAATTGCTTTTCGCCTTCTCCAAAATCTCTTTCTTGATCTTCGGGTAGTCAGGATGCGCCTTAAGAATATGGCGGCATACGACGATGCATTCAGGGTATTTCTTAAGCTTGAGATAGGCGTGTGCAAGTTTGTAGCCGACGGAGAGGTCGCTCTTGCCGCCGAACGACCACGCGTTGTCGTAGTTCTGGGCGGCACTTTTGTAGTTCTGCTCCTTTTCCGATATGTAACCTGTAAGTTACATTTTAAATTAATCTTGAAGCAAATCAAATTATTTTGTTCAATTTTTTTTTTGATTTGCAATTTTTTAAGTAGTTACACTACTATATATAAACTGAAAATAGATGTCATATACTTCAGAAAAAGTGACCAAACCCTCCGGTGTCCGAGGCCAGATTTGAACTGGCGTCTTCAGCTTTCGCGGCTGACGTCCTGACCACTAGACCACCCGGTCACGGCGGAACTTGACAAATTTTCTCATGTATATGCAATCTCTGAATTTGAAACGCCGCGAAAGCTGAAGACGCCAGTTCAAATCTGGCCTCGGACACCGGAGGGTTTGGTCACTTTTTCTGAAGTATATGACATCTATTTTCAGTACATTTTAAATTAATTAATTAAATATGGGACTATCTTGCACAAACCGACCTAGCCTCACAGTAAGCTCAATAGGGCTTGTGTTGTGGGTACTAGACGACGATGTTTATAATATTATATACTAGCCACGAGCATAGCAAGTGGTTAAAACAATGGAATCTTGAGCGTGCGAGGGTCTCAATGCAAGAGAGGTTGTACAAACTTTGCTGCCGAGTATAATAGGAAAAATATAAGCTATAAAATATAAAAGACCGAAGCCAAATTAATGCTTTCAAAATTATATAATTCAAAATCATCTCTTTAAAGTCCATCCTGCTCGGTAACGTGAAAAAACAAGTCAAAACTTGTACCAAATTACTTTCCCCACATGTGAATAAAATGCTTTTTTCCCCACCGCTTTCAAGGGACAAAGAGCGTTTCCGAGGTGGAGTGGTGAAAACAAATAAACCAACCTAAAAGCTGATAAGCGGCAGAGCACGAGTTGTTGTGGTTGAGAACCTTCGTCAGCAGTTCCTTGGCCGCGTCCACCCGCCCCGAGCTCACTTGACCGTCGGCGACTTCCAACCAGCATCTGAGAACAGGACTTGAATCTTCACGGTGCAGAGAGTTTACAAATAGAAGAAATTTTCAGAAAATTACGTGTTAAGTATTGGAACTTTCCATCGGCACATCAGCTCATTTCCTTCCCCATTTCTTCCCTCCCCCTAAAGTCTCAACTACCCTAAATGTATTAAGCACAAAATACTCTAATGATATAAATTCAAAACATCTGCGTTTATTAGATGGAGGAGCGGGGGGGGGGGGGGAGAGAGCCAAAACAGACGTCTGTCAAGTGTTATGAATAAGGGAGTAAATCTTAGAATATACAACTAATGTGACACTTTGTAGTTAGGCCAAAGCAATGTACAAGTTTTCATCAAAATCATATTTATCAAACGAGAAAGCATACCTCTCCAAGCCATCAGCCTTCTCCGGAGTCCAGGGAATAGATGAGATGGTCCGCTTCAGGATGTTCTTGGCTCTGGTTGGTTGTTTCACAATATTGTAACTGAAATATATTAATCATACTTCATCACACTTGGTCTGGTATAATGTTTGGGTAGTGGCTACAATCTTTTATAATATATGTATATCCCTATAACAGCACTTGTGCTTTAATAGTACATTAC